>OX454322.1:57872280-60372280 GCA_949715965.1 Dysmachus trigonus | reverse complement strand
CGATGTCATGACAAAAATTGTACGAGACGGACTCGTTATATTTGCGAAAAATGTAAGGAACCCGTATGCCCTGAGTGTATGAAATCTTTTCATTCATAGATGAACTCTACGCTAAATGGCCACATATGTGGACATTATTTTTTTTTGTAAAATATTACTATTTTTTATTTTTTTCTTATATTATTGAATTGTTTTAAATATAAGGTGAATAACTCATAATAAAATGAAAAATAAATTCAATGTTTTTTCACTTAAAAAAATTCGTCCCTGAAGAGGTTAATTAGTACATTTTACTGTTCACACATTTTCCATAGTTAGAATTTACGTTATAAATTTGTGAAACTTTAAATAAAAATTGTATTTGTGAAACCCAAATACTAAAGCGACTTTAAAAAAATTGAGTGACATAGTACCTACGTTTGAAAATAACTGAATTAAAAGAAATGCACCCTACTTATTTAACGAAATTATTAAAATTAATTCCCACAATTCACCGGAGGGAAGTAAATGAGGAAATATTTTCTCAAGTGTTGCATTTTCTATTAAGGGGTTATATACAGTCAGGAGGCCCAAAAAAGTAGATTTTTCAAGAATTTTTCTTGAGATGATCTTTCAAGTTATTAATGTAAAATTCTGTACACATATAACGGTAACTCTTGAGTATATTTTAATGTTTTTTATTTGTAAAAATAATTATTTTAAAAGCTGCTACAGCTGATCTCCGGGAGCAATTCTAAAAAAAAGCGTTTTGCGGTGTGCACGATATCTCTAGACTGGATCATCCAAAATGGAAAAACCAAAAATATTTCGTTAGTATATTATTTTATCTCGTAATTAATCGAAGGAATAAGCAAAACAAGAATTTTTGACAAAATGGCGGCTTCTTAAAAAAAAAAATCGATTTTTAACAACAATTTTCGCTCTAAATTGTTTATAAAATGGAAAATATTTATTGGTGAGCAAAAAGCTTCGATTAATTACTAAAAAATATACTTAAGAAGCTTATGTTAAAATTTGAAACTGATCCGTTCAGCCGTTTCCGAGAAATCTTGCTCACCGACTATAAGAACACAGTTTTGAGAAAAACGCGTTTAAGGTACGGACACACCAAAAGCGATGCGAGCGAAGCGAACAATTTAAAAAATTTGGGTGCCGTACAAATCAATTGAAGTGTCCGAATAGAACGCGACATGAGCGAAGCGTCTACTGCGACAGAATGTTCCCAAATTTTAAATTATTCGCGCCGCTTCGCTCGCTTCGCTTTTGGTGTGTCCGTACCTTTAAAGTTTCATAAGCATTTTACATTTAGTACAAAAACTCGAACACATCATTACAAATATGCGTGTAACTTCGAGAATATTCACCCGATTGACATGAAATTTTCTGTGGCTGTACTTTAATATATGTACATTACAAAAATAAAATAATAAAAAAATCGATTTTCTAAAAATCCTGACTGTATATAACCCCTTAAGCCAAACATGAAAGCAGAGCCTGACAGAAATTATAAACTCACGTCAAGATAATAAACAATTTTCAGAGTAATCAGCGCGGTAGAAATTCCCGAGAATAGTTGCATTCCCATTTCTGTAAAATTTACAATCGTTAAATACGATCCGTGTGCACACGGTGCAGCTCAGCGGCGGCATCAGGCTTCTTCTCACGTTCGGCAGGCAATGCAACTAGAGAAATTACATTCCCAACACCAAATTAACAATGAAATTAGTTGGTTTCGAAGAAACCGTGGAAATATAAGAAAATAACAACTTAATTTGAGATGGATGCATCGCTCGAGCTGCGGATGCTTTTTGCTGGAAATCTTGAGCCGCGCCGCACCGCGCACGTCTCAGTCTTCAGACTGCACTTCAGATTGAAACTGCGGATTAGCCAAGGGAATGTGGAGCGACGAGGCGTTTCCCGAAAACATTTGCGTCCGTGCTTTAACTAAAGCGACGACGACGATATAATAATACAGGAAAATAAAATGGTAAAAAAATCAATGAAATCCTCATCTTCCAAGAAAATGTGATTAGTTTGCGAAATACGGCATGCAAAAGACTGATGATGAGTTGTGGCTTGATGTTCGAGCTTGAGACGAGCAAAAATTGAAAAACAATCATGTCAGAGCGAAAAAAGGAAGACAAGGAAGTGAGACGTATTAAAAAGCCGCAACCAGTCGAACCGACGAACCGGCACGTAAGAAGCTGAGGCCACAGAAACGCCGCTTCCTGGAAGACGCACACTCACTACCGAAGAGGGGCTTCAGTAGCCCTCGCACCACTAGATGGACCTGAGCATAATCTTAAAGAGGAGACCGAGACGAATCGGGCCTTATTTTTTATGAGCAACAAGACATTGCGAATGGTTTCCTTGACCCCTGACGACGGATGGCGAAGCCAATCAGAAAGGAGTCAGAGGGCAAAAAAGGATACCACACGAGACCAGTCACGGACCAATAGCCTGAAGCACGATAACTACGTTTGGGATTACGTGTTTGAGAGTCGGCCAATACTCAATTTACCACAGCAGAGAACCCGATTTGGGATTACATTACACCCGTCTGCCTTCTTTTCTATATATTGGCTCACTTTTACGCCACGATAGCCAGTAATTGGGACTATTCACGAATAATGGACGGCTAATACATTTTCATCGACCTATTTATGGTCCGGCAGTTTAATGTTCATAAATCATCTCTTGTCTATCCCTAATGATTGAGATACAAACTTAATTCGACATTTTCCGACTTGGATTTTCGGCTAAAAACATGATTTTACATTTTAATTGAATTGCTAAATCAACAGAATTAGTTGTTGAAATTATTTTACATTTTACAGTAACGGAAGTTACTTGAACACATCAATTTGTAAAAAATACCTTTTACCCTTAACATCTTGCGGATATTCAATTTACAGGTATAGTTGAACCTTGGCTTGAGATTTCACAAATTATACAACATTTTCGCCGTGAAAAAAGAGTAAAAAGTAATTAAAAAGGTAAAATGAACAACGCGTATTGTTGCATTTGCAAAGGGGATCACTGATTTCTATCAAAAGGGGAAATATTAAACCTAGATAACTAAAATAACAGACTACCGAACCCTGCCAGTTTTGTGATTTCAAAATGTTCCTCATTCACAGTGCCTTCATAACTAGTACACTTTTTACATAAAAACTTGTCAAACAAGCGCAAACATTTTTATTTTCTATACATCTAAGGAACGCCAAATGACAAATTACTGCAACGAAGTTATTTATGGGGAGAACACTTTTAACATCTGCCAAGATGACGAGAGAACGTACATTTTTAACACTTTTCTATTTATATTCGACTTAAAAAAAAGGAGGAGGATCTCAATTCGACCTATTTATATGATTTTTTTTTTATGTTTGTCCAGTGATTATTCCGAAACTAATGGACCGATTTCGATGTACCTTGTTATTTTTAAATGAAAAAAGATCATCCCCCGGTGGTCAAATTCCAATTTTGTAAGGATTGGCCCAGTAATTGCGTAGTTATTTGTTTGCATGTTACGCAATGTCTTCGTCGATTTAGAGCCAATTTTAATGATTCTTTTTTTTATTGAATAGGATATATCTCGAGGGTAGTTCCATTTAAATTTGAAGAAAATATCCTACCTCTAAGGGTGGAAAATTAGGGGATGAATCCCGTTTATTGAATTTAACCCACTTCCCTTTAACCGATTTTAATAAAGCTTGTCACATATGTGTAGTTCCAATGAAAATAAAATATTATAGTAACCTAGAGCTGATCTGGGGTTAGAAATGGTAGGCTACAGTTACTTACCACTAAAAATTGGAAAATAAAGTTAATTTTTACAAAAAATAAATAAAAACCGACTTCAAACTTTGCCTATATGTACAAACTTAAACTAAAATGTTAAAAATAATATTGTTTATTACTTTAAAGAAAAGAGCATTAAAGGACTATAAAAATTACTGATACTTAATTTACAGTTTTTAAACATTTATTCTTTTTGTTTAGGTTACTTTCTTTAGTTTTTGACAATTTGGGAATCATATAATTTCTATCTTGTATTCATATGTAAATGGATTTAGTAAATAGGCATCCATTAAGGTGATTTCTCCAACTCCAAAAATAACTGATTATATATTGTAAATATTTAACTATCAATCAATGATTTTGTATATTGTCCCATTTAGGGTTAAGGAGATCACACATTTTGGTAACAATTTTTTTCCTTTGACATTGAACAATGATATATGTATAGTATGTCTTCACAGAAAAAATTTATAGCTGAAGTAGTCAATTTCATGATAGGAATAATTTTTCGGAAAATCTTAAAATATGGAAATATTTGCTTTTCACTTACCGTGTTCAGTCTTAATTTTTTACGTAGAAAAGTTGAGGTTGAACTTGATTTGAGTGAGATGAAACTCGAATTTTTCTGCATAATAATCGCGACGATACTTTTGCTACTTTTTTCAGATATGAGACATTCGCAATTACTTATTGTTACTATTGAATTTTTGAAATTTGTCGAATAACTAACTGGAAAGTTCCGTGCCAATTCACAAATGGCACAAACAATCAACAAATCTGTAAATTTTACTACTTCACAAGATCAACTGCTTTACTGTAAATTCTACAGCTACTTGGAAGGCTACAAGTACAATTAATTCAACGTATTTTCTGTTGATTACAGCACATTGTTATTAATAAAAAATAACTGCTAATTCTACTGAAATGAATTTACAGTTTTACAGAATTTACAATTTATGATTTCAAATATTTAAGCTGGTGATGCAAATTTTTCCGAATAAATTTCTTATCGTTTTGCAATCAACAGATTGAATTTATGATTTCTTTTCTCTGTGAAAAAAAGATGAGAAGAAAATGTTGCATTAAATTCAGCACCAACAGAAAAGATTTTAGGAAAAGCCCTCGTTACATTTTACTTAAATTGATTACTAATTGTATGAATACAGTTAAAATGTAATTACATAGCTTGTATGCTTCATTAAAAAAAAACCACTGTAACGAGCATCGGTGGTTCAGTGGTAGAATGCTCGCCTGCCACGCGGGCGGCCCGGGTTCGATTCCCGGCCGATGCAAAAATTACTTTTTTTTTCTCGCTTATCACGCAAATGAATTCGTCCAGGTTCGATTTCTAGTGGATGCAACTTTTTTTTAGCAATTTTATCCAGAAGATAGAAAGCCCAAAAAAGCCGCATTTAGATTTGTTCGCAGATTGCTAAACTGAAAACGAAAAAGTTTAATAAAAATAAAGAAAAGTCGGATAGCCGTCGATTGTCTCGAGTTACAAAGTAAGAAACATTTTAAGTACTTTCTCAAAAAGTTTTACTTGCATAATCCAACATATAGGAGCACCACTCGCCTCTTGCAAGAGAGATCAAACGATCATATGAAAAGATCGTCGATAGTAGGAGGGATATCTCTGGCATATCTGGCCAACCTTCGATCGCAATAGGTTAAGGAACCTGATTAGGATCAAGAGGGAAGCCATTAATAACAGGCTCGGCGTACCTTTTAACGACTTCTGTAGAAGTTGCTCAAAGGGGAAGGAGAAAGAAAGCATCAACTACCTCCTAGTATTTCGCAGAAATCGTCATCTTAGCGTCACCTTCTTTGATGGCCTGTCAAATCTGAGTCCAAAGAACATTCGAAACGTTTTTCTGATTAGACATTGGCGTTTTCCAGTGTAGTATCACACAATGAACCTCTTTCACTCGCCAAAGTGTGCATGAAGGTTAACGTAACCTAACCTACTTGCACTCAATTCACTATCACTAAGCTACACATGAACCTGGAATTACACAGAAAATCACCTGGACCCAAAACATTCTTTTTGATCTTAAATATCCCAGAATGAATAGGAATATTCGAAGCACCCGGTGCGTCGTTAAAAGATAAAGGGATCGTTAAAAAATAAAGGGCTCGCTGATTACTAAGCCGTTGTCAGATTTTCAAAATTCAAAATTAAAGGTTCAACATTTCCGAAAAGCCTTATATACTACTTTTCATAACAACAAACATTATTTTTCATTCTTGTTCCGCATATTGAACCCGCTACTTTGAATTTTAAAAATTTAAGAATAAATTTACAATCAGCGATGTCAAAAACCTCTATGTAACAATTTTCATAAAAATTCGATGGCTAGAAAAATACGTGATTCAGAGAGATATTTAAAAGCTTTTGCACTTTTCCATTTTTAAAAAAAAAACTAAGTTAAAGTATACTGAAATAATATCCTGATTACGATCTCTTTCTAAAAAGCTAACAAAGTACTGAAAACATTGGAAATTTATCTGAAAAGTATCGAAAAATTCTAAATAAGCTAACAATAATACCAGATAAAGTGCAATAAAGTAAATAATAAAATAATATTCCCAGTAAAACGATATACCTCCAAATTGCAAACTCAAATCTTTTAGTACCTAGAACTTGATAAACAACTGCAACCGGCACATTTTCACATGAAAATTCCCTTTTCACAAGAACTGTAGCCGCGTAGGCGGGAATCTTTTAAATTATAATGTGTGTTTTAGCACGATTCTGCGGGCTTTCCTTCTGAGAAAGTCGCCTTCCCAAAATACTGTTTCCTCAAACTACTACGTATAAGGTAAACTTCCGATGCGCATATTTTGCCAGTGGCATAGTGCGGTATGGTATGATTTCAGATGTTTCCCCGACAGCGTTCGCTTTAACAAATTTTCCGCGAAGCTATTAACGCAGCTTAAATTCGTGGAACCAGTCTAATTTGAGCAGAAAAAAACAACAAATTCCAACTTGCAGCAAACGATGACGTCCTCGTTTGAAAAAAACTACAAGCAGCGTGTACTGCAGGGGATAACGCGGGGAATTTTGAGACTGCTATAAATAAGCCAGAAGAATCAGTGGGGACTAGCCATCGTGGCCAAAATCTGACAGATTCATTAATATTAACGAATAGTATTTTAATTTTAGAAAAATTACACTTGAACTCGTGAGGATCGTATTCGTATTTCCTGCACGTGGGATGCTAAAAATGTTGAAAAAAAAAATATATGAATTACGAAAGACTGGATTTAGTAAACAAAGTGGCGATTGTGTCATAACACGTGAATAAGCAAAATCATATCTTAATATCGGAAATATTACAGCACCTTCAGTTAAGATTTTGATTTGTCATTACTCTACGAATCGTTGACTAAATAATAGCGCGATTAGGTGAGATCATAATGACGTAAATATAAAACTACTAATTATTTTATAAGCATTTATCTATTCGTATGCAATTGTTTGTGTATTTTCGTATTAAATACCGACCGACATAGGTAATCCAAATGTGGTTAGAAAAGGTGTGACATGTTTACGTACTTGTATCAAATAGGTGGATCACCTTGATAACTTCTTAAATTTATTTACAAATAAAATTCTATACCTTTAGGTATTAAATAACAACAAACGGAGTTTATTTTTAGCAGAGCTAGTTTTCCACTATAACGACAAACAATCAAACCAATATAAATCTGTAAAGGATATAAGAAACTAACAAAAACTACTAGCTTCTAACGAAATCATTTATTCTTTTCGAAAATCTTTTGATATTTATTTTCAAAAAGCGAAAATGAATGATAAAAAATCTTTGAAATAACATAGTTTGAACTCTTTTTGTTGACAAAATTCTTGTAAAAGGTTGAAAATGGATTTTCCATAACCGCTTTTAATCATTTTAAAATATTTCTAAAATTCAAGGAATTAATTGTTTCGCAATATGTGACTTGAGATCTACGCATAAGATTAAGAAAAGCAAATGGAACTTTTTTAGCATCAGAAATGAATGTAAATACAAAGACTTTTCCTAAGACTCAAAACTTCGAAAATCAATTAACAAGCTGAAAAATAAACTACCATACAAATTTACTTTTCAAAACCTGAGTTGGCACACGGCCTAAGAGTCGATATAATGGACACTTATTTTATGCATTATTGAAGACTCCTTTATATTTAATATGTAAATATAACAAGCTATATTCATCATTTTATCCCCTGCAGTTTAATATCATACTAAACCAATTCTGTTTGTATAAAATTCCCATTTTGGATTATCAAAAAATAAATTTATAGTCTTAATTCTATTGTACAATACTCTCTCACGATTTTTTCAATCGACCCAATTTTTTACAATTTAATCGGTATCCAAATAATACTCAAACATTATTTACATAATCCGGGACAGACATCAACTTAGGCTAAGAATTAACCAAGTTATTTGAGGATTTCAAAGATAAGGAGATTCTCCTAGGCATTCTCTTAATAAAAAATTGCATCACAGACACCAATTTTATGGGACAGAGGAATAAGACTTGAGTGAGCTTTGGTTACAGCAGGATGGCGCTACGTGCCACATAAGCCGTGCAATTGCACATTTTTTGAATTGTGAAATATTAAAATAGTAAAGGACCTCGCACGTTTTGTATGGAATTGGCTCATGGCTAAATTCGGTCAGATTTCTCAGAAAGGTAGTTCTCAGCATGCTGATCAAAAGTCTCAATGGGCATTAGGTTCTGAAAAATCATATTTTCCGAGAAACAGCAGAATGGTGCACGTGGTTCGAATTTTTCTACTAAAAATTGTAGAAAAGAATCGCAAAGAGGTGGAGTAGGGCATTGAGAGGGGATCGCTATTGAGAAACAGGTCTCTTCCCACAGAAGTGTAGGTGAAGGATCATAGGCAAAGGAGAGTGTCGTGGAAGATGGAAAGGATGGGAAGTGGCGCTATATCCAGCAGAATGAAAAAGGGTACGAAAAGGGAGAAATACGTATGGGGTATTTATTACCCACAAATACTATTTATTATTAATTTATATTGCAGTTGTTCTTCTAACTGGATGAAGTAAATATTAATCTCACTCAGTTTCTTCTACAAAGTTGTCATTGTGTCTTCGGTTAGTGAATTATGGTAGTAAAGTTTCCACCATATAATTTATTAGCCCAGAGTGGTTAATCGAGCAGCTAAGTAACTTAACAAGTATTTTTACCATTAAGGAATACATATTTCTTCAACCAGTGTTTCGTAGATTTTGTCTGTACTATTTCTTTTCTTATTATTATTTCTCGGAAAATATAGAATATATAAGATATTGAGACTTTTGATCAGCATGATGAGAACTGCCTTTCTTTTTTTGTACCATACAAAACGTACGGGGTCCTTTGAGAATTTTAAGAAATTTCTTTTATCAGCTTTGTAAACATATAATAAATTTTACTGTTTTAAATGATTATTTGCACATTTTCGATTTTTAGTTCTTATTTAAAAAAATTGTGAATTTACCATTCGGAACTTTTATTTTCACTATTCTACATTTTTAAATTTAATAGTAATAATGGATTTAGTAATTTTAAATAGTTTTTTCAACTTTTGCTTCCTAGTAATTATTACGTTCTTTGAATTACTAAAAACTACTAAACAATAATTTACTGAAAATCATTGCTATAAATAGTTGACTTTGCATTTGTTTATAAATCAACCATTATTTTCGTTCAGTGTGAAGCTCGAAGGCACAGCTTTTTTTAATAAACACCCTGTCATATATTTGAATATTAATTAGGCAAACGTATTTTCTTTAAGTGTATCTATGTATCTACATTCATTCAATTGTTTTTTTTTTTTTTTTTGTCGTGTCTTTTTAAAAAAAGCGGAAATAACTTGAGCGGAAAATTTGGTTGACAAAATTGTCAACATGATTTAAAAAAAAAAGAAAGAAGAAAATGACAAAAATAGTATGTGACGCTAGGAAAATGTTTGCAAAATACTTTTTTAAATCGCTGAGCATGGAACAGTGTTCGTACTCACAAAGTGAAGCGTGTCTCAAAGAACATCATTACGACGTAAATTTTAAAATTAACGTAAACAAATTGGAACTGCGCAAAACGTGGTGAATGTCCTAAAATCATCAAGGATGTCATCGCGTGAATCCCGCCTCCCAGTAAAAAAAAAAACTTCCACACGATTTCCCTCCAATTAAACTAAATCCCAGCGAATGGGGGGTGTTTACAACATAAAATTTACTACGTCAGCACGCGCTTACGTTTCTGTTTACTAGTCTGTTTACTAATCGCAAAGTGCGCAAAAAATGAGCTTAATTTTCACGTTAATTGAAACCGCGCGGGTACGTCGCATTACGGCCACGAGTTCGGAGCTTTTTCATTCATATATGTAATTGCCGCCAATTAGGAACTGACTGCTGCAGTTCAGCGGCAGATCTGATTAATCACCGGCGCACATTAAAAATAGACCCGATGGCGAATCGAGCTGAGGGTGGCGGGAAGGCGCGCTCAAGGGCACGTTCGGTTCGGGATCCGGCACGCATCGGATTTCAATTGGGCGCTCAAAACAAACGACTTGTATTTCTCTGCTCGACTCTAAAAGTTCATGTCATCCTACTTTTATTGCATTTCTCACCAATCAGCGCCAATTGACACGAGAAATTCATTGATGGATGGGTACTGATTGATAAAAAATATATAATATATATATTCTCATCAGAATTTTGGCCACCCGTGGCTCCAATATATTCCGATTCGCTCAGCTCAGGTGACCGCGATGACCAACAACCCGGAGGTTATCGATGACAATTTTTGTTGTTTCTCATTATTTTTTCTCGTCCATCGGCTGGCTGAATGAAAACAATAACCGGAAGGCGGTTTATCACGCTTTATACGTTTTCGTTCCATGGTTGATAAGCCTCTTGGGAATGATGAGAGCCGCCTAATGCGGTCAATTGATGTGGGAAGCTGCGATTAATTTGTGATCTTCTCAAGCCTATCCTCAGAGATAAAATTGTCGTTTTGCAAAAATTTAAGCAATAACAAAATCTATCTTACTCATCAATATTTATAAGTAGAAAGTGGCGCAAAAGTAATGATCCAATTTGATACAGCTATAACTTTTTTCTAAATTAAAAAACGATTATTTTCTTACTTTATTTTTACTTAGACCTTTGGAATTTGTTCCATTAAGACAGTGTCCTGTCTTATGATGTACAAAAACCTCGTTTTTTTTAAAAAGGGAAAGAAACAACTGAGATTTGTAAACTTTTAAAGATACATTCGAAGAGTACAACAATTTATCAAATATGGCGAATTTATCTGCCGCTTCCTGGAGCACCTATGTGATATTGGCGGGCGTGATATAAAAAAAAAAAAACTATGTGATCTATAGAACGAAACCAAAGCTTCTTCTCTTCAGTATTGAATTATTTTCTGTGTGAACTTAAAATATTGCTAAAAAGGTATTTTTAACCTATTTTTATTGCACATTAAAGTAAAATTTTAATTCAAATTTTTCGTTTCAAGCTGAGAAATTTCGTAATTGTGTGCCTTTTTCTGCTTTTTCTTGGTATATTATTAAGCTACAGTTAAAATTTCAGATCAATCGGTAAAAAATTGTTAGCGCTAGAGGTACGCTAATGCAGATCACGTAAAAAAGACATTCAACTGCGACATCTGCCGCACTTTGGATTCGCATCTAAAAAATTAATTGTTTAAAATATTGTTTACGTACTTTAAGACTTATATTAAGATCAACACAAAACCGAATTATATTATAAACAATTTATATAAAAACAAACTTCAAAAATGACCCTTGATTACATGCTCCTTAGGCAAGTGAAGTAAACTCAAATCCTGACCGGACTCAAATTTTGATTCAAGCACATAAAACTTTAAGTTGATCGCCATCGAGTCTTCAATTGCTAATTGAATTATTTAAGGGGTTACGCCAAGTTTGTGAAAAGTACTTCGCTTTCAAGGATTTTTGTTTGCCAGTTTAATCAATATTTATTGTAATGCTTGAAATAATATCAATGGCCCGATTCACTCTACCACACAACTATATCATACTCTTTTCTGAATTGCGGAGAAAAAAATCTTATCCGTTTCAACGAAGCTGTAAGATGGTATTTTGTAAATGGGCCCTTTCGGGGAAAAAAATGTACCTGCTTAACAAAAGAGACTGATTTTGTACGATGCGCTTTGCACTAGGCCGGGAGAAGTTGAAAATGTAAGCCTCTCTTCTTTTGAAGAGTGAGTGAGTGTTTAGGATGATGTATTTTTCAAATAACTACCTGGGTTACCCGGCGTTGGGTAAATAATAATTAAACACTTCTCAAATGTTCTAGTTTGTTATATCCTAGAAATTGTTTCAACCCGAAAATCCCTTTATGGATCCGCTATCTTGAAATTCCGAATCTTAATAATATTCAAAATTAGTGGCCTTAAAATAATCATTGTACCAATTTTCATTCAAATCCGTTGAAATCGAGAAATGTTGGTCGCCATATTGGATCCGCCATCTTGAGTTCGGAAATTTGGCTAATATTTGAAATTAGTGGCCTCAGAATAATCATTGTACTAATTTTCAGTAAAATCCATTGAAATCAAGAAATTTGGTCTCATATTGGATTTACAAATTTTGATAATATTCGAAATTTGTAGTACATTTTTACACAAATCAAAAGAAATATTTCCCTAAGATTTAGTAAAATATAATAATTTACTTATTGTAATAAAACTTAATCTAAACAGGAGAAAAATTTACTATTGTTTTATGGAAATTTCGCAAATCATTGTTTTCTGGATATTTTGCTAAATTACGTTCGTTGTTATTATGTCAAAATCGTGACTAATTTTTATATACTGCTACACTTTTCGATACTGTGAATAAAATTGACATGTATTCTTATTTTTTCACGTACACGTCCTCCTTCGTTCCATTAATCCTTTGGGGATTAATTAATTGTCCCTTAATATTTTATATGTCAAATTTTAATACTTAATTTTCCACAAGCCATAGATCTTCGATATTCATTTTCTCAGAAACTGTGATTAAAAATGAAGGGTAAAAGTAAATAAAAATGAAGAGAAGAAATCGAATCATTTTAAAAAGACATTGTCGTTTAACACGCATAAATTCAGAATTTATTTTCTTTTTTGTATTAGAAACAAGCCTTTTCTCCTGTTATTTCGTTGCGATGTTTTTCCACGAAGTATCTGTAATTAAATTTTCCTAGAAGAGAAGCTTTTCTTTGGGGTCGTTTCAAGATAAGGATAAAATTTGTGCGTCATTTTCCAAGAATTTTTTCCTTTCAAAAAGCTTTTACCAACTGCTGAACTACCATACCGAGAATTTCTTGGAAAATTGAGCACCTTCGAATTACGAAATAAATACATAACCCAAGGGTAACTCATACAAAATTTAGTTTTCCAAAGTATCCTTTCTTCCTAACAATGTTTGCGATGAAAATAGGGACTCGCAAATGGTTCCAACGGAAATAATGCCTGAAGCATAATTCGCAAATGATGAAAGTAGTTAGCTTTAGGATATGCCGGAACATAAAAATTCAAAGAAGGGATAATTGAATTAGCTGGAAGAATTACCATGCAATTAATTTATGAGACTTTGTGGACTAAGATGTTATTTGGTAGAGGGTTCTTGCTAAAATTACGATGTTAGCAAAGTCGCAAATTGCAGAAAACTGCGGATATATTGGGATCTACTTTGTAACACACATAATTACACTGAGTCAATTATCTTTCAATATCAATTAATATTGCGTCAATTTCAATACTGTTAATTTTGTTTTCATTAAGAATTTCTTCAAAGAATTCTTCATCATCAAACTTTTCCTATGTATTGGATGGATCAATATCACAATCGTCTTCATAAATGTGGGGGATTGAAGGTTTAATTTTCCTGACCACATCAAAGAACTAGGGCAAATCAAAATACCTCTCATTATTAGACGAACGTCCTGGTCAAAAACATTACAATTACAAACCGTGAAGTGATCCGGCGCATACTCATAACGATAAGTAAATGTGGTCTGACTTTCAACATAGAGTACATTGGATCTTAAAACTTTAGACTATAGCTCTTATTTAAGATTGAGCCAGAAATGTTCTATTTTTAATCCAATCGAATTTTTTCCACATTCTCAATCTAAAACATACAATTGTTTGAGTTTTTATCCAATTCAACGATTAACAGTGGAAAGGAAAGTTGATTCCAAAAAACTATAACATTTCTGCACTTTCGATGCGAATGAATTCATTTATATATGAAAGAAAACTCCCTGAGCTCGGAGTTTTTACAACATTACTTTTTTCAGAGATCATAAAATTCAATTAAATGCAAATTTCCGTGTGAAGTTCATTCAGCTGCTATAAGGAAATTTTTCGAACTGAATACCAAAACGATTCACGATCAGAATCCCTTAAGCCGACCGCAAAATTTAACTCTCAAGGGGTGTTCTGGGTAGAGAATACCCGAGGGTGAATTAAATCTGTTTGTGTCTCTTATAAATGGTAAAGCCGCGGAGATTTATTTTGTCACGAACACTCTTATTTTTTTAATTCTTTCATAAACATTTTCTCTTGTTACATCGTCTGAGGTATCGATTTAAAAAAAAGAAAATTGTTCAAAATCGATCAATTCAATGGTAAGATATAAATGATGAGAAGGAATTAAAGAAAATGTTGTTACAGATTTTAGACGTAGATGTTTTGACATTTTATATTAGTTTTTATCTGCCGTAAAGTAGTAGGCTTATTTACAATAACTTACTTTATATGGAAACTTCATTTTTAAATAGGAATATACACACAAAGGTAATCAGATGGAATTTAATCATTTCATTACAAGCACAAATATATTATGTAGCCTAAAAAATAAAAATAAATGCGTGCTTGTCAAAAAAAATAGACAAACACGCATTTGTGCTGTAAATTAGTGTTTTTTAAACAAATATGTACAAATATGTCCGAATCGGTGCCGAATGATTATTTCATTCAGAGAAATCTTTAGACTTTTTTCTTAATTTTTTCATAATTTTTACTATATGTAAAAGTTCAGTTCAAAGAATGAATGGAAGCTGCTTACGGTGACTCGTGTCCATAATTTTCAACAATAAAAAACTGGTGTAAATTGTTTCGCTGGGCACGACAATCATTAGATAATGAGCCTACATGCGGGTGGTCCTGTGATGGTGACTACTCCAGAAAACATTAGATTATTGGAAAAAAATGTTCTAAGTGACCGACGCTTAAAAACAAAATAAATTGCAGCATAGTCCGGAATTTCCGAAACAAATGTTCTAAAGATTATACATGAGTATTTAAGTATGACAAAAATGTATGCAAGGTGGGTGCCTTGAATTCTTAGCGCAGTGCAAAAGCAGCGGCGAGTAGAATGATGTGAGCATTTTTTGGACCTTTATCGTAAGGAGCAAGAAGGAGTCATTCAATCAATTGTACTAATATCATCCAACATCCAAGAGAGATTCAATGGAGTGGCATCGAAAAGGAGAATCTGTGCTAAGAAAAGCTACAATTGACTAGAATTTTTTGGGACTGGGAGGGAATTCTTTTGATTGCCTTCAGCGACAAAAAATTATCGAGAAAAGGCGCGAAAATGAGCCGAGGTGTGCACTTACTTTTTGATAATGCTCCAATCCATACTGCTTCACTTTCCAAGGCTACTGTTAGCGATTGTGGCTTTACAGCGATGGAACATCCCCCATATAGTCCAGACTTGGCCCCGTCTAACTATATTTTTTTCTCAAAATTCAAGGCAGATTTAAGGGGCAGAAAATTTAACGATGAAATTAAACAGGCAATATATGACAATTTTGACTTCAAGGATGCATCATATCATATTTTGACGGTAGCTTAGAAGCTTTAATCAGACGTTCTGCAAAATGCGTGGAAATGTAAAAATTGTTGTTTGTGTAAAAATTGTCTGAGTACATTTTTATAGAAAACATTTACTGGATGAATAAAAAATCCCCAAAAGAGTCAAATATCTCGATAAATACACATCGGATCGTAAAACTCAGAAAGTGGATTAATATTGGATTTTTATTTTTCCCGATTTTTTCCGTCGGGGACACCAGTGAAGTGGAGGGATATGGAAAGATAAAGTTTTAGTTAATTGGAATAAAAATGATAAAAATTTATGAAACGATTTGAATTTTTAAATTCAATTCCGTTTATTAGAATTTAATAATTTTTGAACCATCTTCCTTTTTTTATGAATGACAAAATACTATTTTGTTCAATACATTCGCCTGCGCTAATATCCGATTTTCCATTTCTCAAAGTATTTCCATAAAAGCAATTTCCCGCTGAAACAAATAGAATTAAAGTGGCGAAACCAGTTGCAATGCATTGATTACGCCATATATTCAATACCTGAAAAAAATCTATCCAATGACACCAAACTACACATCGGATTGAAAAATAAAAAATGAGCTCCCTCGTCTCTCATTAAATACTACGAAGTAATTAAAAATGTATGCCATAAGTTGTTCAAATTGTCTTGTTATGAATTATTTTCCAATATGTCTGGTATTATTGAGTTTGAAAGATCCCTGGTTCCTCACTAATTGTAATCCGTTTTTACAAAGATCATACCACTGTGATCAAAAAATAAGGTAAATTTGTTTATAAAATGAAAAATCTTTATCTATCCTTCCAAATCAATATCATCCACTTGAAAGTAAAACCCTCCGGGTTCAATACACTTATACATAGTTTTTCTCCAGTCTTCAAAACAGTCGTTGAAATTGATTTCCGGGATGACTTTCAAAACCTTCTTCAATTGGGATTGTATCTCTTCAATTGAGTCAAAATGATGTCCTCGGAGCTAAATCAGGCGAATAGGACGGTTGATGACGTTATGGTAATCCGAAATCATTGTTTCACAGACGTCAACGCGACGATTTTTTTTTCAAAATAATTGCGTGTTTTTAGAACCAAGCGAGGTTTGACGCGTTTGAGGCACAAAACATCATTGCAAATGGTTTGGATTGATCTAAATGAAATGCCCACAGCATCAGCAAGGTCACTAATTGTTAGTCGACGATTTTCGAGCACCAAATCTTTGAATTCCTTGACGTGGCTTACGTCGGTAGATCTTAATGGTCGTCTGGAGCGCTATTCGTCTTGAATTCGTTCTCGGCCTTCTTTGAAGTCTTTGTACCACTTGTAAACATTTTTTTGCGACAAAGCCTCATCACCAAAGGCCTTTTACAACATCTTCAACGTTTCCGCGGCAGAATATTCATTTCGCAAACAAAATTTAATGAAAATTCTTTACTCAACAAAATCAGACATAGTAAATTAAAATCGAATAACTGCCTTTTGTATGTTTACAAAAACACGTGTAAGTCTGCAGCGCTATATAATATATTGACATCAAACTCTACATAGATGTCAAAGACTGTACTACCAATCTTCTTATGGGTTCATAATTTCATGATTTCATAGTACCCGCGAATTTTAAATGAAAAATTCAGCTTATTTTTTGATTACAGTAGTATAACTACTAAATGATCTGTAGCTTTAATAAATCTATAATAGGTAGGGGAGACCGGAGATAGTTCACCATAGGGGTAGGTTGACTAATTGTGAAAAACTCGACTAGTTCAAAAGTGTTGCATCATCCAACTATTCGTGAGAAACCGTTACCTCCTCTCCCTCAGTCGTCTGGAATGCGGCATCGCGTACGCACGTAGTTCGGGAGAAGGAGCATAATATTGAAAAAGAATACACTTAAGTAATTTTTTTCCTTGTTATATTATTTGTAATGACGCCTATACAGGGTGTTCAGAGGTGGGTGGTCAATACTGCAGGGGGTGAAAGGTCAGACCGAGACAAGCAAAAAATCGTATGGGTGGGGGGGGGGCATCTCGCACCGTTTGGCAGTTACAGGGTGATTCGTAAATCAGGATTTTGCCTTATATGGGAACCGCTCTTGTATTTTTATCTTTTTTTCTACGCATCGCAGCGGCCCCAAACTGATTTCAAAAAATCACTATTTGGAAGCCCTTTCCAAAAAAGTTTACACCACCCCCCTATCCCCAACCCCTTGGCCACAATCCCCCCTGGAAGTTGAAAAAATTAACTTTTATTTCACGATTTTTCACCTTTCGCCCCACTTTTCTCCGAAATTCATGTTATTAACATACCTACTTTTTATTTTTTTTAAGTTGCCTATCTAATTACCTTTCCAAAAAGGTGCAACATGCCCAGATAGGAAAAGGATACGAAAATTTATTTACAAAAATCCTTTTACAGAAAATCATGATAATTTGAATTTTTAAGAAATTATACTGAAGTTAACTAAAAAATACATTTTGTTTGCTTAAAAACTAATTACAATTAAAACGTTTGTCCTTTAAAAGCTGTTCAAAATGTTCTCCGCCAGTTTCGATGCATGCAAGTAGCCTTGGTCTTATTTCACATTTCAGGTCTATGGTAACGAGTCTCTCCCGTATTTTCGTGGCTGCAGTCCCAATCCTGGTAACTAATTCTTCTCTAGTGTTGATTAGTCTTGAGTAAACTTCATCTTTCATCATTCCCCATAAGAAAAAGTGCAGTGGAGTAAGGTTCGGTGACCTAGCAGGCCAAGGAATCGGTCCACCTCGTCCAATCCAGCGCTCTGGGTAATTTTCATTTAACCTTGCCCTAACAATGTTCCCAGTATGCGCAGGTGCTCCGTCGAGCTGTAAATAAATTGCGCTTCTGGTGGCCAGGGGGATGTCCTCCAACAGATCCGGAAGGGTATTCTCCAAAAAGTCCGAGTATAGCTGACTATTCAGCACTTGGGGCAAGATGAAGGGTCCTATCAACTGGTTGCCGATGATGCCAGCCCAGACATTGACACTAAATCTTTGCTGGAAGGACCGACACCTGGTCCTATGTGGGTTCACATCTGACCAGGTGTGGAGGTTGTGGAAGTTTGTGATGCCATCCCGGGTGAATTGCGATTCATCCGTCCACAGAATTCGGTCTTGAAATCTTCTGTTTTCGATGTCAGACTCGAAGAGCCAAGTGCAAATTGCAATCGTCTTTCGTAATCTCCTTCCTGTAGTGCTTGGACCGGGATATGGTGGTATGGATGTAGTCCCTCTCGGTTCACAACGTTCCAAACTCTTCCTGAAGACAATCCTGACCTTCGTGCGACCTGCCTGATGCTTATTACAGGGCTGTTCCTGACGATGTTGAGGATTTGTTGGTCGGGGTCCGCTGAATCGGCCGATTTTCCTGCTCGCGTTTCTGCTCTGGGGGCGGTTACACTTCCGGTTTCTTTTAACCTTCTGAAAGTCCTTGAAAATACCCTTCTGTTGGGTACCCGCCGATTCGGGAATCTCCTTTGGTATTCTCGTACGGCCTCATTATCATTTCCTTCTACTAAACCGTACACGTAAATTATATCGGCATACTCGTCAACACTGAATTCTGCCATTTTATCTTAATTTTTTCTATTAAACACCCGTTCTTATCGCTTGCTTCTTCAACTGTGGTCAATGTCCTTTTAAACTTACCCATTTTTATACCATAATTCATACGAAGTATTAGAAACGGAGCGTCAGGATACTTAGGAGTCAATACTGGATATAATAAACTAATAACGCTATTTAACGAGATTACATTTATTATTTTATTACTGTTTTGCTGAAATAATAAAAATGTACTACCTCTGTTTCCTAAACAAACATTTCCGAACTTGCTGTCATAAAAATTGTTTACTTAACGACTTTTTCCATTATGGTGCAATAAAGTAATTAGGTACCTGTGAGGATGTTTTAATTTCAGGACTTTTGCAACCCTTTTCTACCTGGGCATGTTGCACCTTTTTGGAAAGGTAATTAGATAGGCAACTTAAAAAAAATAAAAAGTGGGTATGTTAATAACATGAATTTCAGAGAAAAGTGGGGCGAAAAGTGAAAAATCGTGAAATAAAAGTTAATTTTTTCAACTTCCAAGGGGGATTGTGGCCAAGAGGTTGAGGATAGAGGGGTGGTGTAAACTTTTTTGGAAAGGGCTTCCAAATAGTGATTTTTTGAAATCAGTTTGGGGCCGCTGCGATGCGTAGAAAAAAAAATAAAAATACAAGAGCGGTTCCCATATAAGGCAAAATCCTGATTTACGAATCACCCTGTAACTGCCAAACGGTGCGAGATGCCCCCCCCCCCCCCCCACCCATACGATTTTTTGCTTGTCTCGGTCTGACCTTTCACCCCCTGCAGTATTGACCTCCCACCTCTGAACACCCTGTATACTTGTTATTGTTCATTTGCAAATAATTTAAAATAAAAGTTTGATTGTTAATCTTTATGTTACATATCATTCTTTTTAATTTCGCTGCAGTTTTGAGGTTATGACACGTGTGTAAAAATTGCAAAGTGATCCGGGGCTGGTTGACTACCTAGTCCCATACAAAATGTGTAAATGGCAATCTATTGTTTGTTTAATGTAAATATTGCACCTCTGATTTAGAAGACTGGTTTCATAATCTGATCTCATAAATGATGTATCTATTCCTTTAAATCATATAATTATAATAATTATATCAGTTAAGACTGTTACCAAATAATTAAAATTAACAAAATTGTCATAGAATTGATAATTATTTGCTTGAATGAAGAAAATGTTATTTCAATTACTTCTTGTTATTTTAATTTTATATATCCGTAGATCTTGCACTATTTAATTTGTAGTTCAACTTACTCCCAGTGACAAGTCAACCTACCCCATGTCTGGGGTAGGTTGACTCAAAGGACCCCGCACAATTCGTATGGAAAATGGCTTTCGGCCAAATTAGCTGAAATTTTGCACAGAGGTAGCTTTCAGCTCACTGATGAAAAGTCTCAATGGGCGCAACCCCCAAAAATCAAACCCCGAGCCCCCACGCCCCCCCGAAGTCTCAATATATACCAAAATCACATTATGATGAAAATCAGTTCAAAACAGATGTATTCATTTGAAACTTCGCACAGTGGTAGTTTTCAGCATGCTGGTCAAAAGTCTCAACGGGCGCAACCCCCAAAAATCAAACCCTCACCCCCCACGCCCCCTCCAACGTCTCAATATATACCCCAAATCACATTATGATGAAAATCAGTTCAAAACAGATGTATTCATTTGAAACTTCGCACAGTGGTAGCTTTCAGCATGCTGGTCAAAAGTCTCAATGAGTGCAACCCCTTATATCCAACGAAGAACCCCTTGCTGATAAAAAGTCTCAATGGGCGCAACTCCCAAAAATCAAACCCCCCTCCAATTCATCAGATTTAAGGAACTTACCATCCCAAAGATTGAAAGCTGAGAGCGATCTCTGCAAGAAACCAATGGCAAAATCTCGATAACGGCTCACCTGGCTAACCGCTGAAAAATCTCGTTGATTATGCTTAAAAAATTGATCGATCAACCGTAACAGCATTCTGTGACACACCGCTAAAAAATGTGGTCAACAATTATAAAAAGCAAGGTTGATCAAATAAGCCCCGATATTCGCAGGTATTCGATGTGGCAGGTACTCTACGAATGTATCTTTCGTACACAGATAAACGAATGTATATACATACATTTCTCCCGCCTAGCTTTTTGTAGAACATCCCATATGCATATAGACATTTTTTTCCGTCACACTTATTGTAGAACACCCCATATACATACATACATTTCTTCCCCCACCCTTTTTTAGAATATCCCATATACATTCATCGCGGCTTTTTTTATCAACCTCGCTTTTTATGATTATTAACCACATTATCTATTGGTCTGTCGATGAGTGCTGTAACGGTTGGTATAGTCCTTTTTTTTATAGGTCTTTTCAGCACAATCGACGAGCTTTTTCTGGTTGACGGTCCTTTTCACGATAGTTTAGCAATCTGCTGTTACAGCTGGTCGAGCAGTCCTTTTCAGGATAATTGACGAGCTTTTTCAGCGGTTTTTTTTTCTGTAGGTATCGGGATTCTCTGGTCGACGGTCCTTTTCAGGATAGTGAGCAGATTATCTACCGGCTTTTTTCAAGGCGCTGTTACAGCTGGTCGAGTAGTCCTTTTCAGGATAATCGACGAGCTTTTTCAGCGGTTTTTTTTTTTTTGCAGGTATCGGGGTTTTCTGGTGTTGTGGTTTCTTGCAGCAATCGTTCTTAGTTTTTAATCTTTGGTATAGTTCATAAGCAATCGAGTTTCATATTCTTGCAATAATGCGTTGTTATGTGTGTAATAGTTTAAGAGGTATACAGCAGTTGGCACGAATGGATGGGGATGAGAATATTATTAAGCGACAAATAGCAATTACAAGACGAGATGAACGAAACCATCCTCATTTATTAATAGATGATAACTGCAGGTTATGCCTCAATTGTAATCGATCTATAAACGACGAGATAACGTTAATGTATAACGATCCAGCTTGCTTGCGACTGAATGTGCTAAGTCAAACAGCATCTCAGTCCTGTGTTATTTGTGAAGATCAGAATGATATCCATAGATTATCTTTGGAATGCAGAGTTGATGTTTTTGTCAAAAGAAATATTTTCATACCAGCTAATGTGCGTAGCTGCGCGCAACATCTTGATGACAATGGATTTTTATTTAATATACTTTTGCCTGGATTGCAATATATCAACAGGCCGTATGTTATTGGAGGACAGCAGTTACAAGTTTTTCTTCAAGGGCTGAGAAATGTCGCATTGAACCGTGGTTCTGGTATAGACTATAATAACTTGACTGATGATGATTTCGGATGTTTATCCCCAATCAATAGAAATCAATTTGATGACCTGCTTACCTATTGCGATCCAGTAGTTCTCAATGGAGATCTAAGATATATAAAAAGAAAAGATTTATTAATTTTTCTATGCAAGATTAGGCAAGGTTTAAGTGATGAGTTTTTGAAGGTCATTTTCAATGAATCGAGTAGACAAAATATCAGTTTGATCGTCAATTATGTTAGGTTGTCGTTACTTCAAAGGTTTGTCCCAGAGAATATCGGGCCTCAATCCATAACTAGGCAACAGTTTATAGAGCAACACGTTACAGACTTTGCGAACGAGCTTTATAATCCTGAACCCGGTGAGAAAAAAGTCATCGTTATAATTGATAGTACATATGCCTATTTACACCAAAGTTCTAGTTTTCGAGTGTTGCGGCAGTCGTATTCTCTTCACAAACATCGACATCTATTGAAACCAACTCTCATAGTAGCTCCGAACGGTTATATACAGTCAATTTTCGGTCCCTATTTTTCCGATGCTCGAAACAATGACGCTGAAATTCTTCGTGCAGAGTTTGAGAGAGATGCTGGCCTTCTAGCAAACTGGTTTCAAGATGGCGACATTATTTTGGTGGATAGGGGTTATCGCGATGCGATACCTCTGTTGCAATGTCTTGGTATTGATCATCGAATGCCTGCACTCATTCCACCTGGAGAAAGACAGCTCCCAACGGAGGAAGCGAATGAGTCACGAATAGTGACTAAAAATCGATGGGTAGTTGAAGCACGAAATGGGCACATCCGAAACATTTTCAAGTTTTTTTCGCATACGATAAATATACAGCATGCAAAAAATCTCAACAGCTTTTACCAATTAGCTGGAGCTATTATAAACAAATACCATCCAGTTATTTCTATGCAAGATGCAAATCCAGAACTTGCTAGAGAAATGCTTCGGCGATCCAGGATGCCCAATGTAGTGCAAGCAAGAGTAGAAGCAGACAATTTAATTCGACGAAATGCACAGTGGGTACGGCTGGATGAACAAGCATTAGAAGACTTTCCTGTGCTTGACTTGGATTATTTAAAAGATCTGACTGTTGGCACGTATCAAGTGAAGCTTGCTTCTTCGTACATCCAAGATAAACTAGTGAGAGACAATGATGAGCACTTCCAACTTGATGAGAGTATCAGGGAACGAGGCTTCTTGAGAGTGCGCTTATATTCGAGATTTCGTGCAGGTACTAGGCATCAGACCTTCATATCGTACTTAATCCCTGATGAAAATAATCAAAATGATGAAAATAATTACGGTCCAATTCTGGGCTACTACTGTACCTGCCAAAGTGGGGCACGTACTCTAGGTACGTGTGCACATGTTGCCAGTATTTTATGGTACCTGGGATATGCACGTCATCAACAGAATATCAAGTACCCTGATGAATCGCTACTCAACACTACACAAGATGCTGCAAATCGAGCAGTTCAAAATCCCCAAGTTGATATAGTAAATGAATAATGATACCCATAGATTTTCCACACTACTATCTTGAAAGAGTTCTCTGTGTTTCACCTTCATTCATCATAATGTGATTTGGGGTATATATTGAGACTTGCGGGGGGGGGGGGGGGGGGGGGGGGGGGCGTGGGGGGTGAGGGTTTGATTTTTGGGGGTTGCGCCCGTTGAGACTTTTGACCAGCATGCTGAAAACTACCACTGTGCGAAGTTTCAAATGAATACATCTGTTTTGAACTGATTTTCATCATAATGTGATTTTGGTATATATTGAGACTTCGGGGGGGCGTGGGGGGTCGGGGTTTGATTTTTGGGGGTTGCGCCCATTGAGACTTTTCATCAGTGAGCTGAAAGCTACCTCTGTGCAAAATTTCAGCTAATTTGGCCGAAAGCCATTTTCCATACGAATTGTGCGGGGTCCTTTCATATTCCACCAGATCATGCTTGTACTCTATATTATAAATGATTGCGAGACTTTTGTCATTTGTTTTTATAGCTTAATAGTGTACCTATCAAATTTATCGGTTTTTACAATAATATACACTAAAACAAAAAACATATAAGCATCTAAAATGAAATTTGGTCAACCATCCCCGGTCTCCCCTACTATATGTAATTTTCCGCTAAAAATAACATGGAACGCCACCTTGCATTAATTAATTTTGCTAAAAGGTGTTGCTAATGGAGGCTCTAATTTGTTCTTAATTTAACTGATTGCTTCCCAAATTTGTGACAGACTAAAGGAAAAAGGCAGAAGCTCCTATTACCGGAGGTGCCAAAAATCTCCACTCATACAATTTCTCCGTTCGAGCGCGCTATTCACGCTGGCGCTTGAACTGAACGTAGTACTTAAGAATAACCAGAAATTATGCCAAAGACGCTGAAACCAGTTCAAGGAGGAATGGAAAGGCAGGAGGCCTGCGAGGCGAGCACACGAAAGAGCGCGCCTTCCCGTGTGGCGTGCACAAAACTCTTCTGTCTTCTGTTTATTTTGCCCTCGCGCAGCAGTGCAAAGTGGTGAGGAGCTGTGTGTTGTGTGCCTGTGCTTTTCGGGTCGGATGTGGATTGCGGAGCAGGTTCCTGACCTTTCCGAATCGAATGTCCTTTGGCTTCTCCGAGGGGCGTCCTGGGCTCGTATGGCCCTGCTCCTCCTCAGTGGAAAGGTGTAGCCACAGCACACGGCAAGGGTATTGACCACTTAAGGCAGAGGCAAGGCGAAGTTAAAAAAAAAGTCTTTAGTTTTTTGTTGGGTGGGTTTTGTTTAGAGTGCGCAGGGAAAGGTTTTAGTTTTGCGCTACTACAGGGCGCGGTAGTGTAAACAAACAAACGGAAGCACCCGCCCTTCACTCAAAACGGGCTAATTCACCCTGGTCCCAATCGCTGTTTCTCAGAAGACCGATTGCGAGGCATTAAAGTTGCTTAACTTTTTTTCCCTGAATCGCGCTCTGGCAACTGCTCTTGCAAAAACACATTTATTTCTTTTTTCCCGTGAACTACATTGCTGCACCGTCGGACGACGACGTGACGCGACGCTACGGTACATTGCAATCACGTAACTCACCTTATTCGCAGGAAATCCGCTCCGAGTGCCGTTATATTGCGGTTCCGTGTAACTGCAACGGGGGGCGGATGAAGGAAGGCCAACAAAAATAAGAAAAAACCACTTCGTGTTGCCGGGGTGTTAAATGCTGGGAGAATGCAACAAATCTTTTTCGCACATTAAAACAGCACAAACAAACAAGTAGATAACTTTTAAAATCACCGCCGCCACAAACCGAAATCCGTCAAAAAAAATGTAAAGCAAAATAAAATAAACACAAACGAAAAAAAAAGAACTTGACTTTTCAGCAGCAACAAAACACAACGACCGAGGGGATTCGGAAGACCAGTTTCTGGCTCAAATTGTCGCGATAATTCGATTTATTCGAGTATATTCTGTTGATATTCGATTATTGGACACAGTATAGCAGCATTTTTCGCAACTTTTCGACCTAAAACCTAAAGAAATCCGCGAAATTTTCACTGTAATCGCAGAAGTCTCTGCTTTTCTCCGTAAAAATATGTCGTCAGCTTGTAGATGGGAATTCTGTCTGTTGGTACAGCTGTCTCTTTCTCCCCGACCGAGGGTGCTCTCTTTCACGTGCACTGTGTTTTGGCAGCCAAAGCACGTTTTAGGACAAGGTAAACAAATCATCAGTGAAGTGCGTGAGAGCGGAATGGCACGATGTCTGTGGTGAAGTTGATGCGAGAAACGAAATGGGTGGTGGCTTTTTTATGATTATTTGGAGTACAGGGTGCACCACAAGTTGTTGCAGTTTTACGCGCAATTTCGTTAAAATAAAAAAGAAATTTTTAACCCTTGATAGGTCCGGGAGTATTAACCGCGGGCAGTTCTACAATAAAGGCGTACTAGGCGGCCGACTCGGCGCCGCAAGCTAAGGGGTGCCAAACTGCAACGAAAGAGGAAATTAACTCTTTAAATAAATGTCTTAGAGCGCCAAGGCACAATGGAATTTTTTTAATGTTGTGTCAACAAATTGAGGTATGTATTAACTTATTTGGAACGTAAAATTCTAATTAATATTATATATGAGAAATAAATAAGCGATGTAAATTAACTATGTAAGTTTTAAGTAATAGACAGGTAACCCTAAAATGTAAAAAACCTTGAAAAGAATGCTAAAAAAAATTGTAAAAATTATATTTCAGGAAATAAAATTATTATATCATTCAAACATACTTATTCAAGGGGGCAGTACACTTCTATTTTCTGAAAAAATCGATGTTTTCAAAAACATCAAATTTGTATACTATATACCTCCAAAAGTAGTTTACAATATGTTAAATCGATTGAAAAGGCAATGCCGAATAAGCGTAAGATACTTTTTTTTCAGAATTATCAGCGAATTGAATAAAAAACTTTAAACGCATTTTTTTGACCTGGTTGGCAGTTTTTTGAAAAACCTACTAGTCCGATTGGGCTCAAATTTTGCGGACTTATTCCATATATGTTTGCTTATGGTGTGAACCATTATTATTAATATAGTTTAATATTGAACCCTTTTTTTTATAAATATTTTAATAAAGAAAAAATAAAAAATAACGTTAAAAAAATTAAAAATTCCGCCATTTTGTTGTTTTCTTGCCAAAATACTTCATCGTGGTTCACACGATAGCAGCTGACTTATATTTTAATATGTGCTTTGAATTTTTTGTTTCAGACGGTTCAGAGCTGAGATTTCTTACCAACCAGTTTGAAAAGGTTTTTTTTGTTTTTTTTAACGCAGCCATATTACTGCCGTACAAACGCCAGAAATTTCGAATAAATTATTTTTGTTTTCTTTGATACATATATTTTAATGTGTAAGATTTTCAAATGATTCAATAAATTTTTCTATAAAAAAAAAACACTTTTAAAAAATGCAAAAAAGAAGTGTACTGCCCCCTTAAGTGAGTCAGACCGCGCCAAGAGTGACCGCAAAAAAGGCCGTTTTTTTCGAGGGTTGAAATTACCCTAAAAGATTAATTTTACCAAAAAATTATCATTTAGCACAAAGATATTTCTTATTAGATTATTTATATAAATCAATCTCAAAAATGCAGTTTGTTTTGTTTTCAAAAAGGAAAGGTTACAAATACACCTATAGGCGCTAAAAAGGGGTGTAATCATCCCCAAAATATTGGAATAATCTGGAATATTTTTCAAAATTCTAAATGTAACATACTGTTGTGCTTCGAGTGATTAAAAACACCTAATTGGCAATTCTTGCCAGTTTTGAGGGAAAAATGACCCTCAGCCTAGTGCAGCTACTTTCTAAGGAGGTGATTTTTTTTTTCATTCTACAAGGATCAAACTTATTGTAAAAAAAATTTGGTTGTGATATCGAATATAGGGGCTGAGAAAACAAATCATGAAAATGTGTAATTTTTTTATCTCAAGACGGTAGTAGTACCTTAAGCACTGAGGATGGTCCCGATGTGCCAATAAATTGGCCGTATTAAACAGCAATTGATCGGTTTATGGCGGAAAAGGATCTAATTTTGCCTGTGAAGCTGATTTCGTCAATAGAACTTACCGCCAGGTCGAACTTTTTGTCATACGAGAAGAAACTATGCACTAAAAATTTTTACATTTTGTATAGAAAGGTAAACATACATTTTTTAGTGACAATTTATTGATATACACTTACTCTCCGATTTATACGGTACTTTTTTTACACAATTTCGCTTTTACACGGTTATTAAAATCAGAAAAAAAAAATAAAAAAAAAGGCAAAAGGTAACTACATACATGGATATTACTTTTGCCATTTTTGAATTCCGTTCACAACAAAAATCGTCTAAATAAGAGTTTATTTATTTATTTACAATTTCTAATTACGTGTTTGAATATCAAGTTTGAGGTATTTTTGGAATTTTTTTAAAGGTTAAATTAACGAGCACCGATATTGAGACTTTTTAGGTATATTATAGTACTCATGCTGCATACAAAAACTTTTTTTTTAATTAAAAAAAAAAAAAAGTTATTTATGTTAAAAATGGCTCTAAATAAGCCTTCCCCAAAAAAAATGTATGGGTTGTGTGGTAGATTTTGACTCCTCTATTTATCTAAAAACTAAAACCTAAGAAAATTAGTGAGGGCAGTTATGGCCGGAACTATTTAGAACAAACAAACAAAAATTGCAAATTGACAGAATGACGTGCTTTTGACATTGAAACTCTGAAAAAGAAGCTTTTTTCTTACCAATTTTTAAATGTTAAAAAAAAAAAGGTTTTTTTATTCTAGTTCAGGCCATAGCCACTGGTGTTCTGAATAACATATCAAAATTTCAGATGATTCAGCTGAATGGTTTTTGTTTTTTTTTTCACAAAACCATGAAAAAAAAAGTAGTTTCGAGATAAATGAGTTTGTTTTAAGTATTGAAGCGGGCCAACCGTTCGCTACCTGGTAATAAGGCTGTAGAACCTGAAATACTGTCAATATACCTTACAAAAATTTTACAGTATATTCTTGAAAGAATAAATCGATTTTTTGAAAATTCTAGACCAACGAGTCCACTTAAGTACTATCGAATAATGAAAGTTACAGAACACCAATCGGGAAGAAAAAATTAGAGAAGAAACGTTTTAAGGACTTGATTTCTTCTTTTATGTGTAAAAGTAAATATAAAAAATAAGAACCGACTTTAAAACTTTGCCTATATGTACAAACTTAACATATTGACAGCCGGCGACCTAAGAGACATTTAAAGCCTGAGCGCAAAAAAAAATCCACAACATCGGAAGCCAGCTACTCAAGCGACAGATTCAGAAATCCGAGTTTTCGCGGGGCCGGCGCTCAAGCGACAGACTCAGAAACCCGCGTTTTCACGGGGCCGGCGCTTAAGCCGACGCTCAAGCCTAAAGAATTGAAAACCTCCTCCTTTTTTTGAAGTCGGTTAAAAATGAATTACATACTTATATCTTATATACTAGTTATTTTATAAAAAATTCAAAATATATTTACTTTTATTTTACGTTGAGGTAAATTACCTAATTATGTATATTTTAGTCTGTGTTCGATTTACACGGTTTTACGTATACGAAATCCCTATTTCGACTTACACGGTTTGCTGAGGAACCTATCTACCGTGTAAATCGGGGAATAGGTGTATATTCAGTGTTATAGGATGCCGTGATTATTTAGGTTTTTTATTCTTTTTTCTTTCTTCAGTTGCAATTTTTGGTATTTTATAAGTGATGCACCAAATTGCTAATTTATCGGTTAAATTCAAAATCGTTTTAGCACTGTCAGGGCTGGTGAAATGGTTCTGATTCCTTTCATTACTGTTTATTATGGAAGTACCTAATGTCTTAAAATGACTAAAGTGCCTAAAATTTGATTGTGCACGTCATATCTTGGAACAGAACTTTTTGTTTTTTTGGTCCAAGCTTTAGTTCTGTTAGTAAAACTAGTACCAACTTGCAACAACTTGCAGAACAAAAATTAAAGCGTATCACAATTATCTAAAATTACGTCAGGAGTGACGACAGAAGAAGGACTTTTTGAGAGCACGCTTCTTAAGACATGTATTAAATAGGTCAGCATGCTTGTTAATACTTAAGCACACGCAGAGCTGTAAAATATTACATTACCTGTGATAGAAATAATAAAATGGCAATAAGCAAAAACAATAAGTAAAAGTGCTATGCCGCTTATATAGCGGAATTGGTCAGTTAAGGGTTAACGAAATTAAAAACGCTTAAAATTAATTCTTTCCTAGTTGAAGAAAAATATTTTATATCAGGAATTTTGGTTGAGGCAAGTACTACAAACTACCAAAACTATTTATTGAAGCAATAAAGAGAATTCGTTTATTACACATTTTATAAAACTTTAATGGTTATTGAAATACCCCATTACACTTATGAATTTTAAATTTTAAAGCGCTAAAATATTTAAATATAAACTATAAACAAACAAAAATTTCTTCGTGAAACCCCACAAATGTTTTCTGTTCAAATTTATGTTGCATACATTCAGGAGCGAGTGCACTGCGCCGCGCTGCTTTCTACGCATTTTCGATAAAAATTCTATTTTCTTTTCGTCTGCATAAACAGATTTATTTTTAAAATTGTAAACAATACGCACATGCACTCGAATGCACTTTTCATTGAAAACATCAACAAATTACTCAGTTTCATTCGAGAGGGAATTTTATTCTTCAGTGCTCGCAGGATAGAAAACAAAAAATCTTTTAACTTCTGAGCAGCGAAAAGTAATAATGGTAAAATAATCAATCTCATATTTTTATCTTTTTCTAAAAATTTGTTTTCCAAAGATGATACCACTTCAGAAAATTTATTCTAAAGCCAAACGATATTTTGGGTCTAGAAAAATAAAAATTATTTTTAAACCTCTGTCTTATTACAAAATATAAGGCAAAAGAAGTTAGAAAACATAATTTAAAATAAAACTTTTAATTATAAAAAATAGAATGGCATAAAAAACCTTAAACCTTAAGAATACTATCAGTTCCATATAATACAAGTTATAATAAAATATTACAAAATTCCAATTTTTGAAAGATTATTTTCTTCAAACAACATGAACTGAATAAAAACAAAAGAAAATTTCAATTACGAACCACAATTATTGAAAATTCGAATTAAAAATACAAAACATTTTGTACTTACGAAAATTGTAATTTCTTAAATACCTAAATTAGCATAGTTTTTATCGAGAATTTCAAAATAATAGAGAAAATCGTTTTTTCGCCTCTTACTATTTAGTTTTTTAATGCTTATCTAAATTTAGAAGTTCGTTCAGATATGATATCACTTTTATGATGAAATAAAACTGCTGGTCAGTGATTCACTTGGAAAAGGTCAGGAATGGAATGCTATAGTTGAAAAAAAACGGAAACGAATGGCTGACGAGAATTTAAGAGATTCTGAAGTTGCCACTTAAAAGGAAATATGAAAAAGTGCAACCGCAAAACAAAGTAAAAGTATCAGACCTTCGAATTTGTCGTCGTTATTCACAAATCATCCATTCGTATAATAAACCGCAAGCAATTTGGTTTTATTTTGATGATAAGATATGGGAGATGTTTTTAACTTGGGTACATTTCATTACTTTTCACCTTTTTTTCTAAGAAATAAATAAGAATAGTAATTTGACACCATATTATATTAATATATTCAACAAATTCATTTATATAAATACCCTTATAAAATGGAATTTCCGATTAATGTTAAATCCAATTTCAAACTGCTTATCTTATCTTTGACTGTTTATAAAATAATCGGGGATTAATTAATATGTAGTTAATTAATAATTAAAACCGATTAAACAGATCTAACCTAAAATGTATGTCATTCTTTGTTAAACTAGCTGTTACGTTGCAAGTATTCATAATAATCGACTTCAGTAGTCAAAGGAATGCAGGAGAGGGTACAGTTTTAAACTAAGTTGCAACATACAGCTGAATTTATGTCCACTATTGTGATCTTTTAGGCGAACAATCAGAGCGTAATCCACTTAATCTGCTGGCACGAGGGACTGTAATTGCAAGTTTGGCCAAAATCTCATGATTTTCGTAGGCACTGCAGAATCAGAATTTGAGGATCAAACGATTTTTATTTATTTATTTATACAATAATTCATCATTGCACTGATTACTACAAAGCACACAATAGTTAATTAGAAATTAAATTAATCAGAAAGTACAAATTGGTGCCAATTTTTCAACCCTGAGCTTGGTAAGTCGAATTCAAAACAACGACAACAACGTTAAAAAGACGAGATGTATTATTTCATACACTTGTAGTTATCAGTGAAATATTCTACACTTGTACATGTCGTTACTACGCTACGGGACTAGATATTCACTTGTTTTTGTTTACATCGGGCGTTGACGTACAGCGTTTGTGGTAAAGCAAAATAATATTGGTAGCTATGGCTGGCAAAGAAGTAATATTTTTTAGAAAAAGTTAAGAAAAAAAGAAATTCTGTTCGGTGCCTTTTCCGACATATTGAAAAAAACGGACAAAGTTAAGAAATGGAAGGAATTGGCAAATTTAGCAAAGACCGATTGTTTCAGGGTTTCAGGTTATAAATTCAGTGTTTAGACTTTAAACGCGTTTTTCCCCCACTTAGCATGTTCAAAGTCGGTGGACACTGTAACTCAAAACCTACTTGACCGATCCTCTTCAAATTTGACACACTCTTTAAGTATATAAAATATGAGGTAGTGACATCGAGATAATTTTTTGTTGTGCATTATAATTAGTTTTTTTTTTTTAATTCGTTTTTATTACTTCAAAATTATGCCAAAAATAAAAACTGGGCATATGCCAGAGATACAGGGTAGCATTTTCGTTGTCACTTTCAGAATCACTTGACCACATATTGATATTAATATGATTCCTTCTCGGTGAAAGACTTCACTACACTGAATCTACTCAGCGTTCAAGATAGGTAGAAAATTGCTTACAATTGTTGAAAATTCCGTAACCCAATTGTACAAGTGTGGTCGTTGTGTTATGGAAAGAAGCTACAATTGTAAAAAAATTTCAATAATTACAAGTGCCCCGCTAGTAACTACAAATTACTCTGTGTTACAGAATATCTACACTTGTATAATTTATTTGTACAATTGTTGGACTTGTAGAGGTTGTGTTATAGGCCCCTGGTCTGGACAGCCTCAATTCGAATAATATGTACAGAGTAGAACGAAGCTTAGACAGGACTAGCGTACTCCAGAACGGGACGGACAAAAGTGCAATACAAATGCTTATCCATTTATTATTATTATTAAAAACCCAAATGCTTAAATTATCATAATGTTGTATTTTCATGTGGACTGATATGATGCAATACTCGTACGTATGAGAAGTTTCATCAGAATCGGTTAAGTAGAAGTAGTTGAGAAATCACTCGCAAGATTTGAAATAAATATGCGGAATATGAATCCAATTAAAATCGTTTAAAAACTCACTGCTATGTGAAGTGCCGGATTGTCTTTAACCCTTTTACTATCTTAGAACCGATATATATTTTTTTTATTTTCCTTATGTAAAATTATATATATTTTAAAGTGAAATAGAAAGAAGAACTGAAAATATTTTATTTTGCATATTTTTCAAGGTATTTTTGGCTGGTACATAAAAAATTGTAAAGTAGTAAGAGAGTTAATAAATATCCATATTTATAAGTTTTGTCCTTTGACGTCCTTTTTTTAGGTACCTCGTTGAAAAAATGGAATCCTTATAGGACTACCTCGTTGTCCATATGTTTGTCCCTTGGTCTTTTTTTTTTGGAACGGCTAGAGGTATCGAGTTGAAAGTCCTAATAGTCCTGTAAATTCAAGTTCCTATAAAAATATACGGCCTTTCAAAGTGTATTTTCATACTGACATATATCAAAATCTATAGGCTATTTCCCTTTGACTTAGAATCTTGAAATTTGGCATGAAGGAAGGTCTCATATTAGACGTAAAGGAACAAATATGAACATTAATTTATAATTTTATGTGAAATTTTTACTTTTTTGCGTTTTTTTCGCGAATTTCCAAAAGTTGTTCAATTTCCGATACCGAGTAACCTCACAAAATTCTTAGAGCTAATTATATATATGTATGTATGTATGTAACATCTAGTAGGATAAATAATTAATAATTAAAAATAAGGAAAAACAAGGAATAAATTAGAAATATCCTAAACAATAATCGAGACCAGCTACCAACACTGAATGTCTGACTTTCTAATCAAAACAACGCAACCTTTCTCTTTCTTTTCCTCGTAAATCAAATGGGTAAAGTTCATCTCTATCACACCTGCACGTTTACTCACGCGTCACGCCATCGAGAATTCTGTTGACAAATGTTTGAAACTTTTGCCCGAGGTTCCCTCAGTCGGTCAGTGAGTGATAAATTTTTGTAAGAAACGGACAATAGCTGAAGAAGTTGAGTGAAACCAATTCCCCACTGAAGGGGGGAAGGACTTTAACTTAAAAGAAGCCCTCAAGAAAAGACAAATAGCAGTGATTTGTGCAGAAATAAAAGAAACACTAGAAACAATTGTTTTGGTTCCCATAAAGACCAGTGAAAAAAGTGATCCAGCGAAAATGTTGCAGCCTTTCCAAGGCAAGAAATACCGAAAACTGTCAGCGGGAGTGGGTGCAGTTGCAATGTAAGTCGAGTGAATTCTGTAATTTTTCGTTTGCTGCAATTATTCGCGGTGGTTTAAGGCCCTAATTAATCCAATCAAGGGTAAATTGGCGGCGGACAACTTCTATTTTTGGCTGTTGCGCTCAGTGAGTGCGCTTCTACCGAACAGCTGATTGCAAATCTCCCCGTCAATAGAAGGAATCTTCTCCACTGCTCTGATACATTCGGAACGTCCCAGTCCACAATGACGTAAGCGTATATCTGTCCCACTCGCACGGGAACACGCGATAATATCGTCCGATTCGTAAATTTGTTGTCATTTTGCATTGCACGCGTGTTTGGTGTTGTCGCAGTGGCGTGAGCGCTGCTGGGCCTTGAGAACTTCGTCGAGGTTGAAGAGGCTTGTTTTCTTCACTTCATCATCTGCGGAATTTCCGCTGCACTTGTTATTTATTTGATTCGTGGTTTAGTGTTATTTACGTAAAACGCCTCGTGTAGCATTACTACGCACTGAATATTTTTAGGGGGCTCGGCACGGACACGTGTAAACTGAGCATTCCGTTGAACTCGAGCCACACCCCCAGAAACGGCAATGTCTTAAGATTTTGAGATTATTTCAGACACTATTTTTAGAGGAAAACGATTGTTATAATAACCACTGATGTTGCGTCTCTGCAAAAACTTCGATTATCAAAGCTCAGAGACTCAAAGAAAAAAGAAAGGCGGAATATGAAAGGAAACCTTCGTGTTTACCTTCACTGTGGACGCTCTTCTTTAGGTAACTGAAAGGTTTGCCTCGTTTTATTTCCAAGGCTTTTTTTTTGAAAATTTGAAAATTAAACATATTGAACAATCACGGAACTAAGGAATAAGGAAGAATCATAAACATAACTTTATGGTAGTTAGAACGTTCAAACGTTTTCACAAAATCATCCCTGTAAAAAATCGTAATTAATGATTTGCAACTATAAAACTATCATTAGGAGTGAGGAGTGAGGATTTACTTACTACTAGAGGAGGCACGTTTGGATGCTTTTGCAATATATCGTTTAGTCTAGTTAAGGACAAATTGAATACAGATTTGGAGATTTTCAATAAATATACTCCAGTTAAGGGGATATTATAGTCTAGAGGAGTAAATATCAGGCATTTTTTTAGGGCTGAATAGAAAAAAAGATATTTTTATCATCCACATTATATTTTTTTCTTGATTAATATTTAGAGAACTTATAAAACAATTTTTATAATTTAAAAAAATAAAAATTCAAAGTGTAATGACTTATTTATTAATTTTCGCTTAATACAAGCGCTACATTAAATAAGTAACCTCAAATTAAGGGATGGAAATAAAAAAAGAGATGTAGAAAGGCTTACAGTAAGGGTTGGGTGAGTAAAGGGCACGTTTGAGGTAAGCTTTATCAAAGTGGAAGTCGAAGTGTTTGCTTTCTGAAGCATTCTGATGAAGGGTTCAAAATGACCATAATTAGTCCGATGACTTTCGAGGCGGAAGGTGGATAATAATATCAGAGAGGCTGAAGATTAATCAACTTTAAACGACTTTTGTAGGAAGGAACGTTGAGGTCGTCTACCCAAGAAAGGTCACGTAGTGCAAAGCGGATCAATCTGCGATGAACTGATACAATCCTTTTGATGAGGGTACATTGGGAGGGTGACCAAATCTGACAGACATACTGCAGTAGCGGTTTAACCCTGCCTTGCCAATTAGGTGCCTCAGAGGCGTGGAGTGTGGGGATTTTTCGGATATATCCGCCCGAAAAGATATATTAATCTATTTGTATAAAAATACTTAAAGCTACTTTTCTTAGCAGATTATTACTGAAATATATTCTTTAGATAATAAGTTAATTAAAAAGAGACATTTCCCTCCCTTAGTAGGAAAAATCAGCCATTTCTAGCCATTTTTTTCGAGTGTATGTCTCCCGGACGTGTGGTTGGCAATAATAGAGTGTAGTGAACCACGTTGGCAGTGCAGTGTTAACGAAAAAGATTTAAGGCCGAGATACAATGTACGCCACACGTTTTTGTGGCGCGTGGAATATCGTGAAATATCGCGCTGCAATATACAATGAAAGCGACGCTACAGCTAGAATGAAAGAATTGGACTGCTAACCGTCGTCTGAAAAATGAGACCATGTTTAGCACAGGCTCAAATTTCTTGGAGCAAATCATGCACAGTTATGTTTAACGCAAATTAAAAATATCTTTTATACCACACTCAATTTTAAGTTTTTTCACAAAAATGATCCTCGCGGGGCACTCAGCTGGGAACTATATAAAAGTCATTGTTCCTGCCTTCATTTTACCTTCATATTTCTCATATATACCAACCAAAGCTAAAAATTCTATCACAAAATGCCGTAGCCATCTGTTGAGCATCGTAAAACGACTCTAACAGCTGATTCCGTCCCTAGGACCAAACTGAAACAGAAACATGGAAACGAATCATCGCGCTTCAAAAGTTAAAGTTTCACCAAACTTTGTGGCGCTACAAAGTATCAGCGCGTTCATTGTATCAAGCTGATTGAATTTTCCCGTATTCAAACTCCTTTTGTAGCGCCACAAAAACGTGTGGCGTACATTGTATCTCGGCCTTTAGAGTGATTTTGAGACGTAGGAGTTGGAGAATTCCTTAGACCAACGTTGAACATTGGCTCTGCTTATGATATGATGAATGTGGGACAGGAAATTGAGCTCGCTGTCGCAGATGACACCCAAATCCTGAAGGGAGCTGACAGATAGTATGGGTTCGCCCGAGAGTACATAGAATCTAGGGGAGATGGCAGTACGTTTGTGGGAGTTGGTCGATTGGTATTTGGATATGTTGAGCTCAAGAAAGTTGTTCGAGCAACAGATAGACAAATTGTTCGGGTCGTTTTGAAGGAGTGTAGAGTCAGATGGGTTGGTAATATGTTTGAAGATTTTCATGTCGTCGGCATAAATTAAGATTTCGGAATAGTTAATAACCTTCACGACATCATTTATGGATAGTATGAAAATTAGTGGGCCGAGGTGACTGCCCTGGGACACTCCGGAACGGGTTATGAAAGGGTTAGAGATTGCGGAGTCAAAATGAATTATGTATTGGAGGCCGGTAAGATAGGAATTACTCCACTGAATGAAGGGGAGACACCAAATTAATGTAGTTTAAGAGTGATAATATGATGAGACATTTTATCAAAAGCTTTGCTAAAATCGGTGGCAATAGCATCGACATCGGCACCATTTTTCATCGGTTGCATGAGTGCATGAACCAAAGGTAGTGAAGTTAGTAGTCGTGGACCTGCCGTTTAGGAAACTGTGTTGAACTAAAAACAAAATAGACTTAAAACTAATGCTTTTTTAAAGAGTTTAGGGATGCAAGATAATTTTGCTATTGGGCGGTAATTAGCAACTAAAGCAATAAATTCTGCAACCTTTTCTATGAAATGGGGTGATTTATGAGTGTTTCCAAAGACTGGAAAAGATACCCTCAGAAAGAGATAGTATGAAAAGATTGGTAAGTGGTTGAATTAAGTGTGCAACACATTCCTTTAAAACGATGGCGAGTATTCCATATAGGCCAGGATCATAGACATCGTTGAGGGTACTTATTTTGGCAGCAACAACGATTTTTTCTGTGTAGGATCAGGTGTATGCTAATGCCCCGCAAATGGAAAATTCCCTCAAAATAATGACCATTTGCAACAGAAGCAGAAGCTCCCATTTGGATTTAATCTCATGGTCTGCACTTTCAGTTGGAATAATACACATTCTGTATATTTTTTTCTTTTTTAATTAATTTAAAATAATAAAAGGTTTACAAATTTTTTTGATTGATGAACACAACTTGGAGGAAATAAAGCAAAATTAGTGACAGTGATAACAGACAAAAATAAGGAAATGGAAGAAATAAAAAGTAAAATGCAAACTTCTATGTAGTACGTAAAATATAAAAATCCAGAGAAATTGAAAATCGAAACGGATTTTAAGTGATTCAAACCCAAGAACTCTATTAAAGCGAATAAAAAATAAGAAAAAAAATAATTGTATCCGGAATATAGCAAAGAAATAAAAGCTACATTTTTAAAGTAAAAAAAACAAAGCCGATGTTGATCCCAGGATCGAAATAGATAGGAAGAAAATGGAACGACTCATTGATATAAAATACTTCGGATTTACTTCGGCTGAAAATCTTAACTGGAAACCTGATATATCTTACCTAATAAAGATAATTACACCGATCATAGGAGCAATTGGTAGAACACAAAAGCTAATATATTTTGTCACTAAATTAATATATAATTCCCACATTCTGGCACATATTACATATTTAATAAATATACGGCTCCAAACATCCCAATAAAACTTTGAACGTATACAGAGACTCTAAAGAATGGTCGGTATTTTGTTGCATAAACCTAACTGGCGGTTGCTAATTAGAAATAAGATAACTTGAAAGAGGTCATGGATTGTGACCGAGACCACGCAAGAACATCTACTAGGAGTAATTGTAAGTTAGCTAAGCGCCTGTGCCGAGATCAATTATTGAAATTCATTTTCCTATTTCTCACATAAATGAGTAAGAAGCTTAAACCTATTTTCATACTTGTGTCGAAGAAAAGCTTTTGAAATGAATGGCACAATTTTACAGTAATAACGTGGACAAAAATATCAGATAGTTAACACTTAAATGGGGACATCTTAAAACGAGTTTTGATCATAACTTGCTGCTTTTCGAAGGCCAGCTTTATTTAGAATCAATGCGATATAATTTCTTTTGATCACACCAAACTCATTTAAAGGAAGTGTAATTTTTTAACTTTCCGTTTAACTCGAGCTGCATTAGATTTGCATTAATTTTTAAAATATCTTAATTTTATAAGGATCTCTATTAATTTTCTGGTTAATTCTAAAGAACAATATGTAGATATATGAGAATAAGAATCAGTATAATGTTTCAAATGATTTGATTAGGATTAGATTAGGGTTTTTCTAGTTAAAATTCTTCCAATTAGCAAGTTTCTTGGATCTCTTTTATATATATTTATTTATTTGAATATAAACTTTACACAATTAAGAACATTTCATATATATGTACTTATGCTCAGGAAACTTTTAAAGATGAGTTGGCCAAATTTAAAATACAAACTTAATTTAATAATTAATAATTAATACACTAAGAAAAAATAAAAATAAAATAAAAGTAAAACAAAATAAACAATTGAAAAAAATATAATTTAAAAGGCCTTAAAGTGGTTGTTGGACATTGACTTTAAAAGTTGCTGAATTCGCCGTTTATTGACTGGTAAATTCAAATTGTCAACAATCTTGGCCGCATATAGTTTTTTTTTGGTTACCTTTTCCATTTATTCTTTTTGTCTTAAAGTCAATTTTTTATTCCTGAAGCAGAGGTACCCATTCTGAAGTAAAATTGTTTTCACTAATTTCATTAAAACTACGAAAATTACAAACTTTTGGGATTGATTCACATTTAATTAAATTATCAAATAAAACCAAAATATCATTTAAAACTTCTATGCGTATAAAATGAATTTTTCTTACTGTCTTGTTAATATTGCAGATGTGGACTTATTCTATATGAGAGATATAAAATCAATAAGCTGCTATCGAATATTGTGAACACAAATGTTGTTGAAATTGACAAAAAGCGGCCTGATTATATTTATATTAAATACCATATCTACAGGGAGTCCATGAGAAAAATGAAAATGAAGGAACAGGACAAGGTAAGTACCTCTAATCCTCTATCATAATACAATAGAATTAATAAGGAACTGGAATATTTAAAAATCTCAGAATTTTATCAACGTAATTATCCATCCCGTGGGAAAATGGTGGAAAACTTTTAAACATTCTGTTGCTTGGAGGCTACTTAATATTGCTCAAACCGGTGACCAACATGCACGACTGAAGGCAGTTCGGCAGCTAGCTAGAATCGATCACTTAAAAGACTGGGATTTTCGGCATTTGGCACAAATTTGCGATGCCAGAACAGCAGTCTCACTAGCTAGATCAGAATGTGATAACCGCTGGTTTGTTCCAGTTCATAAAAACGGTGTAGTTAAAAATCCAAAATTGGTCCTATCAGATATCAGGGATACGCTGATGAGTTTGCGACCAAGCAATTGTGTAGATCACTTTATGAAAAAGTATTGGAACGCTGAATTAGATAAGGTAAAGAGCTTGTATAGGAATAAATGATTTTAAAAATAAATAATAAATGTCTTGCTAGGGTTGTGACATAGACGAGTATTACGCACATGCAGTACCAATTTCGCGTCAGGACGTAGATTTGCTTAAGGAGAGCATTGCTTTTTTCCATCACGTTACTAAGGACGTTGGTATTTGTGAGAAGGTATTTTGTATTTTGCTCCTTTTTTTTTTACACTATGAAATGACCACCTATGTTTGTTGATTTAAAGTTTTTAAATAGTGGAGGGCTTATGACTCTTATGGAACTTAGAAAGTATTTTTCAAAGGATAATGAGACTTTGACAACACTTTGCAAAACTTTGGCTAATTTATCTCTGGCGGACAACAGTTTAGAACACTTTTTTATAAGTGGTAAGAGACTTGAGACTATACTTTTCAAATAAGAAAATTTAAAATACTATTTAAAAAAACCGTTTCTAGGTTGGGTGGCCGTTCTTGCAGAGTGGCAACAACATCCAGATGTTCGATTACAAGTGATCTCATCGAAAGTTTTAGCTAATTTAGATCATGACGATCAATTCCATTCAGTATATCCGCCCAATGTATATCCACTGTATCCAAGGAATAGATCTCTTACTGCTCCTGCCTTGGACATTGTATTCATTCACGGACTTCTAGGTAATTTTTATTCATTTAGTTTATATTTTTTTGTTTATTATTATTATTTTTAAGGAGGAGTATTCATCACTTGGCGGCAGAAGGACAGGGAAAATAATGAATTGGGGCTTTATGGTAAGAACGCATTTTATACAAGCGAATCGGATGATATTTTTCTAGTCGGTGAACCAAAGCGGGGTACGGTCAAATCAGGGAATGGGGGGTCAAAAGATGCTTTAAAATCTAAGACTATGGGTAAGTTAATACCCTTGGTGAAGATTTATTCTCTAAAGGAATTGACTCATTTGTCGAGTGTAGAACCATTGGGCATGCGTAATTTGATCGGATTTAAAAAGATTCAACTCGATTTGCTTAGGCTTGTAACACATTAAAATGTATCCGCAAGAGTTTCTCCAACTAATTCCTATAATTAGTTAAATTTTTTGTATTTAAGATTGTTTTGTATGATAGCTTTATGCGAAAATCCTACTGAAATGACATCCTTTATTCATTTTGTAGCAAGTGTTATCATTACTATATCTTTAAAAATGTTATAACTAAAATTATGTTTCATTCGTAATTGTCCCCCACTTAATTTTGTTACAAATAATGGAAATTTGATTCACAGATTTATTAAAACAATGATTCTTTGAAATTTCAGAAAGTTTTACACCTACAGATCTTCCTGTAATAAACAAAACAAGAAAAGTTACTAACAAAGCCTCGGGGATCAGTGATGCTGCGACAAAGGTAAAAATACTGTTAATGGGAATTTTATAAGAAAATTTATTGAAAACATACATTTTAGGAACTGGTCGAGACGTTAGAAATGAGCGCCGAACTAGACCCTGAATGGGATGTAGTTTTTCCCGATTGTCCATTAAGCTCATCATGTCCTCCAGAGAGTGAGGGACCTTACAGTGTATCTGGGTAAGTTTACTAGTTTTGATAGAATTAATAGAATTTCAAATTTAAGGTACTATAGTATTTCATTTAATAGAAATAACGCTTTCCAAACGACTGTTTTGAATTTTACGTTTTTGCGTTTTATCTTATTTTTGTTTGGGTATAGGTTGCGTTTTTTTCGTTTATCCAGAACATAAGTACTTTAAGTACTTTTTAACAATCGAAAAGCTTCAAAATAATGCGATGAAGATAATTTTGAAGTGCCTAAATGGCTAGGTGTAAAGAAGGAGATGGAAATGAATGTACTTTTGTTCATATATAAAATAAGGCATCAGAGGCTACCAAGCTATTTCAGAAATTTTGTGCACTACTTCGGAAGTGTGCAATCTTCTGAGAAATAACGATAATTTTAGATTTTCAAAGTATAGTAGTACAGCCGTAAAAGATTCAATAGTGTACAAAGGTTTGTTACTTTTTAATAAATTACCAAATAGTTTAAAAAGTGAAAATAACTAGAATGAGTATAAAGAAAGGATGTATTAGATTTGTAAAATAAATATACAATAAGAAGTATTAATAAGTGTTTATTAAAATGAGTATATAACATAAAGGTATTATTATTATGAAAATTATGGGAAATTTCCATCAAATTTCCAAAAATATCGGATCTTTATTCTGGGTAGGCGTTAGTAAGCTTCCATTCAATGTACAATTGTTCTGCACAGACGAAAAAAAAACGCAGCTATAGTTTAAAAGCGGTATATAGAATTCTTCAAAAGCATAGTTCTGTTGCTAAAATTTTAGTTTGAAACACTGATGAAATGTCTATAAGATAGGTGCAGTTCCTGTTTGGTAAATGGTGGTTCTTTTTTAAATTGTATATTTCAAAATAAATTGTAGCTATCACATTAAACTTTAAGCTGACATGAGTCAGTTCTGCAAAATCCCATTGCTTCTTATGGTAGAATAACCCACCTATTTCACTATAAAAAACGTATATGCTAAACTATGGCTTTTACGGGAAAATGGTGTTCTGGAAAATCAACTAATGAGTCTTTTTTCATTCTATTAAATTGTTGGGTATATCGTGATTAGGAATCTTGTATTTGCGGATATCGAAATTGGGAACTTTTTCTCATTTGGAGATTTTATGCGTGGGGATTTTGTAAGTCTCCCAAATCGGATTTTATAATAGAGCCGGTAAAGCCATAAGTTGATCAGTACAATTTATCCAATGTAGGCTTTAAAGCATCAGTGGTAAATACATCCAAATTTAACTTTACATCCCTATGACCTAAATTGGCTATGATTTGGAAAACAAAAATAGCATTTTTAAAAAATCGCAAATTTTTTAATTAAATCTACGAAACTAAAAAGTAGGAAAGTGTAACGTAAACAAAACACTAATCATATGCGCAATTTTAGGGATTGTGTCATTTAAATTATGTTAGTGAATAATTGAACGAGCTATTAAAAAAGTTAGTAAACCAGCACATTTTCTTTTAATCCCACAGAGACAAATGGATAAATGATGACGACAATGAAGAGTACACGAATTGTTGGCCAATGGACTGGCTTCCTGAGGATTACCCGAATATTAGGTAGAAATAAAATATAAATAGTTTACCTAGTTCCCTTTAAATTTACAAAACATTTTAGGGTAATCGGCATCGACTACACGTCAGCAGTAACACAGTGGTCCGCAAATTACTCCAAGTACTGCCCTTGTGAAAAGGGTCAAGGCTATGTTGATATTCGTTCCCAATATTTGCTTGAACGCCTGCACGGAGCCGGAGTTGGGGTCAATCGTCCAGTTATTTGGGTTGGCCACTCAATGGGAGGAATAATTTGTAAGCACATTCTGCTGAATGCAATTGATAGCAAAGACCCGGAAGTTCAGAAGCTTGCGACGAACACAAGAGGTATGATTTTCTTGGGCACGCCACACAAAGGAAGTTCAATTGCTCGGTGGAGGCAGCACATGCAAATGCTTCTGTCGCCGTCAATAGAGGTAATAAATATTTATAAATTGTAAACGTTGAAACAGCAATTAAAAAAGAATTTAATTAGGTGAAAGAACTGGAAGAAAACTCACCGAAATTGCTGGAAATGCATAATCGATTTATGAGATGCCTTAAAACATGTTTGAAACATATCAAGGTAGTGAGTATTGCAGAAGGATCCCCGACAATGCTGACATCTTTTAAATTTCCGCTTCGCATCGTGACCGAGGAATCAGCCTTTCTTAATCATGGCGACTTTTATGTACTAAAAGACGACCATCTTAGTCTAAGCAAACCTATTTTCCGTCAATCCTTCCTGTACCAGAAGATTCTGAATGTGATAGGGACTGCGATGAAACCCCCTCCGGATTCTGAGAGTAGCGATCACCACGACATACATTCAAAGTATTCTACAAAATCTTCCAACCTCTGGAGCCTCTTTCCAAATCTTCTTTTTAAATTTTTGACCCCAATCGAAACATAAACTGATTTTTTTAATGTTTCTAAACACGCGATGATGAATTGCCCCTCCTCGCTTTACTTTCTACAATAATTTATGAATGATATTTCAGTATTTGTTAATTTTATCACTACTATTTGCACCTAGGCGGTTGCAATTCATTACCGGAGCACTCTAAATGACTGACTGAGATGTTTTTGGAATATAAATTAGGTTAGAGGATGTTGTGAACCTTTTTTGGGTAACTAAGTACGAAATTGTTTGGTGTTTGTGATAATAAGATTTTTAAAATCTCTGAGTGCACATAAATTTATGTATAATACATTTCTGAAGTCATTTATTTATTTCACAAATTTTTCACATGTTTTTTATGTTTGATATAAACGGAAGAATGTAAAAGCTTTAAGTTTTTTTTATATAATGCATTCTATACACCGCAATAAATGTTAAGTATTTATTAAATATGAGTTTTTTTGGGTTGTGATGTGGCGGAATATAATCCAGTGTTCGAGAATTAATTTGCTTAAACTGCTCAATTCAGCAATTGCTTGTGTTAAGCTGAATTGAGCAAGTGGTATTGGAAAGTGAATTTGGAGAAAAAGGTTTTACTGAAATTGGGGATGTTAAAAATTACGAAAGGGTTAGAAGTTACACCACATAATACGCAAGAGTTGTTTTCTTTCCGTCGAGATATTTTATGTTTTAAAATAACAGCTTTTCTTTCATTTTTGATTGATTTGGCTACTTCAATATATAAACCATTTCCAGTGGGATTTTGGTAACCTCCTTCGGCTAAAAATCGAACATAACCTAACCATTTAAAATGTTATTTTGTCAAAACTTCGAGCTGAAATTAAAATACAATTGTACAGAACAAAATTTACAGCGAAACAGCAGTTTTTCGGTGGTGCTGTTGCGGATCGCTAATGAAGTTCAATAATAGGGAAAAGGCGAAAAAAAGAGAAACGAATACGTATCCGATGGACACTCCGAAATGGAACCGTTGGATTCCACAATCGACATGAATATTGTAATACAAAATTTCAGAGATTCAAAGGTTCAAATAAGCATGAAGAAGAATCTATCAAGGATCTAAAGGTTCAAAAGTAGAGTTTAATTTTGAGCGGCGGACCGTCTACAAAGTAAATCATGCTCTTTGGGGTCTAAGCAGAATTAAAATTTCCACTCGGGTCTTACTGAAATCCTAGACAATTTTATCCCTTCCTGCAATCAGAAGAAAGACGTTTTATCTCAAAACTAGACCTACTTAGAAATGCATTAAATGTACAGTACATAAATATGCGTATGAAGAACTAGTGCATACAAAATATGTATATTAACTAAAATGAAATGACGAAAACTTGTTACTGTTTTATGTTAAAAATTTAAGAAGAAAATTATAAAATCGATTCATATAAATTTTTAGCGCTAGTTAACAAATTTTATATATTCATTTCTTTAATGGAAACTAATCACAAATGTAAAATTGTTGTGTTTTCATCAAGTTATGCTTTCGAGAAAAATATAGTTAAAAAATAAAAATAATCGCATTTTGTTAATATTTGTTAAGTTGTTAACAAAAGTTATGCTCCAATCCAATTAAATATTTTTTCCCCAAAAGAAAAACCTTGAGAAAGCCTTTAACCCATTAACGCCCAAAGAACCTAATTTTTTTGTGCAGTTTGAAACCTCATTCTTACAATTAAAGGACATTTATTTTCCAATAAAAACCATGAATCTTACTAGTTTTGAGTGTGCTCTTTCAGAATCTATCATTAAAATTGAGTTTTTTCCAATAGGAAATTAAATATGGCGACTTTTTGGAAAAAAGTATCAAAAAATTTGAAATTTTTTTTTTTGTAATTTTTTTTTCAAGTCAATAGAGTTTTGCAATGCAATTCTTACTATGATCAACGGTGATCGGAATGTTTGAACTTACAGAAAAAAGTTTTTTTGCTGATCGCAATCACTCATAAACTTTTCAAAATGGCGGATTTTCTATAGTGCAGATTCTGAAAATCTGAAACTCTGAAAATCGTACAGATTTTCGTGAAATTCTGTACCAAGGGGTTTTTATCGTCACTGATTATGAGATTAAAATCAGATTTTTAAAATTCAAAATGGAAAATTCAATATGGCGGACAACAAATTTTAAAAATCTCACAGATTTTCATGAAATTCAGTATACACGAGTTTTGGTAGTCGCTAATCACAAATTTAACATCAAATTTTGAAAATTGAAAATTGCGGATTCAATATGTTTTGAAAATCTTATAGGTTTCCATGAAATTCGGGGTTTTTGTAGTTGCTGATCACGAATTGAAATTTCTACTCTTTGCGTAATCCAGAGACAACGGCGTGGACGTGGTAGAATTTTGTCTCCTTTGGGGTGCTTTATTATAGTGTGTCCCCTTGCCTCTCACTTCTCGGGGTGCTTTATTATTGTGAGTTCCCTCGCCATATTTAATTTCCTATTGGAAAAAACTCAATTTTAACTACAGATTCTGAAAGAGCACACTCAAAACTAGTAAGATTCATGGTTTTTATTGGAAAATAAATGTCCTTTAATTGTAAGAATGAGGTTTCAAACTGCACAAAAAAATTAGGTTCTTTGGGCGTTAATGGGTTAATTAATTGATATTTTGTTTAATATAGTATATAAATTAAACTCTTACGACTTTTATTTTTTATAAAATTTCAAAAAGTGACTAAAATACGGCTGTTTTAAATTGTTAACCCTAGTTTTTTTGAAAATGTGAAATTTTTATATTTTTTTTTTTCGAAATTAGAGAACAATTATAATAAAAGGTTAAGTAAATTTCTTAAAGGATATAAAAACTAATGATGGCTATTTTGAAGAGTAGCTAATGAATTAATAGTTGCAAACGAGAGATATAGAAATATATGTATAAAAAACCGGATAAGTGCGCGTTCGACTCGCATGCAGATCGTTCCGTACCATATTTTCTAGAATTTCTGGAAATCTATAAGACCTAGGACATTCGTTATAATTTTTCTAGAAATTTTAAGTGAGGCGATGAATTCTTTGATTTTTTTAAAATGTTTGGTTCAGCAGTTTCGGAAATAAGAAAAGGTGGCAATGGTCTATTTTTGCATATTTGTCAGATTATCCCTTTAAATATGGTATTTAAAATTATGAAAAAAATATGTGGGTATATCACATAACAAGCCATATGAAATGATATATCGAATTCAAAAAAATATTTCTCGAATATCTACATATTTTAGTCCCTCTTTAATTCTTATATGAATATTTTGAAGTGTTAAATATGTATATCAGATGTATTATATTATTATGTCAAATTTCAAGTTTCTACGTCGCATGGTTTGTGAGAAAATCGGCTGTGACAGACTGACAGACGGGCAGACGGATAGACGAACAGACGAACGGACGAACATACGGCAGAAGGACAGACGAACGGACGAACATACGTTAGAAGGACAGACGGACGGACAAACATACGGCAGAAGGACAGACAGAAAGACAGAAGTACAGACGGACAGACGGTCAAACGGACAGACGGTCAAACGGACAGACGGATAGACGAACAGACGACAGACGGACAGACGGTCACACGAACAGACCGCAGAAGGACAGAAAGACAGAAGTACACACGGACAGACACACGAGTGATCTTATTGAATTCCGTATTTTTTCCCTTTAGAGATACGGAATCCTAAAAAGAGTATAAAATAATGTAGAAAATGGCTCTGCATTTCCGACGAACTTTTATATCCACGGCTGTAGCGAAAAGCTCTGGTGCCCGCATTCGAAATAAAAGCGGAAGTATTTCATTTGAAATTTCTTGAGCAACGTTTTTCGGTGCTCCCTGTTCAACGGAGCTTTCGCGAGTTAATGGAGTAAGCTGTAAATAATTAAGCAATTTACTAAACTATAAGCATGCTGAGCTTAATCGTACATAAAATAAGCAGCGTCCCGCTTTCAGTTCGGTCAGACCCACAGCGAGGTAAAGTTGTGTCTGGGTCGATAGATTTTTGCCGGCCGTTAGCCTATCCCACTGCTGCTTGCTAGATATCTTAAGTGCGTGTTTTTTTTCCGCGACGCTTCGCGCACATAGACCGCTTCAACTTTTGCCTCTAAAGTCTTTCAAGTATGTAAATTGTGTAGGTTTGTTCAGCTGCTTGTTTTTTCTTCCTAAAAGTGGCCTATTACTGTCGCCGCCATTCAGCTTCGAGGGCGAGAGCGTCTTACTTCTAGCCAGCTAGAGATCGCGATTATGTAAACTGCATCGCCGCAGACGCATGATCAAGTCGGACGGAGTGCGTGATAAAACGCCGCTGCGGGGATTGGGGATTGAGTGGTAGTGCATGATTGAAAGAAATAAAATAAAATCACACTTGTGATAAATTTGCTGGAAGTATATATATACCTATAAGTGCGAATTTTCACTATTGCTGATTCGCTGCAATTAACGACAATTGTTTCAAATCTATTACTACTGTGCGCGCCAAATCGACAAGAGTGTAATATCTAAAAAAAACAAATTTTCTGCACCCATAGTGTGTTATACTTTTTTTGCTGTTTGATTGATAGATGCGTGTCTGGCTTTATTTTGGGAATTGTCACTACACAAGTGGTCCAAAGTCCGATTCGGAGTGGGTGAGTTTAATTTCTTCAAGGTAACATAAATCTACCTACCTATAAAGAGTTATTGTATGTAAACTTAGTTCTCGCAACAACCTCAGGTTGTACGAACGTTTAACTCATAAATAATGATTTGCACCTGTTGGTCGTATTCGCAAGGCCTACTAGAGCTTAGAGCGACTTAAGCAGCTAATCGTTAGTCTAGCAAACACTTTTCTATTATTTAAAAAGCACGATTTCGGCATTTCGGGTTTTCTACTGTTCAATATGCATTCTTTCTCACGGTTGTCTAGAACGTTTCAATAATCATAGTCAAAACAGCTCTCTTCGGGCCGGACGGCAATTCGACCTTCGTATTATGAATTCATTGACTTTTGGGGATGCCCTGTAATATTATCATTGGGAAGTTATGCCGGCTTTTGAGGGGGGTGTTGAACTTCGTGAACTATAAAGTTCTTTAAACTTTTGCTTTATCTGTTCCGATATTTACGGTTTACGTTGTTTGTTTTTTGCGTAATAGAGCCCTTTGAACATGTTTTTAACAAATGAGCAGAGATAATAAAATTTAGATAGTATGTAGGCGTAATAGAGCACGTGATGGCAGCAGATGATCTCACATAGAACAGATTCCAAGTTAAATCCAAAGATGACATGTCTTTTGCTATAGTTTTAGTACATTATAATATCCTAAGATCAGTTTTGAATTTTGTCACAAAGATTTATCCCAATCAAGGATCAAGCTTTAGATCGTATATGGTAAATCGAATCAAGGTGAATATGAAGATTAGTTTTATTGTGAATTCTTAGTCTTTGAATTGAAGCTCTAGTATCCCGAGTTAAAATATCTAAAATTTTTAAGAAGGGCGCTTGAGATCTGCACTTTCAATGTATTATTCGGGGTTTTGTTTGTCGGGAAAATTCGCAAGCATTTGAACTATATTCTATGAAATTTTTGGTTGAAAAATATCGAAAAGTGATCCGCTAAGAGCTGATTTTCGAAAACCTCTTAAAAATGCGGTGGACATCATAACTTGTGTTAGATTTATCTGAAATCAAGAAATCAGATTTTTTATGTTACGAGTTCAGCTCGAGAATGAACGAAGGATTTGTAAACAAATTTAAATCTGAATTTTTGGCGGCGTTCCGTGCGAAAAGTGAATTTTTCTGTATGAAAAAATAATACATATTGCCATGTAAAGTAAGTTGTGATAAACGAAAAACAAAATCCTTCGTTCACTTCCTAGTGAATACTATTTAGAAGAAGTGTATAAAATTGGAATAAGATCGGTGCATTCGTTTTTAGGGTTCCGTAGCCAAATGGCAAAAAACGGAACCCTTATGGATTCGTCATGTCTGTCTGTCTGTCTGTCCGTCCGTATGTCACAGCCACTTTTTTCCGAAACTATAAGAACTATACTGTTGAAACTTGGTAATTAGATGTATTCTGTGAACCGCATTAAGATTTTCACACAAAAATAGAAAAAAAACAATAAATTTTGGGGGTTCCCCATTCTTAGAACTGAAAGTCAAAAATTTTTTTTCATCAAACCCATACGTGTGGAGTATCTATGGATAGGTCTTCAAAAATGATATTGAGGTTTCTAATATCATTTTTTTCTAAACTGAATAGTTTGCGCGAGAGGCACTTCCAAAATGGTAAAATGTGTGTCCCCCCCTCCCCTCCCCCTTGTAATTTCTAAAATAAGAGGAAGATAAAACTAAAAAAAAATATATGATGTACATTACCATGCAAACTTCCACTGAAAATTGGTTTGAACGAGATCTAGTGCGTAGTTCTTTTTTAATACGTCATAAATCGTAAACCGCAATTTACCTTTCATTCAATCAACTCAAATATAAAAATAAAAATAAAACATTTAATTTCATAAACATAACCGTGAACCATTTCTAATAATAACAAGAACTTTTATATTATGTTACTTGCTGCTGCGGAACCCTTCATGGGCGAGTCCGACTCGCACTTGGCCGCTTTTTTTAGTAATCGTGTTCACAAACTACAAAAATGGAGTTTTGAGAAAAACGCGTTTAAAGTAAGAATAAAAGGTAAACAATTTGTTCATAGAATATAATTCAAATGCTACCCTTTTTGATACTTAAAAGTTTGAATGTAATATTACTTTTTCTACCATTAATGACCATTTATATTTATTTATTTCATATTTACGATTTTTATATCTTAGCCTTTAATTTTGTTATAATTCTATGAACATGAATTAGTCCTGGTTTATCTATAAAAAAAAAAATATATATGGGACATTTCACGTCAAACGGATCACCGGCGCCCTCAAAATTTGAATAAACCGATTGAGATAAATAAGGACTCAAATTGTTCGTCTAAATGAGAACTTTCAAACCTTGCAAAAATAAAAATTTGCAACCGAGCGGATCGAATTTTCTCTCAGATTGCAGCTGATGGGTCCCTAAAAGTTCGGTATGGTAGGTTGCCAACATCCAACCCTACCTACCATACCGAACTTTTAGTGACCCATCAGCTGCAATCTGAGCCAAAATCCGATCCGCTCGGTTGCAAATTTTTATTTTTGCAAGCTTTTTTTACTGGACATTCGATTTTTCTCTGTCTTCTGGCCGCCATATTGGAGCCGCCATGTTGAATTTAAAAAAATACCACATGGCTTGCGAAAGTTCTCATTTAGACGAACAATTTGAGCCCTTATTTATCTCAATCGGTTTATTCAAATTTTGAGGGCGCCGGTGATCCGTTTGACGTGAAATGTCCCATATATATATATATAGTTTTAAATAGAAATCTCGAATATTTTTCTTTAAAAATTACCATTGTGATGCAGAATTTCTGAACCTCTAAGGATATCTTTAATTTAAATTAATTTATTTTATGCATCAAAAAGCATTAAAAGCTATAAAGTATCTGAAGTATTAACTAAGTGAAGTGAAATATAAATAATACCATTTTAAAATTAAAGATGCGACATTATAAATGATAGTATAATGCTTATTCAACATAAGAATTGGAGATTGTTCCGATTATTTTTGTACGACAGTATATTTAATTCAGAAATCTTCAATTAGTCTCGTATATGTGTGGCGAAAGACATAACAACCATTTCAAAAATATGAAACAATTGGATTCTGTAAGTCTAATCTAGATTTATTTTAAATTATAAATTATATCTGCGAGATAATAAAGCCCATAACGAATTCATCTATAAAGTAAAGAATTCATAATTGAAAATCTGTTCGTTCGTTCGTTCTTAGTTGCGAGGTCATTAGACTAATTAATTTTATTTCATATATTTGAACTTGTTTTTATATATTTATATCAATTGAGAATGATTTTTTATTGTTGCTACGTTTTTCTTTGCTTAGTGATCGAAATAGACTTGAAATAGTTAAGAATATAAAAATCTACTTTGTGATCACACAAAAACACAATCTTGTTGTTGATAATGCATGATAAGGTCAATCTTCATTTATCTCTACTTCAAATTAATTTCTTAAGAGTAGAAACAAACAGCTTTTTTTCTTGGCATCTAAAGATTGTTTTTTTTTTTTTTGTCTTGGATATAAAAATATGTATAGCATAAAATCTTGAATGTTTCGCTTTCGTTCGCTGAACTGGCGATTTATTTGATTTATGCATGCATACTAAAGAATTTGTTATATGTGTAAGTGCAGATTGAAGGTTCTTTTGACGCAAATCTAGTTTCATTATCATATTTAGAACTTGTTTACAAACAAATATAGACATTTTTCACATTATTCATTGGCACCTTAAAGAGAATTATATAATTATATTGTAAGTGAATAAAAATAGGTATCTAATTACTTATTTACTACTTAGTGTATTCGGTTTTTGCTTGGGCATATTTGTAAGTACTTAACATTATACACACACCTGTTTAAGCCTGAAGTACTATAGATAAACAAACTCTAATAAATGATAAGAATTGTGGACATAATATTTCTCTATAAGAAAAACTATAAAATTTAGTCCAAGCAATATAATTTTCATAAAATATCCACACATGTAAAATATGTAGATGTTTTAATTTCAAAAAGACGGATGACGAAATGGGATAAGCTTTCTTGATCATTTGTTTACTGATCTAGAACATAGAAAGAGTGTAATTTTAGGCTTCAAAAGCGTTGATTCTGTTTCTAAAAACATTTTACAGAAATTAATTTCCTAATTTGCATTAAGCAAGTTTATCTCTTATTCCGCCTATTTATTTATGCATATTGAATACAATTTCTTAAAATCCAAATTCACGTCCCGTGCGGACATTGGATTTATGAAAGTTAAATTAAAACGCTTTCGGAAATTTTCGTAAGATTTAAGGCTGATTTCTAAAAGACTTCAAAATCACCTTGATGCATTTTTTAATGCAAATTTTAAAGTCGCCCTAATTTTTAAAATATATGGTATACACTACTTCAATTTTTCGCATCTCTCACTGTATACAAGGGAAGAAAATTATAGTGAATATTGCGCTTTTGTGACAATATCCATAAATTTTCTGATGCATTTGCACAATTTCATTATACGTTTGTAGTTAAATTTTAAAATTTTTAAATATTATTTCTGCCATACACATTTTTTTCCTGTATAGAGTGCTTAATTTTATGTCCAATTAGTTATATAAGCAAATGATACTTTCAAACAGACATTTTAAAGAATAACTCAACGTTGTGATCAGTTTTTTTGGTCTTTATAAATATAGGATCTGTTAAAAATTAATAATATACGTATTGAAAAATTAATTTTTAATAGAATATTCTGCAAATTTTTTACGATCATCAAAAAGCTGTTTCTCAAATTAAAATAATAATCACAAACTTAATATGACGCATCTCAAAAAGCATGCAAATCGAAGCGAGCCGGTTGCTTCGTTATAAACAAAAGCAATACAGAGAAGTTGTTTTTTGCTTTCCTCCTCCCAATCCATTATTGGGTTTTTTGTGCACTAGAGCAAGTGAGATATCACAGCTGTTTGTTGAATGTTCAGCTTTGTGCCTCGATATGGTTCTTGGGGTATTTATAATTAAAAGTTTTGCATTATCGATAAATTTTATCTGACCTGCGAACATGCATATTCATTTTCAACTTCATTTTCATATGAGACACAGGTCTTCTAGAGGTTCTTTTATAAAGATTGCGCAACCCGTGCTATCGGCAAGATAAGAATTCTAGGATACGGACCAGAACAGTCTAGGCTAGATAACTGGGTTGTGTGTTGAAGCTTTACGGAAAAATAAAAGTTAATTCGTCTCCCATACTAACAAAAATTACTCAGAGGTCTTCGAGTTTTTGCCTTCTGGCATGCTAAAGGTGTGCCATGCCGCTGAATAAATCAACTTCTTATAGTAGGCTGAGATTATTACAACGCTCAAGCTAGCATGCAGAAAAGCAAACAAAATTAGCAATTTATAGAAAGCTGGATTTTTTTTTAATTATGTATATAACTTTTAGCTATGCCTCTGTCGCATCGTATTCAATTTCTACATTTTAAAGTTCATGAGTTAACACAAACCCCAAAGACAAAAGAATGAAAAGATCTCGACATTTTTGTTTTTAATTTAAAATATTGCAGTTTAATTAAAAACGAAATTTAGAAGAAAAATAACCAATGCCGAAAATTATTAATTTAACTACATTCTGCATAAAACTTTGGAGTTAATAATTTCCATCGTTAATTTGAAAAAAAAAAAAAAAAAAAAAACCTATTAAAAACAAAATTACTTATTTTTGTTATTAACTATATTTAGTTTTGAATCAAAAGTTGTGGAATTTTGGAACAATACATTTCGTAGTAACTAATGTTGGAATTTAATTCAAAATATCCCTTCTTTGATTTGAATGCATGATATGATTTCTTTTATAACCAAATACGCCTGCCTGTAAATGATTATATTTGTACATACATATATGAGTAATTCTTTTACAAACCGTATGGATTTGGATAAAAATTGACCGACATGTCTCCGATTTGGCTGAAACTTTTTTTACGGATTCTATATCGAAAAATAAGAGATATGTACGTGTCCGAGGATTTTGTTTTGTTCCGCATATTTTCGATAATACTAGTGATCGAAAATGTGAGAATAATGAATTTTTTGGTTTGGAGACTCATTTTCAAAAATTTATAACTCTGGTTTTATTTGAGGTACAAACTTCTTTTTTTTATCATTTTAAATCTAAAGGACTGAGTTTTGAGAAAAAAATATTTTTAATAAAAATTATTAACAAATTCATATTGTTATTAACAATTTAATTGTTTAAATCAATTTTTAACAATGGCCCCCACCTCGTAGCAAGTTTTTAGTATTTTTATTGTATACTTCGTCAAATTTAACATAAAAAACATGTTTTCAAAATATGGTACCTTTATTATTACTATTTTTAAAACATTAATTTATATAGAGCGACACATCAAAAAAACGGTTTTTTGTTAATAAAAAGAAAACTATAGCTCGGATCAAAAAAAGTGACATATAAAAGGTGTAAATAATAAAAAGACCTACAATTTTTGTCTTAACTATTTTTCGACATAACCTCAAACTTTTCGAATAAAATGCAAAAATGTTAAAAATCTCCTTTTTGAAACATTATTTATTGATAAAAAGACTATACAAAATTAAAAAAGAAATTAACATATAATTTTTGTGTTTTTAATATGTTTCTCAACTAACCATCAAACGAAATACTTATTAACCAATAATAAGTATTGAAACCACAATAAACTTTTTTTATGCGATAAAATAATGTTCTATCATTTATTATTAATTTATGTTTTTTTTATTGTATTGATTGCTAATAAATATTATTTGTTAAGAAGAACATAATAATTACTTATATTAAAAAAAAGAAACGACATTAGGCAAAAAATGTGACAAATAAATTTGGAAAAGGTGATTTTTAACATTTTTTTCAATTTATTCGAAAAGTTTCGACATAACCGAAAAGTAGTTGAGATAAGAATTGTAGATCTTTTTATTATCTACAACTTTTATATGTAACTTTTTTTGATCCGAGCTATAATTTTCTTTTTATTAACAAAAAACCGTTTTTTTGACGTGTCGCTCTATATAAATTAATGTTTTAAAAATAGTAATAATAAAGGTACCATATTTTGAAAACATGTTTTTTATGTTAAATTTGACGGAGAATACAATAAAAATACTAAAAACTTGCTACGAGGTGGGGGCCATTGTTAAAAATTGATTTAAACAATTAAATTGTTAATAACAATATGAATTTGTTAATAATTTATATTAAAAATATTTTTTTCTCAAAACTCAGTCCTTTAGATTTAAAATTTAAAAAAAAATGAAGTTTGTACCTCAAATAAAACCAGAGTTATAAATTTTTGAAAATGAGTCTCCAAGCCAAAAAATTCATTATTCTCACATTTTTGATCACTAGTATTATCGAAAATATGCGGAACAAAAAAAAATCCTCGGACACGTATCTCTTATTTTTCGATATAGAATCCGTAAAAAAAGTTTGAGCCAAATCGGAGATGTGTCGGTCAAAAAGGTGTTCGGTTTGTAAAAGAATTACCCATATGTATATATTTAAGTATGCCTATGTATACCATAACAACTAATTTAGTAGTTTTCTTAGTTTTTAAAAATAACATACTAAAATGTCAAGTGCATATCTCAAATAGTTTTTGAGTTACAGCCATCTGAAGAGCCTCCAGTTTTCCGGATCGAATAAAATATGTAATTTTGGCAGGCCAAAAATCATCAAAATTTAGCGCGAAATTTGATTTTTTTTTTAAAACTCCGTCATATTTTTAAATTTAATTTTTTTTTTTCGATCGAGGTTTATGGTTCGGGAAATACCTTCTAGTTTAATAAACTTTTTGGTTTTTTTGATTTCACTCACTGTGAAGGTCGCTATAACTGCAGCTGTGGGGGCACTTTTTTTTTGTTGAGCCTTGGAGAATTGCGAATAACTCACTGAATTTTCAAATTTTTGGTGCAACATTTTTATCATGTATTTACTAGATATTCACAAATATATTCTTAAAATATTAACACATTCCATGGAGTAGTTGTCTTTAAAAAAATTCCCAAAAATCACCTTTTTTTTAGGCGGTCATACTAGTGGTACCCCTTAATTCGTCCACAACTCTAAAGGCTAAACAGGTTACAATGTCAAAAATTTTGACAAATTTTTAAATACAAAGAACAACTGAGACCACCTTCAAAATGCAATTATAAACGGAGCTGCTTTAAACATTTTCACTTTTTATTTTAAAAATATATACAATATGTTGTAACTATACCAACGAAAATTTTTATTTACGTACACACAAATTTGGAAATGTACTTAATTTGAGAAATTCGACTTTTGTTTTAAAATTGTGTCGAAAACATCGTTGAATTATTAATTGTTGTTGTAGCATTAAAATTTATCTTTGTTAAATGACTTAATTAATATGCTTTCATAGTTGTTTCAATTAAACTATTACGAAATCTACAACAATCCGCTAGCGATTTTAAAAACGTGATTGATTTGTTTTATCCGTGTAGATTTTAGGTTAATATCGATTTTAAGTTAAATTGGTCCATCAGTTTTAAAATCAAGGTGATTTAAGTTGTTCAAAAAATCATAAAAAATAATAGATTCCCATAACTTCCTTCCAAACTTACGGAGTTATTAACATTTTTAGTATTTTTCCTCTTGTAACAACAATTTAAGTTTTCTTTTACTGTGGACTTTAGACCACGAACGTTGCTGCAATTTAAATTTAAAGCCGTTTTCTTTTTTGGAAGATCTTCGTTAAATGTCATTCAGACAAAACAACCGGTCAAGTGTGAGTTCAACACTCGCAGAGGGTTCCGTACCATATTTTCTAGAATTTCTAATATATAAAATTAAAGAAAAATTTTTTCGTGACCTAATTTGTCTAATTTCGTATATGAATATTTTAAAGCATTAACTAGCACATAATATGTGGGTTAATAAGATCAAATTATTTCAAGTTTTATACATCGAACAGTCAGACAGACACGCGAATGATTTTATAAGGGTTCCGGTTTTTTTCCTTTGTCGGTCCGGAATTAAAAATAGTCTTATGGAGGAAAAAAAAGATACGAAATCATCAGCACACAGAATATTAATAAGAGACATTAAATTTATATCAATGAAAATACGTAGGAAGCTGTTCATTGGCATTGCATTGACTTAATTAAGATCTAATAATATCTTCCAATATTATTATTTATAGAAATATAAATCCATCGTAGTCTGTATATGATATTTCCCAAATAAGCTTTTGTATAGAGGATTTTATTTGGATTCCATAGCTTCATAAGTTGTTGAATTGCTTTTTAAATGTTTAAGCTCTTACGCTAAAATAAGTTCAAAGATCTTAGTAATGATAAAAACATTTCAATTCCATATCACAACGAGAGTTCGTTCACGTCGTACTAAACGAGGGAGAAACCATAGACGAGAAAATCTTATCTATAAAACAAAAACAACTTAAGCCTTTGTTTGAATACAGTCCAAAGTCCTCAATCTTATCTCAGACGGGTGCCCGGTGAAACGCTTTTGTCAGCGCAATGCAATTTCTGATTAATCGACTTAAACTTGCAAACATTGTGAAAATTGAAAAAATCGATTTTTTTAACTATCTCTAAATCTCGTATATTTATATGATTTAGCAGAGATTTGGTAACGACTTAAACTATCACAAACCGGCTTCATCCGGTCACAGCTTGAGATATCCACTCATCTCGAATTTAATATTTAGAGATTTCTTGGCTCAATAACACGTGCATGTCCTCATGTTTGAGCGCATCGCAGCGGGACAGATTAACGAGATGAGTTGAGTATTAACCGCGAAAATGTGATTGAGGCTACTTTTGCAGACTGCGCAGCCTCCGCAGCCTCCGCAGTCTCTGTGCCCCATCATTGGAGTCAGTCAGGCAGGTCATCTTGTCGAGGCTCCAAAACCCTCGACCACACCTGATAGATAGTAATAATGAAAGTTGATATAGTCGATGCGGTTTTGAGGCTGCTGCACATATATGCATGGTATAATATATGCAATGCAACATAACCAGATGAATTTTAATTCGCCAATTTGTCACCGACATAACGTAGTAGATATATTTAAAAAAAAATGTTCCATTGGGGACACAGATTTTGGCACATTATTGCAAAGAAAACGCCCGTGTCGCCCGCCCCAAACGCGAAACAGCCAAGTACCTACTTAAAGTAGGCGACAAACAATTAGACTCCTGCAAGTTTTGTGTAGAACAATGTTTAAGTGACATTGATTGGTCTAATTAAGATAATTTATGGTGAAATTATATTTCCCTAGCTTTTACTGGAGGTGGGGTCATGTCTATACGACAAACATTTCTGCGAATTCTGAGGAGTAATTAATAATGTATTTGATTGCGTGATGAAAGATAATTACAGTGTATTATGATATATGGTACATACATATAATATATTTATATTTTGAATGTCTATCTATTAAGAAGTTATTTTATTTCTTGACAACAGTTTGTGATTTATAAAAATAAATAAATAAAGTTTTCTCTTTTGATCGATTTGTTGTAGGGTTTGATGGTAAATTGTGAATTAACCATAATATATTATATAGATTAGGGTGTTTTTTTCCCGATTTTTTTTTTTTCAGTCACACCTCGAAATTTTGTGGGAAATACCTAAACAAAACGTCCCTGAAAATTGGAGCCCTGAATATTAACCCATTAATGCGCAAAACGAGGATTTTGTACACGCAAGTTCAATTGTACGATTCGAATAGCAAATTGGAGCGAATTTCCTCCAAATTCATACATAAGGGGTTTTTGGGGGTGCTCTTTCAGAATCTGGCATTTGTTTTGCATAAAAACTTCAAAAACCTTTTAATTTGTGGGTTTTTTCAAAAAAGTGCCGATTTTGTTTGGTCATTTTTCGTCTCAAAGTCGATTATCTTGTCGTTGCTGCTATTCAATGATCATATAACCACGAGAAATCACGGTCCGAATGTCTACACTTTCTCAAACCATGGTTTTGAACTTTTTGTTTTGCTTTGGTTTTTGCAAAATTGTCATTTTGTACAGCAATGTAATAACAAATTTCGCGATTTTTTTACACGAAAAGGATCAATTTCACAAAAAAAATTTATATAATAAAAAGTACTTATAATTAGCCAAGGAAAACATGTAAATTTTGTCAGCATTTTTTGGACTATTTTTGGTTTTTTGGATTTAGCCAATTTTTGAAAAATCCAAAAATGTCCCAAAAAATTCTGAAAAAATTCGCACGTATTCTTTGACTAATTATAAACACTTTTTGTCATATAAAATTTATTCGTATAATTGATCCTTTTTGAGTAAAAATATCACAAAATTTCATCATAAAAAAACTTTGTGTCGAATTTTCGTGGATTATTGAGCTAAATTGTAGAAACACTACCTCAACTTCAAAGCCCAATATCTCAAGAAATATCAATGTTAGCGATTTGGTGTTCGAGAACTTTTTGGAGGAAATTCAATTTCCTACAAGTTTGTCATTCACATTTTTTCTGTAGCTCTTGTTGTTTACAAGATAGGGGCAAAAAAACGAGAATTTCATGAAAAAATTGGGTAATTGACCCGTACTACCTCGCTGGTGAGAGTTAGGGTTACGCCGCAATGGACATTTTTTTAGAGCATTCAATTCTGAAGAAACCCTATCCTTGATCACGATTATACCATAAAATGCCTCTGAGCTTTAGAGTTTTGAAGAAAAATAATCAAAGTTTACGTGTATTTTATACGGGAAATCTTTATACGCCTTGGTCGAACACTTAATATTAATACTAAGGGCTCCAATTTTTCACAGAATTTTTGTTTATTTCCCACAAAATTTCGAGGTGGGACTGAAAAAAAAATAGTCGCGAAAAAAAGAACCCTAATATAGATACTTCAATCATTTTCATGCTCTAATGAAAAAAAGATCAGATTGATTCTATAAAGTCTTATTGAATTAATTTATCACTGGTCTACGTTTTAGGATTTTCGAGTCTATAAATAAAAGTATCTCATCAGTTCACATCTTCCAAAAACATTTTTCTTAGAAATATAGTATATATCTTAAGTTTTGTCGTATATATACAGATTAATAAAGGATTTTACTATTAAAATAATATTATCAAAATATGAAAAGTATTTGTATAAAATGTATTAAAATATAGTATATATTTTATAGTATACCACGATAATATTACAATATCAATAAAAAATTCGAATAAAAATAATAAATGAATTCAAAACCTGACCGATATTAATCCAATACTCATAGTAATGAAGATAATCAGTTTGTCTTGAATCCTTAGTATTGGATTAATATTACTTAGGTTTTCGTGCCGACTAACATGTAGGCAAATCATAGGATTCAATATTGAAAGCATATAATAATAGAGGGTTTCTACGGCTTTTTGGATGCGGTTCTATTTGTTTTAAGTTTTTTCTTTATTATATATAATGAAACCACACCAAAAATATAATATATTAAATTTTGAGTTACTAAACCTTGAACAGAACAGACAATCAAATCGTAAATAATAATGGTAACAGGTGGTAAGGCGGTTTTGTGATTAAAAACTCCTAAACTTCTCCTTTCACATTATTATGAGAAATATGAACGATACCGCAATTGCATTTTCTAATTTCTTTTCTGAAAAAAAAAAAAAAAAATCATTTTTATACATTATGATATTTTCAATAACAAAAAAAGTTTGCTCTTTTATGTAAGAAAAATTGTTAAACCTTATTCCACGAAGTCTACAAGACTGATGGGGGAAATGATAAATACTCAAAACCCTACAACTTATGCAAAGAATCGTATAGAGTTATTTACAAGTAACACTTTGGACAAGTTTCATCGTTTAATAATTAACCCCCAAAGGCTGAGAATTAATTTTAAAAATATCCAAAAAAATTAATAACTTTTGAACGGGGTGGCTGCTTTTAATGTTATAGATGTTACTGACCGATTTAGATGTTATAGATGTCACTGAGGTGCATCGCCATCAAATATAACCTCACAAAATTTTTTATTTTTTTTTTTCGAAAATTTCTTACACCTATTTTGAATTTTTTTTTTTTCGAAAATTTCTTTCACCTATTTTGAATTTTGATACAATAACCACAATTTTTGTGTATCTTTTATAACATATATTTTAATCTAGATTTTTTCTCCACGAGCCTGAACCCTAAAAAAAATAAATTCTCGATTTTTATTTGTTTTTTGCAGATTATGTTTACCGTATGACAAACATAACCTACAAAAAAAAAAATAAAAATCGAAATTTTATTATTTTTTAAGTGTCACGCATGTGAGAAAAAATCTGAAAAAAAATGTTATAAAAAAATTATGTTAGAAAACTAAAAAAAATTTTGGTGATTGTACGAAATGGGTGAAAATAATTGTTAAAAAAAAAATCGGTTTTTTGTGTGATGCCCCTCAGTGACATCAGATTCGTAATAAGCGATCCCAAAAACTCATGTATTCAATTTTTAGTTCAAATTCGATCAAATATTAAATTGTTGGTCCTCCATATTAGATTAGCCATTTTGAATTTTCAAAATCTGACTTCAGGTTCGTGATCAGCGACAGGGTTAAAAAGCTTATACGAGCACCAAAATTTTTCATTTTTCTGAAAACTGGAGGGTGAGGGGCAATTCCCTCCTCGGATTAGTGATGAGCAGTTAAATGTACATCGGGTAGTTTATATGGCATTTAAAATAAAAACCATTTTCTTTGTTGGTGTGTACTTATTTAATTTTTCACAAAAAATTCCACTTTGAGGTAATGTTATAGAGTATTTATTTTCCTTTCAGCCATTCTGGTTATTTTTCCAGTAATCTACATAGTTTCAGCTTCAACTTAAAAAAAAGGACTATAGCGATATCTTATTTATTTATTTGTTTAATTGCGGACATCTGGATGTTTGTTACAAAGTTTATAAAATTGTTCAGAGTTTAGGGCCTATGACCCTTTACAGCTGTAAATTATTTTTATCGGTATGGACACAAGTGATTATTTATTCAAGAAAAGAAACAAGGGAAAAAGCTAAAAAAAACCCAAGATTTGATAACTTAACCTACTTATCCTAACTAAATACAGTCCTGATATGTTCACATGTTGTAATATCAATCGTGAGAGCTATAAAATCACTGATTAATAGGGTTATAATAACTATTATTTGTAGCCTGTAACTAATTAGCTAGAGATTGAATTAGGGGGTTGTTCGATTGGGAACAGTTTAACAGAAATTTTTCAGTTAACGCAGTTATTTTATCAGATAAAAGATCGATGTTGGCCATTTGGTGTAGCCTGGAGGTGGAGAAGTGCCATGGCAGATCTAGTATCATTTTAAGCGTTTTGTTTTGCTTGATTTGCAGCTTGGATTGATGAGTACGGGCACATTGATGCCAGACAGGGGCGCCGTAGAGTAAAATAGGCTGGAAGATCGTTTTAAATAATATTAATTTGTTTTCCCGGCTTAAGGTGGACTTGCGATTGATAAGCGGATAAAGATTTTTTATTAGTAAATTACATTTGTGGACTACTGTGGAGACATGTTTCCCAAAGGTTAGCGTTTTATCTAGCGTGAGTCCTAGATACTTCACATTGTCTGTCCACGGGATTTCATGTGTATCGAGTATTATGTTGCTATCGGGTAATTTACAGGGTTTTCTTTTTTTAGTGAAGAACATTGCTTGGGTTTTGCAACCATTTATTTTTATTTTCCATTTTGAAAAGTATTCATGAATTTTGTCGAGTCCGTTCTGTAGGTTTTGAGTGATATTACGAGGGTTTTCGGATGACGATAGCGATATCTTAATTCGTTCTGGAGATAAATACTTTTGAAAAAAAAAGCCAAATAGTCCACTGTGCGGCGCAGGGGTACTTTACCCCTTCTTATTCCCCTATGGCGTAGAAAAAATGCATTCACGATTTTAGGAGTAATTTTATCATATATCATATATATGTTTTTGAAATTAAATATACATCTCCACATGGAAAATAATTTTATAAGAATCCGATATTACACTCTCGGGAATTTCTTATGTAATTTGAATTTATTCCAAACACAATATACTATATATAAATTATATCGTAGATTCTTAGATTTATGATTTAATACCACATTATTTATTGAAAATATACTAACATTTTTTACTGTGTATCATTAGCTGTTTGCTATTTACAATTCTATTAGCACTTTGCAAATTTTATTTCCTTTATCACTTAATCAATTCACTGTGGATTTAGTGATCGTGTAAATTGAATTTCACTATCACTGAACAAATTAATTCCCACTATCTTATTGATCAGTGATAATAAAGCTGAAATTTGTAGTCGTTATGTTAAAAACGAAAAGCAAATATATATAAAGAAAATATATGGAAAATTACTAAATAATTATTTCTAGGCAAATTTCATTTTTCAATAATTTAACGATGTGTATGGGTATGTCAAGCGTAGGACAAATCTGGAGTGATATTATTCTTTAGTTTTGAAGAAATGTGTTTTGTATTTAGAACTCTATTTTTACTCTAATTATTCCTTAATAACCAGGTAGAATAATTTGTTATTGATGTTACTGACTGACAAAATAAAAGGTAAATAAGAACGTTTTTTTTCAGAGATTGTTGTAATTGTGCATTAGTTGGAAATTGCAATATTCTTTCATTAAAACTATTTGGCAGCTTCTATGACAAAATATCTACGAGTTATAAAATTAGCACTATTAAAATAATTAAGTGTAATTCATCCTTGTAAATTTCTACAACTGCGCAAGTTGCGTAAGTCTCATCATTATTACCTTAATTTGTGTTAAAAATGAAATATTCTTAATTATTCGTCCGTAACGTGCTCTTTTCCTGTTCTTTGTCGACTTTTAGCAATTCGGTCATTTTACGGCTTCCCGGAGAACAAGGTAACAAACTGGGTTATAAAATAAAATCGTACATCATTCGGCCGAAAGCTTTCGTTTCATTCAAATTTCACAGAAAGCACAACTTACTCGCCACCTTGTTATTGTTCTGAAAGGAAAATAAGTCGAATTCCCCTCGAAGCTGCCGCAGTTGCTTCAACACAATTGTTCTGATCGGCAGCGTTGTTTTTAATGCACTCGTATATGGTATTAACGTGAAAATTTATGAGGGGTCTCATAAGCCGGTGTGTATCAAGCGCAAATCAACGATGCAATAGGCACAGAAGGTTCATTAATCAGATAAGCTGTTTGCAAAATGATAGTAGTCGATTTTACTATCGCGACTCTGTGATTTAAGTGAGTGTGCCGGAGAAGTCTTTATCACATTAGACCTCATTAATCGTTTCGTTATCAATCGGAGTGGTCTTCGGTGACCTCGAATACGTTTTTGGAGTTTGAAAAAAGTTAATTAGTGATAAAAGGGATTATATATTATATTTATGCGGACACCTTTGACTGCAGATTGGTATCTCTGTGCGAATTATAAATATATATAGTTCCGGGGTCGTTATCATAAAATATGCACTCGTCCGTAATTCGTAATTAAGTATGCCGAAAGCGTGTTGCGTAATTATTGCAGTTTGTTGCAATTGATTTTTTTTTTTCATTAAATTGATTGTTGCCCGCAATTTGTTTGGTTGTTGGGGGAATTCAAGAACTTTGTTTACTTCACTACCGCCCATTGTTTGGGTAAAAACGTGTAAACAGTCCGTCAAGGTACACAGAAACGATTTCTTCACCTGTACAAACAACATCGGATATGCAGCATGAAGTAAGGTATTACGTTTTAAATTGATTGATGAATGAATAACTGAAATTTACAAGCAATACGTCTTACACTATGCTGTTCAAGTTTTCAAAAGATTATTTATGTATGTAAATTCTGATAATGACCGTGTACTAGAAGAAACGTATCATTAGAATACTCACAAAATGAATAGCTAATAAAGCTGCTGTTGAACTTTGTTTCGAATGCAAAATTTGCAAATAACCCGACTTAATTTCTAATTAAATATGTTTTGCATTCATGAATTTTAAAATGAAACAAAAATTATATGTCAGGTATATGAAAACACTAGAAAATATTGTGTACATATTCGATTTTTAGTTTAATTTTATAAAGACAACGTTATAGTCTTTATTATTTGAACTTTGATAGTTTTCATCTTTTTACTCGAAGCTTTTCACATACACTGATAGATTTTGGTAGAATTTTCTCTGTAATATTTTTCTCTTTAATTAAAGTTTTTACTAGAAAAGTACTTGAACAAGTCTAGCTTTATCGCAGAAAGAATATAAAATTTAAAAGGGGATAAATCTCAAAGACGTAATGAAATCTATTTGAAGAGTTCCGCAAATCAAATCTGCTATTTTTTTAAATTCATAATAAAAGATAATTTCGCACGTTTTTGTAGTTCTTATAAAAATAAATTTTTTAGCGTATTATCATCTTCGCTTATCTGTGCTTTTATGGAATTTATCAATATTGAAGACCCAATTTCGGAAATTAAGAGAAGAATTTAATTTTTTGGAAGAATTTTATACTCATTAGCCACTTAAAAAGTTTTTTTTTAAATATAACCATTCAGAGTCAGTGTTCTTAAATACTGTATGCTATTAAAATATAATATAATTTTTCTTAAATAGTAAATGTATTAATAAGATTTTAGTTGTGAATTGAGTATGAGGTAAATTAAATTATTTTTTTTGGGTAGTTTGTCTGACCGCGCATTTTAGGCAATGTAGCATAGTCAAAATAAACTAAAAAATTGCCAAACCTCGGAAAAATCCCGATGGAGTTGGAAATTTATACAGACCTTTAAATAATCATTTTAAATAAAATATCAAAAATTCCCATGTGCTTGTGTTGAAAATTGTGTACAAGGTTTTTTAAAACATCTCGTAAACACTCATCGTTTTTGTTAAAATAGTTGATATAAAATGTATAGAGCAATTCACTATTAAAGAGTTTCCTATACTTTTTTTCATATAAATGATTGTTCGTGAGTTATCGCGATTTATTCATTCTTTTCCACACCATCTTCGAGGTAGAATTCTTGTCGCATTTTATTTAACGTGATATTCTCAGTAGCTATAATCCACAATCTGATCTTATTAAATAATAGACTTATATCGACTAAAAAGAAAATAGTGTTATGGTTAATTATGAAACAAGAATGCTTTATTATTGATTTAAAAAAAAGTTCTTATATAATATCCTCGAATTCTTTATCAGCAGTTGAACTTTGTTCTTCTTCGCCTTCCTCATCTGGTTGTTGGATCAATGGGAATTTTTGTTATTTCATTTAGAATGATGATTGAAAGGTCTGTATAAATTTTCAATTTCATCCGAATGTTTTTCAAGGTAGAATGTCTATTCTGACTGGATTAATAATTTTCGCCAAATTAAACTTTCTCTTGATTCAATCGTTTATTCATTAATAAGAAATATTTTTTTTATCCAAGAGTTAGTGGGCTGTTAGAACTAGGGAAACAATTCTAGAAAAAAATCAAAATTTCTCTTTGCCTTTCTTAATTTTAAAAGGAAGTTTTTTTAACTGACAAGGAAACGTTCTCAGGTGTGTCTCACCGATTTTGAAGAAATTGAAATATGTTATAGAGTATCGACAAATAAAGTTTGCGGATACGCACATTTAGGGGGTGAAAACCACCCCTAAAGTTTAGTCCCAAAAACAGTTTTTCCTAAATATTTCAAGTTCTAATGAGTTTTTTCGAATGAAACAAAGTGGAAATGATGTCTCATAAATATACTAACCTTTTGTAAGTAATCCGGTTCCCGGGGGTGGCAACCCTTATTTTTTATTGCAGAAAAACGATTTTTTTTTTATATTTTTGCGTCACAATAAACAAATAACAGTTTTAGTTAAAAATCATTAAAAAATATTTTTTTACATACTATTTTGAAAAATAAAGTTGACCTGTTTTTGCATTTTCGTACAAAAAGCTCCTCAAGGGGGTAAACAACCCCTAGCACTAATACGTAAATGATGTATATTCTTTCAAACATCAGTTTTTTGTGAAAACCAGTATAAAGGGGTTTTTGGAGTCGCTGATTACAAATCTGATGTTTAATTTAAAAAATTCACATGACGGACAAACTTTTGAAAAATACACCAATTATTAAAAAAAATAAAATAAATAAAAGTGTGCGTATCCGTAGATAAAAAAAAAATATCTCTCTCTTATTTTTCGATTCGAAAATCGGTGAGACACACCTGAGGACGTTTCCTTGTGAGTGGAAACTATTACAAATAAGTGAAATATTCATTTAAAAATAAGGCAGTTTTCAATAAACAAGAATTTTAGTCTTATGATGGTTATTTAAAATAAGGAAATTACTTTAGAAATAACTAAAATTTTCCTAAATATGTCTTAATATCAAGAAAAAGCTTGATTTAAGTTGAAAACGTTCTAAATTTTAAGTGAAAGTTTCTCGAAATGAGTGATTCTATAAATAAGTGAAATATTCTAATTCTATTCAAATTTACCCTTATTTTTCCGTGTAATATATTTTTGAGTCGAGCACTCTTTTTCTTTAAGTAAATAAATCTCACTCTTCTTGATCTAATTAAAAGACTTTTATATTAATTTGTAATGGAATTCTTTATTTTTAAAATAAATTCACTTATTTAAAGTTTTCTTTTAGGACTTGAAGTCCTTTACAAGTGTAATGACTCGGGAAGGGCTTAAACTTAAAGTTGCCATAACCTTCGTGATTATGTAAGCCCTTAAGTGATGATCGTATGTTATTATTTATTTTTTCGAACTTAATTTAGGTTGTAACCTTTCTAAGCTATTAGTTAACTAGAAGAGCTTCGACACTTAAATTATTCTTACCACCTTCGCCATTTAAGCAGACATACTAGAAGCATCAGTTCTTGACTAAAAAGAAAAAAAAAAGTTTTTAAATTTAAAGAAAAGGATAGCATATGTATGTATATTAAAACAAGAAAATCATTCTTTGAAATTAAGCAAAAATGTTCTTGTATACAGCACTAGTTTCTTGATTGAAGGGATGTATTGAAATAAGGGACTATTTAGTTAATGTTTTAAGATCGATTTTCATGATTTTATCCCTACTATGGATCTTTAAATAAAAGTTGTTTATTTAAAATTACGACACTTTTCCTTCTTTTAAGAGAAAATTGATTATTTAAAGAAATATCATGTTTTCTTATAAGTAAGAAACTACCATTCTTAATTTTAGACAATTATTCCACTCTGTTTTGATCGAACGAAACGCGTCGACTGCTCAATTTTAAATTTTAATTTAAAGTCAATTTTGTCGAACCGAATAGTCAAGTGTTTTATTTTTAACCATCATTATTTTCAGAACTTTTCTGAGGTATTGGAGATAATGTTTTATGGAGAGACTTCGGTGTCTGTTTGGTTGTATGTCACAGGTGTTTTTCTCAGAAATTAAATATGCCATTGACGTAAAAATTGGCATAGTTATAAAGTTTTTTTCCAACACCTAGTCCAGACGAGCAAGTGGTATATCATATTTTCGATGGTCATTCCTTACACATTCTTAAAATATTTATGCTTTAATTTTAAATCTTGTAGTTTTTGATATAAAAAAATGTACTTATTTAAATGGATATTTATAGTTTCGGAAAAAATGGAGGCTAAAAAATCTCCGCTCATTTTACCAGTAAACTTGTTGTCCCAGGAAATTCTGAAATATTGATACTGATAGTGCATTTAGTAAAGATTACTGTACTGGTAACAAATTCGGTCAAGTTTATTTGTTAGGGTACATTTTCTGTTTCAAAATGATCTGTCGTAAGTTGTTTAACGTGGACAGAACACTTGTACTTGACCGGTTTTTTACTATGTTTTAAAATTGTCATTTAAGGATTTTTTTTTCTGTTTAATACTTATATTTTTGTAAATTGTGATTTCATTAGCGAGAACACACATTTTATAATGTAACATATTTTTTATTTTCTACAAAATTTGAACGAAATAGGTTCAATGGAAATTAAAAATCGCTGACACCGGTTAGAAAAATACTTACGAAAACGCGATTGAAATTTTTGAAAGCGTGCATTTTGAGCCAGTTAAATAAATTTCATATTGACCTATATGAGGAGTATAGAAACTTCCTTTCCTATATTTAATGTCCAAGCCTCCTAAAAATTCGCAAAACAAAAGACACAAATTTTGGCATAATGTATACACATTTTAAAGTTTTAACGAGATGCATTGATTTGCATTTTTAGCGCTGTGAAATTTTCATAAGAACTTAAAAACTTCTCATTTTATAGGGACACAATTTTGAAGCATGCTTAGCGGAGTTAATTCGATTTTCGCTGTAAACTGATCGAGGGGCTTCAAGAATTAAAGATGATCTTCAGCAAAGACATAAAAATGCAAATTGATAGAAGCGCAGAAGCACCTAACTTAAAATTTGTGATTGCGGCCGCTGATGATAAGATGGATGAGAAAGACTGTGATATGCGGGAGAGTAATTCTTCACTTGAAACTGACGCCAAAGACCAAGATACGAGGAAGACGATAACCAGAGAAATGCTGACCGCGAAGGATCTAGCAGCTAAAATGGAGAAAATGGACATGCGAGTCCAGAGCCAGCTTATAGAGAGGTAAGTTGGGACATTGGAACTCCTCTGGGGTGTGAGATATATCAAGAAAAATTGGCAATCTGCGTGCAGTTGGAGCCCCGCAATGACGTAGATCAGTGCGGTGAGCTTCAATTTGCGCAAATAGTCTCAATGGGGACTAATTGGTAGAAGTGCTTGCTCGCTTAAATTGGCCACTTGAAGGCTTTTGTTATAGTTTCTATCAATCAATTGAAGCGGGGTTAGTCCACTCGAAGGCGAGCAGAGCCACGATTTATTGCCGTCAAGTGTTCGGCGGCTACTACTTTATAATATTATACCATGAAGATACCGTGGCAACAGCAGCATTCAAAATCGAGTAATGGGTTCAATTCAATTCGGATTGATAAGTTTTTGATGTCATCCCGGGGTCTGGGAATCAGATGCTTGAATATTGGATTCTCCCGGGGAAAATTTCAATACAGTTCGAAGATGCGTTCGTTGCATTTCATTGATACCTTTCGTTTCAGTTCCCAGCAGAACAGAATGAGGATCGCTTTAGGAATTCTAGTAAGGCTTGTTTTACCTGTCTTCAATGGGGTGGCCAGAGGGTGGCATGGCTTGAGAGGAATCAGGCTTCTAAAAGCCTTAAGAAATTTAGGTGCCAGCCGACAAATGCTCACCAACATGCTCGCCTTTGCGGCTAACACAATTTCAATGGGCCTATCGTCTGTTCAAGGTAAATTCACATTTAATTATTCCAAAAACTCTAAAATTCAAATTGTCTATTCGTAGTAGCCTACCGTATTGATCCAATCCTTAAAATAATGAAACTGAAGAAAGGATCAGCGGTGAACAGCATAGCAGCTTCTTCAGAGACTGTTGGACCAATGTCTGTTTCTGTGCCGAGGGTGCTGGCTGAAAGGGAGGAGCCCGAAAAGTGTGTTACACTTAATGTCCTTGCTGAACCGCCTGCAGGGACTCCAATTAGGGCCGATATTATTTTCATCCATGGATTACATGGTTCGCTACCAAACACATGGAAACAGGGCCTGTGGAACAGTGAAGGTCGCAAAGTAAAGTTCGAGAGACCACCACGACCTCCTCTGAGACCTCCGAAGAGACCTAAGCACTCTAGGTCAAGTCGGATCTCCCCTCCACATTTACACAAGAGGCCTAGATATGCAAATATTGATGCCAGCTTTGGGCATGAATCAGACATCCTGGAAAATGAAACTGCGGATAATACTTGGTAAGTTAATAAGTACCTGTTTACACTATAGTTTAGATATTTAGACAGCTGAAAAATAAGATCAATCTAAGATTGTATGATTGATCTTATCTGTAAGAATGATCATACGCGATGTTTGATAGGATTTGGATTTGGAATCAAACATAAATAAAAAGCTAGGATTTGCACTTCTTAAAATATATATTTGAAGATGATCTTTTCAAAAAGCCACAACTTTTGAATGCATTGATGGATTTGCTTTTTATTTTATGTATATTAGATGTTCTCTTTTTTGTATGTTAACCCGCTTTGTGGATAGTATAAAATAATCAGTTCACCCAAATTCTATGAAAAAGAGCTTAATTTGGGTAAATCAGATGGTAAAACAGTGAAATGCATGAAATGATTACTTCCAAAAAAGAATTTTAGATTCTAGGTGTTTTCAAAATTATGAAAATTGGTACATATAAATCTATATTTATCTCTCGGCTCATTGGAGCTCTAAAATGACGAAAATGTCAAATTTCTTACTTATGAATTTTCTTAATTGAACTTACAAAAAAAAGAAAAGAGAAACACGGCGAGTTTAAAGTCATTGTACATTATTAGCCTTGAACAGTGAAGAGTAAATCAACATTACACGCCACAAAATCATAACAAACGTCGAGTTAAATGCGTAATGCGTTTTGATTATGAGTGATGAATATAAATGTGTGGAATTGATATCTCTAACTTCAGATTTTAAATTTTAAAATTAAACTTCTTAATAATTTTTTAATTTCTCTGCATATCCTAAGGCTTTAAATTTGCAAATTATTCTTATGAAACTAAAAATTTCACTTCCTTAGTAATTTTTAGTTTCATACGAAAGTCAATAGGGGTCGAATCCTGACCATTTAAAAATGAAGAAATGAGAAGTTTACTTTGGGCGAACTAGTAAAAATTTGGCCATATTTGTTTTGTACTAAAATGTATCTAAATTATTCTTCGTTTATGATTGGGATTATCGGATTCGATCGGAATAAAATTTAAATCGATTTAAAATTATATTCTAATTAAAACTACATGTTCCGTAATTTCGGCGACACACCAACGAGTCAAATAATCATTTCCAAATGATACTTAAGCGTTGAATGCTACTTACAAATCCGCGTGACACACGGTAAGTTTAAAAGCATTTGATTTGTCAAATCCATTATGTCACATAAAATTAAGAATTGATTTCGCTTTCGGGATTATTTTGGTCTTTATTCTGTATCAAATATAGATAAGGGAATACTACCTATGGTTATTTAATGATTCTTTCAAAGCTAATCCTAAAGCGAAACAACATGAATTAAATACGTCATGAGGAAAAAAAGGCGTATTTTGATGAATTTGTTATTATTGATCCAACAACTAGTTATTATTATTGAGTCAACAACTGTGGTGGCTATGGAAAGCTGTGATAGCTGGAAATCTTGGAAAATTCCAGTGTTCTCATCTTTATTTGCGGATAATAAGTAACTGAAAGATTTCAACTATCGAACGATTTATTTATTCATTCATTCATTGTTTCTTTGTAATATGGGAAATAAATCATACCCTATGCCTAATCTTTAATTTTGAATAAAGAATTGTTGGCAATCAAACTTCGCGGACGTTCGAAAATCAAAACACTAAACTGAATAAGGCGAAGGTTTTCGTTCAATTGAAAATGTTACTCAGTCACTGAACGAAAATAGTAATTAATGTAATGACTATCGAATGAATGAATATTTCTCAACTATCGAATAGTGCGATCGATAGTCTAAATCATCACTACAATGAATTTCTACAAGCCACTTAGGAAATGAGCCCTGAAATGAATCTGTAAGCTTTTAAGTAGCATTTGGAAGAAGATTTGCGGAAAAAGATCATTTTTGGCTCGTTCGTTTATCGCCGATATTATTTGATATTTCTCAAAATTTTTTGAATTCACTTTCAAAGCTGATACAGCTTTTAAGAGAATACAAATTTCAATTTTAAAAATTTTGAAATCATATATTTCATATTTCGCTCAGAACTTGGAACACCTAATTTTCATCTGTCGAATTCACAATTATTTATGAACTATATAAATCGGATGCCCAGCCAAATTTTAATGAAATTCATTTACTGATTTGTTTTGGTGCCGATCTTTTCTATTTAACATTATTAAATAAATAAATAAAAGAGAAATAAAGTAAAAATAAATCTTTTCTAGGAAAAGCAGATATAAATCCATACAAGAAGACCCAGAAGGAAAATGTGATGGACTAGAAACAAACTTTTCGACATTCCGACTAAGATTAGACGATAATTCATCCGATAAATCTTTATGCCACCAAATCCCTTCTTCAAGGGATATGCATGACAAAGAATCAGCGGTGGATAAATACTCACCTTGCTGGCCAGGTGATTGGTTGCCTCTGGATTGCCCTGGGGTCCGAGTGATTGCCCTTAACTACACTACAGACCCTTATTTGTGGCGTCCCGTTTGGGTGCGCAAGCGCCACAGGACCAACTTAAGGGATCGCTCCCGAGAGATGACCGACTTACTAATAGACCACAAAGTTGGGTATGGTCATCCAATTATTTGGGTAGGTCATTCGAAGGGCGGGATCTTCATAAAGCAAATCATAGTGGACGCATGGGAAAGTGGAAGGGCATCTGCTGCCCCCCTGTGGAAGTCATCGAAAGGTGTATTATTCTACTCCGTTCCGCATCGCGGATCTCAGCTAGCAGATTTCAACTTGCCGCTCTTAAGACAGTCCATAGAACTAACAGAAATACAAAAAAGTAAGTACAACACTTTGGGAATTTCATTTAAGCTCGTTAGTCGCTTTCCGGTTTCTATTTTTAAGCGAATCAATCAAGTGGTTACGCTGAGGTGCAGCCATTTTCGACTTTGCTTTTTTATATATTTATTTTTTTTTTAGTAATACCCACGTTTTTTCTTTGTTTGTATACAAAATTGTCCGCCGTACGGTGATTACACGGAACAAATGAACCGGGAGTGTTTGGATTTGATTGATTTTATTGTGAAACCAAACAACTCTGGAGCGGTTCTATAACCTTCGCCTGCCTGTGTTATTTTTATGCTTTTAATAAAGTGAGAAAATTTGTTTTTACCCCGAAACCATGCTCGATTACTTGATTGCTTTTTCCAGTCAGGTGTGGTGTTGAATGGCTTATTCACTTTTACTTTTCACGAAAATTGCGGGGTGAAGGTCTTCTAATTCTTGTTATTTTTTCCATTTTTTACAAAGCCAGTTTTAGATCGAGATACAATTACATTTAATTACTTATTATTCTTTTTTTAGATTGTGCTAGTATTTTGGATCTACACAGACGTTTTGTCGCATTATATCACAGTGGTCATCTGAAAATCGACGTGTTCAGTTTTGTTGAAACTGCTATGACTCTGATGTCGGTTTTATACCTTCGCATAGTGGGCGTTGATTCTGCTGGTAAGATTTTATTAGTAATTTAAAATAAAACCAAGTTATTGGAGAACTATAGTTTAATAATCCTGTTAAATAAATCATTTCGTTCGTACGGAAGTAAACAAGTTGCAAATTTTACTACTCATTCCAACTTTAAGGTACTATTACCGTCTAGAATTTTCAAAAAATGATTTTTTTTTTTTTTACATTTTTAGATTCTCTATACCTTCAATAATAACTGTCTAAAATATTAAATCGAAATTCGAAGCCAGTGCCGAGATATAACGACTCAATTGAAGCGCGCTCTCGGCTGTTCCCATGTTCTAAATAAACTTTAAATGCGTTTTTCTCGAGTTTAGGTTTTTTTAACTGGCGGACAGTTAATCTCAGGATCTACTGGGCCGATTTTAATAAACTTTGAAGCATTCTGTTCGTTGTTATATCCTGCGTGATAGTTTACCACAATTTGACCACAAAAAAAATATATAAAATTTTTGAGCCTGAAAAAAGGTCGAAAAAAAGGGCGACTTTTGAAAAAAATTTTGAAATGTCCGCCATTTTTTTATTTTTAATGATTTTTCAATTTTTCTGGTAAACTATCACGTAAGAGCACTTCCTTTTTGTAACTCTTTTTGAATTTTATGTTTCAGACTTACCGTTCCAGAGATTAACTGTCCGCCATGCAGCAATGTTTTTTTGAGAAGAAAATTTGAGCGCCCTGTATTAAATTTACAGTTAATAGAAAATAAAAATAAAAATTTTTTTCGTAATCTTCAAGAACTGCTTAATACTGTAAAAAAATTTGATAACAATATATAATATAGAAAGTGAAAAAAAAAATTGTTGAATATATGTCATTTTTTAGCATTCTAGACGGTAATAGTACCTTAATTCCACTCTTGGAAATTAGTTTAAGTTCTATAACTTATCATCTCGTTTAGAACTAGACTTGTAAATATAATTATCATTGCGCAATGATTTTTAAGCTTCCACTACCCAATGCAATAACAATTACTTCATTACAATTCCCATTGAAATGGGTAATAGTAATGAAAGCTTCAATGGTAATTAATTACAATGAAGTAATTGAACCAGCATTACCATTACCATAGCAGTAATGGCAATGATAATTAAAAAAAAAAATTCAATTACTAGTAATGGTAATGGTAGGAGTAATATTACCAAAATAATTAACTATTTTATTGAATTATTTTATTTGAAAAAAAGAAAAAATTAAAAAGATTATAAAATTATATATATTATAGGTCATTTATTTATTTATTTATATAAGCCAATAGACAACCATCCTGACTATACATTAGTGTATGTAATAATATTATCTATTTTTAAAGTTATTCTTAATTTACATTTTATTCAAACTTAAATTCAACGAGCAATAATGTTGTGTTGTAATAAGTAATTAATAAATTAATAGGCCCTGACACAGCATAGTTGGTTCGATGGTTCTGATTTTTTTTAAATATTTGTTCTACGAAGATTGTGACACTTAGTTGGTGCATGAATGTTCGAAAAACCACACTAGCATATTTCAAAATGAGTCATACTAGTCCAACGTACATAGACTTTAAAACATATGGGTCAGGTAATTCCGTAGACCAACGCCTAATGAAGCCTAAAAAAAAATTATTCTTCTTGACTAAAGAATCTATATGAAGTCCAAAATCAATAAACTTGATTGATACTAAAAGTATCATCAAGGCCGGTAACATGGTCAGTATAAGCTGGACACGAATTAGGCAGAAAATAATTAAAACAAAAATTCTCAACTTTACGAGAAAGCTGTATAGCAGAAAACTTATTAGCATTTAAGAATAAATAACTACAGTTACATCCATTGACGAAACCATTGATATAATCCTTTAGCAAGCTTAAGTCCGTCGGTGCAGGGTATTTCCCTAAATATTTTGATGTCATCAGCATATATGAGGACTTGCGAGTTAAATATAATATTTTGTAAGGAGTTTATAAATAGCCGAGCTGACTACCCTAAGGTACCCCGGAAGGAAGTGACGTAAATGGTTTTAAAAATTAATGGAAGGAACGAAACGAAATACTACTGTGATCAAAAAGTAAAGCCAATTTAGAATTTAAATTGCGCGGGTACATCGATTCGAAGAAATCTTCTTGTTTTTAGTCTGTCACTCATATCAATGTAAAATTTCACACCAGTACGTCATTTGTTTGGTTAGTTTCGTTGTGGTTTCTGAGCAACTAAAAGTGAATTTTTCGATTTTTACAATGTGTGATTTTATTGAGCAAAGAAGTTGCATTAATCATTTCGTTCGTACGGAAGTAAACAAGTTGCAAATTTTACTACTCATTCCAACTTTAAGGTACTATTACCGTCTAGAATTTTCAAAAAATGATTTTTTTTTTTTTTACATTTTTAGATTCTCTATACCTTCAATAATAACTGTCTAAAATATTAAATCGAAATTCGAAGCCAGTGCCGAGATATAACGACTCAATTGAAGCGCGCTCTCGGCTGTTCCCATGTTCTAAATAAACTTTAAATGCGTTTTTCTCGAGTTTAGGTTTTTTTAACTGGCGGACAGTTAATCTCAGGATCTACTGGGCCGATTTTAATAAACTTTGAAGCATTCTGTTCGTTGTTATATCCTGCGTGATAGTTTACCACAATTTGACCACAAAAAAAATATATAAAATTTTTGAGCCTGAAAAAAGGTCGAAAAAAAGGGCGACTTTTGAAAAAAATTTTGAAATGTCCGCCATTTTTTTATTTTTAATGATTTTTCAATTTTTCTGGTAAACTATCACGTAAGAGCACTTCCTTTTTGTAACTCTTTTTGAATTTTATGTTTCAGACTTACCGTTCCAGAGATTAACTGTCCGCCATGCAGCAATGTTTTTTTGAGAAGAAAATTTGAGCGCCCTGTATTAAATTTACAGTTAATAGAAAATAAAAATAAAAATTTTTTTCGTAATCTTCAAGAACTGCTTAATACTGTAAAAAAATTTGATAACAATATATAATATAGAAAGTGAAAAAAAAAATTGTTGAATATATGTCATTTTTTAGCATTCTAGACGGTAATAGTACCTTAATTCCACTCTTGGAAATTAGTTTAAGTTCTATAACTTATCATCTCGTTTAGAACTAGACTTGTAAATATAATTATCATTGCGCAATGATTTTTAAGCTTCCACTACCCAATGCAATAACAATTACTTCATTACAATTCCCATTGAAATGGGTAATAGTAATGAAAGCTTCAATGGTAATTAATTACAATGAAGTAATTGAACCAGCATTACCATTACCATAGCAGTAATGGCAATGATAATTAAAAAAAAAAATTCAATTACTAGTAATGGTAATGGTAGGAGTAATATTACCAAAATAATTAACTATTTTACAAATCTACTTCGTAGTAATGATTACTTTCCAATTAGTAATTCTTTTACAATCTAGTAATCGTATGTATGTATGATATTTTATCGCGATTGACAATGGAATTGAACAATTATTGAAAAGGACTTATTAAGGAAAGAATAGTAGATCTTAATACTTTAATTAGTTTTCATTGAAGACATTCTGAAATTGATCAGGGTCTTAATTATTATCAAACTCTTCAACAAAATTAAGACGATTTTTGAAAATCGTCGTTATTCATTGCTCATTCATTTATTTATATAAAAAGCACAAAAAGAAAGTCCTTTTCGTGAATAAATATTCCATTATAAATTTTGAGTTCTTGAATTTGTCCAAAAACGTTTAAATTCACCGTTGGAATTGGATGATTTTGTTTTAACATAGTTATAATGAAATAACTAAAGTTCAAATACAATATCACTAAATTTATATTGAAACCATCGAAAATAAACTATTGAATTTACATTACTTTAAAATTGCATGAATAAACATCAAAAAACTAACTATTCAAGATTTTTATAAAAACCTGTTTTGGGTTTCAAGCTTGTTTAAAAAATGAATGTAGTAAATGTAAATAACTATTATTAAAAACATCACTCCGATAGTGTTCTAATTTTTTAACATTTCATATCTTTTTCAGACCCTGGAATAGGAGAAGTCTGCGGAGTACACTTGGATCATCGAGAAATATGCAAACCTCGCAGCCGCAATTGCAATCTCTACACGGAGCTAGTTAAAATGATCAATAGAGTTAGTTAACACTTTAACGAATTTATTCCGATCTCCGGACTTCATTGTAAATATACTTTAAAGCCAACTTTGATATAATTAGCAAGTAGTCGTTACAAGCAGGTACAAATAATTTTTGCTTTCCTCTTTCTTTTGAATTATGTCTTGATTTTCTTCTTCTGCACTTTTTTTTTACGATCTTTCACAAGTCACTTATATAATTTTTAAGGTATGCGAAATTGTTAACTAGTTGTAGTTCCTCTCAGATGTATTTTCAATGCAAGTCGATAAAAATGAAATAAATCGTTTTTATCATTTTTTAAACCTTTGTCTTTTTAATAAAAGTGTTTCGATTGTTTCGGACTTCACGGTACAGTGGATTGAAGTAATGAAAACAATTAATACTAGGAAATGGCATAATAATATAAAACATTTTCTCTAAGTGGTCATTAGTCATCTAAATTTCGTTTTTTCGAGTTCACTAACGAAAAACCGAGGGTTTAAATATTCGGGGGGTCTTAATATTGGTTTTTCTTGTTCACTTACGATATTGTATAGTTTACTCGTATCCGTGAATAGTCAAACTACTTAAAATAATATGAAATTAAGGAAATTACAAAAAAAAAAAAAAATAAATCACGTCTTGATCGTTAAAGATAGATTTTATTTATTATTATTTATTTATTTTTTATTTTATTAGGTGATTTGATTTTCAGTCGACTATTTCAAAATTCAAAATTACATATCTTAAAAATGTATCTTGGTTGTCAAGTTGACGGGGAATTAATTAAGGGCAGTTTCTGCTGTTAAAACGTAAAAAATTAACTTTTTTTTAAATCTCAATATAAAAAAAACTACTAAAGATATCGATTTGAAAATTTACATACTTTTTTTATTAATGCCTGAACTTTGCATTTTCATTTTATAAACAAATTAAAAAAAAATGGCGGTCAAGTAGTTTTTTCACATTTTTACGACGCGCACCAAAAAGTACGTTTTGAGAAAAATGCGTTTAAGTATAATAGAACGGAGGGGGGCTAAGATCGTTGTAGACTCAAAATGAGTTTAGATATCGATTTGATTACGTAGACATTCTTGACGCTTATGTCAATGTAAAAGAAATAGCACAAAACAATTCTTAACGGTAGAAATTCCCCCTGATAGATCCTTAAACATATGGCCAGTTCACACATTTCGTCGCCCGACGCGTTGATAATCGACATTTAGGAAGTGACACTTTTAATTTAGATTTCAAAAAAGACGTCAATTTTTTAAAGTTGGAAGTCAAAGAAAAAATTATCATACATAAAGAAAGTGTCTTAAGCTTCCGTTTGCTATTATAATTATAATATAATCCCGCCTAGTATTATAAATATGAGGTTGTAAATAACACGCATCTTATTTTAAATTTCCTTTTTAGGATTAAGATTTTTCTAATTTGTACCAGAATAAAGTGCATTTTTATTTCTGGGCATATTTTTAAATTCCTTTTTCCTTCATATTAAATTCGACGTGAAAAGTGGTGTCGACTTAAAAACGAATTGTGTGCTGTTTGCATTCGACGTCGACACCTTAATTCGACACCTTTGACTTTATTTTATCGTTTGTTTAATTTAATTACACTTTAAGATAGCTTCAATTAAGGTAACATGTGCAACGTAAAAATAATAATTTGCATTTGTTGAAAATGTTCAAACTAGCTGAGCATATACCAACACAACTGGGAAGCGTATGTTAATGGTAACATTATTATTATGGTGTTGGTAGATTTGAAAAAAAGAAAAAATTAAAAAGATTATAAAATTATATATATTATAGGTCATTTATTTATTTATTTATATAAGCCAATAGACAACCATCCTGACTATACATTAGTGTATGTAATAATATTATCTATTTTTAAAGTTATTCTTAATTTACATTTTATTCAAACTTAAATTCAACGAGCAATAATGTTGTGTTGTAATAAGTAATTAATAAATTAATAGGCCCTGACACAGCATAGTTGGTTCGATGGTTCTGATTTTTTTTAAATATTTGTTCTACGAAGATTGTGACACTTAGTTGGTGCATGAATGTTCGAAAAACCACACTAGCATATTTCAAAATGAGTCATACTAGTCCAACGTACATAGACTTTAAAACATATGGGTCAGGTAATTCCGTAGACCAACGCCTAATGAAGCCTAAAAAAAAATTATTCTTCTTGACTAAAGAATCTATATGAAGTCCAAAATCAATAAACTTGATTGATACTAAAAGTATCATCAAGGCCGGTAACATGGTCAGTATAAGCTGGACACGAATTAGGCAGAAAATAATTAAAACAAAAATTCTCAACTTTACGAGAAAGCTGTATAGCAGAAAACTTATTAGCATTTAAGAATAAATAACTACAGTTACATCCATTGACGAAACCATTGATATAATCCTTTAGCAAGCTTAAGTCCGTCGGTGCAGGGTATTTCCCTAAATATTTTGATGTCATCAGCATATATGAGGACTTGCGAGTTAAATATAATATTTTGTAAGGAGTTTATAAATAGCCGAGCTGACTACCCTAAGGTACCCCGGAAGGAAGTGACGTAAATGGTTTTAAAAATTAATGGAAGGAACGAAACGAAATACTACTGTGATCAAAAAGTAAAGCCAATTTAGAATTTAAATTGCGCGGGTACATCGATTCGAAGAAATCTTCTTGTTTTTAGTCTGTCACTCATATCAATGTAAAATTTCACACCAGTACGTCATTTGTTTGGTTAGTTTCGTTGTGGTTTCTGAGCAACTAAAAGTGAATTTTTCGATTTTTACAATGTGTGATTTTATTGAGCAAAGAAGTTGCATTAAATTTTGTTTACGGAATGAAATATATGCTGCAGAAACGTATAAACAGTTCAAAGAAGGTAGAAAAAGCGTTGAAGACAAAGAGCGTTCTGGACGACCATCAACATCAATCAATGAACAACATGTCAATGAAATCAAAGATTTGGTGCTTAAAAGTCGTCGGTTGACAATTAAAGACCTTGTTGATACTGTAAACTGTTCATATGGATTGGTCCAAACCATTTTGAAAGAACTATGGCTATGGGCGGGGACTACTTTGAAGGGAGGGGGTGATATTGATTTCGAAGAATAAATAACAATTTGCATAGTTATAAACAAATTGGCATTACTTTTTCATCACAGTACTAAAAGATATTGAAATTTATGCATGCCAATAATCCAAAATATTTTTCGCGGCTTATGAAGTAATGTTGTAATACAAATTTCTTCAACATTGTTGACGAGTTGCTTCAAAATGTTGACCTTAACTGTACAGATGTTGACCTTAACTCTATAGACGTTGACCTTATTCTAACGGCGGAATCCAAAAACATCGATGGAATCACGAAATCTAAAAACTACGAATGAAATGGCAAATTGGTCAGAAATTATGAAGCAGTATACATCATCTTTGTGTATAAAGTTTGTACATTCATTATTTTTATGTTAATACGTGTTTTGCTCTTTTAAAATTAATTATTATTTGTTATCCCCATAATTGCAAATCACACTACGATTTTGAAACAATAATATCGTTCTTCTTGCTACAGAACTGTTGAAAAAGTGGTATGATAATGCATTACAGTCATAAGGCATTGACATACATATAAATATAGTACAATGTTGAATGACTTTATTAATTCGATTAACTTCATCAGTCGCGAGATAGTTAAATTAACTCTTTGTAGCAATAAAATTGTTCGCGCATTGTTTTCTAAAACAAACTGAGTGAACTTTGTTTTTGTGCGAGTCCGCCGGCGAAGTGCAATTGTTTATACAAATCTTGCATTCTATGCAGTATAAATGTTAAATATATAATATATAAAATTTTTTTTAGAAATGTTAATCTCCGTCTATTTACAAATGCATGATGGTGCTGCTTAAAACCTTAACAATTAGCAACTGGGTTAATTAATGAGTGTTGTGGAATGAAAGCACTTGTGCGTTTTCTTTTGATTAAATTATATTGATAGACTAGTTTGAGTATAACCACTTAATACTTATTGTTTTTACGCAAAAAATGCTTAGGATATAAATTCTAATTGCGCACTTCCATAAATTTAAAATTAGAATTGTAGTAGTTAAAGATATGCTTATCATTGAAACGATAGAAGCTAGTAAATAACTATGCATTATGGGTCATTCCCGCACAAGCCGCACTATTTTTGATTTCGACGAAACTTGCTGGGTATCTTTGTTTAGATGTCAGAAGAGAAAATTCACCATCATTTAATTTTTCCGATGTCTCAGCTTCGGTGCGCGACCGCTAGAGTACTCAAAAAGTGTGATTTTTACGCTCTACTACCATGCGCTGTCAAAATTGTTCTATTAGAGATATTTGAACATTTGTGGTTGCAATTGAAAGCTACAATATAGTAGTTTTAGGAAAAAAATATAGAAATAGAAAAATATTTTTATTCGAAGTATACTAGCATCCTGAAAATACGATTTTTTTCACATTTTTATATGATTTTCAAATGGCTGTAGTATCTTTCCTGGTAAATTAAAAAAATTTATTTTTTGTGTCAATCATGTCCATATATTAAACAAAACAACAGTCCATTATAGACTCGTTCGACAAATTTTTTATATTAAAAAAATAAGCTTGAAATTTGAAAATTTCTGAAAATTGCATATTTCGAGCTTCAAAATGAAAATGTGGGACAGGAGATAGAGAACTGAAATTCTCAGGAAATTTAGGTGTAACCTTGAACTTTAAAGACCCGTTGAGTTTGTTTTGTTTTTTGCATCCCTCTAGGAATTACAGCCATTTCAATACAGCTAGTAATGCAGATTTTCCTTTTTAATTAGTTTCTTTTCTTACTTCACAATACGAGGAAACTATAATGTAGTAATAAAAAAAGAACAATGTGTAGCAGATACTCCGTAAATGCTAGCAAACAAATGAGATCAAGCCACTTTACATCCTTTTGTAGTATATCATAAAAAAGATAGTTTGATTAAGTTAAAAACATTTTGTGTAATTAGGGACTACTTAACCCATAGTACTGTAGTTTTCTATTCATTTCAAAAAGTGTTCATTCAATACATCAAAAGATATTATCCAGAATTTAAAAAAGTTAAATATTTCATCGATGGATCAGCGGCTCAATACAACAATAAGAAAAATATTGTTAATCTATGTCATCATAATGATGATTTTGGGTTGGAAGCAGAGTGGTATTTTTTTGCCACTTCTCACGGGAAAAGTTCATGTGATGGAACGATCAAACGAATACTGCGGAAAGCTAGTTTACAACGAATTGAAGATCGTCATATATTAACTACTAAAGCTATGTTCAATTTTTGTTCCGAACGAACTGGAATCGATTTTTTTTTTTTTTTTTTTTTTGTATACAATGCTGATGTTGAAGCTGCGGATAAATTTTTATGTGATAGATTTAGTAATATTATTACAATAAAGGGAACAAGAATGTTTCATAGTTTTGTACCCATTTCTCAAAGTAAACTGAAAATTCGTAAATACTAGGCTTCAAATAATTCAGAAATTGTAAGTATAAGTATGTCTAACATGTCAAGCAATATAATATAAAATATTAATAATTCATTGTTGTATTAATAATGATATTAATGTTAGAGTAACAAAATAAAATTCTGAGATTTGAAATCGCATTCTTCATTTAAAAATAAATAAATTGCATTATTCTTTTGGGATATATTTATTTAAATCGCCTTCTTCATTTGGGATGTATGTATACGGAGTATCTACTACATATTGTTTTGATTTTTATTTTTCATTTTGTTTTTTATTTGTTCTTTTTTATTACTGCGTTGTTGTTTCCTCGTATTGTGAAACAAGAAAAGAAACTAATTAAAAAGGAAAATCTGCATTACTAGCTGTATTGAAATGGCTGTAATTCCTAGAGGGATGCAAAAAACAAAACAAACTCAACGGGTCTTTAAAGTTCAAGGTTACACCTAAATTTCCTGAGAATTTCAGTTCTCTATCTCCTGTCCCACATTTTCATTTTGAAGCTCGAAATATGCAATTTTCAGAAATTTTCAAATTTCAAGCTTATTTTTTTAATATAAAAAATTTGTCGAACGAGTCTATAATGGACCGTTGTTTTGTTTAATATATGGACATGATTGACACAAAAAATAAATTTTTTTAATTTACCAGGAAAGATACTACAGCCATTTGAAAATCATATAAAAATGTGAAAAAAATCGTATTTTCAGGATGCTAGTATACTTCGAATAAAAATATTTTTCTATTTCTATATTTTTTTCCTAAAACTACTATATTGTAGCTTTCAATTGCAACCACAAATGTTCAAATATCTCTAATAGAACAATTTTGACAGCGCATGGTAGTAGAGCGTAAAAATCACACTTTTTGAGTACTCTAGCGGTCGCGCACCGAAGCTGAGACATCAGAAAAATTAAATGATGGTGAATTTTCTCTTCTGACATCTAAACAAAGATACCCACCAAGTTTCGTCGAAATCAAAAATAGTGCGGCTTTGACCATTTGATGATTTTCTGTAGAATGACCCTTATGCCATAAATTAATCATTCTTTCCGAAGATATCTAGAATAGTAAAGTTGCTTGTTGTTTTTTTTTCTGGAGAGGGTGGTAAATTTCATATTTCATTTATTTATTTATGTCTCTAATTTTTGTAACTTCGGAAACTAGAAATTTTAACAATTTGGATTTCACATAAAATATAGGAGCTTGCTGCGGTATTCAGAGATGTTAGATTTTGGGAAAAAAGGGCTGGCTTTTTAAGGAAGGACTTATACAAAATTTGAATTAAAAAAACCAAATGTTAGAAATAAATAATAATAAATAAAGCGCTTTATAAAAAATGCCCAACAAAATGTAACCTCAAATAAGTCTTGATTTACATTTTGTATGGGCAAAAACACTTATTAATTTTTATTAATAACTAAATAATATATAATTCTAAATACTGCAAACTACCTAATATAAAAATTCAGAATTTTTAGACTATATTGAAGTAACATATAAATTTCTCTATTTTCAAAACCTTCAGTACATGATATTGCACTATTACTCCCATAATGAATAAATGTAAGGGTACTAGAATAGATCCTTGAGGAACATTATTAGGAATGAATAAAACATCGACGAATTTGCTATCACAATGATGGTTTTTGAAGCTGTTATTCTTATATTAAGATATAATGGAAAAAAAAGCTTAATGTAATAAAAAATTACATTATCTAAGCTATCAGGTACATGCAATGTTAAACATAGTTTATTTTCTAGCACATAATCTTCAGTACAAAATTTCCTTTACATCAAATTGAGGCAGATCAGGTACAACTTTTGTGAATTGATTTACTTCGCATGCATACGAATAACCCTTCGATATATCATCCTTCTGCCACTTAATCCACGTGATCATCTCACTGATATCATCACAAATTAAATAACTCTCCTGAATTTCCTCTAATGTGATGTGAGGATTATTAACTCCAATTAGGACAATTCCTCGCTTTGTTGCTTTTTCCACAACAACACGATAGTATAATTTTGGAACTGGAATTTGTCCTCTATTATCATCGTCGAATGAAAGATATAGTTGCTGAGGTACTCCGCTTGCATCGGGCAATTCACTTACACCCCATGTTCCAGTATAGCAATCTACATAAATTTTTCTATCAGCTACAAATCTTCGAACACCATCTTCAACCCTTTCCCAATTTCCAGCATTGAAACGTTGCCACTGTGGAGCTGCGTTGATGAAGTAAAAAGAGGACAATTGTTGAGGTCCAAAGATATGATCAGTTTTAGCTGACAAGTGGCCACGTGCAAGAAATAGGGCTTTGGATTCATCAAAGTATTGTTCGTGATCACCATCGAGGATCACTTCGAACGTTTCCATCTGCTTCTTTTGTGTGTAGAGGTTGTTCACGTTCTTGTTGTCGTAAAAATCTCCTTTTATAAAATTCCGTCGGCCAACGTACTTTTGAAATCCAGCACTGGACGGATTAAGTTTATGATGGACATAGAGCGTCGAATGTGTGATCTCATCGTGGCAGACCAACATGGTGCGAAAAAATCGCTTACCAGCCTCAAATCCAATTTCAACTAAAGTTGCATAATCTGCGCATGATTCTCCAATTCGTCGTGCTGTGTGATAATTTTGCTGGGTACATGTGAGCTCGTCAAAGTCGTAACGTTCGCCTTTTACTAAAAATGTTCTTCCGCCAGCACAAGTCGCTTTCAAAGATTTCTGATCGCCGAATGGTTTCTTGAAAGATTCGGTACAATAAAGCTCGATCGGTGCACCAAATGAGATTTTGATTGATCCAGAGGTTGTCGGGGTCCAAAACTGATCTTTTCCAGGTATTAAAAACAAGGGCTGTGGTTCGATGAGGTCTCCGTTCACTTTGATCGTACAACCATTTCGAATTATCTTACCTTTTAAAGCGCTATCATTTTCGATCAGTGAAGTGTTGTACGAAGGCTCTTCTACTATAGGAGCTTCTTGAAGAACGACTCTGCTTTCTCCAAAATCCACCACAAGAACGAAAATTATAAGAAAACTGTGAATGCTCAGCCCCATGATCAGTTTCCGATGGATTGCTACTTTCGAGTGACTGTAACTTTCTAATTCATCGCGTTCTTAAATACCTGGGAACAGGTGAAATCGAGATAAGTAAGCTCAACTGTTGTTTGCTCCGCTATAGCTTTTTTCCCCAGATATTCGGATATTGTTTTATAACAGTGTTTTATACGTATTTACGGCAGTCGAGATTATTAAACAATTTATGCCTGATAATTCCTCAAAACAATTGGCTTTAGTTCTTACGTTTAATCTTCGTGCCCAAGGTGGGTGAGTGAAACTTTTGAGAACACTTGCCGTCGATCGTCTCAAAGCTTCACAATTCTCAACTTTAGGGTCAATTTAGCTTTATGAGCGACGAGTTCGTTAACTCTTGGAGGTCTCACATTCTCACATTGATCATTAATTTCTTTAGTGCATCTTGGTATTATGGTTTATTTAAATATCGTAATTGCAGCACTATTTCCAGTTTGTGACGCATCGAAGAAGATCGCTACGTAGTGTAATTATCTTAAGAATCAAGAAAGTTTATACATAGAAATGCACGGTCAAAATATTTGTTTTTAAAAATAAGCAATTGTAAGAATTAATTACTAAATTCTTGTGATATTGTAATGGGTATAGACAAGTGTGCATAATATTTTTATGTGTACACAACATTTTATTGTATACTATTACATACCTACGTATATACATAATATTAACTTTAGTAGGATAACTTATGACCATCATAATATAATTCAGTAAAACCATGTCACAGTGAAAATATGATTAATTGATTGTAGTCGTAAATAATAAATTGAAATTGTGGTCATAAATCGTTACCTAAATGCCCGAAAAATACGCAAATATACATATCTTTGCTGAGATTTTTAGATAAGACGTATAAATATTATATGTACTACATTGGCCAAATGTCGCCCTGAACAACAACTTTACACTCAGAATTTTGTTATTACAAGTAACTTTTATCTGCAAAACGAATGGCAAATAACAAAATTAACGATAGTGAATTTTATGGCTAAGTGTAACTGATAATAGAAAAAAAATAAATTGGGACTATAAACTAAACTCTCACTTAAATTTTCACTTACATAAAGTATTCAGTATTTCCAATTTTGGTTCCTAACAAATAAAGAAAGAAAAACGGAAATTCATCTTTGTCAATAGGGCTTTAAGGACAAGCACCATTGACCATACTTTTTGATGTTTTGAAAAATTTTAAGCTAAACACAATAAAGATTTTATAAAACATATGCACACTATATACAAAATGAATGGCATACATACATACATCATTTTCGTATTGTTTCACCCATTAACGCCCAAAGAATCTAATTTTTTTGTGCAGTTTGAAACCTCATTCTTACAATTAAAGGACATTTATTTTCCAATAAAAACCAGGAATCTTACTAGTTTTGAGGGTGCTCTTTCAGAATCAGTCGTCAAAATTGAGTTTTTTCCAATAGGAAATTAAATATGGCGACTTTTTGGAAAAAAAGTATCAACAAATTTGAAATTTTTTTTTTTTTGTAATTTTTTTTCAAGTCAATAGAGTTTTGCAATGCAATTCTTACTATGATCAACGGTGATCGGAATGTTTGAACTTACAGAAAAAAGTTGTTTTTGCTGATCGCAATCACTCATAACCTTTTCAAAATTGCGGATTTTCTATAGTACAGGTTCTGAAAATCTGACACTCTGAAAATCGTACAGATTTTCGTGAAATTCTGTACCAAGGGGTTTTTATAGTCACTGATTATGAGATTAAAATCAGATTTTTAAAATTCAAAATGGCAAAGTCAATATGGCGGACAACAAATTTTAAAAATCTCACAGATTTTCATGAAATTCAATATACAGGAGTTCTGGTAGTCACTAATCACAAATTTAACATGAAATTTTGAAAATTGAAAATTGCGGATTCAATATGGCGGACATCAAATTTTGAAAATCTTGTAGGTTTCCATGAAATGCGGGGTTTTTGTAGTTGCTGATCACGAATTGAAATTTCTACTCTTTGCGTAATCCAGAGACAACGGCGTGGATGTGGTAGAATTTTTTCTCCTTTGGTGTGCTTTATTATAGTGAGTGCCTTTCACTTCTCGGGCTGCTTTATTATTGTCCCCTCCACCATATTGAATCCGCAATTTTCAATTTTCAAAATTTGATGTTAAATTTGTGATTAGCGACTACCAAAACCTGAATTTCATGAAAATCTGTGAGATTTTTAAAATTTGTTGTCCGCCGTATTGAATTTGCCACTTTGAATTTTAAAAATCTGATTTTAATCTCATAATCAGTGACGATAAAAACCCTTTGGTACAGAATTTCACGAAAATCTGTACGATTTTCAGAGTTTCAGATTTTCAGATTTTCAGAATCTATATCACTATACAAAATCCGCCATTTTGAAAAGGCTATGAGTGATTGCGATCAGCAAAAAAACTTTTTTCTGTAAGTTCAAACATTCCGATCACCGTTGATCATAGTAAGAATTGCATTGCAAAACTCTATTGACTTGAAAAAAAACTAAAAAAAAAAAAAAAAAAAAACATGGCAGTCGCGGGACTGGCCGATGGAAGCTTTGCTTAAAAAATTTTCAAAATTTTTTAAATTGTGAAAATTTAAAAAATTTTGAAAATTTTAAAAATTTTAAAAATTTAAAAAATTTTGAAAATTTAAAAATTTTTGAAAATTTAAATTTTTTGAAAATTTAAAAAATTTTGAAAATTTAAAATTTTTTGAAAATTTAAAAAATTTTGAAAATTTAAAAAATTTAAAAAATTTTGAAAATTTAAAATTTTTTGAAAATTTGAAAAATTTTGAAAATTTAAAAAATTTTGAAAATTTAAAAAATTTTGAAAATTTAAAAAATTTTGAAAATTTAAAAAATTTTGAAAATTTAAAAAATTTTGGAAATTTAAAAAAATTTGAAAATTTAAAAAATTTTGAAAATTTAAAAAATTTTGGAAATTTAAAAAATTTTGAAAATTTAAAAAATTGTGAAAATTTAAAAAATTTGAAAATTTAAAAAATTTTGAAAATTTAAAAAATTTTGAAAATTTAAAAAATTTTGAAAATTTAAAAAATTTTGAAAATTTAAAAAATTTTGAAAATTTAAAAAATTTTGCAAATTTAAAAAATTTTGAAAATTTAAAAAATTTTGAAAATTTAAAAATTTTGAAAATTTAAAAAATTTTGAAAATTTAAAAAATTTTGAAAATTTAAAAAATTTTGAAAATTTAAAAAATTTTGAAAATTTAAAAAATTTTGAAAATTTAAAAAATTTAAAAAATTTTGAAAATTTAAAATTTTTTGAAAATTTGACGTTTAAAATTTGACGTTTTTCGTTACCCATTTTGGTTACTTTTTTTGGTTACCCATTTTGGTTACTTTTTTTCGTTACCGTCGGAAATTGTGAACGAATCTCCCGCACAACGTCCCAAAGGAAGCAAAGCTTCAAAAATTCAAATTTGTTGATACTTTTTTTCCAAAAAGTCGCCTATTGGAAAAAACTCAATTTTGACGACAGATTCTGAAAGAGCACACTCAAAACTAGTAAGATTCATGGTTTTTATTGGAAAATAAATGTCCTTTAATTGTAAGAATGAGGTTTCAAACTGCACAAAAAAATTAGAATCTTTGGGCGTTAATGGGTTAATTAAACTTTTCCATAAAGGTTTTGTAAATTTAATACTTGATCACAAAATTTAATATATGATCCAAAAGTGGGGTTTTAATTAGAGATGCCACGAATAGTAATTTGGCCGAATACCGAATACCGAATATTCGGCGAGGTTCTTGGCCGAAGCGCCGAACATTCGGCAGCCGAATATTCGGCCACACTTAGTACTTTCCGCGGGCGATAAGTCACAACTGTCGCTGCAGAAAATGTTCGTTCAGATGAAGGTGTGGAACAGAAAAATTCTGTTGCAAATGAACTTGATTTTTACATGGTATTTGTTCGTTTAGATCGGACAGCAGACCCTTACAAGTGGTGGTCAGCAAACGCGAAACAATATCCAACCCTTTTACAATTTGCTAAGATGTATTTATCATCTCCAGGTAGCAGTGTGTATAGTGAGCGGCTGTTTTCGGAAGCAGGTATAATTTATGTGGAAAAACGCAACCGTCTGCTATCGACAAACGCTGAAAAAATTGTTTTCATTCATCATAACTTACCACTGGTAGATTTAAAATATTAATTTGTTAGTTCTTTTTTTTGGTTAAATAAATATATCTTTGTGAGTAATATTTTGAGTTCTTTTTTCATGATTTATTTGGTAATCCTTACTATATTTTATCATAAATACGAAAGTAAATCTGTTTATCACGATTTCACGCCAAAACTGCTGAACCGATTTAAATGAAATTTGGTACACAGATACTCTAGAGCCTTAGAAAGGACATGGGCTATAATTTACGCGGACGAAGTCGCGGGAAAACAGCTAGTAATAAAAAAATAATAAATAAATTGCTATTCGGTATTCGGCCGAATAGTTAACCATATTCGGCCGAATACCGAATAGCGAAAAAAAGTGGCCGAATAGCCGAATACCGAATAGTTGCCGAATATTCGTGGCATCTCTAGTTTTAATACATGTAATCTTTTTATGAATCTACTGGGAAAGTTATTAAAAAATTACATATAGCATAGAATTTAAATATGAAAATAAAGTGTTTTTTCCTTTTCTTTTTTTTTGGGAAAAATATTCATTTGATTTTACAATTTTCAATATCTACATAGACCAAATGCCTTAACATCTATTGCTTAAAATTATTCCTAATTCAATAAAGCCTAATCGGCTATTCTAAAATAACTTTATTAATATAATTTTCCATTTCGCATGATCCTTTATTAATAAAATGACGAACTTTGGCTTTCTCGTTAAACTAGCCATGATAGTTCAATATTTCCTATTTAACAGCGGGAGTACCTCAAGGTTCGGTTCTTCGTCCAGTTCTGTATAATATCTACACGGCACCTGAGAATGGTCCATACATTTGCGCGAAATTTTACCGATGGGAAATTAAACTCAATCCAACCAAAACCCAAGCCATGTTTTTTACGCGTAGATGAAATTAACAATACCTGCCAAATAGCAAACAAAATCTAAATCGGTCAGAAATTGAATGATGTCGTCATGTGAAATGCCTTTTAACAAATATCTATCTATTATGAATTGTGAAACATAAAGTAAGTCTTATAATAAAAACAATGTATCAATTTATAAACAGAATATATCCTATTTGGTATCAATGTGCAAAGGCACATTTAAATAAACTTCAAGTTTTACAATACAAAATGCTTAAAGTTTAAATATTCCATTTACCACGGCGCTTTTCTACCACTGCTGTTGTTGACCCGAAAATCCCTTAATCAGGGAATTAAGTAGATGATAGGTTAATAAAATATAATATAATATATTTTATTTTTCAAAGTCTGCTAAATTTTCTCCACCTTCATCTAAGGAATTTCTGTAGAAAGTATTAAAGAATACTTAAACTCTTTGTCAATTTTTAGATACATTAATTTTCTTCTAACCTACTAACTTAGCTTTCCTAATTTTTATCTAACCTACCCTAATTTTTGCTCCGTAGGTAGGACCATGATGCTAAATTTTAATTTTATTAAATTTAAAAGGCAAAGACTCAGTTTCGCCCCATACCAACATTTGGAGGGAGCCTTCAGGGAAATGGTATCACTGATGAGTTTTGTATCATACCTCTTCTGGAGGGATGAAGCCGTTTAATCTTCTCGTGGTACAACCGATTCGAATAGTATGCTTCCGAAATCATATTTTTTTCTCTTGAGTACCAGTTTTTTTCAGTTCAACTTGGAGTCCCAATATCACAATAAAGTGTAAGAATTTATGGCATCGAATTTTTATTCTAACTGATTTAAAAAATTCACAATGATAGATTAAAAAAAAAAATTATCAAAGTATACTCAAGTCATTAATTTTGTTATACAATTATTTGACAATTTGGAAAGAAAATTTTGCTTCTAATAAAAATTAATAAAATTAAGGAAAAAATTCAAATTCTTATAAGTGCATAGTCAAAATTATTTGTACATTTTAAATATTTAAAATGGGTAAGAAAAAGAATAAAAAACCTCCAGAACCACAGATTGCAAACAGATTTGCAAGAGATTTGGCGGGATTACGCGCTGCACATCTTGAAGCATTTAGGGATTTTCGCCCTCTTCCGGGAAATCCCCTGTACTACTCAGCGCTGATAGTACCCGAACTGCGTCCTTACAACGAGGGTGCTTTTAAGGTCCAAATAGCTTTTCCGATAGAATATCCTTTCCGTCCTCCTCTGATCTCGTTCAAGACAAAAATCTATCATCCGAATATTGATGAGAAAGGGAAAATCTCTTTCCCTATGATCGATCCAGACAACTGGAAACCAGTCACAACTCTGGAGCAAGTGATTCAAGCATTGCTGGCAATTGTTCAAAACCCAAATTTGGACAACCCTATTAGGGTCGATGTGGCGACTGAATTGAAAAACGATAAAGAAAAATTCATGTTAAAGGCTTTGGACTTCACAAGGAAATATGCCGAAAAGTTTTATTGAAAAGTGCTGATTGTTTCTTTAATACAAAATTTCTTTTTAACCAACAACGTTACACTTTTTCAGAAATGAAACTTGATCATTTAACCCAGCTAGAAAAATAAATGTTTTTTGAAAAGAATAAAAGAAATTATGAAAAATTCAAAAACTGCGGAAAGAACCAGAACAACAACTTTTCTTCAAATCACATCAATTGTAATATCAAATTAAAATAAAGAAAAGGCTAAGATGAAATTAAAAATGTATAACTTAATCTAATAAAATATAATAATAAAGGTACATACAATATCAAGTCCTTATTTTTTTAATAAATTAGTCATGCAAAATCTTTTAAAATGAAAAAGAAAAATAGAAGTAATTTTTTGTTATAATCAAGAGTCACTGATCCGTTCTAAAGCTACATATTATATCGTATCTCCAAGTACTATAAGTATTTTAAACAATTGAAGCCTCTGGTGGAAGAAGGTGTTAACTCACTTTTTACCAACTGCATAGTTTAATGAGTTAAAACCTTCTTGCAATAAACTAATTCAAGAACCCATCATTTTGCTTGGAGTAAAACGTTGCTTTACCCATATAAGAATCACATGATGATATTTTTATATTACAAAATGAAATTTAGCGCCACGGAAAATAGTTTGAAAGGGAAAGAAATTTTTTTCTGAAAAAGTGAGTTAACACCTTCTTCCACCAGAGGCTTCAATTATTGAATAAATTTGTAAAAATGGCCAAAGTACAATATTTTATATTTTCCAGCCATATTTTGCTAAAAAGCTTGACATGAAAGGACAAATTTTTATAGAAATGATATATGACTTGTTTTACAAATTAAATATAAAATTTTGTCGACCAGTGAAATTAAAAATTTGAATTATGATGTTGAGTCAATTAATGAAGCAGTCATTACTTTATGCAATTCATTAACAACTGATAGAATAATTAGTTGTTGATAATTGTAGATATTAAAAAAGTACCGTAGACAAAAATATGCTCGAATCACCTGATAGTAGCATATTTCTACAAAAAAGCGATAATTTTCAAGGAAGTTCACATGGTGTCACGTGTTTCGGTAGCGATCGGTTTGCAACACACGAAAAAGTGAAGTTTACTTTAAATTATCTTTAATAACATTTCCGATTATAGGATGGGTTTCCGTTTTAAATGTGTGATAAGGATCTATTTTCAAACACTGTAATTAAATATCGCAATCGTAACGAAGTTTCTACTTTGCAATTGAAGATATTCTATACATAGGTGGCACTTTAGCTTGTTGTTGATAAGTATATTCATAAGTACTTTGGCTTGTAATAAATTAATGAGATTAAATAATATGGTATCTAATTACATGTTGTTTTTATAAAAGAAATAATTATATAGTTAGCTTGTTTATATACTGGAAACGTGGATATTTTAATAAAATTAAGAAAAAAGAGAATTTCCTCTTTTCTCAAATGTATTATTTAAAGTATTATTACAGGATTGACTTGTATTAACAATTTTAAATTCATTTTGAACTAGTCGGGCGTATTAGCAACTACAATGTTGTTAAAATAACAGAATTGTGAAATGCACCTATTCTGATAGGGTACAAACTTTTTGAAAAAAAACAAATTTCTTTTAAGCAAATGTTAGAACCTTTTAAAAAAAAATCCATTTAGTTAAGAAGTTATAAACAAAACAAATTGGCTGCACGGACTATTGGGCCCAGCAATCTTTAAAACACTAAGCTCATTTTACTCGAAAGTATTTTCTTCCGATATGGTCACGATCGTTTGAAAGAGTTTTCAATATTTTTCACGTTTTTTCTTCAGAAGTATATTCTCTATAGTATTTCTAACTTTTATATACCTTTTTTGATATACCAAACATTTTCGTTCGCTTGCTAATATTTTGTTCTATCCTCTGACAATTTCATACAACTCGTCGCTTAATGACGATATCTTCCCCGAAGTCTGGAAACCAGCGAATTTTGCTGCTATATTTAAAAAGGACGACAAGTGTAATACTGAGAATTATAGTCCAATTTGCTTACTAAGTTGCTTTGATAAACTTTTTAAAAGATGGGTACATGATCATCTTTCAAAAGTTTTCCGCCCTATAATCGCACCTTGAGCAACACGGCTTTATCAAAGGCGAATCAACGATGAGCAATTTATTCGAATTCTACCAATTTGTTGCACATGCTCTTGAGGAACATAGTCAGGTGGATACCATTTATACTGACCTTTCCAAGCCTTCGAACTTGTGGGCAATGACTTGTGGGCAATGACATTCTTTTAAAAAACATAAATAAATATTGCTTTCAAGGGATTTTATTGTCTTTCGTTTCGTCCTATTTATTTGATCGTAAAATGCAGTTTGTACATATTAGTAATAACTTTGTTCCGTTTTCTGGTGTGCCACAAGGATCTATTCTCGGACTGCTACTCGTTTTGTTATTTATTAACTGTGAGAAATTAACTATTTTAAAGATCTTCGTGTAATTTTTGATAATAGGATAAGTTTTAATAGGCATTTAGCTTAAGCAGGATTTATTTTACACACTTCTTCTAACTTCCATAATTTATCCATATCTAAACTGCTATTCCTAGCAATTGATGAGCCTAAGGAAGTTTTGGTATTCTTAAAGGAAATGGGAAAAGATGTTGACAAGAAAAAGATTGGAATCGAACGAGAAAAATTAAAAGTATGAAGAGATATGAACGATTTATTGGACATGCCTTATTATTGATTTGTTTTTAGAATGAAGATCCTATATTTTCTTTAAGTTAAATAAATTTTTCTTTTTTAAATAAATAAAATACAGCTCTCTCCGCAATTTTTTATTAGTTTGTTTGTTGTTTGCTGAAATTATAAGGTGATAGAGAGAGTCTCTTTTTTCTTGAGCCTCAATATCAGGAAAATTATTAGTAATATCGTTGAATGCAATTTCGTTGTCTTCTATCTATTTTTCTTTAAACATGAGTTCTACAAAGCTTTTTTAAATAAATAAAGAGTTATGGCGATTCACTATTCATTCAATTCAATAATTGAAAGAGAAAGTTGTCAGTATAATGGGTTAAATGTAAAATGCTTACTAAAAATTTTCAATCAACGGATCGTCGTGTATAATGTATTATTGGAAAGTTAAAAATACCTACTTTCTAATGCATTCTTCTTTATTATCCTGCAATATCCTTGAAAAAAGTTATAACGATTTATGTAAGCGCACCTATATTCAAAAACAAAATTTTCATTCACGAATGGGTTGTTTCACAAATGTTCATCAAAACACTTAATATAACAGATCGGTATATGTTGGAACACTTTTAGTTATATGTCACCCTGTATAATATAAGGAGAAGAAAGTATATTTAAATAAAAACCAGAATAGCATTTCTTTGTACAAAAAACGTTTCGGTATATTTTGTTTTCACAATATTTTCAGTTAGGTTCTCAGTAGTATCGCATTAGATAACAACCTTAGTCCTCTAGTAGTTTACAAGAGTAAAGTAAAAATCAAAATTTGCAAATAGAACTTAAACCAAATAAGACAACAAACAAAAAATGAACCAAACGAAAAGACACCTTCATTTATAGTGTCTTCCATAACAATAATGTTCCTTATTCGGAAAACTTAAACTTAAGAGAAATTATATTTTTACAGCAAATTAAACGATGATATGGCAAAGATTGGAGATAATAGAGAGAAAGCTGCATTTTGGGTCTGGATTGGCTAACTCTCGATGGTTTCATTTTCTTCGATCAGTTCATTCGTTGTGGTCGTTTCAGTCCCATTCACCCCGTTCTCCTTGGGCGGTGAATCCCTTTCTTCGTTTTCTTCATAGATTACGTCACAGCTCGTAGGTATCGTTTTTGGGGGTGGTTTTCTCACGGGTTTTCTTTTTGGGTGTGGCTGAGGTGGTTCAGATTGCTGATTCTGCAAATTCATCTGCACATCCCGCAATCGCTCGGTTAACAATTGCAGATCACGTTCCTGTGCCTCGCAGCGACTTCGCAATTCAGAAATCTCTTGCAAATCTTCGGGACGAGGATCACGACGCTCATACCGCATGCGCATTTCTTCGAATCTAGAGCGAAACAATATAATGTTTGAAAATTAATTTATCTCAAAATATTTTAAAACATTAATTTTAATATATTTTCGCTTACAAGTTCGTTAGACAACGACACTTCCGGTGCAATTGGTCAATTTCTTGGGAGTTTTGAAGATCGCGTGATTCGAGGGTGGTTCGCTCAATGTCGAAATTATTTTTCAGCTCCTTCAGATCACGCTGGTGCTCGATCTCGATATCTCTGATGATCAGATGGAGGGGCGGTTATGTGATTAAAGGGATGGTTGATTGGAGAGAAAGATATAGATAGAGACATCAGTTTTATATCAGTTTTCTCCGTGGTTAATTAAAATCGATAGCGTTCGATTGCAATGGTTTTAATTTTATGCTATGTTTGTGCAGGTTAGGCTTCGAAAAAGTTAGCTTATATTGCTTATTGATCGAAATAAATGCGATTAATGAAAGAAAATGTTATGTTAATAAATAGAAAATTTTATACGGTTTTCAAAAGAACAATGTACCAATCACAAAGAGACAGAGGAAAAGTTGGAAATAGAAAAGTGGTGAAATTTTGCTTTAACTGCTGTTCTAGTAATTAATGAAAAACAACTATAAACTATATAAAAAATTTGAAGTATTGTGTGTTCCAAAAATATTAATAGAAAAATTAATCAAAAACTAAAATTTTATGTACACGGGCGTGTCCGCCATATATTTAATACAAAGGTTATAGCCGAATAAGCATGCCGATTCTGCCCCCGCGGCGTTTTCTATCGACACTTGGGGGATCATTTTGATATCAAATAAAAATAATTCACCCCAAATTTCAACTTTTAATGTTGAACAATTTTCGAGTTATTAAAAAAAAAAACTCTTTTTTGGTTTATATATTTTTTTTCAATAGTAAAAATAAAAATTAACAAATGGTGATTTTTTCTTGAATACTTGGGAGTATAAGACATGGAAAAACATTTTTGGTATTATTCCCAAATTTAAACCCAATTTAAAAAAAAAATGAATAAAACTAAAATCAATTTTTTAACTGTATTTTTGAAAACATGCAATCAACAAATTTCAACAGAAAAGTCTCTCATACTCAGGAATTCTTTTCGATTTTTTCGATGCCCCCCGCGGGGGCAGAATCGGCATGCTTATCCGGGTATACCTTTTGAGTAGGTATATAAAATATACCCAGTTTCTAACCAAAAATATATACAATTTTTTTAGTAAGTAGGTACCTACATTTCTTTTTTGTAAGAAATTTAAATTTTTTAACTGCTTATATTATGTTAGATAAGTACAATATCTATCCAAATTTAACCGTCATATCAGTAAAACTGCCATAAAGAAGGTATAAATCAGCTTCCTGTTTGCTCATAAAATGGTGATCGGACACGTGCAAAATGTCTATTACAATATTGTAGCTCTTGTTTAAATAAATGTATACCATTCTACGAATAGTAGAAATGTAACGCCCAATATATATTCATAAATGTTGACTTTGGCCGAGTAAAAATGAACGGTGGCACGAACCACGGCTGCACGTGAATAACGGCCATATGAAAGTACAAACGACAACGGCCGTAACCGAAGTGCCACGCCCGAACCAATTTATATAGATATATATCTATAAATTGATGGTAGGTAGCCTTTAAGTGATGGAGCTACAGCCTTACATGTACTAGTCCCACTTTTGATATATTTTACAGTGCGGCCGTCGTGCGGTCTTGGTGCGGCCGTTGTGAGGCCTTGGTAAATACGTCATGCTATTTTTACTCGGGCAATAATTCAAAATTGTTGTATTTCGAAGTCTATTTAAATTCAGACTAAGGGTATAATTTGCTATTATTTTTTTTCAACGACATAAAGTGCTTTTAAATTTGTGATCGGTTCTGTCCTTTTTTTTAAAATAAAATACGCATTTCATAATAAAATCTACAAGTGAAAGTGAAAATAGCAACATAACATTGCTACCTAAAATGGAAAAATGCTTTGTGATTTAATTGACTTAATAAATTTTATTTTTAATGATCGATGTAAATGAAGACTGTGCATTTTTGGAACCGAGAAAATATATATAAAATTTTTTTTTAATTATTCAAAAAAATCAAAAACATGAATTTCTCCAAAAATACACTTTTAATTATATGCACTTTTAAACATGTTATATGCATGTTTATTAAATTTAAAGCAATTATCGTTTGAATTGACGAATTCAGACGATCCTTGAAAAACACAAAACCTTGGATATCCTTTCGTTACCAACCCACTTACAATAATAGAGTGCTGTAAAAAAATATATTTCTGTAAGTAAGATACCTATTGTGTTCTTAATTAAGTATTTTCCTATAAACGGGTTATAAAAGCTACAAGAATAAAAACATAAAATAAATTTGAAAATGAGCTTTATTTTTGTGGTTGTAAAAATGACTAATCACCCTTTGTTTTATATTTTTTTATTGTATGGCCATTATTATATTGCATTATTTAAACATTTTCACAATATCGTATAAAAACATGTTTAGAAATTTACATTCGACACTGTAATTTTCAATATGCCTTTTAAGCTCAAACACCTTTTTACACTTACATTTATTTCTGAATTAAAAAACTTCTTTAAATTTGGTATCAAATAAAACACTGATTTTTCATTCTCATTTTTATTCAAGTAAAACGTGTTCACTAAATTGCATTTAGTAGAAAGAGCCAATCGAATACAATAAAAATATCATAGTAATGCAATATAGCCACAGCTTAAGTAATATAGCATTTAATTTAACCAGACGTTTTTTTGGTTATTCATAATATGTCCGCAATAAATTTTATTAAATACTTTGTGTAATGAATTATGACGTTCTAATAATGAGGAATGCATTCCCTGTTATATTTCATAAAGAAAACGAAGTTTGAATTGAAAACAAGTGTAATATTCTTTTTAACATGTAACTTATATTCATTTTTATTGTCGCCCCATTTCTTCAAAGTGATTTTTATATATTATGAAATGTTTGTTTCATTGAATTTTGCAGAGGTCTTAATTTTGAAATGGTTGAAAAGATAAGAAAACATTCTTAGAACCTTGAGTTCGTAATAAATGAAGCTCAACCCCAGTCTTTCCTCTCCTGTGCTTAATCATTGGTGGTAAACAGGCAGAGAATTAGGACGTTTTTCAATATTCAGATTCAACAGACCTTATGATTCTTAATTTTGCCCTTGCCCTAGTGCCATATTTGTCCTTGAGGCCCTTTCTGAATAACACGTCGTTTTTAATTACCTCGTATTTGTTCTTGTATCTTCTTAAAAGAAAGGTAGTAACTGAATCAGCTTATTATAGTCAAGATTTGGATTTGAATTTTACTACTTTAGTGTGAGCCGACAAAACCAATTTCCAGCGCAGTTTTTACAAATTTTCTGTATAAGATTTTGGATAGTTGTTCCATATATTTTCAAATTAAATTATACTGACTCTAAAATATCAATCAATTTATTCACATTTAATTTCAATAACATAAAACCTTAAAATTCTAATGTAAGTATTCAGTTAAAAAAGTGTAAAAGTATGTGAAAAAAAAAAAAAAATATATTTCTACTTATATTTAAAAAAAAAAAAAAAATGAAACAATTTTTAAGCAAGCCTTACTTAACTACAAAATAATTAAAAATATCAAAATTGATTTTCGGTTCCGTCGACGACAAGAATATAAAATTTCACCACAAATTGTAGTAGCAAACAACTGCCAAAGTTAACATCAAACATGCCAAAGCCAAGAGGAATGATTGTGACACATAGAGAACAAGGAGGGCGGGGACGACAGGACACGCTCCCTTCCAAAAATTGTAAAAAGTAGAGCAGTAGGAGGTCGCGTCGGCACACAACGAGCTTCTGTAGAAGAATACAAAAAGCACAGGGCGAGAAAAGAACAAAAATATTTCGTCACAATCGAGTCATCGTGTACAAAAAAAGAAAACGTTTTACAAAAATTTTAGCACAGTAAAACTGTCTCAAAAGCTATAAAATAAACAAAATAATTCCTTCATCAACGAAATTTGGACAGAGGTAGTTTTTAAAAATCGAAGAGCGACCAAAGCGTGCTGGTGTAGTTTTACAGAGGGTGAACATTTGTTTTTTTGCATATTAAAACGGCAAATTTTACTGAACATTTTTCCAGGTCATTTTGAAGAACTGTTTGGCTTAGAGTCAGTAATAACACTAAAGAGATCGTGGAGTCAGTAATAACACTAAAGAGATCGTGGAGTCAGTAATAACACTAACGAGATCGTTCAAAAATAATAAATAATGGCCCAAGGGGACTACCCTACGGCACACCCAAAGACACAAAAAACTCATTAGATAGTAAGAAGCAATAAAATATTCTCAGTTTTCTACCATCCAAGTAAAATTTAATCCAATTTAGAAGTTTTGTCAGTTAAATCCGTTGTTTTGAAGTTATTTGTGAAAAAAACAAATTTAAACCATTTTCACTTCCTACCTAAGTATGACGTTACCTCTGTGCTCAATTTCATTGATGAAAGAATATTTTTGTTATAAAAAATTCTATTTTTACTGCACTATAGTAAATTCAACGATAGAAGATGTAAAATGAATGAGAAGAAAAAAATGAAAAATACCAAACAGAAAAAGACCTGAAGATAGCAAAAAATCAGTTAAATCGTACTTACTTCATCTTGTTCTCGGCCTCTTCTAGTCGAATTCGATGCCTAGATTCCATGGCGTGAAGGGCTTCTTCCTTTTCAGCTATCAACTGCTCCCATTGCAATTCTGGCAAAGCAATCTCTTCACTAGTCACTTTTTTACCCCTTTTTTCTATAAACTTACCAAGCTGCTTTCGATGTTTTATTGTTAGCTCTTCAGTGGTATGGGCCAATTCTTTGGCAAACTCTTCTTTCACTTGACTGAGACGTTCTCGGAACTTTTCTTCCATGTCAAGTTTTTCCTCTGCGAATTCCTTCTTCATTTGTTCTAAATAGAAAAGTAGAAGAGATTTTTTTTAGTAAATGTACTACATATATAAAGGAAATTTTAAAATTACCACAAAGTGCTTCGCGCTTTTCCTCCTCTCGATTCATGGCCCTCTGATAGTCTCGATCTGCTCTGTCCAAGTGCAGTCTGGTCTCCATCAATGACTCTTCAGCCTTCAATTTAACCTGCTTGAATTCAGCTTCCTTCTCCTGATATTTTTGGCGAAGAGATTTCAACTGAAAGATGATAATATTACTTTAACTATACTGAAGAAAGATTAACTGATGCTCATACTTCAGCTCGTAGTTCTTCCTCATTGGCAGTATATCTTGTGGTTAATGCCTTAAGTTCTTCTATGTGTTCGTCTTGCAGTTTTTGTAAGGCATCGAGCCTATCTTCCCCATGTACAACTTCAAGTTCGGTTTTCAGTCTTGTCATCTCTGTTCTGAAAGTTGTAGGAATATTAAATTAATTATTAAAATATTTATTACTAAGTAATTTTGTCCCCAATATTTTCTTCTTTATTTCAGTAATATTTAAAAATTCAGCTTCCTTTTGTAAAAGGGAAAAATCGAGTTTCGCTCATTGAAGTCGTAGAGATTTCTTTTCCTAGCTTAAGTCTCGGTTAAGCTTGGTTCAAGCCATAATCAAACCCAGTTCAAGCCCAGCCTTGAATGAAGTCTTTATCGTCTCTACAATTTTAAGACCATTAACCTGTTTGATACTGACTAAGCATCCGAAATTTGTTCGGTTGTAACTCGGCTAAATAAATCTTCCCATAGATGCTACCTAGATCAATTTTCGTCCCTGAAAACCCTCAATTCTGTAAATTTTATCAAAATTGTTCAAGAACGCAAACTTTTATTACTTAATAGTGTAGGATCGGATAACGTAAAATTAAGCAAGTTTGGTTCGCAGCATTGAAGCCACTTTTTTGAATTACTGTTATGTTATAATTTACCTAATATGTTACCACTAGAACAAATTAATTAAAGCCAAAGACCGCATCAACATCTTTGAAGACATTCAGAATTTATATGGTCTACAGTTGAACAACGTTATAAAACGACAGGAAAATGCATTAATTTTAGTTTCTAATTTTAGTCAATATGGGCGGAATTTGGACCTAACTTTGAAACTACTGACCTGTTTTTGATAAAGCTCATTTTTAACTTGATTAAAATTTCAACATACATTTTCAGACATATGTATGTCGGATATGGGTTAATACTTACAGTAGTCTAGTTTCCCATTGTAGTGCAACTTCACCGCGAGCCTCATCAATCTTTTGGATCATTTCGCGGTCCTTAATACTCAGCGTACTATTTAAATTAAAAAAGATTAAATAATTTCAATTTCCAAAATAAAATCTCCGCACTCACATTTCGCATGTTTTCTTAATTTTCTTTACTTCCGCAATTTGATCCTCAAGCTCTTGATTGGCTGACTCCAGATTAGCTCTCAAGTCTTCTAATTGTTCCGTCATCAAAACTATTGACTGTCTTTGATCACAGGTGAGTCCGCGTAGTTGTCTCAATTCGGCTTCACAACACTTCAAGTGCCGGAATGTTTCCGCTTGCTCCTCAAGCTGCTTTTCAGCTGAAGAAGCTCTTTCTAGAGCCTCATTCTTAGCCTTTTCAGCAACCTCGAGCTTATCCTTACAGGTCTTTTGCATATTCCGCATTTGCCATTCACAGTCAATGAGAAAATGCTCTTCTTTTTCTGTAATTTTTAGGAAATTTAAAAAATTTTATTTATTGCCTACTTATAATTTTTAAGAAGTTAAATACCTGCATTTTGGGTTCTAAGATTTTCAAACTCCTTTTGCCATTTTTGTTCGGCTTCCTTCTTCTCTTCTTGTAATTTTTCAAGAGCTTCTTGTAAATTTTTAAGTTCTTCGTCCTTTTCTTCTTTAAGTCTTTGTTTTTCGAGTTGTAGCTGTTCTGCATTACTTTTTGCAAAAGCCAATTGTGTTTGCAGATTTTTTGATAATATTTGTAACTGATCATATTTTTCCTGAAGATCTTCATATTCAGCCTCAAGTGTTTCTGAAAGTTCAAATTTTAAACAATTTAAAATAATTAAATTATATATTTCCATGATCTTATTAGAAAATTATATAATATTTACCATATTTACTGTTCAGTTCAGCTTCTATATCACATATCTGCTGTTTAAGCGATTCTTTTTCATTTTCTATGTTCTTTAATCTTTGTCTAACGCATAAATCTTCTTTTTGTGCAGATTCAAGTTCGGCCTGTAGTCCTAGATTATAAAATAATCACAAAATGTTGAATTTAATCAATATCGTTTATGAACAAAGTCCTTTAATGGAACTTACGATCCACATTCCACGACTTTACAGAAAGTTCCTTTTCTAATTCATCTAATTTTAGTTGCAAGTCGTTAACTTTTTCCTGAGCACTTAAAGCTGCTTTCTGGGCTTCTTCTACTTGGGCACTAAAACGGGCCTCTTGATTAACTAAATCACGCCTGTAAAAAGAAATTTAATTATTGATCACCTAATTTATACAATTATTAAGATTAGTGTTTTCTACTATTTAATGTTTTTATTAGTTCGTGATATTTTATAATTATAAATAATTAATTTGTGATATTATACAATTATGGATAGTTAAAAGACGGAATTCTCAAAATTGACATTTAAAATTAATGCTAATTATTCAAAAATACTATATGTACCATTATTAATCCACCTACAGAAGTGGAAAATCTAAATTCTCTCTGTTTTTCTTAGAGAAGAATCCCACTTCTGAAATTATTGAAAATTCGGTTTTAGATTTTTGTGTCTTATGTCTAAACATTTTTCTTTTGAGCAGTAAGAACTTGTATACAACGTCAATCCATATCTTACATTTTAAAACTATTTGCCGATTAAAAATGGTAAAGACGATATATAGAACACAGCTTTACCGATTATGCGGAAGCTAAAATGTTACATATAATAAAACTTACTAAGTTCTATCGTGTAACTGACGCGGTAAATTCTGGATTCCAAGTTGCATTTGTTAATTAAAAAAAATTTTAGTGAAAGAATTTTAAACAATTTACACGGAAACCACAATACAAACTATGTAATTATTAACAAATTTCCAAAATTCTTTAAGCATTCTACTCGCCATATGAGTCGTTATATTATATTAATTTGGATTTTGGAGCAGTTGCTTTTTTTTATAGAGATCCTAACTGCTATAATGTTTTTATAGACACAAAAAACTGTCCTCCGCAAATGATACGGTTAATCAATAGTGGGGCTTTAATTTTAAAAGGTCTGTAAGAAAATTGATAAAAGTAAAGCTTATAATAACTTAAAATGCTTAAATATTGAAGACAAAAGATATACGCCGGAATTTTTTCAAAAACTAAAATGCAGATAGAGAATTAAACACTTTCGGCTTTAAACAAAAACAATAAAATATATGTCGACTTATTGCACGTGCAGCAACCTTATAGACCACATAATGTAAAATTTCTAAAATTCTATCCTCCTCAACACCAGACTAATTTCAGTTTTCTTTTAATAAATTTTACGACAAAAGTTACAACAAATTTTTATAAATATAATATTTCGCAGTTCTAAGAAATTGCAAATAAAATATTTTTATTGCAGTTAAATATAAAATAGACCTAAAATTAGAAGATGAGTGACTCTCAAGTCTCAACATTTCGTAATTTGAGGGGATAAGGAAATTTCATTTGGGTAAATGTTGGCTCATTGAGTGAGGAAAGATGAAAATTCATTTAAAGTACACCAAAGCACATTGTCGACTTTAAAAATTGTCGCTTTTATTCGACATATGCATAAACAAAGAACAGATTTAATGAATCATTTGATTGCGCCAACATTTAACACGCGAGTGGGTGATTTATCGCCAAAATAATAAGAAAGAATTATGCTTCTTTAAGTGAACGGGAGGATCCCGTCGATTGTCGTTGAGTGAGATCTTCATTATCTCTTACAAAGAACTTCGACAATTTGTAAAAGTACATTGGTCCTAAAAATAGATGGTCCTTGAATTTTATTTTTCGCAATTTATCTGTCTGACATTTGTTCTTCTACCCACAGGATAAGGTAAAAAAAAATCGAAAGTAGTTGCCAAACTTGCAATTTTAGACAAATTTCTTGTCCCAATAGAAAAACAATTTAAAAATGAAAAACAAGCCTTACGGACATGTGCAGACTTTTGGATTTTTCGCGTCTTCTCCGTCCTTGGAGAACTGCCCAATCATCCAATTTGTGGGGAAAAAAGAGGTAGTATATTATTCTTCCTTATAAAATAAATTCACATAATTGTCCAATTAATTTTTTCAACCCGATTTACGTATGCAATTCAGAATTCATAAAAATCGCACCCCAGGTCAGGTTGATTAATGCAAATCGCAAATTTTGGAAAATAACCTTTGCCAAGATTTTGCTTCGCAGAAAAATAATAAAAATAACTTTGCTGACCGAAGAAAACGGGCATTGTTGATTTTTGACCCGCACGAACACAAAGGGGCTTAACATGAGAATTAAATAAAAAATGCGGAATTCCACGACTTCCTTTGTGAAGTACGGCCCCAAAATAGCCGGACGTAAACACGTCACAAAATTTCTCATTTTAACACATTGGGGGTGAAAGATCTTGAGGTCTGCATTCAGCTTCATATTTTTGCTAAATATTTTTACACATTTAGGCCGGGCATGTTTAAACATGAATATTGCGAAATACCGCAGAAAAGCCTCTGAGTTAGTTTGATTTAGTATGAAAACTTTTCGGCAACCTAGCCGTTGAAACTTTTAAATTTATTTCAAGCAAAATATGCGGAATAGAAGTTTTTTTTTTACGAAATATATATTTTTTCTAGTTATCGAAAATATTTATTTAAATTCCTAGAATCTCTTAACATCCGAAAGTTACGATTCTATGCCGGCATGAATCACCTGCTTGTTAAAATTAAGAAAGAGTTGTAGCCCGGCGTGCAGGTGGGTGTCAAATGGCCCGTTTAAAATAAAACTTTATTAAAAATAAACTTTATTTATTATGGTAGGGGTTGTTAGAATCTTTAAACTTGTCATCAGTTCCAAACATTTGGAATAACTTTTGTAATATGCAAGGACGAGCTGATGAAAGGTTCAAGCAGTCCATCTCTTATCATATAAACAACACCGGTGGAAATATTATTTTTAGCTAATAAATCAAATAGACAATATACTAATAATTTGCGAAAATTTTAAATAAAACCCTTCAGAAGTGGTCAAATAAATCTTTATATTTCGCTATAAAATAGCTATAATTTGAGAAGTTGCACCTACCTACAGACCTGGTAAAGGGTTCAAAAGAAACATCCTCGCGAACTATTCAATTAATCCTATAAACGAGTTTAAAAGTAAAAATTATTATTTTAAATCAACCTTCTCTGGGTATAATATAGTATAACAATTTAATATTCTGGCTAGTTAAAATATGGCAAACAAAACAACTTTTAGATAAAGGAAAAACACTCCAATATTCTCATTTTTTAAGCCCCTAATTATTTATGTATCCACAAAAGTGAACTATGTATGTAATTCAATTCGAGTTAAGTCGAAATGACTTGGAATAATTAAATTACATGTAAAATTTATATACGAGACTATAATATTATACTATTACAATTTTTTGAATTTTGAGAATTTTTAGTGGTTGTTTTCTGAAATTCATCCTACAACGAATGAAAGAGTCTCTACATTTTTACTTATTATATGGGAGTATGGCACTAATTTAGTAACGATCAGCATGTTTGTAAATGCTTGTTTTTGATATATAGTAGAACTAAATAATCCATTAACTTTAATATGTATATCAAATACTCAGAATTGCACTTGTGATTTCATTTTTATAAGGTAAATTGTACTTGAAAGCTTATGCCACTTTTCAGATATTTATGATGATGATTAATTCGCATGAAGATTAAAGCTTAAAAATATATGTGATTGACATTGCGAAATAATAAAGACATTAATAATTCCAAGCTTCTTAAAAGAACTTTTTGAAATTTTTCTTTTGATTAAGGGGGTGTCCTGAATTAGAATGTTCTAAAACAGGGTTTTTTTGTGATTTTTTTTTAGAAGGGAAATAAATAAATGAAGTTATTGAATCTTGAGTTATGGTTTGGTTTTATACATATTTAACGATTGCCAAAAAATTTTTTTAAAGTAAAAAAAATTATTATAAATTATTTCTGAGCCAATTTCAAGGGCGTCTTATAGCTGCAGTCTTTAAACAAAAAAACCAAAAAAGGATTAAATTATTATATATTTTTCTTCTGGGTGAACTAAAAAAATGGCAGAAGAAAATGTGAAATAAAAAATTTTGGAGGATTTTTAAAAAAAATTCGTTTTTTAGAAAATAAAAATTAACTTTAAGGTGCTATAACAATTATTTAAATAAACTTTTAATACTGAAGAAAAGAAACATTGGTTCAATTATATAAGTCGTTTAGTTTTTTAGCTATCACGCTCGCCAATTTAGAAAAACTGTGAAAATAAAAACTAGAGAAAACGCGTCTCAAAGTTACCAATAGGCTCGCACACCTACTCGATGCTCGTATGCTTTCGGCTTTATATTCTTGGAAATATTTAGAATTGGCCTCTCTCACTTTGTAAACATATTCTTAGATAGTTTATCTATCGATTTAAACAATAAAAAAAAAATCGATTTGTTTGACATTTCAATTCAGGACACCCCCTTAATGTATCCTTAACAGTTTGTTTTTACAAAACTCTGAAAAACTGAACTGCTGATATTTCATTTACTTTATTCAATTTATTTTTCATGATAAGAAGTCTTATTTGGAAGATTTTTAAGATCTTGATTAGAATACTCCAAATTATTATAATTATATAGAGCTGTCTGCTAATATATGGTATATTTGTATACTATATGTAAAACATTTCTCTTCGTCAATACTGCAGCTAATTTGTTTATTAACATGCTTTTATGTGGTAGACTCACTCATTCACTATTTAGTTTAGATTATTAAAATAATTCAAAGTTTTCTAACCGGCAGATATTTCAATGTATATATAGGTTCCGAAATATCCTCACTGCATGAAATTCTGAATTATGTGAGGAAAATAAATTAATAATATATGTATAAACTTATTTTTAAAGCTGTTTTGACATTTTGTACTTGTGATTGTTCAAGAGCCCATTTAAATAAACGGCCAAAAAATCCAAAACAAGATTTTAATAATAATTTTGAACATATCGGGGTTCTTTTTCAGTCGTCATCTGAATTGCAGAGCCACTGTCGATCTTGTTTCAGTTGAAATCTGTAAATTAATTCCACAACAACTAAGTATGTACAAAGTTGTCTCAAATCAAGTAATAATATGATTACAAACTTGTGCTCCTAAATATTAGGACATCTTAATTTTTTACATTTTTAATATTTAAAATAGTTTATAAGACTTAGGAAGGTTTTTTTTTTAATTGTTCCCCATAGCTTACTTGTTTCTTCAAATTAGAAATCGAATAAATTAATACTTCTCACTAAACGTACAATTTAACTCCAAATTGTAAAGAATTCCGATTCTATTCACTGTATCTATTTTATGGATTCTTGTTGTACATTTTATATTATCTTAATAAGCTATAATAATAAACTAAACTAGACGAACTGATTTAAAATAAAATAAAGAATATAATCCCTACTGCATTTGTAAACTTTTCTTCATTTCTATGTTTTTCATTTTTCATATAGTGCTGAGTGGAATTGTATTTAAAGCACCGACATGAACTTTTGCATTAAGATTCCACAAGGTGAAATTGACCCAAATCACCATACTAATTTTCTTTATTATTTAAAGTTATTAAGGACTATCATCTGAATTCGAAACATTCTGAAATAAGACTACTTTTGCAGCTCTGACTGGGATTTGACTGAGATATGTAACGTGGGAGTTTCAAAAATGTCTTCTTGGGTTATGATAGTTTTTTTTAAGTTGTATTATATTTAAAAATTTAACATACATAAATGTAACAGCGATGAAAATATATAGTATATGTTTTTTTTAAATTCTTGATGACGGTTTTCATTTAAGTTACCGTTTCTTGTTATCATTTATAATGTAAGTCCTCTTAAAACATAAATAAATTATCTGTTGTGCGTCACTTTCTTTCCCGCCAAAGACTTATAAAAAAAAAAGTATTTGCGTTAAGTGCTTTCCCGCGGACTGATTTATTCAAAATTGTTGAGAATTATGCCTCATCCAATTAAAACAAACATTGTCCGCAGTGATCACCAACATACCGGAATCAACCGGCTTAACAGATCAGTGATCCTTTACTGGTTCACTGACATCGCATAATATGAAGGAAAGTGTCCCCTTATTTTTATTTCGCTTTAAGAAAGTTCCCATAAATTTTTTTTCAGACTTAGAGTATGCTGCAGCAGATGCCTGTTTTATTTCTTAACCGAATCAGACAAATTTTTTTTGTAAAACAATGCCACACACGCATAGCTTATTCCCAAGTGGATGCAAAAATAGGCGGATTGCGTCGACTGATAAACGATTGCCACACGAGAGATACCTATTTTTGATCAACCTAATGCGCGATCTCATGATCATCTGCGAAGATAGTTCATGGCATCGTGACGTGCCGAAATTAATTGAAAGAAATGGCCAATTCAATGCCACATATTGCTTACGTTTTAATTGGATGACTTTAGTAAAAATTTTCTAGATACGTCAAGACCAATTTGATAAGGCGTAATTAGAGTTTTAATAGGTTTTATAGTTAGATAGTAGTATGAAATGAAAAAAAGTAGTTTATTTACTTGTCTTCTTCCTTGTTTTCAGTGTTGAGAATGATAGGAATTTCGGCATTGGCAGTATTTTCCCTAGCAACAGTGTTCTCAATAGTTTCAACTTTGATCGGGGTGCTAAGAGCAGATCCCATTCCAGTAGACTCCACTACAACATCCGGTAAGCTAATGCTATCGATGAGTATGTGTTGTGTACCCTTGTCGTTAACATCATCGTTATCATAAATAATTTCATAGTCACTCTGTAGTAAATTTTCATCACAATCTGTCGAACTACCACGCAGGAAAAAATCACTGTCACAATTTAATTGATTTTCACTATCATTCACAATTGTGCTGCTATCGATCAATACTATATTGCCGGAAGATCCTAACCCAGAATCTGTAAAACTAGTTGTACTCAAGTTTTCACTACGACTATTAACAACATTGCCGGAGGTTATTCGATCATCATTGGGATCAGGATCATTTTCAAGTGTTACATGGCCACTATCATGTGTAACGAAATGCCATTCATTTTCGTCGCCGTTTTGTTGCATGTCGTCGTCGTCGTTGGTGTTGCTATCATTGTTGATGGTGTTGTTGTTGTTGTTGCTGCTGTTGTCGATTTCATCGCTCAGATCAATGATTTCGATCGGTTTGTCAGTCAAATCGGTATCAGTGTCAAACGATTGTTCACTATCGTAAAAAATTTCTGTTTCATTATTAATGCCCTTTTCCACATCACTATAGTCCGCGACGGTTATTGTTGGTATAACGATATGATTTTTTTCGGAATTTATAATATTTTGTTGATCTTGACTAATGATTGATGGTTGTGAGGGAGTTTTACTGATAGGCTGTCCCATTTTTATATTAATATAGCTATCACGATCACATTCAGTCAGCTCCGATATTTGCGCGGCCGCATCTTTTAACTGATCATCGGTGAACTCCTGAGGATGCTCGATCTTGTCTTGTTCACCGATTTCTAAAACTGTGTGGGGCAAATCGTCGATGTTATATCCATGATCATCGTCATCATAATCAGCGCTTTCTTCATTTTGATCATCTGAATAATATTCGGTTGTATCTTGGCGCAGCTCTTCAGAATCGTCGACAATCGACTCAGTGCGATCGTGGTCGTCACAATGTTCGTTAAGTTGTCCAACATCGATGCTATTTTCATGCGAAATTTCATCATTTGCGCCGGCGCATAGATCTTCATGATCATTTTTACCGGTGTTGCCACCGCCAACATCTGTTTCAGTCGATTCGTTATTATTGCTGCTGGTGCTGTTGGTGGTGCTGCTGGTGCTGGTCGTGTTGTTTTGATCGTTTTCGTCGCGACCATCGTCATGCTCGTCAAGCTCTCCGCCGTCCTCTTCAAGCCTCATGACCAAATTCGTACTATTTTTAGATTTCGTTATTTGATAACCAAAATGAAAATTTTCCTGTGATTGAAACTCTTCGGCCACTGGAGGATTGTCACCTTTATCACACGCACTATTAAGATCACACTTCGCCGGATAAACTAATCCTTGCGCTCTACTTTCCGGCTGTTGACAGTCTTTTATATTCGATTTATTCTCCTTTTGATGCTTATTACGATTACGATTTCGATTTCGACCTCTTGCCATTATTCCATTGAAAAATTCCCGACTTTTATTGATCGGATTGAATGTTGTTCTCTTATGCGACGATTGATCGTGATCTGATGGCAATTGTTGATCCTGTTTAATCGATTTACGATCGATCGGTATCGATCGCCTTGAGACATCCTCGGTTTGACACTGTTTCTGATCAACAATTTCGTTTCGACTGGATATTTCTTTTTTGAATTTATGCCGCTGACTCGGTAGTGTTTGGTCCCGATCATTAGTACTTCTATCATTTTGCACTAACACCTTCATAGAATGATCAATGTGATCAGAGACGAATTTCAGGTTTTCTTGCGTTTTATTTATATCATTGCCATTGGTTTTAGCGCATGCGTACTGATTTATTGTTGTATCTTCAACATCGGTCGGATTTTGCAGTTTTCTATTCTTTGCATTCTTCGATGTTTGGCTGGCATCATTTGTTGTGCTCTTGTTCTTTGAACGACGAAAAAATTTCAACATTTTTCAAATTGGAATTTCAATTAGAACCAGGTGGTTTTTTAAACTGTGTTCTGCCTTAAGTTGTATTGTATTATTGTCCTGGTGAAAATAAATGCAGTATTTTTTTTTGCTGTAGATGTTTTTCCGGTATAAAAAGTTTTTATATATTTAAATAATAATAACGAAATCTCAAGGAATGTCAGGAATGTTAAGTTGTACAAACTTGTAAGAATTTGCAGAAACAAAATTGAATCATTATTCCAAAATTAAATAAAAGAAGATTTTGCCAACAATTTTAATTAGACGTAAACTATTCGGTGCTCGAGAATATTCTCCAATATTATTGAGAAATATTATGACCGTTAAAAATTATGCTATAAAAATGGTTTCAAAGTTTTGCAGTACAGATATATTTTCGTATATAAAGAAGTAATAATTTATTATTTACAAATTACCGGATCTGGTTCTAAATTAATATATCCACATGTATGCAGACAATGTTAAGCTCTATATATCTGAACACATGAAGGGCCTTGATGGTTGTATCACGGAAATTCACGACGACCTTGAACGTATTAACGTTTGGTCAAAAGAACGCTTCAAAACCCAATTTTATGATTATCTCTCGTGGTAATTGCTATACATCAAACCTTCCCTCAAATGAGCTTGCTTTAGTAACTAAAGTTAAAAATCTAGGTATAAGTCTTAATAAAAATTGGTCGTGTTGTGAAAGTTTATGGTAATCTTAGAAAACTTTGGCTGTTCGCCTCAATGCTTCCAATTCCGTCGGGTTTAAAACTAATAAGACTCTAATAGTCGTCTTTTTTACCTTACGAAATTTGATATTGCATTCGATGTAAGCCCCTACCTATGTTCTTTAAATTCCCTCGGATAGTTATTTAATTTTAAATCCACACTCAATGGTCAATAGAACTAGCCAATTTTGAATATGTGATGAATCAATCTATCGTTTGACATGATTTCATAATGTTTCAAGAAAGAAAATTGGCACACTATGTCACACAACCCACAATATTCAAGTCTTTACATTGACAAAAATTGTATGAATTTTTTTATTTTGCTTTTTATAAACAAAATAACCGAAATGACCAAATTAGTATGTGAGCTCATAAAATGTATTTTTGAAAATCAAAAATAAGAATATTATAAAAATAAATTGTGTTCGTCATTGTACCTGCACTGTCAAAGATGTTGGACTAAATTTCTAATACTCTTGAAGAATAAAGCGTTTTTCATTACAGCTAAAACTAAACTGTAATTTTTGTTGGAATTGACATCAACATATAATACAAATTTTAATAAATCCTAATATTTTAAGTATTGTTGTAAGATGTCCTGACTGACTGATTCATCATCGCTGAACCGAAACATTTGCAGCTATAAATATTAAATTTGGTCACAAGTTTTATTGTAGAGACTCACTAAGAAGGGATGTTTCAAAATTCAACTTATAAAGGGGTCATAAGAGGATTCAAAGTTTATATAGAGAAACATTATTTAACTATTGACTCAAAACTTGGTAAAAGTACTCCAAAACACGTATTTCTTATTTTTTTTTTGGAAATCAACTCTTAAGGTACTAGTACCTATTAGAATTTTGAAAAAATCGATTTTTTTTTCACGGATTTCGATTCGTTAGACCTTCAAAAATAAGTCCCTAAAATATTACATGAAAATTCGAAACCGAAAACGAGATACATCAATTTTAGTGAACGCGCGCTCTGGGCTGTTCTATGTTCTAAATAAACTTTAAACGTGTTTTTCTCGAAATCACTTTTTTTGAACTGGCGGACAGTTAATCTCTGAATCTACTCGCTCGATTTAAATAAATCTTGAAGCATTTTGTTTGTTTAAGCTTCCTTTACAAGAATCGACCACAATTTGATTAAAAAATTGAAAAAAAAAATTTTTTAGCGTCAAAAAAATATCGGAAAAAAGTTAAATTTTTGAACTTTTTTTTTTAACGTCCGCCATTTTTTTTTTTTAATTTTTAAAATTTTCTGGTCGATTCTTGTGTAGGACGGCTTCCTTTTTAAAACCCATTTTGATTTTTTTGTTTCAGACTTGCCGTTCCAGAGATTAACTGTCCGCCATGGAGCAAGCTTTTTTTGAGGGGTCTATTTTGGCGCTCTTTATAAGGCGCGCATGATTGGAATAATGAAAAAAAAATGAAAAAAATTGTATACTACAGGAGTTCCTTGATATTATAGAAAAAGTTTGATTACCTTATCTGATAAATAAAGTGTAAACAAAACAAAAAAATATTGAAAATGTGCTTTTTTTTTAGCTCCTAATAGGTACTAGTACCTTAAGGTGAAAAGGGGGTATTGATTGGGTTTTTCATTGATATACAAATATTAAATCGATTTCGGAAAAGAGCTTAATTAAGCGCGGGAGAAAATTGGTAGTAGATTATATGTCAGAAATATATTTTAGTAAATTTTGGGAAATATTTTAATAGACATTTGATGTGGTCATACTATACACACAAGATTTTTGAACGTATATTGCAAATTTTTTTATAAACTAACTAAACTATTAATTTATTGTGCTTAAAGTACGATACCTCTATAAATTATTAAAATATAAAACCACATTTTTTTTAATAACAAATTTCTAAAAAACTTACTCCATCAGACATACTTTATTCTATTTCAAAAGGCGTTTTGATATTATGTCATTGGGACTATATTTCCATTCATTAGAAAGTCACGAATGGATGGAAATGGTATTTTTAAAATATTCTGCTTCATAGTCAAACAGTACACTCAATAATTTTCTCCAACCATCACGAATTGTTTACTTATTGTCTATCTTCTTATTGGCTTCTATCGACCTTTGGGTACAAATCTCCTCATGGAAACAATCCTTTTCGGATGCTGATAAGTGGCAAAGAATGGATCAAGTCCATTAGGATGTCCAAAAATACCCCGTCCAACTCTATTTTGAGAAGGAAAATCCATCGACTAGCCAAAAAAGACGTTCACTCCAAATTCACGGTCGGGCAAAAGGAGCAAAACTTCCGGTGGTCAGCTTCTCCTCTGAGAAAATTCTGATCATTCTCATTGAGAATAGCTGCATCCATTGGATATATGCCGATTAGAAAATTCGATTTGGAGCGCCAAACGAATGCACTCGAGCTAATTTTAGCCCTATGCTGAAAAGATATTCGCGAGAAGAACACGAATTTTCATAAAATCAAACTAACGACTGTGCGTCATACTTTCTTCAAAATTAATTTGAGGAAATTGCAAAGCACAGAAAAACAGATTCCCCACTGCGGAGATAAATACAAGAAAATTGATGTTAACTGCTGCGATTATATTTAAGATGTTGTGGGAGTGATTTGTTGTGGCAATTAATTCCTTCATCTTCCTTCCTGAGTGATTCCGGAACATGAAGATCAATTTTATGAGATGGTTTTGAACATGAAAATGTCAATCTGACATGGTATTATGTGTAGAATTTAGAGATATCGTTTAAGGAAATTGCGTCTTTAGTTTTCCTTTGTCTAAAGTTTTGCAGGGCTTTCCAATATCTATCTGAGAAGATTTTGACTAGTTCAAATTCATTTAATTCCCGACGTAAAAATGAACTGTGGCTGCACCTTGACTGCACCATGGGCGCACACTTTCTAGACGGCTGTACGACGGAGTAGAAATAATTTTTGTATAATTTTAACTGCCACACGTTCAACCGCATGAGGGCCGAATTTGGGTAAAAACAACAGCGACCGCAGCCGAGGTGCCACGGCCGAACAAATTTATATAGACATTTATTTTTTTCACCTGATAGTACGGCCGTTGTAGCCTTTAAGTGATGGAGCTACGGAACTGCTAGCTATTTTTGCTCGGGTTGATACCCTTAACTGATTTTATTATAACACAGAATACTTTTTTTCTTAAATTCAAAATGCTTCCACTTAATTGAAGAGACATAGAATAAAACCGTCGTCTTTTGATTAAAATAAAGTAATGAACAATTTAATAATATTTCAAATATATACATGAACCAAATACAATGGTTCAAATGGTTCAAACAAATTACATAAGTCTGCGAAATTCGGATAATCAAACCTTTATTTTTAGTTTTAACAACTATTTTTGATGTTATTTTGGGTACTAAAAATGAAACCGAAAACCAGTATTTTTCACCACCACCAGAGTTTTTGAGAAAAATAGTTCTAAAATGTGAAACACGTGATATTTTAGCCATTTTTGGAAATGTTGTAGGAATTTGTTTATTGGCCTTGAAAAAGTCTACAACACATTCCACAAGATTCACTTTTTTTATAAACGAACTATCTCATAAAACAGATATTGGATTAAGGCTATAATTGAGGGGTTTTCGTGTAAAGCCGGTTTTAAATTACACTTTATACACATAGCTTAGATCTCTTGAAAACGTAATGTCATCGACGATTTTTATTCTCGTATTCTTAATCTACCGAAAAAATCGTATAAAAATGATATATCACTTATGCAGCAACAAAAATGTCGTTGACCTGTGTTAAAATCGAAATTATTCCTTTTTTGTGGGAATCAAAATACGCCCTTAATATTTTTATTTAAGTAATGGCTGTATAAAATATTAAATGAAAAATTCCTTTTTCAAAATTATTTTAACTCTATAGAAAATTCTATCGATTGGCATACTGAAATTGTGTTTACATTTAGCACATACATAAAACTTCTTTTTTTTTGCGGATAGCGAAGCCATTAAGATGGATGGATTAATTTAACCTAAAAAATTAATTTGAATTCCACAGCACCTCTGTAAAAAGAAGCCAAGATGTGGCCGATGCTTGGTGCTGAAAATTAGAATGAGATCTAAAAATACACACCAGCTTAAAGGAAAAAACTTAAATGTTTTAAACACCAATAAATAATAATTTCAGAAAATTTGATGTTTTTATTTAATATTATGCGAGACGAAGAAACTTCCCTGATTGTATATTTAGGATAGAAAAATACAGAAAAATTACATCCTCCACCCAAAAAAATTTCTGGTTCCAATAACTAAAATCACGGTTCATTTAATTATTTTTGCTTTTGGCTTTCACCTTATTAGGTTACTGATATCTGTACACTGGATATTTTAGAATTAACGGAAAAACATAGAGAAAATAAATAAAATAAGCTATTTTATAAAAATTATTAATGTAGGGTTCAACATTTTAGGTTAGGCTTGTTGTAGAGTTAAACTAACTTTCGAGCAGGAATCTAATAACAACGACTATACACACTTGTTGAAACAAACATGGCCTACAAATTAAATTTAAATTATTTCTATTTAAAAATTAACATATGTATTCTAATAAGATCAATATGCATTCCCTTTATTTCAACTATTCTCTGATAAAATTAACATTAAAATAGTTAAATGAACTAGGATCATCAGGTACGCATTGATGACTTAACACGTCCTCATTGTTGAATCAACTAGAAAATGTTTTTTTCATTGTAGTTATATTTTTAGACTCTATGCTGACAGGAAGATAAAGGCAAAAACAGTAAAAATGAAGACCAAAAACCTAGAAACTTCAACAGAACATCTTTAGAAAAATTTTCCAGAATTACCCAAGAAAAATGAACTTTTTACTTTAAATTTTTCGAATGTAAAAGTGAATGTTTTTTAAACCTCTTAATTCTCTTAACCAATCAATCAGTCAATTCATTTGGGCTACTTTATTTAAAATGTTCTTCAAGGATGTCACACAATATAATTGATTTTCAAATGTTGAAAGAAACATTACTTTGAAAGTTCACGCAAGCAATTGAGTTTTAACATCTGTCCTTTGGCTGTATCTAAGTAGAATAAATACTTTTGGCACTAATTTCATCAATTCTTGGAATATTTTACACCTTACAATAACTACTATATGTAAATAAATATTTAAATATCTTTATACATGAAAGAAAATTTAATTAACCATTTCTTTTTTTTTTAATTGTATCACGCATTGCTGCTAATGAACCCCAAAACAAATTTAAAATTTTACTATTTTTCATTTGTTTAACACAAAATAAACAATGAAGTGTGTCATGGTTCTTCTAAGGTGACCAATCAGCGTCAATAAGAAATTTAATGGCATAAAGTCGTAAAACCGAAGTTTATTTAAAATTCTAGACATAATTTTTCAAACTAACCTAATTCTTAGAAGAAAAAAATATATAATATGAAATATTACTAGACGTGAAAGAAAGAAAACGAGAAAAAGTTCGCATCAGTCAATTTTTCCGTTTCCTTTCATTTCAAGTCAACAAGAAAAAAATAGAATCAATGCGAGCCTATTGGCACCATAAAGAAATCTCACTTCAGAACTTATTATATCGGAGTAGTGTTCACTAGACTAGACAAATAGAAAAGCACAGATTCTCTTCCCTGATAGACGTCCAAAACGTCGCACGAATGCACCTATAATTAGATCTCCCGTGAAATATGACCGCGCGTTTAAAAATATTTCGGCAGTCGCTTTGAATATATAGTAATTGTTCTCGGGGCTTGGGATTCTCACAGTTTGTTTAGGTTTTTGAATATGTCATTCGTTTCGATATTACAAATTAATAGAGACTTTTAAATACGTAAAAATGTACGTACTTAGTTTGTTACGCAATCCTTGTACGCAATAAGCAATTAGGTACCAACACGCAATTTGTGCTTACATTTTTAACACAATCTTATTCTTAAATATTTAATTAAAGTCGTCTTTTCATACATGCAGCGTATCTATTGTGAATAAGAAGAGCTTTTACCTGGTGCGAGTACGTGGTAAAGTTTGTATGTTTATAAAATAGAAAAAAAAAGTCTAATAAACAGAAAAAAAGAATTCGCAACTTTTCGGATAATTAAAATCAACGCGTAGTGTTTACACTTCCACATCAATTTATTCGTAGCAGGATGAAAAATTCCGCAAACGACTTTATACTGTTTTTGTAAGCTAAACAAACCATTAAGATTAAGTAAATAAATAACTACTTATTGTGTTGTTGCTTTTCCAACTTAAAATTTACTACATATCGAATTAACATTTAAAATGTTTGAAATTTTAGGAATTTACACTTTTGTTCCCATATTCTGCAAAACCAAACTTTTAGAATTAAGATAAATATTTTTCACTAATATCCCTTGGAACTACGAAATTTGATACATAGAATAGGTTTTTCAGATACTATTGTTTCACATTTTTAGTATATTTCTTGCTTCCCTTAAATTATTCAAGTTTTCATAAAACAAAAAATTTTGTTTGGCTCTACAAGTCGTAGATAATTTTCGATTGCCTTGCTGACCCCGATTCTAATAATTTTGCTGTATTGGGAAAAATCTGTATATGGTATCTTCCAAAAATACACATAAACTAGAAGCCGACTTAACCCATTTCTTCCCAAGCGGACATTTTATAGTCGATTGGTTTTTCGTCTGTAAAAACCCTAAAACTAACAAAATAATATTAGAAAAAAAGATATTCTTAAGTAAAAAGACCTGCTCTTTCCGAATCTGAGGTCAGATTTGAAAAAAATTTCACCACAAATTAAATATGGCCGCCTGAAAATGCCGAAACTTTAAGCATCGACTGTTAAACTTTAATGATTTACATTACGATTTATTTTGAAAAAAAACGTTCAAAAGCTACTTATACTGCATCATTACAATGTATAACAGCAACAAATGTCATTAAAACAATTAACCGAAACAAACATCGCAATAAATGTTGGTACGTTTTCTACAAAGATCGCTAGCTTTACATATTCTTTGAGATGATTTTGTGGTTTTCACGTGAATATGATGATACTGTCTGAAACAGGTAACGCAAAAATGATTTTTGCACTCGAAGCAATATTTGGTACCAACATTTTAATGACCTTTGTTGCTGTTATACATTGTAATGATGCAGTACAAGTAGCTTTTGAACGTTTTTTTTTTCAAAATAAATCGTAATGTAAATCATTAAAATTTAACAGTCGATGCTTAAAGTTTCGGCATTTTCAGGCGGCCATATTTAATTTGTGGTGAAATTTTTTTCAAATCTGACCTCAGATTCGGAAAGAGCAGGTCTTTTTACTTAAGAATATGTTTTTTTCTAATATTATTTTGTTAGTTTTAGGGTTTTTACAGACGGAAAACCAATCGACTATAAAATGTCCGCTTGGGAAGAAATGGGTTAAGGCACAAAATAAAATCTAACTTGGCTTTGGTTTGGTTGGCTTGGTTTTATTGAAATGCCGAAGCATCGAAGAAATGAAGTTACGTTAAACTGAATGAACATTTTAGAGATGTTTTTACAACTTAAATTGCTCTTTTCATACAAATCACGAAATAAAAAATTTAAAAGCGGAAGCAAGCTTGATTTATAATACTTAGAATGTACATCTTAGAAAGAGGGAACTATCAATCTTCAACACATAACTGTAGAGGAAGTCATTTAAGGGATTATTTATAAAATTTTAAAAAATAAAGGAGAATACATACTTATTTACAATTTTATTAATTAAGAGGTTTCAAACCAGGAAACAGGCAAAATTTTTGTAATAGGCATTAATTTATTGATTCATCTGAAATCTGCAAAGTTTCACTCTGAAATAAACATATGATCAAATCATGTTTTGACTTTAATCTTTACTTGCTGTCTAAATTCCTTTAGAGTAAAATCCCTCGATTTAAAAATGAAGGACGGATGGAAATGAATTTAAACTACTTATTACTGAAGAATGATTTTTACCCATCAAAATTTACTCAATTCATTTTTTGACCCAAAATGAGCATAATTCAATGCAATTTGATATTTTTTAACAAAATTCAAAAGCAATGCCATGAGTAACTACTCACAAATTGCAATTAAATGCATAATCCAGATCTAAACCAGATCATTAAACAGCGACAGTACGCTCATAATAATTAGTAAAGTAAAGTAAAGCTTTAATTTGAAGTTTTATAGAAAAGTCTTAAGGTTATATCCTTAGAAAATATTTTATTATACGAAAATACAAAAATAAAGTGAAATCCACACATTCACACGGAGTGAAATTTGTAATCACGGATTATTCAGATAATTATTATTAAGATTAAACAATAAAACCGATGTTTGAGATCTTAAAATTGGTTTTCATTTATACATAATAAGAAAACTGGAGAAATTCATGAAATTTATTCATGATCATGATCATGCATTATATTATTATTTTATAATTATGATCCTTAAATGCATACTATGTATTACGATTTTAAATCATAATGCATACATCTCTACTTTTCTCTACTTTCCATAAAGAATGAAATTATATATTATATACTTCTAAATAATAATCATAAGTTTATGATCAGCTGGCTAAATTTCATACTTCATTATAGTCAAAATTATGCGTATTATGATAACTTTTTTTTAAAAATTTCAAACCCCTCTAATTTTCACCTAATTGTAAGACAAAGATTGTTCTTTTTCTCGATATTAACATTTATTACATTTTCAAAGTTGGAAAATAAGAAAAATTGAATTGTTTACATATGAAAAACTTCCTTAATATACAATTGGAATATTGTCTAAACCGAAAAATAACAAGAAAGCATAAACTGTATGCCAAATAATTTTATAAAATTGGGATTAAACAATTTATAATAAAAATATGTACGTCTTTCTATTGTTCGACAAAAAAACTCTATCTCTGAACCGAATTGAATACTCTCAAGGAAAAATACCCACAGATATTAGCACGATTCATTTACTGGCTGTTATAAACACTTCCTACACAAATTTGGAACATTGCCGAAAATTTTATCCAAACATTCTATGAGATTTCGTGAATTTCAGCATAAATCTGCCACAAAACATACCTCTCGAATCGCTCCTTCGATTACATCACCAACTTCATCTTAGCACAATATACACGAAATAGTAGCAAACAAATATTTTCGTCATCGTTATTTTAATTGCGTCACTAGTTGGCAAATAAATAATAGCCAGCTCCCGTGAGGCATTATGCCTTTTTTTCCGGGTTCGACGGCAAGCCAAAACGGCCGGATTTTGAACAAGCCCGCGAATGTGGTCGACTTCAAAAGCACTGCACCTGCTCAACTGTCTGTTTTCACTTTTATCACATATGCAGACTGAAGCTACACTTTCTTAGTGTCGGTCTTCATTCTTCGAGAAAATTTATATGTTTCACTGACGAGTTAGAATTTTCGTCGCCAAAGTGTATTTTTATTATTTTTCTAAAAGCACAACATTTCATGTGATTTTAGCTTTTGTCTTATTTTTCAAATAGAATATTTACCCTACGTAGAGACTTTCTCTCAAAGCGGTTGCAGTGCCAAAACTGAAAAACCGACAAAATCCCCATAAAGCCTGGCGAGATGAGACAAGAAAACTTATACGGCGTAGATCCAGACAAATTTTGTGGGCATCCGGCTCCATTGAGTGGAGGATGTGAAAATACGCCCGCCTTAAGATATAAAAAGAAAACGAAACAAAACAATCGAAAGCGGGCAAAAGCTAAATAAATCGTATAATTTCCCCGTAGACGATTCGGTGTAGTGGAACACCACATTGGCAATTTTGTTTTATTTACATTTTCATATATCTCTGCCAATAAAAACAGCAGTTGGAGAACAGCGACTCCTGTAAAATGATTCCATACCAAATTGCCGTTTCATACCTTAATCCGATTCTTCAAATTGAGAAGAACGTCGGTATATTAAAGATCTATACCTAAAACATATACAATATAGTACTTTATGACCAAAATGACATTCTGTACTTTGTACAAGTCCAGAGTAGGGCGTAGTGCACTATAACTCCACTATCACTGTATTCTGAAGGGATAGTGAACTGACATGCCACTATCACTAAATAGCTAATATATAGTGCAATAAAAATTTACTATCAATTTTAGTGCATTTCAAATTCACTATCGATACATCGGTTAATAATATAAAAGTGATTTTAGAATATAGTAAATTTTCGGTATTAGCAACAGCACAACTCATGCAGAAATACCTCATTATACTGTTGCTAATAGTGAAAATTTACTGCATTCTAGATGTATTATTAACTGATTTAATGATAACGATAGTGAATTAGCAGTGTCTAAGTAAACTTTATAATTTAGTGTAGTAAATTGTTAATGCACTAAACTCTACAATGTAGAGATAGTGTATTTTAAGTGGACTATATCTTAATAATTTAGTGAACACGAAATTTCATTTTTAATATACCTTGCCAATGTAGTAAATTTGAATCGCACTACCACTAAACAATTTGTAAATCTGGTACAAATATAGAACCCCTGTAAAAATCTTTATCTTCTCATTTCCCCACAGAAGGAAAAGTCAGAGCCCTCTCAAAGTTCACCGTCACAGTCGTAATCTTGGGATTCACAAGTGGGAGCCCAACTTTTTGGAACGTATAGATCCAAAAATAAATTTTTGCAGCTCTCATCAAGGTCTGCAGAAAGTAGTGGCGTAACGCAATCATTCATCCTCACTCATCTTTCTAGTTTGCCCCTTGAGCAAAGTTTTTAGCACCTCATTCGTTTTTCTCCCCCATCATTAAAGGCCTCTTAAGTTTTGATAGTGACATTTTACCAAATAAATATTGTCTGTGTTTTTGCAATAAATTTATATTTAGAAAATGAGATTTTATATTACGCAGTTTATGCGTATTGTGTGGGTACGTTCAAGTTAAATTTTTTAAAGCAAACTTCCAGCCCCATCAATTTTAAATGGGAGGCGCTGAGATATAACATTGCAAATTAATTAATCAATTTGTAAAAGTGGAACGGCGCTCGATTAAAATAGATGTCTGGAATTTCCTGAAGCGATTCTGTAGCTTTTCTTTTTGGATTTCCTGGTTTCAATCAAATTGTTTGAGATTGTGTAGTCTAAAAGAAACAGCCTTTTTGGCTGCTAGAGAAAGTGTAGGGTAAAGATTAAAATTGGAAAATAGGATAGAAAGCACTTCGTGATTTCCTGGAAATATAGTTCAGCACACTTACAATTAAATTTTATTAAAGACTTTAAAATTTTATCTGTGTCTCAATCAAGTTTCCTCCCTAAACATAGCTACTACTGCTTTGCTAAAAAATTTCCAAAGACATTCGCAAAGCTATAGATAACGATAACACTACTATACTTTCTTTGGATAAAGTTAGCCACAAAATCGTGCCTGTTTGTAAGCAAAGTGTAGCAATGTCTATAAATCCTCTGACTTTTTTCAGGTCCCCAGTGTACCTCAGAGTTCCATCATAGGACCTCTTTTATTATCATTTTTTATAAATGATCTCCCTTCAGGAATGCGTGATTGTTGTTTTCACCTATTTGCTTACGATATCCAACTCTATGCATCATGCCTAATTGCCCTTACATACGTACTGTAGCTTGTATTAATGATGATCTCGGCAGAATTTCACAATGGCCCTCTGCTGTACGTTACGCCTTTTACTTGCGACGTTACAACGCTATTTCCGTTTTCGTTAAGCTATCAATGGGGTGCAGTATTTATTAACTTGTATAACTTATGACCTAGCTACCTCTACAATAAAATCAGTATCTCTTGGTTTTCCCGTCATTCGGTATCATACCTCAAAAAGAAATGATTTTGTAGAATCCATTAGACTCTGTAAATGATCTCCCACTTCATTTGAGAAGATCGTTTAAGATGTTTTACGAGTTAAAATAAAACCAATTCTTTGTGTTATTTTTATCTAGAGGTTGTGGGAGTTAAATTATGTGATGGAGTCAATCGGAAATTACTAAACACAGTTCCTATTTCTACGCGCTCAACACCTAAATGAAAAATTACACCAAGGATGGATTTATGTTTTACTATTCCAAAAAACTAATGTGCGACCTACGATAGATCAAAAGCACTAGGAATGGATTTATCATTCCGAGAAACATGGGAAACGACGTGCGTCGCCTATTTTTACTTTTCCTGCTCCTACATAGAAAATAATACCAAAAATTAATTTGTCTCCAGAAGTATCAAAAAAGATATACAATTTCCTTGTGTTGGGTCGATATTTCTTTTTAATTTTCCTATAAAAGTAGCAAAGTGCACCGAGTTAACTTTTGAGAAAAATATGACTACACTATTTGAAAGGTATTTGTGTATATAAAGCTCTGTGGGTAAGATCACCGCCTGTAGTCCGATTGAAATTATTGAAAGTTAATATCGGGTTGGCACGAAAGAAATGAGACAGTTTGTTTTTACATTTTAAATTCTAACATTTTTATTTTACTATACATTTAGTCAATCAAATACTCGCCGTGAGCATCTATGACTTCTTGCCAACGTATAGGCATGGACTGGATGCCTGTTGCCCAGAACTCAACGGGCCGTGAGTTAAAGAAGGTGTCTACGTAGGTTTCAACTTCATTAAAAGTGTTAAAGCGTTTATCACGCAAATCATTTTTCATGGCTCTGAATAAATGATAGTCTGAAGGGACAATGTCTGGGGAATATGGTGGATGAGGTACCGTCTCCCAGCCTAAACCCTGCAGTTGTTGGCGGGTGGTGGATGCAGTGTGCGGGCGAGCGTTGTCATGAAGTAAAATGACATTGGCTCTTCTTCGTCTTTTTTCTTTGATAGCTGTGGCTAGTTTATCGAGCTGCGCCGCATATGTGTTAGCATTAACTGTTTCATTATGTAATAATTCATAAAACAGCATGCCCTGAGAATCCCAAAAGCAGCACAATAGAACTTTTTCGCCGCGGTTTTGATATTGCTTTGGTTGAGTTGGTGGGTCTTCCTTTCGTGGCAGCCAGAAGGCACGGCGCGTATTGTTTTCGTAGAGAACCCACGACTCGTCCCCTGTGACCAAATCCTCCAAAAACTCCTTCCGGCGCGGTCGAAGTAGTAGCGATTGGCAGACGGCGCGCGACCCGAGCAGCACGAATGGCGTCTGTGAGGGCATGAGGTGTCCATCGGGATAAAACTCTCCTATATCCGAGCTCGTGCAGGTGATATTTTGTAGCGTGATGGATGCAGTGGAGTTTTGTCGCTAATTCACGAGTGTTTGCATTCGGCTTCTGTTGCAGTTCACGGCGCAAATCATCATTGTCGAAAGCTGGTGGTCGTCTGGAGCGAGGCTGACTTTCGAGGCTTCGGTCTCCTGTACTGAAGCGTTTGAACCAACGACACTGTTGCGTGACTTGTAGTATCTGAGCCAAATGCAGTGTTGATGTTGTCTGCCGCAGCTCGCACACTATGGCCTAACAAATACTCGTAAAGGTATAGAGTTCGAACTTGTCGCTCATCCATTTTTCTTCAAACTGACTGAATTAATCGTGCGTGCGCTTTTATATACCCCTAGGACTGAAGCACCTAGAATGTTCTATAACATACTAGAATATGGTTGAAAACAATTGATTAGAAAAACAACATGAGTAGAGTTTTCTAGAGTGTCTCATTACTTTCGTGCCAACCCAATATTCATATAAAGCTCTATACAACCACTCTCGTGGAAAACTGAACCAAAAATGAATAACCGCAGCCGACTGTGCCGTACCAAAAGGATTAAATAAATTATATCACGTCATTGCATTCATAAGATTGTAAAGATTAAAGTAGTTTTTTAACGAAAAAATTCTTAAGATGCATATAAATCAGCTGCCATAATTAAAAATATACAAATAAACCAATTAACAATTTAGGATTCCATATTCAAATCAATCAAAACATCTCTTTTCCCTTTAGAAAGATAATAAAACAGTTTTAATATACATAGATGTTTCTGTTTTTGAATTTACAAAAAGAATCTTGTGTTTTGTCTTTCTTCGGCCCTAAAGAATTAAATAAAATATTTTTGATCGAATTGAAAATTATCAAATTTTGGAATTTTTTTTTTGTATTTTACTTAGAAGTAACGAAATTTTTAATGACTTTCTGATAGTCAAGAGAAGGATTTTTATTACTTTTTATATATAAAACAAATAAAATTTCTTGCCAAATAACACAATAATTTAAGAAACATGGATTTATTTGTTTTAACTTGACTATCATAAATTACTAGCAAGAAAAACATACGAAGCTCTAATAAGAAGATACTAGAATGAAAATTATAATTTTTTATTAATGATCGATTTAAAATAATAACAACTGCATACATTGTCAAGGAATAATTTTCGAAATGAAAATCAATTTCGTCAAAAACCTCACATCTTTGCTCTCTGGTCTAGAGGATTTTAAACGACTGAATGTTTAAGAATTCAACAAACTGCAGAAAAACATGCCTCTGTAGAAAAACTATAATTTAAAATAAGCACTAAATAAAATTCACTTTCAAATTAACAAAAGCAAGCTTGGACTAGCCGCTCTAGACTGCTAGACTATCGCTCTGTTTTGGGCAATTGCTTAAATTTGCTTAAGTGTTAACTCATTCGCACTATAAAGAGATAATAAATAGGCTAATTTGGATGCATTCCAAATCATATAACAACTATAAAAATTTGGCATTCACCCGTACCCTGATCATTAAAATAATTACCAAAAATTTGTTCAAATGTCGACTGCCTATTAGGACTACATTTAATTATCCAATTTCTGCCAAAAATAGACAAAATCTATACTTGCCAATAGCTGAAGAAGTTGCTGAGAGCATTGGTTCCTTCCACGGCGAACTTGTCTTCAATTTGGAGATCTAATAATGTATTGATTGATGTTGAACTTTCCGATTCCTCAGCAATTCCACTATCATCTTCATTATCAGTCCCATCTGCTTCTTGAGACGTTTGCTGAAGAATGAGAGCTGCCGTTTTATTAAAGATATCCATCTTTTCAGGAAGTTGTTTCAGAACACATGGAGAAAACACTTTAAGAACAAAGGCATTTTATGCACTTAACACTTCTTTTAAAACAACTTCTGTTTTGTCCGAACTCAAAACCGAAATTGTACGTTAATAAACCATTTTTAAAGCAATAGAAAAAAAGTCACCCGACTATTAACCCGTAATTTCTACCCCCAACAGTGTGTTTCTATTATTTAACGAGTACACAATGAGGAATAGATTCGGGAAAATATAAAAGAATGCGGATTTTGGCCGCTTACGATTAGAAAGCAGGTGATATAAGTAGCCGCGATGATCTAAAATGTTGTGATCGACATAGTCCGGTAGTTGGTACGTACACCAAGGACTCGATTTAAGCCCCAAGTCGCCAATAAGTACAGCTGTTCCTCGTGTCACACTGTTCACATATAAACAGTGTGCAGAGAGCTCGATATTTCCTCACAACATTTCTGGTACTATCGGAACGCATATGTGCAACTATAGCCCACAGTCTGCCTTTTGTTATTTTTTTTTTTTTTTTGCCAAGGATGACATTTTGTGAACAATTTCACTTTGTGTTCGTCTTATTTCTGGTACTTGTTATATTTTTAGAATTAGTCATTGCAAGTACTTTTTCCGCGGCGGCTTTGTACAGCAAGAAGCAATTCGCTCTATGCAAATGCCATAGAAATGATAAAGAGGATCGTTGTACATATTGAGCGACGTCGCATTGAGATAATCTTTTTGCAAAAGTGACGAATCGAATTGTTTCAATTTGTTAGCTTTATAGAAAAGTCCGCTTAGAATTATCACATTCATCTCATACAAAATAAAGTTAAATTATATTCAATAAAAGCAATTATATTCTTAGAGAGATCGTTTTTTTAAAAAATTCTTCAAATTTACAATCCAGGCATAACATAGGCTATGTTATCTAATGTACTCTGCAGAGATTCCCTTAAACGTTGGTTCTTCTCTTCCAAGCCTGGAATTTGTGTTGTCAAGCACATAAGAGGTCCAAGGGAACATAAAAGACTATCCAGAAGAACTGATAAACTTCCAGAAACAGTTATCTGCCCTTCGTGCTCCTTCAATCGTTCTCCAATAATTGAAAGACTCTCCCCAAGCAATCTCAAGTGAGCTGCAACATCCATTGGATCAATTCCGGTCACCTTATATGCGCCAACTTGAACGACTGGACTATTTTTAATAGCCACTGAAGTCAAAGCGGGCAGTTGCATTGCTGCAGCTTCTACATACTCATTAATATGAGAACTTTCTGAAGCTTTCTTAGTTCGATTATTTGTAGTACCTCTGTTTAGAAATTTCGATGTTGACTTTACAACTGCTACTTCTTTTGGTTCCACCGCCTTAGATTTGGTAGCTAATCGTTTTGCTCGCCGCTTCCAAATACATTTCTCACTCATTGGAACATTTGCCCACATTTCTCCTAATCGACGAGAAATTGCCGCAAAATCTAAATAAAATTATATTTTATAAAATTGATATTCTAAAAATAAAATAGTTTACCTAAATCTGGTTGTTGTGCTAACATTTGCTTTCTTACATCTTTCGCCCACAACATGTATGCCGTAAATCTTGTCTTCCCCTTATCCTTCCTCTGTGCCTTACCATAAAAACAATTTTCAATAAAACACCGAATTTATTAATTCTAAAACACCTCTCCTCTTACCTTCCCGTCCTTGACGACCTTTCTCTTATTCACCTTTTCACTCATATAAATACTCTGACGTACTGTAGGATCTATTTGATTATCTTCCATGTCTTCATCGTCAATGTTTTCATCTTCCATATCATCGGAATCCCCGTCTGAGTCCAGACTATCTTCGTTTTCATCTGGCGCAAAGTCTTCCGTTGAGAGAGCCTCGTCGTCTGATCTCGTTCCAGAACTATATGCTCCTGTGTTTAGATTAACTCCTTGTGAACCCTGGCCAAAAGTTGGTGACGCCATCGATGCACCGGTTATGTGTGTTACTTGTTTTACGATCTGACCGGTCTTTGAGTGAACAATTTTCTTTCCTCTAGGCTCTATTTCATCAGGAGATTGAAAGTCCATAAGTTTCGAGGACTTTTTACGGACGCGACCACTTCTGGACACCCCCATTACTTCTAGATCACCTGGAAGTTTGAATAATATTTTAGGAATTTTTATTAACACTATTTATCATTCCCAAAAACTTGTAACTTTTTTTTTTCATATAGCAAAGTTAGATATCGACTTTATAGGCTTTTCATTAAAATTGGGTTGGAATATAACAACAATGCTAAATAAATATTTTCTTTGGAGAAATATATGAAGGATCCGATAAACCACTGGTTAAAATCTTTGTTATATGAAGATGTGGGAGATGTATTGATCCTCTTAAATAAAGTTCCTTTGAACATATCTCTAATGGTTTTATAAATTAAATTAATTCTAAAAAAATAAACGCTTTAAGAGATATAAATAAAACAAAAGCCGCTTCTAGGCTAGATTTTAGAAAAAATAACTTAAAAGCAAAAACTCATTAACCTTTAAGTACCGACGTGTGGTCTGACAGACACTTTGAGAGTTCGAAAAGTCTAGTAACATGTTTAGCAAAGACGTATTCCCCCGCGGTTCTTCCTACCCCTCGCGAAGTAGCTCGACAGCGTTCAAGGAGGGTGGCTGTGTCGACGCGTGCGATTCCGGTAAGTTTTGATTTTTAGAAGAATATCAAGAAACATAAAAGTTTTCGTTTGTAAAGCTATGGTGATCTAGCAGACGTCCCGTCGGTACTTATTTAACTAAAATAACACGTCAGTACTTAAAGGTTAACAAAAACTACTTACTAGCAAAAGAAGTTATTAAGCAATATGAATTTAAATTTATTAAAAAAGTTGTATAGTTTTCCTAAAATCGAATGATTGTATGCGTCTTTTATTAGTAGAAATACAGCAGAAACTCTATAACTCAAACTACAAGGGAAAGGATAAAATTTCCGATCTGACGAGTTTTCGATTTATGGAGGATTTCGAAATACCAAGTTGTAAACATTTTCAATTTCAACTTATAGAAGAATATGTTCTATGTATGATTTCTCAAGTTATAGAACCATTAGGAAATAGTAATTCGACTTATAGAGATTTACTGTTATTACATACGTACAATTTAAAAATATGTACATAAAGGTTAATGTTAATATTATATAAATGTGTTAAAACAAATCTGTAATGGCCATTATGGCAAGCTTAATCATTTGTTTTTAAAATTCGTGTACGTGAGAGAAGCATTTTCCTCTCAAAATATGTTCTCGTGGAAAACATAGTATTGGAGTAGGCTAACGATATAAAAAACAAAATTTTCATTTAATTTTTCGAGTAATATCAAATGGCACCAGAGCCAAAACAAGGGTATCGTGTGAAGAATTTCAATTTTGGGGGCTACAGTACACTATCTTGATGAACATTTCCGCCTGCATTGGACACACAACTACAAGGGAGAAGGATACCACTACATCACGAAATTACTTCAACTAAACCGTCTTATGTCCAATCCTATTCTCTATGACCACACATCAAACACTTTATAGGACGCTTACTCATTTTATTAATTGTATTTTAAAACGTACTTTTACCTTTAAACTTTTAAAACCGTTCATATTTACGATTATATCAAGACAACCCTCATTTTTAATAAACGAGCGACACACACACACAAGTTTTTGTTCTAGATCGCCTTTAAAAATGCATCATAAAAAAAGGTGTGTGCTTTACTATTTACGCTGTAAAAGCTATCTGTGAGAATTTTTTGGTGGCTATTTATCTCTATATATTTCTTATAAGAATTTACAGGGGAAGAAGTACTGCCCTGATTTATCTAATGGAAAATGTTGTTGGGTGTATTTTTGAGAACTTGCATGGGTCGGAATTTTGATGGCGTAGTAGAGTGTCTCTTCTTGTTATTTTCGATATTTGTGCTGTTAGTTAACTAGAAGGAACATAAGTGAGCTAGAATGCACTAAAACGTTCCTCTGCAAACAATTTTCTTTGGCATTCTTCCCGCTGAATTGCTTGCAACTGCAAAATTATAGTTCAAAGTACTCTTGCCGTTGTAATTGGTTATTTTTTGCATATTACGCTCATTTCGTCCAGCCGAAAAACGCAAGGAAGAAATTTTTACAATTAAAAGAATGTTCTAAGCAATTAAACACTCTAAAAGATTCAAATTACAACCAGGCGAGTGCCGATATAAAGAAATCAAAGGTAATTGATGTTTCTACGCACCTTTAGGCGTTGCTTGTTGCTCCATTCTTACAAAAAATGCAATTTGTTTACAAATAACGTCCGAAATGCAGCGCACGACCGTAAACAACTTTTTGACGTTTCTTATCTCGTTTTCCAGTTGCACTCCAACTGCACATGTTGCTCAATCAAAGTGAGTATTGGGTAGCAACAGATGACTCTGCGGTAGAACTACAGATTAATTTGAAAAATTTGCTTTCATGTTACTTTAATTATGTATTTTACGTAATTACGCATTATTAATTTTAGTAAAATTGAAAATCATTGTTGATAGATGGTTTATAAATGGCAAATCCGGGCATTTAATTTGACATATTTTAGTTAGAATACAATCCACTAGATGTCTCGATCTCATTTTAAATGTAAACAAATCGCCGCCAGTGGTCCAGAGTCGGCAGTGAAAGAATTTCGTTGCGCATCGGTACGTTTGGCGGGAATCTGCGTTTATTTGTTGTGTAAATTCGACGTTATGTTTTAAGACAATCGATTCGAAATAGTGCTAAACAGATGTAGTAAGTGTCATTATTTGCTAGTTAGCAAAATCCCCAGTCCGCAGTGTTTTGATAGTTAGAAAATTAGAATTTATTTTCGGGGAAATATGGCGACTCCGTTGCACACACGAATAGCTTTATCGGAAATTCCAGATCGTCTGGAGCAGCTCCGGGTCGCTACAACGCCGACAACACAGCTGGCCGACGAGCCGACACCCGCGAACGTCCTCAATCCGACGCTCCTGGACAATTCCAGCGACAATATTTCGCTAACCTATTTGTCCCCGGCGCCTTCGCCGGACGAGATCGTCATCCGTCAGCGTGGAAGGCGGCGCATCACCCTAAGCTGGTCGCCAGAGAAGTGCCCCAGCCGGCACCCCATCCAGAAGACCCCGACGAAGAATGCGGCGACGACGACGACGACGATGACTCTGCGGAGCTCCCCAAGGAAACGACTTCTGCTGAACGAGGGAACGAATGCATCACCGGACAAACTGAACTCATCGCCGCGGAAGGCTGACGGTGGCCCGTGGAGGTCTGGTTCGACCCCCATTCTGAAGCGACTGAAGCTGGAGGAGAAACCCCTGGCCCAGACGAACAGCGGTACCCCGCTGCATATCATGCTGAAGGGACTCAGCCACGAGCAGCTCATCGGGGTCATAAAGACCTTGGTAAAGAACGACCCACAGCTGGAAGAGACGATTCGATGTGAATTTCCGATGCCTGATATAAGGTAAGATCACATACTCTTTAACTAATAAGACTTATGGACGGCATGAAACCTCAAAAATGTATTACATTTCAATAAAGATAAAATAAACACATCTTCAATGGAAATTGTAAACATACTTAACAGGCACTTTAATCAAATTAGTGTGGAGCTGCAACGCAACATTGAAAAATGGCCTGCAGTAACAGAGACCAATAGGACTCAAACAATTTTCATGCAAGCATAACATTCACTAGTGCTGAAGATATTGAAAGAATAATTAACGAATTAAATATTTTGAAAAACTAAAAAAACGCTTTTATTAGTAGCACCTCCCACCTCCCGGTTTATACCCGCCGCATATTTAAAGATTTTAAAACTATACACACATATATTTTAACAAGAATTATAAAACAAATTTCATTCTCTTTTTACACTAGTTGTTTTGATTTAATACGATTAATTGCCATTCTAGAATACTCTTTCAATAACTCCACAACTACTTCACAATTCGTGGAGCTTTTACCTTATTACCACTTGGTATTGATGAATTGGTGACATTATTTTTCTTTTCAAATGAAAATTTGCTTCATATAACACATTTTTATTAATTATTTCATATCAACAGGTTACATAAAGCATCTGACATATTAACAATCGTGTATAAAAACTGAATAAAATAAAATAGTAAAACAAAACTTGAATGAAAAATAATAAGGTTAAAGAATAAGTAAACGATTTTTCAAAGTCTTTCTATCACAGTTAAAGTCAATTACAGAGAAGGAAGAATTGTAAAGGTTAGACATGGCTGAGATTGGTTCATATGAGCCGTAATTGGTTCGGTGACTAGCAATATAAAGAAAATTCTGTCGTCTAGTTTCACGGGGTCGGGAATTAAAATTAAGGAGGCTCAGCAGGTTAGGTAGTCTATATGGCCAGCAACGATGTCATGCATAAACTTGACACCTGCCATTTGTCTGCGTGGAGAGGGAAGACAGATTTAAAAGCCCCAACCTATCCTTATATGGGGGAAGGTTATAGGGTTTATATGTCCATCGTAGTGAGGCATCCAAACTACGGCCGCATATTCTAAAAGCAGATGGACGAAAGCACAAAACAAGGCTTTAAGGAGATAAGGATCGGCAAGATCCTAAGACCAACGCTTAACGAACGCAAATGCCAAGTTAGACCGACTAATTATCCCATCAATGTGGCTATCAAAATTAAATTTTTCGTCAATAGATATGCCAAAATCTATAAAACTATTTAAATCAGTTAAAGGTATATCAAAAATTTTGTACGAGCAGTCAAAAGTAGAACATTTCCTGCTGAAAGAAATAAAATTACACTTACTAATATTTAACATTAAGTGATTATTTGAAAACCATACCGCAAACGTATACAGATCGTATCGGAGGCACAAAGTATCACTTGAAGACTCTATCGGCTTGAAAATCTTCAAGTCATAAGCGTAAGCTATGATATGAGATTTACGAAGCAAAAGAAACAAGTCGTTTATAAAAAAAGTGAAAAGCAAGGGCCCGAGGTGACTTCCCTGCGGAACGCCTGAAATAATAGGAACGTTGTCGAAAAACGCAGAAGAAAATTTATTGTATTTTCTTACACTAAATGTCGTTAAAGTACCTTTTGAGATCCCAAAACTTGAAGACGTGTCTAGTAAATTTAAAAAAAAAATGCAATTTTTGTCGTTTTAGATCTTAAGTTTCTTAAATGATGAAAGTAGTAATTTATGTTTTCCTAGCCCTCCTTTTGGGTGTCATAGATTCCTCCGCCTATAGTTCATTTAAATCGCTTGAATTTGGAAAATGTCTAGTTATATTAGATCCAGTATTTTAAAATTTAAATGCCCGTGTGTTGTCTTATTTTTACTGAAATCAGTGACCCTAAAAATCCCTATATACTAATTTTCACTGAAACTCCTTAAAGTTTAGAATTGTCGATGTCTTTAATCTGTTGTCTTGAATTTCAAATTGTTTATAAGACATTCAGAATAAGCGACTTAGAATACCTTCAAGTACCTATTAAAATGCAATTCTTTCAAATTTAAAATTGTCGGTAGTGTATGTATTGGATTCGTCATTCATCATTAATTAAAATTGTATTTCCTTTTCAGCCCCATGGAGGAGCAGTTGACCCACATGAAACGGAACATATTCCGCAGCCTCCCCTCGTCGCGCCTCTGCAAGAAGACGGACAGCACCGCTTACGCCCGCGCGGCCACCCACCTCGCAGCCTTCAAGAAAGCCGTCGTCAGCCAGAGCCGAATTTTGTACGACTCGAAGCACTGGGACGCTCTGCTCGACTACGTTTCGATGGCCTGGCACCACGTCCGCGCCACACCCGTCTGGGACAGCCCCTCCCACAACGGCGTCAGGAAGCACTGCTTCAAGGTGCTCGCCTGTCACTGCGCAGCGGCGCTCCGGAACGGCGGCCACAGGCTAGGACAGCAGCGGCTGAATGACCTCGAGCGGGACATCAAATGCATGGTCAAGGACTGCGAGGACATTTTGTCGTGTGTCGCAGACCTTAATCAGCTGCTACTAAAATTTCGTACTGTCTGAAGACGCGCGACGGCGCCGCATGTTTACTAAGTGCTTTAAATTTTCAGTTAGTCTACTTTAAGTTCAGCTTTTTTGCATTAACCCCTGTACCAAAATTCGCAATGTTATACAAATTTGAACCCAATGTTTTACATTTTAATCTCTATTTCTTTAAGGTTAGACTGTTCAAAGTATTTTTTGAACGATACTATTGTATTTTGTAACCTTGTAAGTGGTGTAAAATAAATAGATAAAATGTGTATTTAAAAATTGTCTTTTATTATAGGCTGTTTTTAAATTCAGTTAACAAAAATAAAAGTAATCAAGTAAACGTATAATGGCGTTACAATTTCTCTTCATCTCACAGCTATTGTTAATTTAACCATATTGCAAAAAAATAATGATTTTCATGAATTAATGATTTACTAAAAATCTTAATGAAACTTTGTACACTTGGAAACACATATTTGAAAAAGTTCTACACAAATAATTAAAAATAAAATCTTATTATTCTGTATCTCTTTCGAATACAGAATTTCCAAAAACTAAAACTATGATCATTTTTTCATTTTATGTTTTTGAATTCGCTCTGAGATGCAGCTCGTTAATTTAAAGTTAGAATCGGAGCCTTATTATAAAAAATGAAACGAATTATTTCGATTCGTACTTTTTAGCTAAATTGCATGCAAAATTATAATAACTGAAACTAAGTAATTCGTTTTGTTTCTCTTAATAAGGTTCCTTGTTTTGCTTTCAGGGGTCAAGCCTAGTTAATGATCAGAAGAAAATGACGTAAAACTCGAAAAAATATAAGTCATGATTTATTTTCAATTTATAATACATTTTTTAAAGACGAGGAATGAAGGGTCATTAAACTCCTTGGACAACCTTTTTTTTTACGAAGGAATCAATATGATCCTCGAAAGAGAAGCACAAATTAAGAACCACCCATCAATCACTCATTCTTTCAGGTCTGGTAAAATCGCTCTCCATCGAATACATTTAATCATGTTTAGTGGTCAGTATTTAAAGCATCATAAGCACAAATTTTCGCATTGTCAGCATAACAAAGAATTTTCGAGTGAAAAGGAATAAAAGATAATTTGTTGGTGCTGATAATGAATAACAAAGGACCAATGTGACTGCCCTGCGGTACACCCGATGTATTTCTAATAGAGTCGGAGAAGGCAATTAAATAAGACGTAATCCAATCAAAAACAACAGGAAGGAAAACCAAGAACAGATAACATAAATGAGGATGCTATGGTTGATTTTGTGAAACTGGCTTCCCAGATCCAATAGCTGAAATGCAATTGTTGGAAAATTTTAGAAGATTGGTTGTTTACAAAGAAAGTAAAGTGCATCATAGGTAAACAATGCAACTTAAGTTTTCCATAGGTCTTTAATTGGATCTATCTTATTTGTTGTCCTTTCTATGCAAGGCAATAATTACAAAAACCTTCCATGGACTTGAGAAAACACCACTAAGAATAGGTAAGTTAAATAACATTTTTACAATTATGGCATCAGACCTTTCTCTACCCTTATATTCAAAAGTTTGTGAAACTACGAATTTTAAATTTTTTCCGCTTAAAGTGAGTCTTAAAGATTATAGGAAAAAAATAAAGTGATGTACCTAATTATAGTTGACTTTAATATGCATTAAAAGGTTCAAATTTGTCTGATATTTATACATATATTTAAATTTGTATAAACACTGAAATTATTTTCACTTTTTAGTAAACCTCGAACACTCAACCAAACTTTAATTATATTATACAAAACCATTCCGGTTTCCGCTGAAATGAAAAATGCTACAGTGCTTTTAACATAAGCGATACGAAAGCGTCTTGATTAGAGTCTTAGAAAGCTACGGTCAAAGACTTTAGGTCATTGTTCCAAAGAAGGTGCTATCGCTTTTTTGGACAGGCAGATGCAATTGCGCGTTTGACCGCTGAAAAAGCTTCCCAAGATATGGTTTTTTTCGTTCGAGTAATCATGAAAATTCCTAAAATTGCGAACCAAATCGCAATATTTTGTGTATGTCGCAGTTCACGGTGATTTTTGTTTAACAAACATTTTAAGGCTTATAGCCCTATTCTGGCATTGTGACCGGTCACAAGTCACAAGCTCTTGTGATGTTTGATTAGGATGGTTGATGTGTGCGGTATTCTGAGTTAGGAAAATCACAATAAATTTACCTCAGTGTCCTGTGGCTTCCAACTCAGAATACCAAAAAATCACAAATAGTGATTCACCACACCCTTGTGATTCTCTTGTGACTTATGACTGGTCACTGACGGTTGCTAGAATAGGACTGTTAGTGTGATGGCTTTCATTAAAGCAGCTTTTATGCTAAGCTATACTCTATGTATACGTATACGGCCCGCTCAATACCTTCTAACAAGCTGCTTATGTATATGCCTTGGACTAGTGCCAACTAGTGCTTAGCCGTGTCGTTCGGAGCGAATTAGTCAGTGCTATTTCGGGCCAAGTACATTCAGTCGCTATGTTCGCTGTGGACATTTTAAGTTGCACAGTCTGACTCGACACATTCACTGCTTTCTTTTAAATCGTAAAACGATAGATTTAAATCTCTCCTTAAATTAGGTGGTATCGCGTAACGACACAATGCGGTGTGTCGTGATAGACTGCAAGAACAATTCATGCTACCCGCGGGGCAAATCGTTCTTTAGGTGAGTACGCCTTTTATTTACGTCTGCTGGTCTGCAGCTATGCGAAAGTTCCCATCTCGCGTCTGCGGACAGGCGCATTTATTCGTTGCGATTGTACACAACTTTAAAGCAAACGATAAACTTAAAACTTACAAGGAAACGTTCTCAAGTGTGTCTCACCGATTTTGATGAAATTGAAATATGTTGTAGAGCATCGAAAAATAATAGACACGTATTTTTTTTTATCTGCGGATACGCAAGTTTAGGGGGTGAAAACCACCCCTAAAGTTTACCCCCAAAAACAGCTTTTCTTAAATATCTCAAGTTCTAATGAATTTTTTTGTGATGGATCCCCAAACCATAACCAAACACATTACCACACACCAAACACATTATGTTATGCTTACCCATCATTTATCTATAGCATATTTAATTAAATTTAATTAATTGCTTCTACAGAAGCACCTTTTTGCTCAAATCTTTTAGGCTTCTTCATATTTCCGAACAAATTAAGACCACCCGGTACTTTTCACAAAGCAAGCGGAGCACACAATACATTTAAAACCAGGGCGCCTTTAAAAACACACAATGAAAAAATGTGAACAATCTTGTTCGTATTCATGCTCGGTAAGCCTCAGCATCCGACATATTTTAACAGAATGCGAGATAACAAAAAATATGTGCAACGGACAATTTCCAAACCTATCCACCCTCCTTAACCCATCCACTCCCTCGGACCTTCTGTCCCTACTATCATCCTTAGGTATACTTTCCCATATTTAATCTCTTATCCTTGAATTGTAACCAGAAGTAATTATAAGTTCGGCCTGTAGACCGCTATTTTTGTTAATTCCTTTCATTTTATTTTATTATTAGATACTTATTAAATTTCTACTGATACTTTACCCTTAATTAAACCGTTATCCTTGAACTGTAACTAGATGTAATTATAATTTCATTCAGTAGATCGCTATTATTGTTAATTTGTTCCTTTTATTAATAGATATTTATTTAATTTTCTTTAAACTTGCTGCTTTACAACTGAAATTGTATTTTGAGTATTACGTAATTTAAGTTTGCCTGAAATCCTTCAAATTCAAAATGTAAAAAATTCTTTCTTTTTATTAACTTTGTTCTGATTCGACTGAAATTATCTGTAAATATAGAAATAGTATCTTTGGTAGGAAATAGATAGGGCTAATTAATGTAATAATTTATAGCTTAGGATGCGCCATATGGACTTGGTTTCCGAGTGCGCTATAATTATAGGTAGGCTTAAAATTAATTTTAAGTTCTAACTTGTTTAAATAAATAATAAATAAATCATGCTCGGTGTGTGCTACCTGCCTCTTCTCCCTTCTCCGATTCGGCATTTCCCTATAACTTAACATTGCGAGGGGAGCTTAAATTGAGAGACCGATACCAATGCATCAAATCAGGGCGCCTTTAAAAAAGCGTTCATAAAACAAGCTTCAATTTATAGCTTACGCTGTAAAAGCTGTCTGTGAAAATTTTTTGGTGACTATTTCTCTATTGTTGCTGAAACAAACGTTGACCATGTTAAGTTATGAAGAATATCTTACCAATTTATCGTTCCATTTATTTTAACTATTCTCTACTAAAATTAACATTAAAGTAGTTATATGAAATAGGATCTATGTAGTTGATTGAAACAGAAAATTCGTACCAGATGAATTAAGAAGCACTCAGGGAAAATATTATATTAAGATATTCTTCACTATAAATTAAGATAATAAGTAGTATAGTTATTATATATGGCTCATTAAAATTCACAAAACAGCTTAGTAAAATCAGAAAATAAATTATTACAGCTCCCAATACTATACTAAATAAATTGGAAAAAGTCTGTGTAATCTTAACGTGCGGTCGAAATTAAACTTATTTTCTTTGATAGCAATAGTACACTTTTAGTATACGAATACATTAAACATTTATAGTATACGAAAATATTAAACATTTATTTTTATTTATTTATTATGTATGTACTCAAGGAAGGTACATACAGACATACTTAAGGAAGAAAGTTTATCCAACTACTTGCACTCAATGATTTCTTTATGGCAGAAGGAACAATTGAAAATTTTAAAAATTTATAGTCAGACTAGCTGACCCAGCAGACGTTGTGCTGCCCTTTCCGGTACATTTTCATTATGCACTGTGCGTCGACCAATATTTGATCGTGTTCTTTCTTTTCGCATGATTCTACAAATAATACCATTAATATAAGAAAAAAGTGTTTCCGTTTCATATCCCTAATTAATTTATTGAACAAACTTACACGTTGTTTAATATTGAGTAAACCGTTTTACAATTCACAAATATTGGAAAATTACCCGGTTTCACCCGGCGTTAGGTAAATACTTAGTAATTAAAGACTTCTCAAATGTTCTAGTTTGTTATATTCTAGAAATTGATTCAACCCGAAAACCCCTTTATGGATCCGCCATCTTGAATATCCAAATCTTGAAAATACATATTTAAAATTAGTGGCATTAAATAAATCGAGACATTTTGGTCGCCGTGTGGACCCGCCATCTTGAATTTGGAAATTTTGATAACATTCAAAATAGTGGCCTCAGAATATTTATAGTACTAATTTCCACTAAAATCCGTTAAAATCGAAAAATTGTTGGTCACAATCTTGAATTTGATAATCTCGATAATATTCTAAATTAGTTGCCTCAGAATAACCATTGTACTAATTTTCATTAAAATCATTATTATAATTTTCATTGAAATCCGTTGTAATCAAGACATTTTAGTCACCATGTTGAATCCGCTATCTTGGAATTGGAAATTTTGATAATATTCAAAATCAGTGACCCAAAAACAATCATTGTACTAAATTTCATTAAAAACCGTTGGAATTGAGAAATCTTGGTCGCCATATTGGTTTTGTAAATTTTGGTAATATTCAAAATCAGTGACCTCAAAACAATCATTGTACTAATTTTCATTTAAATCCATTCAAATCGAGAAATCTTGGTCGCCATACTGGGTCCGCCATCTTGGATTTGTAAATTGTGATAATATTCAAAATCAGTGACCTCAATACAATAATTGTACTCATTTTCATTAAAATCCGTTGAAATCGAGAACGCGCGAACGATCAAACTCGCGAAGATCAAACTCGTTAAGTTTTCTGATATTATCCAATTTTCTGCGCAATTTTCTTAACTTTTCTTTCCGTAGGAACCATCTACAAAGTATTAAAAAACTTTAAAAAAAAAATGAATGAAATTGGTAAAGTCGTTCTCAGGTTATTGCGTGGCAAAACGGAACCCCATTGATTAGCTATCGATCGGGGTTAAAAAATAAAAAATGCTATTAAAAAGTAGGGGTTGGTAAAAAGGGTAAAAATTTAGGACTAAATGTATTTTTTAATGCCCACACCATAAAAAAATTACCAAAAAAAAATTTGTCCAAAAAATTAAAAAATTTTTTTTAGGGTGAGCCACCCTTAACACTTAGGGGTATAAAAATTAGTTATTTTTTTTTTTTTTTTTTTTTTTTTTTTTTTTTTTTTTTTTTTTTTTAACGAACCATCAGCTTAGTCAAAGCCTTGTAAAATATCAGAAATTAATCTGTAGCATATGACTGATAAACCTATTCTCATACCTACTGAATATACATATTAAATTTCATCAAAATCGGTCAAACCGTTTCGGAGGAGTATAACCACTAAAACTGTGACAGAAGAATTTTATATATTAGATTTTGTATTCTTCATTTTGAATTTCCCTGATAGACTCGAAATTGGCAGTACAGTCGCAGACATTCGATTTTTTATACATAAATGTATATTAATATTATGATACAACCTGGATTATAAACACAAAATATATTTGACATACTATTATATACCAAAAAAGTGCAGAACGTGACTAAAGACACAAAAATTGCAGCTATATTCAGCAAAAATATAAAATGACGACCTCTTGCTAACTCTAAATTCATATTTATTTATTTTTAAATGTAAAAAAGATTAGTAAAAACTTAAATAAATGAATGGTAAAGTGGAAAATTCGGATACTTTTTACAATGTACCTAGTATTTTCGAAAAATAAGTCTAGGTGCTTCCGCTGATCACTAAAATATCTCAAAAAATGTCTTTATATTTTAATTAAGGTTCCCAAGCGATAAAAATTTGAGACAAAAATGGTTAGAATGTATCGGGCGACTTGACTTAGAACCAAGACAGTGGCATATTGTTTGCGAGGACCACTTTCTGCCCTCGGATATTGAAAATATGAATATGAGAAAGAGGCCAAGGCGAAATGCTCTACCTTGCGTAGGAATTACGTATGTAAGTTAACTTTCTGAACTCTAATGAATTTATTCATTAGACATTTCAATTTCTGGTGTAGTTCATCAAGCCTGTTGAAGAACCAGGAGAAATCATCAAGATAGCAGATGAGGAGGACAATGATGATGATGATGTAGTTTTAATTGATGTAAGTATTATTATTATTATTTACAATTTATATGTAGAATGATTTGTCTTACTCTATGGTACTGTCACACTAATTACTTAAATTAATTATATGTATATGTATAAATTTAAATATCTATATAAAGATGGAATGGGAGGCTAATGATAGTCCAATCCTATTTGGGGTAAAACTGCAGATTGACTAACACTACGTCCAATTTGGGCAGGCAATAAAGTTTCCAACTCTACTTAAATCAGCACAAACCTCACAATATCGCCTTTATAGGGGTCCAGTTCTTTTTAATTAACAATATTGCATTTTTCTAAATCTTATTTCAAATATTCCGTATTCAAATAAGTTTAGCACTTAAAATTGCATTCTTATCGTGTGTACACCATTGAAAAATCGCGAAATTCTTAATAATTGAATTGAATTGAAAAATATTATAGAAACCCTCTAATTTTATGCCACCCTCTTACTACTCCACTGAAGACGTTAGAATATTAAACTTATTAAGTTTTCTTATACAAATATAATGTAAACCCGAACATTCTCTCTCATTTGCAATTCAAAGGTAAGCTTAAAGGTATTTTATAACTTTATATTTAAATTTAAAATAGGTCTAAACGTTACTAAGCCAAGACTAATTAATCCATTGTTCTATGTATATGGGACGTTCGTATCAATAGAAAACATTTTCCATTGTTGTTTTACTTTTTAAGTACATATTTGTCTTCTATATCTAACAAACAAACCTAAAAATGTTGTTGTTTGGCAACATTTTTGAATCGAAGCGGCCTTAACATCTATAAATTCACCTTAACACAACGAATGATGAACTTTATTTTACTTTTATCGCAGCAATAACGATAGAGGAGAATACGATGCACTCAATATCTTAATTAACAAACAGATGTTTCAAATGTTAATGAAAGCACAACAATCAATGGCGGACAATTACTATTATTATTGTTTTGTTTTCATTGCCGCACGACCATTTAAATTCTTTTTTTTTATTTCTTCCTTTCATAATTTAGTTCAAGAAAAATTATTGAGTACAATAAATGTTATAGCAATTCATTAACATAATATATTTAACTGTTAAAATGTGTTATTGTTTACAATAATAAGAAATTCAGTTCATAATCGGTTGTTTGAGTCAACATATTCAATAATCAGCTTAAAATATTCTTAAAAATATGGGGTAATATTAAATTATGAATAAGGGTTCATCACAAATTATATGACGTACAAAAAATTAAGATATGGAGTTGAGCTGAGTTGCAACAATTCATAAAGTAAAAAATAATATTTATAATAATTACATATAATACATATATAATAATTTAATAAAGAATCTTACAAAAAGAAAAAAAAATTTGGTATTTTTAGTTATTGTGTAGAAAATTCAATGCGTTTGCTTGAAGATGAGTCTAACTAACTCAAACATTGATTTTTTAGAAAATGTCTGTTGTTTGAGTAACAAAATATGGTTTTCTGACCGATTTGTTTTTTACAGCATAAGAAAGTAAAAATACTATAAAGGCTTAAATTTTGGAACAAATGTGAGTAGAGGAATAGTCGAACAATCAAATTAAAGCTTGAAATGTTGTATATTATTAAATTTAAATTAAAAAAATCATATTTACCCTGTACCTTTAGAACTTAGAAATATGTACCTTCTTTGTTGCCTTTTAATTTTGGAATTTAATTCTCCGAGGTTTAAACAATACTAAAGTCATATTACTTTTGTACTGTCTTTGTTGATCTCAAAACTTATTATTATATAGGTTAAAATGTTATTCAATAAAAAGTAGGAAAATGTAAGGGTAAGTAAAATTGAATTGCGATTTCATTACTCATTAAATATTCACATGAAATTAGGTGAAACTATTATTTCTTACTTCTTTTTAATTGCGTTAAATTGCAAAGAGTCGATAAAAACATTTAGATATTGCTACAATATAATGTGTGAAAAATTTCGATATTAAGATTTGAACAATTGTACACATTTTGAGATATCCTCAACTTATTTCGATTATTTCTGATGTCTACCCTGAGGTCCGATGTCTGTCTGTTAAACTAATTTAGGTTGAAGTTTTGAACACTTATTTCAAGCAAGATAAGAAAAATCCCACAGGGTATTTTGTCAAAATCGTAATACCGGAAATACAAGTAAGTTTTATGATGTCATTAAATCGCATTTTCCTTGTCCAAAGCAAAATTTGTAGAATGGATTGATTGGTTACTTATTTCTAGCAATACATTTTCTATGAATATTTTCCTTCTTTTCGATCTACACTATTTCATTTAAGCAATTTAATGGTAGTGCAAATCCAATTCCACTATCACTAATTTAATTACCACTTATTTAGTGATAGTGCAAATTCAATTTCACTGAATCAGTTGTAGTGAAATTAAAATAACTAATTGTTATGTGGTAATGAAATTTCAATTTGCATCAGTATTGGTCTATTTAGTTGTAGTGAAATAATAATAGTTCGATATTTATTTAGTGTCACCGTCTTGAACCCTCCAAATTTCTACTCTCAAATAAAATAAGTATAATACAATCGCTTGACTAAATGAATGAACTTTTATAGGGTAACAATTAAAAGTAGTGTTTGTTGATCAAAACTATCAGGAAACTCTGCCAATTTAAACACTTTACGTATTTGTACAAGCTTTTATTTAACTTGTCGTCGTTCGTTCCGGTTCAAAATGTGTACTTGAATTTTAACTCAGTTCCTATTATCCGATTTTGATAAAAATTTGACACACTAACGTAGGTCTCGTGACAATATAATATAGTAAATTTTATATAATTCTAAATCCAATCCTTTTTTCTTCACAACCGTATTAAAGTGGGTATGAAATGAAAGATTTGTATGAGTAGAATACTATAAATTATAAAACAATTCCGGTCTAAAAATTATAAAATATATAAAAGTAAAAAAAATATTTTAAGTACAGCTTTTATTTATTTATCCATTTCAGTTAAACGACTTAAACTATATAAATTATACATATTATAAATTATATATATCTATAAATTACACATATATATATAAAACTTGATTTAAAAATGTTTTGTCTTACTTTTATTTTGAGTAAAAACAAAAGTGGATGTAAACAACACACGATCACTTTTTTGTGCAGGAAACCAATGTTTTTAAACTCAAGGAATGTTTTGAACTTTCCCGTGCATTTTTTATACTATAGGCTGGTTTAAACTGCGCCGGAAATAGTAATTTCCTAGAATACGTTGTAAACAAGGTATGCAAGTAAGAATTGTATGCGCAATTCAGATCCCATTCGATTCATTGTTACCTAGAGTGCGTAATTTTATATAACTTCTTGATGGCTGCTCCCAGAACGTGGTCCATAAAAATGAAAAATAATTCTTAATTTATGCATCGACGATGACTTGAAACTTCTTACTGGTTTGCATCTGGGTCTGCATCATTTAAAATTCGAAACGTATCACAATCAGGTACATTTCTAGAAGTTGTGTTTATTTCCAGCATTCTCGGCATTAGCTAGGAGCCGCTTGTAATTAATTCAAAACAAAATTAATTAAATTCAAAATAAACAGGTGTTGAGCTTAGAAATGTGGCTGTTACTAGCCAATGTCTAGCGCCGCATCTGGACCGCAACGCAACGGCCGGACATAAGCGATCTTGTTTACGGCATCATGCGACATAATATGCAAATCGCCAGGTACTAAATTTAAAGAAATTGTTGTGTAAATGCCCCTCTCTTCATTGCACTTGGGGGCTCGACTAGATTTTAAGGTAATCTACAGTAGCTTAGGACAGAATGCGCTTTATCGGATTATCTAGATCGTCATTACAGACTGAGACTTAAGTCGCTTCCCTCGCCCTTGAGGCTAATTACTTTTTCGGGGGTACCTTGGCTTGTGCCGTGTGATGATTTTCAAAAATCTGCACGATCACTCTCGATATGGTGACAAGAATTTATGGAAATTTTATCGAATGTTTCTTAGGTTTTATTTTTTCTTCTTCATATCTGCCGATCGGAACCTGGTTCATAACTGATATTCAGCAGGTAATCACATGATAGCTCGGTCGGGGAAAGCTATATAAGCATTAAGCTCCGTGCCGGTGAACTAGTTGATATTTAAATATCTTCTTGAACAAAACTCGCGATTTAGGAAAGATCTTCCGACGTGTTTTTAACGTACTTTTTGTGACGAAGAGAGGAATTTTTAATTGTTCTGCCTGGTGATAATGGTATGTGAAATTTCAGTGTATTGTGATTTTTTTTTTTTTTTTTTTATTTCTTTTAGGGGTAAATTTTGTTTTGGGCTAATCTTTAAAAAAATTAAGTATATGTGAATAATGTACAGTGGCATTGTTAATATTTTCAGCCCATTTTTAAATAGTTTTGTGAATTTAATTTCTGAGTTTAAAATAATTATTACTGCAACATGAACAAGATAAGCTTTTTGAAAGAAACCAGTATAATTCTAGGATTTAATACTTTCATGCGTATAAAAGTAAAACTGATTGAAATTGTGACATGATGTGATTCTAAAAACAATAATGATTTTGGATTAATTGTAATCAATTCCGATTTTATTTTGGCAGTTATTAAAATGATTTTTTATTTATTTCAATATTGTGCTTACTGTGCTTCTGCGATTGTATGTGATAATTTTCTATATATACGCAACTGAATATTGTTGATCAAATGAAAAAAAAAATCAAATAAAGTTCACAATTTGAGTGATAAATGTTAAATTATACAATAATTTTCCCTCGATTTTTCCAATTTTTTTTACGTTAGTACATACAGTGCTGTGCAAAACATTTGCAACTAAAATCATAGTTTCTTACAGATCATTATAAAATTTCCTAAACCACTGATACCAAAAAAAGTTTTACAGTGCATTATTCTTTATTATGTCTAGTTTCCAGATACAGTAAAACCCGCTTAAATGCAACCCGCTTTACTGCACAAACCCGTTTATTGCACATGATGCGAATGCACCGAATTTTTTGCCTTATTAATGTGTAGAAACAAAAATCGCATTATTGCACACCTCTTAAATACACAAACCTCTTATTTGCACATCAATTTCAGGCACGAATTTTCTATTTGAATTAAAAAATAACCGGATAAATGCAATGTACATATTTTAAATGAACAGATATGTAACGTAAAGTGGCCTATTTCCAATCGCCTTTCCTAATTCCGACCACTGTATGCAGGTACATATTGTAACAATCATTGACTTGTTTATATGCATCGGAAAAAAGTTATTAGCAGGAATATAAAGTGGTCGGAATTAGGAAAGGCGGTCGGAAATAGGCTACTTTACGTTAATGTCAAAAATTCATATAAGACTTTTTTAAACCAAAAATTTGAACTTGTTCCTATATGTGTGCATACATACTTTATTTAATACGTACATAAAGACTGGATTTATTTTTATTTTACTAAAGAAAGAATTTCATTTTTTTGTTGATTTAAATATCTTATTTCGGTTGAATAAATGTGAATAATATGCGCACATTTTTAGTTTTCTTTACTTTTGGACATTTGAATAATTTGTACATGTAATACAAAAAAAGTAATCCGAGCTCTCTTAAATGCACAACATGTGCATTTATCTTAAAAACGCTTAAATGCACAAACCGTTTAAATGCACGAAATTTTCTGACAAATTGGATGTGCATTTAAGCGGGTTTTACTGTATAACAACAGCAGAATGTAATATCCCATAATAAGGGAGCAATATCCACTTTTTTATTCAACGTAACAATTTTGCCTGTGCAAAACATTTGCAACTTTACATATCAACAAATACTTTTCTCGGAATAAATGAGAATTGGCAGTACTTTCTTAGTTAACTGTTATTTTCTATTCCATATATAGTTAATAAAAAATAATAATAATAATTTTCTATTCCAATCCAACTACTACAGGGTATATAATCCAGTCTGTCGGTCAGGTCCATGCGCGGAAGTTTATTATTAAAATTTTTTTTCCTTTAAACGCAATTAAACTAAAAGTTCGTAAAATAGGAGTAATTAATTTTACAACAAAATAAAAAACCGAATAAAATAGCTAAATGCACCATATCCAAAATTATAAGCAGTTTTAAAAAAACTGGGAGTATATTGAAAATATTCATAAAGGGTGGTAGACCAAGGAAAACGACAAAGGCTGAGGATCGTAGAATTTAAATTTTAAGTAAATCTCGGCCTTTCCTCAGTTCAAGGTACTTAGGTAAAAAACGAATAAAACCTGGATGTGGATCCTTCGACAGTAAGAATACGAGCCATAGAAATCGATCTTAAGACCTACAGACCAGCGAAAAAGCCACTACTTTCCGAAAAAAATTACTGAGCTTGACTTGTCTTTGCTTAAAGTCATTTAGAATGGCCCCTAGAAAAATGGAGAACTGTCCTTTTTTCGGATGAGTGTTTGACTTTAAGTTTAACTTAGTGGGGCTAGATGGAGGGCAAAAAGTAGGACGACCGACGAACAAACGACTAAATCCGCGATAAACTGTGGTAACTGTGAAGCATGTATTACCGGTCTGGGGGTGTTTATCAGCTCAGGGCGTGGGACCTCTTTATGAAATACCACGGATAATGAAAGCGGAGGACTACAAAAACATTATGGAAAATGTTATGCTCCCTTACGCAGAGGAAGAAATGCCCCTGCGCTGGCGCTTCGAACAGGACAATGATCCCAAGCACACCTCTAGACTTCTTCAGACTTGGTTTTCGCAGCAAAACATTGAAGTTTTGAAATGGCTCGCACAGTCCCCAGATCTCAACCCCATAGAAAAGCTATGGCAACTGGTTAAGAAGAATATGAGGGTTCAATTTTACAACAACCGTGACGAACTCCTTAATGGTTTAAAAAAGGCTTGGAATGATATAACTTCTTTACATATTGAGTCGCTATTTAATTCTATGCCAAGAAGATGTGCTGCAGTTATTGTAAATAAAGGCTATTCAACGAAATATTAATGATATTATATATTTAAAGTCGCCTACATTGTTAATGTCAAGGAGTTGCAAATGTTATTGAACATTTCTCCTTTTTTATTGAATAGTTACCTTTAGTTTTTTAATATTCTTAAATTAGATATAATAAAGAATAAAATACTGTATTAGCTTTTTTGTTTTTAAGAATTTAAGGTTTGTTGTAGTAAGACATAGAAAATTGGGGTTTTAGTTGCAAATGTTTTGCACAGCACTGTACTTGCGGAAAGAAAAGTAGATTTTTGACTCATTAATTTACCCTAATTAAATATTGCACCATACATGGTGTTTGGTTATTATATACTTTAGATAACTATTTAAAATTTAATTAAAAGTTTCTAGGTTCAGCTTTTGAAAGCTATTGATTAAAAAAGTGTTCATTGCAAAATATACATATTTTTCGAAAACTTAAGTCTAATTGATCGTCAATACAAACCCGCATTATAATTTGGTTTAAAATTTGCGAGGGTTTTGCATACTTGCGTGACGAATAATCTTTTCGGACCTGTAACTGAATCCTCTAAATCAAGTTAAAGGATAATTTCATTTAAATATAAAGACTTTGGTAGTAGTCAGATATATAGCTATTTTTGTGGAAAGGCAATAAGTAATTGTATATTTTTTTATAATTATTTACGTAATGTCTACAGATTGAAAATCTTACAGACTAGCAATACCAAATTTAATTTAGTTTCTTATATGTTTAGATTTTGCTTTTGATTGCCTATCGGGCTGGATCAACTCACCTGAGCTTGTCGCTTACTTTCAGATTTCTCTCCCGACTCGCTCCGTGCGTGATCATGATTTCTTCCGAGTGCCTTTTCATCGTACTAATTATGGTATGAATAATCCTCTGTCGTCGATGTCACGCGCCTTTAATAATCATAAAGCCAATATCGATTTTAATTTGTCGCGAAACCAACTGAAGAGTCAGCTTCGTTAAGGTTTCACTTTGCACTTTTCATGCCATATACATGTACTTGCTATTTTTGTAGTAATCAGTCTATGATGAATTGTCACTAATAAATAAATAAATAAATAAATAAATAAATAAATTCTAAAAAAAGCTAATTTATATTGATTTCTGGTGCATACAAAAGAATGAAAGATCAGAAGACTTAATTCTATATGACAAAATGCACGGTTTACTTCCCTTCTAAATTCTAAACTTGATAGTCCAAGAATGATAAATTTCAAAATTTAATAAATGATATGAAATAATAAATATAATTCCTCTGTATTATGGTTTAAAAATCCTAGAGCTTAAAATGCCTTTGTGACGGAAAATTCAATATGATGAATAAACAACGAATTTGTTCTAAAGATTGCACCTAAATTCTTTAGTTGATATACTTTTGTAAAAAAAAAGCTCGTATGCTTTCTATCACGTAACTGAGATTACCTTCCCCCGCTTTCAACGTTTGTTCTTTTTCGGACTGTGATTACAGTCTACCGCATGCATAGTGTTAAGATATCATTTATTGAGATTACACTATTGACTGTCTAAATCTTTGGATATGAGCTCTATGTACTCTGTAAAATAACTTCAAATCATCAACAGACAACAAACATTTAACTGAATGAAAACAAGCCATAATGTGATTAATAAATAATAAGAATAGCAGCGGAGCCAGATGACTGCCTTATGGGACCTCTGAATTAACAGTTGTGGTTTAACCAAATGCTTTAGCATAATCAGTATAAATAACATATACTTGATAACCATTAGCCATTGCTTCAATAACGTAGCTTGAGAACAACGCAAGGTTAATTGAATAAGAACTGTTTTAAAAATTGGAAAAATATTTTATATTTGTCGTGTATTTAAAAATAAACCCATTTCAAGAGATTTATTTAAAATTTCCCTAAGACGAAGAACAAGTTGGGCAAATCTCATCAGAATCAGGATTGTTATTATTTTAATTTTAGAGCAGATATATTTCAATTCAAAAAGTTAAGCTATGTACACAAGATGGAAAAAATGTAATAATTGAATATTACAATTAGAATTATTATTAATATAAACTAATAAGGCAGTTTTTCATATCTACGTAAACTTATCTTTTTAAATTTTTTAAATTTTGTTTTTTTATATCATTGTGGGGTACAAGGCCAAAAATAATATATAAATTTAAATAACAACATTCTACAAAGTTGTAATAACACTAATATTTTTTTCATGTTCTTTCAGACAACATATACCGACAAGGGACCAAAAGTAAGTAATAACTATACGACGCACATTCGATTCAATGAATAATAAAATAAATAATTTTTTAAACAGCCAGAGGGAGGAAAATTTTTAGCTTTTGACCATCTTACTTTCTACGTCGGCAATGCAAAGCAAGCGGCCAGTTACTACACCACCCGGATGGGCTTTGAGCCTCTGGGTTATCAGGGTCTAGAAACTGGAAATCGAATATTCGCAAAACATGCTGTGAAGCAGAATAAGGTATAAAAAGCTTAATAAACTTACCGTGATTCTGATGATTTGCTCATCACTCAATTGGCTTCTTTGCAGATTGTTTTCGTATTCGTCTCCGCTTATGAACCCAACAATTCGGAACATGGTTCCCATTTGGCTAAGCATGGGGACGGAGTTAAGGATGTTGCATTCGAAGTTGAAGAACTAGATATAATTGTTAAGGTAAAATATATAACAATTTAACAATTAGTGGAAAATATCAATAAATTAATTTTATAGCGCGCAAAACAGCGCGGAGCTGTGATTATTCGTGATATTTGGGAAGAGTCGGACGATCATGGGACTGTTCGGTTCGCTACTGTACAAACGGTAAGAGAATTTTTTTAAATGTTTTTTTACGATAACTTGTAACATTTTTTTTTTTTTTTTTTAATAGTACGGAGATACTACTCACACCTTTGTTGAACGGAAGGGCTACAAGGGAGTATTTTTACCTGGCTACAAGCCGCTACCAAAAGACTGTATAATAGAAAACTTACCACCGGCCAAGTTAGACTTTATCGATCATGTCGTCGGAAATCAGCCAGACTTGCAGATGGAATCGGTTGCAGCGTGGTATGAACGCTGTCTTATGTTCCATCGTTTCTGGTCGGTCGACGACAGTCAAATTCATACTGAATACTCGGCACTGAGGTCAATTGTAATGGCCAATTATGAAGAGACTGTAAAGATGCCAATCAATGAGCCAGCCTCAGGCAAGAAAAAGTCTCAAATCCAGGAGTACGTCGAATATTATGGCGGTGCTGGAGTCCAGCATATTGCTCTTAATACCAGTGATATTATTACGGCTATCCGCAATCTCCGGGCGAGAGGAATGGAATTTTTGACTGTACCTGATACTTACTATAGCATGCTGCGAGAGAAGTTGAGCAAAAGCAAAGTGAAGGTTATTGAAGACTTAAAAGTCCTTCAAGAGTTGAAGATCTTAATCGATTACGATGAAGATGGATATCTCCTACAAATCTTCACCAAAAATATGCAAGATCGCCCAACTCTGTTCTTGGAAGTTATCCAAAGACGTAACCATAACGTAAGATAAACTTTATAATTAATTCATTCATTCACCAACAAAATATATATTTTTTATCATTTCTAGGGCTTTGGAGCTGGCAACTTTAAGGCACTTTTTGAAGCCATTGAATTAGAGCAAGCCAAACGAGGCAATTTGTAGAAAGCGCAACATGAAAATGAAATAATTTCAAAGTTTTTATTTTTCAACTTAATCAATAATTATATTTTATCTTCTTTTTATAAAATAATTCTTAAATAAAAATAATAAACATTTAATCACTTCTTATCAATAAATCTAGTGTCGATTAATGTTTCATTTCTGGGATCGTCAGGTGAAAATGAACGAAAATGCGGATCCCAAAATCCTTCAGGAGTATGATGAAGTTCTACCGGTTTTTTGTGTTTACAGCAGTCGCGAAGACGTTTTGCCATTTCCTCGGCCGAGAGATCTTTTGCAATGAATTTGAAATACTAAAAGTAAAATAAATTTGCAGTTGTTATGTGAATAAGATAAAAATAAGGATAACAAACTTACATTTTCACACTCACTGCAGCCAAAAGTTGGTAATTTCGGTACCCTAACTGGCGTTTTAAATTGGTTAGGTGATTTATCGGATTTTTCCTTAATTCCTTTCTTGTCTGCTTTAGGACTGTAAGGAAATAACAAGATTTTATTAAAATCAAATAAAAAAATGAAGATAGAGCCAAACTACGGAAATTACAAATATTTAAAACTCTCAGTAAATAATTTAAAAAATTCTTAAAAATATATTCATTTTCCCCATTCCAAAAATTGTAAATGTCAAGCGATTGTCATGAAAAAGAGTGCAGTTTTCAAATCAAATTTAGAAAATCTGTGGTCAATCCAATTTGGAGATCAAAATATTTCAGGATTTAATATATTCAATTACTTACCAAATCCGTACTTCTAATGCAGCACGAGAAACAATATTTTAAGAATATCACAAAAGGTAGTTAAATAAAAACTCACCTGTTCGTTTCAAGCTCCCTAAGGAGATCAGCAAGACGATCTTCCTGAAGGATCATGTCATTAAGTAAATCCACAGAAGAGGAAGTACCCCCAGTTTCCTCAATACAAACGACATCGTTATCCTGTGATGGCAGTACAAAAACACTAGAATCATTCCCATCTAGAGGATCATCAAGATAGGTATTTTTTGCAGATGAAGGTTCCACTTTTATGTTTTTAGGAATTTTTTTAATCGTTATTGGTTCGGGTTTAATTCTTCTCTTGGACGGCGAACTTTCAATCGATTCCTCAGAAGCCTCTGTTGAAGAGAAGCTTTCCTTCTTTCTTGGAGAAAGAGAAAGAGTGTTATCTACTTTGGCTCGGTTGGTCTTTCTGAAATTATTGGTTAAATTCATCAAATTCAGGAAGAGTTTTAACATTAGCTGCCCCATTTTTATTAAAATCAATGGATGGAAAAGAAAACTTAAAACGTACCTGATAGATGCAATGTTTACTGATGTTGGACTAGCAGCAACAAGATCCTCGCAGAAAGTTTCTGTTAACTGAAAAAATATCGTTCTTTAACATAATTCTTTTAAAAGCTAATAAAAAAACCTTACGTTAGGTGGAATTTTTATTGGCAAATTCTTAGAAAAGTTCAACTTGGTTTGATGGAGTTTTTTGGATTGATTTCTCAACGACAAAATGTTCCTCCTATAGCCCCTATTTTCCTGCTGTTCATTGGGAGAGTCGTCGACAATTTCAATAGGTTGGGGCAATATTGGCGTACTGAAATGCTTTTTGAGGAATCCTGGACTATTATTCATTTTCTCTGTAGAAATCCATTTTGAGGCATTCAAATTGACCTGATCACTTCCCGCCCTAGATTTACTAGGTGTAGGTTTCCGTTTGGGCAGCACTATATCTCTAGGCGAGCGTTTCAAAACAATGTTTTGGTTTATAGGAGATAAAACCTTTGATGGTGAATTATTCTTTTCCTTTTCTTCAATTTTAAAGACCATAGGTTGAGGGAGTTCTTTTGCAGCGAGATCCTTAATTGACCGATTCTTCGTTGGTTGTTGCTCCTGCGTCGGAGGTGCAAAAAATGTATCATCCCAATCTTCGTCACAATCATTAAGAGCTTCATTCAGGTCGTCCGTTGATTTGTCTGGCAAGACAGCCGGCATATTGGGAAGTATATCAATGCAATCGTCTTCATATGAATTTGTTTTCTGCCGTTTTCGATTTTCTGGAGTTGCTCGTTTAAGATCATCTTTAAGTTGTTCTATTGTCTGCACCAAGTCATTATTTTTCGCTTGCAATTGATCTATTGTCAATTCGCTCCTATCCAACTTTGCCTTAAAATCTAAGAAAGGAAGTAGACAACTTAGATTAGCAAAACAAGTATATATATAATGGTGTCAAATATGTTATCGAAAGATTGGAATTTATGTTGGTAGATCAAATATGGTCGACTATGCTCAAGGACACAATATTCGGTGACAATAGTTTTTCGTTCCACTATTTTGTAGGATTATTTATTTTTAAAAAATTGTATTTTATTTAGCTTTATAAATATTGATTCTTAAGTTTAGAATACTTAAAAAACACTTAAGTATTTTTTTTAATGGATACTGAGTTGGTCGTGCAATTTTGTAACACTTTTTCCGTAAATGAGAATCTCTTTGAAAAAATTATGGTAATTATTTACTTTCATGGTCACCTTGTTTTTTAGCAACTAAAAATCGAAAAATGTATGGATTTTATTGTTTTTTTTTTAAATTTTTCGTTTTTGTGTCGGAGTTATGAAAAAAAATACAAAAATTAATAAAAATCAGTATTTCGGTTAATTTTTTATCTTTGGATGCTGAAAAAAGCGTGTTTTAAAAAACGAACAATTTGAAAAATTTTTTTTTTTTAGTTTATTATTTGATTTTCCATATCCTAATCAATATTTTGGAAATGGAAGAAAGTTAGAAAAAGGACTAGCGGGCAGGATAGGGTCAGGGTGAGGCGGGGGGTGGGGGATGGGGGGTGTTAAAACCTCGCCTGAATTGTATTACCACTCTCTCTGGAGGGTAAGGGGGTCAATTAAACTGTCAATAATAGCGGCAATTTCAAATTGTCTTGATTATCGATTTATAGTAGCACTAGAATCAATCAATAATAACGGCTGAAAAATCAACTGAAATACTGATTTTTTCAAAAAAAAATTTTTTTTTTTTTCATAAATCCGACGCAAAGACGAGCAATTTTTAAAAAAGTGATAAAAATGTTGATTCTTCGATTTTATACCCTTAAAAAAAAGGTGACCGTGAAAGTAAACAATTACCAAAATTATTTATTACTTTTTAGAAAACCCGCGTTAAAATTTAAGGGATCACCCGAAAAATCGGCAAATTTTTCTTATAGTACTCCCTAATTTGAAACGTATGTATCGGAAATTTTTTTTCATTCCCAATCGCCTCATAAAAAAATCCAAAAAGGAAAAAAACCATGATTCTTTAATTTTTAGTTGAATACACTTGGGTAAATCCAAGTAAAGGATTTTTAGCAAGTATTTTCCTCTTTAAAACGTTTGTGATGTTGATCAACCGAGCTATGAGCTTTCAAAGGAAACACTTCATTTTCAACTTTCAGCTTCCATATCTCCCAAAATAATAATCGTAGACGTGTTTTAAACGCCATTTAACAAATTTGTCAATACATAAGGTTTAATGTAGAATGTACAAGCGTTAAAATGAGATTTTATACATAATCCGAACAGCGGTTTAAAAATTAGGGAAATTTCCCGATTTGAACGTCAATTGTACCTATAGTTTTTGTAAATAACATTGTAAAGTATTTCCTCAAGTTCCTAAAAATCTATTAAACTGTTATCACAAGAATTGTAGCAATGCATAACGTTTATAAAACATAAACAATTTTTTTTTTTAAATTTCATTATTTTATGAAATATGGAAACCAGAGAAATAAAGTCTTTGCAGCGATGGTCTTATTTACACGCATGCCCAACTTAAGATCCTGCAAATGGGGTTCAAGAAAAGAGTCTCCAAAAACCGGGTTACTTTGAATTTAAAACTGGTAGGAATAAAATAAATTACATGGTGCAAAGATCGCCTGCTAATTTATGTAAACTGCAGAACATTCTCAGGGTAGAAATATACTTTGCAATTACTGAAAACAGGGCAAGAGAAGTCCTTGAGCAACTTACTGATGTAGTGATCTTTAATCCTGTCCAGGAAATCCAAAACACAATCACCCAGGGCATCTTTCCCAATGGCACTGCTTTTATCACATAATGAGCACTTCATTTTGTTTATAAATCGAGCATTTAAGCCTTAAATAAGCAAAAAAGCATTACAACAAAATAACTTGACCGCCTCCTTTCAAATTCGTAGCTCTTGTCAGTTGTCAACTGTCAGCAAGTTGTCAACTGTCAGCAACTTGGCAATATTTCAAGGGCTGCCAGTGTTTGGAGAAATTTATCAAATTATAAATATTGCTTTCTGTTTAAATTAATATTGAAAACAGCAATTTTTCTTAATTTCTTAAATAACTTTAAGTTTAAAGTGAATGTGAAGAAGAATTTGTTTAACTTTTCCAGGTTTTTCAGGGAATTTAGGAGAACTAAAAAGTGATTTTCTTTTAACGAAAGAAGAACATCGTTAAGTTTTGGCATCCAATATAAAATTGTTCAGGCTAAAGTTTGACATTTGCATTGTGGAACGAGTTTTGTTTACAAATAATTGCGAATTTTACATAAATCTCTTGATTTTTAATGAAAATGGGCTCGCCAGAGGATAAATTGAATAATCCGTACTACAAATCGCCATACTCCCGGCCGGTGTACCCGTCAATGGAGGAGGGATTCATTCCGCTAAGTTTCAGCAGCCCCAAACCGGACCATGGCCAGGGCAACAGACAGCGTGGGGGAATGACGACGCCCGCAAAGACGTACAAACAGCAAAATTGGCATAATAATTACAGGAAAAATCGCGGCTTCAGCAGCCAGCCAAAGGACTTTAATTATTTTACGAACCGAGCGAGCAGCGGCGGTGACCGGGAGCATAAACAAAGTGGTGAAAGAAAGGTGAGGAAACATGATGGAAATTTCCCGCCCAAGGGGCCAGTGAACTGCTCTTTAAACTTTTGTGCGACTTTAGTTTCATAAGAAGCTGTCTTGGAGCAACGATATCAACGACTACATCCATCCGACGATGTTCCAGGACCCATGGAAGGAGCTGCTCGAGAGGCGTCACGCTCTCGGGGGTTGCGACCTGGAAGATGAGCAGGCAGCGAATAAGTCAGCCGGTGAAGGCGCTTCTGAGCAGGAGGAGCAAATTGGAGATAAAACAACCTGCGATCTGGAGGAAGACCAATTTGTGAACAAATCCGCCGATGAAAGCGCGTGCACCTTTATGGAACCAACTGCCCATAAATCGGATAATGAAGACGATATATCCGGCGGATGTATTGACAAGGATAAATGACATTAAATGGCGCAATCTAGAATTTAAGATTTTAAACGGGCTTTACAAGATGTCGATTTTATCTCTAGTCGGTAAGGACCTCCAGTCATCTGTTCATCCCCACTATGTACAAGCCATTCACCTCAAAATGCAAAAGGTACAAAGATCATGTTCAACAATGAGGTTGTTTATTTACAATAAAGTGAACAAATTATTGTTAGTAGAAAAAATGGGACTCACTATCTTAAGCTAGCTTCGCGATCGACCGCCACGATGGCGGTGCGCATTAGATTTCTTTTTCAGGTAATTCTCCCAATCTACGCTGACCCTATTATAAATGGACATTGTGGCGCGGGCATCTTCCACTGAATTGTGTTCCCCGTCCTGAATATCCAGTCCAAGAATTGCCTTGGCGAGACGTTTTAGGCTCGGTGTTGCTCCGTTGGCGACCAATTTCGCTAGTGGTTTGTACTTTGCGGTGTCTCGAATATACCTGAAGGGATGCTTAATGTACAGCACAGCCAAATCATTGTGTACAGAGTGTCCAACAAGAATTCTGTCCTGGAGTATCTTTACTACTTCATCTTGGACCTTCTCGAAATCCTCGCCGTTCTCGATATCGTGTGGTCGAATTCCGCTCACCTTTGTACGGTAATCGACAACGGGCTCCAGAGGCTTCACATACTTGTCCAACAGAACAGCTCCTTTTTGATTAACAATCGAAACCCTCGCCAGCATGTCGTCCTGTCCATTTAAGCCAACCCCGACCATTTCGCAGTCCATTGCAACGTACTTTGTTACATATTTCGTGTGCTGTTTCACCTTCTTCCGGGCAATCTTCTGTTCCTCCGTAGTCCTATCGTTGGCGGGGCCCCCTACCGTAACTTTTGCGCTCTCCCAGTTAGAACCAGCTTCCTTTCGGCTCAAGTTTGCTTTTATCGGCTCCTTGCGTTTTGCTACCGTTCCGACATTATTGTTGTTGATACTCTTTGAATTTGAAGCGTTTTTGTGCGGCCCTTTGTTCTTCGGCCCTCTGGCCAGAGACGAGCCCGCAGCAGCTGACTCCGTTACTTCTTCCATTGTTGTTGTCATCCAGCTGTAAATTTTATACAGAAAAAGCGTGCATGCTAAAGCTACGATTGTGTCTCGCTCCAGGAAGTTTGATGCGGACATTTAAGTCGAGGCGAAAAAACAAAACTCGCTGACTTTAGCACACTTCGAGCTGCTGGCAGAAAAATTGTCAAAATAAACTACGGATGTTCGACATAACCAAAATTTTACTCAAAATGTTTCCCTGCCTTCTTCTTACTTTCTCTGGCTATTGTCTGGTGGCCTCCGACCGCATAACTTGTTAACAGCTAACAACCAGCTGTCTTATTAAAGAGTGACCGCAAAAAAGGCTGTTTTTTGATTGGCAATTCTTGCCGGTTTTGAGGGAAAATGACTCTCAGCCTAGTGCAGCTACTCTAAGGGGGTGAAATCATCCCTTAAACATATAAATACTGTAAAATATTTTTTTAAATTCAGAATATGAAAAACTTTGGTGTTTTGAGTGATGAAAAATATCGTACGAACAGTACTTGTGATTCTTGAAAAAAAGTATTTTGAGAATTTAAAAAAAAAAAAAAATTTACAGTATTTTTATGTTTAGGTGATGATTTCACCCCCTGCCCTAGTCTGAGGGTCATTTTGTCCTCAAAAACTGGCAAGAATTGTCAATCACGTGTTTAAACTCGAAGCACCCAGGAGGAAATGGCTACACAGTGGCTACATAAAATATGTAGCCAGCTACACATTTCTGTGTGGTCGCCTACATGATTGTGTAGCCACTTTCTTGTTATGTGGACGGCTACATGAGTTTTGTGTAGCCATGTAGCCATGCGCCCATGTAGCCATGTAGCCAGCTACATAATTGTGTAGCCGCTATAATTGTATGTGGTTGGCCACATGAGGCTCGTGTAGGCATGAAGCCATGAAGCCATGTCTTGTAGCCGTGCTGTGTGTAGGCGGATACAAGCGGTGTGCATGTGTGTCCATGTAAGCTCGGTGTGTGGCTCCGTGCATATTATCAGTCAGCACACCATGGAGGTTAGAGACCAGGAGAACCATCGCTACGTGCTAAAGTATTACCCGTTTGTCCCTGTAAATTTATAGTTCATTTTTCAGCCACCAGCCGCGCTGTCGTGACAAGTAGTATCTGCGAAGTTAGCATAATGTACAAATTTTCTTCGCGGCATTGGCTTTGACAAAAAGGAACATTACAAAATGGTGAAATATTGTATTGTGCGTGGATGTACAAGTGGTTTAGCATCTGATCGGAGAAATAGACTGAAAAACAATTTGCGCCAATCATCGTTATTTAAAGTACCCGCCTTGATTGAGACAACGTCGCGATCGCAACGCCTCACTTATTTTGTCCATATTTCGGGGACACAATTTTCTACGGCGGGCGATGGCTCTCCTGGTCTCTAACCTCCATGCAGCACACCCTTTTTGACAGTTCAAGCAGCTCTGAGGACGGGGACTTCAGTACTGATTCAGAAACGACCACACTGTAGTTCCCAACAAGGAGTGCACTGCCTTGAAGCAGGAGATTGTGGCCCTCAAAGAGAAGATTCGGAAGCTGACATCACTGAATACTGATCTTCAGCGGAAGAACCTTGTTTACCAGGACCACATGATTAAGTGTTCTATTGGCTGGCAAACCCATGAGAAAGTGGCTACAGAGGCTTGGTCACATAAATCGGCTTCACAGGCCATGAAGGATATTGGCCGCTTTCCTACACAAATTTGTGTAGCTGGCTACAGGGTGTGTGTGGCCACCTACATATATTCATGTAGGCGGCAACACAATCATGTAGCCAGCTACAGAAAATCATGTAGACGGCTACACAAATCCATGTAGGTGGCCACACACACCCTGTAGCCAGCTACACAAATTTGTGTAGGAAAGCGGCCAATATCCTTCATGGCCTGTGAAGCCGATTTATGTGGCCAAGCCTCTGTAGCCACTTTCTCATGGGCACAAAAGTATAGGTCTGTTCGGGCATGAAAACCTGTGGCACCCCAGGGCGCACTGGTGCACCCTGAGAACTGTCAAAAAACACGGGGCAGCCCAGTGCTTTTCACTCCAGCGAACAGCGTACTAAAAACGAGAACTGTCATCTGGCCTTTTACACAAAATTTATGAAATAAAACCACTACTTTTTCATAATGTTGACATCGAAATGCTCAAATTAAGTTATTGTGCCCGCAACAAGAGTTAATTCCACGTTAAATACCGTATCTGTTAACAATTATACCGATAACAGTCATTTACCCTGAGTTTTTATCTGGGGTAAAACCAGGGTGCACCAGGGCACCCCAGGTTTCTCAAAAAACACAGAACTGTCACTTGACTTTTAAAAACCAGTGCAGATAGGGCGCACTGGGGCGCACTAGGGTGCCACAGGATTGCCAACGAACAGACCTTATGTTACATTTAGAATTTTGAAAAATATTTCCGATTATTCCAATATTTGGGGGATGATTACACCTCTTTTTAGCACCTATACATGGATTCTTAATCCTTCTTTGTTGAAAACACATCACATTGCATTTCTGAGATTGATTTAATAGGTCTGTTCGTTGGCAATCCTGTGGCACTCCAGTGCGCCCTATCTGCACTGGTTTTTAAAAGTCAAGTGACAGTTCTGTGTTTTTTGAGAAACCTGGGGTGCCCTGGTGCACCCTGGTTTTACCCCAGATAAAAACTCAGGGTAAATGACTGTTATCGGTATAATTGTCAGATGACAGTTCTCCTTTTTAGTACGCTGTTCGCTGGTGTAAAAAGCACTGGGCTGCCCCGTGTTTTTTGACAGTTCTCAGGGCGCACCAGTGCGCCCTGGGGTGCCACAGGTTTTCATGCCAACGAACAGACCTAATATAAAAATCTAATAAGAAAGATCCTTGTACTAAATGATAATTTTTGATAAAATTAATCTTTTAGGGTGATTTCAACCCTCAGTTAGGGGTGATTTTTTAATATTTTCGAAAAACTAAAAGCAATGCCTTTCTTGATTTTTTACGACGATTAATTTGATATCTGATAAATTTGTTTGATGTGTTTTCCTAAGATCGCTGTGAAATGTGCAATAACAGGCGATTTTTGCGGTCACTCTTCTATCCTGTCAGAATTTAAAAGGTCACAGTCATGCTCGTTACGTATAATACGAAAGATCTTGGCATCATCTGCGCAACAGAGAATCCTAGAGTTAGAAAGAGACAGAGACACGTCGTTGATATAAATAATAAAAAGTAATGGATCTAAATGACTGCCTTGAGGTACACCTGAAGTGTTAAGGATTTCTCTGGAGTACAGACCGCGAAATAAGACTCGCTGTGAGTGATGAGACAAGTAGGACCCGAGCCATTTGAAAACAAGAGGTGGGAAACCAAAAAGATGTAATTTAGAATTCTGTGATTCTGAGACCATTCACCTTATTGCCTAGGTATTAGAATTTAGGCTCTGAGGATCTATTTTCTGAAATTCTCATAAGCTAAATAACAAATTTTAAAAATAAAAGTTAATTAAATTTTGTACTACCCAGACAAGTATTATTTGGTAAATGTATAATAAATCGACCAAAAACTTTTTTTTTCGCTAAGCCTATTGCTCCATTTAAGTAAAGTGGGTACGCTCTATCTATAAGATACCGAAGATAACGAAGAGATCATATTTTAGTCGGTAAGTCCTTGGTGGAGGTAGATTATAACGAAGAGATCATAATTTAGTCGGTAAGTCCTTGGTGGAGGTAGATTATAACTTCCCATCACGATTACTTTCCTTGTATTATATCCGTAAATTTCCGTTTCTGATAATTCCCGCCATTCTCCTCTTAATGGTGTATACATGTTCAGTCCAAGTAAATTGATCATCTGTTAAAATTCCTAGACATTTATATTTCGAGTTAAGTTCTCTCACTTTGCTTCGTATACTAATATTACTGGCGATTTAATCTTTTTACTTTATAGGTTGTTTTTTGCATGTCATATAGGTTGTTTTTTGCATGTTCATTGATCATTTTTTGCCTTGTAGCCAGTGATCGTATTTGTTGAGATCTTTCTTTATGTTGCTTCCTTATACTCCCGGCCAGTCTTCTGAATACATTAATAACGTACCTTCCGCGTTGATGATGTACTTTGCGTTCAAACTTAGCAATTTAATAATATTTATATATTGCAAATAAAAGCAATGGGTCTAATATTGACCGTTGAGGTACGCCGTTTTTGATATGCCTCTTTTGGAAATAGAAGTAGTTAAGTTTCGTTTAATGATAATTTTATCCAAATAATCTCTTAATAGCTGGAGTGGTTTCCTCATATATCTAGTTCCTCAAGACATCATATAACAATAGAGTCAAATACCTTTCTAAAATCCACAAATATTGTTATTATGTATTTTTTTTTTTTTTTCTAAAGTTGTATTCATGCAATTCATAACACCTATTGCAGCTGAAGTGGTGTTCTTTCTGCTTTGAAATCGATACTGATTAGGATCAAATCCCCCGTTTCTATTGACAAATTCAACAATTCTCTCTTCATAGGCTTTACTTAATCACCTTATCAAAGCCATAAGTCTATAGTTACCTGGATCGCTTTTATCTCCTGTTTTATAAATCGGGACTATAATCGAAGTTTTGAGACAGTCGGAAAACTTCTCTGTTTCAGGATCTCCATTTATTATTATCGAAAAAGAATAGAGAACGAATCAACTGTCGGACTATTTCAACTTTCTCTGGTGAATAGTTTTAGCCAATTCTTTGCTAAATCGTGAAACACTCAGGAAAAACGAAATAAGTTTTCACGAGTTCATAAAAACATTTCGTTTTTCACGAAAGTTTCACGACTTTGCAAAGAATCGTTTAAAACGATTCACTTACGAAAGTCTAAATAGTCTGACAGCTAAATCATATTCGTTTTTCTTTCCGATGTTTTCTTGTAGAATTGCTTTCGATTCAAATATATAAGGTATACATCAGCAAAATTAAGTTACGCAACAAGCTTTTAAGTTATATAAAAACATTAACATGATTAGATTTTTGTGATTTGTTTATTTAACTTATTTTGCTGATGCACAGCCATCAACACTCAATTACTGTAGTTCTTGTTGGTTTAGGGCTTAATTATATCAAATAATAGTATTGACGTCTATGTTTATTTTCTTCATTTTATTGTATTTTAATAAAAGCATGTTTTTAAAGGATTTTTTAATTTTCATTTTTAATATTAGGTGTACACAAGTACGTCTAGAATTATCGCTGTTCTGATTTTTTTTTTGTAATCCATTGAAGGTTTTGATTTCCGCCCTTCTTCAGCGAATTGCCAAATTTTTAAATTTGTTTTAATTATATCCTTTTTTTTGGGTTTCAATTTGACTCATTGACTCCATATCAAAATATTGTTTCCAATGTGTCAGACGATGTGCACATTGAAAATTTTAGGTTGATCTTACTGTTTCCTAATGCTCCAAGCAAAACCCTGGACTCACGAATGGTGGTGAGTAAAAAATGTATAACGTGTGGGTGCCGGGTCACGATAACAAGTCACGAATTTGCCGAAGTCTGGAAATTAAGTCACTGAATTATGAGCTATAAAATTATGAATCCCAATTGTGACTAACGACTCACAAATCACGGATCTTGAGAAACGAGTCAATAATTGCTAGTAACGATTTACATTCGTAAGTTACGAATTATGGCCTTCAGTAACGCGTCCTGAAGAACTATGAACAAATATTAATTACTAATTTGAAATTAACAGATCAATTTTTTTTTTTTTTTTTTTTTGTTAAAGTTTTGCTTAATTAAGTCTGCAACTATAGGTAAATTAACATTTTTCAAACAAATTTACTTATTTCAAAACACAAATTTAAAACTATCCGCCTAAAATGCTACTGTCCAGCAGAGTTCGCATAAAATTTCCCATTCCTAAAAGATCCCAATCGAATTCCCCGCAGCTGTCAAGCGAATAGAGAGAGACTTTTGTTTTCTTCAACTTTCGCTCTTCAGTCGAGTTCTTGTCGTGTTGGATTGATGTCGTTCGGTGGGTGTGCGTCCTGTTCGTAAATTTTTTTGTTCTTGTTTTCATTCAAGTGCCGCCTCGCCTTTGTTCTGCATCAGATCAACAAAAGTGCGGTTCAATTCGACGGTGTGTCCTGTGCCCTTCACCAGTTTTGTTTGAATCCTTCGAAATTGAAATGACCGCTGAGGCAGCCCGAACCGCGGGACGGACTGTAGGAATTCTTCTACACCAACTGCAGGCCGCTGCAACGGCCGAGGATGCACAAAACCGCCAGAGCGCAGCGCATACATAGACCTGTTGCACGTTAATGTGCGCCGCGGCCCCCGCCACCGTCGCTCCAATCATCGTATTCCGAATGTAAGAGATTTCGATGTTTTGCCGCCCGCTCCAAGTTTTGTTCTGTGTTTGGTTCTTGTGTAAAATTTGATAAAAAAAGAAACATTGAAACGTTGTAAATAAAGCGTTTCTGTGAAAAAAAAACCGACTGTTTGCCTAATTCCCGTTTTAGCGGCTTGCCCGTTTTTCGCCGTAAACAGGACTCGGAGGACGTTTTGGCCGAAATCGTCGAAGGATGCATTTCTGGTGTGAGTCCTTCCCTCTCTGTCGTGTGAACATCGTCATATCCCTGTCCCGCTCGTGTGACACCTTCGTCCAGTCGGTCGACTTTTGACAGAAAAGGATTTTCCCCAGCGGGCGGAGGGGTGACTGGAAAGATCCTTTGTTGCCCTTCGCACAGTGTCAAAATAATTTATTTTTAGTGATAGATTCCCCGAAATTTATAGAAATATGTGAAAGAAAATGAGGGCCAGTTAGAAATTGGAGTCTTCATTAAAGGAAAAAGTTAACCGTAGTTGTGCATTTTTGCCCCTGAACGCAGGCGGCGACGAAAATATATATTTCTTGGAATTAGTGTGTAAGAAATTCGTTTGGTCTGGAGCTTCTAAGCTATCTGCAGGAGCAACTTGCTAGTTGCACCTTCTGCTGCAGGGCGCTCAGGGTCACCAAAATGGGGGGAGTTCGGTCTCGCCCCATTGGCCCCTCGGAGTCCCTCTCCGACGGGAACGGGTCCATCCTGTCTGGCCAGCAGGGCGGCACGCTGCAGAAGCAGCTCTACCACCATCAGATCTCCCCGCAGAGCTCCATCATGTACCAGAACAATCACATCCGACAGCCGAGCGTCCGGAGCAGGTCCTCTCAGCCGATGCCCGATCCCGGGGAATTGGATAGGAGATTTGCCAAAGTTCTGGTAAGTAAAAAGTCGACACGGGTCAACCACCGGGGAATTTTAGTCATCAATCTGCCGGCCGGCTAAATATTTCGGGTTTTGGGTTGACCTTAGGGACATCAAAGAGCTGATTTGATTTAAGTTTGATCTAGGGTATAAAGTACTTCAAACGAAAGTATTACTTCCCCTTATGAACTCCTGATTAACATTTTCTTCTATGCTCCTTCGTTAAATCAACCCTTTAACTTAAAATAGCTTTTGACAGTTTTTGGTAATGTGTTCTCACGTCAATTCATTTCCACTTGTAAAAATAGACCTGCAGGAAATCCAGATGTTTTTTCAGCTCGTTAATTATGTTAGTAGGTTCAATATCAGAATGGCATAGGGTCGTGTCATCTGCGAACAGGCTAATATTACAATAAATATTTTCGGCTATATCTACGATTATAGAATACAAATCTGAGGGATGAACCTTGTGGAACTCTAGCTGCAATTCTCTTTGTGTCGGAAAAGGTGTTCATAATGAAAACGTCGAGATATCTATTTGTAAGGAACTTCAAAGATATCATAGGTAATTTAAAAGTCCAAAGGCGTCAAATCGCAACTGCACGGAATTTTCTTTTCAAAATTAGTACAGTTTCAGCAACATAGCATTCACTTTGGAAATAAGTTTTCAATATTTCCGATATTATTCAAGCGTTAAATCTATTCATTTCGTACCTCGGAGATGTGATATTGTGTTTCTGACAATTTTTTCAGTGCGAAAGAGCTGTCTGTATAAAAATGACATGTAATTTAAAAAGAAACCAACAGATGGACCACCCTATATATACTTTTTGATACCTGTATTGCAAAACGTTCTAGCTTATGCATGCAATTGGCCAACATTAAAAATTTTATGAAAGGTCTTGTGAAAATCTCATAAAGTTTATGAATTTAATTTAAAATCAGAAATCTATAAAAGGAAACTAAGGAATTGAATTTCCAAATGTTGACACCACATTATTTAAAATTAGTAAATCTGAAAACACTCAGGTGTCAATTTTCATTGAAATTCTGCTCTGGACAAACCACTTAGAAAGTAGGAAGGCGTTCCACATTTTCGTCATACTTTTATTTCCATTAGACGGTTTTTGTCTGCAATAATTTTTTCAGAAATGGGAGTGGAATTATGATTAGCAAAAGTGCGTAAAAACCCTCATTTGCTCTTAAGACTAAAAAACCATTGAAGCTTTAATTTTCCGCTGCATCACTCTTGTAATTTTCGTCAAACAATGTGTTCCCCTACAGAAACTATAGTTTTTTAGAAATCATTAATTTTTTGTAAGTTCGTTTCAAATGTAAAACATCTGATTTGCCACTATGATCTGCGGTCGTTTTTACCGAAAATGGCATGGAGAAAATAAACAACCTCTGTCACCATAGGCAACAAATTATCATTGAATGCGTCAACACCCGAAACTGAAAAGCTCTTACGAAATAACAAATAAAAACGCGTCGTATGCGCAGATGAAATATTGATGCTGCAAGCATGTAGGTAAGTATGACAGTCTCCGAGCGACGATATAAAGCACAAACAATGCGCAGATGAATTTAGAGCAGATAGAAAGACGACAGCCCAAATAAGTTTCTCGGTAAGGCTTAGTAAATAATTGTTTTAAGAATTCAAGGTCAGAGTAGAGTGGAAATCTTTTGAATGCAATGATTAAAAATAATTAATCTGTTATGAGGAATGGCCTATTTTAATTCGTTACGAGTATAAGACCTTTCGAAATTTTTTAAAATACACTCATTAATCATTTACGAAAGTTAAGAGGTTAAGGGTTAATGAACGCAAAATCAAAATTATGACCTGGGAACTAGGGAAAATGCACCAATCAGACAAAATATGACGGTAGGAGATTAATACCTGCAAAATATAAACTACAGGTTTGAACGAAAGATTTTACAAAAATGCTGGGACCTTTAAGAGGAGAATCAACCGAACTAGAGAATTGGGTACGTCAAATTGTAAAATCTAGGTCCTAAACAAATTAAAGAACTTTTTCTTATAATGCATAATTTTGTTTCATTTTGATAACTTGAATGAGAATTATTCTTTTAATTTATTTATTTCAAGAACTCCTCCTCCTTTTTACAAAAAAAAAGTGAAAACGTTGTAAACCTTAAATTAAAGGTATTTACGCAATTTTCAATGATTTTAAATAATTCGAAAAAACATGTATCTGAAAAAAACGTTAAGTTGTTGAATGTTCCTAGAAAGTTTCATCAAAATTCGTGAAGTTGCCAAATTATAAAAGTTTATAGGTTTTTTTTTTTGACGCAGATAGATCTCAATTTTTGGATTTCGAGAATAATAACAATTAGCCATAATATTCTACGCAATATAGGCTTCAAATTAAAAAACTTCATTTTGTTTATATTTATCACTCATGAATCACGATACCTAACAGAATTATATGAAGATGAGTAACGACTGTACTTCGATTTAAATCAACAGAATATTTTATCAAATTACAAAATATTTACTATAAAGCAATACTCCGATACGACATAATCTGCGAATTAAAAAAATCGAATTACTTAAATCGCATCATAACGTAGATAATCTGGTAAGAGGCCGGTCTTGAGCAATTTCAGCAGCACTGCGATTGTTGGTTTTTTGAGTTTCTCAACTTGCGTGCCTGCGTTATCAATAAATCAAAGGTCAATCGTAAATTCCTGGGCATTCCCTTTTTTTGAGTTGATGTTTTAATGGCATTTCATTTCGACTCTTCCCGATACATGGGAATTAGCCACAATCAAATGTCCCCACGACAGCTATGTTATAAGTGACTAATTTTAGCCCGCTGGAGAAGGGAATGTCGGAGCATCGCTGGCTTCTTTATCGCTTCAGCGCGAGCCATAAATACCGGCCGTCATTTAACTGGACGCGCTTCATGTCCATTTTTGCGGCTTTAACGACAACTTCCTCAGTATTTTTATGGTACCAACAGGGCTGGGTTTTATGTCGACTTCTCATGCTACGCCGCCGTCAAAATTCTTTCCCGGCTCGCGGCCAATTAATTGTCTAACTCACTTTAAGAATTAAGACCCTGTATCATTCCGTCGAGCGTCTGAGCTGTGATTTTGGATCTCATACACGCTCAGAACTGTGTCGGACAGATACTCCATGTATTTTGAGACAACGCGCTTAGCGCTGGCAACCACCCAAGCGGGATCAATAATTGAACAGTCATCAACCGCGAGTGAGTCACTCGCTTGCTGGAGGAGACCCCCCGTGCCGAGTTTTGCGCACGCTCGAATTCGCGATACATCGCACAATGTGAATTCGACGGTAAGCGAACCCCAACCCCACTCGCTTCTTTCGGTTTTTTACGCCGCTTCAACAATTTTGCATATCCACTCCACATATTTCCCAATCGGCTAAAAGGTGAAATAAACGCGCGAGCGCGGTAAGTTACTCGCGCTTGCGCGCACGAAGCAACGCTAAGACAATCGCACGGCAAGCTGGAACCCACCACTTCTACACCTCTCCCAATTGGATGATGATTAATTCCTGAGCCGCAGATTATGCACGTCGTCCAGGTCGCGCTGCTTTCGCGATTATGTCATCCATCTTCGTGATTCTCTAGAGGAAAAGTTTCGCGGCAGCCGCGGACGGTAATTACGCGCTGCGGCAGCTTTTGGGTCATTTAAGCGATGATTTCATTCAGAGGCCGGCGAATGTCCTTAAGCTCACTTTTTCTGGCTGGAGTTACGGTCGTCCGCGAAATGACTGACTCAAAACCACTCGACGGTGTGGCGGTGCTCTCGGGGGTGTTGTCTTGATGATTTATTTTCGCTTAGCCATCGTGGTAGGCACTCGAGACGCGTGCTGCTAAATACAGAACACTTTATTCAAGCGAACCGACAGCTTTGTTTTAGCAGGTGCATTGTAAGTGCATGCGACTATCTCATCTTTTGAATCGATGTTTGTAACGCAAACATAGTAATTAGAATAAGGATACAATTTTGTTAAAGCGTGCTTGTTATGCCGACTCGATATCAAGAAACAGCGCGTTTATAAGATTGCATACTTATGTTGAAGTATGCAGTTGGTAATTAGCCTAATTTAGATTATGAGGTTAAAAGTGATAGCAGGTACTAAGAAAATAGTGCATGTCATCTCTATATATACCCTATTATCTCATTTTTAGGATTCTGTTAACTTGAAACTTGCTGATAATATGTTATTGGAAACCGAGCTTATCCGACTTGAGATATTTTTTCTGATATCTATAGTATACCAAATTTTTATAATAAATTCGAAATAAATAACCCTCAACTCTACTATACTATCGGCCATCTAAAATTTCTAAATTTCTTTAGAAGACTTAAAATCAGCAACTCTTGAGTGTTTCAAATGTTATCGCGATTGTGATTTTCTTAAAAACGTACTATTTTAGGAATTTATCAGTAATTATTGTTATTTTTGTTGTTTATCTAAAGGATATATCAGACATAAGAGGCCTGATTCTGGCTTTCACGTTAATTTCAATTCACGGAATATTAGGTGACTACCAGAATCAGGCCCAAGAGAGGTATTTAAGAATTCTATAGGTCAGCTAGTTTTTTAAATAGGCCTGTTAATAAATGTTATGCAGCTTTATGATTTTATTTTATGGTGAATTAAATTCGAAGAAAAATATAGTTGAGACAATTTGTTGTCTATCGCGATTTACTTCAAAAAATGTTTTATTACAATACTTTTATGAATTCACTTTCTCTGTAAGGGTGAAATCTTACAATAAAAATTTCGACTAGTTTTAATTGAGGTGGAGCTTTGGAATTTTGCACACGTTTATGAGTCCGGTGACAATGCAATATAGTGTATGTAATGTCATTCTAAATCCAATATGGTGGACACCCCAAGATGGCGGATTATCTTTTTCTTCACAACTCTCTTGACATGGGTATGAAATGAAAGGGTTTGACGAGTAAAATAGAATTGCACATTTTAAGAAATACATCAATATATACAAAATACCCGCTTTTAGTTTTTAATAATCCATATACATTTTAAAAACATTTTTATGATCAGAAAGAAAAAATACTTTTTTCTTTGTAGTAAGTATACATTTATAGAAGTTGTGGTGTCCGGTGGCTTCAATAAAACACAGTTCTCTTTGTCAGCTTCTTTACTCGTCGGCGGCTTAATCCCGAAAGAGACAGTTTACACAAAATAATCTTACATCTAGTACATCTAGTAAATCTAGTCCTACATGTTCTACAAGTTCTAAACTAGTCCAGTAATTCTCAATTCACTACAACACCTCCCTCCTAACTTAGAAACTAACTAATATAAGAAGTTCATAAATTCTCTGTAATTCCAAATTCATTAATACTAAAATTAATTCATTTCACAGAAATGATTTCAAATTTATTTTATTTTATTTCTTACTTTTTAGTTGTGCAGGATGTGGCGCAGCAGTGTGCCTGCTGTTATTATTCTTTTAATCACGTGTATTATTTTTTTATGGATTTAATTCTTTCTACATGTCTTTTTATCAACATTCCATTATCCAGTTCGCACAAATAGATTCTTTTACCAAGGACTTTTTTTATCTTAGCTTTTATCCAGGTGGGCTTATTATTCTTGGTATCATGTACCCTAACTTCGTCACCGTATCTGAACACTACTCTCCTCCTTCCCCCATAATGTTTTTGTTGGTTCATTTGTTTATTTTTTAAGTTTATTTTAGCTTGTTCGTTTTCATTTTCTGTCTTTAACTGGTAGGGATTTAATAAGTCCAAACGTGTTTTAATTTTTCTGTTAAAAATCATTTTGGATGGAGATAGCTTGGATGAGCAATGCTCAGTTACACGGTAACCAAGCAGAAAGTTTTGTAGTGTTTTTTCAATTTCATAATCTGTTTTGGGTTTTTGATGAAGTGCTCTTAGAAGTGCATTTTTTACAGTGCGTACAGAATTTTCTGCTTGTCCGTTTGTTTTGGGGTAATATGTTGGTGTAGTCCTATGAATTATGCCGTTGGATTTTAAAAATTTTTGCATTACTTCTGATAAGAATGTTGTTGCGTTGTCAGATACTATCATATCACATAGACCAAATCTTGCGAAGGTCTCTCGTAATTTCTGTCTAGTGAACTCTGCAGTAGGACTTTTGGTTTTGAATACTTCGATCCACTTTGATTTAGAATCTACAATTATGAGGAACCAATAACCCCATTTTGGTCCTGCAAAATCTATGTGGATTCTGGACCACACTTTTTCTGTGATCTCCCAAGGGATGAGAGGGGATTTTCCCGGTAATGAAGAGTTTATTGCACATGCTTCGCAATTTTTAGTATATTTTTCAATGTCCTCGGTCATATGAGGCCACCAAAAATAGTTTCTAGCAATGGATTTCGTTTTGCTCATTCCCATGTGTGGTGAGTGTAATTCTCTCAATATAAATTCTTGATATTTTTTCGGAATTAAAATTCTACCATTCCACACTATAAGATCGTTTTCAACGCTTAATTCATTTGCTTTACGAACGTATGGTAGGAATTCCGCGCCTTTTAAGTTATGCACTTTGCTACCTTTGATGGCTTGATATAAGGTTTTTAAAATTTCATTATCCTGAATTTCCGATTTAATGTCTTCTAGATTAAGAAGCAAATCTTCACTCTCTCCAATAAAGTTTATTGAAAAGTCTTCTTCAGTGTCAGACTGAGTTATATTAGGGTTATTTAATCGTGACAGTGGGTCTGCTATGTTGCTTTTTGTATTGATGTATTCTATTACATAGTCGTACCCTGATAGAAAAATTGACCAACGTTTTAATCTTTCGGAAGCTACAACCGGTATACTTTTATCGTGGCCAAAAATTCTTAAGAGAGACCTCTGATCAGTCTTTAGCTTAAACTTGCGCCCTGCTAGGTATTGATGCAGCTTTTTGAAAGCATACACAATGGCTAGAGCTTCCTTATCAACTACTGAATAGTTCATTTCAGTTTTTGTTAACCTTCGTGATATGAATGCTATGGGCCTTTCGGCTCCATTTTGAATGGTTGATAAAACTGCAGCTACGCTATGCTTGCTTGCATCTGTTGTGAGTATTAATTCTGAATTTAAGTCATAGTGTGCTAGGACAATATCCTCTGCTATTTTGTTTTTTATTTCTGCAAATGCTTTTTTGCATTCTTCATTGAAAATAAAGTTTTCTTTTTGTTTTAAGCAATTATATATAGGACCCATTATATGAGCAGAATCCTGTACAAATTTGGAATAATAATTTACTATGCCACACAGTGCACGTAATTCATCCAAATTTGTAGGTTCTTTGGATTTAAGAAATGCTTCAACCCTGTCTTTATTTTTAGAGAGTCCATCTGAAGAAATTGTGTGTCCTAAGTAATTGATTGATTGTGCAAAAAATGTGCACTTTTTTTTATTTAACTTAAGACCTGCTTTGCTTAAGGCCCGGAAGACCGTTTTTAATCGTTCTAATAGTTCATTTTTATCTTTCCCTCCTACAAGTAAATCATCAACATAGGGTATTACACCGGAGATTCCTGACAACACTTTCTCCATTTCTAACTGAAATTTCCCTGTGGCGGGCTTTATGCCGTAGGGCATTCTCTTCATCTTATAGATTCCTAAATGAGTGCTAAGCGCACAAAGTTTCTGAGACGATTCGTCTAACTTTAGCTGCATGAAAGCTTGTTTAATATCTAGTTTAGCAAAAATTGTGCTGCCTGCCAATGAGGCAAAAATATCCTCAATTCGAGGAAGGGGATGATTAAAGTCCTTTAGGAATTTATTGATTGTGATTTTGTAATCACCACAAAGTCTTATGCCATCTGATTTGCTTACTACGACCAGGGGAGTCCCCCATTCACAATTGTCTACCTTTTCGATAAGACCAAGTTGACACCAATGTTTTATTTCCTTTTCAACTAGTTCCCTTTTAGAATAAGGGATAGGCCTGTATTTGACGAACTTTGGTGTAATGTTAATGTCATCCCTTAATTGCAAACTGATAGTGTTGTGTTTATATTCTCCCATGTTTTCGTGAAATAAGGTCTTATACTTGTCGAGCAGTTCTAAGAGCGCTTCATCAGAATTATCACCGTTTTTGTTATCACTTTCTTTATTATTAATTGCATGTATTGATGTAAAACCGATATTGAATTTAGACATAAAGTCACGGCCCACAATATTGTTCGCGGCGTTTTTGATTACAAAAATTTTTACTTGTTTTGATTGTTTATTGTACGTTACGGAATCGGTAAAAGAACCTAATAATTGTAATTGCTCACCTGTAAATGATTTTAATTTTTGTGTTACCGGTTTTAATGGTTTTGTTGTTAAATTTGTTGAGATACTCCTGCTCTGTAATCGCTGTGACCGCTGCGCCACTATCCAACTCAAATGTACACTGCCTTTCACCTAATATTACTGAAAGCATTATAGGATTATTATATTTGTCTACTGTTATATTTGAAATAAAAGACTTATCAATGTTAGTCCTGTCGTGTTCCATTGAGGATTCATAAGCTGGAGTGGTTGTTTGAGCTTCATCTTGTATTGAGTTGACTGATGATTTTGTGGTGCAGACGAGAGACAGATGGCCCCATTTTTTGCACTTTGTGCACTTCCCGACTAGAATTTATAGCGGGCATGCCTCATGAAGCGTGTGGGCCTCATGTGGCAAGTGAGGGGTATGCCGATAGAGGGATTTCCCCGTAGATTCCTCATGAGGTCCTCATGTGGCAAGTGAGGGGCATGCCGATAGAGGGATTTCCCTGTAAATTCCTCATGAGGACTTCACAAAATAAAATCAGCGATACTGAAGTGAGGTTTACCTTATGAGTACCTCACAAGGGTCTTATGAGGCAAACCTTACAATGAAATAGGCAATCCCACCTTTTGCCTTACAGGGGTTCGATTAGGCAAACATCACATATACACCTAGGCATACTTGACGTTATCTGCTAGTGGGTTATATTTGCAAATTATCAGCTGGGCTCGATTAAAGCACAAATCCCAGTATTATTATATTATAGCTGTCTTATCGGGTTTTCCTTACAAAAACTTCGTATTTTATAATCTATTGCATGAAGTATCATCTTCTTGAGAATCCCTCGACGAATCCCCCTACGAGCTGACAGCTCATCGCCATATTGCGGCACTCGTTCTTTTTCGGATTCTACCCGCAGGACGGACAACATCAGGGCACACTCGCCTCGGACTGAGTTTAAGTTTATTATAATAATTTATACTAATAAAGAAGTATTTCCAAATGTATATAAGTATAAGGAGTTAGGATTACATTATTAAGTATTACAAAGAGAGCCTGAATGAGGCAAGGCGTTATTTGCCCTACGGCAGCCTCGTAGGACCCACACGAAGCAGTATGGCTAGCCTCATAGGGACCCTAGCTGTACCCCACCAAAATTCTAGTCGGGTTTTGCCTCACGAGGCCCACATGAGGCAGTCATAATGATGCGCGAATGAGGCAAGGCGTTATTTGCCCTTCGTGCGCCTTATAGGGCAGCCTCATGGGACCCACATGAGGCAGTGTGGCTAGCCTCATAGGGGCCCTAGCTGTACCCCACCAAAATTCTAGTCGGGTTGTATGTCTTGTATCTGCATTTGCTGGGGATGTGCCCAGGCTTATTACACCGCCAACATTTATTTGGAGGTGTTTGACTTTGTTTATTTGGTGGGTTTGATTTTGTTGTGTTCTTATGGATTTTTTGATCCTGTCGAGATGAAATGTTTGTTGTTGATTTCACATGATGAACGCTAACGTTGTCAGTTTGTAGCTCTAATGTCTGTGCTACTTTTAGTGCTTGCTGTAACGTGATTTCAGGTTTTTCTTGTGCTAATTTTTGAAGTAGTTTTCCGGAGAATCCCGTAATGAATTTGTATTTCAAAAGTGAGGTTATTTCAGATCCAAATTTACAGTCGGCTGCCCGCTCCATGATTTTGGCATACCACGAGTTTACGGTCTCGTCCGCATTTTTCGTAACCTCGAAAAATTTTTTTCGCTCTAACCATACATTTTTTTGTGGAGCAAAATGTTGGTCTAGGATTTCACATAGCTCGCCGAAGGTTTTACACTCAGGTTTTTGTGGTGTGCACAGATCACGTAACAATTTATATGCACTCTGATTTAAAACAGAGATTAGTACACTGACCTGATCTTTGGGTGTCACGTTTGTGATGGCTAACGAATGAATCAGCTTTTCTTTGTAGATCGTCCAGTCGTCTTTTGTGGGATCGAACTGCCTGCTGTTCACAATGTAATTCGCCATTGCCATTGTCCCTAGGATTTTCTGACTATTGTCCCCTTCAAATTCCATGTAGCTTTCGTTGTGCTTTTTCTTGCCTCCCATGATGCACGCGGTGCCAAAAAAATTATCCTCGTCGCCAATGTGGTGTCCGGTGGCTTCAATAAAACACAGTTCTCTTTGTCAGCTTCTTTACTCGTCGGCGGCTTAATCCCGAAAGAGACAGTTTACACAAAATAATCTTACATCTAGTACATCTAGTAAATCTAGTCCTACATGTTCTACAAGTTCTAAACTAGTCCAGTAATTCTCAATTCACTACAGAAGTGTTTTTTTATATTTTTTTATTTTTACTTTAGTACTGATTAGCAATATCAAAATCAGCCTTTCTTAAAAAAGTAAAGTTTAATTAAGTATAACGATCAAAATCGAAGATTATTAAGAAAATTTCCTCATTTACAAATTTTACAGGAAGTGTTTTTCTCCTTTCTTTTCTAAAACCCCTGATTCTAAGTTTAAGAGCCTTGAAACTACACAAGTTTTTAGTCAGTTAATTTTTATTCAAACCTAATTTGATGAGTGGACGCGGAAAACAGAAAAATAAAGTCAAAATTATCATTCTCTTAGTTAAGTCATAAAAAAATCAAAATTAACTGACGGATTCAAGCGTAACTTTATTTAGAAATTGTATTGTTGAAATATTCCTCTAAATACGTCATCAAAAATAGGAATATTTCGGATTTCTCGCCATTAAAAGCTTCCAAATTTAGTTTGATATTTTTCACAATGGAAAGATATTAAGTTAATGTTTTATTTATCAACGTCTATTCAATTGAAGATAAAATATGAATGAAAAACAGAAAAGCAATAAAACCGAATATAAAGGAAAAATCACCCCATCACCCATTGATTCCAGAAAACTCGTTTTCTGAAAGTATCCCTTAAATAAAATACCGAAAAATATTCCTTTTGCGAAATTATATGGATCAAAGCAATAAAAGGCACATAAAAGCGTCCCCAATCAATCGCACCGAAGGCAAATATTGTTACCAAATCAATTTCGATTTCGTAGCGCGACACAAAGCCAATCTTAAGAAAAACGAAAGGCCCAAAGCCAAAGACCAGTTTTGCCACACTTTTGGCTTCGGCATTCGTCGCTTTTGCGGAGCACAGAAAAAAGAAAATATTTTATGGAACTGGAATTCTTTGGGGGCGCCCTTGATCCCTCGATTTCTGTCTGACTTACAATTTTTATGCCAGGGAACATCGAAAAAATTCAAAGAATATTTTTTTGTAGGCAAATAATAAAGTTTAGGCGGGTTTCTTTAATGCGGCAAGGAACCATACAGAATTATGGATGCAATAATTTGTTTATTCAAGCGGCACGATTTTCCACGAATTCAACGGTGTCATTTATGGCGGGAAATTCAATCCGGACCAAGTCAGGGAAGTGACACCTTCGCGATAAGTGCTCATTTATGTAGTTGCACATAGAATAGAACCTGAACGGAAATATTTTTACGAAACATCTGGCGTCAACATAATTTCCCCTGAAGCGGTCCCAGTCATTGGTGCTAATCGCCCCCGATGCGCCTGGGAGCAAATTGGACAGACGGACGGACGGGATTCTTTCCTAGGAATTTTCTGGCTAGAACTGGGACCCCTAAACCCGTTGCCCGATGTCCATTCTTGGCAGCACCTCCTCATGTGATATGAATCAGCGCCCCAAGAAAGAGCCTCCTAAGTACCAGCTCACGACCACGTTAATGCAATTTTTAGAATAGATTGCAGTTGAGCGCTAAGACGGCATAAACGGGGCGGATCGCGGATGTGGGTGACGCCGCACTCCGCCGAAGGAGGTTGATCCGCTCGCCGCCGCCGCGCCGGCAGTGATCCATTCGCGCATGTGCAAATGCGGGCGAGCCGCCGGAATATAAGGAAAATGGCTCCAGTGAATGCGACTCGTTGGAACTATGCCTCAGCTCTGAGTCGAGCACGGGCAGCTATGCAAATAAGAAAATTATCTGGAGTGCCCTGAACACAATCGGGCACATTCATGCAAATTTGTTTTTATTAAGGCGATCGAGCTGCTCAGGCTCGCTCACCTCCTTGCCTCTTGACTGCGCGCCGCTAAATCAGTTTTCAGACCTTGCCTTAATGATAAGCGGCTTTTTGTGCTGCTTCCGAAAGCAAGGCATTAAGGCGACTTACTTGCAATGCAAGTTGAAATCAAGAAGATTTTGCTTAACATATTTTCGTCCGGCAAAACATGTCAAAACAAGCTATATCTTTAAAAATACAAAACATTTATAAAAAGTTTCATTTTCAAGCAAATTTCAAGAAGTTGAGAATTGTTGCGCTACTATATTACATCCACATCTTGAATTCTAAAATTTAAATAATAAATTCGAAATGCAGTAACCTCCAAAACTTATGTTTTCAATTCCAAGAAATATTGTCAATCATCTGCATCATTTAAATTCCAAATCTTAAATTTCAAAATTTTGATAGACAACGTAATTATTTACCACAAAAGTCTCAAGTCTCAATATGTGTTGAAGAAGTTGAAAGAAGAAGTCGCCATATTATTATATCAACCGTTCTGAATCCCCAAATTTCGGTAACAAATTCGAAATTAATAGGTAACCCCAAAAACTTCTATATTCTAATTTTCAAAATCTATCTTTAATGTAAAGAATTCATATTGGATCTGTTGTTTTGAATAGAAATTAGAGATCCCAAAAACCCGTCAGACAGATATATTTTGAGATAATTGTGTCAGTGCAAAGTTTATTGCGCATGTATTTACTAAAGGACATTTAAAGTTAAAATCAAAAGAAAACATATTTGAATAAAAAAAAATTGTAATATGATAGTCAGCTAAATTTGAATGTATACTTTTGTAAGAGTTTTGATTTCAAACTATACTTTTGACAAAGAGAGCATTGAAGCATGTCTTCATATTTTTCAGTTAAACTTGTTCGTTTTTAGTTTTAAAGACGGATTTTTCTTTAATTGTACAAATTAACATAAAGTTAGTAATTTTTGTTGATTAATGTTTGCTTTTTGTGTAAAAGAAAGCAGGAACTGCATTTTTTGTGTATAATAATCGTCATAAGGCTAGACTATCAAACTGAAAGTTCAAGATATACAATTTTGGAGGTAAAATGGAATATAATATATATTATACACTATATACATTATAAGGTCTATTGTTTTAAATACCATCCCCAAACATCAAACAGCTGGCCAATCCAGAACTTGTAAATTGTTGTGTATTTCATAGTTTTACACTTCTTGCAGTGTGGACGGTTGCGTTGTCTTGCTGTTGTTTGTTAAAATGTAACTCTGACAAATAAACAGCAGTTAAATAAAGTATCATTTTATTATTTTGGAAGCACCTTCACCTTTTACATGTTTCAAAGAGATTAGTGAGGGTAATCAAGTGTCATTATTTAAATAACCCGAAAATTGAAACTGGGAATTTCCACCTCTTCTTTTTTTGGCTGAATGAACGTTTTGTTGTCTTGTCATGTAACGCTGATAATTGAAGTGCAAAGAGTTAATAAACGTAACAAGGCTTTTAACAGCTAAAACAATAATTCAAAATGTTGAACCCATCGTATTTTATGCATTTATGATAGCCTTTTTTAATTAATAATTCATTTAAAGTGTCCCATCTGTGCGAAAAGACCCGAAACTCAAAACATGAATTAAAGTCCCTCCTCTTCACGCTGGTTTCTTTCGTGTTCCTCTTTAAAATTTGAACGACCCTCGTCGGAATTAGCCCACCAATTCTTAACAAGGTATCCTACCTCTTTCAGATGTTACGGCTCCCACGTAAATTGTCCTCGTTCGGGGAAAGAGCTGCTGACAGAAGGCCTCATTGTCACGCTACCCTCCATCTATAAAATGGCATAATCAGCACGTTTTCGCGTGCCGTCTTTGTTCGGCCTCAACTGCTGCAAAATCTTCTATATATTAGAACTCCATAAATTCCTTTGATTCGGGAGAAAGAAGCGACTCGTTTCCCCGGTTGTATCTCCAGTGTTTTCTCCTTTCCTTGGGTGCACTCCACTTGTTTCTGGTATGAGCACCTATATAAAAGTATAAAAGTAGGTACCTGCATCTATTGTCATATTCCAGGTTGGATCAACTCCACGTTCATATTCATTTCTGCATTGCACGTACGTCTGCAGGAGCAAAACAAGTTCTTTTAGTTGTGAGGCGAGAGGCTTCTGTTCAAGGCCGCTGCACTATCTCGTCTTAACTTAGAACCATATGGAATCATCGCTTTTATGTAATTTTCTCGTTTTTTCCCCCATTGTTCATCGTTTTCTCATATCTCACTAGTCACTTTGGTGCATTTTGTGGGAAAAAACTGTTGTCGTCCAAAAGGTATTATACGCAAGAATAGAATCGCGCTGTTCAGATAGTTGGACTCTGAGTGTGTAAAAAGGTGATTTAAAGACACCGTGCTGGAAAAAACGTGACACCCAACAAAGAAGCAATTTAGCGGCTAAGTCCCTCGATCTAAGCTGCTGTTTTTGCTACCACGATGTGCTAGCCGATTTAAATGGTAATGGTGAGAAATGCCGAAGACCACCACTGCTTTTTTTTGCATGTAATCCTTAACGCTTTGCTTATCTTGAACGTCTTCTTCGTCACAATTAACTGTTTACCTGCGCAATTTGCATTCTGCTTACTCTTGCATGCTCGGTGAACTTATTCACACGAAGACCCAAGATCCAAAAGATGCTGACGGTTGCGGAATTTGCGCGAAGTGCGCCCATTTAATATATCCAAGAATGGAATAAATTTTCAGACAATTGTGTTTGCAATACCAAAAATGCGAGTAAGTGCACTTTTTCTTAATTAAGTAGCGCATTTTCAACGGGACAATGACCCAAAATAGTATGACAATGATGCAACTTTCTCAATGTAAGATGTTTACACTTTATATGGGTCATTCGTTAAGTTTACATGATTAATTGAAGATTACTTCAAGTTCAAGTGATAAAGATAAAGTCTTGTATATTTGAAGTACATGCACTTCATTTAAGTGAATCATCAACACTTATTGAAAATTCTGTGGAAACGAAACTTGAAATATTTGATATCTGATATTTGAAAATTAGAAATAAATTAAAAAAAAAACCCCTGAAGAAAAAATATTTCCGAGTAATGACAATAATGCCCTCATTATTTAAAAAGGGGTTCTATAGAACTATCATGTGTCATATAATGTATGCTAATGGTTTGATTCACACTGCCTTATGCCTCTTTCCTCACGGGCCACACAGCAGATGTTTTCCTAAAGATGATCTGAAACTGTCCTATTTTCATACATTTGGCTGCGAGTAAGGTACTAAAGGGGTAAAATATTAAAGCCGCGAAGCAAAAAAATGGTTCGTAAACATACTTATTCCTCCTTCAAAAATTCAACGTCCTGGCCCATTGCCGGTTGCTTTTTACGACAAAATATTGTCTTTGAAGACCTACTTGACTTGTATATGTAGCCCCAAAGCACGGAGTAGCTATAAAAATATATTTAGGGATTCGTATACGTCGGCCTATCTTCGAAATTTGTTATTTTTCGTGTGAAAAGGTAAGGAAAAGGTCCGATCCTTCAAAAAAACTAAAACGAACTTCCCAAGCAATCAAATTCTGAGGAAAGAGGTTTGAATGTTCAGCACTTCTCGGCCTGGTGCAAGGTAAATTGCTCAAAATAGCCGTCTTTTAGTAAACAGCCTGAAAGCCATGTTCGCATCGACCATCTGATAAGCAGCATAGCATTTTTGGAAAGAAAACAAAACATCAACATACTTTTTGATTAGCTAGCAGAGTTCGGTTAGAGATTAGTCTACTAGACAATTTTTGATGATGTTCGAAAACTGATAAGTCTGTGTTTTTTTGCTATAATGAAAAAAAGTAAATTTCGCATGTTGATTTTTATTTTTTTTTTATTTATGTTTTTTAAATTTAGTTCCCTACGATTAATCATCAAGCAATTCTCTACCTGGTTCTATAAAGTTTCAAATATAAAATGTTTTATTTTTTGATTGATTTTAACCAGTTTTCTGATTAAATGATTATTGAACTTAGTGCACAAACTACTGATTGTTGCACGGCTTGTGTGGTTCATAGCGTTGTCCTGTTGAAACCAGAGCTCAATTCTTAAGTTAGTTCGACGTTGTAGGGGATAAATTTGAGGTTTTTATGCAGAATTCTCCTCAGGCTAGTGTGGCTAATGTTCAGTTGCTGAGATCTGTGGCGAGTTGAGGTTCTCGGGTTTAGGTGCACACTTTCGACAACAGTTGCAATTTTTTCGGCTGTGCGCACAGGACGAACACAAAGATAACTTGTGTTATCAATTGGCATGCCAATCTCACAAACTTGCTTACAGCAGGCGCGGTTGGTGCATTATTTCGACCGAAATTTATTTCCATCCTTTATAAACAAATGTATAGAGGAATTCCTTAAGGTAGTAGTTCCCTCAAAATTTTCCAAAAAATCGGTTTTTGTTTTTTTGCATTTTATGATTCCTTATACCTTCAGGAATCATTTGCTAAATTTTTACAAAGAAATTCGAAAAAATCGAAGAGCTACAGCAGTTTAAGTGTGCGCGCATTTTTGAATATACACACATAAATATCTCGTAGAAAAACTTTAAACGCGTTTTTCTCGAAACTACATTTTACAACACGGCGGACAGTCAATCTCCGGATTGACTGAACCGATTTGAATAAACATTATAGCATTTTATTTGTTAAGGTCTATTGTAGGGCAATTCACCAGAATATTCCGAAAAAGTTGATAAAAAACATATTTTCAAACCGAACAAAGAAAAAAAAATGCGATTTTTGCAAATTTTTTTTTCAAACATCCGCCATTTTTTTTTTTACCGATTTTCTTTACTAATTGTGGTGAATTGCCTTATAAAACATCTTCCTTTTTAACATGCTTTTTTGTTTTTTTGTTTCCGACTTGCCGTTTCTGAGATTGAGTGTCCGCCATGGAACCCTCTTTTTTTGGACTGCTCATTTTTGAGAGCCCTCTATATATATAATAAAGTACTAAAAAAAGAAAAACAATTTTTTTTGTCAACTTCAAGACTTATATATTCAAATAAAAAAAGATCCAGTTAGATTTATTATAAAGGAGCTGAGAAAAAAAATAAAGTTTAAAAGTCTTTTTTTTCCTATTCTAGAGGGAACTAGTACCTTAAGGGGGGATATACATTTAGAACGAAAAAAAAAACTCATTTTTGAAAATTTTTTTTCAAGGGGAAGTTTTTATTCAAATCAATCGAAACTTTTTTACAATTATAAGTGTCTCCATGTAGTATACAAAAATATTTTTTTTTAATTTTTTTCAACAATGGCGGCCGTTAGATGGTGTTGAAAAAGTCGTTGTATTTTGCTTGTGCCGGCTCTCCTGGTCGCAATTTTGATCAGAAAACAAAAAATCAAAAAAATTTACATTAATTACATTCACAGTTAGTAGATGAATTAAAAAAAAAGTGAAAAAAGAAAAATTTGCACTTTTGGCGTAACTTTTTCGAAAAAATCAACATTTTTTCCGCCATTTTATCACATTTTTCCATATTTAATAATAAAATATTACAATAATTTTTAATTCATATAGAAGGTAATACTATAATAAAGAAATCCTATAAGTTTCAGCTCAATCGGATAACTAGTTTTCGAGTTATTACCGGCATAAACTCCGAAAATGCTGTTTTGAGAAAAACGCGTTGAAAGTTTTAATTATCGAAAAATCGTACTTACATTTTAATCAGCAATCCCGGGAACGATGAAAAAAAACACTTGGAGTTCGAATTTCGAAAAAAGGGTTTCAGGAGCGTATTCTACGGGAAATTTACTAACTTTTTATGCAAAAAAAAAAATTGGATTTTTTGGTCATTCTAAATGTATATCCCCCCTTAAGTCATAAATAAAAATTAAATGACCTTAAATTTCAAGTGATTCTAAAGTCTAATATAAAAAAATAATAATAAATATCTATCTTATCCAGATAAATTCAAATCGCTTCATTAAGTCCAACACGGCGAGATAAATCGATTTCCGCAAATGTTCCAAACTTTTGATGGTAATCTGAGAATATAATATAAACATAACAATAGGAATTGTGTTGTAAAATAAATACCGCATAAAGTGATAAAGCAGAATGAATTATTGTTCTTATGTCTTTTTTGCTGGTTTGGTCAAATCTGTGAAAACTAATCAGACCATTTCCCACGAAAAGACAAAGACGGGGAAGGCGGGTCCGCAGCAAACAATCGCGGCGGGTGCTATTGCGATAAAGCCCAGATCCAGATGCCGAACACTTTGAGTGTTATTATCTGAAAGCGGCTTTGACAAGCCCAACTAACTCGAGTCCCATTCGACAAGATATTTTTATCTTTGGACTTCAAGTTGCAGATGAACTCGACGAGGAAGGAATGCGTGAAATATTGAACTATGCGGGAAAACATTTCTCTGAATTTTAGTGATTTTCTGTTGTTTGGAATCGTTTCTAGTTTCTGTGGTATTTTTCATGAGACATTTTGACTATTTCTAGATATGAGGGATTTAACAATTACTCAGCTTGATTATATATAAATACATGATAATAATTTATATAATTTTGATTTTTCGAATATACGAAAATCTATGTTTTAAATTTATCCAATTTAAAATTTAAAATGAACGCTTTACAAAGGCAGTTAAAAACAATATAGTGTTTTATAACAATTTAGCAGGGTTTTAAAGATTAAAGCTTCATAGGGAGAAACTAAAAGGAATTACTTAACGTAATTTAGTTTAAAGCAAATATGATTCAATTATAGACTTTTAACTTTTAAAGATTTAGTCATTGAAATTTCTGTCCAAATCAGTTCAGTTTTTAAATATGAAATATATTATCATATCACTTTTTCAGTGTAATGCGCGGTAGTGAAAATAAAAAATTAAATATGTTAATTATACAGTACATACATCTTCAAATATTCCTCATTTTTAGAATACATTTGCATTTGGTCTAAATCTGTTTGCAGCCTTTTTTGTAACGCAATTTCAATATTTTATTGTATGTAGATTTATAAAGATAAATATGAAATGCGAAATATAGTATGTATATGTATAGTATCGTAAACATTATATCAAATTTAATGAGAGGGTCATGTGCACAATTTTGACACCTGATACGATAATCGACACTAATATCAGTAACAAATATTCGACTGAGTCTGTTAATGCTTAATTTGCTAAAAATAAAATCCATCTGCGAATTCAATAAGACGAAGTCGTTTAATTCGGCCTAGAATTTCTCGATTCGATTTATCAAGTGCAAACGGGGCAACAATTAGCCTATTAATTTCATTCATCGTCACAGTAATAAAAATGAACTCATTCAATTTTCATTGCAAAACGCAAGAGGGCAATGAATATGTGGCAAACAATTTTTATCGGGCATAGAAACACAAAAAATGCTGACACTGACCTTTTCGATAGTGCGCTCGAAAACATCGTATATCATGATAAGTACCAGACATTTTGCAGACTATTCGAATGGAATGTTATCCATTCGGTGGTGGAAGTCTCACCATGTCGCTGGATTTATATATTTTGGAAGAAAGACAAATTATTTCTGTCTCGCCAGTTCCTTTTGTTGAACGCTTATAAAAACGCTGCTTTAATTCGGTAAAAATTAAGGAAAATTGGGAAATACCGACTTAAAGGTTATTTTGTTAGACTTTGTGCTACTTTTCTTTGCAGTATCCGAACCTGCTTTTGCTAGGTTTTAGACTTTAGATTATATAATCGCATAACACTTTCTGGAGGTTAATTGGACTGTACTGGACATGACTCAGTTGTTTCGATTTTGAAACAGTGGCGTCGTCTATTCTCGGCGTAATCGGGGAAGCAGACTGCGTCTGTGTGCTTCACTAAGTCATGCGCAACGTGATTAGAGCAAAGCGGACGTGCGTCAATTTATAGGAGCCGCGGCGGTAGCATAAGCAGCAAATAAACAGAATGGTCGCTGTCCGCGATCATCGCATAATATCGGTCCGAGCAGGAAGAAAGTAAGTCTGAGATGTGCGCAAGCAATTTTTACCCGCCATTGAGAAGCGACTTGCGTAATAGAAAATTTGCAGTTGTAAACACTTTTATGAAACTAGTTTTTTTTTCAGCTATTAAATTGATTATTAACTTTCGCAGACATTTTGTCATGTCTTACGTGATTCAGAAATCTTTAATGAGGATGCTTATTAACTATATCAGCACGGGCCGCAAAACAGATAATTGAATTTTTGCCACTGTTTAAATTGCACTCTAACCCGCTTATCATGGTGACAAATCCTCTAAAATAGCACAAATTACATCATTTTCTATGCAATTCCTCTATAACTAATTTAATCAACCTACATTTTACTTATATATATTTTTTATAAAAGGTAGATGTGTATTTTTTTTTTAAATAAGCATATCTTTTAATGTAATTTTCCTATTAATAATGAAAGAAGACAAGAAAATAAACCTCTTTTAATCTTGATATTTTAAGACATTGGTCGTTTCGTGAAATTTTAAAATAAGCCTAAGAGTTTCTTCTCATAAAGTTTTTTTTATAGAATTTAAGCCAAGCCAAAGTAGCAAGCTCTCAAGTGTGACTTACCTAAAAGTATCTCATAAAACATAAACCTAATTTTTTTTTTAAACACACCTCAAACCTTTCTGGACTTCAAAAACTAATGCTGCCATCGTTGGCGTGGATCAAACATTTTTATGCCAATGGTAAAGCGTAAAATCGTTTAACACCAGTTTCACCTACTTTTACATAACTTGAAAATTTATGGTCCACTTCGATTCACATTTAATATTTGAGTTTTCCACTGTGAGGCGGTCAAAGAACTCGCCTTATTGCAAATAAGAAATAATTTTTTATTAGTTTAATATACAAAATAATTATTAGTTTAATATACAACCAATGAGGTAAAGGAACCAATGCGCGACAGTGCACCAATGCTCGCCACTCATAAACAAAATATCTTCTACTTGGAACGAAATGAGTTTTGAAAAATCCTTTTTTATGCTCAATATTGTTGTTAATGCGTCGACCAAAGTACAAGTTTTTATCTTTAAAATATTCCACAATAAAACATATTGAACAAAAAAATTACCAAAAATGTTACCGATCTCTCAAATATCTTAAGGTAATATTTGTAAAGAATTATTTTCGTTTGTTTCGAAATTTATTACGTATTATATACGTATAAGGATACTGTCTGCGATAGTAATTTTTGTAATTGTTATTGTCTTTATATTTTTTTATGGGTGTCGAGCATTGGGATATTCACAGTTTTGCTGTGTCGACTATAGGAGACTTTGTGACCTCATCATAAATTTAAATTTTTTAAAGAAACTTCTTCCTCAAGATTATCACACAATTTTTAAATCCAATTCCAATCAGTTTTTATTTCCATCTTATATGAAGACTGAATCACAGAAGTTGCGGAGGAAAAATTTACCCAGTACCGAAAACAATTTAATTTGGATATTTTAAATACTTATGTAGGAATTACTCGAAAAGATCAGGCCGGACCGGTTTAGCCCTTTGCGGTTAGAGGTGGATTAAAAACTGTCCCACCTTTTGTTTAGCTTTTTATGTACGGTGGGATATTTTTTAGCCCACCTCAAAAAGTTGAAATTTCTCATAGTCATACAGTTTAATATTTTTTTTTAAAGTTTTCCACTTTTTATTTTAGAAACACTGTGCAACTGTGCAATTTGGTTTTTTTTTTTCGTGTTTCTTAAAGAGTTAGCCCCCATATGTAGGAATATTGTAGGAATTAGAGCATCGGAGCGCAAATCCGAAGATCGTACATTCGAGCCCTGCCCGTGTCCAGCCCGAACTCTTCGAGTAATTCCTCCATATGGGAGCTCTACCGAGATGGGAAGTGCGATAAATCCTACATTTATCAGGTTGGCGGGAAAGTTCTGTCGTATTTAAAAAAAAAAAAAATATTTGAAACAGTTTTAATAACGTTTATTTACATTTTAATCAATAATATAATTATCCATTAATTGCAACCACTCGTTGCCATCTTTCAGGCAACTTGTCGATCTCCCTAGGGTCAAGTTCTTATCTTTGGACCCAAAATAGATATTAATCCGATCGAGCAATGTCAGGTGAATATGGTGGGTGACTAAGAACTTCCCATCCAAGCTCATTCAACTTTTGTTGCGTCTCTATTGCAGTATGTGGTTTTGTATTATCCTAATGGAACACAATTCCTTTTCTGTTCGCTTATACTGACCACTTTTCCTTGATAACATGCTGGTTACAATAGATTTTCGCATTGATGGTTTGTCCCTGTTTAAGTAGCTCGTAGTACACTGGACATCTTCTATCCCACCACAAACAGAGCATTACCTTCCGTGGATGAAGATCTGGTTTTCCAATAATTGTGGCGAATGTTCCAGGTTTGCATTAAACTTTTTTTCTCTTTATATTCTCGTACAGAAGCCTCTTTTCATCTCCTGTAATGAACTTGTCTATAAACTAAATGGTTGCCTAATTCCTTTGCAACAGTTCTAGAGGTTAGATGTGGGTTTGCTCGCCAATATTGACCGCAGAATGTCATTATCGGCGTTGGATGGCCACCCACATCGACGATCTTCTTTGAGACTGAAATCTCCTGAACGAAATTTAGCAAACCATCTTTGGCAGATTCGAACATTTACAACTTCACTTCCCAACGTGTCCCACAAGTTTTTACAAGCAATCGATGCGTTGCTTCCTTTCTGGAACTTTATACAAATGTCTTAAATGCACTTTATGCACTGCCATCTTATTCACTTTGTACTTCACAACTAACTGATGAGGGATATTGAAAGTAGTCCTTTTATATTCCACGAGAGGTACGTTTTGACCTGACAGGTAAAAATACCTGGAGGTAGTAAAATACGACAGAACTTTCCCGCCACCCCAATATAGTACGCAGTACATCGGTTTCGCGGAAAGTTGATTGCTAAAGTTTTCTAACCTTACGGAATCGCTTATTTATGACGAGTCCACCGATGAATTAGGTATATGACATTTGGGCGCCAGGGCGTTTTTCTTTTAGTTACGTGCAAAATGTTGGGGGGCGGTGAAGACCCCAAACGCCCCCGGATTATCGGTGGCCAAGTACACCACTGTTTTTTAAATAATTTAATTAAACAACCCTGTGCAAATTAAAACTTTAGCTATTACTTTTCAATAGCTGAAAGACTCTTCCCCGCCCCAACATGTCGCTCTACGGACATGTTGTAAGGTTAGAAAACTTTAGCAATCAACTTTCCGTGAGACCGATGTACTGGGGACTAATAGATATTATATAAATATGAGGTTTTCACAAAACTTGGGGAAATGTATCGTTTTAAGTAGGTATCGATATTTTAGGCGTATTAATATGAGTAGTAAAAAATAGGAACAATTCCGTAACGCTTACGTAAAACGTAAACTTACGTTTATTATCGGAAAAGAGTTAATAAAATATACCTTAAAAAGACACCAAAAAGCGGTGAACTCCATCGAAATTAAACTCGCACTTGACCGGGGTTGCCTTGTGTTTGAAAATTGTCACTGTCGGAAAATAGCTGAAGAAAGCTGAAATGAGCTCATGGACTGAATGAAACCCGCGCAATCAGCCGTTTCGAATGACGCGACCATCAGACACCGCCCAATCAATCACCGGCTTTATCTGCTGGGGATCTAATTCAATCCGCAACCGTAGAAGTCGTTGGTTCAGTGATTAATTCGCATCGTAACTGTTCCTGCATTGCATTAATCCTATTGCATTGTCGGGGCAATCAGAAGAGGCGCACATATTCAACATAACATAAAATCGTAGCGTTGGCGCTCTGCCTCGCCGCTTCGAACTTATGTCGCCACCATGCCACCGACTCATTGCATCGGTGAGCAGCGAAATTATTTTGTTCTGTAATTCTTCATAAAAGAAGCAAAAGTACGCGACTCTGCCGCTTAATCCACTTTTCAATGGATAGAATGCGAGAGAGAAAAATGTGTCCACGGCAGCAGCCCCTAGGGCCGCATAGATGTCAGTGACCGATTAAAATTTGTGGATGGCTCAAGTGGTCGCGCCGATGATAAAAATAGACATCCCGAAGACGCTGCTGCTGTCGTCGTCGTCGTCGTCGTCGTCGTTGTCCGCGACTTCAGTTCAGGCCGAAGGGGCCTAGGGTGCTCCTCTGTCCGCGATCCATCCATCCAGCAACACCAGAAATTATGGGACGAGCACAACCACCACCGTTGGCTGGGCTGGCACCAGCGCGCGGGTCTGTCAGCGCGCCCTGCCATTGCAGTACCCAGCTGCAGCGGCGCAGTCTTCACGGTTTTCGACGACATGGCCTCGGTGCGGTTTCGTCTTTGGACGCGCGTGCACCCACCTTGTCTTAGTCTTGCCTTAGTCAGATCTTGAACTTGACTTTTTTGGGAGACGACCGAATTAGAAAACTCATCTGCATGAAGAGGGGCAGCATAGCGTGGAAAATTTATTCTCAGAAATTCATAAGAGGATTCAACGAGCCTCCTCTTCGTGCTTTTGAATCACTATATACACTTTTTTTTTATCTTATTTTTTGAGGCCATCAAAGGCAGAAGGCGCATAGAGTTCAATTGCAGCTATTTGGGCTTGGATATGGCTCATACGATTTATGAGAATGGGCCGGAAATTGATTTGTGATCCTAGGAAATACTTTATTAAGAAAGTCGTCTACAACATCCTAAATGATAATGTACCGCCCCATGAATTTTCTATTATACAGTCGAAAAACTATAAAACTTACATCTTGGCAAGAACATCAAGTCGAGAACTGGACATATGAGGAAGTAAAGTGTAAAATGATTGACTAATTTATGATTACAATACAAAAAACTAAACTGAGATGCTTCTGAGAAACGTTGCAGTCTTAGGCGAAATGTTAAGGACGTTAAAACACTTTAATTGGAAGCAATAAATTTGTTTGATTGAAGAATGATTTTATAGCAAAAACCGTAATTTCGTTGGTCGAATTTTATGGGTTAACATTTCATTTCTTTTGCCATTGCATTTAAATGAAAAAAAATTTCACTGTCGGTGAAATCAAAGCGGGTAATTTTGTATGCATAACATTTCGGTGCGTCCAAATCAAAATATGATCTTGGAAAATACTCGCTGCATTTAAATGTAATCTTTCAATATTGGGTTTTGGTTATAATAAATTAATATATAAATGGTGTTTTTTAAGCGTGTAAATTTGGTTTTATTGGAAGGGAATCAACAAATTGTTGCGTATATCTTTCCATGATATTTGTTAAACTTTACCGAATAAAATTGATATTGACACCTACAATAAATGACAGCTCATTTGACAGTTATCCCTATCGGAAATCCGGCGTCTCTTAAACAAACAAAAAAAAGAAAATATACGAACATAGATTACCGAAGAAAATAAAAATAAAAGTCAATTTAAACAGGTTCATAAATCCTATACTAGGAAATATTAGATTAAGTGCTGAATTAACTCAAATTCGTTATACGTATGAACGATAGAGTTCAATTAAACATTTTTATAGGACTGAAGGAATGAGTGTGTGCATGGAATGACTAATATTTTAAGTTGTGTTGCACTGAAATTTTTATGTTAATATTTAATGTGTTAAGAACGAAACGACTATCATTGAAGAGTTGCAAGAAAGAAGTCATTCATAAGCTCCCAAAGAATAAACAAATACGACTGAAATTTGCGAAAGACTATTTGCTGAAAAACGACAAAATTTGGGAAACGATAGGACGTCTCTTTGGGTAGTTGTTTTAACTTTTTAATGCTTTCAATTACAAACTATTTCGTAACATCAATCAGTTGAATTGAACCTGCAATTTGTCAAAATTTAGTGAAATCGATGCCCAATAAATTAGGGGCTGTAACTGAAAAAGGGAGTTGCAACTTATTTCAAATATAAAAAAATATATTAATATACATCTTTCTTTTTTTGTATGATTTTTTTTCGATGTTTTCAAAATATGTAATTTTTCGAATTTATATTAAAAACGTAGAAAATTACAAAAATAAGCTACATATCACTAATTGTGCAATTATTTCACTATATATGCCTGTGTTTTACGTTATTATTGTCTTTATCCGACTATTATTTTATTATTTATTATTATTTATACTTATATACATTTTAATAAAAATGTCTTTGAATCAATCTGAAGACTATTTAATTTTATCTGTTTTTTTTTCTGATATGTACGTGTTGTGTTATTGTGTTTTCTTATAACCATTAAACCTTTACTGTTTTCTATCATTGTTTCACGAATTGCGTATTACGAAATGTAGTATTGTAAAATTATGTTATTATAAAATTAAATTATGATATTATAAAATCAGTTCCACTTTCGTCGTAATTAATCACATTTTTATCGGTTTTATTGTAGATGTCCTGAATTGATTCAATTAAATTTTGTTTTAATTATGTAAAACAATAAATATATTTTATCTTTTAAATACTAACTTTCAGAAAATGTTACAATATGTTAGACTTCAATAGTAAATTGGTTGTATAGATTTTAGCAAAATATTTATTTTTGTATAATGCCTTGCAATGGAAGTAGATTTCTCTCGATTCGACTAGTGAAGACACTAATCGAGCGAAATCGAGTTCAACAGTAGGACCTATAATTATGGTGATTAAAGAGTCACGTTAAAAAATTCGTATGTAGCATTGAAATCTCTAACTTCTATAAATTTCCGTTTTTAAACGTGCAAGTATAACAAAAATTGTGGCCAAAAAATCACAAAACACGCGAAAACAAATCTTAAAGAAAGTATAAACACAAAACGATAATTGTTTTCATTTTCATTTCCGAACTGTTATTGAATTTTCAACAGCATAAATTTCCCATTCAAGTCTCCAGCCAATTGGGTCTATTAATAGTGCTCTGTTCATTTTTAGCCGATCAGCAGCTCATTTAAAAAACGATTTAATTACGAAATCGCTTCACGTCATGTGCCTGTGCATCCTGTTTCGGTGGCTGCACGAATAATCGGAGCCCGACTGTGTATTTGTTCCTTTGGCAGCAGCCTCAGACAGGCAGTTCCTCTTTAAAATTTCCAACTTTTGTGCATTACTTGTTCGTCTATTTTATTTTTGGTTTTCCTCTGGACATTTCAGACAAGGCCGAGCTGAACAACAGCGGCGAGGATTTATGAAGAAGATAGTCGCAATTAAGAAATTGTTAAGCCGCCTGTGCTCTGTGTGCCATACCCTGCCGCTCAATTTCTCGAATTCCAACAGAATTCCCCTACAATTCGTAATCAAACCGCGGCACTTCATTCAATTAACTTGGACCGGACCGTGCTGACCCATGTCGTGCCCAACGACCATAATAGTTAACTTTTTTTCTCTTCGAAAGGGCATTGCGAGGATATACACAAAAGTTGCCGCAAACAGCCGGCATTTATTTAGTTAACATTTCGATAAAAACAGTAGCTAGACCCTCACAGTGTCCTGTTTATTAGTCGGTAACACAAAGTAAAGTCGATGGGCAGATAGCCAAAAAGGAGCCAGGGCACGCCCGCATATGGGTTGCATGTCGTTAGTTAAGACTAAAATCTAAATCGCACGAAACTACGACAACTAGGGCTGCTCCTTTTTCGTCACAATGGCCGTTTAGAGCGTTTAGGTCATCGCTATTCGTTACGGAGCCCATGTCACATCACATAACAAGTTGCAATGTACTGTGCTGATTGATCTAATTAGAACGCCTTAACCATCAATTTCCTCCGCGACCGACACTAAATTGGCCCCCATCGTCGTAGTCGACATTGTGGCCCCGCCGTCCCTGGCGACCTAATAGTGGCCCTGATATATCTATAGGTGAAAAACCGCGAAATTGACTTTTAATTTTATCAACTGAGACATTTACGCGAAAGCGACACTTTGTGGCTTATGACGGATGTTAATGTGGCGTCTGCAGGGAAATTGCAGTTGAAATTACAGAAAATCTTTATACTTACCACACATTTCGTACTCTGATTCGTATGGTATGGAATCATGCTTTCAACTTTCTTTAGGTTTTTCGATGCAATGATTTATGTAGATAATTATTTTTGTTAGAAATTTACATATAAGTATAACATACGTTTGATAAAGTCAGTGACTTTTATAAGAGATTAATCAAGTCGTAAGTGACATTTTATCTTGGTCAGAATAGATTTTCCAAGTAGAATCTTCTTAACAGTGTTCGAAAACGGTTAAATTTAATGTCCTAAAAAAGTTAAAAAAGTACACATACTATGTATATTTTAGAACGTTTACAAATTACTTATTATAATAATAATAATAAGCTAATTTCTCATCATCATTATGGATGGGGCAATATGCTTCCTTCTTCCATACAGCATTTTTTCTCTTAGATGTGTAGGCTGCCTTTGATTCGGTTTGGCATGAAGCCCTTATACACAAAATGATGAACTATAATTTTCCTATTCCGTTGACTAGAAAGGCCCGCATTTTTTTTACACAATAGATATTTTCAAGTACAGCTAACATCCTCCCAAGTAAGCAATATCCCTGGAGAAGTTCCTCAAGGGTCCGGTTTAGGGCCAATACTATATAAATTATATACGACTGACTTTCGTAATATTCCAAACTGTCTTTAATCAATCTTCGCTGAGGATACCACTATTTTTAGTTCTCTCGAAGAAGCGAACAATATTTTTATTAATTTACAGAACGGAATAGATGTCTTGCAAGTGTATTTTAATAAATGGAAAATAAAACTAAATCCTAGAAAAACCCAGGCTATATTCTTTATTCGTAAAGGAAACCCAAGATACTTACCAAACAACAACCTGAACATTAATGGCAGTGACGTGACATGGAATTATAATGTCAAGTTCCCCGGAGTTACATTAGATAAGACCCTCACCTATTCTAAACATATTATAACAATACTTAACAAATTGAGTCTGCTGTTAAAAACTATGAACCCTTTCATAAATAAATAGGAGATTAACATTAAACCTGGAGAATAAAATTATAATATACATACTCAAAATGATTTTAAATTTAAAAAACTTAACACTATTATAGAAAATTTTGTCGAGGAAGTTACCTAGCCTTCAATTCAGACGCCCAGCACTAGTATACGCAAATATATTATACTTATTAAGTAGGATCAGTTAAATTTTAATTATACAGGCGGGCCTCGATTTAAACCCTTTAGATTTACCTTGCCTTACTTTTTAATTCCCAGTTTCGATGTACGTCGGCAAAATTTCGTTTTACGTCAGGATCTTTTATTTTGTGCATGAACTTCTGCGAATTTCCTTCGTTCTTCATTTTTACTACCCGAAATGGACTACATTTCTGTTAGATTCAATATACGTCGTTTCGGTTTTACATCGCGTTTTCCCATCCCCGTTCCGAAATGGACGTAAATCGAGGCTTGCCTGTAGTTAGTACTTATCTAAACAAATTTACTTGGTTTTTAATGAATTTTCCCCAAATTGTAATATAACTTAATATACACACTTTGGCTAAGTCACACGTAGATAATAATACAGCCGAATGAATTACTAATTCTACAATAGTACTGAATTTAACCCTTCTGATCTTGTAAATAAAATGTCAATCTTGAAATAACTAACAAGGAAACGTTCTCAGGTGTGTCTCACCGATTTTTATGAAATTGAAATATGTTATAGAGTATCGAAAAATAAGAGACGTATTTTTTTTATCTGCGGATACGCACATTTAGGGGGTGAAAACCACCTCTAAAGTTTACCCCCAAAAACAGTTTTTCCTAAATATTTTAAGTTCTATTGAATTTTTTCGAATGAAACAAAATGGAAATGATGTCTCATAAATATACTAACCTTTTGTAAGTAATCCGGTTCCCAGAGGTGGCAACCCTTATTTTTTATTGCATAAAAACGATTTTTTTTTTATATTTTTGCGTCACAAAGATAAAAGTTTTAGTTAAAAATTATTTAACCATTTTTTTTTTACCTACAATTTTGATAAATAAAGTCGATGTGTTTTTTGGTTTTCATAAAAAAAGCTAGTCAAGGGGGTAAACAACCTCGAGCACTAATACTTAAATGATGTATATTTTTTCAGACATCAGTTTTTTCGTGAAAACCAGTATTAAGGGGTTTTTGGAGTCGCTGATTACGAATCTGATGTTAAATTTAAAAAATTCAAAATGGCGGATCCAACATAGCGGACAAACTTTTCAAAAATACACCAAAAAAAATACGTATCTCTTATTTCTTGATACTCTGTAACATATTTCAATTTCATCAAAATCGGTGAGACACACCTGAGAACGTTTCCTTGTAAGTAAATGAAATGAAAAATGAAAATGCTTCCTTCTACTGAATAAAAGTGATTTTTTAAAACCATCAAGAGGTTATGGGCTGTTAACTTTTATGTAGAATCGGGAATATATTTAAATATGCCACGAATTTTTGGAAAAAAAATCATTTCAGTTCAAAGTTTTTGCTTTATCAAAACAAAAATGATTGAGTTAATCCTTAGGTCAGGTTCAAGAGAATTGAGAAATGCTTCTTTTTAAGCCTTATTACTTTTGTATACAATATTTTTTGACCGTATTGCTTACCTTATAAGATAGATGCATGACTAAAATTTTAAGTGGGCTCTAAAATCGCAGTGGGCCCTAAAGTCGCAGGTCAATGTTTTTTTATATGTATTACCTTATCAGTTAACTGGATGAATCGAATGAAAATTTGAAAAGTAAGTTTATTGGATTGGATTAACATTCTGGTTTTCACTCTCTGTTCATATTGATCGACAGTTTACTTATTAGGTAGATTTAGTAATATATTTAGTCAAGTAGAAACATAATTTTTACATCTGCAGTTAAATCTGTAAATTTAAATTCTTTCCTAGACCAGTGTATTATTTTTCTGAATATTATACCTATATAAGCAAACAAATACAACACTTATATAATTTAATATTTATTCATCATTATGGCAAAACATTTTACGATTTAAATCGGTGTATTTTTTATAACTAATTTTCCTTGTCTTTCCAATTTCATATTTTTATCGATCCATTCTCTGTAATAGGCGACACTGGCATATACCCCAGGGAATTTTTTGCGTCCACATCCGTTTCCGAATGAAACAACACCAATAAGAGTGTTGTCGTAGACGAATGGACCACCAGAGTCCGATTTACAAGCATCTGTACCGCCTACGCCCAAAAATCCTGCGCAGAAATTCGAATCCCTGATCCTGAAGTCGTCGTATCCACCTTTTCCCGAAGCCCTACATTCTGCTGGAGCAATAACTGGAAGGAATGCGAAGTGGAAGACATCTGGGAAACCTTTTTTCTCACCCAATCTTCCCCATCCAGCAACGACCCCCTTTTCGCCAACTGGTAGAGCAGCACCTGATGCCGCCATTTTTATTGGTTTCGCTACGTAATCAACCAAATTCATGTTTTCTGAAGTCCAAACAATTGCAATATCATTGGCCTGTGTTAGTTTGCTGTATTCTGGATGTTGCAAGTATTTCAGAACGGGTACCGTCAATCCTTCCTTTTCTCCATACTTGGTATTATAGCGGACAGAAAGTTTCGCCAAGATGGCTTCTTTGAAGCAGTGAGTTGCTGTGATTAGAGTTCTTTTGTTGACGATAGTTGCTCCACATCGGACAAGAGAACGGTGTTGAATTGATGCAAGATAAGGAAAATCCTCGATTTTTCCCTCCTTCCCATTTACAACTCTATAAATGCCTCCTGCGACGGCGCAGGAAATAAGCCCAAAAGTCACTATCACTCGCAACATTGTGATGAAGATACTGATCAAAAATTATTTAGTGATCGGCCGTTTTATACCTATGCATTAACGTCATTCGTATCCAAATATTTCAATAGCTGGATAAATACAAAAATGGCTGTTTCTCATTCTTAGATTGTTCGGCTAGTAGAAATCTTCAATAGCTTGGTAACTAGGAACAATTGAGTAACCATATGTTAATATAATACATAATAAAGTGTTAAACAGCTTCGTTGTGTCATTAAAGTACAACTGTTTTGGCAACTTCACACTTTGCCACTTTCATTATTACGAACTAATTTCAAATTGTGTATAATACTTTTACAAAAAATGTTATATAGTATGTATTAATGGAGAACATGTTTTACTGTGTAAGGCTTTCGAACTCATTTATTTTATATACACCTAAACTCCGAGTTGCATGGTACTTAATTTACACGGTTTTTAAATTAAAAATAAAATTCTATATGTTATTTCAATTATTTTACATACCTACATATTATATGTATATTGGAGGTACTCCTTCCACACACTCAAATTATTATTGAAGTACAAGTACACGTTAATCGCAGACTTTAGAGGGAATGAGATGATGGGTAAATAAATAATAGGAGATTTAGTTTTATGTTTTTAATATTTCATTTGATAACTCATTTGGAAGTTAATAGACACTAAAAAGATCAACAAATTGTAATAGTAAATAATTAAAAAAAACAATCCCTACGAGAGTTGTACAAAATCTTATTAAAATTAACACAAATTTTTTGCTAATCAATATTTTTAATGAATATTTGTTTTTATTTTACAGGCCTCAATGGATTTACCACCAGACAAAGCGAAGCTGCTAAAAAACTATGACGATGAGAAAAAATGGGATATGATCTGCGATCAGGTTTGTAATTGGAAACCTTTCTCACGTTCTTTTAGTCACAACATTTCTTTTTCATGTTGCTTTTCTCATTCTTTACTTTATTATTTTTATTTTTTTGTACTTGTGCCATTTATTCGCACATTTTTATGTCGTTTTTTTTCAATACCGATAATACAAGTTCTTAAGGCCTATACCCACGACACAGAAGCAATCGTGGTGTCAGTTTCATCTTGATTTAGACCATCGTGCGTACGATGGCATCAAGAGTTCAATGATTCTCACATCTTTCAGCTCGGTGACATCGATTAAGTCTTGTTGCTTCTACTTTTTGTCTGACTGAAACAATAACTGATATTAACGTCACACTTGCGAGGTTTTTTTTCCTTTTTTTGTTTTCGCAAGGTGATTGAATTTTGTGGTCAGAGTATCTTGATTCATTCGGAGAACAGTTGCTACAATTGTACTTGAATGCAGAAAGAAAGTAATCAATGTCAATTCGAATACCTTTTCTTCTTCTTTTTAAGTAGTGAGTACTAAGGTTGTATGATTGCCAAAAATGACATTAAAGGCAAGAATTGACGATGTCAATGTCATTGATGTTAATAATCAAAGGTTAACTGTATAATGGACAAAACACCTGGTCATTAATCCAAATAACAACTATATCCGAATTAGGCAATCAATTAATACTGAGGAGTATTAATCCGAGCTATCAGTTCGTAGTCAATTAACCTGCCTTGTGGTTTTTGGTTGAATTTGTATCAATATTTAGTATTAGACATAACTTTTTGACTAATTTAGTTGAAGGTATGAAGCTTAATATGTTTTCTAAAATTTCTCAAACATAAATTTAACGTTAGACTTTTAAAGCAAGATTATGTGAGAATATTTTTTTCAACACCTAATTTTATACTAATTTCTAAAAAATTTCGATACTACTGATTTTATAAATTCAATATAAACTTTACTGGATTCTTATTCGATAATATTTGGAATGATAGAATTTTTACAACGTTTTTATTATCTCACTTTTTCTGTCCGAGACAAATTTTGCTATCAGAATTTCGACTAATTCTAATTAAGCTGGAGCTTTGAAATTTTGCACATGTCTATAAGTCCGGTGACAATACAATATAGTGTATCTAATATCGTCTTAATGCAATATATCTTCTTTTCCACAGCCCCCTTGACATGGGTATCGAATGAAAGGGTTGGATGAGTAAAATGCGATTAGTTATGTAACATCATGAAATCTCGTATTCGTATCGTATCGTATGAGAAATTAGGGAGCCTCTTCGTAATAATCTACATATAATATATATACTTTCAACATTTTATCACAAAAAGTAAAAAGAGTTTAATAAAATATATTTTTTAAAAAAGAAGAAGAAAAGTTTAATAAAATATATTTTAAAAAAAATTTATAACACACTATAAATGTACTAAAAAGAAAGAAATTATTTTATATCTTATCTTATAACAAAATTTTTTAAATTTTTATAAATTACACAGGTCTTCATTTTTCATGCTTATCGCTTTTCCTGAAAGAATGATAGATGTTTTTGATAGGATTTATTTTATGGAAAATGAATTTGTGCCGTCACATCACATTTTCGAAAAAATAGGGTTGAAAAGGATATTTTTTTGTTATTTTCTTAAAAAATAATGGGAAGTTGTAATAGTCCGAAACATAAAGCTTAAATAATTAAATACGTATATATATAAAAAGATATCAATTATATATAACCCATATCAAGGATTTTCGAGAAACAAGTTTTTCATGAAAGTCTTTCTCCCAGGTCCCAGTTTAATCATTTCACAGGTCATAGAGAAAGACTAATGGAAAACTTGTTCCCTAACAAATTTTAAGAACTTTAACAAATAATTAATATTTTATAGCTATATTTAGGGAACTTATACTTGATTTCAACTATATTTGGAGTTAATAAGATATTTCATTATTACTTGAGGACTGTTGAAATTAGAAACCTATTTTTGATGTATTGGAACAATTCCGTTTTCGAATTCGTAATATACGGAAAAATCCTATAAATCTGGTATTTCAATTTCTTACAAAATTACGGATCCAATGTAGGGAACCAAACTGCTTAACTGAACAGAATTTGTTATCAAATTGAAGCTTTTACAAAAAATGGAATTAAATTTAAAATTAGTGAATGTTTAGTGTGTTTAAAATTGGCAATTTGACCATTTTCCAGTTATATTTGAATTTATAAGCTTGACAAATTCATTAAAAGAGACTTTAAATAAGCAACCCCAAATATTGTTTTCCTTTTGATTCGTTGAACTTTTGTTTTGACATCTCGAGAGGAGATCTATAATCAGTGATACCAAAAACACCCATATACCAAGTTCGCAAATTCACGCGTAGTATTTTTAATTTTAGCCATTCATTAGCGATTCGATCCATCGTGCGAAGCTCTTCTGTCTTCATCGATTAAATAAATGTTCAGTACAATCAATCGATTCCACTTCAATAAAACTGGGCCAATGTGTCGTCTGCAATAAAGATTGACCGAATAAGAAAAAAAAAAAAAACAGTATAAAATGTCAGAGATATTATGCAACATCTCAGTACATTAAAAAGATCGTTGTCCTCGAAATCTACCTGCAAATTGGCCGCAATCATTTTGTAATTCTCTTAATGTACTCTGAATGGTGTGGCATGGAAAAAAAATTCCAAGCAAAATTTTCCCTTATGCAGACCTCTGAATACGTGGAAAAGTAATGAAAGAAAAAAATCCCAAGGTCGCTTGCATTCACCTACTGTTCCAGCTGATCAAAAAGTAACAAGATTACAAAAGTTGTAACAAATTGAATTATCTTTTTGCGATTATGAGTCGCTTAATCAAGTGTTGCACATTTTACCTCAGCTGAATGAAAGCTAAATATTGTGCTCGATTTTGAATTTTAATTGCACTTGCACTGCAGGTAGGCAGATAATATAATGTTAAGGTAGATTGGTGTTCGACACAGGTGGGCTGATGTCGAGAGTGAAAATTTCAACCAGTTCCCAGGTGTGTTTATTTTTGTCTGGTATATTGCATGAAATGGAATAAAGCGGTGACACAACAAATTTCCTTTTTTATCGATTAAATTCTGAAAATAGTGCGAAATCGGGAAGTGGAGCGTGGTATAGCGGGCGGTTTTATATAATAGGAGATTTTCACCAATTGATTTCTTCATTGGAATCAAGGTTCCATTCATGCGATTGGAAAATACGAGTATTCAGATATCGAACGCCTATTCATCAGATATGTACAAAGACACAGTAGTATACACAACGCACCTTACAGTATGAAGGTGAGGTGCCAACTCGACTTGTTCTCCTACCAATTGATACCGGCAGGTATTTACCTGTGCGATTAACGATGAAACCGCTCGCTTTCAGGTTTTTCATGTGGGTAAATTAAAAGGCACCAAGAAATTACCTCCAGTGGATCTCTTTTTACTCCTCCCATGCCTTCGGATTCATCACATTCAGATGAGTTATGATGCCAGAGGTGAACATGAAGTATTCATAGGTTACGTAACGAGGCACGAGGTTGACGACCTGGCACGTGGGACTTGAGGTACAGCAGCACCATCAGATACGAAATGATATTTTCCTTTTTCTTAATTAAAATTGGGAACTTCTTGTAGACGGCAGCTAGTCGATCTTGTCTTGATTTTACTAACTAGCGTTTTCTTTCAAGTCGTTTCGACATGAAATCACCTACCTCATAAAGAACTATAAACAAGCGGCGGCGCGGCAGTCATATGTGTGTGCGCTCCGACTAATACCTGAAAGATACTATCGTCGATATGCTTGAACAATTTAGAAAAAAAAAATGTAATTAGCCTTTGTTTGCCCGACAAGAATTCGCAGTCAAATCGCCATCAGTTCACTCGGCTTCTTTTTCTAATGAAATTTTCAATTTTGTTTTCAATTGATCACGAAAACGCTTCTTAATTATATCATTAATCTAAGAACTATTGAGCCATTTCTTTGGATAGTAACTTTGGTTGATGCATTTACAAAGACGAAGACATTTCCTATCATGTCTGTTTTTAATTTTTCTAATAGCCTGAGTTAATAGTTAAATTCCGTAATAAATAACAATCAGTTCCGAAGGAGAAATTAAATGCATAATAATTGTTTTTTCTGTTGTTTAAGACGTGGAACCAGTGGTGTGGAAAAAACATGAAATTGCATTATATATCAGCCTTGGAATTAAATTAATTAATTTGCCTTAACGTTAAGACTTTTGTTATTTTTCTTAATTAATACCTTTCTCTTTCTTTAATCTTAATAATTTTCGTTTCATCCAAGTCACAATTTTTATCCCTAAATTTCTTGGGTTAAAAAAAACTTTAGGAGTGGTCCAAACAATATCTGAATAGAGATTCGATATGCTCTTTACACTCTTTTTGATAAGAGCGTGTCGATGATATCTCAGAAAGGGAGCGAAAGAGAATAACAATTTTAAAGTGGGACGGATGGCTGAAGGGAACTTTACATATAGAGAATAAAAGGTATGCTGACCAGATTTTGACACTTGTCGTGACGTAATTATAGCAAATTTTGCTTGGTAAATCCGGGAAAATTATTTAGGAATCGATAAACAACAGGTATAATCATAGTAATGTTTTAATATTCCTAAAGAATGTAAAAGATTTTTTGAATTTTTTGTGAATGTGTTAAAAGATAATGACGATAAGAATTAAAAAAATCATAATTTTATCTTTTATAGTATATGACCTAACTCATAAGAGCTTAAAACTGTTTTTAAATGCTTTTTTGCTGTGATCTTCCCTACCAATGCTTAGGGATGTTCTGTGTTCACAAATTATTTTTCGGAGGCACTGCGCTATCTTTAAACTTGTTATCCACAGAAGTTTAAGTAAGAATGTCTTGCATTCAACAATCACTCTCTTAAAAGTTTTAATTTTAATTTAATAATTCCTCACGACCTTTCACTTTGCAATTTAAGGCCGTAATTTTTAATTTTCTTCAGCAAAGATTTTTTCTTGAAAAAAAAACGATCAGCTTAATTTATATTGATAACATCTTTACAAAAAATATCATTTTAAGAAACTTTGCCATCGTGACGTAATCTGGCATATCCGAACTGCAAACATGACTATTCAAAGTTCTGTCTTAATTATACCTTGTATTCTGTATATCGTGACCTGGACGGATGCGCGTCATGATTAAAGTCTCATTCTGTATTGGAAATTCAGCGAGTAAAAGCAATTGTCAACATTAGTGCCTTTTACTATAAACGCTCTGAATCTATATTTCTTTGTTTTCATACGAAAGACCCTAAAAAGGAAAGGACATGAGCATTTTGAAGCTTTTCGAGAACAATCAGTTGACGCTGAGGCGAGCCAGAAGTGAATTAGCGGAAAAAGGTGTCAACGTGTTTGAATACACCATACATCAGAGGATGAAGGAAAAATTCCATCAAACACCGCAATACTACAATTAAAACATTTTTATTTGAAAGACGCATAGAAAATCATTAAAGATGGATAAATGAAAACCAAAAACGTGATTGGAGCAACTTCGTGATTACCGATGAGTCATCATTTTGGGCGTATCAAGGACCTAAGCGAGTATGGTTAAAAAAAGGACGACAATACTGTAAATCGTATGTACAGTAAAACACACAATAAAAATTCATGTATGACGATGCTGCTGATCACTAGAATTCGGCAAGTTGGTGACTTTGACTCACAAACTCCTGCCGCCAATCCAATTGAAAACGTATGGGCTCTTATGAAGGCAAGGCTTCAACAGAAAATTACATTTACTGTGCTGAAGAATTAGTTGAAAATATGGATTAAAGCTATTATAGAAAATAACGTTGACTTCGCTAAATATTTAATATATTGCTTAAGAGAGAATATATGAAATAACTAGAAGAAGATTATGTTTGCATCATTGCGAGATGATATATTGCAGATATTGATACACACAATTTTTAAGTAGATTCTTAATATTTGAAACGTTTATAAAATAAAAAATTTTAAACCTCTTAGTAGATGTTACGAATAACAAATATCAATGTCTGCTAATCAGTCAATATAAATCGAACTGTTGTTCATCGACCTCAAAATCTTCTGTTTCGCGAAGTCTTTCTTTCAAAAACTCAAAAAAAAAAAAAAAAAAAAAAATAAAGACATCAACCTAAGTTATGCAATAAACGCTTTATCAATACATTTTGGGTCTGAAATCAAGTCAAAATCCAATAAAACATAAACGATTTATGACAGCTGCATTAATAATATATTTAAAAACCTAATTAGAGCAAATTTGTCTACGGGTAAAATATTTGACTGCTTCAGACATTGACCTTGTTTAGTAAAATTTTTTAATTGGCTCTTAATGTCTGAACGTACAAATCTCAAAAAATATTGGTCATTTAATTTTATTTGATTATTATGTACCCTTCACAAACCCTGAACTGTCATTTTATGCACTTGTCATTGCATTTTTATGTTTGAAAAGATTTCAACTCGATCGGTTAATGAATTTAAAAGAATGTGTAGTAAACGGTGGTAATTCATGAATGGAATTTTTTAGATTTCATCCCATTCAAGGGTGAATAAATTTGAAACACGTTTGCATATTTTACTAATAAATTATGTTACAAAGGTGCCTCAGTTAATTGGTTTTATTGAATAGTTATTTTGAATTTATGGATATTGCTAATTTGCTTGCGAGGTCTGTTCCGCGATCATTTGGGACTAACTAACATAACTTAAAGAAAATGGCGCCAAATGCATAATACCTTTCACAATTTCATAATATAGTCAGCATTCCATAATATTTTTTGCGTAAAAATTTAGCACCATTACAAAGTATTTTTTGTTTTTTTTAAACAATTGTAAATAATTGCGGTGTAGCACTGTGTGATTATTTCGAAGTATTTTTACTTCATTACGTCTATTTGCTATATAAAAAAACCAAAGGCATCCGGGAAGAAATGTAAGAAATCCCAGTCAGGTAATAACTGCCATTAAATTCAAGTTTTTTTGATAGAATCTCGCCTATCGCTGGATTGCTTTCAGGCGGGAATCTGATCTTGGGCCACAAAAACAAGGTGTCAAGACCAATTACCAGGGACAGCACGAGTCCATCGAGCTGGGAAACGGGCGGGTTGATTGAAATCGATGTCAATTACCAGTTAACACCAATTGTTGTGGCCAGGGTGAAGAGCGTTCAATTTCAGTCGAGTGGTTCTTAAGTGCCGGGGTTTGTTGAAAAAAAATCCTTCGATAAGTGGTCGCGATTTGAATGATAAGAATTGCTTCGGACTCGCACTTTCTTGTCTTAATCGCATGCTAATTACGAACACAAAAGTTTTTAATCGCATAATTATGAATAGGAATTATTTTCTTTAGCCACAGCAAATCATCTTGGCTTAAATTGAGTTTGAGGACTCCTCACGGTCGGGACAATATCCTACAGATGCTGACATGATTTCCCTTTTTATGTCATCCATTAATCGAACAAGATTATTTGAATGGAGGTCTTTAGTATAAACAAGATATATTTATACTTATAATAATAAAATTATATAATATATATTTTATATCACGATAATATTGCAATATTTATAAGAATTTCAGATAGAAATAATAAAGAATGGCATATAAAGGAATTCATAATGGAATCCAATTTATATTTCTTCATATAAATTAGTTAAGAAGAGTCAGCGCGTAAATCGTTTCACCTCGGAATGACAGATAATAGGCAGGAAACTTGTAGGTATACACCTTCATTTTGGCGTTCTAAAAGTTGTGTCAAAAGTCTCATAAAATCTCGTGTCTGCGTCGTAAGTTACTGAAGGTCAAAAGTCACAAAAATCGGTTTTTCGTAATTATCTTTGTTTCTGCAGCTCCAATGATGTTAACACATATTATAAAAATTGTAGAGCCTAAAATTTGGAACAATTTTTGTTCCAAACATTTTTTCATGCTACTTACACAAAGAATCGTATAGAGTTATGATACTATGTGACCGTATAAAATATATCATAATGGTTTGTGAAGCATTCATTGAGATGCGCAGGATCAACAGGTAGCCGAATACAAACACGAGGGCAACTAAACATTCCGTTCCGGGAAATCGGGCTCAGTATAATTTTTATAACTCAAGTCTTATACATATTAATGTTACTTGAACATGATTCTCGTATATATTTAATTAAAAAAATATAGTCACGGTTCTATCTCGTATTGTGCAGTCATCTTATCATATTCGTATGAAATTTGTTATAAAAATTTATAAGAATCCGCTACTACATTCATGCGAATTTCTTATGTTTATTCCAAATGTATTATAATATATATAAATTATATCATTGATTCTAAGATTCATGATTTAATACCTCGCTATTTATTGAAACTATACCACTAATTGAACCAAACATAATTTTCATAATTTTAAATTAAGATAATGATAATTAAACAACTGAATGTTAATAACAATTATGTAGTTATTCATTTACTATGGAGCCCTCATGTTCGACACGTTCTTGGTCGATTTTTTATTAGTTGGTACGTTGGACCCTTCGGTCTTTGACGTTGCTTCTCTTTGTGGTCATTTGAGGGTAATTTCTTTAATTTGCAGAATTTTTGAAAATACAAAGGTGAACAATATTTTAAAGTATTTTCACAATTTGCAACAAAAGCTTGTGGGAAGATCCACAAAGTTGGGATGGACAAATGTCACCTTTCGAAATTTTAAAGATATACATATATCTCAGAAAGTAAAAGTGAACGAGTAATTTTGTTTGAACACATTCTCCACTTTTGACCGTAAATGAATAATTCTACAATGTTTCATCAAAATCAATGCGGAGACCTTCAAACTCAATCCGTTCCATTATTATCTTAGTTACGAAATAAATCTAATGAAGGGAAATTTTATTGTATTGAATGGATGAGACACGCTTCTCGCACTGCGTGCGCATACCCGCGACATTGTCTGAATATTAATTAGTTAGAAACTGAAGGACATAAGTCATCTCGGTAGATTTTATACTTGAAAGTAAAACGACGGTGGATACGTCTTGTTTGCAGATTTGTTTAACGTTGTCGTACAAAAGTCCATACTGTGTGATGGGGGTCTTCTTGCAACCTGTGGTTACTATGCAATCAGCGCCTCCAGGAGCATGTAGAATAGCCCCATAACTCGATTACAAATTGCCCTAGCGAAGGTCCAAAAAGAGTAAGCGGAACTGGTCAGGAATGTGCAGCATCCCACGAATCTCCACTTAATTCTATCACCATGAAAAGGTCGCTTTTCCATAGTTGCTACTCTCTAACGATTCTGCGATCTGCGCACTTTTAAGTGGTCGTGCAGGCGACTTAATTCCTCCTCCTGGTCCAACTGGTTTTCCAGCTTCTTCGGCATATCTTTAAGAATGCTCGTACGCATGTGTGGTATCGGATATAAGGAGAACAAAATGCCTACACATGGACAGTTTTATAAGAAATCCAGTAGATTACCCAGGCGCTGACTGGGACCTCTTTTGTGCGACCCTCGAGTCAGCCGCGACGAAGGTGCCTATTTATGAAATCTTAGTTTGTGGTACATGATAATACTCCCCGCGGGCACCATCAATCACTGCAAATGGGAGAACATCGATAGCATGAAACTGAGACCTGTCGATGACAATGGTCAGAGGGGAATGCGTGGGCGACTGTAGAGATTTAATCACACCTTCTGAGTGACTAATTTTCGAATCGATTCCGATTTTCGTAGAAAACGTGACTAGAATAATAACAAGTTTTACTACAAACAAAAAAATATTCTTGAAATTTACTCTAATCTACTGTACATGTATAAAGATTATACAGATTTTTATACTTAATCAATCACCATCATATCAAACAAAAAATCTAGGTAGTTAGCAATTATGTTGCTTGATTTTCATCAAATTTTATATTTCTGACTAGAATTTCCCAAAAGCTCTGAATTCATTCATATAAAGAGAATGTCAAGTTGAAGTTAAAGGACTTGGCCAAAAATTCATAGAGAAAATACCCAGAATCGCCAGCAACGAAATGTATACCAATGTGTTCAGTAAGTTGAGCATATCACGTCACCAAAAAATCAGCCTTCTAAACCATGTAGTATAAGAGTTATGAGCCTAAATAAGATAATTGGAATCATAATAGTTACATTCATTTTTATTGAGTTTTATTTAATATATCACTATTACAGTGTTATTAAACGATGATATATTTTATTATAGTATATATTATATTTATAAAGACAAAAATATATAATAATAATTATTATTTAATTATATTATATATATATACAGGGTGTCCAAAAATACCCGGCCACGTCTTCTAAATCAGGCAAAAACATTTTTTTCGCCAAGGCGATTACTCCATTTAAGTAAAATGGATACGCTCTATCGACTGGCGCTATTTTCAGCTTCCGATCTCGACCGAAAGTGCGTTATTTAGACCGGAAGTACATATTTTTTAAATGGATGGGTACGTTTTGACCTCGAATTCGGATTCAACGATGAAAAATACGCAACTTTCATTCGGTACATTTTTCAAAAAAATAACGTTTTCGCCCTCTAAATGACATTTGAAGTTGTTCTAGCTGGAAGTAGATCTTTAACTCCGGAATTGCAATATTTTACAGTGAATTCACATTCTACGTCATAATTCGTGCATGCTGGGTTTAAATGGGGACTTTGTCGCCTCCGCTTCCTACCGGAAGTGGAATATTCAGACCGGAAGTAGTCCTTTTAACAGCAGAATTGCGTTCTTTTACAGCGAATTTACATTCTACGTCATAAGTTGTGCATGCTGGGTTTAACTATTATGATTCCAATTATCTTATTTAGGCTCATAACTCTTATACTACATGGTTTAGAAGGCTGATTTTTTGGGGACGTGATATGCTCAACTTACTGAACACATTGGTATACATTTCGTTGCTGGCGATTCTGGGTATTTTTTTGGCCAAGTCCTTTGAAATCATTTTTCCGTAATTACTTACTCTTTTTCCTAATATAATTCACTAGTATTAAATTTATATTGTTTTACATAGTAGATTCGTTTGAAGCTCTGTATTGCACAAATGGCTTGTTAAATAAGCTCTTAGATACATTTTGACTTCATGACTAAATAGCTAGATAATATGGCACTATCAACCTTAAAAATTATAAAGTCTTGTGAATTTCATCGGGTGGGATAAATCCTGAAGTGAAAATTCCAAAAATATATATAAAAATAAATAGCCTTGAACCTGACTCTGTTTACAAGATAGATTCTTTTATTGTTTCTTTTTAAAAGACAGGCTTATGTAACTCTGAGATCTTAGATGTAAAGGGTGTTTTTTTTTTTAGCTTAGATAAAACTTCCTATAGGGATAACCTTAAATTAAAGCTGTCATTCTGACAGCTCTATGTATTATTTATGTTCAGTTTAGTCTGGCAAGTAATTATTAATAGACTTACGCTTGAGGAACGTTAAAAATTATTCAAATTTACTTTGAAAATACATCGTCGATTTGCAAGGCATCAATTTTTATGGTGCACATAGTCGTCACTCATTTTTGGCTTAAGAGGTTTTTTAATAAGTAAACTTGTTGCTAATGGACTGAGACCAATCCAAAAGAGACTCTAGAGACCGAGTGGTGTAGTTTAGATGCTGGTGGCATTGTTGGTCCTTATTTCTTTAAAAATGAGGCAGAAGCTCTTGTTACGATCAATGGACATAGTTACCGAACTATAATCAATGAATATTTCTTCGAGAATATGAATTACATTGATCTTCCTAGATGTGGTTTCAACAGGATGGCGCTACGTGCCGTACAACGACACAAACCATAGATTTATTGAAATCACGATTTGGCTATAGCCCTGTAAATTGCCCGCCAAGATCTTGTGATCTTACACCTCTCGACTATTTTTAGTTATTTGAAGTTATGTGAAGTCACTAGTTTCTGCTAATAAAAAAATAATTATTCATCAACAATTAACTCTCTTAAAAAAGCATCCTTTATAATTTTGACATAATCTGTAAGATGCCAAATACTTAAAAGAAATAAACAGACTGCGTAATTGAACCTCACTTTTTTAAGAGAGTAAGAAAAACTCCGGCTACATGAAAATACTGAAGCCAAATTAATCCTCCTCGGTCAATCTTAATTTTTTGCTGGCATGGCGTCCACATTGGGGTCTGATAGACCGCTGTCGTTCTTTCGCTCACAAATTTTAATCGATCGGAAATTGTGTAAGTATTCTAATTAATTTCATTTTTGAGAATTTGAAAGCAACTGGTAAAGTTGTAATTTGAAAATTAGTAAGAAAAAGTATCCTTATTTTTTTCTACATATAAAAAATATGGGTTTTCTGGACCTCACAGTTATTATGTTTATTTTGCCAAGTTCTAATAACGACTGAGCGTTGTTACGATAATTAGATATTTATTTATGGGACACAAAACTTCTTTCTCTTGTTTTTAATTCTCTTCACTACTCTAGTAATTCTGTCATTTCAAAAATTTGGTAGGGTTCTAGAAACTCCAGTACAGACTTTGAAGGTTGAATTGTTTGTGTTCACCCACTACAAAGCACAGTCGTATATTTGAAAGCATCAACAAGTAAAGAGAACTTTTAATTTAAATGTTCATGACAACAAAATAAAAGATGTCGCTTCAAAGACGCCGTTGACTTTTATCATAAGAAAAGAATAACTTAAGACTGTAAGCCCACTTGTGCATGATCAAAGAGACAAACCTCGAAATACTTCTCCAGTATCAGCATTTGATCTGGATTTGCAGCCTTTAGAGGAATGCAATTATCTGCCGGAAAGATTGCGCTGTTCTGATTGAGTGTCACGGCCTATGTATGAATGTAATAGATAGCTTTCTGCTGGTTTTAATTCGTTCTCATGCGTATAAAGTGTCGACGCATCCAATTAACGCGGTAATCTCATTAGCCATGCAGCACCAAAAGTTATGTCACATATACATCGTAAATCTTTCGCGAAATAGATTTGCCGCTTATTCCTGAATAGGAAGCAACCTGTCCTAATGGGATTATGCACTTATCTTATCTTAAACCCCTTTTGAACCAGTGCAGATTTTCTGCTCAAATGGACGACGACTGCAAAATCGGTGACAGCGTTTAAGCATTCTGTGGCCCATAAGAGAGAAGCCCTGCAGATTTGCAAGCCGTCAGATTGTCGGCTCTTTTTGCAAGTTTGCAAATTGTTAGGGCTGTCTCAAAAGTGTTCTTCACGTGTGCAGCACGCCTTATGCATTATCCATCTAAGCGAGGTTTCTTCACGCCTCGAAACGACTCCATGCGCTGATGATTTAATGACGTCAACATTGCTCCCTTAGTAGCCAATTGATGAACTTTACATATGGAAGTTGTTCGACTCGCGATGTGATAGCTCTGCATGACGAACGCAGCCAACCTTAACTTTTCATTATACCTCGGCGGGCGGCGTTCGTTCTAATGAGTCTCATATGTGAATTTTCGAGGCTCTCGGTTTGAATGCGAGGAGGGACTATGGTTCTGATATTTTATGGGCATACACGTGAACTGATGTCGATGATGCCGGTGATGATGACGACGATCATGATGATGAGGATGGAGCGGCTCTTCTGTCGTTTAATCCAGCGTAATTGTCTTCTTGGACTATAAACTTTGTAGGGTAATTGGCTCTGTTTCGAATTAAAAACAATTTTACGTTCTTTTTATGAATTGAATACTTCTCTTGTTGTTTTTTGGTATGTACAATCGGCGATATGGAAAATTTGAAAAATTAGGTTTTAGAATTATTTAAGTACGTCTATTAAAAACCATCCAAATGGAAACCCCTTTCAAGTTTATATTTTTTAAACAAAGCAGACTACCCAATTTTTTGAGCAGTATTTCGCGGCCATTTATATGAAATGTTTTTTATTTGAAAGCTCGTATTAACCTTAGCAGGATTTAATTAGACCAACGACTTTCTACTATGATAGTCCACAGATATGAGGAAATAAACTTGTACTTTGTGAAGTTAATGAAGAACCTCATAAATCTAAGTTCTGTTCAGATTGAATATAAATAATAAAAAGTATTAGGTCTTTCGTGCTGTTTAAATTTAAAAGATAGATAGATAGATAGATATATATTTCATAAGATGATGTACAGATTATTTATACAATAAGAATCTTAATTTTAGAGCTATAATCCAAGTTCATTCATCTATAATGTTTTTAATATAGGCTAGCAAAAGAGGGTTTGATTTTAACATTGAGATACTTGGGGAAAAAAAAATACAGTTGAAGAAAAACCCAGTGAAAAGTACCTTACTTAACTACTATAAAAATAAGAGAAAAATCCATTACTTGAAAACTTAAAACTACTTAAGACTACTACTACTACAATCCAATTGGACGCAGTTCTACAATTAAAGGATTTTCTGAAAAGGAGCACTTTTCGAAAAAATGTTTAGCAATTGCTTTACACTTCGCAGCTATAAGTTCTACTTCTGCTAAATCATGCAATTCCGAGGTGGAGAAGTGCCATCGCAAATTAAATATCATCTTCAGTATTTTGTTTTGCTTAGTTTGCAACTTTTTTATATGACAACGTGCACATTGAAACCATATTGGTGCTCCATATAACATAAAACCTTGAAATTACACTTTATAAATTACAAGCTTGTTTTCTAGGTTGAGGGTTGAGCTTCTATTTATGAATGGATACAATATTTTAATTAGAATATTGGCTTTTTGTATAAAATAATCTATGTGCTTTGAAAAAGTAAGAGTTTTATCTAATATAATACCTAGATATTTTGCAGTATCTGTCCAAGGAATATCACAACCGTTTATATAATATTGCAGCTAGGTAAAAAACGTGGATGTGTTCTTCGAGTGAAGAACATTGCTTGTGTTTTATCCAAATTAATTTTTATCTTCCACTTACGAAAATATTTATGAAGAACCTCAAGCCCTTTTTGCAGCTAATGGCCAATGTGAGCAGCGTCTTCGTGCGAGCTGAAAATAGCAGTATCATCGGCAAAGATAGATGCTCTAGTACATAAAATGATGGCTTTTGGTTTTCCTTCTAATATAACACGTTTAATTCAAAGCTTTTTATATAACAGAAAGTTCAAAGTGCATATTGCCCCTAAATCTTCAGCTGCCATAAATATTACATCAGGGGTTCCTCAAGGCTCTGTTTTGGGCCCAGTTTTATATAATATATACACAGCAGATTTTCCAAGCGTCCCGCAGAAAATCTGCTGTGTATATATTATATAAAATTGGGCCCAAAACAGAGCCTTGAGGAACCCCTGATGTAATATTTATGGCAGCTGAAGATTTAGTGGCAATATGCACTTTGAACTTTCTGTTATATAAAAAGCTCTGAATTAAACGTGTTATATTAGAAGGAAAACCAAAAGCCATCATTTTAGGTACTAGAGCATCATGCCATACAGTGTCGAAGGCTGATTGTATATCAAGGAGAACAAGACCGGTCGATTTTTACATGGAAAAGTTTTCCTTAATATGTCTAGTTATCCTTAGAACTGGTTGGGTAGTATTATGCTCTGCTCGAAATCCAAACTGTTCGTTGGGTATCAATTTATTTATTTCATTAAATTCGGATATTTTGATTTTGATTACCTTTTCTAATATTTTGGCAAAATTGCTAAGCAAACTGATGGGACAGTAACCAGCTGGATCATCTGCAGGCTTTCCAGGTTTCAGAATTGGAATTATTTTTGCAATTTTCCATGATTTCGGAAAATACTTTAGGTTGAGGCAAGAGTTAATTATAAAAGTAATATATACAAGTCCGCCCTTAGGAAGTAATAAAAATTTAAAAAAAAAATAGTAATTTTAAAAGTAGATTTAATTATTTTAAATGATTTGCATGAAATTCCCTTGAAGTTCAAAATTTAACAGTTCGCTAACGTAATTTTGTCAATTTTGTCACTATGTAGATATAAGCATTGTTATTAATTTTTTTTTTAACTCCACGGCCACGTAGTATAGTAAATAGATCTCGTAAAAAAAGTGGTCTAAAGGCAATAATCATGCACTGTGAAAAATTTGTCTGTGGGAATCACAGAATTACTTTTTATAGTAATTTGAACAAAAATTTAGTGTATTTTACAGTCAATTTGTAACTAATACAGTTGATTTGTAATTTCAAGAAGTAACTCAAATACGTTTTAGTAATTGTTGTGGATTGCAAAGAATTGCATTAAGCATCTTTAATATATGCAAAAAGTTTTGTAATTTCCACAAAAGCTAGGCAATAGGCATTTGGCTAACTTGGGAATTCATAATAATTACAAATGAACTACTTGTTCCCATAAAGGGTTTTGTAATTTCTGCAATATGATAGAAAGGCGGTTTTTAGTAACTTGCAGTTTCGTAAAATTACAAATGGGCTACTACAATAGTTTCAACAAAACTTTGTAAATCCTACAATACTTCTTTAGTAATGCGAATTTGACTAGTTCATGGTGTCGTATAATTATTAATTTTAATTTTATTTCTTTAACAAACACAAGTTGGTTCATACATACGGAAAAACCAAATTCTAATGTTAATTATAGAAAATAAATATTGAGCTCAATAGTGCTGTGTGCTAGTAGAAAGATTACTAGATTGTCACAAAGATCACAACAGATTTAATTTGCTTTTCTTATATAAAAGGAACTACTATATGTAGAAAAAACTATATTAGTACTAGGTATTACTATAAAAGTGTATTAAAAATCGGGTACTCAACAAATAAAATAGTAAATTCATTGTTAAAATCATAAAACGTTTAGTTAAGTTTAAGTCGAGCATTCCAGAAATTGCAAAAGCAAAGTACAAAGAATTACAAAGGATACTTGGAATTATATAATGCAATAATACATTTGATATTATTAAAGATCACGTTTGAAATTACAAAAAATTGTTTTTGTTATTACTAAACCATGTTTGAAATTACAAAACATCTTGTCTTTGGTATTACTAAGCTGAACGTTTGGAATTACAAAGTGAACTTACTAAAATCCTTTTGTAACTTTTACAATACTTTTGTTTTCGTGGGAATTAATCGTATTTTAGTAATAATTACTGTATTTTAGTATTTTTTTTCCCTGAATATGTTATCATTTCAAAAAGGGAATTAAATTTTAAAATATACGGACGGACAAGAATTGTAGCGAGATTTATAAAGTTCCGACAAGACGCTTTGAGTACGGAATTAAAAAACAATAAACGAAAAAATTGTAAACCTAAATTCGAGGAAAATAATAAGATGTAAAAAAAAGCGACTGTATCATTTGAACTTATGTCATAAACCGAGCGAAATGCTGTAAGAATTTGGTTCATACCTAAATAAAAATGAAATGGAATACTTAAAACAATAAGATTTAACTACAGCACCGAATTTCTAGATTCTGCTCGTTGAATCTGAGTTATCGGATAGTCATTGTCTAGTTCTAGTACATATAATACGGATAATTTTAGCTCTAGCTTAGATTAGCATGCCCTGCAAAATAGAAATTGTGATTTCAAATAAAATTATGTTATATTTCTACCAAAATTCGATTTTCATAGGTATATATTTTTCAAAATATATCTACTTTTGCTCATCGATTTCCCCACAATCTTTAAAATACGATTTGTCCAACTCATAAAAGAAAATACATAAACTTATCCATCGTCATTATCATAAATAGCCATGACGGCATAAAAATTAGACATGCCTATATAGAATCTTAAAAAGTTTATATAAGTGGATTAATTTGTCTTCATAATTACAAACTGAATAATGACAAAGCGTTAAATATTCAGCACTGTCTATTTAATAAGCGCCCCTAAAAATATTTGCACTAATAAACCAGGAAATCATTAATGAAAAAGTTTCTTTAGTCCGGCGTAAGTAATTAACAAAAACAAGTTCCACGCTAATAATCCACAATAATTTCGACCTTGAACGGCAATTCAATTGAACCCGAAACCCCAAAATACTTTCGAGTCATGTCTTACTCAGCCGGAAGGTCTGAATTCATGTACAATTTGATTTAATGATTGAATTCCTCCGGCGGCGGCTGGCGGTGGCGAATTTCAACTTCATTTGAATCAAGAGGGCGCTTTTATTGGATATCTTGGTGCGAACGGCTAGAATCAAGAGGTAGACGTCTTTAATATTACTTTTCGGTAGCACTCATCCCATAGACGCTCTTGAGCCTCTTCAACCCGAGTCATGAGCAATTCATCAGAACGAATGACACCATCATGCCGCAAGTAAAGCTGCGGGTCTGCGTGATTAATAATATTCTTGGAACAATTCGTTAAGTGGTCCACTTTATCTTCTAATCCCTTATTGGTTCCCCGAATTTGGTTAAAGTCGATTCTGGCCTGGGTTTCGAAATTAGTATTCCGGACCAGTTTTGAGCACACTTCCAAAACATGGTAAGTGCCGGTGGTGGTGGCACTCCCACCATAAGTGTCTACTTTGGACTCTGGGTAATTGTCCTCATCTAATTATGCGTTCAGTGCCCTAATGAACTAGCGAGGTAAAAAAAAGAAAAAAAAAAAAGAAGAAAACCGGTGGCATCCGTTCTTTAAAACACTTTTGAAAAATTGTAAAGAATATAAAAAATTCAGCTCACACCATTCGGACCAATATCCGGTAGCAATCATCTATAGGAGTATAGAAATTGACCCTTATACATTTATGTAAAAATTGTCTCTTGCCGTACTTTCTCTGTAGAATCCAAATTTTTTTAATGGGTGCACAAAAGGTAGTTAATAACTAACGGCAAGCCATCCAATATATAAAAGTTTGCTTTTGGCAAATTGTCCGCTTCCGCTCATCTTGTTATCATTTAATTCACATCGGACACTGCGAAGCTGCGATTGCGGTCAGTACTTCCTGTTTGGAACGTTTGCGTTTGCTTGTTTGTCATTTGGCGGTCTAAATGAGTCTGATAAATTCATTTGTTTGCATTTGTCCACTCCGGAGAATTAAACAATAATTTTTCACTTTTTATCTTATTCTTTACAGGAAAGGGTGCATGCTAAAGATCCGCCGTCACACTATCTCACTAAGCTGAAAACGTACCTGGACCCAAAGGCTTCAAGGAGTCATCGGGTGAGTTCTTATTTATCATTAATAATTTTATTTACTGCCCTCATGTAGAGATATTATGTAGATCAACAATATATATACTACACTATATTGGTCTCCAATGTGTTGTTGGGGGGAAAAAAAATCAGTTGTGATTTATCTATAGACTCGAGTTCCTACTTAGAATCTGCAACATGTTTCTTTCAATTGTAAAATTAGGTTGCGGAAAACGATGCAGATGTTCTAAAGTTAGATTGTGCTGCTAAAGAATATATTTCAATTGTTATGGACAAAGGAGTTTCAATTCAGTCATTAAAGATGAATTGAATAACAGTGACCGCGTTAAGGAACAAAATTTAAAATAGGTTTTAGTTGAAAAGGTTATGTTGATCAGTATTATATAATAATTTGCAGCGTTACATATTCAAGTAAGAAAGAATAAAATAGTTCTTGATCTAAGCCTTTAATTTTTCTTGAGCATTTTTTTTTTTTTTTTATAATTTAGTGAATTATTTTGAAGCATTCGACGTTTATCGAGATCGTATTCTAAACATTTGCACGTTTGAAATATTAAAATTGTTAATACTTAATAATCGGGAATCAGATGAAAATTATGAATTTAACTAAAACAGCTTGAAAATTTTGTCTGGAGTTTTATGATGTTAGTGATTCCGAAAATTAAACCAGAATTCCACAATTCAAAAAAGACGGCTATATCTGCCTTAAATGACAAAATTTCTCTAAACTACTGAAAATATCTACCTTGGGGTTTTGAAGGTCACTAATTACGAATAAAATCGAATTAAAACCGGAATTTAAAGATAATGGGGAGCTACTTCGTTTGTCAGGAATTTTAATTTGGTCACCGATCTCAAAAACAGACAATCGATGATTTTTGTGAATAAATTATAAAATAACAAACTATAGTTAAAGATAAGTGATGAGTAGAATCGGTCATAGTATTGCAGTCTTGGTCTCGGTCTTGCAGAAAGTTTAAAACCAAGACTAATACTAAACGTGCTGTAAGAAGACCAAGACTCGACTTGCAAGATTGGGCAATACAAATATTTTTAGTATCTTTAAGGAGGGTCGCTAGTTTTAAAAAAATGATTCTACCTTTAACGCGGGGTTTAGTGGAAATGGTCAGAAACTTATGAAATTTAAATATTTATTGATTTGGTATTAATTGAACTTGCACTCCAAACTTGAAAGTGTATTGTTTTATATTGTATCTTTGGAGACATTGTAATTTAAAATGTATGTCTTATACACGGTCTCTTATAACGATCATTATTATAGCTGCGACTTTGTTTAAATATAGTATAACTGAAAAACAGTAGAATGCAAACCATTGAAATATAGAGCATAAGTATAGTTAAAACTTAAATATCCGGAACTGCATTTATGCAACGTTCCTTGCTTATCGCTAAACGCCCGGCACTTTTGCAATCTATAATAGGATATAATAGGATAGCCTTATTGCGTTGATATCGTTATCAAGTTAATTTGCCATAAATTTAAATAAATATCTAAGCATAATATTGTCCAGGTAACCCTAGCTTTTTGTGTGTTTTAGTTACACGGACTGAAAATTGCGGATGCCCTTTCATAACGTGGCACTTTGAGAACACGATTTTCGTACAACACGGTCATTCTTATATAGGGGAAAGTCGGGTAACTCCGGACACTTAAATGAATTGCAAATAAAAATACCAATAAACAAAATTCCTGTCTTTATTTTACTCTCAAAATAAAACTAGAAACTTCTTCAATTATGTTAAGTATTTTTAAAATATTTCTTTAAAAGAATTTGATATGATTACTAATTTTTAATCATATCAAATTCTTTTAAAGAAATATTTTAAAAATACTTTGGTATTAGTTTTTTGGCGACACAAAAAATGGCGGGTAGCCCCGGACATAGTAACCAATGGTGGCCCAATCGTTTTTTGACCTTACAAACATATTTTATACTTTTGTTTTGAATAAAAATGCACTTTTGAATTGAATTTTCATAGTTTGCATTTGGAATAATAAGCTCTTTTTGAAATTTAACATCGATACTAATGTTTTAGAATTTGGTATTGTTGATATAAAAAAGAGCAATTTTGAAATGGATTTTTATACGTTTCAAATGGAACAAGGGATTTTTGCGTGGGAGAAGGTGAAATGTTGTTTGAAAATGTTATATGTTTAACACGTTGAGCGCGCCGTGCGTCGATCCCCCATGACCGACAGTGAACTTTCCGTTAGGCCGGTGTCGGTCTCTGGGGACCGGCAGTGGAATTTTCGTTTGGACAGCTTTGGTCCCTGGGACTGATGGCAGGCTTTTTATTTGGACTAGCAGATTATTGTTCGGCATTAAGAAGAGAAGCTGTAGATCTCAAATACAAAAGAAAAAACACTTCAATCACACATTTAACTGCTTCTTTCATTTTATTTTCGTCCCATTTTCCTCTATCACTAATTCTATCATAAATTTCGGCATATTTCAAGTCTTTCTGCAACAATAGTAACAACATTTTGCAATATAGTTTGTAGTTTGTTAAAACAATATCGCAAAATTCAAAACTTAAAACCATGTCCGGGGGTACCCGACATTATCGTGTCCGGGGGCACCCGATCGTTACCATGCAAAATTTTTAGACACAGCTCTTAAATTATACAAGGAATGTTAAAAATACTATTACAACCTTTAAATATATAAAATTTCCTACAACATTAAACAAAAGACAAGTACGCATACTTACTTATTGTACTTGATAAGCTTCAGTGAAGTTTGACAGGAGCAAAAAAAATTGTTTGCCGGGAAAAAAACACACACTCACGTGTAACTCACTCTGTGCCCACGCTGCAATTTAGTTGGATTTATCTTTACTCCAGAGGCCACACATTTAAAATAAAACTATACCTACGTAACGTGGTTTAGAACTTAGAAATTTAAATGTTATTTTTTACTGATAATCTCATAATTTGTGCTTAAAAAAGATACGTATATAGCAAGCGGAACATAAAAAAGTCTGTCCTGCCTCGGAACGATGACTAATGTTCTAATTCTCAAATTATTGCCGGATGTTTACGTGCAGCTGCAAAATAAAAAGCCGGGCACTTAAGTGTAAAATTATAGTAATAATGTCTGCCAAATATAGTAAAAATTACCAATCCGATCTTGGTTATATATAATATACCAATTCAAAGGAAAAAAGTAGACTACAACCTTTTTTAAGACGTTTTAAAATTATTGATAGTTACGAATTTTTCAAAATTTGTGTAATTTTGAGTTAATTAAATGTTTTTTTAAAGACACCACAAAAGTATGGGAGGATAGAGAATCTTACGTAGAATCCGAAAATTGCCAAAAAATTGGCAAATGGGACATTTTTAAAAAAATACTATAACTACTTCCTTTTAATTATACTTTTTTAATTGGAATTTGCTAATTTCTCTCGAAGGGCATTATCTTTTCTCTTTTTTGAGACTACATTTATTTATTTATTTATTGTAAAGTAATGTTCTATATTGCTCTGAACAGGAAGCACTTAAAAATATGTGTCGTTTGGAAAGGACAATGCACAAAACTGGGAATTAAAATTTTAAAGGCCTATGCTGTATGAGGTTAACAAATCAATAATAAAAAAGTATAAAAAGCATGATGTATTACAAATGTACATAAAACGATTATTAATTATTTATTTCCCTTTTCTATAATCGCATTGCTGTGAATTGGTACGTTATTTGAGCTATATGTGAATATATTAGAAATAATGATCATGCAATATCGTTCCGATAATCTTAATTGGTGCAAATGAATGTTCAGTTTAATGCGATCTTAAGAAAAACTGCTTGACCTCAACATTCCAGTACTTGGCATTTTTCCAAAGATCAAAACCGTATTTAGTTTCTAATAGATAAATTTTAATGTTGTTTATAAGTTGCGTTTCTGTGAACGATCTCCAGATGCTCCTTGGAGTGTAATGCCCTAGTACGGTTCCACACGGGCTCCAGGGAATGTGAATCGTTAAACTTTTGCCATAAACAAAGAACGCACAATCTAAGAATAGATCGGCGCTCCTCTATTTATATCGCAGTCTACCACAGCAATTAAGCTAATTAAAACGATTTCATAAACACGAAATAATTCAATTGAGTGCCCTGCGATCGAGGGCATCTTCATCGTAAGGGGCAGTAAAGAGGGAGGCGCATATCGTATGAAGGAAATAAACCATAAATGGTCGAGACTATCCAATCATTTATTTATTTCTTCTATTTATTTGTTTCTTTTTTATTTTGCAGAAACGTAAAATCGTCGGGGAATCAACATCGACACAAGTTCTGCGTGATCTTGAGATATCTCTGCGGACGAATCACATAGAATGGGTGAAAGAGTTCCTTGATGAACGCAATCATGGCCTAGATGCCCTGGTCGACTATCTTAGCTTTAGGCTACAGATGATGCTGCACGAACAGCGCATCCAGGAGGCAAAAACTGAGTCCGAGGAGCGACTCAATGCGAACTCAACTCTGACATCGTCGGGCAGCAACGAAACGAAGGGTCAGACAACAAATGGCTTCCTGCGGCCCTCGCTCGGTGATGTTCTCGACAGTCCGAGCATAAAGCGGCGATCACGGCACATAGCCAAACTGAACATGGGCGCCTCAACGGATGATATACACGTCTGTATCATGTGCTTGCGCGCGATCATGAACAACAAATATGGCTTCAACATGGTCTTACAGCACCGTGAAGCGATCAACTGCATTGCCCTCAGCTTGATCCACAAGTCCCTGCGAACGAAAGCCCTAGTTTTGGAGCTTTCCTCGGCGATCTGTCTGGTCAAGGGAGGTCATGAGATAATTCTATCATCTTTTGATAACTTCAAAGAGGTCTGCCAAGAGAGCCGACGATTTCAGACCCTCATGGACTATTTCATCAACTATGATGTTTTCAACATTGACTTTATGGTGGCATGCATGCAATTTGTGAACATAGTCGTTCACTCTGTCGAGGACATGAACTATAGGGTCCATCTACAGTATGAGTTCACAGCCCTAGGCCTCGACAAATATTTAGAGAAATTACGACTGACCGAATCCGAAGATCTTCAGGTGCAAATTTCAGCGTATCTTGATAATGTCTTTGATGTTGCCGCCTTAATGGAGGACTCTGAGACGAAAACTGCCGCCTTAGAGCGTGTCCAAGAGCTCGAAGATGATCTGGGGCGGGCCCTGGACAGAAACGCTGAAATGGAACGCGATTTTATGTGCAAAATGGCTGAGCTCGATTCAGAATTGAATCAACTGAGGGCTGAGCGTGAAGAATTGCTTCAAGTTAAACGACAGGCTGACGAGGAAGTGAATACGCTAAGAAAGGTATTAAAACAAAACGAACAGGAGCTACGGAATCGACAGTCGATGCTTGAGAGCAAGAACTTAGAACTCCAGACCCTGACTAAATCTTTGCCGAGGTCAGGCTCAAGTCAAGAACCGATTTTGAATGGTATTCATGAATCGCTGCTGTCACCGACTTCACCGATCTTGACACCACCTCCTCCACCACCACCTCCTCCAAAACCACCCTCAGCTCCTACACCTCCCCCTCCACCTGTACCACCTCCACCACCTATGAGTGCTGTAAATAGCCCGCGGGAACCTCCCAAACCACCACCGTTTATGTCGTCATTTGCTCCACCCCCACCAGCCGCCGGGTACATGCCTGCTCCCGACGGAGCGATGACCATCAAGAGGAAGGTTCAGACGAAGTACAAGCTTCCGACATTGAACTGGATCGCGCTGAAACCGAATCAGGTGAGTCACGTTACAAATTAATGTAAGTCGGTCGGAAACAATCTTTAGGTAAATGCTCATCCAACGAAAATCATTGATTTTCAGCCGTCTGTCTGTCTGTCTGTTAAGACCCTTTTTCTCCGGAACATCTACAGGTGTCGAGTGTAAATTTAATACAAAATAATAATAAAGTCTAAAACCTCATAGTCCTGTAGAGAATTCAAGTTTTTAACTCAATGCAATAAAAAGATATGGTCTTTAAAAGTGTATTTTCATACTGACAGACTAACTCACTTATTGACCGTGCCATCAAAACCTGTAAGGTAATTCCTGTTGACCCAGAATCTTAAAATTTGGCAGGAAGGGAGGACTCATGGCACAAGTAAAGAAAAAAAGCCGAAAGTCATTAATGCCTAATTCTACAGAAAGTTAAACATTTTCTTCGCGAATTTCCAAAAGTTTTCTACGAAATTTTGTTCAATTTCCGATACTGAATAATGCTTAAAAATTCGTAGAGCTAACTTATTAACACCCTATATAATGGCATGAGTCCTACTCGCATTTGTCCGTCTTTTTGTAAGTCAATATGGACAATTATCCTTCTGAGAAATTGGCTGATGTATTTGCTTTCTAAAGGTAATTCGAGAATAGTATTTATATATTTTTTCACTATGTAGTAGAATAAAAAACCAAAAGCGACAATCGATCTAAAATCAATTAAATGCTTATACCATCGAATTAAATATTTTTTCCAAAATGTTCGTATTTTGACATTAACATTAGTTATTGCTAATTCAATGAAATTATCCAAAAAAGTGTTACGATCACTTAATTTAAATTATATGAAATATTTAATTATAATTTGGAAAACCATTTAATATATACGAAATATCAAGTAGACTTTTAAACAATGTTTCTATAGATTAGTGTTTAGAAAAAATCCCGGTTACCACGTTCTTAAAATTATTTTCGGATCGTTGTACATTTAATAATATTTTATTTGAAATAACTATGGAACCCATTAAGTAAGACATTCAATAAATTTAAATTTTAATGCTAACACAAATTTTACGTTTACAATATTGTTTCAAAATTATTTTTTGTCAAATTAACGATTTAATGTGAAACGTAGTTAAATTAACCCATTAATTGGTTCTCATCGAGACCAACTTTTCTAGACGTATTTTGAGTCGCCCGACACGATCCAACCAAAAAAAAAGTGAAAAAAAAAATTATTATTATTGTTTTTGTGCAATATTACGTAAATAAATACCTTTTTCACTTAATTTTTTTTCGAAAAACGACTGATTTAGTGGGGAAAAAGCTACTTTTTACTACAATAAAGTGCATAAAACGTGTTATTAGGACTTAAACTTTAAAAATATGCAGGCATTTAATCAGTAATCACTAATCAGTGAACCCAAAAACTCCGAATACCCACTTTTTTTCGAAGAAATTGAGAATTTTGCCAAAAATTATTCGCCATCTTGGATCCGCCATTCAAATCTGATAGCAAATTCGTAATCAGTGACCCTTAAAACTAGTGGATATACATTTTTGGGAATAGTCGAACATAGTGAGATAAAAAAAGTGATCGAAAGTAATGCAAATATGCGTTACATTGTTGCAATTTTTATGCAGCCTAATATTTTTAACGAAAAAAATGCCTGAATATTTGTGAAGTTTAAGTACTAACACGTTTTATGCACTTTATTGCAGTAAAAAGTTGCTTTTTCCCCACTAAATCTGTCGTTTTTTCGAAAAAAATGACGTGAAAAAGGTATTTATTTACGTAATATTGCAAACAAACAATAATAATAATTTTGGTTGGATCGTGTCAGGCGACTCAAAATACGTCTAGAAAAGTTGGTCTCGATGAGAATTGACCACCCCTTCGATAAAAGTTAGGGCCTCGAATTTGCCGTAAAATTTTTTGTTATTCAGGCATTCATGGGTTAATAATTTTCGGCATTGTTGCCAAATTATATTTGAACATTATTGATTTAATGTCCCCATTCTTTGGGAGCGTTCAAGTATTACGTAACGCATTTTTTGTAGATTTTAGACCCTCCCTCCCCCCCATGTAACGCATCGTAAGGTTTTTCTGTACCGTTTTTCTGTTGTTCCAATACCCCCTCCCGCCCCTGTAACGCACCGTAACGTTTTACAAGACCCCACCGCCCTCCCAAATTGCTTTACGTAATACTTGAACGTTCCCTTTTTACAACGTTTTTTTCCCAATACATAGACACCGTTGGAACTTTGCAGATTAAATTAAATCTATTTTTCTACTTGATTTTTGAAATAAATTCTTTCTCGCTTTTAAAGGGCCCTTCACAGCCTACAGTACGATAAAAAAAAAAAAAAAATGTTTTACCACCCGGCAGTCGGACTGTAATGTAATAACTATAAAAACATTTAATTTTTAAGTTATGATTATGAAAGTAATAAAATATTTTGAACTAAAGGATATTTGTGAATTACTTTGTAATTCCTCTCCTTCTGAATTAAAACAATTAAGAGTTTAAGAGCTCTTTTATGTAGCATCGGGGAGTATATTACGAACATTTCTTTGTATTTTTCATAATTGAATTTGTTTTTTAATTGAGGAAATAAAATTGTTAAGAGATATTCTTTAATTTAAAGGGCTTCCACTTCCTGCACTGTTCCGGTCTCTAACACCTTCAAATCAGGCTTTGACGATAGTATAAACCGTCTTACAAAGAATGATAAAATTCCATTCCGATTATTTTCAAGAATTCAGTTTCTGTAGTTGAATCTGTAATTCAGCAATTACTCTTATTAAGCTGAATTGCGCAGGATACTGCAAAAAGTGCATGCTTCAAAAAAGTCACCTTCACGATGATGTGAAATTAGTCTCTCCAAATTGAATTGCAACAATATCATATATAATACATTTTTTAATTCATGGGCTTCACTGCATGAACTAAGGAAATTAAAACCAAATCATAATTATCAAAATTGCGTCTTGCAGCAGAAAAGAAATTATTTTAAAATTTTACAATTTTTCATGGAAAAAGAGGGATATAATAAAAATATATGCACCAACCTGGTAGATGTTTTTCAAATTTAAAATTACCCGGATAATTAGTTCCAGAATTATTCACGGTGTTACTTGATTGCCCTCACTAAGTTTAACTTAAGTAATTTTGAACATATTTTATATATTAAAAAAATTTGAGGCTTTACTCTATACAATTAAAACTATCTATAAAAGCTGCTTTCTCAATTTGTCTTATACCCTGGACAGACTGTGAATAAAATTTGAAGCTTCATGCGTACACAATTTTTAAAATATTTTATCATCTTTGAATTTCTTATGAAAATTCAGACGTATATTTCGTCAAACAAGGATTTTGATACAAATTATAGTACACTTAAAGGGTCTAGCCGGTTAAGGAGGTGAAAAGTGCCCCCAGCGCTTTTGAAAAACAAAAAATATCCTCATGTAGTACATGAAAAAGTACATCTTTGCTGAAATTTTCAGACCCATAGACCCTCACATAACCTCAAAAAAAATTAAAACGTGATTTTCAGTGTTTTGGCGATATCTCGGCTTCTTGTAGACGTACAAAATTCTTTTTTTTCTCAAATTATAGGGTCTTTTGTCAGCTACAAAATAATATTTTTTTCGAAATTTTTGGCGGGAAATTCAAATTTTTATACAAATTCGAAATTTTCAAAATTCAATTAAAAAAAAACAAAAAAAATAGAAACGACGAAAAAAAAATATGTTATTCCCTGGATGTCAAGCTATATCCATGAATTATTTCAGATTTTTAGATTTGGTGCAACAGTGTCAAAATATCGAAAAACCGTTTTTTCAGCATTTTTCGGTATTTTTACATCTTTTTTAAGTCTGAATATTCTTTAAGTATGCATTTTTTTTAAGTAATTTCCTACCTTGATAAATTCACAAAGAGATCATATTTTCAACCTGGCGTGACATCATGGCTGAATTACACTCACCCCACCGTTCATTCATATTTGTCATGCACACTCATTCACGCATGTTTGAAACTGAGCGGAGTAATAACAATTCCAAATAGTTGCAATATATTTCTTAATAAAAGACCTCACAAAGTAATAATATTGCCCCACTCTCTTCTGCACTCACTTATAATATAAAATTGTATTATACAAATTAATACGTATAAAAATAAATATAGGATCACCTGAAAAAGAAGAAAAGTCTAAAAACATACATGTATTATACCGAACCTGAAAACATAAGACAATACATAAAATCCAGTATTCGAGATATGAATAGGATAATTAATCTTCATCATTATCTTCTTCAATAACTGGTTCAACACCTTCGGTTTCAAATATTTTCTTCAATTTAAATTTTTTAGTTATATATCCTGCATGAGATAAGTAATATATTACAGCTGCTACATGTGAACAGGAACCGAGGGGGTATCCCACTCTAGAGGCCTTTGAATTGAACGCTTTTTTCAGGGTGTTGAACAAGAAAATATAAAACATTTATAGTTATACATAATAATCCTTTTATTATCTGATCTTTAATGAACATTTTGAGAATTTTTTTTTTTTTTTTTTTATTGAGTAGTTGGGTCATGGCAGGAACTTAGGAACGCAAGCTCATGGTGTGCGCCATAACAGCCAAACAAATAATCCGAAAAAAGTGAGATTGCACATTAGTACTCTTTATATATGTGGCTATGGCAAGAGTGTGTCACATTTAGAAAAAAAAATTTTTATTCATTTCGTTAATTTTTCCTACTTATTCGTTATATTTTTTAGTTGATTTTTTTTTTCGGATGAATGGTTTTCTCAGAATGCTGCACACCATTCATCAAAACGGTATTTTGAGAAAAACGGCATTTAAGTTAAAGATAAAGGCAACGAGGAGTGGTGTGGAGCGCCAGCTGCGCACGGAATTGCCTGTAGCAGCGCGGGCTTTTCAAATTCGCGACAAGAGATAGCTTAAACGATTCAGAAAAGAACAGAATTTTTCAAAACTAAAAAAAAATTAATTTTTTTAACGTTCTAGGGTGGGATACCCCCTTAAGCTATTTACTGTAAGCTCGGGAAAATCTAAAACGTATGTTGAAGTCAAACGAGTGAATAAAGATTTTCTTCTGCTCCAATTGCTATTTTGTAATTCTACAGCTACAGAAAAAGTTTTGAAAATATTTCTCACTGGTAAGTATCAAACGCAATAGGCGATTTTGTATTTAGCAGAAATGCTAGATGAAGTCAATCCACGGTATTTAAAAAAATCAAAAGATATATGTAATAAAGATACAAGTTTGTTCCGGGCACATTAGCAGTAAAACTTACAATTGTTATATCCATTATAAACCGGAATCAATAGTTTATAAAAATATTCTCAGATACTATTGGGAATGTGCAAATGGCTTAAGAACAGTCTGTTCCCGTAAGCTGTAATATATTACGATATTTTCCGTAGATTATGAATTCGTAAATGAAAATGCTCAATCACCTCCCGTTTTCAAGGAATAGGTGAGTGAAAAAGTCAAAAGACCTTATTTTGACCATATTTGAAAAATCATTAAAATATAACGGATTATTATAGAAGCTTGTAATGTGGCTAAAACCAAAATTAGAACCTTGAGCTATTATCTCAAAATAGTAAAGGTCTTAAAAATGTTCGAGAAATGCCTTGAAAATCAAATGTTTGACCAAACCGATTATATCATACAACAGATGCTGAAAGAAGACTATAATAAATACACGCTCATGAAAAACCTTTTCGCCAGAATGTTTAGACAAGCTATAGAAATTAGTTGTATTCGATAATTTTTAGAATAAGTTTCAGACTTTGATTTGAGCCATGTTACAAGTTTCAGTGACTATCTGTTATTTTTTGATGATTTTTCAAAAATGGCATATCGATATTTTAAATTTTCCACTCAATTTTTCTCGAAAACGGGAGCTGATTGAGAATTTTCATTTAAGAATTCTTAATATACGGAACAAATCCTGTAGAAATGATCTGGTACTCATTTGGAAGATTGTTGATGTTATTGAAGAATATAGTGATGCAGACTAATTGTCCTATTCATATCTCAAATACGGGATTTTATCTATTGTATTATGTTTTCAGGTTCGGTATAATGTATAATACATGTATGTTTTTAGACTTTTCTTCTTTTTCAGGTGATCCTATATTTATTTTTATACGTATTAATTTGTATAATACAGTTTTATATTATAAGTGAGTGCAGAAGAGAGTGGGGCAATATTATTACTTTGTGAGGTCTTTTATTAAGAAATATATTGCAACTATTTGGAATTGTTATTACTCCGCTCAGTTTCAAACATGCGTGAATGAGTGTGCATGACAAATATGAATGAACGGTGGGGTGAGTGTAATTCAGCCATGATGTCACGCCAGGTTGAAAATATGATCTCTTTGTGAATTTATCAAGGTAGGAAATTACTTAAAAAAAAAGCATACTTAAAGAATATTCAGACTTAAAAAAGATGTAAAAATACCGAAAAATGCTGAAAAAACGGTTTTTCGATATTTTGACACTGTTGCACCAAATCTAAAAATCTGAAATAATTCATGGATATAGCTTGACATCCAGAGAATAACATATTTTTTTTTCGTCGTTTCTATTTTTTTTGTTTTTTTTTAATTGAATTTTGAAAATTTCGAACTTGTATAAAAATTTGAATTTCCCGCCAAAAATTTTGAAAAAAATATTATTTTGTAGCTGATAAAAGACCCTATAATTTGAGAAAAAAAAGAATTTTGTACGTCTACAAGAAGCCGAGATATCGCCAAAACACTGAAAATCACGTTTTAATTTTTTTTGAGGTTATGTGAGGGTCTATGGGTCTAAAAATTTCAGCAAAGATGTACTTTTTCATGTACTACATGAGGATATTTTTTGTTTTTCAAAAGCGCTGGGGGCACTTTTCACCTCCTTAACCGGCTAGACCCTTTCAAGGTAATATGATAATTTCGAAATTGAGAACGCTCTGAGCCTGAACGGAGATAATAAATATTTTAATCGTCTCAGGTTTTCAGATATCATGTCGCATTTGAAAATCTTTTATAAATACGTTAACCCTTAGCACTCGACTAGCGCCTCTGGGGCACCATTCACTGATTGCTTACGCAAAATCTTCGATTGCAAAGGATTAAAATATTTATATACGCCAGTGTTTGTAAAAATGTGTATATTACAAATTTTGATCTGAAAAGGACCACGCACAAAATGTTCGGAAAAAAAAGTACCGTGGATTTTCTCCAAACTTCGGATTTATGCTCTCTGAATGATGCTGATCAAATGTGCTCATGGGCCCAACTTGATTTATAGCGATCTGAAGGGTCCAGCGAGCTTGGAAAGTAGGGTTTTGCCCCTGTACGATCGCTGATTTTTGAAAATGTACCTCCCATTGTATATCAATATCTCAAGAAATATCGATGTTAGCAATTTGGTGTTCAGAACTTTTTTGTAGGAAATTGAATTTGCTACAAGTTTGTCATATTCACTTTTTCTATACCTTTTATTGTTTACGAGATAGGGGCAAAAAGTGAGAATTTCATGGAAAAATTGGGGTTAGTGACCCGTACTACCTCGCTGGTGGGAGTTAGGGTTACACCGCAATGGACACTTTTGTAGAGCATTGAATTCTGAAGAAACCCTACCATTGACCAAGATTATACCATAAAATGCCTCTGAGTTGTAGAGTTTTGAAGAAAAATAATCAAAGTTTACGTGTATTTTATATGGGAAATCTTTATACGCCTTGGTTTAGTACTTAATATTAATATTAATGGCTCCAATTTTCAGGGAATTTATGTTTAGGTATTTGCCACAAAAATTCGAGGTGGGACTGAAAAAAAAAATAGTCGCGAAAAAAAAGCACCCTAATATATATATTAGGGTGCTTTTTTTTCGTGACTATTTTTTTTTTTTTCAATCCCACCTCGAAATTTTGTGACAAATACCTAAACAAAAATTCTCTGAAAATTGGAGCCATTAATATTAATATTAAGTACTAGACCAAGGCGTATAAAGATTTCCCATATAAAATACACGTAAACTTTGATTATTTTTCTTCAAAACTCTACAACTCAGAGGCATTTTATGGTATAATCTTGGTCAATGGTAGGGTTTCTTCAGAATTCAATGCTCTACAAAAGTGTCCATTGCGGTGTAACCCTAACTCCCACCAGCGAGGTAGTACGGGTCACTAACCCCAATTTTTCCATGAAATTCTCACTTTTTGCCCCTATCTCGTAAACAATAAAAGGTATAGAAAAAGTGAATATGACAAACTTGTAGCAAATTCAATTTCCTACAAAAAAGTTCTGAACACCAAATTGCTAACATCGATATTTCTTGAGATATTGATATACAATGGGAGGTACATTTTCAAAAATCAGTGATCGTACAGGGGCAAAACCCTACTTTCCAAGCTCGCTGGACCCTTCAGATCGCTATAAATCAAGTTGGGCCCATGAGCACATTTGATCAGCATCATTCAGAGAGCATAAATCCGAAGTTTGGAGAAAATCCACGGTACTTTTTTTTCCGAACATTTTGTGCGTGGTCCTTTCCATTTTACCATTTTTAAAAATGGATTTTTTAGCTTTGAGCTTATATTTTATTCTAACTTCGTTCAGAAAGACAAGTCATCAGTGCACTTGTAAAAGTTAAAATATTAAAAATTTCAATAGATTTAATGCATTTGTTAAATGACTAAAAACAAATTTATCATTGCTAAGCTCGTTAAAGTGTTTATGAAATATATTCCGTAAACATTTAATTGTAAACTTTATCGCTTGGTAATTTACAATTTTACCATTACCTATGGGAGCTAAGTGTATGATAATTTGCAATTTGCAAGTAAATTACCTACGTACACTTCACCGGTAGATTTTATATAATGTTATGCAAAAATAGGCGTGATAATATTTTTTACTAAAAAATAATTTTTCCCAACAGGTACGAGGTACAATTTTCAACGAACTCGATGACGAAAAGCTCCACAAGCAAATCGATTTTACGGATTTCGAGGAAAGATTCAAGATTGGCATGTGCGGCCCAATTGCGAACGGAACGTCGGAGATTGATGGACTGTCGTCATTCCCAAGCAAACGCTTTAAGAAACAGGAGACTGTCTCTGTTCTGGAGCACACGAGATTAAGAAACATTGGTACGATTGGAATAGTGTTTGATATTTCGATATTTAAAAGATTTGATTACTTGTCTATTTTTTCAGCAATATCTCGGCGGAAGCTTGACATGCCATTTGAAGAAGTGATCGGCGCTATTAACAGTCTTGATCTGAAGAAACTTTCCCTGGAAAATGTTGAAATTTTGCAGAAGATGGTCCCTACGGATGTTGAAATCAAGGCCTATAAAGAGTACATAGGAGAAAGGAAGGATCAGAATTTGCTCACTGACGAGGACAAGTTCATGCTTCATCTTACCAAAGTAGAGAGGATATCATCGAAACTCTCGATTATGAACTATATGGGCAATTTCTTCGATAGTCTTCACCTGATTAGTCCGGTATGTGAACAGATTAAACAGGAACACTGTTTTGAAAATATCAATTGCAAACTCTATTTTTTTAGTATCTTATAGCTTATTACTGGTAGAGCATTTAACACGCGTAATTCAGCTAAAAGATAAGATTTATTCGAAATTAGGGTCGTACTATACATTTCTTTGAAAATCCATTTACTGATCGATTTCTTTTCCTTCATATCTTCTGAATTTAATTGCCTATACGAAAATATATGTGATCTATTTCTATTCAAAATAATTCATTGATTATAAGAATCCATTGTTTCTTATAGATAAGAAGGTTTAAGTGAATCCTGGGAGAAAGATGATGTTGTGAAGGCTTTAAAGAGCCAGAACGATCTAGATGGGGAAATGAAGTGTTGGAGAATTTACAGTGGCAAACAAAATTCGTCGTTTAAGGCAGTGATTGAATTAGAGAGAAATGTGTATAGGAAAATAATGCTGATGAAAAAAGTTAATATTGGGTGGGATAGATGCCATGTTTTCGATTATGTTCCTATAAAAAGATGTTTCAAGTGTTGGGGTTTTGATCATATGGCAAAGGATTGTGATAAGGAAGTGGTATGTGCAAAATGTAGTGGTAATCACGAAACAAAGACCTGCGTTAGCACGACATTGAAATGCAATAATTGCGTAACAGCCATGGGAAAGCTGGGAATAAAATTAGATGCAAAACATGATAGTCGAGATAAAATTTGCAGTGTATTCCAACGTAAAGTAAAGATGACCAAGAGCCGAGTGGATTATTAGCAATTACAGTCCATCAATTGCCTATACTTAAATGTCCAGGGTCTAATAAATAATTTCAATGAACTCGAAGAAATAATCCAGGACAGTGCATTTGAAATGATTATGCTTTCCGAAACGCACTTAACTATTGATATTGAAAATACGGAATTAAATATTAATAGTTACGATCTGGTAAGATGTGATAGTATTTCAAAACATACCGGTGGAGTGGCAATGTATATTAAGAAGGGGTGGCAATATAAGGTGGTCCATGAATATATGCATCAAAAAGATTTTTGGTGGTTAACGGTCAGATTATCGGTTAATTCATTTAAAATGTATGTTTCAGTAGTTTATAAGTCGCCAAAGGCATCAAATAAGTTATTTTGCGAGAAGTTTGAAGATCTTATTTTGAACCTTAGTGAGGTGAACTGCGAATTTGTCATGGTGGGTGATTTGAATATTAACTGGCTAAGTGTTAATGATACTTACAGAAGAGAATTAAATAATATACTTCAAGTAACTAACGCAAAGATGATATTGGACAAGCCGACGCGAATAACTGGGATATCTAAAACGCTGATTGATTATGTAATTACAAATATGAGGAATATAAATGCGGCAACGGCGTCTGAATTATGCGTGAGTGATCATGAAAGTGTAACTATCGATATACCAATCCAAGTGAAACCGGTTATCAAAACAGAGTATTATAAGCAGATAATATATAAAAAAGAGGAATTCATAAACAAAATAATGGAAAGTGAACTAATGAATATCGAAAAGGATTTCACTGTGAACGAGGTAGCTGAAATAGTGAAAAATGAACTTACGAGAGTGTCTAATGAATATGTTGTGGTGAAAAGAATCAACAACAAAAATAAGCAGTGGTTTACGAGAATCACATGCAACCGAAAATTGGAGAAGATAAGGGCACGACAGCGGGCAGTTTTCACGAATTCAGAAACTGACTGGGATCGTTATAGGTTGTTGCGAAACAAGTATAAGTCAGAATTACGAAAAGCAAAGAGTGCACACATAAAAAGAAAGTTGAATGAATGCAACGACCAAAAACATATGTGGAGGACACTAAAAGAGCTGGTTTTAAAGACTAAAAGGGACATCATTGACCACATTACTGTTGATGGGGTAATTGTGACAACCGAGGATGAAATGGCGAGCCAATTCAACCGTTTTTTCGCTGAAAGCGTTGAAGAAATTCATCAGTCCATTCCTGATGTATCGTACCTGGATGATATTAGTTACTCGGGTAGTGTTTTTACCATGAAACCAGTAACGCTTTTAGATATTAAAGAAACTTTAAAAGGAATGAAGAATAAAAGAGACCATAACTTTATCAGCCCAGGAATAATTTTGGATGTTCTCGAAGGAATTGGCGATGTGCTTTTAGATCTCATAAATAAATCACTCGACACGGGTGTTTTTCCAGCGTCGTGGAGGGAATCAGTCATAACGCCGATAGCGAAAGTTAAGTTCCCAGAAAGGTGTGAAGACTATCGTCCTGTCAACATGTTACCTATTATCGAGAAATTGTTGGAAAAGATTGTGTACAAGCAATTAATACGTCACATAGAAGAAAATGATATCATTATCGAAAATCAGTCTGGATACAGACGACGGCATTCCTGTGAAACAGCTATTAATATGGTGTTGGCTTCATGGAAGGAAGAAGTTGCTGCGAGGAATAAAATAGCGTGTGTGTTTCTTGACTTCAGGAGGGCGTTTGAGACGATCGACAGGAAGAAACTATTAAAGAAGCTTGAGATTTACGGAGTACGGTCTAAGGAACTGGCTTGGTTTCGAGAGTTTCTGACTAACAGAACCCAAAGGACGAGAGTTGGTCAGGCCACGTCTGAGCCTACTGCCGTGGACCTGGGAGTTCCACAGGGATCAGTTCTGGGTGCTCTTCTTTTCGTCCTATATATCAACGACATGGGAACTACTATAAGGCATTCCAAACTGGCACTTTTTGCTGATGACACCTTATTATACATCGCGGGAAAGGACACGAACGAAATCAGACTTAAATTACAAGAAGATCTGGATAACATCAACATCTGGCTAAAAGCGAATAAGTTGAAACTCAACACTCAAAAAACAAAATCGATGTTCGTGAACAGTGTGGAGGAGCTAGGATTATCTGTGGATGGAGAACGGATCGAGACTCTAAAGGAATTCAAGTACCTAGGAATCTTAATTGATAATAACTTAAAATTCAAAGTTCACGTGGACAACATAACGGCCAAGATAGGGAAGAAAGTTGATTTCTTGAGAAGGATTCGCTGTAATATATCGACACTCACAGCAATTAAGATCTACAACACTATAGTGAAACCGCACTTTGAGTACTGCAGCACTATACTGTTTATGTGTAACCAGCAAATGTTACGGAAGATGCAACTCCTTCAGAACAAAGCGATGAGGATCATTCTGCGATGCGATAGATACACGCCAATAAATCAGATGCTTAGTTCGTTACAATGGCTTAGTGTTAAACAGAGAATAATGATGAACGTTTTTATTTTTATTTATAAAGTGAAGTTCAATATGATGCCAAAGTACCTAACAAACTATATTAATTTGACAAGGGACATGCAACCTTATCTATTGAGATCAGGTGACGACTTTAGATTGCCACAATTTAAAAATGCCGCTGCACAGAACAGTTTGTTTTTTAGAGGGCTACAGAACTTTAATGAATTACCAATAGATATTAAGACAGAAAATAGTTTCAGATTATTTCGAACTAAAATTGTTCAGTACGTGAGAGAATATTTTGTATAAGATATTTATATTTACAAAATGGCTATGAATATGCTAATAAATTACTATTACTTACTTACTTACTTACTTATAGCTGAATTGCAGGTAGAAAATGTTATAAAAGTGGCTTTATTAAGCGCGTCGGGTTTTTGAATTTAAATAAAACACGTAAAAAGGGAACAAATTTGGATTGAACCAGTGAGGAAAATAAAGAATTAGAGATTTTTTCGGGAATCAGTTCTTAGAAGTTTGAATTCAATTCCTCAAATAGTAATTCATATTGATTGATGACTTTTTTTCCAAATACTTTTAGAATGAGAAAAAAAAATTACAAGTACAATTCCTTATAATGGAATTGCCAAATAATTCAAGTCTATTTGATCATTATCAATTAACAATTACAATTCCTCTTAATGGAATTGAAAACCTTTTCAAGTTCAGTATTAAGGAATTTAGCATATCAGTTACAAATTTCAATTCTAGGCAATTGGAATTGTAATTGTAATGTAATTGAATTCACCTAGCTCTGATAATTTTATAAAATACGACCTATACAACCCACAGTCTTCAAAGTTGAGGGTCTTCAATGACCCTTACTAATTCATAAATTTTTGTGAGTGTAGTAGAGTGACACTGAAAGGTTTGCTTTATAATCTTTTGTAGTTCATTCTTGGCTTCTTTAAGAGCTTTATTATTTTTACATCCATGTCTACCATGCATTTCAACTAACAGATATTATTATTTTTTAAATAATTGCTCTTGATTTAAAACCATACATTTGTTAACTTTTCTATTTCTTTTTCAGCAAATTTTTGCCATAACGAATGCCGCAAACTCATTAAAGGCGTCACGAAAGTTTAAAGCAGTTCTCGAAATAGTTCTCGCATTTGGAAATTATTTGAATAGTAGTAAACGTGGTCCTGCGTACGGCTTCAAGCTTCAAAGTTTAGACACCCTGCTGGACACAAAGTCGACAGACAAACGGATATGTTTGCTGCATTATATTGTTGCAACAATAAGGCAAAAGTTCCCCGACCTTTTAAACTTCGATACGGAGCTATTTTACATCGACAAAGCCGCACAAGTTTCACTAGAGAATGTCATAACAGACGTTCACGAGCTTGAAAAAGGAATGGAAATCGTGCGGAAGGAGGCGGACTTAAGGGTAAAAGGCGCCCAGTCGCATATCCTCAAGGACTTCCTTAACAATTCTGAAGAAAAACTGAAAAAAATCCGACAGGACATGAAGAATGCACAGGAGGCATTCAAAGAGTGTGTAGAATACTTCGGGGAATCGGCCAGAAATGCTGATGCGAACGCCTTCTTTTCAATGATTGTGCGATTCACGAGAGCTTTTAAGGTGACAATGCAACTTACACTTGTGTTCAATTCAAGCTTAATGGATTCTTTCTTTTCATTCCCAACATTTATTTGTTTTTTTGTTGGGGGTTTTACAGGCTACTGACCAAGAGAATGAACAGCGACGACGACTTGAACAAGCGGCCGCCAGTAAGCGGGAAAATGAGCAGGTGATCCTTAGGAATAAAGTGAATCAAAAGAAACAACAGGTAATTTCCACCGTCATATCCTTGATGTTGTATTTTTTTCTACCTTTTTTTTGTAAATATTTTTGCACTCCTCATCTTATACTTTTGCTGAATCTTTATCACTTTTATATCCAGCACTCTAATCCTTGTGATTTAAAGCGTTTCTTTTCCTTACTTTCTTGTAGCCTTTTTTAGATTCTTTGGAGGAGGTGTTATTTAGGTAAAAAAAAAATATATAATTATAAAAACATTAATGTGCATTATTGTGGACAACATGGCAAATCTTTTGCTTTCCACTTCATAAACGCTCCATTTACACGTCAAGGCCCATTTATTCATTCGTGAGCTTTACCAGCGCATATTATGGTTCAGTTTTACAGCCTCGAAATTAGGTAATTAGCTATGCTTCCATTGGGACTCATTTTCCCATTATGATAAAACATAATTACTGTCTTCTTGCTTGGTTTATTTCTACATAAATGGTCTCTGCCCAGGGCAGTAAACACGAATATAAAGAGCCGTATTTTTTCATCCAAGGTCTTAACAGGGATTATCTTTACTTATTGTTTACACATATATTCTCATGTATTTCAGTAACTTATTGTTAATGAGTTAAATAAAAGTTGGTAAAAAACGTCAAGAGTGACAAGTATTTGAATGAGACTATAATGTTTTAAGACTGATTGTTAATTTATTTATTTATTTACACATAAAAAATATTTATCAAAATAAATTTAAACTTTTAAATCATTTATAAGTTATTTTTCGATTTTAGGGTAGGGTAAAGCAAAATAAATTATATTTTTCTTCTTATTCTCTCTCTCTCTCAGTTACTAAACGATTTATTTTTATTGTTTTCTTTTCATTTCCGCTAGAAATTTGGGTGTGTGGCCTCAGATAAGCCTTTAATTCAAAAACAGCTTAAAATGGCTTGATGTGCTCTTCTCATTTTCTGTACATAGAAAAACGTGTTGTAATTAAACATGTCTCCTAATTTCTACATTTTGCTCATCTAATTTTCTTCTTCACGCAAATTATGTCATGTAATCATACCGCAGATTTGTGTCAATTTTTTCTTGGTCATATCTCCTACCAGTGCACTTACTTTGAGTTTAAAATATATGAAAGTAATGTAAGTGAAATTTTTTCCTTTTTTTTATTTACTTCTCTATTTCGCATGGGTTTTTGTATGTATTTTTTCTTCTTTTGTCTTGCGAACTTTTCTGTTTGTGAGAAAATTGTAATTTTGTAGTTTAATTTTATCGTTTTGCTTTGAAAATTTCTTTAATTCTGTTTTGTATATAGATGTATTTTGATATGCATGCTTAAAAATGAAGCTTTTATGTTTTAAGAAAATCTTCATATTTCAATATATACAATGAGGAGCAAAACTGTAACACAATGTGATATGAATGAATATTAACAAAAAATTTAAACCGAACGAAAAATAAACTGAAAAGCGAAAAATAAAATAAAGCTTTTAAGTCTTAATAACTAAGCCCCTAAATTAATGTAATTAACTAATTTGAAGTCAGCGCCAAACAAATCGCGAAATGCTATTTTATGTTATTTTGTTTTGATTATTTCTTTAAAGTAATTTAATGATCTTCCTTGATTGTTTGTTTGGTGCCGATTCAAAATTAGTTATTTACATTAGTTTAGGAGCTTAGCTTTTGTTAAAAAGTTTTTATTTTTTCATTTGTTGTGGCTAAAATGTACTAATTCTGCCGTCTCCATCATCAGATGAATTTCAGGTGTCCATTATGTTACAGGTGAATGAAAAATTAATCATTCCCAATTTTTTTCTACCCTTAGGGGTGGAATTTTATTTTTTAAAGAATCATCAAAATCGGACTACTCTATATAAAGTTATGCGTGGTTATAGATTAAAAAAAAAAACAATAAATATAAAAAAAGTATATACGCCTCGACTGAGGTTCTCAAGTCCTTTTTTTTCGTCGGTTAAAAATGCTCATATATTTTACAAATCAATAAACTTCTTTCTTATTTTTTGCTCTTATTCTCTTTATTACACTTCAAGAAAATAAAGCAACTAAATTTTATTGATTTTGTGATATTGGAATTGAAAAAGAAAATAGTTCTCTATTCAGTGGTTAATAATTTAATAGTCAATCAAATATCCTTTAGTTTTTTCTAACTTGTGTATCTTTGTACACGTACAAATTCTCCACAATTTGTGAAGTTATAATACACCACACATCCTTCGCCCTTTCCCATAGCTCATTTACCCCTTTAAGCGGCTCATCATTTGCTAGCTTTTTTTTCATATACTATAATCCCACAAATTTTCTATCTTATTTATATCTGGGCTTCGAGTTGGCTATATCCATGTAGAACCTTACACAGGTCAACAAAACTAAACTTTTTTTTTGAGTCTGAGTTATGAATGCTATTTTCTTATTGCTTGTGTCCAAAAGGAAGGCAAAATTGTCATAATTTTGTTAAAACTTTGCTTTTGTGAAGGAAAATTTGACATTTGTTTGGATAGTTTGAACCTCAATTACAACTAAATGCGTTGTGCGATATTTTTGATTTTTTGCCAAAAAGTACGTTATACTAGAGAAAACAGTATAGGTACATTTTTGTATTGGGTTCCAAAGTGGTGAATTAAATATGGCGTCCGAACATTTGCAATTTTATGGGGTTTTTTATCAAAATGAATTAAAGAGGTCTTAGGGTCGCTGAAACTTAATCTGTTACCAAAATATATATTAAAGATGGCGGATCTAATATAGTAACCGGAAATTTAAAAAATGTCCGCCCCCAAAAGATTTATAAGGAAATGAAAACATAACAATTTTGATGATTGGTCATTTTAAATTTGCTGTCCTGGGCACAAAAGCAAATTTTTTTAAAAATCATATTGATTTTCTTCAATTGTGAGACGAAAGCAATGAGGAATGACCGTATATTAATCAGAATCAAAAATCGTGTCGACTCGTGTTATTGATCTTTGAGCCAGTTTTTTATTACAGTGGGTGCTTCGGATTTCCATCTTGCTGAAAAATTAATTTATTCTCTCTAATTTTTTCTTGGTGACATCCGGGTACTTCTGCAGAATATCTTAATATTGTTTCTTTTTCATTTGTCCATCAACTCTTTACATCAGACTCAAATCTATTAATTTTGGTCACGGCAGATCAAATAACTTAGGAAAGCCGATAAATATAGCAGTAACTGAAAATCTTACCGCATTTAGTAATTTTAACTACTTGTAGTCTTCACTAGTCGAGTACTTAAATTTGCAAGCAAATTCTTTGCGAGCTGATCGATTTTTTAACGAAACAGCAGACTTCGTCTTAAGGCTCGCCATAATTCGATCCAATGCTTTGGTCAGCTAATTTTGGAACATTTTCGTATTCTGAAGTTAGAAGTCGCGCAATTGAATGAGTTCATCGATCTGGGAGGAGTATGCGTGGTCTTCCTCTGGATGTATTGCTGGGTACAATAGAGAAATTATACTAGCTGTTCAAGTATGTTACTACACTGTTTGAAGTTTATTCATTTTTAAAATACAATATATGAGAATTTTATTAAGCCCTAGTATTGGTCCTTACTGTATGTACAACCATTTTTTGCACGAAAAGCGGTAAAAACAAAATATACAGCGAAATCATAAACGCATAAAATATCCAGTGAAAGCGGCGAGAAAAAGAGGCCAATTGTGCATTTCGTGTTAGCCACAATATTATTCTTTCATTGTTGAGGAGGGTGGGTGCTGGTACTGGTCTAAAACTGAGTTTCCGGGATTGAGATGGGATGGATCGGACTCCGGCATATTGAAAAGAAGGTTTAAATTGCTTTCTAAAATTTGTACGAACTCCAATCCAATTTAATGAAGATATGTCAAATTAATAGACCACAATCCCATATGGCAGTATAGTATAATATAAATCTCTCACCTTTAAGATGAAGTAGATATAGATAATAGGAACTCTTCTGTACTGCCTATGGGCTTTGAAGATTTTTTTTTAATGACAATTCCTCCATAACTCCTGTCTGTAATTTGTGGAGACTATAATGCATCAATATAATACATACAACCTGCCCTTTCGAAAAGAAGACGACGTATATAATCTAATTCTAAGAAAAGGCTTTAAAATGATTGGAAAAACAAGAAAAATTTCATCGATTTAGATTTGCCTTTCCTCCATCCAAACCGGTGTATCTTCTATAATAATAATGCTATACATGTAGTATATATGAGCTGTTTATTTTGAAAGTAGGGTAAGTTCAAAGGTCATAAAGACTATTTTTCGATATTCTTGTAAAGTAAAATCGTCTTTATGACATTTTTTTTCCAAATACACGACTCATATATAAATTTTTTTTTTTTAAATCAGTTGTAGACTCAATACCGATCCTCTTACACAATGAAATAATAAAATTGTGGCCAACACGAAATATTGACTTCCCTTTAAATATTTCACTTCACTTATTAGATGGACAAAATTATTAATTCCAGTAAAAATTACATGTTTTTTTTTTAGCAAAATAGAGTTGAAAAATACAAAATATCGTATTTAGATCATCATCGATTTTCGTAAACCAGCTGTCAAAGGCTCAATTTTCATTTCTTTTTTCATGAAAATTTTTTTACAACTTGTTCAAATGATCTACTTTTATATCCTAATAGTTGAAATAAATCACTTTTATAAATTTCGTAAAAAAAATCTGAAAAATTGTGATTTTTTTTTTGGAATTCAAAACCCACGTAACTCCTTAACATTTTTGCTTTTTGTTCTTAATATAGAGAGTGTATTGTGTATTTTACTGAAGAATTCTTCAGTTTTTCTGGTTCCAGAACTCGTCATACTCACTGTATTTACAAAAGTCGAGCCATTTAATTTCAATCGACTTGTAAGCATTGCTAAATTACGTATAGGAGGAAAATTTCATTTAAGAACATCACTTTTAAATTGAACTTACTCGATTTCTGTACCGACTTCAAGAAAATGTGTTGCACGCTTTTAAAATTTCTGTAGTCCAGTTTTTGTGATTATAAAATAGAGACGATAAAGTTTTTGCTGTTTCGCTTAGCATGAAAATCCAATGGCTGTTGTATATCTTTCTTTCCCTAAACACTCCTTAAATCCCGTTTTGTTTTGAAGCTGTATTATTTATAATTGTTGGGAATAATAGGGTAATGGGCAAAAAATAGATTTTTATAATAATATCAATATATCTTAATAATCCCTTAAATTTCTACTACAGGAGGCCGTGATAAACGAACTCAAGAGTAAAACGAACGCTGTTCGAGAGAAAAAGTTACTGCAACAAGACGAGGTCTACAACGGAGCACTAGAGGACATCCTTTTAGGTCTTAAAAACGAGCCGTACCGACGCGCAGACGCAGTTCGCCGCAGTCAGCGTCGTCGAATAGACAACAATCGCCTATCAAGGACTATGGAAGAGCTCGAGGTCTGAGACGATATCCGAAAACCCATAAGATTCTAAGATCAGCAATCCTGCCCGCTTGTTCTGCTGTACCTCTACATATCAACTACAAAATGATTAAAAACAAAAATAAACCCATGACCTTAAAAATGTATGCTTTCGGTACATTCCTTTTTCGCGTTCTTTTCCATTTATAGGTTTTCTCTTAATTTCTGACAATATTTGTTTCATCGGGAATTGTTTTGTAATTTAAGACGCACAACCAGTTTGTAATTTTGCCTTTTCTACTGTGTTTAATTAGTTATTTTTTTTGTTGTTGTCTAGAAACGAATAAGCGAAACTAACAAAGCAAACAACTATGAAAAATAGCAAAAAAGTCTATAAAAGAGGCCTTCTGTTTTTGAAACGAAATTTTACACAAAAAATTATATACGTGAGTCCTAATTTATAAGAACACGATTGCCATTTTTGAGATGATAGAATAGTAAATATTTAATAGTATAAAAACAGACACACATGTTTTTGAAACAGTTATGTATATATTCTGAGCGACGTTATTGCATTATAAATTCGGTGCATGAATTTGCCGCTCTTATTGTAAATATAGGTTTTATATAAGCATTAAATATACGTGTTGTATATGCGATATTTAATAAAACATTTTTTACTAATACACGAAAAATGTCGGTGATCTGCGGATTCTCTTTGTATACATGTCACTAGCCGTAAGGAACACTCTAAACTTTGTCGAATTGTGAACATTTCATGAATGACGTTAAACTCATGATATTAACGATAATAAAACTATTTTGTTACGTAATTTTAGGAAATATTATTATTATTATTATTATTGTGCGTCCATCGTGACTAGCTCCCTGTTTTTTTCTTTTTTTTTTTGTTTACTTGTGTTTTATTACTCGATTGTGAGCAGGTTTCCCTGTTCCGATGCACACAAGAGTCAATTATCAACAGACAACATTTTTCATTCTTCTCTTGTTTCACCGTTTTAGTCAATGCAGATATTTTGTTTGTTAAATATTATTGAGGACTTTTTTATTTTTGAATAAATTTTATCGTAAATATAATTGAACTGGTTTTTTTCAATTCTCCTTCTCTTTATTAGTAATTTTTTTAGGGGGCTATCAACCGTCTATTTGAAAATGAGTAATGAGGAACTATCTGAAGTTAAAAACAAAAATTATATTTTTCTCCCATAAAACTAATAGTTGCATTCATTGTGCGTTTGCTGATTTTAATATAGACATATGTTTACGTTTTAGCCAATGCCACGTGGTAAAGTCTTGAATGAACGAAAGAGGAAAATTATGATATACTATATAAGTGGGTATCGTGAAATAAAAGGGAAGAATTGCTATCGTAAATTTCAGTCCGAGGGAATATTTGTGAATTTTCCCCCTAGTTATTTCCCAGCTTCGGAACTTTTGTGCAGAATGGAGGATGTGCGTTTTGTTTATATAATGTGCAAAAATATATATATATTATTTAAGGTCGAGCCCATCAAATAAAAAGCAATTAGAAGTCCTGATTAGCTATATGGAAAAAACATTCCAACTAAAAGAAGCAAGGTGGTTCATCAGAAAATCAAATATTTGATCTTGTCTAGTCTGATGCAAAAAAGTGTATAAAGGATTAAAAATTCTGAGAGTTTTGGGTTGTAAGAGAAGATTTCTATCCATGGTAACATTTAATTTTTTTTCCCCGAATTTACGATAGAGCTGATAAAGACTGTGGGATTTCAGTACGAGAAATATCAAAGAGAATCATAATGTGGTTTTGAATTTTCTGTGTTTGGGAAAATTGCAAAGCATGACCAGAATAACAAGCTAAGAAAAATAAACGATTTTCTGAATAGATTGTTTCGAAGTTAGCCCTTTCTGTCGCAGGCCGACGTCTTAGGAAAAGTTTAAACGGAGATCCTTACATGGTTTTCAAAAAACGAGCGGAAAAACCACTGCTGTCTTCTAAATATAAGACTGTGCGTTTAAGTTTCTCAAGGAATTATATGAGTTCGAGAAAGGAATGACATAAAATCCTCCTTTCCGTAGAAAAGAAGTTCAATTTGGACGGCCCGACGGTTTTTAGTTCTACTGGCTAAACTCCCCAGAAGAAAACAGGATGAGTCGTTTTCAATGGTAGAAATGTCGTGGTCTGGGCTAGGTTTTCCTTATTTATTCAAGACTTTATCAACAACTTACTACTACTATAGTTATAGATAAATTGAACCTTAACGAAACTGATTTTTTAAATTGAGCTTAGTTAAATTAAAATCAATAATATTGAAAAGACGATACTTTAATAAGGTTGGCATGTGCATTCCGTAATTAGTACTATGTCGAGGAACATGGACAAAATCATAGCTACTAAAAGAGTGAGGAGCAGAAATTCAGAACGCTGACAGTAATTCAGTGGAATTAATACTGCCCTGTATGCAGTCAAAAGCAAAACCAATTCTGGCATTCTTAGGTCTCTTATCAAGAGATGACAAAGGGAAAAGTTTAATCATATTTTCATAAGGCGGAAGGATTGTTCCAATGTAAACCATGAAAGGCAAAATGTAAGAAAATTATGCTGGACGGCTTAAATGTAGTTGATATGAACAACATGAAAAAAAGAGCAAATCGGACTAGCGTATTTCAATATAGGACGAATAACCTTTTGTTTATTTATTTTCGTTATAGCAAAATCGTCAAACTTCTTAGACCATCTTTTAAAAAAACCCAAAGTGGTGTTACCTTTGGCGATAACAACATCGTAGTGATCGTTGAAAGGTAAGCGGGAATTAAAATACACATCCAAATCATTGTTTCAACTGTAAAATAATGCATTACTCCTGGAATGCATTACCATACTCAGTACAACTACAAGTAATGCAAGCAAGACAAATTACTACTATCATTGCAAGCATTGGTACTTCAAAAAATTCAATTATCATTACCAACTAATGGTATTGGTAGTTTACCATTGGCGTACTTCAGAGGCATTACATAGCATTACCTGGCATTATTTATTGTTAGAAATACTCAGCATTACTTAACAATACTGATCATCATTCGCTTATATTTCTAAGTAATGCCAAGTGGTTCTTCTTATAAAAAGTTGTTTTTCGAGCCGAACATGTTTCATTTTCGAATTCTATCATAAGACTTCCTTTTCATTTCCTTTTGAAATTTGTATTTGTATAGCATACATTTTAACTTTGCCGATTGATTGATATGCGTGTTAATTTAATGAAATAATATACTATATTTTTTAATATTAAGATTGCTTTATTTAATCGAAAATTTAATCATAACTATTATCGAAGACTTCCTCGACTTAACTGATAAAATATCTCTTCTCATACTGTCCAATAACCAGATTCGTCAGGTAAGCTGAAAAATATAAAATTAGAAAAAATTGAAAATTGATACGTAATTCTGTACGATACAAACCAATTAAAATTTATTTGCGTTTTATGTAAATGCAAATTTTATTCTTTTTTATTAAGATTATGCCCTAAAGGTTTAGGAGCGGACATAACGGAATGACTCAATAGGGAATGGGAAGTTGTTTTTTCTTTAAAAATTACTCTAGGGTAAAAACTGGAAAAAAAGGATAGTAGATAATGTTTATGAGGGAAATTAAATAATATGGATTGTGTTTAGAATCACTTAGAACTTGGTAGATGTTGAAATTTAAGGTGTTGAAAATCGCTTAATTTTAGGATATTTTTCTTTTCTTTTATATGACTCTTTTAATTACTCATCACGGAATGTGGTTATTTTTTGAAATGCGAAATAAGCTTCAATATTTACTCCAGAATTAAATGAAATTTTTTAAATTTCTACATTTCCAATATTTTCGTGGGGAATTCTAAATTGTGCATAAAATCTCAATTATTTATAAAAATATAAATAAAATCAATAACATAGGAATAAAACACAAACATAGAATTCCGTGATGGGAAGTAATTTCGCCCTATTTGCGATACATTCGGATACTTTTGGTATCAAAACAAAGACTATTATTTCTTGCGTATTTCAACATCTGAAAACTACCCCTATTAATTTTGCATACCAGCAAACATACCTCCTTTTTTTATCAGAAGTAGGCGAACCTCTAAACTCCAGCTGGTTCACTGTAACAGGGAATGGTACCCGAACTGAACTTCGCGACTTATTCATTTTAAATTCTTTAAAATTATCTCTGCCGAAATGACTTCTTGATAAACTGAGTGGAGGCACTGTCACTTCCGCTGTGCTAGCTTCTTTAGGCGACTCCGTTTTTCGGAGATGTTTCAAATATTCAGTCGTTTCCTTCCACCATCTCTTGGCACGAGAATCTACCTGAACCGAAGACAAAAGTCCTTTCGCCGACTGTAACTGAAGGCAGAAAACTAGTTAAAATAATTTCAGGATCTGGCCGACTTACTGCATAGTCTTCGCCGTGGTATTTACAATGTCTTGAGCACGTCTTCTCAAGTATATTAAAAGTAATCGATTTAGAGCTCACAGATGAAAAGCTTGTAACGTTCGATCTGATGAAGCTGGAGTGCGTTGGTGTATTTAGACGATCAATCTGAAGAACAGAAACTTTGTTAGTAAAACGATCTAGCAAGTTTCAAAATGCACCAAAACTTATCCGATACAAAATTCAGCTTCAGAAACTATTATGCTAAATAAGGTATCGATACCAGTTTTGATACATTTTGAAACTGGTTCATCGTAAAAATAAAAAGGTATCTTAACTAGTATAGGTCGTGGAATTTCGAATTTGATGAAAACTTAGAATTAGGTAAGACAACACAGGTTCAAAATTCTTAAGGTGAAATTTCAAAATCCCACAATTTAATGTCGGAACAATTAAAATCCCGAAGAAAAATATTCCAAAACTTTAAAGTACAAAAGCGTGCTTGTCAATAAATTGGCCTATATATACATTTTTTTTGGACGGGACTATTGCATATAAAAATATTTATTACGAACATTATTCATTAACAGTTTTTTTAAATATTGAAAACTGCCAAAAATTCCAATGTCGTTCACCGTGACGCGTCCAACTGCTAGAATTGATTTTGTCGTCACCATTTATCGAAAATTAAAAAAAGCAGTAATTTACTAGTTAAGTGATCTATGATTTAGAATAGGTAAAACAAAAATAATTTTTTTTGCACATAAAGAGTGGGCCATCTGCTAGTTCTTTTTTAAATTACATATTATTTTGACACGGACAGCTCTTTCGGGCTCAAAAAATTAACAGAAACACAGTATAATATCTCCGCGGTACGAAATTCATAGAACTATGCGTGAACAATGTTAGGAAATATTCAAAACTTATTTCCAAAGTGAGTGCTATGTTGCCCAGACAGTTTTGAAAAGAAAATTCGGTCGAAATAATGCACCAACCGCGCCTGCTGTACGCAAGTTTGTGAAATTGACATGCTAATTGATAACACAAGTTATCCTCGTGTTCGTTCTGTGCGCTCAGCCGAAAATATTGCTGTTGCCGAAAGTGTGCGCCTAAGCCCGAGAACCTCAACTGGTCACAGGTCTAGTAATTGAACATTAGAGCCTAAGGAGAATTCTGCATAAAGACCGATATTTTTTTTTTAATCACAAATTGAGGAACTGGACTTGGGCGAGCTCTGGTTCCAACAAGATGGCGCTAAGTGCCACATAAGTCGTGCAACAATCGATAATTTCACGCACTAAGTTCAGTAATCGTGTAATCACTCTTATAAAATTATTTTATAGATCTATATCCATAGATATTTTTAAATATCAAGGTTGTGTAATTTCTTAATAATTCGGGGCTATGCCTTTTTCAGATATAGGAATTTGAAACAATATAATTATTAGATATGCACTTACCAGAGAAGCAACATCATCTTTACTAATGCGTGTCTTTCGTGAATTGTTTCCGTCACCTTTGTCAGTCTTTTTTTCTAATTTTTTGGATGATCTAGGTTTGGCACTTTTTTTTCTATCCGCATTCCCAAAAAGACCTCTATTCTCAGCCATTTTAATTAGATATTTCGCATCCAAACGAGTGACTTGCTTTCGTCTAAGTAGGGAAACATAACAGCCCATTTCGTTTAAATTCAAACACATATCTTGATTAGTACACATGTCTGGAACTTCAGATACTTCAAATTCATCTGTTTTTGGAACCTTAACTTGTTCAGTAATATCTTCTTCCAAAACGCTAGATGTAATAGAATCTTTTGATCCCTCTCTTGGAAGTCGAACCTTAGCTGAATGATCTTCAGATTTAGCAGCCGATGAGGCACCACCTCGCTTTTTTCCAGTTGGTTGAGCTAAAGCTACTGATGGAATGTTGGCGAGTTCAGCGGCAGCAAGCTCTTCAAGACGTTTCTTTTCTTTGTATGCCTCTAAATGTTTTTCAAAAGCGCAACGATTTACGTCTTCTACAGCTCGATCGACCATATCTTGATTTTCAGAACCAACAATCGAATGTGTTTCATACAAGACGAATTGGACCTGTGGCCTTGACATAGCTAAGCGAAGAGTTTCTCGTTGCTCTTCTAAAATGTATGCAACTCTCAATTTACCTTCTTTGCTCATTTCTGATTCTGTAAGAATTTCTAGCATACTAAGATCTCCACCTCGGCTGCAAATTAGGTCGATGGGATCAGCAATACCACTATAAGAATTTGGCGGCGTTGCAAAAATCCCAACGACTGTCTCAAGAAGAGGGGATTTCAGTGGGAGTGAGCGAAAATTTTCAGGAAATAATCGAATATTATCAATTCCAAGCTTCTTTATGTATTCTTTATATTGAGGAAGATTTTTTCCAGCACCGAATGCTAAAAAATCGTTGACTCGATTAATGGAAAAGAAGAGTGCTGCAAGGTATGCTGTCGATCTTGGTGAAGCTACATGTGTCTGAACAATATCGCCATCCAGTTCAAAGTGATCCAGGAGTTTCGAGATAATAGCTGGAGCTAAGGAAAATGTTCTGTCCTGTGTAAACACAAACATGTACAATTATCAGTCTATTTGATAAGTAACATAAAAATATCCTTACCTGCATTACAAAACTATTAGACATTACCAGCTCAGATCTAGCGAACTCACCTCGATCACTAGGCAAACAGGACATGAATAAGGGACAAATTTTATCCCACTTATACTGCCTAAGTTGCAGAGGCTGTTCTGAATTTTGATCGTCCGGAACTTCGGTAAAGCCCATTGACTTTAGTTGTTCATCAGCCAATCCCTTGTCTCTATAAGGAATGAAAGATGTAAATTGATATTCCACAAATATTAATACATTGATCTAGTCACACTTTATCTTAAAGGGATTTATCCATCCGCTCACAATTGGATTGGCTGCTGCAATTGCAACTTTTTCGTCTTGCAAATGTGTTGGCAATAGTTGGGATAAATGTAGGGCACCATTTTTTATTCTCAGTCTTGATATCGCTGCAGCTAGACGCACTCGCTGGCCCCATAGACATTTTGCTATGTCTAGAGATATGAGGTTTAGATAACTTTTCTAGAAAGCTAATGGTGGATTTTACGGTCAAGATCAGCCTCCTTGTATAGTTCAGTTTCTTTGGCGATCTCTTCAGAGGGCCGTTTTAGAAAGTGACGAGTGTATAATTCAAATAACATCAGCCAAACTCGGTTTTCGTCATTTCGGAGCTAAAATTACAAGGATTTTGGATATTTTATGATAGTTAAGAAATTGTGCAGAGTAAAACAATTAAAACAAATATTACGGAATTAAGGAAATTCCTGTTTTGGGAAACCATTTCTATAAACTTTCTAAATAAACCGAGTACAAATGATACACGTTTCTGCACGCACGCGATCCGTAGTATTTAGTATATTTTTTTTTAAATATGAAAGGGCCGCATGGAGTAGAAATACAAATATACACAATTATTATTATTATTATTGTTAGGGGTGGCCCTCACGGTGGGCACTACGACCAGACGGTCTTTTGTGCCGAAGAAATATATACAATACAAACGACAACGACCGCACCACGGCCGAACCAATTTATATAGATGTATATTTAAATATTATTTATAAAATGGTTCAGCCGAGTGTGCGGCCGTAGTAGCCTTTAAGTGGCCGAGTTACAACAGGGTTACAGAAGGGTAATAAGTGCGACATAAGTAACTATCGACCTATTGCTAAATTATGTTGCATAGCAAAAATTTTTGAAGCTTTAATCTGTGACGTTTTAAGTTTTCACTGCAAACCCTTCCTGAGATCTTTCCAACACGGTTTTATTAAAGGGAAATCTACTATGACTAACTTATTAGAGTTTTCTAACTTTTGCACATCTGCTCTGGAAAACGGACAGCAGGTTGATTGTATTTATACAGATTTTAGTAAGGCCTTCGACAGAATTAATCATAAAATTCTAATTTTTAAATTATCTCTTTTAGGATTTCCCTCTTCTTTTATTAATTGGATTTCTTCTTACCTATTAGGCCGTACACAACGTGTTAGTTTTCGCAACGCTCTTTCTAATGAAATAAATAACACATCAGGCGTCCCTCAGGGTAGTCACCTCGGACCACTGCTTTTCATTGTTTATATTAATGATGTATTTTTATTATTAAATAATTCACGCATTCTTTGCTATGCAGATGACGCCAAAATTTTCCGTACTGTATCACACGCAAACGAATGCGAACTTTTAAATTCTGACTTAGACACAGTGCCGGATTTGGATGTGTGGGGGCCTATGGGCACAAAATGGTGGGGGCCCTAAAAAATTTCGCGCGGTCGGCGCCTAAGGCGCCAACCGCACTTAGTATAGTACCCCTTTTGCTGATTACCACTTAACTTTAATTTATTCAAAATATCTTTAACAGCTTCAAAAAGTTACATACTTGAAATATATTTTATAAATTAAAAAAGTCATATTGCACACAGTTTTAAATATTCAGTATGAATGCATGGCTTCTTATTTTAGCACTTAGATGGTGGGGTCCTACTTAAGGAATTCAAAATTGGCAACATTTTTTTTTTATTTATTGATATAATATAACACATGATATTAAAATAAATTGTATATATAAATTCAAATACAAAATAATATAAAAGTAAATTAAATTGTCGAATATTTTACATTCACAAATACATCAATTATATTAGAATAAAAATTATAAATTTCTAAATTAAGCCTTTTCTTGCTTTTTTTGAAGCAAATTTTTCAATGATCTCGTCTATCCTTAAATCTTGTACTATGTCATTATTTGCATTTATAATAGTCAGGTTATTCAGACGTTCTTGAGTAGATGATGTTCTCAAACGGTTTTTAATAATTTTAAGTTTGAGAAAGATCTTTCTCCTGTACAATTGCTCACCATTAAAGTGCATAAACATTTCTAAGGCTTTATCGTTTATTATCGATTATTTTTTATAGGTAAACATGTTAAGTCAAGTTCAATAAAAATATCTTCAATAAAAATGTTGAAAAGTTTTTTTAGCCGTTCAGCTTTCATACAATTATTTTTTTTAAACTCTTCTAAAATATTTAAGATTACAGTTGGTGGGGGCCCCAAGTTGGTGGGGAACCTTATATATACTAGTCCTATTTTTGATATATTTTGCAATGCAGCCGTCGTGCAGCCGAATTTGTCTGACAAACGGATCCGGTGCGGCCGCCGTGCGATCGATTAAAACATTCAAAGTGCGGCTGTGTTGCGGCCTTCTTAAAAGTTCTAGATACTTGGGAATTGTATTGTAACCAACTATCTACAGATTTTTATTCTACTAATTTATATAGAAATCCGTAACAACCATCTAGTTAGGTGTATGGACATCTTATTTTCCACAATTATTAACCGTCTACCGTACCGAATTTTGAAACATAACCCACTTTTCATGCAATAACGCTCCACAGTATTAACATAATTTATAAATCTGAATATTAGTACCAATACTAATACGGTTACTACTATTTTTAGTTCTGATAAAGATATTATAAACTTGTTTTAAATGGGCCCAATCGACGGTTTTTGTTGGAATAATGCATAAATAATGTAGTATATGTCTAACTTTTTTCTTACGAATAAGGTAATACTTTTTTAGATAGTTTTAAAGATATAATTTCTAAAAAGATTTTTTACATTTCCATAATCAAAAAAAAAATTAAAATTAAACTCACCGGAATGAAAACAGAAAGTCGTCATTTTCTCTAAAACGACTTGATCATTGATTAATTTCAATTTTAAATAATTTCTCATTTGAATTTCGTATTTCTTTCATATTATAGAATTATATACTCGACAGACATAAGATAAACAAAAAAGATGGTAACCAGAAAGAACAGAAAATGATATAAAATTCCCCATCCCAGTTGGATCTATATTTACTGAATTTCAAATAACAATATGTGATACAGACAGCTTTTGCCATAAAGTTTTCCTTGAAAATTTTTTGCGTGCACGTGTGTGACGTAATGCCATATGCGGTGTCTGAAGTAAATATTCTGTAACAAAGGTCATAAAGAATGCAGTGACGAATACTCACACAACGATTTTAAACAAATGAAAGAATACTGAAATCATCAACAACAGTGGTGTCACATAGGAGTAGCAAAATGCCAGGCGCCTCCGGACTGAAGGGCTCCTGACCCGGGTTAGATAACTAATTATGAAATAAATTAGTAGGTAGTGGTTACTACTATTGATATGTAATGAGAAACTGATCCGGAAAAGGCCAGTTTTTGTCTAAAAAAATTCGGTAGTATAGAAACAACGCAATAGAAAATACAAAATTTTAGACTCATTACAACGATACAATAGGAAATTAAACAAAGCGCTATTGTTTCTACTTTTCACGATTTTTCAAAACTACACAGCAGGGTCTGTGCTTTTTTTTAATTACTTTATTTATCTATTTATTCTTATATAATAAATTCACTGCTTAAACTACGATTACTAGTATTACGTGGAATATAGGTAGAAGTTTATATAAACAATTTAGTTTAAAGGGGTGGCTGAACAATTAGCAATTCCGAGATTATCAGCAAATGCCGTAACTTTACCTATAAACGATCGATAGAACGAAAAATTAATGTAAATCAAAAACAAAATGGGACCAAGTACGGACCCCTGGGGCACTCCTATGTATGTTTATAACTTCCAAATTACTTAGAAAACCCCCCAACTTTGACATTTTGAGATCTATACTTCAGGTACGACTCATATCAGTTAAACACTAAACCATGGAAATCTGCGCAGTATAGGTTGTTCGTGTTATGTCCACAAAAAGACCAGCGTAATTTTTCTTTCACCCAGTCCTTTATAAATTGAAAAGCAAAACTCCAAAAAGGCATCCTCAATAGAAAGCTCCTGTCTAAACCTAAACTGTAGGGGTCTAAAAAAATTTAAGGTAACGCGAGATCCTAATTTTAATATAGAAGACCTTTTTTAAAATAGGTATCACGTTGGCACACTCAAGTTGTAAATGCGAGCCAAAGTGTCTAAATTATATTTAGCACGATATTTTTAATTGTACAATTAGAGATGTCGTCACCATCAAAAGAACATGAGTTGTTGAAAGAATTAATAATTTTAAAAAGTTCAAACCCAGTAATTTGTTCAAAAAAGGGTCATTAATAACAACACCATTTTATGATCATTAATAATGACACCATCATCCCTCAGAATTATAGGTTTAAAAATATTGGAAGCTTTGCCATTGATGATACTATTTAATACATTCCGTGCTTTTTTAAAATTAAATTTTGCACTTCGTACTCTATAGAAATAGTATCTATCACTATTAACTTTTGAAACGAATTTTAAGAAAGGAATTCAATAGACGTTTAAGGCATTTTTTCTGCAGTTTGTTTTTAAGACTTATTACCATATATGACGGTACTCAAAAAACTAACTTGCTGTTTAGTTACTATATTTTTTTGTATTTATGTACATTTTTAAAATGATTTATGTTATATAATTGTAAACTACATTAAACGATACGATCACGTAACCAAAATTCGATTTAGGTCTTAAGAATTAATTCTACCTCCCGGCGCCAGTATTATCAGAACAATTTCCAATGTAATTAATTTTATTGTCATATACATAAAACATAACCAAAGCAATGAAAGCCTTTACTTACCTGGGAAAAGTGTGCGTAAAATGATACGTCGTTCAAAGCTTGAATCAACACGTTCTTATCTGAAACGAGAAAAATAAATGTTTGTAACTGATCGAATTAATGGGCAATTGGCATGCAAAGGGCATATTCTGGGAATCAATTTTGGGTAGCAGGTAACAAGGCGTAAAATTGCTTTCTCCCCAACCTTAACAACAAAATTTTCTTCGACCGAACGCCTTAGTCAAGCTGGCAATTGTTGGGGTAAGGTCGATAGAATTTAATCCTTAAAGTTTGTCGAAGATATTTGGAATTTTGCAGTGTCAAAATGCAATTTAGTCGTTTTTTCAATAAATCCTTGAAATCATCCAAGAAACAATTTATACTACATAGTTTAGCATCGGTTAGCGTGCCTTCAACGAACTTCCGGAAGAATTTAAATATTTCGTAAATTGTTATGTCCTGATTCAGCTGATGGATAACTAGGTCGCAACGGTACGAGAGTTCAGCTGCTCCTTAAAACGGAAGTTTCCAATTCATTGAAAGACAATAACAATATTGTCTTGTCCTTGCTGGGAATCGATAATCAACCGTTTTAGGTATATATATTCGGAGAAATTTTGTTCCTTTTTTTTTTGATTGACGAACATCGATGATTGTCGTTTCAACGTTAAGACTTGTAGAACCTCCTTGAGCAGCTATTTCGATGGTAACTGCACGATATCAAATTTATTATTATTTTTAGTTTGTCGTACCTCGATTCGATTCAGAATAAATTTGATAGAATTGGAATGATATACATATTTACATCAATAGCTTCATGTATATAGTTCAAAAGTTACGACCCCATAAAATGTTTTTCGAATTCATTTTTATTTTCATACTGTAATAAGCATACTTTCATGTAGACACAAATAGTATGCAATTTAAGCATGTATTTCGCAATTGTTTAATCCAATGTACATGCATTAAATAGGAACCTAGAGATTCTAGAGATATTTAAGTCGATTGAGATACAGGGTGTCCAATAGGAAATTGTGAAAACTAATGGGTCACAGTTTTTTAACAAATCGAGAGATCGGTAAAATGTAAATACTTTTTAATAAAGGACAGTCGTCATTTTTATTTCATATCCATTTTATTATAAAAAAATTAAATCTATTTAATACAAACCATTAATTTAAAAATATAGTGAAAAACGTGAATTATTAATAATATATATTTGTGAAATGTGAACCATCTACATAAAAGGTATCTAGTAGAGATGCCACGAATAGTAATTTGGCCGAATACCGAATACCGAATGTTCGGCGAGGCTCTTGGCCGAAGCGCCGAACATTCGGCAGCCGAATATTCGGCCACACTTAGTACTTTCCGCGGGCGACAAGTCACAACTGTCGCTACAGAAAATGTTCGTTCAGATGAAGGTGTGGAACAGAAAAATTCTGTTGCAAATGAACTTGATTTTTACATGGTATCTGTTCGTTTAAATCGGACAGCAGACCCTTACAAGTGGTGGTCAGCAAACGCGAAACAATATCCAACCCTTTCACAATTTGCTAAGATTTATTTATCATCTCCCGGTAGCAGTGTGTATAGTGAGCGGCTGTTTTCGGCAGCAGGTATAATTTATGAGGAAAAACGCAATCGTCTGCTATCAACAAACGCTGAAAAAATTGTTTTCTTTCATCATAACTTACCACTGGTAGATTTTAAATATTAATTTGTTAGTTCTTTTTTTTGCTTAAATAAATATATCTTTGTGAGTAATATTTTGAGCTCTTTTTTCATGATTTATTTGGTAATCCTTACTATATTTTATCATAAATACGAAATTAAATCTGTTTATCACGATTTCACGCCAAAATTGCTGAACCGATTTAAATGAAATTTGGTACACAGATACATACTCTAGAGCCTTAGAAAGGACATGGGCTATAATTTACGCGGACGAAGTCGCGGGAAAAGAGCTAGTAATAAAAAAATAATAAATAAATTGCTATTCGGTATTCGGCCGAATAGTTAACCATATTCGGCCGAATACCGAATAGCGAAAAAAAGTGGCCGAATAGCCGAATACCGAATAGTTGCCGAATATTCGTGGCATCTCTAGTATCTACCTGCATTTCTTTGAATCTTCTGTCGCCGGAGAGAAGTACAAAGGGATGTTAGAGACCAAATTCTTTCTCATTCGAAAAAGAGGAGCCGCGTTAAATCTTTTTTTTTTATTCAAGACGGAGCAGCACCTCATCGCACACAAGAAGTATCATCAATAAATTTTATGGCGATCGAGTTATTGGCCTAGGCAGTGCCGGTTTTAACACTACCAGCGCCCTGGGCGAGATTTCTACGGCGCCCCCTATCTGCCATTGAAACAGTAGGTAATGGGTCAGTTACCTACTTGAAACGCATACGAAAAAAAGGCAAGGGATATAATGAAATAACCATTTATTAAAAAAACTAATAAAATTTCTTTTCCTTTCTATCGGCAAACTCTTTTATTAAGACATCAAGGTCTATATTTTCCGCAATTTCATTTTCGATTGACAAAATTGCTAAGTTTGTCAATCTAGATTGAGATATTGTGGATCGCAGATAGGTTTTTATCAGCTAAAGCTTAGAAAAACTCCTTTCCCCACTAGCCACAGTTACAAGTATAGTGATCAATATTCGCAATGCTATCCATTCATGTGGATACAGACAGCTCTTGTAAGTTGCGATCTTGGATAAAATTTAAAATAAAGACAGGATTAACCACATTCTGATCAGGCAAAAAAGATTTTAGACTTATGAGTTCATCGCACAACATACAACCATCTATACCTGATTTAGAGTCTACAGTTAATTTCAATTGGAGATCACTACAGAGTTTGAGAAGGTCTAGTTTTTCCGGAATCTTTTTTATATTGCACAAAAAAGACCAAGATTCCCAGTATTCATTTAACTGTTCAAATCTTTCATTGAGTGAATTTGTGGTAGTGTCCAAAAGACAATTGAAAAATTCAACTTCAAATTTCTTTTCTGGAGAAGTTATAGGCTCATCGCGAGTAGTTTCACCAGCTTGGCGTTTAACACGTCGAATTCTTGTCGTCGTTCTAAACATAGGTTGGTTCAAAACAAAACCTCCTGTATACGAATTTGGAAGAAAATCGCCAAAATTTGCTATTCGAATCGTGCAATTGAACTTGCGTGCACAAAACCTCGTTTTCCTCATTAATGGATTAAAATGGCGCTTTAGAAGCCTGTTTTTCTATATTCTTCCAAGAAAGCGCAGCATTTTTTCAACATTTCTGTGCATTTACCGAGCAGAGTTGTAAAAGAATGCATTCTTTTAGGAATGCATTACTTGAAGTCATTGGAAATGAATGCTTTTTTAGGTTTGAAATCATTGACTTCACCGCGATACTGGGACTTACAGAAACCAAATCGCCATTCATTTTGAAGTCATGAATGGTGCAATCATTTCAAGCAATCAAAAGCTTGAAGTCATGAGAATGCAAAATCTTGATTTACTCACATTCTTTGAAGTACTATGCAAGTCATTGAATTCAATTGAATTCACTAAGTGTTTTGCGTCGGGGGTTAAAAAAGGCCTTTATCTCACTAAATAAAAAATCTATAATTCAAATATTCATATAACATATTTATGTTATTATTACTTTTTAACAGTCGAACGCTTATTTTCGTTTGTTGGAATGATTAATACTTCTCGACGTGGAGCACTTTCAGACTCCAATTTTGAGAAACTATTACTCTTAAAAATTAATAATAACATAAATATGTTATAAATATATGAATATTTGAATTATAGCTTTTTTATTTAGTGAGATAAAGGCCTTTTTTAACCCCCGACGCAAAACACTTAGTGAATTCAATTGAATTCAATGACTTGCATAGTACTTCAAAGAATGTGAGTAAATCAAGATTTTGCATTCTCATGACTTCAAGCTTTTGATTGCTTGAAATGATTGCACCATTCATGACTTCAAAATGAATGGCGATTTGGTTTCTGTAAGTCCCAGTGTCGAGGTGAAGTTAATGAATTGAAATACTTTTCACATAAATCAAAAGAATTATTTGCCGAAAAGATTGCATTCTTTTACAACTCTGTTACCGAGATCCATGTCTATTGATTGTAGAGATTTACTAATGACATTTATTTGAAAAAGTATATCATACCAAACAACCAGTGAAACCGAACACTGCATTCCATTCTAGTGTTGCCGTCATAACGATTTTGTAACTAGATTTAGGGAATTTACTAATAAGTAGGACTCGCTCAATGAACAAGCGGATATAAAGGGGGGCCTGCGGCGCCCCTTCAAATCTGGCGCCCTGGGCGGTCGCCCAACCGCGCCCTACCCTTACGCCGCTACTGGGCCTAGGGTACCCACGCTTTGCTAGGGGAAAAGGAATAGAATAGCCACATTACTCGTCAGATCTCATTCGATTTTATTTCTTTTTATGGGGCTACATTAACCCTCAGTCACACAAGGCCTTTTCCATTTAGAATTCACAAAGTCGGGTATGGTCTACCCGTCCAGAGTTTGGACGTGAATACCGTATAGTGAAAGTATTCGTTAGCAATTTCGATGCTACTTTTTCATTTGTTTGGGATATTAACCTTTCGTTCCCAACATAAAAAATTATTAATTGTAAAAATTACACAGCAATAAACAAAAAAAAAAAAAAGCAAAATTTCAGAAAAACATTTTTTTTTCAAAAAATTATAAAACATATCAAGTACGATTTTTAAAAAGTATAAACCATCAATCCTTGTAAACAAATGTTCGAACTATCATAAAAACAGCACGACTTAGTATTTTACTCCAAAAACCATATTTTTTTTGTAATTTGAAAATGAGCAATTTTCCAAAAAAGTGGAAGAGCAAATTACAAGGCAATTTCAACCGCATTCCTTCGTGCACGGGTTTCCATACTAAAAGCAAGGATTTATTATAGTTTAATAGTTCAAGAAACACCAACTTAAATTGTTTTACATAAAAAATTATGTCTTCATACTTTAGAAATAGGCCTCCATATACGAATTTACTATCCTTAAACTGTCACAGAAAACACGCATCTTGCTCATTTTTTGATCGCTAGAAAGAAAAAAAATGATAAAATATTATTTGTATACTAAAAATATACATCAAAAGTTGATGTAATTGCTCTTTTGTACGCATTTTTACTTACTTGTCAAATTTTGATTATCGACGTTTTCTAACGAATTCACACATGGCGGGTAGAAAATACCCAGACCAATATTCGGACAAATTAAACAGTATGCTAGGTGACACTAATAACTTTGACGAAGCACTAATTAGGTACTTTGGTACCTCTACTTTTTTTACGCATGCGCTTTAGACATGTACCCCTTCCCCCTGGAAAATGCTACGCGTTTCTAAAAGGCTCTGGGTATGGTATACCCGACCTTTGTGACTGAGGGTTAAAGATCTCTGCTATGAAAATAACCAAAAAACAGTTGAGGATTTTATTAAAGACATTGGGAAGATCGTCAATGGCATTTCAAATGAAACGTTAGAACATGTTTTTAATAGTTTTAGAAAGCATATGGATAGTTGTGGCAAATTAGATGGTTAAAATATCGAAAATATATATCATTAGTAACTAACGTTTTTCACTATATTTTTAAATTAATTGTCTTGCATTAAATAGATTTAATTTTTTTATAATAAAATGGACATGAAATAAAAATGACGACTGTCCTTTATTAAAAAGTATTTACATTTTACCGATCTCTCCATTTGTTAAAAAATTGTGACCCATTAGTTTTCGCAATTTCCTATTGGACACCCTGTAAAATACTTGAGATGGTTAACTATGGCTTTTTTGTTATATGTACTTATTCGTCTAATAGTAAATAGTAAAATAAAGTAATATATATTAATAAAAAAAGACGGCCAAGTGCGAGTAGGACTTGGACCCTAAGGATTCCGTACCGTTCTATAGGATAGCACTCTAAAATTATCTCTAAGAATTTGGTGGGGTTACACAATATCAGAAATTGAATAACTTTTGGAAAATCGCAAAAATGTTTTAACTTTCCATAGGATTAGAAATTAATAATTTTCGGATTTTTTCCTATACTTGTTCTATGGAGACGTGTCAAATTTCAAGATTCTAGGTCAACAGAAAGTACGATAGAGGTTTTAATATGACAGTCAATAAGTGAGTTAGTCTATGAATATGAAAATATACTATGAATGGCTGTATCTTTTTACTGCATTGAATTATAAACTTGAGTTTTTTTTTTACAGAACTACGAGGGTGTAGACTTCATTATTTTTATTAATTTCAAATTGATACTTCTTGCCGTTCCTGAGAAAAGGGGTCTTGATGAACAGCAAAGAGATTTTAGAAGTTCCGTTTCTATATTTTGGGGTACGGAGCCCTAAAAATAGGAAATAAATATGTATACATATTTTTTTCTTAAAGTAAAATTACATTTTATCCTCGGAAGTTCAATTATACCCAGAGTAAAAAATGCGGAAAATAAGGTTCATTACTTTTTAAGTAGTAATTTTTTTGGCATTACTTTAAGTACAATATTTCTACGAAAATTATAATTAGTTATATGGATGGTTAAGAGTTGCTAAACTTTTTGTAATATATGTATGTTTGAAAAGACAATGGCTTAATAATACCACAATTTTTTCATATTGCATTTTTAGCATTTTCGATCACATTACGTTACAAATATTATATCATAGTTGAGCAACTATTTAGAATTGCAGTTTTTTAAACAAAAATTTTCGATAAAAATATTGTTTATATTCAAATTTTAGAAAAAGAATAAACATTTTCTAATACAGAAATTTACTTGTATGACTTTATTTTTCGGTAGTTTCGGTGAATCTGCTCATTTTCATTGAGGTCATAGTAACAGAAAAATCAAAACCCCATAAATCAAAAAACATTATATTCTTTTAACATGAATTTCAAAATACATAATCTTTTTATTTATAATTTTGATTTAATTTATTTTTTCACATTTATATTAGTGAATTATATTGTCTCACAAACATCAGTTTTATCATATTATTATGTAAACAATTCCATGTGTACATAATAATATGATAAGACTGATGTTTCTGAGACACTCATATTTGGTCTGTTTGGTAACTATAAAGTTTTTACTTGCGGGTAAAATTTTTACCTGAAAGTGTCTGTTAACCTCACGGAGGGGAAAAACTGAGCTCTTGACAGCAATTCTCCTCTTACACAATTTTACCAGATTTTACCCACGCTGCGGAGACCGAGTAAATTTGGGTAAAATCACCGATTGCTTGTCACTGTGTAATCTGTCATTTGTCTGTTTCAATTTTGCGTTGCGATTCAGATAGAAGAAGAAGTTATTGAAAAATTGTTTAAATAAATAAAAAACATATTTCAAAATCTTCAAAAATATTAAATAAATCCATAAGTTTTCCCTCTAACATCTTGATCACGTTTGACTATTTACATACACAAGTAAGATTTACCCAATTTTTACTTGAAGTCGTCTGGTAACTTTTGATGTTTATCCCTACTACCATATGAAACTTTTTACCAGATTTTTACTCAAGAAATGTTTACCCAAAAGTTACCAGACAGACCTATTGTTTAGTTCATGCTAATCACATGATAAGAACAATGATTCACGTGGAAATTGAAAGTGAACAATTGTTAAAACAAATCAAGAGCACGCGCAAAATAATGAATTTTATATTTTTGTCTATTACTAACAGGAAAACTAGTTATGGAAAAAAAAGACGACAATATTGTAGGTTTACTCAGAAAATGTTTTTTGTTATATAGAAATTTGACACTTGAAATAATTTAGGATCGCATTTATAATACCAGCATAATATCGATTTTGAATCAATGTTAAATTAACGATTACTGTCACAAATGAACTGTTTTAAATTACATAGGTATGTGAGGATTACTCGAAAAGACCAGGCCGGACGCGGGTAGGACTCGAACCTTCGGATTTACACTCCGATGCTCTGACCGCCTGAACTACGGTGGACGGTTGGTGATGTGGTATAAATTAGTAGTTTAAATTCATTCTGTAGTGTTTATATAAAGATAAGAATTCAATAACCTTAGGCATTTTCGGTAAATTTCTGGAATACAATTTTGTTTCGTTAAAAAAAAATCGCGTAAATTGTATTGTAGTTTAAATTTTACTTTACTTCAAACAAAATAATAGAAGTATTCGGTTTACTGTTTATATGTAACAAAATATCAGATTTCGCCTTTATAGGGTTCCATACCTCGAAATTAAAAAATGGGATCCTTATACGATCACTTTTTGTTGTCCCTTTGTCTGTCTGTCTGTTCGTCAAGATCCTTTTTTTTCCGAAACGGTTAGAGGTATCGAATTGAAATTAATACCAAATACTAAAGTCTACAGCCTCATATTTAAAAATTCAAGTTTCTAACTCAATGCAACAAAAATATACGGCCTTTCAAAGTATATTTTCACTAACTTACTGACTTAACACCCTATATAACGGTACAAAACTCTCAGGGCGCTTATCTTACTCGCACTTGTCCAAATTTTTAGTTAACATGCTTAAGAAATAAGGTGAAATAATAAAAAAGTAGATGAATAAATAAAAATTCAAGAAATAGAACTATACGAAAATTACTTACACCTGAAAACATCATAAATCAATGAGTAGACTTTTCTCATTTCGTGTTCACTATCGAACATCACTGGAATTGGTGGTTTTTTGAGCAGCTTTCCTGCCTTGCAGATAATTTCCAAACTCCACACTCCAAGCAGATTAATGTCGATAAATTCAATTGGCAAATCAGGAATACATCTTCGTCTTTTACATTTTTCTATTTCCGGGGGAGATCTTTCTGACGATAGAGCCAGAAGGGCTACCGAAGGACTCCAAACAGGCTTATCCGCTTTCTTATCCACATCTTCTAGCGCACTGAGTGACATTGTTTATGGAAGAAATTATAAAATAAAAATGATAAAGTATTTTATCAAGTATTTGTTTTCGATTATTCTAAGTAGAGTTTCTTCACATATGAACTTTTAGGCGCTTTCCAAGATGTTGTCTTCGATAAGAAGAAAAATATAAATTACTCTATATATGTATAAAAATGTTAGTGCTGACTATCCCATGCTTTGTTTTTCGGTAACATTCATTTTCATTCTCCTTTTTTTTATTGTAAAAACTTGGACATCGTTATGAGGATTGCTTGTTTTTTTGGAAATTAGAAGATTATTATGGGAAATATGCGTCCTATAAATTAGTTCTGATTCATCCAATTCTTGTATTTCTTGAAGAAATGCCCTCAATTATTGTACAACGTTTTTATTTTTTTTTAAGTAGTAGCAGAAATTTTTTATCACAATTTAACACAATAGAAAATATAATTCAAAATTCTTGAAGTACGTTTATAAAAATATATTTTTTGGCACTTGGTGACAACGAGGCACATTTAAGTTGGGCATGGCTATCTCAGTTTTTAACGACTAATTTGAATTTAAAAAAAAAATATATGTTCATAAAAATTCAGCATACTAACAGGCCACTTTCAATAGCTTTGTTGACCCGCTTTTGAACTTCGAGCAGTCTATAGTATACTTTTTCTTGCCAATCTGCATCGCTAGGAAGATGAAGAAAATCCTTGGCGAGAGGTCCTTCTTGACTCCGTTTCTCTTCCTCCGCTTTTAGTATCTCGTTTAGGATTTGGGGATAAATCGAGAAGATATCGGCTAATCCCAGTAAGACTAGCTGAGACATACCGCGACATAGATAGTCTGACGTCACAAGAAACCGATAATAATCGTCGAAAACAGAAAATTGTTAATAAAACGCGAAAGTATACTGCTCGGTCCTCCATGGGACGACCGTACAGTCTTCAAAACTATAAATCTACGCCTATTCTCTTCGCGATTCCTTCGAGGACTGAAAATAAAGTTGGCCAACTAGCAAAAAGTTAAAGGGGCAATTTCAGCCAAGTAGCGTGCCGTGCCATGAACTTTTTCCATGTTATCCTTTATTTTTTTTGGTGGGTTCGGTTATTTCACCAACTTCTGCGCCCTACCGCATTGTGTGCCGCCTTATCGTAGGACACCTCCCGAGCAGCCCCAATCAGTGGAGCACAACCCTGGGGCTTGAGGGCGAAGGCACTTTGTCAACTTGCGGAAAGAAGGTCTTCAGGTGAAGAGAAGAGACCTAATTTTTTGTAGTTGGCCATGTCTAAAATCGTTTCGTGTCGATTTTCGCCAGGTAAAAGTACACCGCGCTACAGGTGTTGCGTTCTTAATTGTAGTCAATCCATGAAAAAGCATTGCTACACGCCCGAATCCGCCCGAACTTGTGTGCGGGCGCGTTAAGTTGTTAAAGTTACGAGTGGCTTGCATGCGAGCATTGAAACGTGCTTGTTTGTGGTGATTTTAAAGGCTCCTTTCATTCGAAAGTTACCCCAAACACGATCGACACCTTCGCATGCATGCATCTCACGTTTTAATGAACTACTCAAATCACCTACAGAACTATATTTTTGGGCTTTCATCAAGTTGTTTGAATTATGAAATTTTTGATTTGTAAAGTAGCAGTTTACCTTTTTGGTAATTTCGATAGAACAGATGATATGGCTTTCAAGACCAGCCAAATTGACTTAACCCATTAATGCCTGAATAACAAAAAATTGTACGGCAACTTCGAGGCGCTAACTTTTATCGAAGGGGTGGTCAATTCTCATCGAGACCAACTTTTCTAGACGTATTTTGAGTCGCCCGACACGATCCAACCAAAAAAAAAAGTGAAAAAAAATTATTATTATTGTTTTTTTGCAATATTACGTAAATAAATACCTTTTTCAAGTCATTTTTTTCGAAAAAACGACAGATTTAGTGGGGAAAAAGCAACTTTTTACTGCAATAAAGTGCATAAAACGTGTAATTAGTACTTAAACTTCAAAAATATGCAGGTAATTTTTTCGTTAAAAATATTAGGCTGCATAAAAATTGCAACAATGTAACGCATATTTGCATTACTTTCGATCACTTTTTTTTTATCTCACTATGTTCGACTATTCCCAAAAATGTATATAAACTGTTTTTAAGGGTCACTGATTACGAATTTGCTATCAGATTTCCGTAATTCAATAATTTTTGGCAAAATTCTCAATTTTTTCGAAAAAAAATTGGGTATTCGGAGTTTTTGGGGTCACTGATTACTGATTAAATGCCTGCATATTTTTGAAGTTTAAGTCCTAATAACACGTTTTATGCACTTTATTGCAGTAAAAAGTTGCTTTTTCCCGACTAAATCAGTCGTTTTTCGAAAAAAAATTACGTGAAAAAGGTATTTATTTGCATAATATTGCCCAAAAACAATAATAATAATTTTTTTTCACTTTTTTTTTTTGTTGGATCGTGTCGGGCGTCTAGAAAAGTTGGTCTCGATGAGAATTGACCACCCCTTCGATAAAAGTTAGCGCATCGAAGTTGCCGTACAATTTTTTGTTATTCAGGCATTAATGGGTTAACTCAAATCCTTCCATGAATTAATTATATTTTTTTCAATTATCTCTTAAGATTTATACCTAAGCTTATTAAGGTTCAATTATAATAATTACTATTATGTTATTATGACATATACAAAAACCAATATTACATTAAAAGTACAAAAAATTATTAAAATTACAAGCTTATCTTAGTTCTAGTGTTAAGAGGTCATTCTGGTTTAAAAATTCAATAAAATAGTGTATGATTTTTTAGATTTTCGGAAAGTATGCACTTTCAACGAAATACTATAAAAATTTTACCTCAAAGTTGCTAATGACTTCTAACCAACATACAAAAAAATGGATGTTCGCAATTCGAACCGTATGTATTTTTATTTTTAATGTACAGGGTGTCCAATAGGAATGTGTAAAAACTAATTAGTCACTATTTTTTAACAAATGGAGAATTCGGTAAAATGTAAATACTTTTTAATAAAGGAAATCCTCATTTTCATTCCATGTCCATTTTATTATAAAAAAATTATAAAATATATAGTGAAGAACGTGAGTTACTTAATGATATATATTTTCGATATTTAAACCATCTAATTTGGCACAAATAACCAAATGCTTTCTCAAACTATTAAAAACATATTCTAACGTTGTTCAATATATTTTTAAATTAATGGTTTGTATTAAATATCTTTAATTTTTTTATAATGGACATGAAGTGAAAATTACGACTTTCCTTTATTAAAAAGTATTTACATTTTCCCGATCTCTCAATTTTTTAAAAAATAGTGATTCATTAGTTTTCACACTATTGGACACCCTGTATATGCAGCGATTACTCCGAGATTACGCGGTCGATTTGCGTGTTTCTTTTTTTTTTTGTTGTTGAAAAGGGAACTGCTCTCATTTTCATCAAAATCGGTGCAGTAGTTTTTAGTAAATCAACAATAATCTCAATATTTGTCTCTCCCATAGACAGTGGCGCCGTCATCTGTAACCTCAGATTTGTATGGGGAGTTAGTATGAGATCACATTCAGAGTATTAAAAATACTACCCAAATACAGGTAGAGTCGGATTATAAGTAATGCCAAGTACGCCATGATTTCTAAAAGGCGGCAAGTTTTCAGGAAAAATTTACAAAAACTTACAACAAAATTAAAAACACTTTTTGGGAAAAAATAAAAAACAAATTACAACAAATATTTGTCAAGTAATAAGGTATTTTGCGGGTGTATCTAAAATCAAGGAGAAAAAATTGACAAACCCAATAGCCGGGAGAAAAGCTAGTACTAAACTGTATATAAATCTTATGAGGAAAATTTAAATTAAATAACGTATATAAAAGCAAGTGGCACACGGCTCCTTAATCCTTAGACAAGAAAATTTAATTCTATCATTCTTAATCCACTGGCCTTATAAACCGGAAGAAATGTGGACTTATTTTTCCATTAAAAGATAAAAACTCATTTCTTGGAAAATCTAAAATTCAAGAAGTTTAAAACGATATTCGAAAATCGATTTTCGACTCAAACCATGGCTTTATTTTTGAACTATAATGTAAAAATTAATATTTGCTAATATTTTTATTTTTATTTTATTTACTTATTTATTTATTCCAATTCAACTTTAAAATTATATACAATAGGAGTCTTACAATTTAGTGCTAGAATTCAAATTCATTCAACTATAATATTGATTTTTATGCCTGAGCCAATAAAATATTTAAATAACATATTGTTTTGGGAAAAAAAATTTTACTGAAAACCCAATGATTTTCTAAGATGTTTTAATTTTTAGATATTATATTTGGTCCAAATTCGAAATTTTTGTGGCGGCAAAATATCGGTGGCATATTATCAATGAAACTCATAATCCGGCTCTGAATACAAGGTGGTATTAATTATATTGGCAAAATATAAAGATAGCAAATGAATTCAACTTAAGGGGTTATATACAGTCAGGAGAATTTTTTTTTGATTCAATTGTTCGATTTTTCAAGAATTTTTCTTTAGATGACTTTTAACTTATTAATGTAAAGATTTGTACACATATTATGGTAACTTCTGAGTGTATTTTAATGTTTTTTATTTGTAAAAATAATTATTTTAAAATCTGCTACAGCTGCTCTCCGGGAGCAACTCTAAACAAAGACGTCTTTCCCAAATCAAAAATATTTCGATAATATATTGTTTTATCTTGTAATTAATCGAAGGAATAAGCAAAATACGAATTTTTGACAAAATGGCGGCTTCTTAAAAAAAAATTGATTTTTAACAACAATTTAGGCCTTAAATTGTTTATAAAATGGAAAATATTTATCGGTCAGAAAAAACCTTCGAGTATGTATTTACTAAAAAATAAACTTAAAAAGCTTGTGTTAAAATGAAACTGATCGGTTTAGCCGTTTTTGAGAAATCTCGCTCACCGACTTTTAAAACACAGTTTTGAGAAAAACGCGTTTAAAGTTTCAAAAGCACCTTACATACAAATGTGGCCAAATTATTATCACCTCTTAAAAAAAACTTATTAATGTAGTTTACAAAACTGCAGCTACATCCTTTTCTAAATTGGCATGTTGTTTGCAAAGGTTACCTGAAATACGAAGAAGTTATGCAATAAATATGTCATATTTTTGGAAATAGCCCTTTCCGGGAGCAATTATTACCTGAATGGCCTTTTTCGGGAAAGCACCAGATTAGAGTTTTTATTGTTTTGCTAATTAGTTTCAGTTGCAAAGTGCTTTAATTTTTTTCCTGTGCGGTATTTAAGGATTAGCATCTAATCGATGATTTACAATCTCATTTGAGACTTTGAACAGTGAAAATGACAGTGGTTTTTTGAATTTTGTAAAATTTAATATGGGTAAAGCAAAGGATATCAAAGCAGTGACTAAAGCGAAAATTTCGACGTTTTTGGAAGTAGGCTAATATTCGCATGGACAAATAGCTCAAAAAGTGGGAGTCAGTCAATCATTTGTTAGTAAGTTCGAAAAAATAGAGCTGCTCAGTTGTCCATAAGTCCTGTAGAGATAATATAGCAGTGTAGTAGCGACTGATAAGCCGCTAGCAAGAAGCTAGTTATCAGTCAGTCAGTCAGTCAGTGGCACTCTCCCATTTAGGTAGCACTCAAAGCGCTCGCAATAAATTAATATTTAGAAGACCGAACCACGTTGTTTTAATACCTACGTGGCGCAGCCGGTAGGATCTGAAGTGCTGATTAATAATTACTACCGGTGAGTGTAGTTAATACATGGCGCAGTCTGCATAGGAATTTTGTCTACGAAAAAAAAAAAAAGTTTAACTGCTCGGCGACCCTGGAAAATAAATCTCGTAAGCAAAGGTTAAATGGCTTAAAAAGCAAGGCTTAAAGACAATCATCAGGTATCTGCATGTAATGAATGGGAATATTTAAAAAAGACAAAATAACGGAACAGCCCAAGACACGTGGTCGGCCACCGAAGACACGGTACGTGTACATTAATAAAACCATGGATTAGAAATTAGAAATTAGAATAAAACCATGGATTTAAAGAAAGTTGACGAGCTAAAACTCGAAGGAAATTTTGCCGAAAACTGGAGGCTATTCTGGCAAAAGTTCCAAATCTTCGGTGCAGCAATTGAAATTGAAAAAAAATCAGAACCGGTTAAAATTGCAATCTTCCTAAATGCAGTGGGTGGAGATGCAATAGAAGCTTACGAGTCATTTAATTTAACTGCAGAAGAGCGGACCAAATACAATACTGTGGTGAAAGCCTTTGAAGAGTTTTGCAAACCTAAAAAGAACCTGACGTATGAGTCTTTTCTGTTTCATAGCCGAAATCAAGGTCACGGCGAGCCTTTTGATAATTTTCTGCTCGACATCAAAAAAATAGTTAAACGATGTGAATTCAGTGATTCAGAACGCATGCTAAAAGATCGCATCGTGCTAGGCATCGATGACAAAATGGTTCAGCGTAAACTGTTAGAAACAGACAGTTTAACGCTTCAAAAGGCAATTGAGATGGTACGGAGGCATCACGCAGCCAGATGGACACACTGAGGGGACCTGGAAAATCTGTGGATGCAGTCACCCGAAACAATGCGGGTCAACGGAAATTTCGGGAAAATAAAATTAAGTCAGGAAAGTGTTCTCATAGTAATCACAATGCTCAATATCATAAAATTAATAAATCTCTAAATTCTAGTTCTCCACATAATAAAAGCTCTCGCCAGAAGGTCAACATAGACTGCAAATTCTGTGGAAAAAATCACCAACGAGGTAATTGTCCTGCGTACGGGAAACGTTGTACGAACTGCAATGGTTTCAATCACTTCGCTGTGGTATGTAAAAAGAATAAAATGCACGAAATTAAGAATAAGGAATCTCCTACTAACAATAATTCAGAGTCTTGGTATATTGATATTATTAACGAAAATAAACATGAAGTACGATCTTGGTTTGAACCCATAAAAATAGAGTCAAAAATAATAAATTTTAAGTTAGATACTGGCGCCCAGACAAATGTGTTACCATTGAAATTTATTACAAAACTTCCAAACGTACAAATAGATACCACACAGGGTGCGTTATTAGAAAATTATAATGGAACCCCCATCAAAACAGTTGGGATAGCAAACATTAGATGCATAGCAAGAAATAGGATAGCAGAACAAACATTTCACATAGTAGATGAAAATTCAGTTCCTATCTTAGGTTTGAATGCATGCGTAGATTTCGGGTTAGTAAAACGCATTCATGAAATTACAGAACCAAACCATATGACTAAATCAGAAATATTAGCAAAATATAAGGAGCTTTTTGAAGGTTTAGGGTGTTTCTGTGAAAATTTCCGACTAGAACTTAAACCTAACGTTGAGCCCGTGTCAAAACCGCCAAGGCGGATCCCATTGACTCTTCGTCAACCTCTGAAGGATGAGCTTAAACGATGGACCGAACTTGATATAATTGAACCAGTTGTAACTGCCTGCGACTGGGTATCGAATATTGTGGTGGTAGAAAAACCCAATAAAAAGATTAGAATCTGCCTTGACCCCAAATATATAAATCTGTCCATAAAAGACCATTATTATGAAATCCCCACATTTGAATCCCTAAAGCTAAACTTTGCAGACAAAAAGTTTTTCTCAGTATTCGATTTAAAGGACGGATACTGGCAGATTAAATTAGATAATGAATCTAGAAATTTATGCACTTTTAGTACACCCTATGGGTGTTTCAGATTTAACAGGCTCCCGTTCGGAATTAAGGTTGCCCCGGAAATTTTTCAAAAGATGAACGAAGAAAATTTTAGAGATATTCCGAATGTCACAGTATATATAGACGATATAATTGTAGCAACAAAAACAGAGGAGGAGCATAATCGTACTTTAAAATTGATAATTAAAAGAGCACTGGAGAAAAAGATTAAATTCAATCCGGATAAATTACAAATTAAGGTAAAAGAAGTAACTTTTTTAGGGCATACAATATCAGAAATAGGAATAGCAGTTAATAATGATAGAACTAAAGCTATTAAAGCACTAAAACCACCAGAAAACAAAAAAGAATTGCAGAAAATTTTGGGCTTCATTAATTATGTACGAGAATATATTCCCAACTTGGCACAAATTTCGGCGCCGTTAAGAGAATTGCTCAAGAAAAATATAGAATTTCACTGGCTGGAAAAGCACGGAAAATGTCTGATGGATATTAAAAATGCGGTTATTAAAGCACCAATATTAAAAGTATTCGACGGTAAACAAAAGATAACCATACAAACTGATGCCTCTAAGCAAGGATTAGGTTGCTGTCTTATACAAAGCGGCAGACCCGTGTGTTATGGCTCGCGAAGTTTAACAGAAACAGAACAAAATTATTCCCAAACGGAAAAAGAATTCTTAGCAGTCGTTTTTGCATGCACGAAATGGCATTCTTTAATATATGGCCGCGAGATCGAAATTATTACGGATCACAAGCCCCTATTAGGGATCATGGCAAAAGAATATTGTAAAATTCCTTCCCCACGGCTCCAAAGAATGAAACTAAAACTAGAAAAATATAAACTTAAACTCACATACTGCCCAGGAGAGCAATTATATATTGCAGACCTCCTATCAAGAAATTTTATTAAGGAAACTAATTCTGAACCAGAAATAAAAGGTCTCAATGAATTAGTACACACAGTAAATTTAAGTTCCGCACGAAAATTAGAATTTCAAAAAGAAACAGAAAATGATTCTGTGTTGTCGAAATTGAAGAAAGTAATCCTGGAAGGGTGGCCCACTAATAAAAAAGATGTTCCAGAAGAATTAAAATTTTTCTGGAAGCATAGAAACGAATTGTTTCTTGATGATAAACTAATATTTTTTAATGACAGAATTTTCATACCGGTAAAACTACGAGCATCAGTACTAGAAACGTTACATAAATCGCATTTAGGTATTGAAAAAACTAAGCAGAGGGCCAGATCTCTTATATATTGGCCAAACTTAAATGATGACATCGAGAAAATTGTAACTCGATGTACAATTTGCCAGAAATTTAGAAGTTCTAACATAAAAGAGCCGTTAATAAATCACGAAGTGCCTGAAAATCCCTTTCAAAAAATAGGAATTGACATAATGGAAATAGCAGGGCAAAACTATTTAGTATTAGGAGACTATCTGTCGAAGTATTTGGACGTTGTGCCATTAAGCAACAAACGAGCTAGTACAGTCATTAAAAAATTAGAAATTATATTTGCCACTCACGGTATTCCCAATCAAATTATAGCCGATAACAACCCATTCAATTCTTATGAGTTCCAAAATTTTTCTAGAAACCTGGATATTGAGCTTATAACAAGCAGCCCACATTACCCAAAATCAAATGGATTTGCTGAAAGATGCGTACAAATTGCTAAAAACTTAATTCGAAAATGTAACGAAGACAAAAGTAAAGTATGGATGGCTCTATTAGAATACAGAAATACACCAATAAAAAACTCAAATATTTCCCCAGCTCAATTACTTATGGGAAGACAAACACGATCACTAATGCCAGCAAAATCAGAACTATGTAGAAATAATAATTTATGCTCCAAAATAAAACCTATATTAAACAAAAACAACAGTACAAACAAAAAATATTACGATAGAAATGCTAGGATAAAAAATAACTTTAAAAAGGGGGAAAAGGTCTGGTTAAGGGATGAGGCGCGGAAATGTTGGGCCCCAGCAACGGTACAAGATAAGCACTCAAGCCCAAGATCGTACATAATTGAATCAAATGGTTCAATTGTAAGAAGGAATTCGCATGTGTTGAGAAAACGGATACCAGGCTAAGCGAAGTGGTTTAAACTGCAGACACAAGATCGCACTATGTTGGTCTTCTGGAAAGCAAATGTAATTCTGAAATTATAAAGTTTAATATATTAATTTTGAAATATGTAGTAAGGTTGAAATTGTAAATTTGAAATCGTAAAGTTGAAATTGTACAGTTGAAATTGTAAAATTGAAATAGTAAGATTGAAATTGTAAATTTGAAGGTATCAATTGTAAGTTTTAATTATGAATTATGAGTTATTAACACTTCATTGTAAATTTAAAATTGTCCATAATAGTTAAAACGGGGAGATGTAGAGATATTTATTTATTTATTTATTTAAACAAGTTAGAACTTAAAATTAATTTTAAGCCTATCTATAATTATAGCGCACTCGGAAACCAAGTCCATATGGCGCATCCTAAGCTATAAATTATTACATTAATTAGCCCTATCTATTTCCTACCAATGATACTATTTCTATATTTACAGATAATTTCAGCCGAATCAGAACAAAGTTAATAAAAAGAAACAATTTTTACATTTTGAATTTGAAGGATTTCAGGCAAACTTAAATTACGTAATACTCAAAATACAATTTCAGTTGTAAAGCAGCAAGTTTAAAGAAAATTAAATAAATATCTATTAATAAAAGGAACAAATTAACAATAATAGCGATCTACTGAATGAAATTATAATTACATCTAGTTACAGTTCAAGGATAACGGTTTAACGGTAAGTATCAGTAGAAATTTAATAAGTATCTAATAATAAAGATGTAGAGATAATATAGCAGTGTAGTAGCGACTGATAAGCCGCTAGCAAGAAGCTAGTTATCAGTCAGTCAGTCAGTCAGTGGCACTCTCCCATTTAGGTAGCACTCAAAGCGCTCGCAATAAATTAATATTTAGAAGACCGAACCACGTTGTTTTAATACCTACGTGGCGCAGCCGGTAGGATCTGAAGTGCTGATTAATAATTACTACCGGTGAGTGTAGTTAATACAAGTCCTAAAGTAAAAGGAAAATGCGGTCGCAGCCGGAAAACAACAGGCAGCCAGGATCAATTTTTGCTGCGGAAAGCTAAAGAAGACCGAACCCTATCCAGTAAGTCTCTAAGGGGTACCATGCGTGACGTTGGTGCAGAAATATCGGAGCGGACAGTGAGACGTCGACTTTTTCAATCTGGGCTATATGCAAGACGACAACGCAAGAAGGAGAAGCTGAATACTAGGATGATCCAACAAAGAAAAACATGGGCGAATGAACATTTAACATGGACCACAGATGATTGGGAAAAAGTAAAATTGTCTTTTTGATATTATTCTGAAAACGCATTTTTCAATAAATTTTTTTTTTTGATTTAAATTATCTCTATTTGTTGAACAGGTTGTATTCAGTGACGAGACCATGGTAAGTTTGACACTACCAATGTCCAGAACTGTTCGCTGATCGAAAGGAGAGGAGTATTTACCTTCCTGTCTCCAACAGCAGCTCAAACAGCCAGTAAGGGTCATGATTTGGTCAGCAATATCAGCCAAAGGACTCTTCCCACTCTATGTCGTTGACCGGGTAATGAATGCGGATCAGTATTTAACAGTCCGAGAAATTTAACGGAGAAGGAATTTTCATGCACGATAAAGCCTTTTGCCATACAGCAAAGAGAGTTACGGAGTTTCTAAGGACTAACAACATCCAAATCTTTGACTGGCCAGCGAATAGCCCAGAATAGCCCCTATCGAAAATATCTGAGCTATTTTTAAACAGAAAGTGGCAGAAAAATGCCCGCGGACCAAGTCAGAATTGTATGCAGCCATGAAGGAAGTTTGGGAAAATTATGCCGATTTGGTCACCCATGCTAAAAATGCCATCACTGGAATGCCGTGTAGGATAAAATCCTTGAACAATGTAAAGGAAATGTTCACTAAATATTAATAAATGTATTTATAACAAAACTTTTCTTTTTGCAGTCATAAATCTACGTTTTCACACAATTTTACTAAAAATGTCTAGAGGTGATAATAATTTGGCCACATCTGTATGTAGGTATAGTAAATAATCTTTACAAATATGCCTATAACTTCGAGAATATTCACCAGATTGACATGACATTTTCTGTGCGTATACTTAAATATAAGTATATTACAAATAAAAATAAATCGTTCTTTTGAAAATTCTACCTGTATATAACCCCTTAAAGTAGAATAATTGCAGCATTTACAAGGGATATCAACATATATAAACATACAGTAGCGGCGTTAGGGTAGGGCGCGGTTGGGCGACCGCCCAGGGCGCCAGATTTGAAGGGGCGCCGCAGGCTCCCCTTTATATCCGCTTGTTCATTGAGCGAGTCCTACTTATTAGTAAATTCCCTAAATCTAGTTACAAAATCGTTATGACAGCTACACTAGAATGGAATGCAGTGTTCGGTTTCATTGGTTGTTTGGTATGATATACTTTTTCAAATAAATGTCATTAGTAAATCTCTACAATCAATAGACATGGATCTAGGTAAATGCACAGAAATGTTGAAAAAATGCTGCGCTTTCTTGGAAGAATATAGAAAAACAGGCTTCAAAAGCGCCATTTTAAGGAGGTTTTGTGCACGCAAGTTCAATTGCACGATTCGAATAGCAAATTTGGGCGATTTTCTTCCAAATTCGTATACAGGAGGTTTTTGGGGATGTTCTTTCAGAATCCGGCATTTGTTTTGCCTAAAAGCTTCAAAAACCCTATTATTTTTTGTGTTTTTTAAAAAAAAGTGCTGTTTTTTTGGTCATTTTTCTTTTTAAAGTCGATTATCTTGAAGTTGCTGATATTAAATGATTATATAACCACCAGAAATCGCCGTCCGAATGTCTAAACTTCCTCAAACCATGGTTTTGAAATATTTTTTTTGCTTTGGTTTTTGAAAAAAAAAAACCCAAAAAAACCCCTGTATACGAATTTGGAAGGAAATCGCCCATTAATGGGTTAACTGCGAAGGAGTTGGAATTGAACCTATGTTTAGAACGACGACAAGAATTCGACGTGTTAAACGCCAAACTGGTGAAACTACTCGCGATGAGCCTATAACTTCTCCAGAAAAGAAATTTGAAGTTGAATTTTTCAATTGCCTTTTGGACACTACCATAAATTCACTCAATGAAAGATTTGAACAGTTAAATGAATACTGGGAATCTTGGTCTTTTTTGTACAATATAAAAAAGATTCCGGAAAAACTAGACCTTCTCAAACTCTGTAGTGATCTCCAATTGAAATTAACTGTAGACTCTAAATCAGGTATAGATGGTTGTATGTTGTGCGATGAACTCATAAGTCTAAAATCTTTTTTGCCTGATCAGAATGTGGTTAATCCTGTCTTTATTTTAAATTTTATCAAAGATCACAACTTACAAGAGCTGTCTGTATCCACATGAATGGATAGCATTGCGAATATTGATCACTATGCTTGTAACTGTGGCTAGTGGGGAAAGGAGTTTTTCTAAGCTTTAGCTGATAAAAACCTATCTGCGATCCACAATATCTCAATCTAGATTGACAAACTTAGCAATTTTGTCAATCGAAAATGAAATTGCGGAAAACATAGACCTTGATGTCTTAATAAAAGAGTTTGCCGATAGAAAGGAAAAGAAATTGTATTAGTTTTTTTAATAAATGGTTATTTCATTATATCCCTTGCCTTTTTTTCGTATACGTTTCAAGTAGGTAACTGACCCATTACCTACTGTTTCAATGGCAGATAGGGGCGCCGTAGAAATCTCGCCCAGGGCGCTGGTAGTGCTAAAACCGGCACTGTAAACATATACTCAGCACATAATTAAGCTTAATAGAGAAATAAGTAGCTGATATCAATATTCTTTTTATACAACAATAGTATGCACGGACTGTTATACGATCAAGCTATCGATATTTCGCGAAAGATAAAAACTTTTTAACCAAAAACAACCTTCTTTAAGGACGTACGAAATAACTGAGTAACCTAATTATTACAATCTATTGAATCAAGTGATTGCGTTTTAAAACAAAAAAACGTCCGATTGGGATAAAATGTTCACACAATATTATTTACAGCCATATGGCTAATACTTTCCAATCTTGCAAATCGACTTTAAGTATATTTTAAATTAAACAATGTTTTTATCGCTTGTTATTCATTGTGTATGATGACGGAAAATCATTAAAATTAAGTCTAGACTAATATCATTAAAATTAAGTCTAAAACTAATATTTACCCAATTGTGAATTGGACATTTATTTAGCAACTATCAAAGTCTAAATTTTAGTCAAAATTTAGGGTCACCACAGTTTTATCTTAGGCGTCCCACCAGGTTTATGTTTTTATTTTAAAATCTATTAATTCTGGTACGGACCCCAACTGGAATAATATTTGTTAAGACCAAATTCACATTATTTTCGGCTGAGTGCTAAATTGCGTCATCGAGAAACACGTTTTAAGAGTAATAGAATTTAAAACGATAAACTATAGGGTTAATTGTTAACATGCATTGATCCAAAACTTTAGTATAACTTTGCAGGCAAGTGGTTGTACTTCTTTCTTAAAATTATAAAAGCTATACAATTTTGAACATAGCGATTTCTTAGGTGCATAGTATACAGATTGCAATAATATAACAAGTTTTCCTTAACATTTATAATTAATTTTCCGTCCTTGTATCGATCTTGTATCACATATGGTATGTACATATACTTTGGTATCTTTACTTTCACTTCTAGCTAGTATAAAAAGTCTTTTCTGGTTCATGTCTTCTTTTAATTCGACATACTAAATTTGTTGTATCTGTATTTCTGGCACTTTTTCGAAAACTAGTTTGCAAATTGATGGTTTATATGTATATATATGCAAAATAGTCTAGAAAGCATTAAAAATCAGCAGTGGAGGTGGAGCAATTGCGCAACTTGGTTAACAATATCGAAATCAGAGAAGCTGCTCATGCACAAGTCGCGCTGCTAAAGTGCTTCTTTTGAATTGCAAATATCAAGTCGCGAAGGCGACAACAAGGGTAATGAACGCACTTTATTTCATGTTTTATGATATTATTTTGTATTGTGCCACCGTTTTAATCTAATCAAACAAGAAAATTGATCTAAAAATATACTCCCTTTCATTTCCTCTGCGGTGGTGTGGTGAAAGATAAGTGAATGAGACTTTTCACTTCTGTGGAAGATAAGAACTTTGAAGTTCGAATGTGGAGTTTCAGGCCTTCAACTATTCATAGGGATTGCAGCGAGTTGTTGACGACGATGTGCTAATCAAAACAAAAGCAACAGAAAAAGATGAAAATAAAAAATAAATAACCGGCTTTGAGATATTTCTGTAGTCGTGCGTGGCTTGCTTCTATGCGCTAAGCAGTGTTTATGTTTTCTCAGTAGACTACCACATTTTGGACGGATAGTTGATAAGTAATTTTGCTATTGAAAGTCTCATTTTTGTTTGAATTGTAGGGAAAAGTAATATTGTTATAATTTAGTGATAATATTAAAGGACAATGTCTGAACAGTCGTCTTCACACTTTCCAACAAATCCCCCAAGGCAAATGCCCTGTCCACACTGGAAGCATTTTCCAATATATCCGAAGGAGCCGCAAGGGTCACCGCCTTTGGAATATCCAACGTACTGTGAAATTTGTCACAGACAAGAGGGAGTTTTGTTTGCGAAGAATTTATCTATGGATAATAAATGTGACAAGAAAAACTAAAAACTGTATTTCATTTTCGAAAAGGTTTTCTTTTAAAAAAAATAAAGTTTTCAACATTTTGAATATGTATGTTTAAATGAAAGAGTTATTTCTTTGTACTTTGATTTATGATCTCTAGATATCTTACTATATGCATATATCGTATATTGTGCGTCGCACTTTAAATTGAAAAATTTATCTTCGATACTAAAATACTGTTTATTCTAAAATCTATCGTAGCGTTTTATAATTAATCTTGTTATTACAATAACTCTTTTCAAGTACAGCAGTGAATAATGCAAGTGCTGTTCGAGTTGGGATTGAAAGGTACCATTTTCCGTATTCGGAAGGGTTTGAATGTCCTCTTCTCCTTGTATAAAAAGAAGATCCACGCAAAGTACAAAATTATTATTATAAATTAAATGAGATCTTGAGAACTTCGCAAGCAATAAAACTTGAATTTTGAAAGATCGTTTTTACAGTCTTATACCCCTATTTCCACAACCCCCCCCCCCCCCCCCCCCCCCCCTACCCGAACACTAGTGAATTTTCATGTTTCCGGGAAGCAAAAACTCAATTATTGTTATTCCTTGATTTGATGGAGTTGTTTGATTAATAAATTAAATTTATTTGAAGCAATAAATTCTAGTTCAAATTAAGTCATCTTGATCTGATCCCTGAGAAATTAAAACCCGCAGTAGTTGTTAAAGAGTGAACTTATTTGAAGTCTTAAGTTCTAAGTCTCATTGAGTCATTAAACTGTCCAAGGCTACCGGATCTTATTCTATGTATGTATTTATCCTTGCTTCTACACTAATATATAAAGAGAGAATGAGTAAGTAATGTTTGTAAGTAAGAGGTTATCTGAAAAATTATTGAACCGATTTGAATAATTCTTTCACTGTTGACAAACTTATTTCTTCGTGGTGGATATAGGCTATAAATTAACGCGAATGAACTAATTTGCAATTAATTTTATATGACAGAAAGATGACGTTTTTGCTGTTGTTTATTTGAAATTATCTCGGAAATTAATAAGACAGTTTAACAAGTCTTTTCAACTTCTATTCCGGTTTTACACGTAAAATGCCATTTGAAAGTGTGTTAAGTTATCGTGAAAAGATAGACAAAACTTAAGCTGAGGTTTTATGTTGGTTAAAGAGCTTTTTTAAATTTAACATAATTTGAGTGCATTAAAAATCAGCTCGTCTACAATAACATGCATTTCGTTAGGACTGCCATTGTGAAAAACGTTCAAGAAGACAGAAACGCATAAGAAGACAAAATCCTTCCACGATTATGGCCGATCTAAAGCCTGTCTTAAATTCAAAACAAAATGAATAAAGCAGCAGTTTAGAGAAAACATATGTATGAACGCCAATCGCCATAGTCCAAGAACTTTCTCCATTTTTAAACCCACCGATTTGTACGACCCCAGGAGAAATAAAAAAATATGCTTACGTATGTTCATCAGCATACCAACTTTTATAACAACTGTATAATTCAAGAAATTCATTGAAGCCTCAATAATTCATAAAAAAACAAACAGTAACAAAATAATTTCACTTTTTCTTAAATTTACCAATATTAGCGTTTTATCTGGAAATAAAAGAAATAAAATTTTCCTCCATTAAACATTCAAATTATTCGGCATTCGGGACGTATTATATTCAATAATATTGCCGGCGTATACCTAACAATACTACTGAAGGGGTTGTATATTTTAACTAAGAAGCAATCATGGCATAAACTTATGACTGCTTGTTCGTTTTCGAAGTGGTTTTATTTGACGAAGTATATTCAGCAATATTGTCGGCGTATACCTAACAATATTACTGAATTTTTGTGTTAAGGGATTAAACCAGCAGTCAATCACGGCATAAACCTATAATTGTCAGCTTGTTCGTCCTTAATGTTGTTTGCGGCATATAACTGCAATTGAATCCTTCTCGGCATAAACCTGAAATCAGACTGAATTTTCTACGCACCCCAGCCTGCTTATATAGCAAAATAGAGCTGCACTGGGATGCATGTGGTTTGTTGTTGTTTGGGGATTGTACGAATCCTTTCTGCACTGAACCTTAATTCTTTACATTTCTTCACGAGAACGCAGATGGCGCTCGAAAAGTAAATGTGTGGCAGCACCGTCACTGTCACATTGAACTACTTGTGGCAGCACTGTAGGAATGGAACGAACTGATTCCGCTTTGACACTTGTTCGGCCATGTTTGTCCTCTCTGGTACTGATCATTCAAATTAATGGATGCAACGGTTTTCGGCTCTTTAACTTTCTTGTGTTTGATTAAGTAAATAAATTATGTTTGTGTTCTGAATTAACTCTGTTTTATTCCGCGAATATCATGAGACCAGAACACCCATAAATTGGTGACCCCTGTGAATTTAAGAACTAAAAACTAAAATAATAGAACAAAAGTGAACTCTTTGGTGCGAGAAGGCTTCGGTGCGCTAATTACAATGGCACAGTACAACATCGACAACGTTTTGATTGACCTCTCTGACGAGAAATCGGGCATTAAACAGGAGGCTGAATATTTCACTCCCCCATATTCACCGAATTCTACAACGTCCAAGGCACATCCAACGTTTTCTTCGACAGATATTCCAAGCGAACCGGCGGCACTTCCCCTCCTTGCGGGGCGAGTTAGGTTGCCGAGTTTTTGGAAGCAGGAACCAGAGCTGTGGTTTACACATATTGAGGCCATTTTCCGCACGTATGGACTTCACTCCGACGACGAGCGCTATTTTACAGTGCTCACAGCACTTGACACACCGGAGGTTTTGAGCCAAGTAGCCGACATAATTCGTTCACCACCAAAGGAGAATAAGTATCTGTATTTTAGAACACAGCTTATTTCTCGCTTTTCAGTTTCTCAGGAGCGACAATTGGAGACCTTAATAACTAAGCTGTCTCTCGAAAACAAAAAGCCTACACAGCTATTGCGCGAAATGCTCAAATTAGCACCACCAAACACACCAGAAACCTTTATTCACTCATTGTGGATTCGGCGCATGCCGGCTAGTGTGAGATGCATTTTGGCGGCCAGTCCAGAGACTGATTTAACGAGATTGGCGGAGGTGGCCGACCGCATTTTGGAGCGCGGTTCTGCTTCGGACACGGTGGATGTTATTTCCACCAGACAACGGACTAACGTTTCAGCTCATCCGCCCCGTGCACACAATCGATTGGTTTCTCGTGGTGAACTTCAAGATGTTTCTCGTTCCGACGTCAGATCTGACACCGATCGGGGAATTTGTTTTTACCATCGCCGTTTCGCTGAGCGAGCTCGCAGATGCACACAGCCCTGCAGCTTCAAGGCTAATCATTCTGTTCAGCCAAAAAACTAGAAAAGCTGTCTTTGTCAGAGACTTCTCACGACAGCTTCTCTATCAATAGTCTCACCCATGAACGACGTCTCTATATTAGGGATAGATGCTCCGGTTGGCATTTTTTGATCGATTCCGGATCATCAGTTTCCGTGATTCCGACAACCATGGTTAGACGGCAGCTCCTCTCTGGCCCACTGATACTATATGCAGCTAATACCACCGAAATAAAAACATTCGGGCAACACGCACTTCAGTTGGACCTCGGGTTACGTCGGCCGTTCAAGTGGGATTTCATCATAACCAATGTAAAATTTCCGATAATAGGAGCTGACTTTTTATCGCATTTTGGGCTGATGATAGACCTCAAGGGGCAACAGCTCGTGGATTCGGACACTGGACAGGCAACGAAGGGCGAGATGTTCCAGGCCTTTGGCTTTGGCATCTCTACTGTTTACGACCGGCCACCTTGCATGGATGTCTTGTCAAGCTACACTGCAAGACTCAACAATCCAAAAAGCAAACCAGTTTCCAAGGTCTGCCATCACATTGTTACAACGGGTCCGCCAGTTGTTGAGCGTCCGCGACGTTTAGCTGGCGACAAACTCAAGGCGGCTCGAGCCGAGTTCGAGCTCATGTTCAAGCAGGGACTAATTCGTCCATCCAGCAGTGCCTGGGCATCACCACTCCATCTAGTCCAGAAGAAGTCCGGTGGTTGGAGAGCCTGCGGTGACTATCGCAAACTAAATGCACAAACTGTGCCTGATCGATACCCCATAGCACACGTACAGGATGTGGCGGAGCGATTACATGGAAAAACTCTTTTCAGCACCTTGGACTTGAGTCGAGCCTACCATCAGGTCCCTATGGCTGAAGAGGACATCGCCAAAACAGCAGTGACTACACCGTTTGGTCTCTTCGAGTTTGTCGTGATGCCTTTCGGGTTAAGAAATGCCACGCAAACTTTTCAGAGATTCATGGACAGCATCTTCAGGGATCTGGACTACGTCTACTGTTACATCGACGACATACTGATCATGTCAGAGTCGGAACAACAACATAGAGAACACTTAAACACAGTGTTACAGAGACTTCAACTACACGGTTTAACCAACAACAGCAACAAGTGTCACTTCAGCCAATCAGAGGTAACATATTTGGGTTTTGTTATTAATGCTGATGGTTGCAAACCACCTCCGGACCGGATATCCGCTGTTGTTGATTATAACAAACCGCAAACCTTGGTTGAACTCCGCCGCTTCTTAGGCATCATAAACTATTACAGGAGATGCATTCATCGAGCCGCTGATTTTCAGGCTCCGCTCAACGAACTCCTACATGATGCTAAGAAAAACGACAGACGTCCGGTACCGTGGACTCCTGAGGCGGAGACGGCGTTCGAGATGTGTAAACAGAAACTCGCACAGGCCACGACTTTAGCTCATCCGTCTCCAAACTCACATCTTGCACTGGTTACGGATGCATCCGACGTGGCTATAGGAGCCACCTTGGAACAAAAAGAGGAAAGCGATTCCTTTTGGAGACCGCTTGGTTTTTTTTCAAAGAAATTGTCGAATGCTGAAAAAAACTATAGCGCATACGACAGGGAATTATTGGCTATATATTCTGCCATTAAGTTTTTCAAGCACACACTGGAAGGCCGCAACTTCGTCATTAAGACGGATCACAAGCCAATCGTTTTTGCCTTTCAACAAAAATTGGACAAGGCCTCACCCAGACAGCTACGGCATCTTGACTTCATATCGCAATTCTCTACAGAAATTGTGCATGTGGCGGGAAAGGAGAACGAGGTCGCAGATGCGCTTTCCCGTTTAAATGCGATCAGCATGCCCTCACTGTTCGACCCTTTGGAGTTGCAACAGAAACAGACCGAAGACGACGAGTTAAAGGACTTGCTCAACAACTCAACATCTTTACGTCTACAAAAATTGTCCGTCGACATTGACTCCTGTGCATCTGTGTATTGCGACATTTCTTCGGGCCTTGTTAGACCTTACATTCCGGGACCGTTGCGCAGGAGGATTTTCGACGGCATCCATGGATTGTCTCATCCTGGAGGAAAGGCTACTGTGCAACTACTAAAGCAAAAATTCGTGTGGCCAAACATGAGAAGGGACGTACTGCAGTGGACACGTACATGTTGTGCCTGTCAACGAGCTAAAATACAGAGACATCAAAAAAATCTTCCAAACAAGATTCCGGTTAATCAGCGTTTCGACCACATACATCTGGACATCGTCGTTATGCCCCAGGTACGTGGTTACAGATATTGTTTAACTATGATCGACAGGTTTTCCCGCTGGCCCGAGATAGTTCCACTCAAGGATATAACGGCTGACACAATTGCAACCGCATTTTACGCTAACTGGATTGCTCGCTACGGAACTCCTCAGACAATTACCACAGATCAGGGTTCCCAGTTCGAATCTTCATTATTCAAAGCCCTAGCTTCACTCATAGGTGCCAAACACATACACACTACATCCTATCATCCGGCCTCTAATGGCTTGGTGGAGCGATTACACCGCACACTCAAGGCAGCATTAATGTGTCACAGTGCTTCGTGGATAGACATAATGCCTACAGTACTACTGGGTTTAAGAACTAGCTACAAAGAGGATCTTCAAGCCTCAGCAGCTGAGCTTCTTTACGGAGCACCTCTCCGCATTCCCGGGGAATTTTTCTTCAGTCAGGAAATGAACCCTGATCCGCAGATCTTCATTGAAAAATTCCGAGAACATATGAGGGAAATCCGACCTAGGGCAACAAGGCATCACATTAAACCAAACATCTTCATCCTCAAGGACCTCTTCACCTGTACGCACGTTTTCGTTCGAACAGATGCTGTCAAGGCCCCGCTGGAGGCCCCATATACTGGACCTTTTCGAGTGATTCGAAGACTAAATAATCATGTCTTCATCATAGAAATTAACAACAGAGAGACAGCTGTCTCCACGGAACGTCTCAAACCGGCCTTCACCAGCGGAGATGACGACGTACTGAAGCGGCAAGCAACAGGAAAACAGTCTTCAGAGGACTTTTGGACTCAGCCGTTGCGTACGTATTCCAGGACTCGCAATGATTCAAACAATTTTTCAAACCGTGACAGCGTCACTGAGGAGGGGGTAGCTGTGGCAGCACCGTCACTGTCACATTGAACTACTTGTGGCAGCACTGTAGGAATGGAACGAACTGATTCCGCTTTGACACTTGTTCGGCCATGTTTGTCCTCTCTGGTACTGATCATTCAAATTAATGGATGCAACGGTTTTCGGCTCTTTAACTTTCTTGTGTTTGATTAAGTAAATAAATTATGTTTGTGTTCTGAATTAACTCTGTTTTATTCCGCGAATATCATGAGACCAGAACACCCATAAATGCTTTTTAGTGCAGGTCAGCCCCCTATCACTCTCTATAAAGCTGTCAAAAAAAAGTGGATTTTTAGTGTCGCCACCGGAAACTACTCCGCTAGGCGGCGAGACTGTCCTTGTAGGATGAACGAGCGCGAATGGCAGGTTATTTGAATGGTTGTCATCGCAATTGTGATTTCGAAGTTGCGCAAATTTTGTTTTTATTTTTTGGATTTTATTAAATGGATTCGGAATTGGATCGAAAAGATCTTAAAGATCATCATAGAATTTGTGGAAAACATTTTCCACCATCTGATATTATATGGGAAAAAGAAATATTTTCAAAAGTCCCGCCATCGTTTGCCTACAAGTACCATCAGCGCCGCGTAGCGGATGGGGTCATTAAAAATTCGTCCTTGAACACGAGTGGCAGGGGCCTGGTGCAGGTGGATGTCAGGACAGCTGATTGCAGGATGTCACCTGTTCAATATGACATTTCCACTTGGATGAGGTAAGTTTGTTAACCCTTTCTTTTGCTAATTATTTATTGCATTTTCAGCATGTCGAAGCTGCGACAGAGTCTGAATCCTTAACCGATATATATAAAATACCACTAATCTATAGAACTTATAAAGCGTCTTCGGGAATAAGATTTTCATAAGCGTGTGCAAGCAATCTTCATTCAGTATCTATTGTATGAAGTAATCGGCTTATAGAAAAAAGTTAATTCCACGGAATAGTTCGGAAATTATGAAATCCTCTTGTATTTTAAAATAATAACTAAAGGTTCATACTTTTATTTGAGCTACTCTACGAGCTCCTGTGATAATTCATTATTTTTTAATTAATTTGAAAGAATGGCCAAAATACGATCTTTTGTACTTTTTTCAATACAATTTTTTTCAAAAACGTGACTTGATAGAACTTTTTCGTTTACGAATTCGTGATCTACAGAATAATTCCTATCGAAATGACTAATTTGTTTTGTAAGAGGAAAACTATCGCAAGCCTTTGTAATCAACCAACCCTTGGCCCTTGATTTTCCAGTGATCAATTCTTTTCTAAATTCGCGTTCGAAATTGGAAATAATAATTTACTCATCTACCGTGTCGTGCAATAGAGGAAGTTTCACAATTCACACAATTTTGAAATGTTGTTTACGGCATCCGAATCATTCATTACACAATTAAATGAAGTTTAAAATCAATGCATTGTTATCTCGATAATGCATGCAGTATCCACTGACCGGAAGAATCACTTCATCAAACAGTTTTGTGACCCTTGACCAAGCTAATACCCTTGATACACGGCCACGACCGAATGAAGATCCAGCAGGGATTATCATCGACTGTACCGTGTATCACTGCGGATTAAGTTTGAATCTTCATTCATAACTGCATTCGAAGGCTACTCGATGAAGTTCCAAAAACTTAATTCAGAGCAGATGAAAATGGAACTCCTGGAAAAATCAGCTGATTTCTAGTGTCAATTATTCACAAACATGAATTAACTCAGCTGTTTGCACTTTGAACTGTCAAAATGAAATATATTGGACTCGTATGCCCGTGTATCTTGTATTGAATGAATTAAAATTCGAGTGAATTATAATTCATAGGATCTTCATTCAGCCGTGTCCGTGTATCTTGTGTATTACTTGAATAAAGTCGCAGTGGAATAAAAAGTGTCTCATTAATTATACTGGAGTATAATATAATATAATTTTTATTACAGTAAAACCCGCTTAAATGTACATCCAATTTGTCAGAAAATGTCGTGCATTTAAACGGTTTGTGCATTTAAGAGAGCTCGGATTACTTTTTTTGGATTACATGTACAAATTATTCAAATGTCCAAAAATAAAGAAGACTAAAAATGTGCGTATATTATCCACATTTATTCAACCGAAATAAGAAATTTAAATCAACAAAAAAATAAAATTCTTTCTTTAGTAAAACAAAAATAAATCCAGTCTTTATGTACGTATTAAATAAAGTATGTATGTATGCACACATATAGGAACAAGTTCAAATTTTTGGTTTAATAAAGTCTGATATGAATTTTTGACATTACATATCTGTTCATTTAAAATATGTACATTGCATTTATCCGGTTATTTTTTAATTCAAATAGAAAATTCGTGCCTGAAATTAATGTGCAAATAAGAGGTTTGTGTATTTAAGAGGTGTGCAATAATGCGATCTTTGTTTCTACACATTAATAAGGCAAAAAATTCGGCGCATTCGCATCGTGTGCAATAAAAGGAATTGTGCAGTAAAGCGGGTTGCATTTAAGCGGGTATTACTGTACTCCTCAACACTTCATTTTCTTATTAGAACTTGTAAGTAAACCAAAAGTCTAAAAACTGAAGTCAATTATATGTACACATATATGCGTAGATTTACCATTTTATTTTTTAAATTTGATGAAATTAGCATTTCGGTCTACCATATTGAATCCGATGAATTTTTCCATTTTTATGTCAGAAATAAAATAAGATCCTGGCTTCTGATTTAAAAACATTAGGAAATATGTGTGATATATTTAAATAAAGTGAACTTTTTTAATTTTTTCCATTGGAATAATTATTTTGTTATTTGGTTAAATACTTCTTTTAATTCAGGAGTATGTTCTGAAATTTCGTTTTGGAATTCGAATTGATTAACAAGTAAATATTCCGAGGTGTCCCCCGCCGATGCAGTAGCCGCTGCAATATGTTAATCTACAATGTAGATTCTACATCAAAAATGAAGAGACGTGTATTCTTTTTTTTTTAGGATAAGCATTTTTGAGGGAGGTGTAAAAATTATATGTGTGTACATAACAAATCTTTGAATGTGTTTATATCAAAACGGCATTTTTGAACGTAATTGTTAGCAAAAAAATCTATACAGCCGAATTAATATGATTGCAATCTTATTTTCTTTAGAAAACCCATCTCTTCATCTTAACATTAGATTTTATTTCTTTTCTTTTTTACAACAATTGAAGACACAAAAACCATTTGATTTTTTGAACAAAATTTCGGTATTTTTTCAGATATCTAAAAGACCCTATGTCAAGACGCAAATGTAAATAATCTCCAGAACGCCCTTTCCAACCAAAAAAGACTGCAAAAGAATTCATTGAATTTAAGTGAATGCAAGTAAATTCAATAATGTAAGTGAATTCACGAAGGCTTCAAAGAATGCCTTGAATTCCAGGGGAATACATTTGAAATACATAATGCAATAATCTTTGCAAAATGAATATATGTATATAGAATGCATTCGTTTATATTTTTTTTGAGGAATGGTAATTCATGTTTTAATTCATAATTCTTCAGAGGAATAAAAGAATGGAAGATATGAATTCTTCATTCTTTTAAATTAAAACTCGCATTCTTTAACAACTCTGAATTGTATGGATATTAAAAAGGTCTTATTAATTATCATATTCAATTTGAAATAATTTCTGGATCGTTAAAAAATTTTACAAAAAGAAGAAACGTACCCGTTGTATCATTGTAAAAGATCTTAAAAAAATCGTTACAACGATACAAATACTTAAATCGAAAAAAAAAGCTGTATGTATATAATACTATCTGTGAACTCAATAACTATTAATAAATGCATTTATATCATGTGTACAAAGTCTCAAAATTCTAAAAACTTGTATCATTATAAATGTAATTTTTTTTTCTGAATGAAATTGACAAGCAGTTAATGGGTATTTCTCATCAAATTCCGAAATTTCAGTTTGGGTTACATGTAAATTTTTTGTGTTCAGAAAATCATTTTTTATAGCAGAAATCCAAAGTTTTACTATGTGAGGTCTTTTTGAGAGTAATGGTCTTCCATATTTTTGTTCATAACATTATAAAAAAATGGTTTAAAAAAAATACAAAATGAGGGAACTTCTTTCGTCGTGCCATTTTTTATCGCTCGAAATATCTGTTTAAAATTAAAAGTCATACAATACCAGTTGAAATTATACAGTATGAAGTCCAAAAATACATTTTTTTTATATAGGTAGTTTATTATAATACTGTATAAATCATTACCTCACACAATCGTCATTCCGTTTACATTTTTAAATAATGAGGGAATGACGGATTCAGACAAAAGCTAAGAAAACACAGACACATAACCTCAATTTGATTTAGCATTTTGAACAATGCATTTTACTCGCCAAAACCTATTGAAAAGAATTAAAACATTTATTTATACTAACCTTATCGTCTATATATATTCAGTGAGGTAATGATACAGAATTTTAACCAAATGCATTCTTGCACAAACTCGCCACGAAGTTGAACAAGAAATCGCCATATTGACATATTAACAGTGTTGCTAGATTTCTTTCGAATATTTTAACAATATTTAATTAATAAGAACATTGCTTTATTTGAGAAAGGCAAATTTTTTATCAATTAACTCGGGCTGAGGGACAACGTGAGGGAATGATTTTCATGACATTAAATTGACCATAACTTTTTTTTTTATTGAATGACGTCTCGTTTTTTGAAATAATAGTAATATATAGGTATCTTGCTTTAAATAAAAATATTAGATCAACAATAAGTGCATGTGACTCAGCACTAAGAGCACGGGACTTTAATTTCGGAATTTGGTAAGAAATACCCTAATATGACTTTTTTGGGCAATCTAGTGTTAATATTAATCCATAACGAATGAATATATTGTAAAAATAGCAAATATTTACAATTATAATAAGAGTACTGAAAAAAATATGCAGATACAAAGTACATAATTACATACTTTTGCTATCCATCCAGCTATAGATAAAGATACTTATCAATTATTACCAGGAAGTAATTGTAAGCGAAATAATTGATTCAATTGATCGTGCGGTTTGTTATGCCTGCGGTTTCCAATTTCTTTCCGCTGTTTAGCAGCAAAACCTGCCGCCGATTATTATTGTGAAAAGCTCATAGCTCTTGAGCAAACTTGAAAAGATGAATTTAATTGTTAAATCGGAAAAGCTCAGCTTAATGCTCTCCTTCTACTTAAGCTACAGCTGTCTCAATCGAAGTGCAGCCACTTCAGTAATTCTAGTAATTGTGCTGAAGTAAAGTTCACCCATTAGCGTTGTGTTTGTCATAAGTATTAGTAGATTATAAACGTGATAAGGAGTCGCGAGTTGTGATAAGGTGCGCAGAATTACAATTCTACATTTTCTAGGTCACCATGGAAGATGAAAGGCAGAATCTTGTAAAATTCCCGACGAGCAACAAACGTCGATTGCCATGCGCCCATTGGCAAAAATTCCCGGTAAAGTTGAGTCAGAACGGCGACCTTATGAGTGAACTTTGTAACGATTGCGCCTACGAACCGCCACCAGCACCAGTCGACCAGAGCAAGGAAATTACTTACAATTTTATATACCAACACCCAAGATCAATGACATCGAAACCTCAGTAAATATTTATTATAGTGAAATATGTAAAATGTGCTGTGTATTATTTTGTTATTGTTGAAGTTTTAAACGGATTCTGAGTACACCTCCATGATTATTTTATTTTTCTTCAAGTGTTGATCAGCTTGTGAGGTAACCATATAGAAAAATTATAAAGTGTAATAAAGACTTATGTGTATTGGAAAATAACATACGTGTTAATAAATCATGAAATAAATGAAGTACCACAATACATTCTTTTAATTGCTTTTTAAAATCTTTTGGCCTTAATATTGTTATTTATTTATTATTGTGTATTGAAGTGGATTTACATCCGAAATTGTATAAAATAAAGAAAATATTCGGTATCTTTTTAAACTCAAAGAGGCGATTAATTCTTTTTTTAGTATTTCACTATAGTTGGAAAGTCAATTTTAAAAAATGAATGCTAAATATTAAAGTTTCGATCAAAAAGAAAACTATTTGCTGCTATATTCGATAGTTTGCGTGATCCAGAAAAAGGCAAAATTTAATTACTATCATCATATATAGTATAAAAACAAAATCAAGAATCGAATCGAAAAAATATATGTTGCCAAATATAAGTAAAAAATTACTTTCTACTTTACGATTCTTCCGGAGATTTTTAACTTTTCACAAAAATGCTTTTTATTTAAGAACATGATCTCAATTGTACACTCAGAGGCACAAATAACCGCCCACCCTGTAATTCTTATAGAGATTTGCACCTTAAGAAATTATTTGAGGGGAAAGGGGTGAACGGGGAAAATAAATACAAATATGCAGAGATGGCAGCCGCCGGGAGCTTTCATACGAAATTTAAATGAAGAAAATCGGTTAAAATTTGGAGGAGTTGTGAGCCAGAATGTAGAAACATAATTTTTTAGAGATGGCCACCTTAAGAACGGAAAAAATAAATATAAATACACGAAGATGGCACCCAAGGGAGAAAATCGGTTATTATTTAGAGGAGTTCTGAACCAGAATGCAGAAAAGTAATTTTTCTAGAGATTGGTACATTAAGAAATAATTTGATGGGAAATGGGTGAACGGGGGAAATAAATAAATAAATTATAAATATGCAGAGATAGCAGCCGCGGGGGGCGCTTTCATACGAAATTTAAATGAAGAAAATCGGTTATGATTTGGAGGAGTTGTGAGCCAGAATGTAGAAACATAATTTTTTAGAGATGGTGTAACCGGGCGGTTAATTTTGCCTGTGAGTGTATAATTGCTCATAGCTTTATTAAGTTATTCACATAAATGTTTTGCCATGTGATTTAATTCCAATTGCAAACACTAAATTGATTTTGTTTTAGTATGTAATTTAAAGTTAATTGTTTCTGGAATAAAATTCTTATTTTAAAATATTCTACCCTGGGGTCAGCAACAACAACAAAATATCCGTGATATCTATTTTAAGAGCTACTAAAACTTGTCTGCGCAGATAAGCTGCAGATTTGATAATACAATTCATTTTCTCAATTCTCCGGAAATTTTTTTAGTATACTAAAGTATCTTTGATCGAATAGACTTATTTCGGACTTAAATCTCTGTAGAAAAAAATGTGTTCCACTATTAAAATAAGGTTAGCAAAACCGGATGAGTACGAATTCATAAAACAAGCATTTGAAGAGTGGTATTTTCCATACGAACCGCTTACAAATGGATTTAGAATAAAGACACCTTCACCAGGAGAAAAAGAATTCTTTACTTCAGCACTGAACGCCGGTGACTTAACTCTCGTAGCTACATTACCAGAAGAAAAGGATAGAATTGTTGGATTCCTTGTGAATACTCCGGGAAATCATAAATTCCAACATTTGTCTGGAAAAGAGAATGAATCAGATGAACGACACCAGGCTTTTCTCGGTTTTATTGAAACTATGGAAAGACAACAGCAAATTTTGGATAAATACGCAACTGAGAAGATATTTAAATGTTTAGCTCTTGCCGTCGATCCCGTGATAAGGGGTAAGGATATTGGATACAAATTGTTTGAACGTGCTCTACAAATGGCAGAAGAACTGAGTTTTTCTATAGCAAGATCGTTCTGTACTAGCAAATATTCAATGAAAATAGCTCAACGGCATAATATGACTCCTGTAGCTTCTATTGAGTACAAGGAATATAAAGATTCAGAGGGAAATCAAGTTTTCGTGCCATCACCAGAACACACTCATGCTGCATTATTTATCAAAATATTGAATTAATAAAAAGGAGACATTTTTGTGGTACCTATGAATACAAATTGTGTTTTATTGTAAAATTTAACACTCTTTCCTATTCCATTGCTAATACAGGGTGTTACACGAAAGCTAAGGATAAAGTTGTAAGTATACTAATTATTTCATTATAGTGGCTAGTTAACACTGAACAAATTATTTTTAGTTGATTCAACAATTAGGGCTTGTTAACCCATTAACGCCCAAAGAACCTAATTTTTTTGTGCAGTTTGAAACCTCATTCTTACAATTAAAGGATATTTATTTTCCAATAAAAACCATGAATCTTACTAGTTTTGCGCTTGCTCTTTCAGAATCTGTCGTCAAAATTGAGTTTTTTCCAATAGAAAATTAAATATGGCGACTTTTCGGAAAAAAAGTATCACCAAATTTAAAATATTTTTTTTTGTAATTTTTTTTCAAGTCAATAGAGTTTTGCAATGCAATTCTTATTATGATCAACGGTGCTCGGAATGTTCGAACTTACAGAAAAAAGTTTTTTTGCTGATCGCAATCACTCATAACCTTTTCAAAATGGCGGATTTTCTATAGTGCAGATTCTGAAAATCTGAAACTCTGAAAATCGTACAGATTTTCGTGAAATTCTGTACCAAGGGGTTTTTATCGTCACTGATTATGAGATTAAAATCAGATTTTTAAAATTCAAAATGGCAAATTCAATATGGCGGACAACAAATTTTAAAAATCTCACAGAAATGAAATTCATGTATACAGGAGTTTTGGTAGTCTCTAATCACTTTAACATCAAATTTTGAAAATTGCGGATTCAATATGGCGGACATCAAGTTTTGAAAATCTTGTAGGTTTCCATGAAATTCGGGGTTTTTGTCGTTGCTGATCACGAATTGAAATTTCTACTCTTTGCGGAATCCAGAGACAACGGCGTGGACGTGGTAGAATTTTGTCTCCTTTGGGGTGCTTTATTATAGTGAGTCCCCTCGCCTCTCACTTCTCGGGGTGCTTTATTATAGTGAGTCCCCTTGCCTCTCACTTCTCGGGGTGCTTTACCATTGTGAGTCCCCTCGCCTCTCACTTCTTTCTCTCTTCTGATTTTAATCTCATAATCAGTGACGATGAAAACCCCTTGGTACAGAATTTCACGACAATCTGTACGATTTTCAGATTTTCAAAATCTGCACTATAGAAAATCCGCCATTTTGAAAAGGTTATGAGTGATTGCGATCAGCAAAAAAACTTTTTTCTGTAAGTTCAAACATTCCGATCACTGTTGATCATATTAATAATTGCATTGCAAAACTCTATTAACTTGAAAAAAAATTACAAAAAAAAAATTTTTAAATTTGGTGATACTTTTTTTCCGAAAAGTCGCCATATTTAATTTCCTATTGAAAAATCTCAATTTTGACGAGAGATTCTGAAGGAGCACACTCAAAGTAAGTAAGTTAAGTATTCATGGTTTTTATTGGAAAATAAATGTCCTTTAATTGTAAGAATGAGGTTTCAAACTGCACAAAAAAATTAGGTTCTTTGGGCGTTAATGGGTTAATTCATCGGTTACGAATTTTCTATTTTAGTCAACTAGATCTTAGTTCATCTACCAAATATCAATTTTACTAGAGAATAGTTAAAACAAAGGAAATGTATTTCAAGTTTACTAGAATACACTTCGCTCATTAAATGCAATAACGTCATAACTCAAAAATCATTATTTTTTAATTATTTATACGGGTAGACTAAATTTCGTATATACTTTTAACTGTCAAAACGTCATATCTGAGCTTTCATAATTCGCGACAAGGGAGAGGTAGTTTTGAAACTATTTCTTACTGAAATAACAAAGAGCCTAATCTTTGAAATGCATTTTCTGAAAAATTACAATTTTTGGGTTATGACGTTATTGTATTTAATGAGCGACTTGTTAACTTTTAAACAGAAATCATTTCATTTTAACTTTTAGCCCATGTTAAATTGATCAGGTATTCTTCATAACTTAACATGGTCAATTTTTCTTGAACAAGCATGTACAGTCGTTACTATTAGATCCCTGTTCGAAAGTTAATTTAAAAACCACCGTGGCCTAAAATATCGAACCCTACATTAATTTATTAGAGCCATGATATCGATTGAAATTAAGCTGTGGTTTAAGCTACCTTGCTCAGCTTTACTAATCTGGAGCTTAAGCTAACACTGTAAAATTGGTCATAAGGTGTCGTTGGATATAAAATACCTCATTCGCTCCAATCAATAAATCACTGACCATTCCAAGTTCAAAAATACATAGTTAAAATTTATGTAATTTATTGAACTTAAAATATAACTGAAAATGGTAAAAAAAAACTCGAGATCAGAGATGGGTAGAGAAGTGGTTATGGAATCATTTTGATAAGTGAAATTTTGTTTTCTTACGATATTCAAGTGAGCTTCATAGGGTGTCTATTAAGAAAGTTACAGGGTGCTAAGTAAAAAAGTTCCTTCATACATGAAAGTACAGAGAAATCTTACAATACTTTCTAGAGAGAAATAGATTGATGTACTTTATCCCACAGTTTTACGCAATACCTTATATACTATATCTTCATCACGTTTGATGAAATATGAAATATATCCACCAGCTCACATATGATCCCCAATTATAATTTTATGATTGTGTCGTTTAGGTTAATCCGTCATAATACTGTATGGATTATGTTAACGTACATGCCACGTAATATCATCGTTTAGTAGACAAACGATCACCCATAATACTGCAAGCAAGATAAGCTAATTTATAAGTCTCGTTCAGTCCCGCGAGTGAAAAATTATTTATAGAAGATTTTCACCTCGTCACACTGGCAAAAGCCCAATAATTGCCGCCATATGTTGATAAGCCGAGACTTTGATAATGAAATCTGCCTCCAGAGACTGCTTTCAGAGTTCACATTCGATTCAGTGAAGTGAAGCATTTTGTACGATTCAAATCTGCTGTGAGTGATGACTTCCGCTGTAAAAATTCGATTGGTGGAAACGTCCGAGTATGACTTCATATCTCGAGCGTTTGAGGAATGGTATTGGCCGTATGAGCCACTATCGATGGGATTTCGAATCAAAACACCGACACCTGTTGAAAAACAGATATTCTTTTCTCTTCCGGAAGAGGCTGGAATGACGCTCGTCGCTACACTACCTGAGGAAAATGAAAAAATAGTTGGATTTTTAGTAAATGCCCCAAACCATCCTAAAATAATGGAGGAGATTGTTGAAAAAGTCAGTGATTCAATGAACGAACGGCTCGAAGCCCTTCTGGGAATTATGGCGGCGGTAGAAGGATCTGTAAATATTTTCGAAAAGTTCAACATCGAAAGATCCTTTCATCTAGTAGCTATTGCCGTGGATCCTGCAATGAGGGGAAAAAACATCGGTTGCAAGCTGTTTGAAAGTGCCTTTGAAATGGCCAAAAACATGGGTTTTACAGTCGCAAGCGTTGACTGCTCCAGCATATTTTCGACTAATATTGCAAAGCGGCTTAATATGACACCATTAGCTGCTATTGAATACAAGGAGTACAAAGATTCTGAAGGAAATCAAATTTTTTCACCCTCTCCGGAGCACACCCACATAACAATGTTTGTAAAAGAATTATAACTTATTATGATTATAGATAAATAAAATATAAATAATTATTCTAAAGAATGGATTTGCTTGTTCTTAAATAAAATACTACAATTTGATTTTATTGCCTTTAACCACTTTTCCTAGAGTATAGAAGCAAATCAGTTTTGTTTTTATACAATCCAATGTCGGGTGAAAACATTTAGTTAATTAAATCCGAAAATATTTTGTTTTAAAGTATCTTGGCTCACATAATAAGTGCTAATTGTCTAAAGTTGTCCAATTATTGTTGAACAAAATTAAAGCTGATCCTCATTAGGCAATGTTTGAATTGAGCTATAAGAAAATGCTCACAAACACCATGCGTCTTATGCATACCATATAATAGCCTAATAGGTGTACATATAGGGGCAATCGTTTTTTCTTGCCCATACTACCCCCAAACACTTTTTTGGCAAAAATGATTAAGAGGGTTGGGAAGCTCATTTACGTGGAAAAACTTAATAGTAAAATCCGTTCCTGGGGTTAGTTTTTACATTGGGCTTGAAGGGACTAAAATTGAGAGGGTAGTTTTTCCTAAATTAGAGCTAGCAGCAAGATTTATATCGTTTTTTACATTTTGTAAAAATAACCTCAGAAATGAGCTCGGGGTTATTGAAAATGTAAGAAAAGATATGCAGCTTGCTACTAGCTATAAATTAGAAAAACTACCCCCTATATTCAACCTTTCAACCCCCAGTTAAAAAGTATTTCCACAAATGAGCTTTACGTTCTCGAAAACGTATGGAACGATATACGTTTTATTTTCGATAACCTGGGAAAAACTACCCCCCTAACACTTTCACGTCCGGTGACACCAACGTGGTAACATTGGCCAGCCGGTCGTTATTTGCCGGTGACACCAACGTGGTGCCATTTGCATCCCGTTTATTATTTGTAACGTTGCGAAAATATTCCCTGATAAGGGATTAGGAATAAAATAACACTATAGAAGATAATTATGCTGATGTTCCTGACGGTTTCAACAATTGTTATTTAGCAGAGACAAGTGAAAGTGTTAATAAAAAAATATATTATAATTAAACTACAATATATTTTAATGTTTTTTTTCAATAACCTCGATAAATAACATTTATTTACACGTATCATTTAATAAAAAGCAGCTAAGTTTATTTATTATGTTATAATGAATTTTATATTTGCAGATTTTAATGAATAACTTAGCAAAAAGTTCCGGCGACAGAGAAGAACATTTTTGTGAACCGTGTGGACGTGAAAGTGTTAAGTAAAAAATAGACCGAAAAATGGATGCGGCATCCCCAAAAACTTAAAAATTATTATTTTTTATAATAACTGTGTGTGCAAATGTAGAGCGGCAATTATTGAATCTCGCGGTTTCGTGATTTCAGACCACTGTGCGGCGGTCCTTTTAAAGTTGAACATATATTAAATATGGACACTAAGGAGTTTTATTTAAAATTGTTGGATCACGTCAGACAATTGTGAAATTTTTTGCATCGGTATATTTTCTATAACTGATACTAAATCAACCGAGGGTTTTTCTTACAAGGAAACGTTCTCAGGCGTCTCACCGATTTTGATGAAATTGAAATATGTTATAGAGTATCGAAAAATAAGAGACACGTATTTTTTTTTAAAAACCACCCCTAAAATTTAACCCCAAAAACAGTTTTTCCAAGTTCAAGTTCTAATGAATTTTTTCGAATGAAACAAATTGGAAATGATGTCTCATAAATATACTAACCTTTTGTAAATAATCCGGTTCCCGGGGGTGGCAAACCTTATTTTTTTTTTTTTGCGTATGACCTGTTTTTGCGTTTTCGTAAAAAAAGCTCCTCAAGGGGGTAAACAACCGCCAGCACTAATCCGTAAATGATGTATATTATTTCAGACATAAGTTTTTTCGTGTAAACAAGTATTAAGAGGTTTTTGGAGTCGCTGATTACGAATCTGATGTTAAATTGAAAAAATTCAAAATGGTGAATCCAACATGGCGAAAAAAAAACAAATACGGGTCTCTTATTTTTCGATACTTTATAACATACTAGCGGCCCGTCCCGGCTTAGCACGGGTGGACATGATTTTTTTTATATTTTTACCTTTTATTTATATACATACACACAAAAATACAAATCTTTCCTCTTTATAATATTAGTGTAGATGTAGATTAAACACTTCTCAAATATTCTAATTTGTTATATTCTAGAAATTGTTTCAACCCGAAAACCCCTTTATGGATCCGCCATCTTGGATTTCCAAATCTAAATAATATTCGAAATTAGTGACCTTAATATAATCATTGTACTAATTTTCATTAAAATTTGTTGAAATCGAGAAATTTTAGTCCCTATATTGGATCCGCCATCTTGAATTTGGCAATTTTGCTAATATTCGAAATTAGTGGCTTCAGAATAATCATTGTTTTCATTAAAATCAGTTGAAATCGAGACATTTGGTCTCCATATTTTATCCGCCATGTTGGATTTGCAAATTTTGATAATATTCGAAATTAGTGGCCTCAGAACAATCATTGTATCAATTTTCATTAAAATCCGTCGAAATCGCAACATTCTGGTGGCCATGTTGGATCCGCCATCTTGGATTTGGAAATTTTGATAACATTCAAAATAAGTGTTCTCAGAATAATCATTGTACTAATTTTCATTAAAATCCGTTGAAATCGAGAAATCTTGGTCGCCATCTTGGATTTACAAATTTTGATAATATGTATTTGGTATTACTGGTCTCAGAATAACCATTGTACTAATTTTCATTCAAATACGTTGAAATAGAGACATTTGGTTTCCATATTGGATCTGCCATCTTGGATTTACAAATTTTGATATTATTCGAAATAAGTGGTCTCAGAATAACCATTGTACTAATTTTCATTAAAATCCGATGAAATCGGGAAATCTTGGTCGACATATTAGATCCGCCATCTTGGATTTGTAAATGTTGATAACATTCAAAATCAATGACCTCAAGATAATCATTGTACTAATTTTCATTAAAATCCATTGAAAACGAGAGATATTGGTCGCCATATTGGGTCCGCCATCTTGGATTTGTAAACTTTGGTAATATTCAAAATCAGTGACTTCAAAACAATCATTGTACTAATTTTCATTAAAATCCGTTGAAATCGAGGAATATAGGTCGCCATATTGGATCCGCCATCTTGAATTTCTAAATTGGATATAGCCTATGTTACTCAGCGTGAATGTAGCTTTCTAATGGTGAAAGAATTTTTGAAATCGGCACAGTAGTTTTTGAGTTTATTCATTTCAAACATACACACAAAAATACAAATCTTTCCTCTTTATAATATTAGTGTAGATTTCAATTTCATCAAAATCGGTGAAACACACCTGAGAACGTTTCCTTGTTAGTATTGTTCTCTACTAAGCAATTTTCATTATTACCTTAAGAATCATGAACAAAAGTCCCTATAAACGTCTGAAAAAAAACAGCCGTACTAATTCAGTTTCTAATTTCTACATCATTAAAATTGGAGAGAGAAATATTTTTTATAATAATTGCTATTATTTATTTACCTCGTTTGCTTGAAATCTTTTCTTTGCAATATTAATTTACAAATGGAAGTGCATTACCAGCTCCAATGCAATATGTAAAATAATGAACGTTGATAACAGAAACGAACATAAATTGCTGACTTTTAATGATGAGATTTTGCTAGAATTACAACTAAAATTAATCTTTTCCCTGTGTTTATTCAAATACTTACCTAATAACAAAAAAAAGAGATTTTCAACATCCAATCATACTCTTATATTATAGTAAATTATGTTAAAATAAGAACACCGAATTTATTCAAAACGACTATGGTTTAAATCTCTTTACTACCACCGCAAACACAACTTGTTTTCAAAGCAATCGTTTCTTTAAGGGATTTTTATTATTTTAATAATTTGAAGATTCAGAACACCTTTCAAATGAAACACAAAATTTAAAATACTCAAAGGGTATATATTTTTGATTTACTTCAGAAGGTGGGGTTTGTTTGACCAGTCGGCCTTTTAATACGCAATTACAAAATAATCTGAACTGCAATATCCCTTGACTAGATAAAGATGATAAAATGCAGATATAACAGAATTCATGACTACTAATCTAATTTTTGGTAAAACCTACTTTGGCAAGTGTAAAAATTGTTTCAACTAATGAATGGCTTTAAATCTGCATTATTGCACCTCCACCGTATAAAATGGAAATAAAAAGATAAAACAAAATTCAAAATTAAACTAAAGTTAGTAGAAATATTTAAAGAAAAGCATAAAACATAAATGGCTTGTTCATATGGCAAGATTAAGTAGTATAATAATAAATGTTATGTTAGTCTCTAGGAAGGAAATTAGATTTACAGAAGATAATTATTGTACTGAAGAGAAATTTAATCCTCCGAGTTCTTTGAATACGTCCAAGCTAAATCTTCGAGGATTTTCTCAATTGAATCTTGTTGCTGCTTTAAAGTTTTCATAAATGGCTCTGGTATTGTCCATTCTAAAAACTCTTTGATGTTAAGCCGAAAACGTTCGAGTTCGCTTAAATTTGTATCGCTTATAAAATTACGGCCGGCAATTTTTAATGAATCCATGATAATATTATCAATTAGGCGTTTTTCAAAGCCAAGCTGCACCAGACGTTCTTTAGAAGAAATTTTTTTAAGTAGTACGACAGTAAATAGCCTCAATCTGGATAAACTGGCTGTTTCCTCTGCTTGAATGTACTCTTGTTCTTTCGAAATTCGAAGGGTTGTTGTGCTGCAGTAATTTTCGCAATGGATACGTAATTCAGCTTTTGTCTTGAAGAACTCTTGGCACCCTTCGCACATGTAAGGTTTGTCTTTAAGATGTATGGCCCTCATGTGCGTTTTTAAGTGAGCTAACTGCGAGAATGCTATTCCGGTTTCTTTACAAAGAAGACACTGAAAAGGTTTTTCGCCGGTATGTTTGCGGATATGTAATTTTAGTACACTCGAGTGTGCGAAGGCTCGCCAGCAAACCTATTGAATTTAATTTTGTTAATTTTATTTGAATAAGTAAGAGTTTAGTTTTCTCAACCTGACACCGATATGGTCTCTGTCCTGAATGTGTCCGCTGGTGAACATTTAGTTGGGATTTCTGGCAAAACTTTGCTCCGCAGGTTTCGCAACCAAAAGGTCGAATATTCGAATGTACTTTCATGTGTTGATCTAGATGCCCTTTAAGTGTCCTCTTACAAATGTCGCAATTGAACGTTCTGCTCATATGGACACCCACTAGGTGCCGTCGCAAATTGTCCGATCTACAGAAACCTTTGTTGCAAATTTCGCAATTGTAAATTTCATCTGTGTGAATTTTCTCATGCAGTCGTAGATTTCCCATTGATGAAAACGAGGCAGTGCACCTGTCGCAGGTGTGCTTATTACCACCTGTATGGATTACTAAATGCTGCTTAAGCTGGAAGAATTAAAAGTCGAAATTATTACGACCAGGACTTAATTATAGTGAAGAAATTAGGGTTGTAAATTGTTGAATTAATATCTGCCTAATTATCATTTTTAAATGTCCATTCTTTGTAATTGCATTTTTTTTAAATCCATTCCTTTTCGATTAGTAATGAAAATTGGCAATGCACTAATTATAACTCCAATAAAAGAAGCATAGAACTTCAATCCCTCACACAACTATGAAATGGAAATAAGAGTAGATTCATTTAATTCCTTTCCATTGAAAAGATTCTCAAATTGTTTAGCATTTTTTACATATTTTTCTAAATATTTAAATACATCTAATCAATTTGACAATGAAATATAATTAAAAAATAATTAACGTTTCAATTCTATTGAAAATTCTAGTGGAATATAATATGAACATTTATAATTCCACATTTCATTTCTTGAAATAATAATTCCATATCTAAGTCCCATTACTAATTGGAAAGGAACGATTCCGGGGAATGGAATTAGAATGAATTATGAAGAAATTAAAGTTTACTAAATCTCATTACTTACTTGTCCTCCTCTAGCAAATGTTTTTGGGCATGATGGACAACTATATGGCTTTTGTCCAAGATGTATTCTCATGTGTAATCTTAGGCGCTCTTTAATTGGAAACTTCTTTTCGCAGTGCTCGCAGGAAAACTTCTTTTCAGTCCCATGAATAGCTGCAACATGGTTCTTTAAACAGACGGCTTGTCGAAATTTTTTGTTGCAAAACTGGCACGGAAAAGGCCGTTCGTCGCTGTGGATAAGAAGATGTTTCCTCAAATCACTGCTGCCCATGAAATGTTTGTCACAAACATTGCAAACATACTGCTTTGGCTGTTTTTTCGACTTTCGAGCGACTTTTTTGCGCCTTTTCGCTGATGATTTTGAAGACGGTTGCTCTCTCCCATCATCTTCCAGTTCTTTCTTATCCGAATTTGTGCTTGAGGAGCAACTTAAATTAGCAGAAAGTGATATTGCACTATCATTTAGAGAGCTGCAAGAATCATTTCTGCCGGAATATGACCGCTTTCGATTTGATTTTGTGCCTTCTTTTCTCATTATTATTATTATTATTTTTTTTTTATTTACTTAAACACTACGATTGATCTACGTCAAACCACCACCATGTCACCAAATATCACTATAGTTGGAAAAAAGTTAAGTCTATGATTGCACTATTGAATGTCTTTTGTTAGCACAGAAAGCTTGCTGCCGCCACCAATTTCCATGAAGTGCTTCCTTAGGTAGAATCAAGAACGGAAGAGTTAAAGAAATAAGTACCCGCTTGGGCATAATAGACCAACCAGGAGCTTCCAGTTCCTCGTGTTAGTCTGATTGCGATTCATGAATGCGTCATTTACTTATTGTCAGTGAACAAAAATACGGGAAAAAAATATAAATTTTATAAATAATTCATGCAGTCTTACACTACTTTTTGGTTTCGAATTTGACTTATACTACAAGAGGTCAACTGAGGGTTGCCGCTCGCTCGGTGCGATTTTAACCGCAATGAAATAAAATAAATCTTTGACTATGCCCTCGTGAAGAGTGTCTGAAAAATTAATTCATAATGTATGTATAAGCTACAGAAATATCTTTCATTCAAACTATTTACAAACTTTAAAATTATTAAGGAGATTGTGCTTTATAAAATATTTTATTGAAAATAAGTTAATTTTACCCACCGTCATAAGCAGCTGAAGCAAACAATCTTAATTAATTGAATAATACAGAATTTTCGAGGTTTTTATTAATAATAATAATATCAGTAGCAGTTGAATTGTGTTGTGACAGTTCGTCTTGAATAGTCGAATCTTATGCTTGAGATATATTTATTTACTTATTTATTCTTCTACTTCTACAGAATACAATTCTTACAGAGTATCTTAATGATCTCTAACTAAATGTAGATATGATCTAAACTAGCAAATTCAAGTTCAAAATTACGACTTCCTTAAATCGGAAAGGATTCATCGAAAAATCAACATTAACATCAATGACAGAATTTAACTCATTAGAACAATACGAAACAAGTTAATGCTGACCATAAAAAGTTCTTTGATAACGAATAGATAACAAACACCTAGATCTAAGATACATGCCAGGTACATAAATATTAAACAAAGCTAATAATTCCGACGAACAAATTTTATAACAAAGAGTATCTCTTACAAATATTATTGCTGTAATTTTTAAGGGGTTGTAAACCTAAAAGGCTACATCTCACATCAGAATTGGGTAGTCTATCTTACAAGGGAAATTTCCTTAAAACATCAGATGAGATCATTATAGAAGAGAAGAGTTTTAAGGCATCCGCATACATTAAAAAATTAAAAAATAAAAATTACTAACCACGTCATTAATAAAACTAATAAAAAGAAACGGACCCGAATACACGACCTTGGGGAACACCTAAAAGCACTTTGAACGTACAAGACTGAAATGAATTGATTTTTATGTATTGATAACGATTATTTACATACGAAAACAGGCAAGATAATAGAATGAAAACCAAATACATTAAGCTTTATGATAAGAAGGTCTAACTTAACACGATCAAAAGCTTTTACAAAATCGGTAAGTAATAATAATAAACATGGAAGAAAACTTTCTGTACATTAAACCCTTTTGGCTTTATTTTAACCCTTTCCATGTTGTTAAAAATATGTTAAAACCACTACTAATTTTTGGATGTGGATAATTCGAATCAAACTTGATTAAGTCAAAATTGCCATGTGACAAAAAAATAAATAATAATTTAAATATTAACAAATCGGACGGGATCAGGAAACACACATTAAATTTATTATTAAATGAATCGTTATTTAGAAGCGATTGTCTGTAGGATTGCATATTTGATATTTATTAAGGACGGACAAAAATTTCTTCTACATATTTCCCATCATCCCTATTCTTTTTGTTAGCAAGTGAAAGTTTTATCCTAAACTTCCTGACTTAAATATTGTATTGAACGGCAATAATCTCAAGTTGTTTCTTTAAACCACAAATGCGTATATATATTTTAGTAAAACATATTTGAATACTTCAATCAAATTTAATTGAATATGGTTGTATTGCAATTAAAATGAAAAAACCTTTTGAACCTACAGACACGATAGCCTCACGGATTTATGATATCTATAAATAAGGGTAAACATTTTAATAAGTTGTAATTCCTTCGCCTTAATTTAGAAACGTCTAGACTGTAGACTATCGGTAGGATCTTATGATCTGTGGAAATCTCGCATTCCAAACAAAAATAACCCTACTCTTCAACATTTGATAAATAAACAAAAAATTAAATCTGATTTTATTGCTTTTCTCTCACTAAAATCCTCGCTGCGCCGCTGTATATATATTTTTGTATTCATCTTTTTAATATTTCAATTCTACAATGATTACAGCTCACGGAATCGGTTTTTTCAAAATTTCAAATGTATTCCTTTAATATAATGCTGTCCCTACAGTCTGTTGAGCCAAATTTGAACACAATTAATAATTTATTGCATTTAAAAAACATTAAACTTTTGAACTTAACTTCTTTCTTTAATACTTGATAGCTAAACTTGACCAATTTGGTTTTTTTCCGGGAGTTAATTCTTGTGGCTGCGTAGTTACCTAACTACTAACGAGTAATCGTACTCAGTCGGTTCGCGTTCGGTTCAGAGAATACCAAGCATCCTCATGAGTCCCGCAGGGCTCTCACCTAGGTCAACTTTTGTTTAAAATCTTCATAAATGACCTAGTGGCATTGCTCAAGCCCTGTAAGGTGCTCTTTTACACCGATGATGCTAAGATTTTTATGCGAGTTAACCTTCGCAAGGAAACTAGAAGACTTCAACACGATCTTAAAGCTATCAGAAAGCGGTGTTATGACGCTCGAATTGCGTTTGTTATGTGAGGGACTTGGGTTCTATTACTTTATGTTGTGGAGTTTATATTACAAAGTTTATATCATTATATAATTTCTAGCTGCCCTATAATTATTTGAATATTTCTCTCAGATTTAGTGTATTTCGTATTATTTGCACTTTATATTCTGACATGTTTTATTAAGTTTGCCTTGTTATTGCTGCTGTGATTCTTCTTTGGTATACTATATTATAATTAATTGTATTATGGAAATATTCCATTGGATTAGAATAAATAAATAAGAAATTTATGTAACAACAATTTTTATAAATAATTGGCTTCACGTATGGAAGGTAAAGAAAAATAATCAAAAAATATAGGAGACTTTTCGAATGATCAAGCACACGTGGAGAAAAACGTGATTACCAGAAAAACAAGCGCGTCCTCACATTAATTATAATGTTATTAATTTAAGAAAATCTTATTCATTTCAGTTTTTAAATTTTTGTAGGACCTATGCAATAAAATCAGAATCAATCAAAACGAAAAAATCAATTATTTCTTCAAAATGTTGGAAGGTGTGTCTTCTTTATATGGAAAAAACAAAACAAATATAACAATGAAGAAAGATTGACTGGAATTGCTTGTTTATTTTATTCTACATACAAATTAAGTTTATGCGACTCAAACCAATTTAAAAATTGTTTACTTCAGCTGAAAAAGATAAGATGCATACTCAGCCCGAGTTTTTGTAAACAATTTTGCATGCTAAGATCATGGAGGAGGGCAAGAAGTATCACCAGTCTGCGGAATTAGTTCAACAAAATTACCAACGCTTATCGCAGTGGGGCTAATTCATCGCACATGTTTGCCACATTTAACAAAACAAACTCTTATAACTAATTTTCACAATTGTTTAAACGAGGTTATTAGAACTGGGATAAAACCGAAAGCACAATTTCCTCGAAAGAAGAGCCCACTTACCAGCTGCTAAGAACTAAGATTTCTACTGCTAAAGCCCACTAGCTAGATTTTAGAACTGTGCCCAGAGCTCGTTATGAAACGCGAAAGATTCGGTAAACCACGGTCGGCTGAGTCCTCACCCAGCTTTTGTGCGGCTGACTAAGCGACAACTGAAGAAATCGACCGTGAAATATTCCTGATGAGCCCCCAAACCAAATTATCTTCCCGCCCGCGGCAGCAGCTGGGGTTGCTCCGCAGTAGTTCGCTTGAATTTTTTTTAGACTAAACAATTCACCGGAGCGCCCGTAATCAGGCGATCTCATTTAAAAGGCAAACGAAACACAACGACGAAGGGTTCCTCGAATCTTATCGGAGACGAGGGGCGTTTAAGTCTTTTGTAATACGCTGGCATTGGGCAGATTTTTTTAAAAGCCGGACGTGATCTGCACCTGGGACCCCGTCGCGTCGGCGGGGCGGTGAAGGATTTATTTTTGAAAACTTCGAGCGGTACTTACACGTCTCCATCTAGGGGCTTATCAGGGCTCTTATCGGTCGCGGAGCAATCTCAAATTTGAGGTTCGTTGTTTATTCGGTCGGCGCTGTTATCAGGGACTCGGTGATTTCTTAATGACGAGCATATTTACCTTTCCGTGGAATTCAACTCGCACCAGAGTCGGGTTACCTAGAACGGGGCTGTAGCCCGTGCGACCACTCCTACGGGAGTTTCTGCACAAAAAGCACTCCCTTCCGGGGCATTGAAATCGTTCGTATTCCGCGCAGGCCGCAGCCAGAGCGAAAGATCTCCTAGAAATGAAAACTCGCTTTCTGCGGTTATCGCACTTACTTGCTCGCTCTCCACCGCACCAGTTTAAAATCGAATTTGAATAATTCCCGACCGCAGTGATTTCCAATTGGGGATATCGGGACCGCAAGCGTAAGCGCCTGCCGGACGTGTCGTCGCCCTCCGCAACAAAATTCTGAACGTCAGTTTGACGCCAACTGTCAAAATATGCAGGAAAACTTTTGCAATGTAAAAGCTTTCAGCATTGTGAGGTTGGTTCACAAAGCGTAATATATGGCACTTTCAATTATAACGTTCTACTTTTGGAAAATGCTATATTTACGACCTTTTTAACAATTTTAAAAATTTTCTAACAATTTTAAACTTTTTTTAACTTATTAAAAGAAAGCGAAAGGGTCGTTTTTTGTAATATTTTTATTAATTTAGTTATTCATCTTTATCTGATGTTACTCTGTGCAAATACATCCTGCTAAAAATGTTGAATCGATTAAGGGGACTTTTACTTACTAAATTTTCAAAAAATCGACTTTTTTACGTAAAAACATTAGTATCATAGAAATACTGTCCTAAAATGTTATTAAGAAATTCGAAAGAGAAACGAAGTTATAGCTGTATTTATAACCATAATATGACCATTTTATAGGATAAAATTACAGTAAAAGTACTTTAAACGCGTTTTTCTCGAAATCATATTTTTCAAAACTGGGAGACGTTTTTCTCAAAATCTACTAAACCAATCTCAGTAAACCAAATTTTTTTTGATACTTTATATATACGACTACTAAATAAACCTCTAAAAAGTTAAAAAAAAACCAACCCACCTTTTTAGTACAGGGGTAAATTCACCCCCAAAACAGGCGTTTTTTCGAACTTTTTATAAAATCGCGTATAAAGGCTAAAAAAAATAAATAAATTTTAAAGGTTTATTTATTAGTAGGTCTCTTCGTTGGCAATCCTGTGGCACCCCAGTGCGCCCTAGCTGCACTGGTTTTTAAACGTCAAATGGCAGTTCTGTGTTTTTTGAGAAACCTGGGGCGCCCTGGTGTGCCCTGGTGCACCCTGGTTTTACCCCAGATAAAAACTCAGGGTAAATGACGGTTATCAGTTTAATTGTTAACAGATATGGTATTTAAAGTGGAATTAACTCTTGTTACGGGCACAAGAACTTAATTTTAGCATTTCGATGTGAACATTATGAAAAAGTAGTGGTTTTATTTTATAATTTTTGTGTAAAAGGCCAGATGACAGTTCTCCTTTTTAATAAGCTGTTCGCTGGAGTGAAAAGCACTGGGCTGCCCCGTGTTTTTTGACAGTTCTCAGGGCGCACCAGTGCGCCCTGGGGTGCCACAGGTTTTCAAGCCAACGAACAAACCTAGTTTTAAGTCTCACGAATTGAATCCCGTTGGAATTTAAAAAAAATTTGTTACAGGAAGGCAGAATGGTGTCTCCCAAATTAAAATGCTTCTTTTGGAAGACGCCCTCTGCAGTGATGAAAAACAACTAAAAGTGCCAAAAAAAATTTTTGTTTGTATACCTCAAAACCTTCTTAACAATATATAAAAAAAATTATAACCATAAATATAATAGTTTTTGTCATGTTGTTGGAAACGTTCACCTAATTCTCAGCTGCCTAGGCATTCCAATTTCAACTCTGAGGATCCATTTTATGAAATAAAAGTTATTTCAATTTTCTGGTCCCCAGACAAATAATGTTTATTATAAGGTGTCACGCATATATATACAGGGTGTCCCGATTCAACGTAGGAAACGTTATGTCAATCGATTCCTTGAATTGTCCTGATCAACGTTTGTTCACTTAACACGTTCAACCCGGCGTGTACCACCGGTGGCTCACAGGCGAATGGTTCATCTGGCGGCGTGTACCACCGGTGGCTCACATCAAATGTTTCTTTTATTGAAAAATTGAAGAGCTTATTTTTACAGGTAGGCCATAATAGACTTAATGTATTTACATATTTATTCATTTTTATGGTTTTTTTTAAAAACATTTTGTGCAAGCCGCCGCCAGATAAAGCAATATACGTTTTGTACTGCCGCCCGATGAACTGAAGTATAAAAAACTGCGCCGGGTTGAACGTGTTAAGTCTGCTCCCGTCAGAACCGGATTATCAGCTTCACTGATGGTACGCCACCGATATTTTGTCGCCCCAGAAACTCAGAATTTAGACCAAATATAATACCAAACAATTAAAATTTCCAAGAAAATATTAATTTTCAAATCATAGGTCGAAAATAAGGTCATGGTTTTCGGATCGAAAATCGATTTCCTTATATCGTTTTACACTCTTTGAATTTAAGACCGCAAAGGTTAAAAAAATGCCAAGAAATGAGTTTTTATCTTTTAATGGAAATATAAATGCAGGTTTTTTCCAGGTTAGAAGGTCAGTGGATTAAGAATGGATTAAATTTTCTGGTCTAAGGTTTAAGGAGACGTGTCTCACTTGCTTTTATCTACGTTATTTAATTAAAATGTTCCTCATAAGGTTTACAGAGCGTAGTACTAGCTTTCGTCCCGGCTATTGGGTTTGTCAATTTTTTCTCCTTGATTTTAGACATATTCGCTAAATATTTTATTACTTGATAAATATGTTATTTTGTTTTATTTTTATTTTTAAATTAGGTTAGGTTAGGTTAGGTTGCCGTGGCTGCCTGACGGCACACTTAGGCCACAAGGGCCCATTGTGATACCACACGAGGGCTTTTCCCAGAAAACTAGCTAACCTTGAACCACTTCGTGCCTTTGATGAAGTGTTCAATGTCTCTGATGTTCTTTGAACTCAGATCCGACAAGTCATCAAAGAAATAAGCGCCCAGATATCGGTTTCTGCACATAGATAGTGCTGGGCATTGGCACAGGAGATGGGTTATGCTTTCCTCCTCCTCCTCATTTGTGTGGAAGTTTCATGGATTATTGAGCTAAATTGTAGAAACACTACCTCAACTTCAAAGCCCAATATCTCAAGAAATATTGATGTTAGCAATTTGGTGTTCAGAACTTTTTTGTAGAAAATTGAATTTGCTACAAGTTTGTCATATTCACTTTTTCTGTACCTCTTGTTGTTTACGAGATAGGGGTAAAAAGCGAGAATTTCGTGGAAAAATTGGGGTCAATGACCCGTACTACCTCGCTGGTAGAAGGTAGGGTTACACCGCAATAGACACTTTTGTAGAGCATTCAATTCTGAAGAAATCCTACCATTGACCAAGATTATACCATAAAATGCCTCTGAGCTGTAGAGTTTTGAAGAAAAATAATCAAAGTTTACGTGTATTTTATATGGGAAATCTTTACGCGCCTTGGTCTAGTACTTAATATTAATATTAAGGGCTCCAATTTTCAGGGAATTTTTGTTTAGGTATTTGCCACAAAATTTCAAGGTGGGACTGAAAATAAAATAATAGTCACGAAAAAAAAAGCACCCTAATACATATAATAGATTTATAAACAATTTCCAATATTGAAAAAAAAAAAAATAACATAAACATAAATAAAACATAAATGGCGGAGATATGATTCGCTCAGTGGGACCCTCTTTTTAAAATCCTTGCTGACGGTGTACATGATTTCTCCGTCCAGCATTTTCCGAAAAATAATAGCTAAGGCCTAAGGACGAAGGGAAAAAATTAAAAAAATTTTTTTAGAGAAATGACAGTTGTTTGAAAAAAAAAACTCGAATTTCTATCAATATTTTGAGTTTAAAAAATATATAACTTTTGAATACGGAACCCAATCGAAAAAATCCGCTACGCCTCAGGTAATATTTCATTTCAGCCAAATCGGTTCAGTAGATTTTGAGATATCGTGAACACCAATTTGAAAAAAGTAATTTCGAAAAAAAAACGTGAAAGAAAAAAAAGGGCGATGTTAACGCCTTAAAAGCAAATTTTTTTTTTAATTACTTTCATTCTGCATTTCCTGGACCATACATAAGGTTTCCTGCTGCTTTTGCGATGCCCCTCGTTACCTAAGTTACTGTTAGTTTAATCTTTCCAATGGAATTATATTATTGTTAAAGATAGATAGATACGTAACGGTTCGAACGCTACCTGAGTTTCGTGTCGGCTCCCTGACGCGCTTATTTCTAATTGCTATAGCTTCGGTAATAATTTGAATTTTGGAATGTTTCAACGCTTAAAATATTCTTAAAAGTATAAACAATTTATTTAGCAAAAAAAAAAATTACTATTTTTGGAAAATTTCATGGTGGTGTAACTTCTTAAGTTACTTCATCTGAAATTGTTGTAAACACTGTGGTTCGCAGCAGCTACAAAGTTATGGGAAATACGTAATACGGGCCAATCTACAATTCATTCACTAGGTAGTATGTAACTTAACTGGATATACCAGCATCAAGCTGATTGAGTGGTTTCAAAGAAAATTGTAATGTTTTTGTTCTACAAACTCTTTCAAAAGTAATTTAAGCTCAACAGGATCCACAGAGCCAAAACTTTTAACTTTAACGTTGAAGGGTTGGGTGAATGTTTCCAGCAATGCAATAGAGAAAAGTATATGTATTGTTATTATTTGAAAAAAAAAACTTTATATCGAAGATTTAGCGGTTCATAATTTTTAAAACGATCGGAAGTAGCGTCAACGTTTTCCAGGGCGATTTCCTTTTGAAAACGCTGATCATTTCTACCAACCGCACAAGCTTAATTACAATTCAGCCAGGAAGGTATTCGGCTGTCATTGTGAATTTTTGTTGTACACAAGAGGGAGCGAACCATACGTCAGTGCGGTCACTTCCAAAGTGTTAAATTTCGGATTATTTGAGAAAACTGAAGAATTCCATTAGAGAAACCTGCTCCATACAATGAAGTGAACTGTAGCAGCCTCTCGGTTAAAAGGATTTACTTAATTTTGCACCGTAAGGAACTTTTAAGCGACACTTGCGGTACATGTTCCCATAGAATACTTTGCCGCTTAAAGTTGGACTTTCTTTTGTTTCACTTGCAGCGCCTTAACCTAAGCACAACGAATCATTCTGCACAAAGTCGGCCTGTAAATGGAAGACGACTACTATCACCAGACCGTGCTGGCTGTACTATCAAAGCGTTACAGGCTGCGAGTTCGTCAGATCCGCAACCGGCGCAAGATGACCCACCAGATCATGATCCAGAAGTACGTCCAGTACATGCACGCTTCGCAACAACTCTTCCAGACCTACGCGATGAAAGTGCTTGAGCTATTCGAGCCAGCAACGACCCCAAAAACGGACGACAAAGTCACCGAGAGCTGGTGGGTCCACCAATTCCCGAATCTTAGTGAGGCGAAGTTTCTTAAGACATTCCATGTCAGTCGGAAATTCTACCAATACCTGTGCCAGCAACTAAAGTCAGAACTCAAGCCGATACCGAGTAAGATAAGTGTGAACTATCAGGGCACTCCGGTGGAGAAAACAGTTGCTTTGGGGCTCTACAAGCTCGCCAGCGGAGACAGCTACAAGAAGACAAGCAAAGTAATTGGAGTCAACCATTCGATTGTGCACAAATTGCTCCTGAAATTCCTAAAGGCTGTCCTGCTCAAATTTGGGGATTCGGTGAAAATGCCCAATCAGGAGGAATGCAAGAGACTGGCACAAAAGACTGTGGAGGCAATTAATGCAACAGATGTCGTTGGATCCCTGCTAATGACGAAATTTCAGACGAGGACAATCGGACCATCCAAAGAGATGAGCCTAATGTGTATTGTGGACATTGAGAAAAGGTAAGTTCTAAGATCTAGACCTTTTTCCACAAATAGGAAAAAACTACTCGTCCTGCTGTAGGCTAAGATTCGTCCGTGCAGAGCCGACAGAGGTAAATTCAACGTACTGCGAAGATATTAAGGCCATTTGTTGCTCTGTAAGTTCTAATTAATTCCAAAAATAAAATATTAGTCTTAAGGAAAACCTCTTTCAGCCTTCTTCTGACTCATCAGCGGACGGCTGTCCCAACTATTTTGTGGTAACAGATAATAAAGTCCCCGACTACGACTATTTCGTGCAGAAGATTGTCTCTGATAACTTTAAAATGGATCAAGATTTGGACGATAATGTGACTGAATTGCTGGAAATCAAGGAAGAGGCTTTTCAGATTCTCAGAGCAAGGTGGAGCACCCTTCGGAAGGACTTGGAGTATTTGCCACCCATGGCGACTTTAGTCCTTCTCTCTTGCGCTTGCTTGCATAACCTTTGCATTAGTCTTGGGGAGCCTCCATTTGAATGTGATAAATTTAGTGTATGAATTTTTTTTAGGTCGCTTTTAGGACATTTCTTATTAATAAAAAAAAAGATCATATATTGCTGAATTTCTCGAAATTTATATAAAGACCTTAAAAGAATATTTTATTGTAATGGTTCGATTTAATGAATAAGGACGACCAATAATTTAATTTGGTGCAAGAATTTGAAAGCAGTGGTGCCGAATTGAACCGAATGGCGAAAAGGATCATTTAGAGGTGAGTATAATATCGTTATATTTTATTTGAGTTTTTGCTAATGCCCCTATCTTCCTCAACTGAAAATCCACCTCGCGTTGAATTATTTTAGGCAAGTCAGTTTTATCTGTTTTTGAGCATCGGCCTTTCATGTAAGTTTTGTTATACAAACCTCGAGTCTACCTTTGAGTTAGACGCCTTTAAGGTCTAAGCATAGAGCAATAATACCCTAAAATATAGAAATTTTGAACAGTCAGTATACTGATTAGGTACTAGGGATTAGATCAATGATTGCGATCATATTTTCTTAATTTTAACTATAATAGTCTTTGAAGACGAACAAAAATAGTATGAGAGCATATTCTTAAACAGAAAAAACAGTACCTTATAAGATTTACATTTCTTGTGCATACAAGGACTGGTAACAAAAAAATCCTATATCTTTAGTGAAAATGCTTATAATTTTAATTAATAATTTTCTTTATTAAATTCTGCAATAAAGTAATTTTATATTTAAAAGTCAATTACGATGGTATATCCTTTGGCGAACGAATCTCAGCACTTTCAATGCAATATCAGATTCTGTACAAATGAATTTAGTACTTTTTTTTTTATTTCACCAATATTTCTGGAATGTTTTTAATTTCCTTCTCATAACAGCCCAATACCGTTCAAGAGGACGAAGCTCAAGAAAATTAGGGTTTATAGCTTAAAATACGAATTGTACCTTATTTTTTTCATTCCACTTAATTACTCACTCAATTAACGTCTTATTAACCCTTTGCAATCGTATGGAACATACATATCATTTTGTTTCGGTTGTTATAGCTGAATTTCATGGAAGAATTCTTATAAGAAATTTCATATATAATGCTACTATAATAAACGAAACGAAAGGAATCATAATAAGGTTCAAGATCTTATATTATGCTCAAGTAATAATGATTTTCGGATTTTATTCTTTACTTGTACTATGAGACCTTCCCTCATGCCAAATTTAAAGATTATAAGGTCAAGAGCAAGTACGCTATAGGATTTGATGTGTGTCAGTATGAAAATACACTTTGAAAGCCATTTTTTAGTTAATTCATCGCTTTCTATATCAAAAAGTACAAAAGGACTAATAGTCCGGGAGCCCGCCCACATACGACCGGAATTATTAATATACTTTTCTTACTTCTTGGGTGGCTTAATTATGGGGAGTCTACCACATTTTTTATCTGCGAAAATTCTCGTAAATGGTTTCTTCGCTTTCCCGAGGTTCCGAAACACGTCGATTTCCCGTTGTATTTATATTTATACATATACTTTTTTTTCAAATTGTAGGCGTTAGACAATTGAACTAAACGCGCGAACAAAAAGTTGTCGGACAGAAATTCTGGTTTGTAAGGGGTTGTCCACCACCCTGAACATGTCGATTTGACGAATTTTAAAAATTTATTGATAACCAGCTGAATTTTTCAGAATGGTTTGATAATAATATTTAAAAGGCCCTGATGACATTGTCGGACAAAATACATTTTCCAATTTTCCAGTCGGACACATTGAAGTCGACGGTTTCGTGACGAAAAAATATTTATTGATATTTGTCGGACAAAGAAAATATAAGCCTAACAGCTTATTACCTGACCTGTCATCAACTTGTCCGACAAAAATATCGGTTTATACGCATAGTCGGACAAAAAATATATATATTTTGGGTTTACGCGATAGCGAAGGGGGAAAGTGCCCCCGCCCCGATTTATATTTTTTTTATCGTCAGAACTAGCACAAGTAACAATTTGGCCAAGTTTCATTCCTTAATAACTAACCCCTAAGGGATGAGAACTAATTTTCAAACATTTCGAAAAAAATTAATATCTTTTGAACGCGTTTAACGATTTGGATGGGATTTTGACATGTTATAGATGTCACTGAGGCGCATCACAAAAAAATATGGTAATTGTACCAAAATTCAAAAAACTGTTTTTTAGGTTATATCCTGTTTTCAGTTCCACTGATTTTTGTGGTTTTGTGGTTTTCAGATCCACTGTGATGCGCCTCAGTGACATCTATAACATGTCAAAATCCCATCCAAATCGTTCAACACGTTCAAAAGATATTAATTTTTTTCGAAATTTTTGAAAATTAGTTCTCACCTCTTGGGGGTTAGTTATTAAGGAATAAAACTTGGCCAAATTGTGCTAGTCCTGACGATAAAAAAAATATAAATCGGGGCGGGGGCACTTTCCCCCTTCGCTATCGCGCAAACCCAAAATATATATATTTTTTGTCCGACTATGCGTATAAACCGATATTTTTGTCGGACAAGTTGATGACAGGTCAGGTAATAAGCTGTTAGGCTTATATTTTCTTTGTCCGACAAATATCAATAAATATTTTTTCGTCACGAAACCGTCGACTTCAATGTGTCCGACTGGAAAATTGGAAAATGTATTTTGTCCGACAATGTCATCAGGGCCTTTTAAATATTATTATCCAACCATTCTGAAAAATTCAGCTGGTTATCAATAAATTTTTAAAATTCGTCAAATCGACATGTTCAGGGTGGTGGACAACCCCTTACAAACCAGAATTTCTGTCCGACAACTTTTTGTTCGCGCGTTTAGTTCAATTGTCTAACGCCTACAATTTGAAAAAAAGTATATGTATAAATATAAATACAACGGGAAATCGACGTGTTTCGGAACCTCGGGAAAGCGAAGAAACCATTTACGAGAATTTTCGCAGATAAAAAATGTGGTAGACTCCCCATAATTAAGCCACCCAAGAAGTAAGAAAAGTATATTAATAATTCCGGTCGTATGTGGGCGGGCTCCCGGACTATAATTCCTACAACATATTTAACAATTATTCAAATCCATTCTTATCAAGTTATGCCTCCTCTCGTAAGAACTTCGGAGATACTATCCGAGAAGTTTACTTACCTTCTTTTTAAATCTTTCGCGGCTGCACACACAATTCTTCCGCCAATTTGGATTTTAACATCAAAATAAGAATTCCTATCAACAACACATAAAAATCTAAACGTTGATTTTTACTCATAATTTTGTAATATGTTCTGCGGTAGAGCCGCATCTTTACTTGCGAGTAATTTTTAAGTTGACTGAAAAGCTGAAACATCAAAGTGCGTAACATTTTAGCCTTAAAAATGTCTTGGCTGTCGAGTGGACTGAAAAACTGCACTCGAAAAATGATCGAATAAGTTTTAGGTTTATTTAAATTCAGGGCTAAATATTCCGAGTCCTCTTGGCGTACCTGAGTATACTTGAATTCTATTTAATCTTACCACCCCATGTAACCCCTTCCTCAATCAAACGACAAACAGATTACCTTGTTTTTCCTATTTTTATCCACAAATGGGACATTCAGTTACAACAATTTAAAATAAAAATAATAATGATGAAAAAACAAAAAATCCACACACACCGATGAAAAGATTCATCGATTATTTGAAGAGGAAACTGGATAAAAAGGAAACAAAAGAATTGTTTTAATTACTTTCGCAATTGGATTACTTGAAATAAATTCTCACCTGTATGGATACCCTTGTGCTTTCGACCTAAATACGGAGAGGAGGAGGGAAAAGAAAATAGCTAGGAGCAGTATACCCACAATAGCCATTGTTTTTCCTCTCTTCGGCTCGGTCTGGCATCCCGACTCAGTCAGGAGGATCATGCCAAGAACGATCATAGCATCTAAATCAAAAGATTGTTATTAATTTTAAGAATGCTATACAAGAATGTAGCAGGCAAACTTACTAAGGAACATAACGATGTAAGTTTCAATGACGAGTTGTCCCTGCGACGACCCGTGAATGTAGGCGACTCCGCCGGCATTATTTTTATGTATAAGTGGTGGTCCTCGGATGTGATTCCACATCTGTCCAGAGACCATAGCGAAGCAGAACAGAACTGCAAGTGAGCCCCAGAGATTTTTGTTGTACAAAAATTCCAAGTTGTTGCGTCTGAGATAAAGGAAACCTCCCAACAGAGCACCGAGCGTAATCACTGTAAGTGTTCCCGAATAATTCGGTGGCCTGAAAACTCTGATCTGGGCGTCTGTTCGCTCATGGACGAATTTCGCTACTGCTTCAGCCGACAGGCCCACCCTATGGATGTCCATGGTGTCGGATCCTTTGGGCTTTCCTTTCGACGGGAAATGCATGATGACAGGGGCCGTGTTCAGGTTCAACATCTGGAAAACGTCGGAGCCCTCGTCAAAGTCCACGACGGCGAAGAACAGCTTGTTCGAGTAGACCGTCGAGTACCTGTAGGAATTAGCGACGATGGTGAACTCATCATGAGCGTGGTGGCAAACTGCACAGTGTCGGGCTGGCGACAGGGCCGTGAGCATTATGATCACAGAATAATTCCTCGGCGATTGTTTCACATACTCTCTAAATTTCTGTCCGTTGAATTTAAGGACGGATTTCTTTGCGTTCATCTTCATCAGGTTCTGGACCTTCTCGCCGAGGGTCAGACCCTGCAGGAGAGAAGCAGAAATTTCATTTTTCTCGATCCGCCGCAGGAGGGACACTTTCCTGATTTATTTACAGTGACGTGTCCACTCCGTCGGCATAACCTCGCGATTTGTTTACCTTCTGTTTGCTCTGCGAATTAACTGTTATGAATAGGGCGAACGCTATTACAGCGAGCACCGTTACTTGTCTAATTAACTGCATCTTGTCGGCTGGATTAAACGATTTTCAAAGGGAACTATCCCCGTACGAATTTTGCGGTGACTTGGACCTAAAATGCCAGACTGCTCCGCCTCACTATTTAGACAGCTCTGTTTGACGGCGCGGGTGCGTTCTGAGATCTTACTTCATTTCACAATTATATCGCCATATTTTTATAATATTTGCAAAAAACTATTTTTGAGTATTAAAACAAGTACAGAAAGTCTTAGAAATTGAGAAATATTATTTTTCCACTAAAATGCCAAGAAAAGCATAAATCAACAAAATAAAGTGAACTGTGAGAGATTTTGAAGATTTTTAAATCAAATTTTCTTTAACTCTTGTAACAATTTCTCTGCTTTCCATAGTACAAAAATAATTGAGTGTGAATATTCGTTCATTAGTCGAGAAAATTACGAAAGAAAGATTATAATCACGTAATAATTGTGGTGTGAAGAGAAAAACATCTGAAATTGAAAAACCACTGTGCATCTGGTAGGATCAGCTCGGAGTGATGTACTCTCAACTAGTATAGCCTAACGAAACCATCACTGGAGAACGTTACCAATAACAATTGATACAATTAAGCCCAGTATTAAAGCTCAAACGCCCCCAATATGCAAAGGACATGACAAAGTGATTTTCCAGCACGATAACGCACGGTCTCCTTCCGACTACCGCTTGTTTCGGTCGATGACTCATGGCCGAGCAGCACTTCACTGCAAAAAGCCAAATATTGGGTTAATTCTTGGATCGCCTCAAAAGATGAGGAATTTTTTCAGCGCGGAATCTGTATGCTGCCTAAAAGATGGGGAAAAGTCGTAGATAACGATGGACAGTATTTTGAATAAAATACATTGTACCAATTTCTCTGAATACAGCTTCAAAGTTACAAAAAAAACCATCAAAACTTATTTGTACCCCCAATATTTCGTAGAAGTGAGTATAAGGTACTGAAAATATAATGCTTTACAAATGAGAACTGAAAGAGTTTATTTTGAGTTGAAAAAATATAAACTTACATTTGTAGTGGGGATATTATTACCCCCATCATGAATTTCACTAAAGCAGAGCTAGTTAAATTCAATTACATTACAATTACAATTTGAATTCCCTGGAATTTGATATGTTGAATTCCTTGAAACTTGGAAAATTGTTCAATTCCCTTAAGAAGAATTATAATTGTTAAATGAGTTCTTCAAAATTGCAAATACCTTCCTCAAATATTAACCTTTTGCCTTACGATTTAATTTTGAAGAATCGTGCACGTGCATATAATTAAATTCAGCGCAAATGTATGCTTGGAAGCAATGATAATATCATAATAATGTTTTATTACAAATTGGAAGAAATTTATATGTTTTTAAATCTTTACAAATGCGGCGGGTTTAACTCGTCAAAGTCAAATTTGACACAAAAATTCATTTTTAGAATGGAGAAAAACGAAATTATAATTCCTTTTAATGGAATTGACGAATAATTGAACTCCATTACTAAGTAGTTGATCATTATAAATTTAAAAATTACAATTCCTACTAATGGAATTCTAAGGAATTCAATATATCAATTACAAATTGATTTTACAGGGAATTGGAATTTCAATGCAATTTAATTCCTAAAGGATTGATTCTGACCCACTTCTGCACTGGAGTCTCGTTTTCAATTCCGATCTACTAATCATTATCATAAATTTCACTTGAATGGAAAGAATTTTCGGAAATTATTCCAGTGGAAATCTAGGAAACCTCCATTGAAATATAAAATTTATTAAATTTAGTTTCCGTTTACTGAATGCAGTGGAAATATGCATTTAACTCTTATTTTGCTTCTTAAACTATACAAAACAAACTGAATATAGCAATTCAAATATTTTATACTGGAAATTATTAGTTTAAAAACAGCTTTTTTAAAACAATGACGAAAGCAACAACTGCTCCACAATATGAAAAGGTTATGAATTTTCCTTCGGAAAAAGAGGATATTGCAAAAGGCTTTCCGAAATAATGAAATAACGAAATGAAGTAAATGACTTTTAACCCTGTAGCGGGCGCGCGGCGGTATTTAGACCGCCAGAGACACAAAGCTTTGACTCCTCTAAAAGGTGGGATGTTAAAATTAAATTCAAAAATAAACTTCATTTTTTTTTTTTTTCGCATTTCAGAATAACTTAAGAGGTATTATTATTATTATGTTATTGGATCGTCTAGGGCACTCCCAGTGCCTACCGAATAGCAAACGCGACCTATAAGATCTATTGTGCTAGTCCCTTTTATTTAAGCCCCTTCCATATCCAGGTCCTTGAAATAGGCTATGGTCTGCTGGAGAGTCGCATTCGACACATCTTCCGGCGCTATGAGGGATGCTCCGAAGTGTGCCAGCCTTTGTCGACCTAAGGCTGGGCAACTTAAGAGGTAAAAGAGGAATTATAACGAAAATATGAAAAAAAAAATAGAGGCGGTCCAAATACCGCTGCGCGCCTGCTTAGGGGAGTTCTCGGGGCGCGGCCGCTACAGGGTTAAGAAAACGGCTAAGACCCTACACAGAGGTTCCCCAAACCCCACAGAATTAGTGGGAAATGCTGAAAACATTTATCTTACTTTGTTCAATCACATTTTTCCCGATGAAAAAATAATACTAGATTTGTTTCCAATGAACTATTCCGTTTTTAAAAAATTTGGTCATGCAAATGTAAAAAAAAATCTCTATGGACTTCTCTATAGTCTGATCAGCACATTAATTTAAAGTACAGGGGTGCGTGTAATCCCTGTGTAGGTTATTTGTCTCATACGGATAATGTAAGGTCCTAGAGCTAATAGCTTAAGACCTCCTACCAAGGATGCATAAAAGTGGAGAAGGGTCATCCAATTTTTATGGAAATTGTTATACAGGGGTTTTTGAGGTCGCTGATTATGAATTTACTATTCGATTTTTCATATTCAAAATGGCGAATTCAAAATTTAATTTTTGAGAAGTAGTATATAATTGTTTTCAAGCATATTGGGTACCAATTTTAGGAGGAATTTTTACCCCTTAAAAATGTTTAAGCCCCAAAATCAAACGGATCTTATCATTTTTGATGTAGATTAACACATTGCAGCCGCTATTTAATCGGAGGTGGACACCTCGGTATGTTGTAAGAAAAACCAGTTCAAATTTGTCCTAAAATGTTCATATTCTTGATGCCTAGATAAAAATACCTACAATAATCAAATTTTCCAGTTAACTAACCATTTAAAAGATGAATTTAGAGCTATTAATGAGAAAATACATTAAGAATAAAAATATTCTTCATTGGAAATACCACAAAATAAGTTAAACAGACGTTTTTAAATGTCCCGCCAATTACACATTCGCCAATTCCCGGTGGCTGGTCAAAGCTTTCTAGAGCTTTTTCAATAAAAACAAAATATTTCCCCTTTCGCAAATCGGTCGACCACCGAGCCATCAACAAAAGCGGTATAAAAAGTACCAGGATAGTGGTCGAGTTGATTTTGACCTACGGTGGTTCGAGCGTGCGAAATTTCGTGATAAAACGCTTTAAATCAAAGCACTGAAGCTGGAAAAGTGTTGTAAAATAATTTACGCCTGGCGTGCATCGACCGTACGCCTCATTAATGTGATTTCTTCCCGTGAAAACCAGTAAAATACAGCGAAAATAGTGCGAAAGGATATTCAAGCAACAAAGGGGAATTTTCATATACCGAGTGAAATGGTCGATATGAAGTGCTAACCTAAGACCGGGAGAGCGACCGAGAAAGTAGTATATATGTGCGCAGGGAAATTTTTCGGGGTTTCGCTTTTTTTTGCAGGCAGTGTGAAATCGAACGAGGTGGGGACGGTGGTGTGCGTGCGGTGGGCTTAAAAACGCTTATCAACCTGCCTCACCACGCACACACGCTGAGGAAGCGGACGTTTTTGAAGTTTGGTCGTCTCTCGCGCGTATACCGACACAGCTGCTGTGCGCTGTGGTGTGTGTACGTCACTGACTTGGGTCGAGTTGAAAGGTTGCCTGCCTCGCGACAGTTGCGGTGGATAAAGTGAAGTTTCGCCCCCTTTTTTTGTGGATTATTTTCGCCCATTTTTTACGCCGAAACAGCCCCGGGACTGGCTGTCGGATCGAATTACTGGGAGATTTATCAATAATATCGAACTGTTCATAGGTGCGCTACTCCCTGTGAAATCACCTAGAAACTGTTATTGGCAGAGGAGACTGTTTTTCATCCGCTGTTTGGAAAAGAAAAACACATTTTTGAGGCTCCCCGCAAGAGTGTTTTATGTTCGTTTTTAACATAGAAAAACTCCCACTCGTGTTGTGAAGTAAACGAGAAAGAAAAACAGCAGCAAACTGGAGCGGCTACCCGAATATCTGCGCGACACCGTCGACTGGTTGATGGGGTAAGTAAAAGTACTTTTGTCAGTTAGGAAGAAAGAGGGAAAGAGGACTTCTGTTATTTTTGTACTGCCCCAATTCTTACTGCAGAGAAAACTTTCTAGAATTTGTCAAATTTCTTGGCATCAGTTCAAATTTATCGGGCAGGTTTGGGACGGCTACGGCACGAGAATTGAAGTGGACAGCGAAGTGAACAGTGAACCACTCCACACCTTATGACGACGGAGGTGGTGCTCTGCACAGTAGAAACACGCACAAAGGCGCTTCCACTGCATTGCTCATCAAGTTCTCTAATGACCACCCAGCTCATCTCCAGTACTCGTCCTCCACCAAATACTAGAGTCACTTGCGCGACAATACGGTAACTGTGGGCCCTCTAGGGGCTGCCAAATGTCAAATTGCCAAAGTTCCCTTTAACCCGAAGTCCGAACCGAACGGGGCAGGTGGATGAGTGCCCAATATGATGTACCTAAAATACAAAGTGTACAACAGCATGTACTATTTATATTGTTATTGTACAGGGACATGTCAAAGGGAACAAATACTACGCGATCAAATCAGCGGAGCACCCTTTCAGTTGCGAATTGTGTCAGTTTTCCAGCAGAGTTTTCAAATGCGGGACAGACTGCACAAAAATAGATTTCACATGACATATAGAATAGAGCCCGCTGGAGCGGAGATGAGGGGATGTTTTTATCGATTGCTGCCATTAAAATAAATATACACCTCTTTGCCGCCGAATACGCCTGTCCCACTCCCCCGAATATCTCCTGATCTGTCGTCAATATAGAACGCACGCGGGACGACAAGAGTGTATGTCGAGTTATTTTCTTCCATATAGTTCTCGCGATGTTTTTCTCCCAATCCTCCACACTAGTCCTACACTCAACACTCCACTACCCTCAATTTCACTTGTTTCGTGGAGCACGTGGAGGCTTCTAAACCTGCTTTGTTTGGTTCTCGGCGGCCAGGGCGGAATGTTTTTATTTATTTAAACGTAATTGATTTTTGCATTCCCGATAACAGGGTTAATAGGGCTCTTTGATAAACGCTGAATATAGCGAATCAGTCAGCTGCAGACGTGAATGTTTACATCTAATTGTACAAAAATGATCCGCCCCGCTGGTATTTTAAATGTGAGTGTTAAAACTGTTTCACCAATTCAGAGAAAAATCAACATTTTTATTACTTAAAGTAGTATGCAAAATGAACAAGCACCTCAACATTGCATTATAATCGATGGAAGTTCCTAGAAATAATGATAATTTTGTGAATGCTGGTGTCAATGACAAAATTTGTTTTTCTAAGGGATATCTGCTGCGTTTCCAGATATTCATAAATCATAATATAAAATTGTCTTCTTTTCCAGCTGGTCAGACAAATTATTACATAAACATAAGATCTAAAGTGCATTCTGTATCATTTTAAACTTGAAAGTTCTCGAAGGAGTTTGGAAGTTAAACAAATTTTAGTAAAAAAATAGATTAAAATACTTAGAGAATGTTGAGCATGAGTGATATATTTTTGTAAAGCACATTTATAAGCACTGTCTAGATAAAATGCGTAAACAAATTGTAATTTCTTCTATAAGAACAGAATAAGTCACGATATAGAAGTCGCATTTTTTTAATGAGCTAATTTGGATTGAATGAAAAATTTTAAATAGTTCATAGTAGCAATACTTTTGAATTTTGTTAAAAAAAATCAAATTGCTATGACTTATGCCCATTTTGTATCAAAAAATGATTCCACTAATTATTTCAATTAGAGATTTGAAGTTTGGGTTGATAAAAATTGTGGCCATTTGATGAGTTTATTAAAAATGTTCACATCTTGAGTATAGGTTACGGTTTAAACAATTCAATTCAATGCAAAATCGAGATCCAGATTAGATCATTACATAAAACTTAGTTACAGAAACAAGGTTTGTTTGATAGCCTCGTAGGTGACATTTCGAAATATAGAGGTTAGTAGTGGAAATCATCTCAGAATTGTTATTGTTTGTGCCGAATTACGAATATTTCAGTGGTATTCCAAAGATTAATTTATGATTCGCTTCATCTCAAGCCATAATTGCATGGGATCAACAATTCACACATGAACAGTCGGTTTTTAATAGCACAATGACTTTCCTACAAAATATCTCGTTTTGACACGAAAAATGACCCTAGTGTTTCAAATCAAGCATATCTTGTTTCTCTATACCATGAGCACAAGTTATTCGATTTATTGAAGAAAGAAAGTCGAGCTATGCTAAAATAGATGAAAGAATTGAAATATCCAAAACTTCAGTTGTAAACATACAAAGATAAAATGTAACTCAGTTCGATCCTACAATTGTACTAAGAATCTAATGAAGACATTGTTGTTAACTTTGTCGACAAAATTCTGTTAAAGGCGAAAGGTATTTCGACAATTGTCTAGTAGGATGATATGGAGCTCTCTGTGATGATTTGGAGCTCTACTGTAGCATAAAGTTCAGTTTCCATTAAATGCATCGAGAAAACAATGCGCTCCAATCAATATATTACTGTATTTGGATATCTTAGATCAAGGGTCGTCAACCTTTTAACCACCTACATTTGTATCTTTATTGATAGTAAAATTCTCTTATCGCCTACCTACCTGGTATTTTTTTCTATTTATTTGTGTTGGATGAAAATATTTGCAGGATGAAAAGCTATTTTGTTTACCTTTTAGTAAATTTAAAAACAAAAAAGGATCCCCATATGCATAATATCATAAAAACATTTCATTGCCTTGTTGATGTCCTACTCATTGAGAACATTAATCAAATTATATTCAGAAAGAAAGGTATTAAGCTTCAACAAAGCGGCTATCGCTCTAGTCACCAGTAAAGAAGCTTTTAATTATATTTTCTGATTTTTTACCCTTTCCTATGGAAGGAAGAAGCTACAAGAACATACACATACAATATTTTTTGTTTGAAATCAGCATAATCTGGCTTTAAGATTATCTAGAATATTCAAACGTAATGCATTATGTTGGGGTTCTTGTAATATTCGTGCGTTGCTTAACGCCTTTGGATACGGAGCTCATTCGTTGGTTCGTCGTGGAGTGTTCTTTGAGAAGTGTCCGGTAGTCACATATTATCATAAAAAAAACTCTGCATCGCGAAGTTTGAATAATAAATTTTGTAACAACGGACAAAAACCCACTGCCCACCATGAAAGCTTGAATTATCCACTAATTGGTGGTAGGGACCACGCTGACGACCACTGCTTTAGAGCATCGTAAATGAGATACAAGACAGTGTTCTTTGATATACATTCAGAACGAACGTGGATTGCTTAGCTTCGCTTGAATTGCAAGCTTCAAATTGTCCAGGTAATTTGTAGGATTTAAATCCAAATGAGACATTTTGCAATATATAAAATCAACACATCACCGGAATGAAGAAAAATATTTACGGTTGGAAAAACGAATGACGATAGATTGAAGAAAATAATAAAAATGTATACTTCCATGGTTAAAAAGAAAGAGGACATTTTATTGTTGTTGTTGTTCATTGACATTTTCTATAATTTGTTGCGTTATACATTGATACTTGTAGTAATCACATCGTCTTGTTAACACTAACAAACAAATATTACAATCGGACAACAAATGGCACTGTATGGTCAAAATTCCCCTTTTTGATTAAGGTAGTATATTAAAACTGATAAAGTGCAAAAAGAAAACTTGTAAATTGTTTAAGGTAAATAACAAAAACAGGGTAGGTATTGTTCGATTATTTTTGCAAATCTAAAATGCTCAAAAGTTATAGATAACACATTATAAATTCAAAGACTGTAGAATTTCTCTTATGAAATGTTTTCTTAATTTCGTCTGAATCTTCTTAAGTATGTACTTCTAAAGATGAGGTTTTTTTTTTTAATAGAAACTGGAGGCGTATGTCTGCCAGTCGCAAACAAATCCTTGACATTTAATTCAATTAGTGAATGCTGCGTAACACTTTGTTTTCCTACCCTTTAAAATGTTCTCCCCCCTCCCGCGCGCGCCCTTTAATTTGCGTTGTTGTGACAGGCGAAAAATAGAAGAAAAAAAAAAAGGAATTTAAAAGAAAAAAAATGTTAATTGGACGCTGGGTGTCCAGTGCACGGCTTTTGAGCCATGCCACGGCTGTGGCCAGCAGTCATCAATTGGATTTGTCCACGAAAATGCGATGGTATGATAAAAGAGAATCGCAGTTGGTGCCCGTGTGTCGTGTCCTGCGAGTCGCTCATCGTCGCGAGGCGTTAATCAGGAGTAATTTCAATTAATCGCTTGTAAGCAACAACTTTCAGTGTTTTTTTTGACTGTCCCCGATTGTGATATCGTTTGACCTTTTTGAAAATGATGTGGGCCATCTCAAATTTGACTGGAAATAATCGAGTTACGAAAGCCTTAGCTGTGAAGTATTCAGCGATTCCTCAAGACGCGGCTTTAACAACTTCAACAACGTCGAGCCATTCGTCAGGAGTTGGAGGGCATCATCCGCCGATTATCCTGCCGCTCGATGTTGAGGAGACCGTTACTTGCTTTTGTAGGTACGAATACATTCAAACTGAATTATAAAATTTATAGTTAAATTGCATACTTTTAAGGGAACTTTATTTGATTGCCTACTTTTAGGCAGTTTTGAAGAATTTTCTTGCATAATAAGGATATATACTAGTCCCATCTGGTGGGCTCCAAGATCATTTTCTTTACATACTATATTTTCTTCATCTAGAAAGTACCTATAGTAGAAATCCATAAGCTCTGCGCAGTCATAAAAGCTTATTTTTTGGACTAGTGACAGCGGCAATTTTATATGCGGTTCGGTTGACTCTCGGTGATTTTACACGAGTTTTATGGCTTATTGCTCGGCTGGTCGGGTTAAAGGGACTTTGATATTGCCCACAGGGTTTTATTGTTAACTTTTCGGACTGCTTATTAAGGTCCTTTCTCTGCCATTTTCCCTTTATTGGGCCTATAATGTTTTTATGTTGCATTGATTCTTTGAGACAACTGCACGAACAGGGCAAATGATAATATTTTTACGGCGGTTAAAAAAAACGAAAATCAATCAACCATCTTCCTCAGTATCGACCTTTTTAGCAATACATCAAGTGGAGAACTTATTTAAATCCAATAAAAGCAAAACGTGCAGTCCCCCCTCGAAGACAAGAAGTTGAATAGGGGCAAAAAGGCGCAAAAGACTTGTCAATAAATTCCACTAATGTGGACAAATGTCACCCCGTACCGATTACATAAATGGCTAAAGTAGCAAAAGACACGATTCAAGCGGAATCTCGAAGGCGCTATATGAAACACTCAAAAGCATGTATCGGCTCGAAAGGAAAAGTTTTCTTTCTTTAGAAATGTCTTGTGTTTGTTTACTCAGTTTGGCAATAGACACACACATTTTTCCTTCCGCCCCGAATGGTAAGGAGTTGGATTTCTACGACGCACAACACAAAATAATGGGGACATTAGCCGAAAGTCCATTTTTCATGGATCGTTTAAGACGGACGACTAGATCCTTTTGCAAATTCAAATGGCGTCGCGTCATATTTTTTTGTGCCGTATTGTTGGCGACACGAATTACTTTAAAATATTGCCAAGTGAATTTAGTGGCTGGAAAAGATCAAAGTAAATAACAATTGAAGGGAAAGTGGAACTGTCTGGTTGCTGGACAGCTATAATTTGTCGTTTCTATTGTGCTTCCTTTGCATACATCCGGGCGCAGCTTACTTAATTGTCCAGTTGAAATATTCCTAAGTTGGTCTTATGGTCGTTAAATTAGCATTAAGCCTAGGGACAATAGTTGAGATTATCTCTGTTAAGAGGCAGGCATTCTGACCATCAGTTAAATGTTGTGGAGATTAAAAAGGACAGTCTAGGAGAGTTGTTGCGTTGTGGAAAAAATGAATTGTCGAGTACACTCCATTTGGGGGATTAAAATTTTTTCAAATGTTATTTCAAATGTTATGAATAACTTAAGTTGTCTTTTGACTGCCTAGCTTTGTAGTTAATTTATTTTTGTATGGTTGTTATGATATATTTTTTTCCAATTTAGATTGAATTAATCATTGATTTTTGTGGTCTGGACCTTGCGCATCAATGATCTGTGGCAATAATCTCAAAATTCTCTTAAAAGGATCGTTGTAATATTTTTTTTTCTCAAACATGTCAGTGCTTAACTATATAATATACTTTGTTGAAGTTTGCAATTTGAGTTGAAAAATATCTAGAAAACAAACTAACGCGTTAAACATGATTAAATTCGCGAAAACTGAAAAAAAACGCATAATTAAAAATCAAACCCGCCCGCAAAACCGACATTATTCATTTCGTTTTCCTTTTTCTTGTTTTCGAAGTCCACTGAATTTCAGTTTAGAGATTGACAATTCTTCAATTCTGTGCAAGGTTGGTCAAAGCTAGCTAAACTTAATACAGTAATGACTCTTTAATCCGGATTAATTATTGCAAGGGGTGATCCGGATTAGCGAAAAATCCGGACTGGGGGAAGCAGAATTAATACGCAAAATGTATAAACAAAAATATGTAATTAACTCCATTTATTAAAAATAAAATAAGAAAAAATGATTTTTACAATGGAAGTTTCGAATTATTATTTATTTTTTAGTTATGAACTCAGTAATTGAAGTCTGTTTATTTTTGTTTAATGCTAAATTTATTGCTTTTTCTCTCAGTCTATAGAGGCACAAAATGTCGGAAGATATCTGAAATAGTGGAAGTTCCGACTAAGTAAGTAAACGATAGTTCTTTGCCTGAAACTCCTGTATCCAATTTTTGAAGAATTTCGCATTTCTCTGCCAAACTTAACGTTTTGTGCTGCCTTTTAGTCATGATTATTAAAATAGTGCACTTTCCTAACGCGTATGACGAATGAATGAATGATTATGAGAACTTACGCCTTTCCTTAAACAAAAATCAACCAAAACGAACGGTAAAATAAATGTGTAGGGAGAGTAAATTGTGAATGATTGTGAAGCAGTTTACTGAAGTTACACGAAGCAAAAGAGAAAAGTCAGATAAAGGACCCCGCACAAATTGTATGGAAATCGGGTCCCGGTCAAATTCGCTGAAACTTTGCAGTAAGGTAGTTCTCAACCTGCTGATCAAAAGTCTCAATGGGCCCGAAGTCATCCTATGATTAGTTGCGGAGATATAGAGGGGTGAAGTGTGAGACATTTGCTGTAGATCCAAGTACGCTTCACGAAGTCTCTAGTCGCTTAACTCGGAAACCAAGGTCCCTACCAGAAATCTTTGAACACAAAAGTTGTTTGTAGTTATCAAGGCATGTCATTACCATAAACATTTTTGGTTGACCTTAACCTTTACCATGGACCTTAACCCATTAATGCGCAAAACGAGAATTTTGTGCACCCAAGTTCAATTGTACGATTCGAATAGAAAATTGGGGCGAATTTCTTCCAAAATCGTATATAGCGGTTTTCGGGGATGTTCTTTCAGAATCTGGCATTTGTTTTGCATAAAATCTTCAAAAACCCTATTATTTTTTGGGTTTTTTAAAAAAAGTGAGCATTTTTGTTGGTCTTTTTTCTTTTCAAAGTTGATTATCTTCTTGTTGCTACTATTGAATGATCATATAACCACCAGAAATCGCGGTCCGAATGTCTGGATATTCTCAAAACATGGTTTTGAAAGTTCTTTTTTGCTTAAGTTTTTGCAAAATGGCCATTATGTATAGCAATGTAATAAAAAATTTCGCGATTTTTCTACACGAAAAGGATCAACTTTACAAGAAAATTGTATAGAACAGAAAATACTTTAAAAGAGCCAAAGAACCCGCGTGATTTTTTTCAGAAATTTTTCGACTATTTTTGTTTTTTTGGATTTGTCCAATTTTTGAAAAATCCAAAAATGTCCCGACAAATTCTGAAAAGAACTTTCAAAACCATGTTTTGAGAATATCTAGACATTCGGACCACGATTTCTGGTGGTTATATGATCATTCAATAGTAGCAACAACAAGATAATCAACTTTGAAAAGAAAAAAGACCAACAAAAATGCTCACTTTTTTTAAAAAACCCAAAAAATAATAGGGTTTTTGAAGATTTTATGCAAAACAAATGCCAGATTCTGAAAGAACATCCCCGAAAACCGCTATATACGATTTTGGAAGAAATTCGCCCCAATTTTCTATTCGAATCGTACAATTGAACTTGGGTGCACAAAATTCTCGTTTTGCGCATTAATGGGTTAAGGTCCATGGTAAAGGTTAAGGTCAACCAAAAATGTTTATGGTTGTAATGACATGCCTTGATAACTACAAACAACTTTTGTGTTCAAAGATTTCTGGTAGGGACCTTGGTTTCCGAGTTAAGCGACTAGAGACTTCGTGAAGCGTACTTGGATCTACAGCAAATGTCTCACACTTCACCCCTCTATATCTCCACAACTAATCATAGGATGACTTCGGGCCCATTGAGACTTTTTATCAGCAGGTTGAGAACTACCTTTCTGTAAAGTTTCAGCGAATTTGACCGGGACCCGATTTCCATACAATTTGTGCGGGGTCCTTTGTATGTACATATATACACTGAAATTTGGGAAGGAAAAAGGGAAAAGGAAAGTTTTGCCTAGGCATGATCTAACCAGTAGAATAATAAATACATAATTGTTTTATTTGTTCTGAAATTTTAGGAAATCCGGATTACAGAAAACACTTTCAAAAAGTGATCCGGACTGTAGAATACATAATGATACAAATTTGCTGGTCCGGATTAGCGTGATATCCGGATTAAAGGTGGTCCGAATTAGCGAGTCATTACTGTAATTTGTTCGGCAATTTAAATATTTCCTTATGCAATATGTCTGACTGAGAATTTTCCATATAAAGCGTGGGCCATTGGCTATCTTCTTTTTAAAAGTTCTGTAAAATAAACACTGTTCAATATGTTTCCAAGTTTGTTGATTTATTGGAAAGAGTATTTGCATTTTCGGTAGTTTGGAGCGCTATTTCACGAATAGTTCGATCACTATTGTGCTTAAGTGTCTGAATGGTTTCTATATTGTCAGCATAACATTAATCTTTAACAGCATCACACGAAAAAAAGGTTCAACATCGTCAAATCATAGCTGTGCGGCGGCCATGGCACTCTTTAGGCTGAAATTTCTTTTCAAAATTCCCACTTTTTCGGCAAAACAGCACTCACTTTGGAAATAAGTTTTCAATATTTCTCAACGTTGTTTAAGCGTAAATCTATTAACTTCATACTGCGTAGATATGATACTGTGCTTCTGTCAATTTTTTGAACGCGAAAGAGCCGTCTATACCAAAATACCATGTCATTTAAAAATAAATCAACAGATCAACAGCCCATTATTTACAACAAACATTTTCTGTAAGGAAAATTCTCAGTTCAACCGCTTCCGGTTTGAGTTGCCAAAAATCCTTTTAGGTGCTTTGTTTTTGAGAAAAATGGAATGCAAGAAAAAGTTTTAAGACAATCGGAGGGTTACGGTTTTTGGGAGGTCCAGCCTGTCCTGGAGATCTGTAATACCTGCTACTCAGAATAGCTTAAAAAGCAAAATTAAACAGCTGTACACCGCCCTGAGCATAAACAGGGCTATTGAGGTTCATACTAGGCCGCTGTTTTCTTTCCCATATGACGATAATGTTAATACAACCTGTCTATTTGTCGACATTCTGCAGCAAAGCGCATGGTTGCAGCACAGTAACCGCATATGTATGCATGCATAAAGAGGAAAAAAAAATCGGTTTATACACCAGACTTGATGCAGTGTAAGCCAAATAAGGACAAATTCTAATAGCCACACATAACCTAATCCTGCCGCCGGCATAACATAACCAACTGCTAAAATTTCGAGACCCATTTTGCATTCTAGACCAGTGCAGGCCCCTGGGTTGCATATCTGGAAAGGAAATTGTTATTAATGCAGCTTGTAGCTTGTTCTGAGCTTTATTGCGACAAATAAACATTACTAATGCATTTATCCGTTCATATCCGCTTCTTGTGCTATTCGTGTACTATTTTTTCTGCTCCTGCACTGCACGTGCATCCTATTGTTCTTTGTAGTGCTTGCAGTATATCGCCGTTGCACTTCACTTTATGCAGCAGACACCTAATTCACTCTTCCTGGCTCCTCCGTACCGATGGGAATATCGAACTCAAATTGGGTTAGAAGAGTCCTCAGATAAATGGCGCAATTCTCGATTGCCTCGGGCGGGAAGGAGGAGAGGAGATGAACTCGCCTGCACCGGCAGCAGACTGCATGCAAGGTCATTTCAAAATTCTTTTACTCAAAAAAAAAAAGGACTGGGCATTTTTCGTCAGAATTTTTCATAACTTTTCAATTGGTTTCCTGATCCTCCTATTCACTGGCTTTCAGTGGAAATTTTTATGTTTACCTCTCGCCAGATTTTTGTCTTTCACCCCTCGCCTCTCCTCGCTCTTGGATAACTTGAAGGATGGCATAACTCAGGTGAAATTTTTCAGTTAAAAATTCACCAAGGATTTAAGAAAAATTGAACAGCTCGAAGGTGTTTGGAGCGGTTGCATCAGGGCTTAAGGGAGTTTAGAAGGAGGCCACAATTTAAAAAAAAGTAATGGAAATTTATTAAATGCTGTCTGATGTTTGGCAGATATGGGGCAAATAAAGTAAAAATTATATAGATACGAGTATATTATGTGTTATGATGTGAATAACATTTTGATCCGTGCCTTAGGGGTTTCTAGAAGACAACTTTTACTTACGTCACTACGTTTTGAAGATGCGAGAAACGTGTTAATTAGGGTCACGGTCTGGGTCAGTGTTAAAACGTGCAAAAATTGATTCTTTAGTTACCGGACTACCGATTTGTTAGGCCAATTTAAATGATGTATGCTGTTCTTCCCTCTATTTGTAATTTTATTGTTATTATTTGATTTCAATCGTAACATATATATTTACAGAGTAGATTTTTAAGCTTAAAGAGTTCAGATTTTTCTGTTTATATTTATCTCTACACTTTAGATATTTTAATTGAGGAAGTACTTATTACATACTGAAGTTACATTTTGAGGAAAAATATGTACAAAACCTCGTGAATTATAATTTATTCTATCTATGCTATTATACTATATATAACTAAACTAAGCTATTTTACCTATTTATTACTACCTACGCTAAGCAAAGTTGCTGGATAAGAGGTTGGTGTTAAATTCGCACTTAATTTAAAATAAATTTTAAAAATCTGTACCTTTGGCAGAACGTAAATATTAAGAGTTATTGAATTATTTTGAGAATGTTCTTTGAACAATAAAACAAAAAAGTGTATTATTATGTATGTCAATTATTATCTTAATGAGAAAAATTGTAGAAATCGACTAGTCTCAAAAATTGAGTAATTATAACTTTAGTAGTAATATCTATTAATGTAATATTTTTCTATAAAAATTGTGAATCAGTCTCTTAAAAGGTTATTGTTTCAAGGAAAATTTAAGAAGGGTATTTATTTAAACGAAAAGTAAAAAAAAGTATTTTTAATCAAATGCTTAAAAAATAAGTTGTCAATATGTAGTATGATCTTCTAAGAAAAACACACTTTGGGTTCATTTAAAATTAGGTTTTATAGGGGTATCCGGCGTATGTATAAATTTCCAACCATTTTTCTATAATGGTTCAATGTTTGAAATGTCATTGGATGAGAAGGTATTCATTTTCTACTAGAGGTCAAGTCCATTGCCTTAATAAAGTTTAATATACATATTTCGTTATTCCCTTTGGTAGTCGAGTTCCTTTTTGTTTATAGAAGCTCTAATCTACCAAAAGGCTGATTTACCTGAGAATAGCCCCTTTTGAGTGATGATAATTACGACGGCAGCCGTTATCCATTTAGTGGGTGTGCTACATCTGCACGCAGACCCTTCCGTCAATTTCAGTATCGGAAATATTAATGGCTGAGCCATGTAGGTCACCGAATGGTTTTACGGTCCTCTGCGTTCTGCCTAAAACCTGCCATTAAAGTATCCTTAATTTAAAGGTATCTTTGCCAACTTGTATACGTATTTTATATAAAGTTGGATCCCCGCAAAGTTTTCCAATGCACGTGAAATTACATTTTGTATGCCGTATACCACCACTCGGAACAAAATAGCAACTGCATAGGTTTATAGTGCCCACCACTATTGGACGAGATGTTATATAAAATCGAAATTTTGCCGAAAACCGCAGGAATTTAATAAAAGGCGAATCTATACTGGATACTGTACTAGAATAATACCTCGGTTAGACCACTGCAGTAGGCCAATGTGGTATGTTTGGCTTTGTAATTGCCTTCAGACGTAACTCAATATGGCAGAAATCTGAAATTGCAGGACATAGTCCTTAAAGGCCTTTGCTGGTCATGTTGTCACGGGAAATTTGCGTTTCTAAATTTCTGTACCGGTAAAAGGAGTATAGTAGGTCTGTATTTTATGTTCTACCTGCCGCACAGGAGGACGTGTGGTGAATGTAATATATCGACAGAGATTTGATGCGGTTATTTTCCCAGAAAATATGACTAGCTTCCTACTATTCTTTGCCTGACGGCTTATGTGAGTTACATAATTCAAGTCAAAAGTCCTTTTTGGGCCGAATTCAGAAGTGGGGTAGTGTTTTCACAAGAAATCTATAAAGCTCAATATGACTCAGCAAGGTTCGGTGCAAAGTGTCGTCATTGCGAATGATTTGTGAACTTTTGCTATCTTTTCCCCTACATTATCGCCCCCACTCTAGTCCTATTAAAGTCTTGGTCCCAGTCTGTGCCATCACGACCGCCGACGCCGCCGTCTCTGCCACCCACAAAGAATCCGAGAGGTGCTTGCTCGGCCAAGGATGCTGCTGATAAAACATAAACCTCACACTGTAAGCGAAAATGTTGCCATTGAGACTCGACACTGACGTCAACCTGACATTGAAAAGTTCTTCGTCGCCCCATTCTCTGTTCGCCGCCTCTGCGTGGTGTTCAACGGGGAGGTCTTTTGTTGGTCTGGGGCGGTAGGGTCTTGTATGTAGAATACTTTGGGGTGCGGTGTTCCATCTTTAAGTCAATGAGGTCTGAAGGCGCTTAATGGAATGTTTAAGTAGCCCAAGGCGCACTATTAAACTTTTAGCGATGGGAAGAAGAAAAACAAAAGTGAAGATACTTCCTGTGAAAAGGACGCTTACTCCTCTGCTTATTATGTTTTTTTCCCCTGTTCACCTACGGCTAAAATGTCCTTTTTCCAACCGACCGTCCATCCAACGACGACGGTTTATGAAAAAGCGCTGCTCTGTGTGGCTTAACACCTTTTTGGGTGTGAAAATAAAAAGAATTCTTTCAGTTATGTACAATATCTATGCAAAAAGCAGAAAAACGAGCTTCATTTGAACGATCCTTTTAACCATTACCCGTCGTCACAGTTGTGTCCTGCTGGCTTCGCTTGGGCTACGTTCACATTCCACCGCTTGATTACATTTATTCTGTCGACGCCGTCGGGTCCCCCCATAAATATATAAAAGTAAAGTGGATGAGGAACAGAGAGCTGAGCAGAGCAGAGCTGCCAGCTTTGCTTACGTGCCGGAATTCATCAATCCGTGCTGCCACATGATATTATGTGTCGCCCCCTGGGGGGCGAAGGACACAAAACATAGGAAAGTTATCTGATTGGCCAAATTTGGAACAATGTCGAACTTATTGAACTCAGCTAGTCTTTCGTGCAAACGTGTGGTACGTGTGTTGCGCTCGGGCACCACAAATCAGTTTCAGCTAAGTTTTTCGGGTGCTTTGTGTGAGGGTTTGAAGGACAGAAATTGATTTTATTTACGAACTTTTGCGTAACATTTAACCATTTTTGCACGGATATGTTTTTTTTCCGGGAATTTTTTCCCACCACCCTACTTCCTGAAGGAATTTACACGGGTTTTCATGAATGATGCTTGCTTTGAGCTATTTTAATTAAATTTGAATGAAAGTGATGGAGAACAGCACTAAAATATGTACATATTGTACATATAGTTGATTCAAGTTGTACAACGAGGATTCTCTTCAAGTGATACCAATCCGGAATACTGAACTGCTTTAGCCGTGTGGGAAATGTTTCTCATTTTCAGCATTTTGCTGACGGATTTCGTTACCGACAAAGTTTGCGAATACATTTGCCATATTTTTGGATATGGGGAACTTTCTGTTTATCTGCTTGTCAGAGTTGGTAAATAACTGATGTGAGTCGTAAACTATTTGCACTTTTGTGGGTTGTAGGAACTCAAAACTCGATTATCGGAGCAACACAATTTTGGCACCGCACTGGTGAATTAAGTGCTGTGGTTGGCCTCAATCCAATTTAAATGTAGAGGTATGTATAATCTCATATTTGGTTTATGAACATTTTGAATGACGATTTCTATTGGATACAAGATGCTTGGCCAATGAAGAGATTTTAGAAACTTATTTGCTTACAATTCACCTCTAACAACTACTAAATTTTCCAAGCGTAAGTTCGTAACAAGCAAAGTTGCAAACAAAGGGTTATCGTGTCAGAGCAGTTTTCATTATATAATACTGGTGCAAATATGGACAGACGAGAAGTTGCCATGACGATAGATACAATAGGCATTATGCCCAACTATATAAAAAGAAGCCCAATTAAACTGTAAATTATTGATTAATCCCTTTCAATCTAGTTGTATAGTACAATAAGGATAAATAATATAAAAAATGTATAGACAGTAAAGTTTGCTTTAGTTATTCAAACAAGTGGAAATGCTCTAGTAATATACAACTACGCAATAAACATATCCAACATAGTTTTGTTCCACTTTTACAAATAAGCATAACTCAAATTTTCGAAAGAATAAAGTAAAGAAATAAAGTACGCAGTAAGTTTTATTTTAAAATTCATAAAAATGAGGAGTTTATCACAAGAAAAAATCAAAACTGTTACTGAATTTTTAAAATAAGGGCTATCTTCCCGTCAAATGGTGTGGAAATGCCAGTCTTCGGTTCAAAGAACATTCCAGAAATATTGTAAAGAAAAAATTCTTAATCTGAAGGATAAAAGAACTCTTTGCAGGTAAATTATTTCGAAGGAGCCTAAATGAACAAGTTGATATAGAGGAACAGCAGATTGAACAGACAGTAAAATCTCCAAGGTTCATGTATGTTTTGGGGATGTTTTACTGCCTTGTAGTAAAATTATGACAAAGGAAGTTTGCTTCAATAAACTGAAAACGAAACTTCGTGGTGCTGTTGAAAGTATGCCATTTCCGGAAAATGAGGTAATATTTCAGCAAGACAACAAGCATAAGATACCACGAAATTCATGCAAAATTGCATATAAAGGAAACAATTTTCTCTATAAGATTGGCCGGTATAAAGCCTCAATTTGAATCCAATTGAAAACTTGTGGGCATACATGAAAGCACAACATCACAATAACTATGGCTCACAATCTTAATCTTTGGACGAATTAAGGAGTGAGGTGCAAAACGTTTAGGATAAAATTCAGGCTAAATACTGTGCAAAATTAGTAATAGTATGGCAAATCTAATCAAAGCGGTTTAAGAATACCAAAGGTTTGTGTGTGTGCTTGTCATTAAAATACAAAAATGGTGCAAAACTAAATCAGATCATGTTTATTTTTCACTGTATATCGTTAGGAAATTCACCGCACGTGAATCTTCCTATCAAATAAAAAAAAATTAGGAAGAGAAATCAAATAAAAATAGGGCTTTATGTCGTAGATCTTGATGTAGGTATCTGAAAAATTGATAGATCCGAGCGGAAGAGTAATAATTCCCAGTAATTCTAAGAAGAAGAGAAGGACAAGACTATCAAATTTTACAACTGTTGTACAGCTCATATTACGAACAAGTATAGAAAATAAGAAAGAGTTCTCTTCCAGCATGTTTTTATAAAGGGTGGACCATCTATTTGCTTCTTTTTAAATTACATGTTATTTTGACATAGACAATTCTTTCACGCTCAACACATTGAGAGAAAGTAGTAATAGAAGTATCAAATTTCAGTGGTACGAAATGAATAGAATGAATACACTTGAACAACGTTGAAAAATATTTAAAACTAATTTCCAAAGTGAGTGCTGTATTGCCGAAACAATGTGATTTTTGAAAAGAAATTTAGGTGGAAATAATAAACCATACCTGCTGTACACGCAAGTTTGTTCATGAGATTTTTGTTTCGCCAGAAATTGAAGAATTGAACTCGAGAAACCTCTGGCTTCTGCTGGATGACGCTACGTGCCAGATTTGTCGTGCAGAAATTATTCTTTGCGCACTTAGTTCAATAATCGTGTAATCAGTCGTTTTAAAGATGTGCCATGGCCACTACGTAGCTTCGATTAAACGTCGTTGGACTTGGTGCAGTTAAAGATCGATGTTATGCTGACAATCTAGAAACACAAAGTATCGAAAATGTGCTGCAAAATTGGGTTGACAGGATGGTTTACTTCCAACCAAGCCGAGGCAGCCTATTAGGTGAAATAATATTCCAACTAATCGGAAAGTATACTCTTTCCAATAAAGCAATATACTTTGAGAAATATTGAGTAGTTTTTATTTTATAGCATTTTTAAAAAGAAACCAGCTGATGTGCATGCGCCTTTAGAATTTAATTAAAATATATTGGACCTGCTATGCTCTTTCGAATTGTGAATGTTATTAAAAGATAGTTTGACATTAAAAATGAACTACAATTGAAGGTTAGGTAAAATTCTTTAAAAAATCGAATAAGAAAAGAGACATCAAATTTTATTAAACAATGTGCAGCAGCTTGAGATTAGCTGATATAAGCCGCAACCTAAAAGGAAGTAAGACCCTGTCGTATTATGCAAAATAATTGTAATCAGTGAGCCGCAGATCATTACGACTGCACTTACGATTGAATTTAACCTGACTCATCTCTCCCATGCGGTGTGAAAGGTAGAAGAACAGAAGCCGCCGGGCTGGTTAGAACTCTTCTGAATATTTATGAGATCGCACATCAGTAGAGGCTTTAGAGCTATATATCTTTAGTGATTCGAATCACGGTGAAGCTCCCCTCGCGGCAGTCATTCAGCGCGGCATCAGCTGTTCCCGCACGACCTGTTTTGTTTGCCAGCCTTAATGAGCTCACTTGGAATTAATAAGTGCAGCGAAAAGCTTCCCGGGCAATTAAGAGGAAATGAGATGATTTAAAGTTCAGGAATACGCTTGAAAACGAATTCCTGGAACTGCTTTCATACGTTTCATACGTGCATGCCAATAGCGGAGTATGTTCGCGCGAATAATACACGCGGGGTGATTCCGGCGTCCATTCAACCTGAAACCCCCCACTGATACGGATGCGAACTCATTTATCATTCCGGTGTCATATTAAAGTGTCACTCTATTGTCAGAGCTTTTAGCGCTTTCAATTTAATTATTCCACGGGGCTGTGGCCGTCCAGCAACCGCCGAGTTTTCGGCTACCACCGCTGTGCGAATTTGAATGGTCATTGGTCAGAGGTGGCGCACGTACATCAGCGGTGTGGATCGCGAACAGGGCGTCCCGGACAACTGCCAGCCGTCGCTCGCCGCGCTGTCGAAAGTTCATTGTCTCAGCATTTTCGGGCAAATGAATGGAATTTGTGGTAAATAACACGTTTAATGGTACATCAATCAACCGACGAGTTGGAGCGAAAAGAGTCCGCTTCTTGCTCTGCTGTGGCTTTCAGCGGTATTCGAGTTTAGATGACCGCGGATTTGATGTATGATCTGCGACTATAGGGCCACTCCCAGGGGAGAGACTTCTAGCCAGTGGTCATTTATCTCTGTAAAGGGAATTTCTGCGGCCTCCCACTTTTCACAAAATTTATAGGGCTTTTTGGTAGATCTGTTAACTTTTGCCCTTCGCTGGCTGGACCTGGCCGATAAGTAGTTCCGGCTAGACACCCGCCTGCAGGTATTTCATTTATTACAACCTTAACCTGCCCGCAATAACTTGAAAAACGCGAGGCCTTTGTACGCCAGTAAATTACCTCGTAATTACCTTTTTCAGTTTCGCACGTGCATTATAGTGCAATTAGTGCACTCATCAGTGCCCTAATTAACCTTCTCACTTTTTTCACCGGCACTCGAAATCTATTTAATCGCATGTACCTGTCTATGTCAGAGCGCCAGAGTGCCAGAGTACTAGCGAACCTATCCTTTATGTTTCCCTACTCTAAATAAGCTCATCCATTGGTATAGAACAATTTGGGAAATGTGTTTAATATACTCCCTGCCAATCACCACTTAATCGCAGCTTGATAGATTCCGGTCCATTCTGCCTGCTTGAAAGGACACAGAACACACCCATAAATTATTCCTAATTAAAAGGAAATTAATTTCCCCTGTGGACTTGTTATCAAATCCAGTTTCTAGTCCAGGTATAGACTGAAAGAGCTCGTGGGAGCGAATGCCACCCAGGTCGGAAAATTACTTCATTGACGAGCGGCATAAAAGGTCCTTGGTGACAGGTTCTGGGGCCATCAATCTTAGATTGAAAAAAAAATAAATGAATCTCTCGAAATAAATCTTAATCCGCCAAGATAGCAAGGAGACTGCCAGTGAATGGATTTTCCACTCCGAATCTTGAGAACGGGAGCTCAGTGCCTTTGGTATGTAAATTAGCTGTTCGCGAACTTTCCTTTTTCTCTAGGTTGTTGCTTTAAATTTGGTAAGATGTTACTGAGTTAAATTGACGACTTTATTAGAGATGAATAACTGACAGGAAATTTTTTTATTAAATAAAAATACTAAATGAATTACAAGCTTTTATTTAGCTTCACCTGTTTATATGTATATGTCTCTCTGGTTCGAAACTTGCAATCAGTTTTTTTACCATTTATACCATTGCATTGATTGAATAGAAATCTTGTACATGACAATCCATGACAATACATTTTAATACTTTTTATAATAAAATTTCACAATGGCGGATGAATTTATTTCATTTATGGTCCAAATTGATTCAAATTTCAATGTTGGGGGCTCTTGGAATCATTTATGAATTTTTAATAAAACTTATGCGATGATATTTAAATAAAAGTGTACTTTTGTAAAATTTCCTTTGGCAGTAGTAGTAGTAAGTAGTACTTATTTATACCCTCCACCGGAGAGCCAACATTGAATTTGTCTATTCTGGACTACTTAAATTATTTGGCAATTTTTTTTTTTTTTTTTGCAGAATGCATGGAATCTAATAATCTTATTAAAAAACTCATATGAAATTAGGCACTATAAAATATATGTGTATTTCAATCAATAGGGTACATAGAAAATTTAAGATTAAGTAATATAGAATATAAAATGCATAAAGAGGCTACTTTTCTTGGACCGAAATAATAAAAAGTAAAAATTTAATACATAAAATCTATATACATATATAAAGGGTGCTTTTTTAAAAGGCGTCGGATTAACTCTCAAATGAGCTGTCATTTGTTGTAAATGTGAATGTCATTTTTATTCGATAAGGTCTAACAAAACATCATGAAAAAATATACACAGCAGAAATGATTCTAAATCGTGGAAATTTTTTTTTCGAAATAAGGGCTTAATTATAAAAACTGATAGAGAGATTCGTGAATTTTATGTATCAGAACTTCGAGTCATTAATGTTTCCGACTTGCGGTTTCAACAAGACGGCGCTACATGCCATACAGCGAAACAGCCGATTTATTGAATGGATAATTTGGCGAAAATCTGTCAATATGTGAAGTCTGATAAACCAGTTTCAATTGTCGCGTTGGAAGTAGGATACGCTATGTGACTGACAGCCGCGGTGCTGATATGTTAGAAATTGAATTTAAATATTAAGTTTTTAAAAATTATCTTTCGAATAAAAACAAATTTGTGGTCACTTGCTTTTTATGTGTTTCATTTGAATTCAAAAGCCGGATGCGCTTAGAAAAACACCGTAAAATTATACTAGGATTGTATCTGTGCCAGCATCACGCAAAATTTCCTGGACGGATTTTAACACGTTACGGATCGTTTGCCAGGCAAAATACTTTTAAATTAGACTCCTCTATGGTATGAAGTTTCGAAACTTCTTGTCTTTATTTTACTGTGGTTATACTTACCTTTGACTATCAATCAGCAACTGCGAGATATCTCGTCAATGGCCCCTAACGACAACATATGAATTGCGAGATATCTCGTCATTTTAAACTTTATGGGATTAACATAAAAATTGGTACTTGGGTTTTTTTGGGAGCACTAATTTCAAATCTACTATCAAAATTTTGGTTTTCAAGATGTCGATAAAAATTTCTCAGATTTGAAGGAATTCAATGAAAATTAGTACAAAAGGCATTTTGGGTCTTGTGATTTTGAATCCATTATCACGGATGGAATTTTATGAAACTTAATGTTGTTGTAGTTTATTCCTTTGTAAAACTTTTGTGGTAAATTTTATCTCCATTATTGAAGGTTCAATTTCGTAAGTGATATTATGCAAAAATTACAAAATGATTTGATACTTATCATTTTTCTGTAACACATTTCAAGCTATATTCAAGTAAAATTTTCAGGTGAACTCGAACAAAGTCGCGGTCACAGCTAGAGTACTAAGTATAATCTTAGTAGCAAGGTTAAATAAATCTGTACTAAGCATTAGAAAAATTGTAGTTATATCACATGTGTATACGAATTATATTAAAAAGCCAACATTAGATTAATGTCTCTTCATGTTTGTAGAAATAATTTATATGATTTTTCTTCATTGTTATTCATTTCCCATTACCTTTCCGATTTCCCCATTACAGACAGATGTTCATAATTCATATACTAAAATTTGTCTATAGCCAACTGAATACTTTTGTTAAGACAGTTCACACTTTTTATTCTTATCCATACGTTTCCCTTGAATTTTCATCTTTATCCTGACTGGTCCTGATGCATTCTTTCAGCATGTATGAAAAGAATGCAATGCTGTGGGGCATGCAAATTCGTTGGGATGTAGTGCATAAAATTCTTCTGAAAGGATAGTTATGCGTAAGATATGAAGATCGATGTGATGTATTGAGCTTATCACAGCTATTACGTCCTTGGTGATAAAAGACGGTGCTATTTACCTTAAAGTGTTGAAGGTGACCACGAAGGTTATACCTCGGTTACCTCGCTTATTTGCTCGTAGGACGTAGTTTCAAAACGGTCGATATCTGGCTCATAATATCTTCTGAGAAGAGCAAATTGTGTTTTTCTGCGTTGGTTTATTGCCTTTGATACGGCCTTACTACCGGAAAAAATATTCACAGGTGGGCAAAGACGACGGACGTCCAGCTTTACTGCAGGTGATTCTTCCGGACGGATTTATGGCGTTCCGGGCGCTGAAAGGAACATTTCGTTTTTAAAGTAGTTTTTGTTTGTGCTGAATTTAGGTACCTCCTGCTGGTCAACAGGTGCAAATCTCAGAGACGGTGAGTTCGTAGACATCGCAGGGAATTGCTAAAGTTTGATGGTAGTGCAATATTCTATTAGGGATTTTATACTCGTTTTACATTTTGGTAATAGGATAAAATAGTATTAAGAGATCATGCCGAACATCTCGAAAATATACTGTTAAAATTTTAAGATAATAATAATATGAAAATTTACGAAGTTATGAACTTCTGAACTGTGTCCTCCACGAAATGTCACTTTGAACTATTGAACCAATTTCGTTTTATTTTTTTCAGATTTTTTCTAGATCCATAAATATTTTTGTTGGTAGAAGAATTTTTTAATTTCCTCTCTAATTTGTTCTTTATTAATATAAAAACGAATTATTTTCTCAATTTTTTTATTTCTGATGAACCTATTTGCCGCAATTCTGGTCTGGAAACTTTAATTTTAAATTATAATACAACATTACTAAAATAAAGGTTTGACATTTATGGAAAAATGCAAAAAATTGCTATTATCTTTAAAATTTGAATTAAAGAATTTTCAGGTTAATTTAAGACTTATAAATGTTTATGTAAGGCAATTTGATGCTATTTTTAGACAAGTTTAAATCTGTGCTGTGTGTTAGCTATGCTATTACATAAATGGTAAACTGTATCTGGTGTTTGATAATCTCGAGAGCTAATGAACCGATTTTAATGAAACCTTCATGGTTAGCTTCTTTAAAATCTCAGGAGTAACATAGGCTATATATCTTAACGATGGATCATAGGTAACTTAGGAATTGAGTCAAGTGTTAGAAAAAGTCGGAAAAAAGTGATACGAAAACGCTGGCAAAACTGTAAGAGATATATAATTTTCATGTATGGAAGAAATATTGAATTTTACATTATCTTCAAGGAAAGTCAAGTGTAACATGCCTATAGCACATAAATAACTCATAACAAGTATTTTCATATTTTCCTTGTACAGTAAAACCCGCTTAAATGCACATCCAATTTGTCAGAAAATTTCGTGCATTTAAACGGTTTGTGCATTTAAACGTTTTTAAGATAAATGCACATGTTGTGCATTTAAGAGAGCTCGGATTACTTTTGTTCAGTTTGGTTAATTACATAGCGTTCTGTTTTCGTCTTTACTTTACAAATTTTACCAAAATTAAACAATTACAATCCGCAATTTACAAGGTCCATCCGCCAACTCAAAAAGACTGAAATGTCAAAGCAAAGACTAACGAGAAAGTGTTCTTCTTCTTCTTTGCCTTTAAATGGTAACCACCGATGGAACAATGTAAAAGTACTACACTTCTACAGATCTGTTCATTTAAAATATGTATGTTGCATTTATCCGGTTATTTTTTAATTCAAATAGAAAATTCGTACCTGAAATTAATGTGCAAATAAGAGGTTTGTGTATTTAAAAGGTGTGCAATAATGCGGTCTTTGTTTCTACACATTAATAAGGCAAAAAATTCGGTGCATTCGCATCGTGTGCAATAAAGGGAATTGTGCAGTAAAGCGGGTTGCATTTAAACGGGTTTTACTGTAATAAATTTCCCTTGAATCGACTGCCGCGGACTGGACTCAGTGAAAGAATGTCGGGGGCTCCTGTTGACGTAATATTTCCGTAATGAAGTTTTCGATTGCTTTTTATGAAACTAGTCTCATGAAGCTTGAAAGAAAATTACTTCTTTTTCCTACAAATTTTCGTCATTACCGCTTTTGTGTTTGCTCTTTAATAAATAATAATTTTTGGAATAAAATACTTATGCCTTTTATAATGCCTTTAATGTTTTTATTAATTTTATACAGTAAAACCCGCTTAAATGCAACCCGCTTTACTGCACAAACCATTTTATTGCACATGATGCGAATGCACCGAATTTTTTGCCTTATTAATGTGTAGAAAAAAAGACCGCATTATTGCACACCTCTTAAATACACAAACCTCTTATTTGCACATTAATTTCAGGCACGAATTTTCTATTTGAATTAAAAAATAACCGGATAAGTGCAATGTACATATTTTAAATGAACAGATATGTAGTTAATGTCAAAAATTCATATCAGACTTTTTTAAACCAAAAATTTGAACTTGTTCCTATATGTGTGCATACATACATACTTTATTTAATACGTACATAAAGACTGGATTTATTTTTATTTTACTACTTAAAGAAAGAATTTTATTTTTTGTTGATTTAAATTTCTTATTTCAGTTGAATAAATGTGGATAATATACGCACATTTTTAGTTTTCTTTATTTTTGGACATTTGAATAATTTGTACATGTAATCCAAAAAAAGTAATCCGAACTCTCTTAAATGCACAACATGTGCATTTATCTTAAAAACGTTTAAATGCACAAACCGTTTAAATGCACGAAATTTTCTGACAAATTGGGTGTGCATTTAAGCGGGTTTTACTGTATCCATATTTCTATATTAATCTTCGAGCGGAGGTCTGCTCTGTAACAATATTTTGAATCATATGAGAATATTATCCCCATTCGATTTTTAACCTTGATTCAGTCTAATTCGAAATTAAGCTAACAATATTGTAATAAAGAAAATTTGTTCCCTCAGCTCGCTGTCCTCTTTATTAAAAAATGTGTAAACTCAAAGAGGGATCAATTGTTATTCTAGATGGGATTTCAGATTACTCTTTATTCTGTGACACGACCCTTTAACCTCTTCGGGGATATTGGGACATATGTGTACGTTTGGATTTTTTTGTTAGTCGTCGAGCAAAGATAACTCGGAAATAAATACATTAACCCTAGATAACTAAACTTTCGTCTAATAGACTACCGAACCCTACGAGTTTTGTAATTTCGAGATGTTCTCGTGGCACTCACTTCACCTTCATAACCAGGAAACCCCAAGATAACATTGGTCGAGTAACAGATCATTTCTTTAGGATTTTCTCCGTATATTACAAATTTGTAAATGAAAATTCTGAATCAGCTTCCGTATTCGAGGAAAATAGAGTGGAAAGTTCAATATATCGTATTTTGAACATTTTTGAAAAATCATGAAAAAATAACAGATGGTCGTTGGAGCTTATAATATGCCTCAAATCAAAGTTTTAAAATTAAAACGCACCACATATTTCGCACATTTCCAGAAATTCCATAAAATTTTTCCCAGACTGTTAGTACTATCTAAAAGTAAATTGACATTTTTTAGAGATATGTAGATTGCTAAGTTTTATTCATATAAAGATTTGCTTAAAATAGTAGTAGTATTAAAAATACAAACGTTTATCTACATCGATTGAAGTGTATTCGGCGATTTCCATAGTGAATATTTTGGTTGAGCAAATAGCATAAAATCAAGAGATCTTTCTGATATTGTTGGCATTTCAAGAGGATCAGTTAATACCATTTTAAAAGACATTTTGAGCCTGAAACGTGTCAAGTTTCGATTGGTACCGAAAACACTCTTGTTCGAAAAAGAGCACCGTGTTAACATTTGTAAAGAAATGATTTCTGACTATGAGACCGAAGAAATCGCGCCAAAGTCGTTCAAAAATCAAAATCATGTTGACAGTTTGGTTTTAATTGGCGTGATGTGGTGCATTATGGATTCCTTGAATTATTTGGATGTTATGCCTCGTTTGCGTCAAGCCATTCGAAAAAAGAGCCCGGATTGTGGCGAGATAACTCGTGGTTTTTGCACCACGATAATGCCACGTCTCACACTGTATTGGTTGTTCTAGATTATTTGGCTAAAAATTCGACTCGATGTCTCTTTTGTTTTTGTGATTTAATTCTTAAAAGATATCATCAACATAAATCACGTAAAAAGGTATCATGGGTGAAATTTCACCCCAGAATATGCTTATATGGCTTTTTAGCTTAGTAAAGACATTTAAATGTAATTAAATATATGTATTATTATCATCACTGAACGTTACTTTTATAGTGCCCTCATAAATGTATACAGGAAAAACTACTGTTAAAAGTCATTAGGTTTTTCTAAAAAATTCAGAAGATCAATTTGTTTGGGGTGAATTTTCATCCATGATACTATTTAAGGGTTAAAACAATAAACATATTGCATCATCCATCAGTCATTGCGTTGTCTGAAGCTTATAATGGCAAAGTCCTATTAACCCCTTCCGGTACGATTTAATAATGAAAAACTGTGCATGAAATAACCATTTAATTTTTATTAAAAAAAACTTGTTTCATTTTATAATTCTAAAAATTCTAAAAAAAACTAAATTTCTAACGGTAATCAATATGTGATAGTGATATGTGATATTTCCACAAGTAACAAAAGTGTTGCCAAATTCAGTACACTAGAAATTTTAAACTAAATTAATTATCATATTCAACAGTAACTTTAGTCGCATGACGAGTGTAGCTCGTCATTGTGCGGTATGGCATGAAAAACCGATGACGAGCTAGACTCGTCATAATACCGGAAGGGGTTAATCATCTGAAAATTGCAGATATTGCAAAAGTGAAACAATATATACCAGCAGAATTTACAGAATTTTATAATAAATTTACTGCAATGGCCAACTACAAACGAAAGAGAGGGCACATCTCACAAAATTAAAATATCTAAATATACATACATAATAACGTTAACATCAAAATATTTCTGTAACTTTCGATTGGTAATTGGCCCCAAAATGTAACTCAAAAATATTTTTTTTTAAAATATTATACTTTACAAAATAACTATTTTTTTTAATTTTTTTAAAAGTTTAAATATTCAGACATGTGCCCTTTTCGAAATTGCATATTCAATTAACGGAGATGTGCATCTGCTTTTCCACTGGCAACCCTTGCAACCTCCTCCTCAGGTGTTTTTGCATGCCATCGAATTTGAAAAGCTCCTGAGTGCAGAAAAATCCACACGAAATCGTCGTCATCAACACAGAAAAGCTCCTCGCTGGTGACTCATTCAGGAGGAGGCACTTCTTTTATGCAAAATAAGCGCAAAAATTTCCTCCGAAACAATTAGAAAACCCCCTGGCAGCTGCGCCACCCGTGCACGAGGCAACCTTCGCATTTGGGAAATTGCCGCTCCACTAGCAACTTCTTGCTCCTTTCTCATTTCGTGTTCGTCGTCTCTTCGCAAACTTGTTGAAATGCAGCTGAAGAAGGGGACAGCGCGCTGCGACACGCTCCGACTGAAGCGGGACAGCTGCGCCACCGGGCAAATCGCGCGATCAAAACAACACTCGCCAATGTGAAAAAAGTTGACTCCGCATAGAAAGGAGGGGAAATCCGCTCCCGTTTGTTTAATACACAGAAAACAGCTGACGATGACGTCTTCTGCTGCTGCCCCTCAGACACTTGTTTCCAGGCAAGCGAGAGCGAGGCAGAGCGGATTTTATGTTATTTTTAGTTGCGAGTTTACTTTTGATACATGTTGCTTCTTGACTAAATGATTATGCTATTTTACGAAACACTGTTGGCATTACCAGGTTAAGAAATTTCGCGCAACCTTTTAAACTATTATTTTTATAATTTAAAGAAAAAAAAAAAGTGCTTCTTTGAACTTTTCAAGGTTATTGAGCGAAATGTTCAAATTTTTTTTTTTATTCTGCCTGCAACAATAATGTTATGTAAGAATCAGTGAATTGCAAAAGCGATTCTAAATTTAGCTATCCAAAGCAATGCGCTTGCGGATTTTTGGGTGCACAAGAACTTGAAATTTTGCAGTCTTAAATTAGAAGTTTGGCTTCTGTTTCGGTTGTTTGTTGTGATTTTTATTAAGAACTGCGCTCTGATGATAATCATCTGTTTAATAAAAATGTTGAATCATAATTTACACGTGTCCGTCGAAGTAGTTAAGTTGTTTTCGGGGGAATTACATACATATTTTGCGAATTGCTCAAGGGATATCATTTGTTTCTTATGGAATTTTTCAGAATTCATAACTTTGAAGCGCATTTCACTTTGTGAATCATTTTCGATGATTCTCTTTGTCATGACCTTTTTAATATGTAAAATTCTAAAGCCAGGAATTTGCTGTTTTAGAAGTTATATTTAAAATTTTAGTAAAGATTGAACATTTGTCTTTGTAATAGTTTCCTGAGTGAAAATAGCTTTATCGTAGGATTTAATGCCCTTCGATAGACTCAAGCTCTTAAATAAATGTCTGATGTCAATATAACGTGGCCCATTGAAAGATGTCATTGCTCATGTTACTACTAATCTGAAACATGCGGGATATAAAAAATACATGGTGGCCCATCGGCTGGTTTCTTTTAAAAAATGTTATAAAGTAAAAACTGTTCAATATTTTTCAAAGTTTGTTATTTTATTGAAAAGAGTAAACCTTCCCATTAGTGCGTGAATGAAATGTGATTTAATTTAAATTGCTGCCTCGACTTACTTGGCAGTAGTCAATCCAATTTTGCAACACATTTTCGCTGGTTTGGGGTCATATTTCACGAATAGCTCAATCAATATTGTGCTTAAGCATAAATATGGATCTTTAATGGTATCCCACAAAAAAGTTCAGCGGCTTCAAATCAGGACTGCGTACAAGCATATAGTTGGTGCATTATTTCGCCCGATATTTCAAAATTTTTTGATCGCGAAGGATGTTCCTGAGGAAAAGTAAGGAAATGATCATATTTTACTAAGTTTTATAAAAATATAAACTGAATATAAAAGTCAATTCTCTTGGCTTTCTTTCTCTTTTGGATTCTGAAGTAGTCTTTAAAACTATAAGAATTCAAAATAATCCTTTTGATTTCAAATATAAATTTCAAACTTAGTTACACTTTATCCGGCAAATTTAGTGGCTAATTTTTATTCGTAAGGTATCTCCTCTTAAGAATAATTGCGTGTCTCTTTTCATCGATTTCAAACCACATTTCAATATTACTCATGTATTCTCAAATTCAAGTCAAACACATAAAAAGTGATGTGACTAAAAATGTGAAACCTGTCGAAAAGTGAGTCGACTGCCAGAATAGGAGCTTTCCATATAGTTAAGTATTTAAGCTTTCTTTTGAATTAGTCTCTCCGTTAATTTTTAAGAAAGTAACAAAAATGTTAAAATACGCTTTTCTTCAACAAAAAATAAATTTATGTTCGGATTCGACATCTATTAAAAAAAAATCCTATCAAAAACATACATATATCACCCTTTCAGCCTTTCAGGGAGAGCGATAAGCATGAATCATTATCGGGTCCCACAAGGCTTTATTCTGGGGCCACTACTGTTTTTTTCCCTTTTGCCGCAAGTTAATTTTGCTCTTACAGAAGTGGGAAAAATCTTTTTGCGTTTACATGTGGTCTGGAAATGTCCCGTTCATTTAGCAAATTCTGTGTGATTCGATTAATCGATAAATTCCAGCATTCTGTTTGACAATCGGACTAATTAGCAAATTACTGGCTACTGCTCCAGCATCACGAATGTCCCCAAAAAGTCCCTCGCCTTGACAATTCAATTAAAGTCCAATTTGTCTCAGAGCAGTTTCGTGTGTGTCGCGTCGCCCGCCTGTGCGTATCGCGCCGCCAACATAGTTCATTTCGCGGCGATGAGTAATTCAATTTGCTTTTCGTAGCAGGCAGTTCCGTTGTCTTATTTGTCCAGGTCCGGAGCCGCTTGTTTGTTTCTTCATCTCCTCATTAATGCTTTTCTCCGGCGCGCCCTCGATACTTGGGACTGTTTACAGAGGGCCGTTCTCATGTTGAAGTGATTACAATAAAAATGTAATCACGGACCGTGCTCACGCAGCAAACGCGGCATCATGGCCTCCAAGCGCGGGTAACTGCTGAGCAAGTAGAACAGGTCACCGATTAGCTGAGGAGGGCAAGTTCTTTGCGCGAGGGACATTACCTGGTGATGGACCCAAAACACCGGTAGAGGAGCCCATTTCACATTCAAAAACACAAAATCCGCACTAATTCTGCGGCTTAATTTTTCTTGAATTCCTCAATTCCTCTTAGTTTGCGCGGGGCCTGCTCTCCTTGGTGTCATTGTAAATGTGCGGCTGACTGTGAAATTTTTTCCGCTCGTTTTAAATTAGGTTTTTTTTTTTTTGCAATTTTCGGCGGGAAAATGGGAAAAAATCATTGTTTTGCAGCCGGAGGGCCATGGAATCTAATTTTTTTGTTCAGGGTCTATTCTGTAAGGTGATGATCTGACGCTCTGATAGCACCAGCATCAGCGGCAGGTCTAGAAAGTTGCGAAGATGGCCCACATTTAATTTGACGTAATTAAGGCAATTAGGGAGGGATGGAGAAGAAGAAGATCAAGTGAAATCTACCGCGCGGGTCCGCAATGTGTTTATGCAAATGCCTGACCCAGTTCTTTGGGGTTCTTTGGGTAACAATTAGTAACCATCGCGTTTTCTGCGAGTTTACAATTTCATAAAAATTTCGGTTTAATTTGCATTTTGGGACGATGCGAAATCGTGAAATAGGTTTCCTGGTTATGCCAAAGGTTCTGTCCTCTAAGTGAATAAAAGAAACGTTTTTGTAAATTCATTATGTCTCCTTTAGGAACCAAATCCACCTCTTAAATTTGACCAAAGCGGTAAATTATTTCTCAAGGACTGTTTTGACTGATTCTTGGATTTTGTATTATAATTCAAATTATGGTATCATAAGGTAGGACCTATTCTACAATTTGGATAAGTTTATAAATTCCTTAAGAGGACGCGACAATTCATTAAATACCATTACTAATCACAAGGATCAATTTTCAAAACAATTCTGATAGAATTAAATGGGAAGCTTTTTTCCTGTGAGGTGTTACTTGTTTTTTTAGTGTAAATTAAATTAAAAATTATAATTGAATTGTAATAAAAGGGAATTTTATAATAACATTTAATATTTAATTTGTTACAGAACAAGTCATATATCATTTCTAAGGGATTTTTTCCGTAGATTACGAATTTGCAAACAAAAATATTCTATCACGTCACAAAAAAATAGTTTTGAAAAGTACAAAATACCGTATTTTGGCCAATTTTTAAAATTTATTACAAAATAACGAAACGTGGAAAAAGCTCGTAACATGACTGAAAAGAGAGCCCGAATCCTTATCTATATATATATGAAATACTACTAATCTATAGCACGTTCAAAGCGTCTTCGGGAATTAAATTTTAATGAGCGTGCACATACAGTAATCTTCATTCATTATCTATTGTATGAAGCAGTCGACTTATGGAAAAAAATGAATACCACAGAATATTTCGGAAACTTTTAAAGCTTCTCGTATTTTAATAATTATAATAAGTAAAAGTTCATACTTTTATTTGAGCTACTATACAAGCTCCTAAAGTACTTTGTAATTTTTTAATTAATTTGCCAAAATGGACAAAACATGATATTTTGTTCTTTTCAAACCTATTTTTTTTCAGAAAGTGGAAGTGATAGGACATTTTTATTTGCGAATTCGCAATCTTCGGGAAAAATCTGAGTGACATGACATATTACTTGTTTTGGTACGAAGTCACTGTTACACAGTGTAATTAGATAAATTATACTGAATTCAATACAGAGAGATTTAAAACGATTAATATTCAGATTTAAATGGGAATGCCATAGCATACCACAAAATTTCATATCCATCCGATTTTTCGCTATGTACCCCTAATAAAATATAATAATTGAGTAAACGAATAGTCACATCAGCTGTTGAGGTGAAGTATCTTAAGACTTGCATACACAGTTCGGATATCACAATTGATTTTTTTTTAAATCGCCTGTCTGCTTTCGTAGCTCACTGAAGTTTTTAGCGTCCACGAACGTGTTACGTAATTGCGAAGCTCGTGCAAACAAATACAGCATCAAATACATCAAAGAAGTAAACCCTAGCCCGAGCATCATAATTACGTATATTCTTCCAATATTCGCAGAGAATATAAAACATGAACATATCTATTTCAAAAGTTTAAAAAGTACAATACATATAGTGAAATATTCTGTACGATTTTGAATACGACACGAAAAAGAAATCTTTATAAAAATGTTATCATAAGACTCACGTAAAAAGACAAGAGTGTTCTATTTTGCTTTAATATCAGTAAACGATTTAAATTTTTATCATAAATGAATACTTGAACATTTTTAAATCCTGTATATTTTAGTGTCAACATTTTGCAGTTTGTTAAAAAAAGACAGAATAGAATAGAATCAGAAAAAAATACAATGGTCGAATTGATCGGTTAATTTCGATGGGATTAGGAAATTATTAATTCGTTTTGTCAACAAAGGAAGGTTTCCAGGTAATATCGATTTTGATCCAGAATCTGCATATATGGATGTGTTGTAAGTAATGCCACAATAGTATTTAAATTACAGCCCCTATCAGTGCATTAAAACAAAATGGCGACACAGTAAAGGTCTATTTTCTTTGAAATATCGTTGAATTTAGTCGTCAATTTGAATACGCTTTTGTTTTGAATTTTTATTCCTATTATTAAAGTTTATGTTTAATTTAATGAGGTTTATTTAATTTTCTTGAGGTTTTTCGAAAGTAGAATTTTATCGTACCGCCTGGGAACCTTCTTTTATAAGTGAATAAATAGCTCTCGATAGAGATTGTGCTGAGAAATAAAATTGTTCTTTTTGTTTTCAAAGAAAACGTGTGTGACTGTTGTTACCATAATTCAGTATTGTTCCTATTTGCGGGTAATTACGCAATTTGGGAAGCAATTAAGTCATATCATCAGCCAAATTGCCTCTTCACGGTGCGCTGGTTGCCCCAGAAACCCACTCGAGATCGAAATAAATCTTCTCCCGAAGACTTCCGCAATAGTTCTCGATGGCTAGAGCCGTCCTAATTGCAATAGCTAGCGAAAGAGATTTACTTAATTTTCCCATCGAAAAATTTTAAATGAGTTTTCCGTCATTGCCGCTGCTGTTGCGACTGATCTCTCGGTGCACTTTGATCGCATCACAAATCCGTTCATAGTCCAATTGCGTTCGTTTCGTCCCGGACGGCGAAACGGTCGAGTGGCGCGAAAGACAGCAGCTGCCCGCTCGGCCATAATTTCCACATTAGCCAGGAAAAATGATAATACATGAAAAATCAGAAGAAGAAATCGTTACGACTCGCTGAACAATCAATGAAACTCGAACACGGCGAAAACGTTGGCGGTACAGAGTTTACCCAACCAGCACCGAAAATGTCTGTAATTAACGAAAAATGCTCAAACTTGGGTTTTTTAATATCGGGGAAATATGAAAAATATTACAAAGCTGGGACGGGCAGGGGAAGAGTTTCGCGCGCCTTGCGTTCGTTGCCGCCAACGTTGCGCAATGAATGGCTACCCTCGAGTGGTTTTCTCGTGGCATTTCGTGCGGCCGCCGCCTAATGGCTGGCCAACACTAGCGTGCACTGGAAATCCGCTAACAAATAATTCAAGGAACTCCAAGCTGAAAAGAACAGGTGTGTGCGTGCAAGAGTCATATTGCGCTAATGGTCTGCGCTGCACGCAACAGATTGTCCGAATTAACCGTTGACCGCCTGTAATAACGCAAAGAGAACCTGCAACCGCAGCCGTCTTCAGGTTGAAGATTTCCAAAAGGTTTTCCGGCTGTGCCGTGCCTGATCGGTCGCAGGTAGCTCGACCAGTCAGTCCTTTCTTGAATCGGCGTTTGCGCCTTCGTCAGGGCAGTCGCATTTACCTTCGGCGCAGACTGATCACTCTGATTTTTTTGAATCGGCAGCAGCTTCAGCGCATTGCGGCGCATTGTTCGCCAACCGGTTTTCCTCTGTCGTCTTCGCGGAATCAGCAGCATCATCTTCGTCCGGTGTCCGGCGAAGCGGTTTTTCTTCCTCTGCCATCTTGGGCTGAGTGTGCGGGGTTGTTGTCGTCCTTCTCTCGCGCACCTGGATGACACGGTTCAGCTGCGCGGACAGGTAATCGCTGAATGTGCTCGAATGGAAGAGCGATCTTTACTGCTGTAATTGTGGGACTCGAAAATCGAGATGCCCCACTGCTCCTGCTGCTGTTGCTGCTTAATTCCTCTGTGGCTGCGCTGTTTAGCGTGATTTTCGCCTTTTTGGTTCACTGATAGGTTCAATTACCGGGGCCGACAGATTTTTTCGCCATTTTTTTCCCCTCTGATGCATTGAACACTTTCTGAAGGTAATATTTTTACTCCAGACTGGGATTCTTTGGAGTTGTTGGCTTTAGGGCTTTTCACTTTTAAGAAGGGCAAGGAACTCGTTTTTTCGCTTATAAGAAGGGTTTTACTCATAAGATTTTAAAAACCGGCTATGAAAGAATAGGAATTAAAGAAATAAATTAATGAAATGATTAAATATTGAATGGGTCATTCTGTTTGCGAAATTTAAAAAGATTGAATTTTTTGGAAGGAAAATCTCTTTTTTAATAAATAACGCAGCACTTTGGAATAGAACCCCAGAATCCATTTATTTATTGATTACAAAGATCTAACAAAGTGATCCCTACCCGATTAGAAAGAAATTAGGGCTAGATTAGAGGTTAGATCTGGCGAGCCTGAGATTTACTAGGACATCAGACAGCTTGAATAGGCACGCATCAGGTATGTGACGCCATTTCTGTCCTAGCAAGCATCCAGGTCCTCATTAACACGTTCAATCCAGCGTGGACCATCGGTGGTCCACAGGTATTGATTTTATCTGGCGGCGTAGATCACAGGAGGGAGGTCCTCACCTATATTTCTCAATAAATAGAGAAAGCCCGACAAGTATATCAGGACCGGATAAAATTAAAACCCTAAGTAGATCACATCAGAGCTGGATGAAATAAACTAGTGTTGACTCTAAAAGATTCCAAATCGGACGGCCAAATCAAATAAGTTAAATTAAGGTTGACTTTAAAAGGGCCGAAATCAGGAGATCACAACAGGGTCGGATAAGACAAACTAGGGTTGAAAGAGTTACAATCAGATAGATGATCGTATCAGGGATTGATACTGTAAAATAGGGTATGCCGTATTAAGGGAAAGGATAGCGACAAGATAGGAAGGAACTTAATAGGTTATTCCATATTCAGACTAAATCAGGACTCTGCGCGACTTTCGCAATATAAATTATTTTGAATATGAAATATGAGGTACAAAATATTAATTTTTAATCTAATATCTGCATAAATCCTGAAACGTTGAAACTCAAACATAATTTTTTCTTTTGCAGGTATGTAATTTTCTCGCTTTCTAAAATACAAAGCACCGTGCTACGTGACGAGTAAGTATTTTTTTTTGTCATTTTTTATTTTCTTCATTTACTTTATTTTTTATTTTGCTGATCCATGTGTGAACAAAAGAATTTTGCAATTGCTTACATTACACTATTTCGAACTCATCAAACTATAAATAGCAAACCAGGTGTGTGATCATTATGAGGGTGCATTATTTTTATTTATTTTTCTTTGCCACGGATGTGAGTGCATCAGAATATGTGACTCAGGTATCAGCGACCCTCACGAGCAAAATCCTTTGTTTGCGAATTAATTCACAGAAAAAGCTTTTTAGCGAATGCTAAGCAATGCAGATTCAAGGCAAAATGATGTAAAATATGTATTATATTTTAAATTTTTATTTAAATTCATCCAACAGGAGACTTAAATTTAGTTATAATAGATAATAAAATTTTTGAAAGATTAAACTCTATATATGTAAATAGAAAAAGTATGTATTTGTTTTCATTTTACATCATTTATAATATAACTTAACATACTTATTCAAATATTCTGTAGTATTTGGAGAAAAATTAATTTGGTCCGGAAAAAGAAGGAAAGGTCTAGATTTGAATCGGAAAGCAATTAATTTTGAAAGTTATTAAATGTAAAATTAAATGATAAAGGGAAATAAATAGAATAGTTCGAGACGGATTCGCGTTTTAGTGCTGTTAGAATTGCCGAATAATTTTTGGAACCCCAAAATCTGTTACAACCAAAATATTAGTAGATTAGGCATTTAGCCTCATCGATTAAAAGCTACTATTACATAAAAAGATGGTCCCACAGTCCAGTCAGAATATACATTTAATCTCGGAAAAATTCCGATGGCCTGTGTTGATATCACGATAATCCACCAATAATCATTTATACGAAAAAAAGTGTAGCAATATTTTTTGTAAATTTTATATTCATTATTTTTACATGATTTTCCTATTTTAATTTATACTTCGCTGAGCTCTCGCATGGATATTTACTGTACCTTTGGAAATATCTGCAGTTATGTTTAATAACAAATAAATACAAATAAATATTTTATTATTTGGAGTTAGCTAACAACTATGCTATATTCTTGGAGTGATAAGGGTTAAAAGATTGTCTACATTTTAAAAACCCCTCTCCCCTTCTACCCCTACCCTCCTTTCGTCAATATATTAAAGCATAGAAAAGTATCACAATTATCATCGATATTGTGATACTTTATTATTATTGGTTTGCCTTTCTTCAGTTTCCTGATATAAGATGAACAAACTTTTATTTTTTGCAAGGTAAAATCATTATTTTGACTTTTATGGAGTAATATTCTTTTGTATTAAAACAATATTTATTTGTGCTTATTAAGGAGGTAAATACAATTAGAAGGTCAAAAAAATCAATTTTTTTTTATTCCTCTGAAAAGTTAGGAAATTTCCCGTAGAATGCGCTCCAACAAGTTTCAGGTCGAAAATCGAACTCCTTATATATTTTTTCTTCATTTTTCGAGAACGCTTTGTTTAGCGCATAGCAGGTTTTCAAAACAACATTTTTAAAATTTGCAACCACGATTACTCGAAAACTACTTGTCCAATTTAGCTGAAGTTTTTACGATTTCTTCTTTATACCTTAGGCTTGTCTGTAAGCCTAATTGTTTTGGAATTTTTTTTTGCAAAATTGAATTATTAATGCAAAAATGGCTGAAAAAATAGTGAAAATTATCGATTTTTTACAAAAACTTCTGCCAAACGCAGAATTATTATTTTTTTTTTAATTTTTGAGGTTTACCGACAAATTACATGTATATTTAAGCCAAATTTTTTTTATGGGCTGTTACAGATCAATAACACGACGTCCAGAGTGGTTGCAGTTTTTTTTGTAGGTCAACTTCACGCCAGCGTACAGCCGCCATTTTGTTCTCAAAAATTAAAAAAAAAATGTTTTTACTGAGGAATGTATACCTTAACAAGTATACAAAGTTTTATAATGAATGAAAAAAAATGTTTTCTAATGCGTAATTTTTGCCCGTGTAATTGTATTTACCCCCTTAAAGGCCTAAACAGATGAAAAGCTTCAGAGCACTCGTTACTACTCGAAAATGCTAATTACATCAACTCTACACTAAACTGAAAAGTTCGCCAACTTTTAACTTTACCACCCGCAAATGTCAAAAGTGGCAGTTTGACATTCTTGACATTGTGGTTTTTTGGTGCAATTATAAATTCTGGTAAGGAATTATACTTCAAAAAAAAAAGAACGAGGAAGCAACTTCTTTATAATTCTAAATTATCAGACTTTTGAAATTTGTGACATGTGTGTGTCTTATCTGTTCGGTAACTTTTTGCGAGTGATGACGAGTGCTGTGGCTTTTTTTGTCTGTTTAGGCCGTAATGAATAAAAAAAAAATTATTTTCCGTTTTTGTAAATATTTAAAAAGTGGTATTTTTTTTGTATCAATATACTACATGTATGAGCTGTTGTTTTTGAGAGTGGTCTAAGTCCATTTTTTCATGAAGTGAGCTATTTAAGGGTTTGCATTTGAATCATATAAAAAATAATCGTAAAAGTTAATCAGTTCGGGTAATGTTTTTAAGACTATAAACGTGCTAAATTGTATTATGCAAAAATAATTAATAAAATTGTTTAACAATTAACGTACTGCTACTTAACACTACCTTTTCTGACCCCTTATGAAATAAACGTTGATGTTTTTAAAGAAATTCTCAATTTATTAAAGGAAATAATTCGCAACATAACATCTGATTTCTAATAAAATAATCAAACGTATATTTTTATTTTTAGATGAGCGCAAGAAATAATAATGAACGTACGATTTTAAAGTAAATATTGAAAGGGGTCATTTGACCCCGCTCGGTACGTTTAGTGTTTAAAAAAAACAAATGATTTTTCTAGCTACCAGTGAACTTATACCACCTTCAATAATAACGAATTATGTAAAATTTTGAGCCGTTGTTTTTCAAAGTGGTATAAGTCCATTTATTTATATATTGCGATATTTAAGAGTTCGCGTGTGAATCAACTTAAAAATAACGACAAAAATTATACAATTTGGATAACGTGTTTAAAACTATAGACTTGTCAAATTTTACTATACAGTTCAAGTTCTTTTGATTATTTTTTGAGGATATTATACACCACTGACTTCGTGGCTATAAATATAAAAAGAATATCTATATCTGACTAAATCTTGTTTTACCCCAAAAAATAGTTTCCAGCAGGTAAAAAAATTTTTGAAGCAATTTTGGTCTGGAGCCCCAATTTTAAATAATTATCGTTACTTTTAACAGTCAATGTCCGCTTAGAAATAGTTAAGTGAAATTAGGTTTTAAACTGCAACAACAGTCAGATTAGTTCATGGTAGGAAAAATAAATTAGATATACCCTCGCATTGTTTTGGTGGTTAATAACAAAATTTTGACCGAGCGGTGTGGCAATAAAGTTGGCAACGCTTCGAAAGGTGTCCCCATTTTCTGGCTGGCCGCCATAACACCGCCACCGCCCCGCTGTGAACCCACATGTCAGCAGCATCAGCTGATTTCCACCAGCAACATTCTTCTGATTATGCTGCGACCTCTGCAAGTTTGTTGCTTGCCATCTCAATTTCCACCGCTCTCTAGTCATTCTTTCTGTCTCTTTCGGCTCTTGTACTTAAAATACAAATAGAAAAACAGGAAAAATTTTCCCGAGAACGCTCTGAGAGGAGAGAACGCGCACACATTTGAATTTATGCAAATCAGCAGTTTTTCCTCATCTTCATTCTGTTGCTGGTGACGTCGAGATCGCGTTTTTTGCCACATTTTCCTCTTCGCCTCGTCGCCGCCTCCTACTTTTTCGCCGTGTTCGCTTCGGTTCCGTAGTGTGGTCGTGTGGTGTTTTGCGGTGTGTTGCCCAAGTGGCCGTGCTGTGTGCATCTGAATCTCTAAAGTCTTGCTGAAGATTTTTCAAAGCCCGACTTTTACGTCGGCGACACGGCCTGACCAGTTCACAATTCGCCGCTGTTGAGGCAGAACGTGGCTTCCAGAACGCGCTCGAGTCGTCGTGCTCCATCGAGTAAATTTTTTTAAATAAAAATTATTTTTGTGTTCCCTTCAGTTTTAATTTTGTCCGCTGTGCGAATTAGGGTTGTTTTTTCTTGATTTCTTATTTTATTTCGACTTGTAAAAAGAAATCAAAGTAGTAAAACTCTTTCTTCTATGAGCGTGTGTGCGACTCCTTGGGGTGGGGGCACAAGTGGAAAAAATCTCAAAATATTCTGAAAATTGTAAAATCTACGTGTTTTTTGTTTTTTTTTTGGTTTAACAGTTATATTCTTCACTTCCTGCCCGGGCAGGTGGAGGGATAGTGTGCTGTGGAAAAGTATTTTATAAAAAAAAAAAATAAAAAATCGGCGAGGAAAATAACTCGTTCAGTTTTGCTGTCGTTTTCTTCAGAAAATCTTTTGAAAGTTCCGCCTGAAACGAAAACCGATGTATAATTTTTTTGTTACGGAACAAAAGTAGTGCTGATTGGTGACGGAGAAAAATTTCAAAATCCTGTAAAGAAAAAGAAGAAAAATATAAATCCGAAGTGCTCTTTCTAGTGTGAAGTAATTTCAAGTTCCTAGCAGCGGTGGAGGAGACGAGTGAATATTTTTTTTATTCCCAGCGGCACACGCAGCAGAGATCTAAATCCACGAATTTTGCCGCATTATATTATCTAGCTTATTATCCCCTACTACGTCAAAGGAGCAACCCGAAGAGGGGAGAGCCTTCCCTGCACACCACCGCGCAGCAGCCCCAAAACTGGTGGACCTGAGGCTGGGCCACATTGTGTGTGGTGGATACACTCTCGGAAAATCGGAGGAGACACCGCCGTCGATGGGGGGTACACCTTCTGCGTCGTCATACCAACTGGTTGTTGGATTTTTAATGTAATTTTCTGGTTTGTCCTCTTTTTCCTTTTTTTTTTGTTTTTGCTTGCTATCTGTATATCTCTCAATTGCACTCCCGGGCAAAAGGGATCTTTGAATTTTTCAATGCGCCGTCCCATCCTGGGAACATGCCTGGACACGGTGAAACGATGAACTTTCGAGAAGGAGCTGTCGCTCGTGGCTGCCTTTGTTGTTATGTAACAAAAATCAGCTGATTTCGACGTATCCTTGCGCTGTCCTTTTTCGATTTTAATAAGACAAGTTTTATACCTTCGTCCCCCAATTCTCTCGGTGCAGGTTTTGCTTAGCTTGCAGCAGTAGACTACATTATAGGATTTGCTGGAAATGTTCTTAGGATTACGGTAAAGTGTCGCCATGTTTAATTCTCAATTCTATAACAGTTACAATGGCGGTGAGGTGCACAACTTTATCTTGAAATCCGGTTTTGTCGTTCTTGGGGTAATCACATTTATCAGCCGGCTGTGTGTTTCAGAAAGACCACCGGCAAATTGAGAAAACAAACATTTTGCCGTTTAGTTGTTCGATAATTGAAAATAGAGATTGCAAACTTTTACAAAGTTTTTGTATATGTAAACAATATGTCAAGGATAAAAAAAAAGATGTAAAAACTAAAAGTTGATGAAATATAACTAGAAGTATATCTCGAATAATGCGGAAATAAAGGAGAATAAAAGACTGATGATTGATGCTATTTTTCAATAAAAAATGTCTTAAGATCCAGTTATGCGTCGAAAAGTTCAAAACAGTTGAATATTAAGTTGTCTTAAATACTTCACGACAACTTCAAAGAGTCGATTCTGTGGTATATTTTTTGTACAGAAGATTAGGTAAATTTTTGCAGGTACAGATCCGCTCCATTGCTTAAAGATTATTTTAAAATATCTGAATCTTTTTCCCTACACACATACATTCTAAAATTTTCCTCTGAACTGAAATTGCAATGCGGCAAATTAATGGTAAATTGTAAAATAAATAGACTCTTTTAATTTCAGAAAAGACCAATTTCAATTCAACAAAGTCACTTTAAATATCAAGAAGTCTATTTTAATTTCAAACTAGTTTGAATTTTCAACACTAATAAAAAAAATTAATTAATAATTAAAATAAGTCCAGTTTTTCAAATCAAACTAGTCCAAAATTTCAACTCAAACAGGTCAAATTTTCAGTTCAAACAAATCCATTTTGAAGTTAAAATTTTGGACGTACATTAAAACTGACAAAAATGAAATATACTTTAAGTTAAAAATTTGGAGTTGTTTGAGTTGAAATTTGAGACTAACATATGATTTGAATAATTGAACTTAGTACTGTTGCAAATAAGGTGTCTTGAAATCCTTAAAATCCTTGAAAACCCCTTGAATTTATTTGTTGTCCTTGCTATCCTTGAAAACCCCTTGAAAATAGTGAAATTTTGTAAAAGTTAAATATTTTTTCATAAAAAGAAAAGAAAAAAATAAAACTTAGCGATCATTAAAAATGTAATCTTTCAGTTAAATTGGAAGCATATAGATGTATTAAAATTGCAAGACATTGATATCATACGCCACTGGGGCCGGTTTATATTATTTTTGCACCATCTTACATTGATTCATTTACCATTTTTATGTTTAAAATGCGAAAGAAAATATTATATCTTCAGAAGAAATGTTTGTAATAATTTTTCATTTGTAAATAATGAATTGGTGCTGTTAATATCCTTGAACTTGTCTAAAACTAATCCTTGAAATCCTTGAAGAGAGAATTTGAAAAGAGAAAAGCGGAAAAGTGGAAAATTGAGACTAATTTGAAATTAAAAAACTTTTTGATATTTAAAGCGACTTTGTTGAATTGAAATTTGATCGGTCTGATTTGAAAATGGTATTTTTTTTTTTCAATTGAACGAGTATGAAAATGGGACATGAAACATGTTTGAATCAACGGACCCAAAAAGTTATTCATATTTATTAAGTTGATGTTGAAAACTATCAAATTACTTATTGTAAGCTGAAAATTAAAAATTTTACATTATTTTTTAACCATACATACAGTGGCGTAACTATACCATCTGAGGCCCGTGGTAAATTCTTCGGATGGGGCCCTCCGGCGCACAGTGGGCGCAGCGTGACTTTTTCGTGTCATAAATCTGTAACTTTTTTGTTTGTTGACATATCTGTATGAAATTTTTTACATATAATATTGAGAATATAGGCTTTCTAACTGTAGTGCCAAATACAAATATTTTTTTTTTTAATTTAAAAATAAATATTTGAAAAAGCAGTTTCACTTTGCCATAGTAAAACCTAAGCTAATATAATGTTTATTTTTTAATTAACCATTAGAACTTTAAGATTGCTATGTTTAGCAATTATAAACTCAATATTACAGTTCTTGAGTATACAGATCTCATAAAAATAAGTACGTGGAAACTTAACCTTATTTTAAATTTATCGGTGTAAAACTCCTTTTTAACAATAAAATTTGTTAAAACTAATATTGTAGTAAAATTAAGAGTTGAAAAGAGAACCCTAACAACAACTTTCAAATTTTTAAATAAAAAAATATGGGGTTTTTTTCACTTTATAAAATTTGTTAAAAATTTTAAATGTTAGCGGTGTTTGCCGATGCCGAGATTTATAATACATTTTATAGTTAATTTAATCTAGAATAAGAAGGAGTAAAAAAAACTTGCGAATTTTTTGCGCTTTTTTTTTTTTTAGATTTAAAAATTATAGGAATGCCGATTTTCTTAATATTTCCTTGGCATTTTCTCGCTACTTTCATTGGATTTCATTTAAGAGAAATTTTTTTTACCCCCTATCACACCGTACAAATAGGTACGATATACCCTTCCGGCCAAATGAAGTTTGTCAGCAAAATTTTCGGTTAAATCGCGAAATTTCCTATCGAATGCACTAAAATTCATCAAAATCCGCGATAAAAGTAAGATACATTTTTGCTTTTTTATAATAATAAATTTTATTTAACACTAGAACTACCAAGACCGGTCAAATTGACCGGTACTAAATTTCTTGCTTGAATTAATCATATTTTTTGAAAATATCTCTTAAGAGTAATACCAAATCTTATTAAGGTTCAAAATTACGACTTATCGCGAACCTATTTCCATTTATAATTATTAATTTAAATGTGAAAGCATATTACTTTAAAGGTGCCAAAAATTATTAAAATTACAAGCTTGAGCGCCGGTAGTTCTAGTGTTAACATATTTTCGGCTTACTAAGTCAACGCTTACCAAGTTGATTTTATTCGTATAATTGTTAACTATCGATATACATATAAATTTTTCAAATTCGAGATGACGGGACTTTCAGTGACACCGGCTCCTAGCCTATTTGGTTAACAAAATGAGGGAATTCCCCGACCGTCACTAGCTCGCCCGCGTCACCAATGAATCGCGACAAAAAATGAAGCAACCAATGGATGCGTTCTGAAAATCGACATCGACATCGACAAAAAATTATAATTTTTAAGTACTTAGGTACAAAATTTTGTTAAAAATGTTAGGTTATTTCTGAGCTCGCGGCCTCTTGGGCCGGGGCCCTCTTGGGTTGGGGGCCCGTGGCATTTTGCCAGCCCTGCCACCCTATAGTTACGCCACTGCATACATACCTTTGGTTCCAATGAAAATGATAACTCACATTTCGATTTTCTCCTCTGATATTTTTGGTCGCGTTGAGAACATCCATTCGTCAACAGATAAATTTATTCAAAATATAATAATTTTAATTTTTATTAAAATAAAATAATATTTACTGGTTATTAACTAATTGCCTAATGACCGAAGAAAAAGGAAATACAGTGTTATGTTTTAGTTCGCAAAGAGAATGAAGTGGAAATTAACGCGGGAATGCGTAAAAATTTTTTCTCGGTAAAATTACATTTCGAGAATTTTAAAGTTAAGTTTTTTCCGGAAGTTCTGCTTTCCGACAAAAAATGTTTGCATTTTCAGTTGTTTCGATCCTAAATTAATGTTCCTACAAAGTCTCATTTAAATCCGGCAAGCAACCAGATTCTTATTCCGTCACATTTAGGCGACACAGTGACTTACCGGAGAGCCATTTAGAGTCTTTGATGAAAAATTGTCCTAAATGCCTATGTTAACAGAATCCAGGTTCACAAGATCATCAAAGAAAAAGGAGCCCAGGTGATGACCCCTACGAAGGGCCAGAGCCGGGCAGCGACATAGAAACTGAGTGACGTTTCCTCGTCTTCCTTTTGTGACAACTCCTGCAAAAGTTTTTGCAGGAGGTGATCCAGTATAATTTGAACATCTGTTTTGATTTTTTGGGCACATAGAAGTTTAGATTTGAATCCTTTCTGGATTTGGTATAATGTCTCATTGCCATTAGTCAAAAACGAAAAAGAAAAGCTTTCCGCTTCAGCTTGAGCTATTCTCTGAAAGAGAGCTTAAACCAAATTTTGTGTTAACCCATTAAGTCCCAAATGTCAGCTTTTTCGCCGCTGCGTTCGGCCGCTATATTTTTAGTGAAAATAGTGTCTGAAAAATATGTGACACACTAATTCCGACGCAAAATTTAATGATCTTTCAGAATCTGACCTCAAAATTTGCAACAAATGTGTGGTTCAAAAGTTGTAAACTAATTTATGCAAAAAAACGTGATTTTGAAAAAAAAAATGTCTGGTTTTTCCAATTTTCCACAAGGAAATCATTTGAAATTTCATTGTTTTCGTGCAAATATCGTGGTCTCGACTCCCAAAGTATAAGCTCCCGTTGTTTAAATGAAGGATTTTAATGTTTAAGCACACAAAATGGCGGTCGGGACACGAAAAGATGAGAAAAGGCTTTCGGAATTTTTTACTCGAAAACAAAGGGTTTTAGAGAAAAATTTTATTGAACAAAAAGTGCTTAGAATTGATTGAGAAACCCGTGTGAATTTCAGAATTTTTCAAGCAATTTTTGGATTTTTGGATTTGATCATTTTTTGAAAAATCCAAAAATCTCATCAAAAATTCTGAAAAAATTCACACGTGTTCCACAATCAATTCTAAGCACTTTTTGTTCTATAATATTTTTCTCTAAAACCCTTCGTTCTCAAGCGAAAAAATTATAAAATAAGTTAGAAAATTTGACTTTCGGAATTTTTCACTCGAAAACGAAGGGTTTTAGAGAAAAATATTATAGAACAAAAAGTGCTTAGAATTGATTGTGGAACACGTGTGAATTTTTTCAGAATTTTTGATGAGATTTTTGGATTTTTCAAAAAATGATCAAATCCAAAAATCCAAAAATTGCTTGAAAAATTCTGAAAAATTCACACGGGTTTCTCAATCAATTCTAAGCACTTTTTGTTCAATAAAATTTTTCTCTAAAACCCTTTGTTTTCGAGTAAAAAATTCCGAAAGCTTTTTCTCATCTTTTCGTGTCCCGACCGCCATTTTGTGTGCTTAAACATTAAAATCCTTCATTTAAACAACGGGAGCTTATACTTTGGGAGTCGAGACCACGATATTTGCACGAAAACAATGAAATTTCAAATGATTTCCTTGTGGAAAATTGGAAAAACCAGACATTTTTTTTTTCAAAATCACGTTTTTTTGCATAAATTAGTTTACAACTTTTGAACCACACATTTGTTGCAAATTTTGAGGTCAGATTCTGAAAGATCATTAAATTTTGCGTCGGAATTAGTGTGTCACATATTTTTCAGACACTATTTTCACTAAAAATATAGCGGCCGAACGCAGCGGCGAAAAAGCTGACATTTGGGACTTAATGGGTTAAGCTCGGGCTGTGGAACCGACCCTTAATGCAAATATCCCTGAGTGAAAATTACAGGGGATCGATCATGTTCATGAAGCCAAATAATTGAGTCAAGGTTATTAGTTCCAATAATAACTGGTAAACCAAAACTATAATGGCCAATTGGTAGGTCAGTAGTTAAGAAGACTAATAATTTAAATGAAATGATCAGTGATTAATGATGATCGAAGAAACAACTGATGAGAAAAAAACTCAAGTGACCGCGAAGTGTGGAGAAATATCATGAAAAAGAGGCCACCACAGCCCACTGGAAACTTTAAGAAGGTGGGAGGAAGTGTTGCATTAGACATACATACATTGAAGAATAATTAAAAATTATTCACCATAAAATTCGAATTTTAGAAGAATTAGGGAGAAACCACCGTCACTTAAGGAAGCTATTAAAAGAGAACTTCACAAATGAACATAGAATTTGTAGGAATAAACGTTGGTTGTAAGAATGAAGTTTGAATTATCATTCCTATTTTCATAATTTTTCTGTTTAATGAAGTTGTGAAAATTTAATTCTTATCAAAATTAGCTGATAATTTTTGAAATGTCAGCAGTTTTTTTAAATGCTGAAAACAAATTCAAATGAAAACGAATCTTCAATAATAAGGAGAAACTGAAACTAGAAACTTAGAGGTACAACCGAAAAAAATTTGAAAGAAACATTAATTACCTACTTAAACACCTTTTGACAGCATTTGTAAAAAAAATTCTGGTGAAGACATTTCAAAACTGGGAAAATAATGATTGCGAGTCATTATAGTGACCTAAGTTATTTCCGTTTTTAGAAGTAACACAAAAAGGTAAACCGGTACGTCAAAAAGATAAAACATTGTGATGAAGATTTTTCTGATGATTAACATCTGAAGCAAGTATCTTTTGCCGTTTAATACAGGCGACAAATTAAGATAAATGAATGTTGAGAAATCCTGTCAAACCAAAGGCACTTTAATATTACATAAAACTATGTCAGCATGCGTTTACATATTTTATTATAGGTTAATTGTGCTCTCAAACAAATTGTATAAGTTTTTTTTCTTGGTTCTTAATTGATTTTGTGTTGGATACAATATTTTTAAGATCATAACAAGAACAATTTATTTCTAAATCAATGAGTTTATTTATTATCTAATGTAGTTCACGCAAATCGTTTGCGAACGAAAACGATGCGACGAGTATCGTTTTATTCATTTATGTAATTTCAAATACACACTCAACATATCGTTATCATTCGATTTGAATTTACTTGAACTGGATGCTGAATAGAACCAGCTTGTTTTTTTTAGAAAGACTAGCAATTTAAAAGTATGTGAGTGATAGAATTGATTTTAAATTTAACAAAAAACTTCTTAGTTACGAGCTGTACTTTATAATTTATTGGATAACGAAACTCTTCAAAGTCAAGTGTACTTAAACAATTCGAAGGATTTATACACATTGGTCATTAAGGTTATACCAAAATATTCGATAGACAAATAAAGTTGAGGATACGACCGTGAAAGTATGTAAATAAGGGAATGGTCATAAAAATTCAGGAGGTATTTTTTGAATATCAGAAGCCTGCGGAGGGAAATAAATGAGGGATGGACCGACAACCTAAATAAATAAAAAAGTGGTTAGGCTTATAAAAAAAAAGTGTAATAGGTACATATTAGAGAACGGAGCAAAAAATGAAGAAATAATGCAAATCAGTTTTAGTTATGTCACTTACTTATCATCCCTAATGATAATAGTCATTCTATGCACGCAAAAGAATTCAGAATGAGTTGTAATCTGAGTTGTTTTATTATTTTAAGAATGCTGTAGGGTTATCTAAATATAGTTGACATTTATTAAAAATGTACATATTTTATATGGACCCACCTCTTGTTGGAATTACACAATTTAAAATCCACCCTTACCAAATATTCTCTAACAGAGAAATACGAAATACTTTGCACTATCCATTCCGAGTTGGTAAAATTACATTATAAATGCAATGAGTGCCACACTAGTTAATTAAATTAGCAAGTTTTTAGCGGGTAATGGAACGTCTTTTAATGCAGAGAGCCAACAGCGTAAATGTGTAAAAGCCAAAAGACTAGATCTCTTTTCTGTGAGTAACTAACTCCAGCTGTGGAGTATCTTTATATCTGACAAACGAAAAATATGTCCATTCTGCTCTTATATTTGCTTTCCTCTATTCATGTGTGTGCCCCATTATACAGTGGAGTCCCTCTGCTGTGGGGCATGGATAGAGTCGTCTAATCCCTGCAGATAAATGGCATCTAGCTCTGGCAGTGGAAGGAGCTGAAGCTGTTCCAAGCTATTCGAGCAGGAAAAATTTGTATAACAATGTCCTCTTTTATTATGAGCGTGAATGTGGACAGTCTGGATAATGAGGATGCCCACCGGGGAGGAGACTCCTTCTCCCCAGCTGGGCGGCGTGATCTGAATAACAAATTTGCACGGCAAACAAACATGACAGTGACACGAGTGGAAATCTGTGATTTCTTATTCTATTTCTCGGTGATTTTTGCCTCAGTCAAAATAGTCATGATGCGATAATATGAATAAGTTTTGCTAGGATTCGTGCAGGGGTGCTATTTTGTGATCGAACTTAATTAGCGAATGAATGTTTATTGCTTAGTTCTTTCATGTGAGGGAATTGTGGAAAATGTGCAAAATATCTCGAAAACGTTTTTTGAGGGGCTTTTACCTATTTTTCCATTCAATCAGCAAGTTTAGTGGGCTTTTAGTAGACCTATTCGAGGATTTTATGGGCACAATGAGTTTCGTTCTTAATGAAATTACATTCAATTTACGTACGTACGGGCGCGCAAACACAATTAGAGGCGCACAAATTTGAACTCTACGTGCGCGTGAGGCTAGGGTGGGAAAGATGGCACCACCAACTACCAAGGACACAAACGAATGATGCGTGTGCGGGCGGGCGGACGGGCAGGTTTGGGCGAATAACGACGACGAGGATAATGTTCTCTGGCTGATGATGATGATTGGAAGTTATTCTCGGCAAATGTGAGTTTATATGGCGGAGCAAACGGCTTTCTGAACTTTCGCCTCTTTCTGGGCCTTTATTAATTAGGGAGACGAGATTTCCTCCTCGCCGGCGAGCACTCTCGCACCGGGATAAATTTCTTTTTGGATGGCTTTCTTGATGTAATATCGCGGTAATTGCCATAAGATCGCCATTTTCGGGCTCATTACTGTGATTGAGATCGGAAAATAAAAGTCATTTTGCTAAAAGCTCACATTACCGGAACGCCTTTTTTTAGTTCGTATTTTTCGTAGAAGGTTTGAATTTTTGTCCATTATATTTTCGAGAAATTTTTAGAGAAAAATGCTTCACGGAAGTAGGATTTTCTTTTTTTAATTGTATGAGAATTATTAAAAATTTAATCACTGAAAATTAGTACTCTTGGTAATATCGTGGTGACGTTATATAAAATTTATTATGAGTATACCTTATAAGGCAATATAGTAGGCAAATGGTATTACAAAGCATTCGCATTGTGAGACCGATAAAAAGGTTTATTTCCTTAATTGAGTTGCTGCACCCAGAAAAATAGTTTCTAAAATCAAGTAAAAACGTAGTCAAAATTAAAGGAATACGAGCCAAAGGAACATTACATAAGATTTAAGAAAATATTTCTTTAAAAATATAAAATATTTCTTTAAAAATAGGAAATTTATTTATTTTTTCCTTGGTTCCCTTTTTTAAGTACTTGATTTCTTTAAATATAAGATACTCATTTTTCTGAGTGTGTTCAACCTTATTTTCAAAATATATTTTAACCTATACCTGGTACCTACCAGGACAATATTAACAGAAGGTTCGTTCTCCTTTATTTTGTACATTTATCAAAGCTCTTGTAATTTAGTTTTGCAAGACTTTCGCAGCTTAAGAGTCCGCCAGCAAAGCAAATTCTTTTGATTTTTCAATCTTAAACGGTCACAATATTTAATAAGTATCTACTAAAAGGATTTGTTTTGCATATTTCATGATTTAATGCTTTTTCCTTGTCTTTTCTTCTAAATATGTGTATATCTGTCAAATCGTTGTCTCAGTTTTTTTAATTTGTTTCTATTATCTGTTGCAGTTTTATAATCTTGTTTGACTTGGTTCTTGCCCGATCACCGAAGTTAAGCAGTATTGATCAGGAATAGATAGAGTAGGGAGTGATTTATTTATGTACATATTTAATAAATTTCATGAATTGCGACGATGCTCCAACGTGCAGATTAATAAACCTAATTAATTCTAAATAATATAATAAAATGGCGCTGGACAGCAATGAATATGTATATTATATAAAGGCGACCAAACACAGCAGGTGTACTGGTCTAATGAATGTGCAATATAAGCATCGAGTAAGGGTCATCCAACTACTTACATCAACTCTTAACGAAGCCGCAGGTAGAATTAGTTTTATTAGTTGTCACATAGATATGATAAGTCCTTGGTCTTGTCAGGTCGAGAAAATTCACATTTATAGTATAGTCATAGTTAATGAGGGCTCTCTGAAGGGAGAATGTCATTGTTGTATACTGTCAACATCAAAGAGGTAAGCAGTTTATAGAACACCGCTTCTAAAAAGCGTCTAAGCTATAATTTAAAATATCACAGTAATTTATACACATAGACATTTTTGGCGTAAACAAATCGTTTATATAAATAATGAACAAAAGTGGACCAATATAGCTTCCTGGAGGCACGCCACAAACGTTGCGTATATCTCAGGAGAAGAATCCACGCAACGATATTTGCTGAGCCCTAAATATGAGCAACTAAATATATAAATTAACAAAAAGTGGCGGAAAGCCAAGTATTTCTAGTTTAAATATTAAAATATCTTGGTTAATTCTGTCAAATACTTGATGTAGTAGTAGTAGTAGTAGTCGACCTTCTTAAAATCCTGTTTTTGCTTCGAATACATTTACAAATTTAAAAATTCGTTTGAAATGTTGTTGTTATGGAATAGAATATCATATAATAGATTTAATTTTCATATAAGAAATTAGTATACGTTATAGTGCACGTTGGAGATGTGTCTTTAAAACTATATCTGATGTATGTTATTTTAGAAAATTTACATTCCTAAAATTCATATCCATAATATTACTTTCCAATAAATGAAACTTCAAATTATAAGAAAATTATTTTCTCGTTAACTTTAGAGAAAACAAAAATTGGTTTCACTTAGTTCCAAGATACAGTAGATTTCAGGTCCATTGCCGGAGGAATTTCTCAGTTGAGTTTCGATCAAATCGCGTGTCGTCTCGACCTGCAATATGGTCAGAGTTTACGTAAAATGGGAACTTAATTTTAAGACATCTGTGATTCGGATGCATCTGAGTGATATAACATAAATCCATCTGGTGGCCGATAGACTGCCCCAGCTTCATTAACTCTGAATCGTAATAAATCGCTCATATGGAGCCCTCAGCTGTCCCCCTTTCGCTCTGGACCGATTATGGTCTGAAGCATCGTCTCGGCAGCCGCCCCATAGTGCGCACATTTCAAATCAGCGCCCATTCTCATATTGCATAATCCGGCAAGCGATGAATAATGCCACAAATTAGCACCAATCTGCGGGATCAATCCGAGAAACGAGTCTTGCACAACGACGCGCAGCGCCCCCTTTCGGGTCTCCCCGGAAGCCCCCCGGAAAGGAGGCTTAGGCACGCTTACTTGGCGCAAAGAGATGTTTTACGGGTGCATCTTTTTCCGGCATCTTCAGGGCCTTTTATACGACGAACGTGGCAATTTTTGGTCGTGCCGTTTTCTGCTTTCATTTCAGCATTTATCCTTGTAAAGCCGTCGACCTATGGGGCTCCCCTGCCGCGTCGCCGCCTCTGGAGGCTCTTGCACAACACCTTAAAGCTTGTTGTCTCCCCCCGAAATCTCTGCCGTCCCTGCGAAAGATGCATAATTGCAAGCGAAGCTCCATTTTGCTCTGCTCCACATGCCCGCTGCCTTGTCACGATGTAACTAGATGAGGCACGGCACAAGGCACGAGGAGTGAAGATTGGGGCACGGCGCGGAATAAAAGCGGAGCCCTCCAAAAAACATGGGCTGAGATTGATGCGGACAAAAAACAGAAAAACAGAATCTAAACGCGAAATTCGTGATCCTCTGGATCTCTGAAGGTAAATTGCGAGTGAGGACTCGGCAAAACTCCCGCTGTTAATTTCGGTGCAGCCGCGTCGTGGCTCCGGGCCCCATTTCAGTCCACCCGAATTTGAGCTCTTTCATTTTGTGTGTGAGGCCTTTTCGCTAATTCAATGCACTTTGCTGGGAATTAAGCGGCGGATGCATTGCATGCATGTCCCAGTCAGCAGCCGGCGCGGCTAACTTCGGGCTCCGGAGACCTTTCCCGGTTCATTTGCTTAAATTTCTCGTGACTGGGCGACGAGCAATTACCCGCCACTGCGGCACAGTTGCAAAAGCCCAGCGCATATTGTCAGGTGAACAATAAAAAAAAAGGTTCTATATCTATAGTGTTTTTCACGATTTTTAGATTTTCCTATAAAGCTTATATACAACTACAGAAATTATCAATTTTTTTAAATGTACTTAAACTAGGACTTAAAAGCTAGATTAAAAAATTAATATGGATACATATCTTATTTCCACATTACATTTGACAGCCCTCTTGAGTTTATAAATTTTAACAGCAGACTTTATTTTTCATTAAGGCCTAAACAGATAAAAAGTTCCACAGCACTCGTCTCCACTCGCAAAAAGTAACCGAACAGATAAGCCGTTCACAAATGTCACAAATCTGTTCATTTGATGTGTTACTTTACTCGAATGCACTGAAATTATGGAGGAAGTTGCTTTAAAACATATTTCATGTCTCTAAATAGTTCCTTACCAGAAATTTGAAATCGCACTTCAACTCACACACATCCCATCACAAAATCAAAAATTTCAAACTGCCCTTTTGACATTTGCGAGTTTTAAAAGTAGAAAGTTGGCGAACTTTTCAAGGGACGAGTGTTAACCACTTGCTTATCTGTGCAGTCCCCTTCATTTTAATGTAAAATTGATGTATTTGGCATTTGCGAGTGGTGACGAGTGCTCTGAAACTTTTTATCTGTTTAGGCCTTTAAGGTGTAATTTGACAAAAAAATCGTTACTTTTTTGAAAAAAACCAAAAAAAAAAAAAATTGGCTATTTGAAGTTTTTATGCAAAACAAATGCCAGATTCTGAAAGAGCACCCCCAAAACCCCCTTATATACGAATTTTGAGGAAATTCGCCCCAATTTGCTATTCGAATCGTACAATTGAACTTCCGTGCACAAAATCCTTGTTTTGCGCATTAATGGGTTAAATCACTTTAAATATCTTGAGATCATTAGAATATACAAGAGGGAATTAGACATAATATTTTAAAATTTGTGATTCTAAATATCAAGTAGTGGAAATTGTAATGTAAAATTATAATTCCCGAGTAAATGATAATGGTGTTATGACGGTTGGAATCTTCTTATTTAAAAATCCTTATTATTTTGAACGATGGATGCAATGGAGCGCCTATTTGCGGTGTTGCCGCTTATGCGGTTCGAGTTTATTGCCGGTCATTGCTGCACGAACGTTCTAGCTGGACCTTGGCACCTTCATTTGTTTCACAGCACAATTGATTTTGAGCGATTCTTCTTAGAGGAGCACCTTTTACCCGTCCGTCTTCCGCCTGGAGGGTGCTTTGCCTTTCTGCTGGGCCTGGGCTTGGCCTTGCTCCTCTGCTCCTCTGCTCCTCTGTTCACTAGCGAGTGCCCTGGGACTGGGAGCCCCATTTGCATGGAAAACTCTGCCAGAACCAAGAGATAAGAAAAATATTGATGAATATGCTCTCGGATGTCGGCTGTCTGCCGCTGGGGATCTTGCAAAATGCGGTGATGGACATTGAGGTCAATCGATTATATATTTTTGCTCTGTGGCAGAGAGCTCTGTAGGGCCCCTCGTCATCCAGTTTGCTCCGATGTCTTCCATGATGAATAATGCTGAAATATGAGCGGGGCCGAACCTGTAGGAAATTTATTTTTACCATCGTTCGCAGGCGAGGCACAGAGCAACGCGCGCTCCCCTACAAGCCGTGGCTGGAGGAAGCTTCAGCCCCACTAAAAATTACTCGCCACGAGGGACTGCGAGGGTCAGGCCAGGGTTCTCGTGAATCGGATTATTTTTATGAGAATTGCAGTTGATTTTTGTAAGGTAATGAAGAGGAGGTATATATAGAAAATTGTATCGATAAGGGATATAACCGTTCTTGTTTCTGGGGCCATTTACAAAATAATTTTGTTTCTTTTTTGGCTCACAGAATTTTGAATGTTTTATACATGAGGGGAATTTAGCCGAAAATAGTATCCATTTTTGTCTATGTCCATAATTTATGTCCTGATAGTATAATGCTGTCAACAACATATAACATTTAAACTCTAATTAAACATCAAGTAATGACACAGAATTTTATGGATGACATTTCAAACTATTAGAGTCAGTCACATTGCCAAATTTCCTTGTCTATTCAAACTATTAGATCTGTTTGTAATACACCTTTAGAAAATGTAAATCGAAAACTAGGTAATCTTGTCGAATTGAAAAATTTTTGTTTCACACACTTTCAGAATGGCATTTCTGTTAACTGCATAGATACTGACTTTAGTAAGTTTTGAACATTTCAACCACCATTTGTTAATAAAGATCATCTAGCTATTAAAACTCATATAGTTTTATTTACTATTCCTCGTTATTTAAGGGATTTTTCCGGGAAAAAAATTTTCGATTTTATTTTTTAATATTTTTTTTTGTCATATTTTGAGATATCGTTTTGAAATTTTTCAGGTATGTTTATTTAACTTTAAAGAGTACAAGTATATTTTTTTGACTTTTCCGTTGGTTTTTTGTGCCATTCAAAATTAAAAAATAAAAATTACAATAATTATTTGTGTACAATTTAAAGTTAAATAAACATACCTTAAAAATTTTAAAACGATATCTCTTTTCTTTGTATGAAAAAAAAAATATTAAAAAAAATGTTTTTTTTAAAAATTTTCCCAGAAAGACTCCTTAAGGAGTTGAAAATCAGTTCAAGGGTACCACAGTGCAGAAATCTATGCCGACTACTTTTAATCTTAATTAATTTACATTCCATTATACTGATTAACCTAAAATTTTGCAATTATCCCTATATACATTTATGCCATTTACAAAATCCGCCTCAATCATTTTATCTTCAGTAGGCATTGTAATTATCATTAAAAGCTTATTACTACAAATCATTAATGATCCCTTTTAATTTTCTGTGTGATTATTATCTAATAATGAAATCCATAAATAGTAATTAATACCTGCTAATTACTACGCATTTGTAAAGGCTGTGTAACTGTGGAGTTAGATATGTATGTCAATTCCCTCATAACTCCCACGAATTATTTATATTTAAAGTGGCGCCTTGGCTTGATTTTCACCATATGATGTTTATAATGTACATAAGACAATAATGAAGATAATCAGTTATGAATAAGAAAATCAGCACGTTTAAGTTTGAATTAAACATTCGTTGAAACCGTGACAAGAATAAATCGATGTGAACATTTTTACATAACATGACATAACGCCATTCGAAATTGCAGATTTTATTAACGCAATCATCTAGATATTCTGTAATGAGAAAAACTGAATATTAATGATAACCAAATAGAAACACTACTATTGTTGATATGATATAATGATAATTCCAGTGTTCCAATAGACTGCTCTATAAATTTTGGGAATCAATTTGAGAACTCATCAGTGCGCGGGGATAAATATTTTATTTTCTATTTTAGAAGCTTTACTCATGCTTATTGTGGGTCATCAATCTAAAGCATTACATTATTGAATGTTATGCTCTGTTTGCTAGATGAATTAAATTGATATTTTTATATTATTTTTTCAATATTCAAAGGTACCTCTGTTCAAAACTACCATCTATCTGATACAAATTAAAGTAAGAGTTAATTATAGGTGAAAGCCATATTTGACCGTGACTTTTATTTTCACTTGTATCTTCAGCTATTACAGTGCCTGCAATTTAGTTTCTTCTGGATTTTAGAAGGGTTGAATAATTTTTCTCTAGGATAATTATTTGTTTGAATTTTTTATTTTATAAAAACTATAGACACGATATATCGAAAAACACTTTGGGTTTTTATTTATACAATTTTCTAGTAAACAAAGAGTGTTATAGAATTCCAAAATTGTTATTATAAAATTGAAAAATGCAACGATCTTCATGAGTTCCCTTTAAAAAAGATGTTAAACGATTGCCTTAGAACTCGTGACAGGATAAATAAAAAAAATTAATGAACAAAAATTTATAATTATGAACAAAACCACAGCGAGTTTAATGAAAAGTAGAATGCAAAAAGATATTTCGAAATATATTAACAATTGAATTTTTTATCGAGGTGCCCATAAGAGAAATGCTCGTTGTAAATGTGTATTATACAATAAAGAATAAATCATTGTTTCAGGCCTACTTTACTGACCTGTAGTATCTAAATTATTGGGGATTTCGACTTCGAAATTTTTACACTGTATTCTTGAAACAATATGCAATGAATATATGGAAAATCAAAAAAAAAAAAAACAAAAATTTAAAAAGGATACCCTTAAATTAAACTTTCGTCAACAATAATTATAGAATATACATATATTCGGTGAATCATATAGCATATCTGAAGAGTGTATTCTGTGCAGTGACGGCCGTTTTTGGATCGTAATTTGAGGGAATTTTTTTCTTGGGATCAGTAAAAGATTTTTGTATAAGAATATATTTAATTTATTTTAAAAACAAAGAAACTGCTGATTCTAAGGCGTGCAAAATTTCAGGCGTTCAAGGGGCATTCCTAAAAGGTGTCCGACTTCTGCGGAGTTTGAAATGCAAATTTCCAAATTGTTATTAATTTTAAATTTGTTGACTATAGTCTGAACGGCTGTAAAGTTAAAATATTTAAAGTTACGAAAGTTATGCTAATACAAAGAGAAACGTGTAATTTTTTGGAGCTTTTTTCGGAGTAAATATTGATTTGTTGAAACGTAGTTTCGAAGCGGGTTCAAAGTTTTGGATTACAATTACACCGCTCTACTCACGTCGAAATTCTAAGCCCTATAAGTTCCTTAATTTAACAAATTTCCAAAAACCCCTTTTCGGGCATATTGTTCAGTGTTATTAGAATAATAAAAAAATGCAAAAACAGAAATCGATTTTTTCAAAACGTCACTGCAGTATTAACATATATATTATGCATATTATTGGCTGGTTACTATGTCGTGTTTTCAGTTTTTCTATTTTCGCACTAACGCTAAGCAGCTCAATGAACATTAGCCGAAGCAGGGTAACAAAAAATTCCATCGATACCAGGAAGTGTTTGTAAGCCGCGTAAAATCGTAACGTAACCGCTGAACAGCCGCGCGCCGTCGCCGGTTAACAAAAAAACCGACCCACCTAAATCAAAGCGCCCAAGTCCAGTCGATAGGTTGTGTTTTTTTATTTTATTTATGCTGACCGTACAATCTCGTGTAGCCCTGCCCTACGGCTCGATTATACAATAGAATAAAAGTCGCGGGCAAATGAAGCCGATAAAAAAGCGACAAAAGAGTTTTATCGCTTCGTTAACGCTTTTTAATTCGCGGTTTCCTAAGTCCCCCTAATTTTTTTTATCGATGGGTGCGTTCAGGGGATATTATGAAAACAACGAGCGCCTCCTGGGTGTCAAATCGAAGGGACGAGGAGAGGCCTAAACAGAAGTATTGGTGGCGCTCTGTTCATTTTTAAAAATTCAAAAAAAAAGGCCTCGTATCGCGATGCTGAGCAATCTGATTGCTGAACCAAATTTGGTGGGTTTTATATAATTACATTAGAAAACAAAAGCTTGCGGGTGACCTCGCTAATCGCGAGTGCGCGGCGTGTGGTAGAAATATAATTGGCAGGAAGTTTTTTTCGGTTCGTTCGGTCGTACCTACTCGTACAAAACGCTCTATTTTGGGGGAAAAAAAACGAATTTTTTTATCCTCATTTTTTTGGGGCTTGGAGCTTCCTCTTTCCATTACGCCACAAAGTAGCGCTTTTGTTTTTAGAGCTCCGATCAGAGGAAGTGGGGACAATTAATCGATACTTACATCTTTTATGCTTGCGATGTGAATTTGCAATTTTCATTCTTATGCCAGGGGGAGGGAGCAATGAAATATACTGCGGTAAATCGATTCGAAATCAACTCAAGGTCAGAGCTGGATAGGAATCAATCCTTTAGGAATTAAATTACATTGAAAATTCAATTCCCTGGAATTGTAGTTTGTAATTGATTTGTTTCAATTCCTTAGTGCTAGACTTGAAAAAGTCTTCAATTCCATTAGGAGGAATTGTAATTGTTAATTAATAATGATCAATTACTTAGTATTGGACTTGAATTATTCGTCAATTCCACTACAAGCAATTTTATTTGTAATTTCGTTTGTCTTCATTCTAAAATGGAATGTCAATCTGCAATGAATTACTATTTGAGAGATTGTATTCTTACTTCTAAAAACTGATTAAAAAAAAAAAAAAAAAAAAAAATCCAATTCTTTATTTTTCTCACTTCTTTCCAAGGATTTTTATCACAGCGTCATAAAAACACTCAGTTCCTCTCGGATTATTTCTGAAGATGTATGTACGTCTTCTTGGTTTAACCTGCAATACAAGTTATTACATTTTACAAATATCTACACTCAGAAAAATTTGTAAGTAAAATATCAAGAAAACCATGTAAAATTTACGAAAAATACCAAGGACGTCGAGGCAACGAAGAAATTCTCGTAAAAATGATTTCCTTAACGTTAGAAAAAATTTCTTACGAATTTTGCCGCAGTTTTTAAGATAAAAAATAGTTCTAAAAATCAGCAATATTTATTATCATTTGAAAAATTTTATTTTACGAAAATTCTCGTAGTTTTGAAGAAGAAATTCTGTTAAGGCTACATTTTATCTATATTATATTAATACTTAGATTTTTAGTTCTACAGTTCTAGTTCATAGAAAAGTTTGTAAAATCAACGTACCTTTAAATTTTGAAGTCTTTTGGTAGATTTGATATAATAATAAAATTATATAATATGTAGAGTGTAATATAATTATATAGGTATTCTTTAAAATAAAGCTAGTAATAGCATTCTTCATGCAAGGTCTTGCCGCTTCTGTCTGCAACAAAAGTGTTTCACTAATGCTTTAAAAGAGGTTAACAAATTTATTCTCTGATTTTAGTGCTTTAACAGCAAACAACAATAGATTTCTTTGAATTTAGAAAAATGCTAACTATTTATATTAATTTCATTAAATCTTTTGCATAAATAAGCAAGTCCATATCGTAGGTAGTTTATCGTTTATTTTAGAAAGAAATTTCGTAAAACTGAACTCCGTGAAGATTTTATGAAATATTGTTTATGATCAACGAACAACATGCAGAATTTAACGAAGATATTTTAACAATAATTAACATAACTTTTGCTAATTTCAATAATATTTTATTTTAATAACAACTGAACATTTTATAAAAACTTCAAAAATATGTAGTAAATAATTTCTATGACAAATTTCCTAAATATTTTACGAAATATTTTTCAAAGCAATTCGAACATTAAGAGACTCAACTAAATAAATATTAATTAGATAAGGAGAACTAATTAAGTACTACTAACGATGATATTATCATAACCAAAGTGAATTAATTCGTCATAATTATTGAAATATTGTGTTGAATTTAAATAAAGCAGAAGAAAAGGTTTTTTAGAATTTGGAAATCAATTCCTCAAATATTAATTGATTATACGTTGACAGAAATTCATTTTTTTCCAAATACTTTCGAAATCAAAATTCGTTATAATGGAATTAACGAATAATTGAAGTCCATTAGTAAGAATTTGATCATTATCAATTAACAATTCCAATTCCAATTCCTCCCAAAGGAATTGAAATCTTCGTCAAGTCCAGTACTAAGAAATTCAAAATATTAATTCCCTGGAATCGTAATTGTAATGTAATTGAATTTACCTAGATTTGCTCAATGCTTCCGGGGTAGTTTCGAAAACAAACTTTTCCTTAGGGCTCGGGGTCACTGTTGAGCTGAAAATGTGCTAACGACCGATAAAGACGACTTACGATTGAAAAATTATCGTAAATTAGATTAGATATGGTTGTTTGTTTGCTGAAAACCATTCGGAATCACTCATTCTTCCCCCTCGCCCACAACCAGTGCAGAAAACTTCGATAATCGAATTATCTTCGAAGCAGAACGCACAAGTTGCAAGCGTTCTTCTCTCTCTTAACGAGATAAGAAAACTTTCGCATCTGCGCTTCTTAGTCACTATGAATTAGTAGCAATCTTGCGATAACAGCGCGCGTGAACCATGGAAAGTTTTAAATCTAGGCCAAAGGGACTAAAAGACGAGAGCGAGGTCACGGAAGCGCTCCGAGCCCCCCTGCTGCCTCGGCCTCTAGGTGGCGTGCTTGTCGTGCTAGGCTATAAAAGACATCAAGCCCAGCTGACTCATTCACGGGCAGAAAATTCAAATTCGCACCGAGGAACACACAATTCACAATTCCGCGTGATTTTAATTTTTAATTTATTTTTTGTGCTCGCTTTAAAGCAGCACATTTTCACCTTTAATGCCGCTGCTGCTGCGGTGTGACTTGCATAAGAATTAATCGATATATAACATAAAAACGGGCTGAATAAATTGAAAACACCTTTGACATCGTGGTGCACAGCCACATACCATACATACATACCTTATACTGTAATGTACTGTTATTGTAATCCTGAAGCGGTTACACGCGGTTTCAGGCGTGTAAGTGGGCAGGCAGGCGAGCGAGCGCGAGGTGCGAGAGAGGGTATCTGCACCCGCCCGCGAATGCTAATCACAAAAATCGCCTTGACGCGAACAAGAAGAAGAGGCGTAAGTGAGTCTTTGGGTCAGTAACCGTGTATTTTCCGCGCTCTGCACCGTTACAGTAGGTAGCTTGGCCGCACGGCCATTATTATTCCCCCCTCGTCTTGTCGTGGTTATTGGCTGTTTGTCTCGGTAATGAATCGCGTCCTGATAAACGGCAGCATGGCTGCATTGATAAGGGCTTTCTGGCTGCAGATAAGATAAAATGAACCCTCTTGTTGTTTTCCAACTCAAATATTGAATTCAACTAAAGTGGGCCAATGGGTCAGAGAAATTGACCAAGATGGCGCGTCGGTCACGCGGGCGGGCGGTCAGGATGGGTGCATTTATTCGGATCGATAGTAATCTGATAACGAGTGCGGTGGTCGGGGATGGAGCCAGATAATTATTAAGTGAGTGCTTTCTTGGTCAATTAATTAACTGCTTTGGAGATTTCCAGAGAATCAAGTACGGTCAATGATTTATGAGGTAACGAGAGGTCACATCTTGTGAACTTTGGTTGAGTAGACACGTTGTGGGTCTGGCTGGCTACACACATAAGTGGAAATTAAGGCGGACAGGAGAAAATTATATGGAGTTTAGAATTACTTGGCATTTACAGAAGCAGGAAAAATAAGAGAAGCTAAAGAAATTTCCTTGTACAAAGTTACACCTTCTAATAGGCTGATAAGATAATTTTTAATTACACTAATTGGGGAGTATAGAAATTACACAAATTCAACACTTCTACTCATATTCAGGATGTTATAGAATAGATTTATAGGCCCAACCTAACACAAAACCGTACGTGTTGATATATCAAATAAATATATGAACAAACCTAAAATTGAAATATATGGTATGTAGGTATACTATATTTCCATGCGGAGTTGAACCAGGTTTGAACTCGTATTAGTAACATGCAAACACGGGTTTCGGTTGGGTTTCACTGACATATGTCATCTGATTCATTTGTATTGTGTGTTGGTGGGCAGACTGCAGTGGACAGATGATGTGTGCGAAACTCTATTGAAAATAATAGAGGGCAAAATATTATAAAGTTATTAGATGACAAGAGGCATCCAAAAAAGTACCTTTTGAAATTAGTCCAAGAAGATTTTGAAGAAAGAGCCTGACTGGAAAAAGGAAGAGAAGGAAAAGAAGTTCAGAAAATGTAAGATCATCAAACAAAAGGAGATCATATATTACACCTTTTCTCACATCCACATACTTGGCGGTTTTCTTTTAGACAAATTACTTATACACTATTGCAAATACCTACTTAATCATAAATTGATTTTGAAAATTTAAATTTTTCAACCTTCGAATAGCACTCCAAAAGGTTTTCTTTGCAGTTATAAAATTTCTTGACACTAGACGCATTATTTCTTCAGTCTTTGTTTTATATGCACATAAAAAAAAAATTCAACCTTTTTGTTGTCCATCGTCTGGTTTCACTTTCAGTATCGCATTTACTCGAGTCAGGAGGAGTTCAGGTTAACCCTAACTCAATCACGTGCATGAAAACCTAAAAATAGTAATAAAATAACAAGAAACTCTTCGTTAAACATTCGTCTTCTTATGTCGTACGATTGAAAACACATTTGACATAAGACAATTTTCTTACATTTATTTGCTTATTCGTTATATTATAGCGTGCAATAAGAACAAGTTAACATTTTTTACGAATGGAGACTTATTTAACAAGTTAGGCAAATATATCTCTTGAGTAATAAAATGTTTTACTTAATCACGATGGATACGTGTTGAAGAATGAATGAATCATCATGAATCAAAGTTGACATTAAAGTTACATATAAAGGATATAAAGAACGTTTTCTAAGCCCGACAGAAATATAAATTTAAAAAGTAACAAACAGGTTAGTGTGAGTCTATTCATTATGACTGGGTTCCAAACTTCCAATAAGCTTCTTAATTGCATATTTCCCGTCCCTCTCTTAATTAAATGCATTTTTACTTGCTGCCATTTTTATATAATGAATTTTTCTGCATTTATCATCCGAATGTTTTTGATAGCGCTTGTGGCAACTTTGACATGTGAATGAGTTTTAATTTATTTATACAATAAAATGTTTACGAAAATTAGTTTTATTAATTTTTTTCCTGACTACTTACATGGTATCCAATTATGATCATGCACACGTAAATTTTAAACGATGTGACCTTTTGATGGTAGGTATAATAACAATTTTTGTAATCATTCACGCTTTGCAACGCGTTATTTTTAAATATTGCCTTGTTTTGATTGTCATTTTATTAACCTTCGTTTGGCCAACCTGACCAGTGACATGGTTCATCGTTAAGATTAAATTTTCCGGTATGGTATCTGTCAAATCAGTGTCGTGTCGGAACATTTATTTTCGGCATCAAATGTATTTTTCTTTTACACGACACATGTCTTTCTTTAAAATTACATTTCATTTCAGAATAAAAGGGCATAATCTGTCGTTTTTTAATTAAAGTCTCACAAAGCATAATTGATTGGGTTGTACTTTATATAATTTGCAAGTCGTTTATAGGTAGTTAATAGATTTCATATTTGCTTTAAGACAGGTATCATTTTTCAGTACTTCGGTAAGGAGTGAAATCGAGGCAATTGCAATAAAATTAATCAAAATATTTGCCTTGAAATTATGATTAAATTGAGATTAAAACCTCTACGCAAAATTAGTCTATCATAAATTTGGGTGGTCGCACTGAAACATCATAAAAACGTGATAGCCATGAAATTAAAGAAGCACTTTACTACATTGATAATGCATAAAATTTTATAGAATGTATTACATTTGCCCCAATTGACCCTAATAAAAGGTTTAGTGGAGCTAATTGCATTTTATTACATTACATTATTGGAAAGAAGGTAAAACTAAAAATAAATGTAACAATCATGAAAGTTATGATAGCAAAGTACATATTTCAGTATTAAATAAGTTTTTCTTTTCGTCTCTTCTTAATTATTGGATTATTGTAAAAATTTAAGTCGTTTTATTACTGTATAAAGAGTATAAAAGATTATATTGTGCTAAATTCAACTAAAGTTTAAAATTCAAGTAGTTCAAGTTGTGTATGTGCTGCACATGTTTCATTTTATCGTGTTGTATAAAAACTTACATAGTTGATTCAGGTCAAAACGATAAGAAATGTTGAATTAAAGACATCTATCTTTGCATCAGGGGATTTTGAAAACGCACTGACGCAAAAGTACTTGACAATTTCCCTACAATTCGATTCAATGGGCAGAAATTATAAGCTCTGACTTCCTCGATCTAATATTTACTTTCTTTTTCTGTCATTGTGACTTGTGAATCGAACGGTGAACCATTAGTCAAAACACGTCGTCTTTTTATTTAGAGCTTGCTGCCTTCTTCTTTCTGTTTATATAGTTTGCATCGTATCCAACCAGCACGTTTTGATTTAATCGAAAAGAGGGCGTTACGCAATGAAATGGGTACTTGTGCTACATACGTGCGGATTTCATCGTGCACCAACATCTCTCTTTCTGCTTTTAATTTGATGCCATTTCTTCTTCAAAACAAAGCAGTGCTCGTCACATGATGACTGGTTGGATGGTTTTGATGGTTGCTACTGTGATTCACCTATCATACCTATTTTCATCCTGCCTCTTCAGTGAAAACATCGAAAAAGGGAAAGTGTGTTTGACCGGAAATCACATAGAAAAAAAAACAAGACTTGCAAGTACTTTCTTAGCTCGAGATGAGGTTCCATAAGAAAAGGGTGGTATTGTATTAAGTTAGTATCCAATTTCTTGAGTTGATCAGATGGAAGATTTCGTAATTTCCACGTGCATTTTTCATTTCCCGCCAATTTGTATAGGTTGCTTTTGCATTTTTTCCTATTAATTCATTTTAATGGACCTCTCCGATGATGACTTAAGTGGCTCTCAATGCTTTGTGTGTTTTGAAACTTCATACACGGCCCAATGAGTGCCTATTTTGTAATATACCTATATTTATACATGTAGTATAATGAGCCGCACACTATTTTCCCCGAGAGCACGCTTTTTTCTGCATTGAACGCGCACACTATATGAAGCGGACGGCTTCGGCGGCTGATGAAAGATCGAAGAGATTCAATTAATCCACGATTAAAGCATCGTGAAATAGTCCATTATTTACGGACTGCATGATGTATTTTTATTTTTTTGTCTCGTCTCGCCGTAGACGCTCGAATGGATCGCAGGTTTCCATTCAATTTTGCAATGCGTCTCAGGCGGCGGGGCGGATTGGGTAACTACTGGTGGTATGTGGTCCGGTGTCTCACTGTGCATGAGAATCCGTTTGTGCGGTGGCGATTTGAATTATTTATCGCGGTTTTGTTTGTTTACCTTCAAAGTTTTCGTAAAAATGTTGCGATGTTGGGACAGATGATGGCTCTTCTGAAATATACATTTTTTTAAGGTGCTTTGATCTTTTGCTGACAGATGAATTAACCTTTTCTTTTTGTGAAAAGGTGGAGAAGTTTTGCGAATTTAAAGATTGGTATTTATACAATCAATTTGAGTTGTATCGAAATAACGACAATAAAAATTAGATATTCTCTGGTGAAAGTACCAAAGCTCTCTGTTTTCTTTGTATATGTTCTTGAGAAAAAATAAATAAAGCTTTCCGTATTGCACTAAATAAAATCTAAAACCACTTTTTTCGAAATTGTTTGTGGTTGAAGTTTTGTGAAAAACTCTTAAACGAATATTCAGAAAGTAGTCCATCTATTCAAAATATTATTACATTCAGAAAAAAAAATTCACTGTTGAAAACCATAATTTTAATAGTTGATGTTACAACACATAAAAGTTATTATTATTATATTAAGAATGACACTTTAACTTGCAACAACAAAAGCACAAAGCACAAGCAACAATAGCTCGGTTGGTAGCGCGACTCGGCATTGGCTGTGAGCCAGCAGGGCGGTGGAAGTTGTGGGTTCGATTCCCACCAGGTATCTTGGTCACAAAAAATAGTCACATTGGGGATCTATAAAAATTGCGCCTAAGTGTCATCAATCCCGGAAACTTCCACTCTTTTCAAGAAGCTTTTGATTAACAACTTTGACATTGTTGACAAAAACCTGAACCGATCTGACCAATAAAAGATCTTCAAATCAACAACTTTTTTGGATGGAAATATCTAAAGATTCAGGGTCAGCGAATATGCCAGATCTTTCTAGTAAGTGATTTTTGGCGATCTCGTCGAAAGATATGCCTTTGTTATTATTCTAGAATTTTTAATTTAAAGTTTTATCTTCATGCCATTATATTACTAATTTTATTTGATATATGAGTAAGTACTCACAAAAATATACGATTTAAAAATGTCGGGAATTAAGGAAAATATATTAATTATATTTTTGTTTACAAAGAAAGTGAGAATTATTTTTCTTATAATTTGAAATTATTTTTATTTATAAATATATAATTAAGAATTTTGTCCATTCAATATATATTTTACTACTTTTGCTATGCGTATGTAGACTTTTGTGGTATAGTGTATATAGACACGAACGTATATGTATATCTCAAACAGAACTTATGTAGTTAAATTTTTATCAGATTTTATTTACATGGTTTTTCGAAGAACTTATCTACCGTGTAGAAAAAGAATTTATCGAGTTTATTTGATGGTTTGTTTTAGCAACAGATTGAAGTTGACTTTTTTATTACAAACATAACATAAAAATCTCGTCTGACTTGTTTTCCAGTATGAGAATTTTGTTTTGACATATCTAATGACAGTGACATCAAAATAGTAATTAAGTCAGAATATGCATCACAAAGATTTGGTTATTATGGGCCTTATTTTGGCTGTCACGTTACTTTTCGTGAGGTGATAATTTATAGCTGAATTACGAAGAAATTTTCTTATAAGAAACAAATAGAGACAATTCAGCCATAAGCTGTCACGTCACGGAAAATGAAATGACAGTCAGATTTAGGTCTTGTGATTTATGTCTTATCACGATTGTAGAATAGCCCTGTAAATAAATAAGTTTATATTCAAATCAATTTTGATATATTTTTGTACTGGAATCATATTGCTTCATTTTTCATTAGTGAAATTTCTTAATTTAATTTTATACAAAGTCCTTCAAGGATTTATTTTTTTTTCCAAGTGTGATAAAGAAGGCACCTTGAGCTGCTTAAGACGAAAGTATTTCTGTCTTTAGCAAAAATATCGTTTACAATTTCTCCCCACTACGTTATGAGTAAAACAAATTATAAAGAAAAAATCGTGTACAAGGACGGACATTTTTCACGGTTGGAATTCGCCTGTTTTTTACGTAATTGAAAAATTCAAAGAGAACCCCTCTGCGCGGTTCGCAATTAATTTGCTCGTGTGGCGGCAACAATTCAATTTTCTTTTTCTGTTTTGTATTTCTTCTCACAGGAAAAACGAAAGAAGCTAAAAATAAGAATCACAGGAAAGAAAAATATATATTAAAAAAAAAATGCGCGCTAATTCTTTGAATTAACGAGAAAAAAAACAAAAAGCCAAAGAAAGTGAAGCTCTCTTCGAATACTCCACCCACACTCTAGAAGCATAGAGAAGTTAAAAAAGTATATTTTGCATCAAGAAAGAAAACGAGTGCTTCAATAAGGGCAGTGAAGAAGACGAAGAACGGGCGGGCAGGCACAAGAAGACTAAGAAGAAGACCGCACCTTTGCGCCCATACATCGCAGCGGGGATTCCCCATGAGGTGGCTTACGGCCGGTGTTTTGTGTTTCTTGGGTTTCTGCTCATTTTCATGAAACAATAGGATAATTTGCACATAAATTGGATTTGCCGCGATTACTTCTTCCCGACCCTGCGCCGCTCACCATCGATAGAGGCCGTAAGAAGTGACTTACCTTGCTGCGGAAATATTTTCATTATTTTCCCAGTTTTTTTTTTTTTTTACCTTAATTTCGTTTTTCCGCTCTTCTCTCGCGAAGGGCAGGTAAAAAAAATCCGATAGTATACCACGCGAACCAATCACCGTTTGCCGTTCACACCTGGTCGAGAACAATCAAAGTGGACGAGGAAAAAAACGGTAAAATCGTTGAGGTGCTGCTTCTTCTATGTAAGAAGATGTTGCGATCTCCCACTCATCTTGTGGGTGGTCATGGTCCAACATCGGCGGCTAAAAATTCCCACCACGTCACTGCTGCGGTAAACGGCGGCATTGGCGGGAGAGGTGCTGGATCTGGTGCTGGTGCTACAACACGTACAAATCTAATGGCCAATGGAAATGCAACGACAGGTGCTACTACAAATAATTCGCGTTCCTCTCCTAGATCATCGCATAATTCGACTACGACAACCACCACAAGGACGTCACTGTTCGACTCGTGTCACAGGAAAATTCGTCTAATTGGCGGTGGACCAGTTGCCTTTCTTGGTGGACTTGTTGCGTAAGTCGATTTTTCTTGTTTTTAATTTCGCTTTAATAAACAAAATACCCCTTTATTATGTAATTTTCGTACTTGTGTTGAGGATGGCCGGGATAATAAAAGATCTTTGTTTTCTTTTATACAAAACCTTATATTAAAGTCCTGACACAATCAAATGCTGATGCCGGTCCGTCTCCGAAGAAGTATGGCGGTGGAATCCGCTCAGCGGCTCGCATCCGGCAATATGGCGGAAAACGTCACATTCGGCGTTGGGAGATAATAGGTCGGGTGCGTTCGTAAACTACTTCGTAACAGTTCGTCCATCCTGACGAGGTGATTCGTCCTCGAACACAGTGTTGCACTCTTCGCCTTCTTCGCCTTCCTCACCATCGCTGTAAAGGTCTCCTTCGAAGTCGGAACACCATGGCTTCATTTTGTCCGACGCATAAACAGAATTGAACTTCCGTTGAGAAATCTGAGAATGTGGGATGTCTTCTATGGTATATCGATCATTTCCTAAAGACGCAGTTACGATGTATGGCCCTTTGTACTTAGGGTCAAGTTTTCTAGATTCTCCGGTTGATATAGCAGGTCGTTCAATAACCACCAGGTCGCCGACATCATACTTTCGTGGGGCTTTATGTGAGGCATCGAATCGGTGTTTTTGTTTCGCTTGTACGGCTACAATGTTCTCGGCAGATGACTTTCGAATTGCGTCCAAGGATTCTCCTACACTGTTATCTGGAAAAGAATCATCATTATGAAGAGCCAATAATATTTTGTTGCATAAGGCGTTTCTCGGATGGAACCCGAATAAGAGTTCTTGAGGAGTCTTCTTGGTCGTTGCATTCTTCAGAGAGTTAAGACCCCATTGTATCGATCTCAGGTGCTTGTCCCAAGATTTTCCGTCCTTAGCCATGGGCCCTATAGCCGATAAAATGGTGCGATTGTACCTTTCGATTAAGCCATTTGATCGTGGTGTCCGTGCTGCAGTCATGACATGAGTAATTGCGCTTTCCATGCAGTAACGTTGAAATTCTTTAGAGGAAAACGCGGTTCCTCTATCGGAAATAATTCTCATCGGTGTACCAAAATGTTGGCTGATATCGTCCAAAGCTTTAATCACGGGACCAGTGCAAGTGTTACGAACAGCCTTCAAAACAACATAACGAGTGAAACCGTCAATTATGCCCAGGATGTGTGTCATCCCCGAGGAAGATTTCGGGAATGGTCCGAGGTGATCGACGTGTATGGTATGGAAGGGTATAGGAAGTCTCTGGTAGTTGTGTAATTCGCCCTCAAGTTTTCCGCTGGGTTGCTTGTAGTAGACACATTCCACACATGATTTAATGTAGTTCTTTACACAGTTCCGCATTCGGGCAAACCAAAAATCTTGACGTAACAACTCCAACGTTCGCTCAACACCATAGTGCCCAATATCATCGTGGCACGATTTGATCACCTTCCATCTCGTTCTTTTCGGAACTACCCAGCGTGGTAATCCATTCACAATTCTGAATAGTCGGTCGTTCTTCAATGTGTAGTTTTCGTGAATTTCCTTATCTTCGGACGTAATTGGTTGCTGCTGTAAAATCCTTACTATGTCTCGAATTTCCGGGTCTTCTCTTTGTAAGATAGCAAGCCAGTCTGTAATGTTAATAGTGACGCTAAATATATCCAGCGAAGCAGGTTTTGGTTCTTCTGGTCTTCCAGTGGCATTTCGACTCAGAGCATCGACATACGTTATCTTCTTACCCTGCCTATACTCTACGTCGAAATCGTATTCCATGAGTTTTAACCACCATCTCGCGATACGTGGCTGCAGCTCCTTTTTATTGGCTGTAGCACGCAAGGCTTCACAGTCGGTAATGACTCTGAAATGACGACCCAGTAGATAAATTCGAAATCGTGTCACTGCTTCAACCACAGCTAAGGTTTCGAGTTCATAGCTATGGTAAAAACGTTCCAAATCCGTGGTCTGACGGCTAAAATACGACACCGGTTGGAGTAAGTTGTTACTGTCTCGCTGCATTAGTACTCCACCTAATCCTAGTGAACTAGCGTCGGTGTGTACCTCGTGCGACAATTTTGGATTATATAGCGCCAATAAAGGTTTGCTGACTAATTTACATTTCAGGATATTAAACGCGTCTTCCTGTCTTGTAGACCATTTAAACTCAGCATCCTTTCGCAGCAACTCGGTCAGGGGTTTAGCTAATTCCGCGTAATTCTGGACGAATCTGCGGAAAAAACTCGTCAGCCCAATAAACTGACGCAACGTGTGTTGGTCGATTGGTCTATTAAAATTTTCAACAGCTTCGAGTTTTTTAGGACTAGGACGAATTCCATTGATTGATAATTCGTACCCTAGAAATTCTATTTCCGTTCTGAAAAAGTAGGATTTAGTCAACTTCAGGGTCAGATTTTCTTCTTTGATTATAGCTAAAAATCGTTTCAGCTTCTCCATACCATCAGTAAAAGATTCACATGGGATAAGGACGTCATCGAAATATACTACCACTTCTCCCGGTCTCATTCTCCTGGCTAACACGTTCATGATCCGTTGGAAAACGGACGGTGCATTTACGAGGCCAAAAGGCATACGCGCAAACTCGTATTGGCCGTCGGGTGTGATAAAGGATGTGTACTGTCTTGATTTTTCGGAAATAGGTACTTGGTAATAGCCCGATGCAAAATCTAAGCCGATAAAATATTTGTTTCCACTCAGAACCATTAGCAAGTCTTCGACTACTGGTATCGGGTGACTGTCTTTAATCGTGATTTTATTTAGCCGTCGGTAGTCTATGCACATGCGAAAATCTCCCGTTTTCTTTTTAATTAAAATTGCTGGCGAAGCATATGGAGACGCGGATGGCGTTATGATACCCGTTTGCAAAAGTTCATCGATTATGTCGCGCAATAATTTTAACTGTGGATATGGCACCCTATACGGTTTCGTCTGTACGGGTTTTTTGTCGCTCAACTCGATATCCATTTGAAAAGATCTCGCACAACCCAATTCGTTCCAATTTTTTGCAAAACACGCCCTGTATTCGTTTAAAACCTTAGTTAATTCTTGTCTTTCGTTGAAATTTAATGAATCGCTCATATTTAATTCATCGTCGGTAATTTCCTCGTTAATTGTCAAACAATTCGCCACGTTTTTCGTCCCTTCATCGTTCGTATGCTTGTCCAGTTTATTCGCAGGTAGTTTAAACGCGTTATCTAATTCGTTAGGGAAATTTGTATTAACATTACCTTCAGCAACACTATTTTTTTGTAGTTGTTGCACGTTATCGGTCATCATTGTCGCCTCGAAAATCGCTGCTGACTGATCCGGTCCCAACTGCTGCGGATTCGTGCCTGACGTCGTTGGCCGACAATCCGTTTCGGAGCTAGTAGGAGTAATTATCGTCGCGATGGAGTCGTTTGGCGAAAATTTCGACATCGGCTCCTCGGAGCTGCCTCCTGTTTCACGATTTGCATCACCTGTCGTTGGCAGATGACGTCTATTTGGTTCAATGTCTAAACGGCCTCCTTGAATCAGAACTCGCACCGTAGGTAAATCGGTAAAATTTCGACCTATAAGCAGATCGAACTCCATCGCACTGTCCGGGACAAGGTACATCATGATGTCTGCGCTCACGTTGTTTACTTTAATGTTGACATCAATATAACCTTCGGTTGAACATGCGCCGTTCGCAAATCCTCGTAATGCCAGAGTGCTTTCTTTCACCCGAACTGCACAAGACTGAGCGCAAGAAGACTTAATAAGACTGACGTCACTGCCTAAATCTACAAAAGCCGTGAACATGAACTTATCGTTTAACATCACTGGTTTGAAGTAAGCATCAGCTCGAACCAGTGCTACCTTTGGCTTCGATGTGCTCTGCTTTTCATGACACTTATCGGCTGTGTGCCCAGATTTCTTGCATTTCTCACAGCGCGGGCGCCGTTGAGGCTTGGGACAATCGCGCGACAAATGCCCTTGTTCACCGCAATTAAAACATCGAGTAGTTGAATTTGCATTCACTGAATTTCGTTTGTTGTTCGTTGATTCCTTAGCCTTCGGAGCGTCATCGCTCAATTTTGACGTTTGCTCGTACATCTTCAGCTGATTCAGCAAAGAATTAGTACTGCCATGGCACTGACACGAGAGGACTCGTTTTAATTCAGCGTTATCGAGACCATTGATGATGTATTTTATCACCGATTGTTCACCCAATTTTGCCTTTTGTGCAATCGCGAGGATATCGTAAAAGTAAAACTCAATGCTCTCTGTAGGAAGTTTTCGCCGCTTCATTAGGGTGAGATGCACATCGGCTTCGTCTAAAAAGGACGGAAAAGCGTTAAGCAATTTACCTTTTAGTTGATCCCACGATTGAATTTCGTGCTGAGTGGCATGTAGCCACCGTTGGGCTGCACCGGCTAGCCTGGATGATACGATCAGGAGTGTAACCTTGTCGTTCCACCCATAGACGGACTTTAGATTTTCGACCGCTTCTATCCACTGTTTAGTTGAGGTTGATTTATGCGACGGGTCAAACTGAGGAACTATCTCCTTCATACTGCTTACATCGGTAGGTGGCCAGTAAGACGATGTTGTTGTGAGGTTAGGAGTTAGCACATGTTGCGTTTGGGAAAGTAAGAGCTTTTCACGCCTTTCCAAATCCAATTCTCGTTGTAATAGGGCAATTTCCTTGCGAAGAAGTTCTACGTCCCGCGAATGCGACGTGGTATTACCCTGAGGCGTGCTACCATGACGAGTTGTAGGCAAGAAGGTATAATCCGATGGTTCACTCGCGGTGGCGTCGGTAGAAGACTCTTGTGCGCCCTGTTCTTCTGTTGCTACGGAATTTGGAAGATTAGCTTCGGCCATTACGGAATTAGTGGAACGATGGCTGTACTTAAGCGGAGTTAGGCTGGCGTCGTAGGAGGCGAGGAACAATGTAACTCCCAGTTGGTCTCCGGTCACTACGTGATGAATTTTCGTAATCCTCTGGTTATCTTGGTGTTCCTCTCGATCCCACTTCTGATTTGTTGAGGATGGCCGGGATAATAAAAGATCTTTGTTTTCTTTTATACAAAACCTTATATTAAAGTCCTGACACAATCAAATGCTGATGCCGGTCCGTCTCCGAAGAAGTATGGCGGTGGAATCCGCTCAGCGGCTCGCATCCGGCAATATGGCGGAAAACGTCACATTCGGCGTTGGGAGATAATAGGTCGGGTGCGTTCGTAAACTACTTCGTAACACTTGTAAATTAAAATTTTTAATCTAATTCCTGACAATATTGTCAACTTAAACTTGACAAATAAGAATGAAGAGAAAACCTATGATCATATGTGGTACACGTCAACAATCTTACCTACAAAGTCTATACTTATATACTATTATCTCAGAAACTACTGAACCAATTTAAATAAATTCGTTCACTGTTAGCAAGCTTATTTGCAAAATAATAAGAGCACAAATGAAAAATAAGTTATTTGCCTCTGTACAAAAAACCAAATAAGTTTTCGATAAATAATTACTTTATATTCAAAGAAAACGTCAAATAAGTATTTAAAACTAATACATATTCAGTCTTGTATATTCGGAAACAAATGAATATTGAATTTTGTCTGCGCAAAATAATAGGAGTAAAATAATATTTCTTTCTTCGGAAATGTCATACCACCCCGACTGCACAATTTTCCCATAGATCAGCCTTATTCTTTTTGGTTTGAGTTTCGAGAAATTATTTTTATACATTTACACATTGATCTTGTTTTGTAGGAACCATTCCTTAACCATCTTGCTACAGTGTTGTGGGTCGTTATTCTTTTAATATACCCCCGTCAAAGAAATATCCTCCTGCGTCAATGGTAGCATAATCTACTTCAATATATTCAGGTATACTAGTTGAAACTATGTTTCTTTTTAAAAATTCAGAACCAGAAAATCCCAAAGCGAATTACCCTTAAAAGGTCAAAATTTCCAAAGATTAAATCAAATTCCGAAAATCAGAATCTCAAAACACAAAATTTACAAAATTCAATGTCGGGAAATATTAATTTGATATACAAATGCGTACTTGTCAGTCAATTTGCACGCAGACAAGTACGCATTTGATTTTTAAATTAATGTTTTGAGTCATAGGTTAGATAGATTGTCCATATCTAACAATTTTCAATTTTGGTATGAAGCACTTAAATTTCATTCATTAGCATTCACCTTTGTATTGCTTATTATTAACAAAAAAGATAATGCACGTTACTCATTTGATCTCTTTATCATGGTAAACGGTTTGCATTTCAAGTATCCAACCATTGTACGTAAACTTCTATTAAAAATTCAAAACATTCAGTGGGATCGCATTAGATACGTCATACGTACATTAGTGGGCATATAAATAACATGAGGCTGACATAAATGAGTCGGGAAAACTGTGATATTGCATTCTGCAGATGACGGATTTTGGTTTTTATCTATTTTTTATGGATCTCTTTAATACTCTCTAGTATTTGTTGCTTAGAAATTTTTTGTTTGCGCTCATATAAATAGCACGCTTCTAAACAGATCGGCTAAAAACAAAGTGGGTGTGGATTCGTTCTGTGTAGAATTTTAAGAAGTTTTTTTAAAAAGATTAATGAATCATTCTTTTTTCTTTATTTGTTGCTTCAAGGTAGTTAAACTATGTGTCATACACAGTTATGTGTAGTTTTTTGTTTTATTTTGCTCTATCACAGTATTATTTTGCATTGTTTTCTTGTTATTTATTTGTAATTGAGCGCTAAGTTGAAACATCAATTTAATTTGAAATGAATTGTTTACATCAGAGAAATCATTTTATTAATATATAAAGGCAGAAGAGAAATTGAGCTAGGATTGAACCCTTAAATCTATTGTAGTTTACGATTCAGGAAACTTTAGAAATATTATAATCAATGCTCAGGAGCCTCTATAAAAGGATAAGACTTCAAATCTTTTAATTTTTAAATATAGATTATTGTACCACGTTTGGAATGTGTTCATATCTCTTTGGACTGTATGGTAGTCGTTAATATTATCCCAATAACGAATTAATTTCATGTCATCAGCATAAATTAGGATTTTACAAGGTTTCAGCAAGTATGTAATGTCGTAAATAGCTAAAATAAATAAAAGCGGGCCCAGATGACTGCCATGCGGAATATCTAATGTGGCAAATATTTTTGTGGAAGTTTCACTAAACTGTCCTGTTGGACAGATGGAGATGGAGTGAAATTCAGATTTTCTAGTTTGAGTATCATAATCAATTGAGATAGTTTAACAAAAATCTAGTTAGTTTATCAAAAAAGCAATCGGTTTGTAAACCCTTCTGGAAGCCCTCAGTGATGAAGGAGACAAATTCAAGAAGGAACGACACTGAAGAAAACCTGAAAACCATTTATAGAGAAAAAACGTCGACAGATGCTTAATATTTGTGAGTATATAATTGAGTCAAATAGTTTTGGAATACACGTAACCTTTGCTCTAGGCCTATAGATACAGATAGTTTTGATTGGAAATCCTTGTTTCATCAAAATCCCAATGTTTTGACGAAGGGCTAAGATTATTTTATTGGCGAAAGTATAGATTCCAGTAAAGGCAAATAAATCATTAAAATCAAGGGTTTGATCCGTACCGTGCTTGCTTAGGGTAGTAAAATTAGAATTTGTTAACGTTATTGGCTGAATTCCTGATCAATCCGACAGACAACTACACCAATCAATCAAATATAAGGTCAACGTGAAGAACTGCAGCGGTGCTTAGATAATTTAAATTTAATGCCTTTTGTATAATTTAGGCTGCTTTCGAATTCAAAAACACTAGCACTTCGAACTGCATTTGCTTTAATCACTTTTCTCCGCGCTTTTATTCTGTTCGAATTGAACTGTTTTTCATTTCATTTGGGAAGAGTTGGCATGGCAATATTATTCTCGTTGTTTAACCCTGGAATTTCACAGGAGGTCACCATGACCCTAAACACTTTTTTAGATCTGAAGTATCTCACAATGAATAGGAATATTCGAGTGCGTTGTTAAAAATATGTTTTCTGAACTTACGACGATTCTACAGAAAAGTGCATATACTTAGCATAAAAAATCCTTATAACACAAATTCTAAAAAAGGCATACTTCACGAGAGATAGTAGTTTGAAAATTGTTTTAGGGTCAGCTTGATCCTATGTAAGCTTTCAAGTTCTGTACGAGGTGTGTACTACCAGGGTTAATTTGGTAGTGTGATTGCTGTAGTCTACCAGGGTTAATTTGGTAGTGTGATTGCTGTAGTCAAGTATCTCTGTTTTTTGTAAATAACGAGATTGCATTTTAAAAAGTGCATTTTAGTGTAGTCTTTACTACAATTAAGTTTTGACAGATAAACAAGTGTTAGTGCAGTTTTTTAGTACATTTGAATTCGAACGCTCTATGTACTATAATATATACTATATTTCGGAAAGGAACTAGTATGGAAAATAGATTTTAGTACTAGTGTGGTTGAATGGCGTTTTAGCGATTGTGCAGTAGCACCGGTAATAGTATTAAGCGCTTACCGCCAATATTGCGTTCGGTGAGATAATCTCGCTTCAAATGAAACGCTAAGAGATCGTCAGTATTTTATCCTTCGGAATTACCTTTACAGATTCAGCAGAACGCCCCATTCTCCAGTATTTCACAGAAAATATAGTTAAAATTTCCATTTGCAATGGTCGTGTGCGGCCTTTCCAGCTCGTTTTTGTTAACGCTGCATGCGCTGTGTTCCTCTTGTCATTTTTTCTGTTTTTTCACCCGACTGCGACAAGTACATAATTCAAGGTTACCCTCTTTTAGTGCCCGAGACGAGTTTTGCGTAAGTGAAAACTTTTCGATTTTCACGGCCAGCACGTGTGACGACATCGCTGTTTTTTTTTTAAACAACACGTTTTACACATGTCGACGGCTTGTGTGACAATATTTTCGCTGCACAACAATCGCCGCTGCAATTATGCTGCAGGCTGGCCTCTTTTAAATTTCGGTCTGGAACGAGTTTTGTCACCGCTGTTGGAGCTGTTGTTTTCGACGCTTGATCAGACCCTAAATCGATTAAAAATAAAGAAACAGACAAGATGACGACGTTTTGTGAGCATAAATTTCATGAAATCGTATATTTGGGGCGTGTTAGACAAAAGAAGACCAACGACAACTTGTGCGACAAGTTTTTCGCTTTTGGCAAGTTTTTCGCTTTTGGCAAGTTTTTCGGTCTTTTAATTGCTCCCGCTGGCGATTTCCGGGGCTTGTGGGTTTTTTGCCTTTTGAAAATGAAAGTTTTCACGGTTGGAGACGAGTTTTTTTTTAACGTTTGTTTAGCCAAGTTGTACTTATGCAGATTTTTGATGGATTCGGGAAGTGTGTATATTGACTAGACGAAACTAAAAGGGGCACTGAGAATTGATTCGTGACACAGAAACTTTCTATTTCGAGAGTGGAAGTTAGACTTTCGATTTGTTCATCAAAAGAAATCTAAGACATTTGAGATAAATTTTTTCAAAGGCAAATTGTGTGACGATTGCGATATGCAATAAACACTTCTTTCATTTTGTCAATTTTTCTTTTACTAGCCGTGAAAAACTTTTTCGATATGATGAATTGATTTCAAACAAAACTGTTTCACTGTACGCGTATATCTTTTAAGATAAATTTTTTTACAAATACAAAAATTAAGTAAAAAATGGACATATTTTAGCATTTTAGTTGTACTTTCCACGCGTACTAGTGTAAAAAACTAAAATTTTCTTCAATTTATTAATTCCTTTTCCTCAAAAACTGTTCGAGCGAGCAATATCGAATTTTGCCCATATCTTCTAGATATAAAAAACTAGTGATTAATCGAATGATTTAGAAAAAAACATTTTGAAATGACAAAAGGATGATTTCGTGAAAATTTACCTCGAAATTGTTGATGTACTGTGAAAATAGTATGATAAGTTTTGATTACGTTTTACTAAATTCGATAGCAAATGAGCAGTTAAACTCGCTTGTATCTTTTAAAACATGTTTAAGTTCGTCAAACACTCGTTGCATAAGAACACACAGCGTGAGTGGTTCTATTTCAACCCAAATAATACTAAGTTTGGCCTGCTTAAGAATAAAGTTTGGAATTAACTATTTCTGGTAGTTAGTATTAAAAAACGAAAATGTTTAAAAGTTTTCAGTATTTCAACAATATGTATGGTGTGGTCTTTTAACAATTTATATTGTTTAAAATGACCAACTTGAATGTTTGAAAATTGTTTTCGTATTTTCGTCTCATAAATTTTTTTTTTAAATTCAGAGAAGGAAAACTAATAGCCAAATTCACGACATCATATCTTCGAATTTATTAGAGGTAAAAAGTTCAATTTTGTTTGATTTCCTTTTAGTCGGGGTGCCAAACATTAAGCTTTGCAACAAAATGCATCAAATCATCAAAACTCGCTATTTTCGCGTTTTTAGTCACCACTGTAGGATGTTAAGAGTAATCAAATGCATTTTGTTATTGTTGTAATGTTGTAAATTGACGAAATTACGAAGCACAGAAAATGGTTTTTGGTTAATAACAAAAAAAGTAATTGTTGAAAAATTTGAAATTTGGCACACTGAAAGATGCCGTTAATACCTACCGATTCCAATTTGTTTCATCAAGATCCGTTTGTTCAGTCAGAATTTACAGCGTTCCAAAGTTTTAACTTAACAATTTTGCAATAGGTCGCCATATTGTTTTTGAAAAACCGGACCGGGTGCATTTGGTTAACAATACCAATACCTATCAATAACCCAAATATCAACGATGGAAATCGTTTTTTTCCTTTATTTTTTAATGCTTATTGTTTTTGCATTTTTGTTACTTTTCTGCTGGTTTTCGGTCGGAAAAACAATTTTTTAATTAATCAAAAAACCGTATTCCTACGTAAAATCATCAGCTGAACAACTTTTGTATTTAATATTTTTCGCTGAAACGCTTCGTTTTCGAGTTATTCCAAGAAAACTGAAAAATAACGGGTTATCAAAGTTATTTTGCAATAACAAAGTACCTTCCCGACATCGCTCATTCTAACTTTTTTAATGGGTCACTGTACGGGCAATGACCTTCCCTTTCCGCCAGGTTTCATCAAATTCCGTCCAACAACGAAATGAAAACCTCTGGCACCCCGACTATTTGTTATATGAACTAGACTAAATAAAGGCATATAAGTTTTCTTTGGTTAATTCATTAAATAAAAGTTGGAAATTAAATACGATAATGGCATCACCATTATAAATTAGTTCAGCAAGTTTAATTTGTATCTCATTATTTTTGTAATTTTATAGAAAACAAAGAAGTATTGCATGTTTTTCTTGGATTTTAGGATAGAATCGGCGAAATTTATAAAGAAAACATGAAAAATTGTGCTTATTTGGCGTTTTTCCAATTTCTTTCGGTCGGGATACAAAATGGCAAAATGCAAAGTTTTAAATTTACATCGGAATGATCCCATTCATTCATTAAATAATTGCCATGGTATGTAATAAATTAATGTTTTATTTTATTTTATTTTGGGTTTTAAACTGGCCCACCAGTGGCATCTGAAAACAAAAAATTAATGTGACAAATTTGTACCGAGTTTATTTTAATAAAAATATTTTTGTCTACTTTTAATAAGCACCAAACTGAAGCAGAATTGTTTACAATATCTCAAGATAGATTTGTTTTCATAATATTCCCATTTTTTTTTACAAGACAGAATGCTTCAAAAACTCTTTTCAAATCGAAAGGGGTACGAAATTGATGCTAAAATAATCTTTTTGATGATAGTATGATACACCAATTTTAATCGATTTGTACTTAGGTTTAATTCTCGTAAATCGAGGTCGAACGAAAACGAAAAAATTTTTAGATGTGAAGCGGCACGTTTTCTCATTTGAATATTTTCAAAGACTTTTTAGAGTACGGGATCAAATTAGAGTCTGAAAATTTCATCCTTGTGGTCCGGAAATATTTTATTTAAGAAACCGACCAAACTCCATCTGCTAATAATTTGGAATTTGCAAATTTATGGGTCACCAAGCATGAAATTTGGTAGTGTATACCCTTGCGAAGGGATGGAAATTAGAAACCAAAGTTCAAGGACGGGTCCACTGAACATGACTCGTTAATTTGCTTTATCTCGGGTAATTTTGCCACCAGCAGATTTTATCAGCTTAGAACTCAGAAGAAAAGAATAAATCCCTTCACGGTCTGGTGAAGGGCTCTTCACAGTATACAAAGAAGTTCATCAAGCAATTCTTTAACACTCTTTCTCCTTCTTCTAGAATTTTGTTTGTACAACAACATGAAGGCATCCGTTCTTCTTCTTCTTCTTGTACATCAGCCGTCGTTCTAACCTTAACTAGACAAATCCGGGGTGGTTAGGGGGAAAGGGAGGGGACGGGTTGGTAATGTGATGAGATCACATCAAAGGAAAACGGCTTGAGATCCGCTTGGCCGCGTGGCCGAAAAGTGGTTTTGATAAAACTTCTCGAATCAGGGAAAGGTTTGGTTCACCTGTACGAAAAATCCACTTCGTTTTATCTTCTCCTCGTCGGTTAAATCCTTGATTGACTGCTAACAAAGCGGGGAACCTAAGCAGGATTTTAAGGCCCCGTTCGTGTCCCTTTCAAGGTAGGTGGTCTTCGCTTTTTTACAGGCGAAGTGTTGAGCAATTTTGAGGAGTTGCGTCATCCTCGAATTGTAGGTGGTAGACTGACGTTGATTACATTTTGTGTTTCCTCGAGAGATGCTCAGGCGTGTTGGGCGCCTTTTATTAATTCCAGCCATCTCCGCTATAGCACACAGTCTGCTCCGGCTCTAATTTCCGGTGCTCTGGTGTTGATGAAAATCAAAAGTGAAAATCAGTGAGGTAAATTCTTATCGCTCGTAGACTTGCCGCCTTGTTCCGGACCCTTTCGTCTCGTCCTGATGCTGATGCCACTCACTATCCTTAGCCTAGAAGTGGTTACTTTTTTTTTGCAGGTTTGAAAAGTTACATATTACTCGTGTGGGTGCCGCTTTATCTGGTATAGGAAAATTCCTGAGGTGGAATATATGCGGGTTTTCATGGAAATTTTTCTGGTGCTGCTTTGATGTTTATTCGTTTTTCTGTTGATTTTATTTGAATTTGGGGAATTTCCTCTTTTTAGATGATTTCGAGTATTTCGACAAAATTTCATATTAATTCTTACGAGAAACGTTTTTCCGCCAGAGATCGATCTAAATGGAATAATGGAACGTATCAGACTTTTCAAAAGTTCAAACAAAGATATGGTTGATGTATTTCATATATATTGTGCATGTTTTTCACATCAAATGGGCATTGCAGTTATTTATTATTTTTGTTAAAATCGTTCAAAATTTCTGGCACAACATATTTACTGGGTTGAAATTCTGATAAATGAATGTTTTGAATTTTTTATATACCAAAAAAAAAAGGCCGATCTTCATAAAACTTCTATGGTATTCATTAAACATGTTGAAACCTTTATAAAATAATTGACATGTGCAATTCGGCTATTATCCCTAACAAACGGCTATTCGGCTATTATCCCTAGTAACAAATATATCAGACAACTGGTCTTGCCCGTCTTCTAAAAATCACAAAAGTTCTGATTTCTACCTGCTGTTACTCAAAATTGTCAAAGTAGTTTGCAGATTGCTCCACACACGATACAATTTTCTTGCGACTCAACTGAGTTTTATCACTAGTCCTATTGTGCATGGGCCGCTTTTGAATTCAAATGTTGCGGAAGTCATGCTGTGGATTGCTGGCATGTAAAGCAATCGCCTAGCCCGCTAATAAATTAATCTAAGATCTTGCTGGAACAGAGGTTATAAAATCAAAGATGTTATTACAACATTCGAATTCTGGTTTGTATAAGTAGAATTTTATTTCATTTTGCTTCATGTTCACGGAACCGTAAACGGTTTACAGTCGTGAAAAAAACAAACCGTCAATGCTGCAATAAAATATTTCACAATTCGCATTTATTTATAAATAGCATAAAAAAATGTCAGCAGCAGCAGAAGTAACCTTTAAACTTTTGATGTCGATTTAAGAACACACGCGTCACCAGAAATATTGTTTACATTTTTGTCATTCAATTGAACCCGTCCGTCCGACGTTGGTGATGCTAGTCCCGAGCGCTGATCCTACATAAATTCTAATTTAACTGAGACGCTAATTAATTCTGTGTGTACATCGGCGTCGGTCAGTTTGCAGAGCATTTTTCATAGTCTCTTGATAAAAAAAAAAAAAAAAAAAGAACATTTTTGAACAGGCGCCAAATAATATTTTTGTTCTTTAAAAAAAAAAACATTGCGAACCGAACCTGAAACGGTTCGGTAGCAAGCGGTTTCTGACTATAAAAAAAATCACGGACTGAAAACTAACTGTGAATCCAAAATGGCTCTTAATCGGTGACATTGTGCGATTTTATTTTGAGTCGGTAAACAGCCCATTCGAGCTTAAGTGGAGTCGCACTGGATCTGGCGGATAAAAAGTAGTGCGATGGTCAAGTGCGCAAGCGCCATTTGATTATTAAATACGATGCAGAGCTGGAGGGCGGTATTTATATGTCGTCTGTGTCTATTTCGCCTTTGAGGCGCCATTGTCGAATGGAGCGCCATGATGGGTTGCGTTCGAATTAACGAGCATGATGTAGGATAAACGTAAACGCGGGGGAGGTAATTCCAATTGCTTTAGTCATTAAAACGCAAATTTCAGATATGTGTTTCACTGTAATCCTTCGCCGCTGGTCGTTTATGCAATTTGCATGAGTTAGGCAGCTAAACACTGCCGCCAACTGCAGGGATGCCACGGAACAAAGGAAAAGGTGAGTTGAGCGGACACAGCGAACAGAGCCAACAGAGCTGCTGACTTGCTGCTCAACGTAATTTCCGTTGTAGTAAACACCTGCTGTGACGGTGAGTCGTCTCCGGAAAGATGATTTCGCTTTATTTGTGCGAATGAATCCAAACCTGATCTCTGCAGCTTAGCGGTAACTTAGAAAGTGCACTACTTTGTGCCATGTGCCGCTATTCGTACGGCAAGATGTATACCTACCTGCCCGGAAAGTATAGTTTGGTACGGGAGCGGGACTGACTGCACACAGTTGAAGCAGTCCCATTAAATTAAAACCGCCGACCGTTCAGATGAAGTTCAGGTTTTATAAACCTTAGTGCCTCGTACTGCGCTGTGTGGGTGGCAGGGGGAGCCCTAAACCGGTGCGGTTCTAGTCTTGTTTCCAGTACAAGATACACACCTCAGAGGCCGCTGTAAGGAAAATCGATAAAGTCACGGCTAAAAATTTATTCAGTGGTGTGGCAGGAAGGGAGTGTGATGCATTATTATGCTCAGTCATTTAAGCCTCAGACTCTAGCTCGAGTTTTCAAATGGACGGTGGGCCCGGAGGGGATAAAACAAACCTGACGGAAACTGCCGTTCAGCAGGTGTGCCACACATGTAGGTACGAGTATGTGCGCCGAAGAGACAAGAGTCTACACTGAATGATGGAAAGACGCAAGTAGCCTTATGTTTGCCCATAACCTTGAAGTTCATTCATTAAGTCAAGGACAGAGCGAAAAACTGAATCCTGAATCTGTGTGTGTGCACGAGGACGGCACTCTTAATGTGAGTCGCAGAAATAACGGAGGGGGAAAACGCGCCATGACATGCAAACTAACTGTCAACCGCATGACATCGAATGCCTTTGAATGATACTCGAAAATGTCTCTACCGGGGGGAGAATGTACGAATACACATCGTGTACGCCCCCAGAGGTGGGTGGGCGGTGGTAGAAGTTTGCAAAAAGTTCTTCGGGTAATTGGGTACGTATGTAATACGCTGCCGCCAGTATTCTGCCCTCTTGTGGTGCAGGAGGGTAATAAGGAGGAAATATATGACACTGCAAACGGAGCGAATTTCATTTTGTCGCAGAATTTTACTTTAAAGGCTATTACTTGCTTGTACAAATTTTGATTGGAACCTTGGATTGACGGACTTTAAAAGTAAATCCACCCTTTATAACGTTTATTTTTTTTTAAATTTTCCTGTGGTTCTGTTTACCTAAGCAAAAACGTCATTTGCAACTTTGAGTTTCCATCTCCTAAACTAATGGCCGTACAGTAATCCGCCAGATTTCATTGAAAGCTGAAAGTATCCTCTTCAAATTGCTTTCACTCGATTTTCTCAAAAACACATTTTTTTGTATCGTGTATTCAATATTTTAATGACATTAAAAACTCTATTTTTGACACTTTTTAGTTTATCAGCTGTCATTTTGAAAAAAAAGTTTATTTTTTATTTAAATATCGCCTAAAGAAATGCCAAAGGGCAAGTTGCTGCAATTTTTTTCTTAGTGTATTGAACTGCCAAAAATTCGAAAGAATTAAAAGATCACTGATTGATTCTTTAGAACACAGATTTATAACACTACTTTTCCTTTGACAGCGTTGACAACTCATAGTTCAGTTGAACAAAGTTACATGAAACTTACAAAAAAATATTTAAAGGGAAAACTATATCTAAATGCTTCCCATGGATTTACTCGCAAATTTGTTTTTAAGCCTATATAAACTATTAATCTTCACAACAAAATAAGGGATCATTGCTTCCTTTCCTTCTATTTTTTGACTGAGCGGTAGAGGATTAAAAAAAGTTGTCGAAACATAGGTGCCAAATTAAAATATACAATATCCTAAAGATTTAAAATAAGCTTTTATTCATCTAAATCTGCTCATTTTTCTCGAAGATACAACGGTTTACATCGTCAACATGCAGTATGTATTATTGTTGTTTACTTAATACAAGAGTAGTTTTAATTCATTATCCCCTAAAGTTCATGTTGCAGCGACACTCTCCTAGGTAACATTAATAGTTTTTTTTTTTCATAATTATGACCATTTGTTAATTATGAACAACTTTTATATGCCTTCTCATAAATATAATTTTAATATTCATTAAAAGTAATTTTATTTTTTCATTTAAAGCATATTTTTTAAATCGAGTTTGATTCTTCGTCACGGATTTTGATGAAATTTTGTAGGAATTAGCTCAGCTGTTGTTAAAAATGATGTATATACAAAGAATTTTGTATAACAATACAAAATTCTTTTCATTTCGTTTTATCAGCAACATTCAGGAAATTGAAACTGTTCAACTGAGGTTTCGAAGCTGTCCGTTTTGTGGCCTTCCTTAGACCAATAATCTTCATTTGTCTCCAAAATGCGATAGGTTAAAATTCATTTACTTTAAATTCTTGGTACATAGATAGATGTTAAAGTTTCAAAGCTGTTTTAGTTTTTGGCAAGGACTTGCTGTCTGTTTTTGTATTCCTGATTTGACGCGTTCACTAAGGTAAAGAGACTTTCTGCATATACTATGTCATTGAACTAAATGAGCCCATGTCTTTGTTTCGTTGTTATTGATATTATATTGTTATTAGTAATCAGTATTTTCATGAAGTTGTAATAAATTAATAAAAATAAAAACAGTCACATTCCCGATACAGATGCGCCATAGGCGCAATAAATTTAAACTTATGATTTCAAACAAAGTATAGTTGCCGAAAACTTATAAAACGTTTTTGAAACCGACACAAGAACTACGGAATTTTATCCCACTTCTGATTTTCTTTAGGAGTTCCTTAAATGGAACTACAAACTTATGTATGGATGGCCGGGCGGATCAATAACTCGATAACGGCTTCCACACACAATAGATAATGGTAAGTTACGATAGTAACTCAAATTAATAACGATAAGCTTTCAATACGATAAGCATTTCCCTTGGAAAACATATCGAAATGAAATATTACATTTTCAAAAGGAAACAACAAACTTTTCCGAACAGATTAACACACTTCAAGAACCTCCATAGATTCGCTTGGTTGTCCAGTCCAGTCCTTTTGAGAATGGTTTCCGAAGCGGAGCCCGTTCGACTTAATCTTAAATGCGCTCCTCGCCACCTATGTCCTCGGTCCGCATATATCATCTACAGCGAGAACGGCGGCCTCTCCCTTAAAAGTTTCAAAGCAACAAAATTGAAAATTTATGACTGGGACGTTAGTCAAACACGTCCGAAGAAGTTGTTTCGTTGCAAACACTTTCGGGCTGGGCCGCGTACAAGCAGCCCGAACTCTTTTTCTTCAATTCAGCCCGGGCTCGAGGAAAATGTGCGCTCCTCTGAACCCGCCGAGAGGCAAAAGAAGAAATTTACAAAAAATAAACTCGCAAGTTTTCCAAGGGTTACTTTTAAGAAGCGGATGCCTCCCCCCATAAACAGTTATTTCCATAAAACAACCCCCGAAGGGACTAAATCAACTTAAGCAGTCATCATCCGGGCAGCACATGCAGCCGTCCTCAAATCCTTGAATAGTTTAAACGGCGCGGGTGGGCTGCGGCAAGTGAATTTTCAACTCCTTCCTTCAGGGCTGCCAGATTTGTCTGAAATAAACCCCAAGAACAATCATAAGAATGTCAAAAGTATTCTTTAGAAAGAAAACATAAATCTGGACACTTTTTGATGCTTATAAACTCGTTATTTGTTTTTTTTTGTCGTCACATTTTCTTAATATAAATTAATAACTTCAGTTCGAAACAAAAGTGAAAAAGTGTTTCGATCGTAAATTATTTTAGTTTTCGCGAGTAAATAAGAAGAATTTTATTCGTTTTTCTAGTCCGACAGCTCATTTCTCTCATTTCTCGTTTCTCATTTAGGATTTTTTGGTTTACTGGCTAATGCCATCCCCTAGTTTAGCCCCTCTTACCCCTATATAAAAAATTATACCAGGAATAGGTATCGGAAATTGAACAACTTTCATAGAACAACTTTTGCAAATTCGCGAAAAAAATTATTAACTTCCCATAAAATTAGAAATTATTGATTTTCGAATTTTTTCCTTTAATTGTGGCATTTATTATTGTTAGTCTACAGAGTACAAGTCCAACAGACAATTCAACTTACAAGTATATGCAGAACTAAAAATTTACAACGATTTAAAAGTTGCTCTATCCATCGACAATGTGGATTTAATACCGTGTAGATTGAAGTACAGTATATTAATTCCAAACAATTGATTGGTTTTAATAGTAATAGTATCACGAAAGTCCAAAGAATTCCTGTTAATAAATCCCAACATTCTGAATACTTTTAAACACACATTGTCAATATGAGCCTTTGGATTAAGCTTAAAATCAAATTCACATCAAGATGAGATATAACATTGGAAGCATCAATAGATATCATATTAATTATATATGAATAACACAAAGAGTCCTGAAGACGGTAAAACACATTTTACATTTACATTACATTTAGCTCAAAATAATGTCGGCACCAACTAAGCATCAACATCAAGCTCAAATTGAAGGGAAATACAATCTGACTGTGACAAAATAGTTGCAAATAATTTCAAATCATTAGCAGATATTAAAAATGAGACCTTCCTTCGTGCCAAACTTCAAGATTCTAGATCAACGAGGAGGTGCCCTACAGGTTTTGATGTGTCAATCAGCTAGTTAGTCTGTCAGTATGAAAATACACTTTGAAAGGACTCATCTTTTCATTGCATTGGGTAAGAAATTTGAATTATAGGACTACGAGGCTGTAGACTTTAGTATTTGGTATTTATTTCAAATCGATAACTCGAGCCTTTGCTGAAAAAAAAAGTGTCGTGACGGATATATAGACAAACAGACAGACAGAAAGACAGATATAAATAAATAAATAATAAATGTCCCATTTTTTAATTTGCGTAGTATGCGTTAATGTAATTATGATTGAAAAAAAGGACACTTCATAGTGGGGTTTTCTTTTCATTTTTCACCTGGACAGCAGATTGGAAATCTGAATTGTCCTAGTGAACACCTGGCAACCCTTGTTCGTGTGTGGCATCTTCGTCTTCTTCTTTTGCCTCACGCAGCGCGAAGGAGGTCATGATCACACCGCCACCAGCGAAATAAGACGAAGGACGTGATATTGCTGAAATGCTTCTTCATTCTGTGATAGTGCCCTCGCAGGAACCACTATGCTGGGTCCTGTGCTGTTTATGCTGGCGGAGATGAATCTTTGCCCTCGGCGGTGCGGTTTCCGTTACACTTTTTAAGAAAATGCACTTGGATTTGCTGGGTGGTCTTCTTCTTTTAAGAGGGTCGGAAGTTTGCTGTGAATATATTTTCTTGTTGTATTTTCAAATAAAATTAAATAAACCCGCCTTATCCACTTTATTCGTGGAAAGGAAACAGATTCCAAGGAGGAATTTCCAGCGGAAATTGCAAAGTGTAAATGTATTAACGTCCTTCCGGCTAGGACTAGGTGAAAATGCCAAAGGTAAGCAGCACAGGGGCGGAGGTTTGGGGAAGGGGCTAGGAAAATTCTGTTATGTTTTACCTCTCATCCTGCCGAGCCCTTGGGGATTCTTTCGCGATAAATAAGTAATGAACCCGGTCCTCGGCACCGGAGTGAACGAGGTTTTTGAAACACATTACGTAAGACTCGCCCGGATTAATTGTTCAACTACGCTCTCGCGATTCAGCGAGACTCCTCGGGGCAAGGAAACGGGTTGAAAGGAAAACTGTGGGAACTTTTCATTGCTGCAGAGAAGCGGGTTTAATTTGATTTATTTAAGTTTTTCCTGGGACAATTCTCAGGTGGTTCTGTATTCGGGGTTTGCTGTAAGATTCGAAACGAAGGGAAAAAATGAAGAGTGCCTTGCTCTCAACTTTTCAATTACAGGGTCGTTTGCCCTCTGAAGAGGAGCTCTTATGGATTTAATTTAAAAGAGTTCCACGGACTCGGAAGTGAAGCACTATTAATTGCATCCCGAAGGGCTCACCGATGGGACCACTATTGTTTAATTTCATGATTGTGTGTAACGGAGAGTTGGAAATTGTTTTAAACTATCAACTCATAAGTAACCTTTCAAGAAACTTTTAAACATGTGTTCAGTGCTTGTGAACGATATACAGGCGGGCGCAAAAGTAATAACCTTATAGAAATTCTCTATGGCTTTGAAGGACATTTCCCTTTTTCACCAGTCCAGTCTTTTTTTTTTTTCTTTGGGGCTATTTAAAGTAATTTGTTTATGTGAAAAAGACACATACTCTCGAAGCTTTGAAAGACAAAAAATGGGGTAGAAAATTGGGAAAGTTTCCAAAATCTTGAATTTTTGCATACACTGAGATATTGTTGTTTGAAAAAATATTTTCAAAGTTCAACCTCAAATAAATTTTATTTTATGGAGGGTGACATTTTCCGAAAATATCAATGATATATTAGTAAAAAAAAGCTATTGTCAAATTAGTGGTTCGTAAAATTTGGTTGAAAAAATGATCCAGATAAATACAGAGATAGACAAACAATAATATCTTATGATAAGGTTTGTTCTTTGGCATATATTATAAAAGAACCCAAAAAAATAACGTACCACTAAAAATTGCCGAATTTTCGATCTTAATTACTCCGCAGCTAAGAAAATCGTTACGAAATATCGCACAATTATTAGAAATATTTTGAACAAATCAACAACTGCTGGTTCAATAATTAAGAATATATAATAAAATATAACAAGAAAGCGACAGAGTTCTTCTGACAAAAAGATGAAAGCTTTTTAGCGTCCGAAATTTATGAGCTGTCTATTAAATTGACATTGACATATGTCATGACGAGCACGTCTCTGATTTATTAAATTCTTTTTGAAAACTATATCTTTTTATATTTTATTTCTGTATATAAAATTTAATTTTTCAATTTAAACAAGTCCTAAATTGGAGAGGAGGGATATTCCCATTTTTTCCGTTAAACATTTTGTCTGTTTCTGAGTATTTATTGATGTGTTGAGAACAGACTTCTCAGACGTCTTAGAATTTTTAAGGTTTTTAAAACTTTTGCGTTACATTTGGTCCTTCTATTGTATTTATATTTATTTGGAAAAATAACACTTGTTTCATTTGAAAAATTGGTTTTATTTGAGTTACTTATTTCAGCTTGTTTGAAATGAAAATATACCTTTTAATTTTTAAACGATTTTAATAACCGAACGAATATCTTACTATTTATCCGACTACGGCAAAGCCAAATTGAATGGTTATGAATCCCAAGGTAATGTTGCATACATGTTGTATGTATGAGATAGTTTGTTATCTTGTACAGCCTAAACTACTGAACCTATTTCAACTAATGAGGTGTCGTTGGATTCGTCTTGATACAGAATGTATCCTACGCTATATGACATCACAGGAAATTAAATATAGCGGACGCTAGACATCATGTTGTGAAATCGTAAGCCCAATTATTCACTTATCGCAATAGCATCACAGAGACAATTTCTGGACGTAGATATTATACTATCATTGCAGCAAAATTTCCTTGCTCTTGGCAACACTATGGCAAAGCAAAATTGTAATTCCTAAACTACTAAATGTGGTGTTGTTGGCTTCGCCTTAGTGTTCCACGTGACATAGGCTATATGACGTCATGTTAAGATGCAGAAAAATAACACCAAGGACTAATAAATGATTGATTTCATTAATGAGTGTAGTATAAAGACAGTGAAGCTGTGTTTAAAATGTCATAGTCGGTTTTTTGTTTTTATTTTTTTCCGAGTGAAAACACAGAATATTTCCCCTTAGGCTTCTGTTTTTTTTGGAGCAGAAGATAATGTGGTTATTATCTTGTTATTTTCTCAGACTATTGAAATAAATATCTTAAATTAACGGCCCATCTACTACGAATATGGCATAGTTTAGACATTTGCCTCGCGTAAACTTTCATTGAATTTCTTCAAACCTAGGTAATAAAAACTGAAAAATCCAATTCACGACTTCTTGTATTTCCTGCGTGCGATACCCACGGTATATAGTCGCATCGCGTCGCTTGCCACAGTCTGCCTATTTTATCCATTTTTTTTTTTTTATCTAACGTTTAATTTTCAGATAATTTAGCTGTCGTGTCAAAAAAGACAATGCTACCATTGTTTGGACTTTTGTCGAATGGTTTTGTTTTGTTGTGTTGCAATATAAAAAGATCAACAATCAGCCCCGCCAGACCCCGCCAGCAGTTTTCATCACTCAGTCATCCGTGCGGGGTGGTGATAACAAGTTTTGTGGACGCGGGCTGACGACGGCGGCCGGTGACAAGCGATGGATACGAGCTCTATTTGCGCTAGACATAGACGCTAGAAAAAGAGGCGAGCGCAAACACAAAAATTTGTTGAAAGACACCAGGGCAAAGAATAAAACAGAAACACGTCAGGGAAAAAAGTAGCACAGAAGAAAATGAACACGAAGTGGGACAGTTTGCGCTTTGTTTGAATTTTTCCTAGCACATGTTGACTAACTGCCAGAAATGGCGATAACGCGGCAGAAAAGTGCCCGCTTGCAACCTTCGAGTGTAGGGCCCCACTATCATCATCATCCAGCGGTGATGGGACTCCTCTGGGAACGGCCCCAAACAATCCGTCGTTGACTTTGTAAATAGTAAAAACTGTCGTTCACATTGGGAAATTGTTTTTTTTTTTAATGTGCTGATCTAGGCGGTCGTTTTTCATTTCTGAAATAAAAGAAAATTAGATAATTTCAGGGCTGACAGGTTTCAGGTCTCGCTCATGTTTTTCCAATAAAATATGGCAGGTGAAACGAGCTCTCGTGCAAATTGCATGTATTAGGGGAAATTGCGAAAGAAGGTATCTGGTGATTATTAGCGCTTAAATCAGATTACCTTAGGAAGGCGCTAGGAATTTTTATTTGAATTTTGCATGCCTTCATGCAATTAGAGGCGCAGGGCTTTAATGCAGCTCGAATTTTAAAAGTACATTTTTTAGCTGCTCTTTGAATGTGGCATATGAAGGATATGACATAGATGTTTCAATTTATTCATAAAAAGACTGGCGTAAGAAATCGAAACTGGTATAATTTTTATAGGGTTAAGCAAATGTTTTGACCTCATTCATTAAAATCCATGATTTTATGTGGTAGTAAGAAATTTACAAAATGAAAATTCTTTCTTTCATATCTCTCCTATAAGTATTAACTTAGAATGGAATAGAAAAGCATAAGAATTTATTAAACCAATATACAAGAAGTAACAAGAGTTCATAGATACAGAGATTAGAAGCTTTGTTCTTTACAGACTGAAATTTAATATCGGGCAATGAGGAAGAAATAATTATTATATTGCATTATGTGAAGGGAAAATGAATATGAAAATTCATTAAATACAAAAACCCTTACTAAAAGGTATTAACTTCAGTTTTCATATTCAATATTGAATATTTGTACACATCTTTGCTTAATTTTCGCTTGTTTATTTCTCTTTCTCCAACTCAGAAGGTTTGTTAAACTTCTTCATGTGGCAGTTCTATATTTAAAATTCGGCTGTATCTACTGGATTATAAATTGATGGCCTTTTTGCACAGAATATTAAACTCATTTCCGTTCAGGCAGCCGAAGTATTAACTATCTTTATGACTTCACCATAGAAGCTACTTTGAACCATCTTTCTTTTGTTCAGAAAAAATGCTTTTGATGACCTTGCTTTTTTGATTTATGCGGAGTGTAGCCACGTTTTTGCTACTAACAGAAAGAAGTTTCTTTTATTAGCTTTCGTCTTTCATCTATCCTGTTAGCTAATTTCAAGTAATCCTTGATTTTTTAAATTTTAACATCTGACAGCACTAGTTCTGGTAAAACAGTAAAATAATCAATATTTCCCTATTTAATTTTAATTTAATAATATTTTTCAATTGGCCGAAATGACCATAGTAGTTGCTGGTCTTTTATCTCCTTTTTGAACAATTGGAAGCTCCCTGATTCTTTTACTTCTGTTGGCAATGCATTTTATTAATTAGTACAGCTGAATTTTGAAGGCTATTTAGACTAAAGTGTTTTGTGCGTTCTAGTATATGCTAGAGGTAGATGTTGATTTGATTTCATGTTATACACTTGAGGTCATAAAAATCGCACCACTTGAAATTCATACCATAAAATTAAATTAAATAATACATCTTTTTTCTAGTGAATAATTTTTTGCTATAATAATAAATATAAGGTCACAGACTGGAAATTATTCAAAAGTGCGAAACAATCGACTTTTATATTTTATTATTATTTTATTTATATTTTATTATCATTATTTTATTTATGACATTTATTGATAAATTGAAGCATAATTTAGTATATTTTTATTTAAACTTAATTCACTTTTTATGTACAATACTTCAGTACCGCGTTGTTCTCCCTTTGGCCGCTTCGACCCTGATTTATGGTCTACTACTTTCCTTTTCAAGGCAACAGTTGCTCGATGGGCGAAGTCGATGGCTAGTCTAATCTCTGAATTCAGAGATCAAAACAAATTTTCCTGAGTTGGAAAAAATAGAGGAGGATTAATTAGTTTTTTATATATTGTTTAAAAAATACACATTTATTTCTTCATATATCATCCTGTACTTATCGATTTTGCACGATGGTAAGGTGTAGAATCATCTTGGAAAATTACTTCGTCAGTAAACGAAAGGTGCTCCTCAATGGATGGTACCAAAAACTCTTTTATGACTTGCCCATACTTTTGAGTAAGAGAAGCAACTCCAGACCATTTAACTTTGAGGAAACTTCATTCTTTTGATCGCGTACTCATCCTTAAATATTTTTCCTGCTAGGCGAGCCGAGTCGCCTTCATTTTCTTTGTTAACATGGGTTTTTTCGCCGGGTCGTCTTCCATATAATCCTATCTCTTGCAGCCTCCTACGGACAGAGCTTTTAAAGTGATCCTTCAAGCACATCAGCACATCTGTCGTAATGCTTTGTCCCTCTGTGAGCCGGTCTTCCGTTTTTCTTTTCCACATAATTTCGTCCTCTTCAGAGGATCCAAATTCTTCTTCTTCATCAAGCCAACGGTGGTTGAATGGCTTTATCCTACTTTAGGTGAAAATCATTGATATTTTCCGTCCATCTCATTTTTTTCACTATGTTGTTATCAGCACATAACTTAAACTGGTTAAAGTGAATTTTGTGAATGATCTTTGATTTTTATAGAAAAACAAGCGGTTTTATATTCAAAATTCTGTGCGTTTCAAAAATGTTTTTTTTTTTACAATTCCAATATTTTAATTATAAATTTTTTTTATATTGTCTTCCATTATTTGAAATTATTGGTAGAATAAAAACAGTTTTCCTTATCCATAATGTTCAGTTAGATGGTAGAGGGTAAGTGTAAGTACTTTCACACTGGTCTCGTAAATGATATAGATTAATTTAAATTCTTGTTTTTGTTCGACTTCTCAGAACTTTTTTCAATCTAATAATATCAAACAAAATTCCGCGCAGCATTTTAAAAAAGTCTAACTTCAAATTTTGCATGTCATTTCAGTCGTCTTTCAAAAAATTGCCATAAAATGTAAATTGCTCTCAACTTTCTCCACGCCCACTGTCAGTTTCGCTTAATAAGTTATCGAACCAATTTATCGCCTTTGACAATCAGAAAAAAAAGGAAATCATTTTTTTTCTTCCCCATATCATCATTTCGCTGCATCCTCTTAGGCTCGATGAAATTCAATTCGAATCAATCTCAAGAGGTCAATTGAGCAATTTACGGGCAATTAAAGACCTTGGACTCGGTCGCAGGGAACGAACGCGCCCGATCAACGCTACCATATATAAAAAAAAACGCTCTCTGCGCGCGCATAACCATTAATCACAATATTTTTGGGGTGTGAAGTCAGCTGCAAGCGCCAAACTGACCTCGTTTATTGCCAGAATGGCGCTGGCAAATCACTTGCAATGCCTGGAGATAGCGAAATCGATAGAAGAAATCTTGTCTAGAGCGGTTTTTAATTAACAACGACCGTAAAAATTTATTTTCATTGATTTACCGTTTTTTTGTTTTTATTCACGTTTTTCAAGTTTTTGGACTTGGGGGAAAAATCTTGCGATTTTTGTACTGATTTCTGTCTGTTGTAAATGCCCTCGGATTGATTTTGTAATTTATAAAATTGCTTTAATGAATTTTTGCCAACTCTCTCTCGTTTGGAGTTGTTACGTGCTGACACTGACGCACGGCGCAGTGGTGCATCTCACCGCGTCTGAATCGGACGGTGGCTTACTTGCTCACGAGGAATATGGATGAGCTACGGAGAGGTGCAGAAAATGCTTTCCAGAAGTTTAGCCAACCGAAAAGTGACTGGGCACTTTTTCAAACCTGCCCGCCAACTTACGAACACCTGGATGGAAGAATTTATTCGATAATGAGGGAGAATTTTATTTTATTTTGCTTCGTGAAAGGAGTTTTGTTAAGGAAAGCAGTGGCAAAAAAACTCTGTCAGTTTCTCGCTACTGTTGAATGACTGCTTGTCATTATGGTTTTCTGAATTCCTTTGAATACTATTTCACAGTTAAACTTTTATAGCTTTTAGTGAAAAAGAAATTTTTGGCAATGATTTAATATGTTTTCTTTTTTTATTTCAGGTAAGTGAAATTTTTGGTCATTTGAATTGAGATGATATTCACCTATATAACCGTGAGTACCCTCCCACTGTAATTTCAAGACCACACTGCTTAAAACTGCTTAAAGAGAAGATATAACATTTGTCGATAACATTTAATTATTTAATTTTGCACAGAACATGCACATTGCACAGAATTGATTCTATAGGATTTTGCCTTATCCCGTTAGGTTTTTGAAAAACATAGGGTTGAAAGTACAAAATATCGTATTTTGCCATTTTTAACAATTTATTAAAAAATAATGGAACGTGAAAGAAGCTCGTAACACGACTCAAAAGAGACCCTAAATCCTTATCTATATATATGAAATAGCACGTACTAAGCACTTTCTGAAACATAGATTTAAAATAATGCATTATCCTTGGAATGCATTACGATATTCAGTATTTTAAACAATTTAATTATCATTACCAAGTATTTCTATGCGGTAATGGTGAAGTACCAATAATTAAATTTTTTTAATTACCTATATTGGTAGTGGTGGTAATTTGTCTTGTTTGCATTATTTACATTAATAATTTTAATGGTAATGGTGCTACTTTTAATTAATTTTCAAAAATAGCAAAAAATACAGTATTTTTTTACTTTTCAAACTTTTTTTTTTTTTTTTTTCAAAAAAGTGACGCGATAGTAAATCTACGGACGAAAATTCTGTAGAAATGATATAAAACTTGTTCTGTGCAAAATTGGTGTCGATGTGATAATTTTAAATTTAAAACCTATTTGACAACCCTATATTTCGGGAACGATGCGAAAATAAGAGGGCACTGAATTCTGTAAAAAAAAAAGTACGCAAGAGTATGTCTTTACCTTAATCTTTATAATTTAGGAGTTATGGGGACCAAAATAGGTTAAATTGTTAACAATTGAAAAAATATATGTGGAAGGGCTAGAAGAAATCTGAAAAGAATTCATATAAAGGTTATTAATTTAATTTTTTATTTTGTGTGTGAATTTGATTCTTTAGTTCTCGCAATTTTTCAAAATTTGTATCGATATTTATTATTCGAAAATATAAAAACTAAAAAAGCAATTGGTCCTTTAAGAGAAATCTTGCAGAATATGAATAGTAAATACTTAATTTGATATAATTTCCAACAATTATATATAGTGTAATATATAATAATAATAATAATTTATTTACGGACTTTGTACACAAGATTTATATCTTTTAAAGTACTTAGTAAATAGAAATATTCGTAAGCTAAATTAAAATAAATTAGATCAAACGAAACAGTTCATAAACTTAAGATGTGGGATGCAAGACGAGGAACCCAATTGGATGGAGTTGATTATTTTGAACTTCTCCGGTTTCTATTTAATCAGCAAAAACTTTTATTCACTTCGAAAATCCAAAATTGATTCGCCCTAACGAGTAATCGTATGCATAATGAAACTTTGAATAGCTGAACAAAAGAAGACTTTCTTCCTAAAACACGATTTAATTCAACAAAAGACGCGAGGGTGAAGCTGTAACAGCGAATTCCCCGTAGCACGTGCAAAAAAGCAACATCTTGTCGTGACAGAGGGAAAAAACACGTTCCAAGAGCGACGCCCTCATGATATGTCAGTCACGCGCCCGAAGTCCCTTTAAAAGCAGATAAAAGAATTGGCAACAAATAAAAATCTTCAAGGACCTAGTGGCCCTCATCCTTCGTTCGCGCGTTCGAAAGGAAGCAAGTGGTCCTCTTAGGATATCAAGCTTGGATGCCATTTGCTCCCTTAGAGGAAATAAATAAAAGAAGGACTTGAAATTCATCCTGCGCGCAAATACATTTAAAGTTAATTTCAGGGTGACCGCAAGCAGTGGGATTCGAATGAATTACAGGATAAAAAATTATATGGACTACCAATAGAGGAAAGGGTTAATAGTAAATTAAAATTGATGCCATCTGTCGGATATTGCGCAAAGAATCGATAAAAGACAAATTCTATTTCGATTAAATTACTTGGCAGCCGCAATAGTTCAAAAGAACGCTAGTTTCTATGAAGCTTCTCCACTCTTCAAATCGGCTGTAAACAGGCTATAAAACAACAATTGCCTCTTTGAACATTTTCTGCAATAAAATTTGAACAGTTTTCCCATTTGGCACGATCCATAAATTCTTTTTCAAATGATAATATTTTTTGCTCGCCCACTCCTTTTCCGCCTTCGGTTCGTACATCTTGAGCTTAATTTAGCAGATGATTTGCTTCCAGCAGTCGGAAAAACCGACCACTTTCCATACAATGAATCCATCTAGGCTAGCTTAATGGACTAGCGTCTAAGCCGTTACCAGCGATAAAAATATTTCTCATGAAAATGAAAGCTACAGAATTCCATGAGAACCGCACAGAAAAGTGGACACTGGACGGTAGAATGGCACTTTGTAGTTAGCTAGCTCTACAAAAGACAATCAGAATATTACACGAAGTTTTAGGTTTTATGCTCATTCATGTCGTAGAGCTAGTTCAGTGGAGTAAAATGCTTTTTTTGCAGAACAATTTTCCATACATTTTGAATTTAAAGAGATGTTTTAATTTACTTTTGGAGTCCATTACGTAAATAAGCTAAATAGTTACGAAATATGGATGATACTGAAGCTATTATATAATTACAAAAGCCTATCAGGCTCCTTGTATGTTCACTAAAGAAATTGCATTTGAACTATGTCGAATGAGAATTTATTTCATGTAGTCTCTATCTTAGCAAGTCGTGATGCCTTCATAAGAATATTAAATACAAGAGAAACAGATCTCTGATGACGGCGTGTACCACAGGTGGTACACAATCTGTATCGAAACGTATGTATAACAGTTAGCGTCGTCGCGAATATGTTAAGATAAATTGTCTTCAGAAGACATCTGGGGACATATTTGTAATCCCGTCGCATATCGCCCATATTGCATATTAATTAAAAATATAGTAGGGTTAAATTAAGATTTTCTATGGCAATTCTTTGTTGCCTAACTACTAATTTTTTAAACATCGACAAAGCCGTATATGTTGTTTCCTAACTAACCCATGGGTTAGTACAGGCGAGTCAACATCATTTAGAATGACGCATACTGACACTATTGTCTTTCTTGGACATGCCTTTTTTATCTACTCTACCTAATTATTTGTCATTGACATTGTCCATAATCGTTTTAAATACCTTTACCAATTTATCTATCTACAGTGATGTCCAATGTTCGTTTAGAAAGTCAATTTCACTGATGAAAGGCTTTCCAAATAGGCTTTTGTCGTAGCTCGCATACCTCGAATAGTGTCGGACAAATATCGGAGCAATAAAATGTCACAACAAAGTGCAGTTATTCGGTCGAACAAAAGCTATATCAATTGACTGGTTTCCATTAGCGTGCGGCAAATAATAGTCGCTCAACAATGCCGTGATCCTGGTGAAACCGTCAATTCAACACTCACTGCACGGCCGCATCCGAAAAGTGGCAAGTCAACTGAATCGGGCCATAACTTGCCTACAGTCGTCGAGGCCTGTTCTGTTCCAGTGATCGTCTTACTTGATTAACCTCAATTAGTGCGGTTATTAATTTTCTGCGATTCATGATGTTCCAATTTTCGGTTCAGAGTGTAACGTCGGATCTGCCATCAGTGGGCAAAACCCACGTTTCGCCGCTTCTGGAAAATCTGTTGATGGATTAACAAGGGAATGAAATGAAATAAGACCGATGATCGGTCAAAGTACACAGCCATCATCGGCCAGTTGGTTAATCTGCCCGTCTGGGGCGGGCTGGACAGTGTCATCGCGGTCGTGGTGGCACTGATCGTTGACCGTGATGATCTCACTTGAGCCTTCTGGCGGCCGCCAATACAATGGGATGAATGCTAGACAAAAGCAGCGATTTATGGTAAAATTAAGATCGCCGCCACTTATCGCGCACTTCGTATGCGTGTTGTCGTCGGTTTTTTGTTTTTTTTAATGATAGTAAACATTAAACACGACCGACCTGCTTTGCTGCGGTGCACTAGAATTATTTAGCTTATCCCTGATCACGCGCACTTAAGCCGAAAAAGGTTCTCATTTGTATGCTAATGCGATTAGCTGCGACCGTCGTTAGTCCCAAAGTTTTATCTTCCGCAAAGACAATGGATCTGTTTGTGCTTTATGAGTATAAATCACTAAAGCTTGTCACCAGAACAATGAGGAAATGTCGTTGGTTCACGAATTTTTACAGAAGGGATTTTTATGGTTAGGAAATCGTAGTGGCCTTTTTAAGGTATTTTGTGTATGATTTCTTAAAAATGTAATAGCATGACTTTTTAGATGAAATCTGGAGCCCTTTTCCCTATTACAATATTGTGAACGCAAATTCGAATTATACGACGATTAAGATTTCAAATTGTAATTGGTTGAAAAATAAATAAAGAACTGGGAAATAAAAATGTGTCTCAACGAATTAGTAAAATTTAAAATTTTCTATAAATCAAAATATTTATCGAAGCTTGTGATACTTTTATATATACAGTCAACTTTGTTGACAAAGTATTATGTTATACAAAAATAACATTTATCGCATTCATTTAATTTGATTTGAGCGAAAAAGTGTCTTAATACATTTCCAAGAAGAAGAAGAAGAAGGCACTAAAGGAATTACTATGACTGTATCAATTTTTTAATTATTTAAGTTTAATGGTTAATTCATGTTAAATTGATTAGGTATTCTTTATAACTTTACATACTCGATGTTTCTTTCAGCAAGCATGTACAGTCTTTACTATTAGATGTCTACTCGAAAGTCAATTTAACTATTGAACCATACACTAATATTTGTAAAATAGCTTAATTTTATTTATTATTATTTTTCTCCATTACTTCTAAAGGGCTCACTCATACAGTGAGCTCAATTTCTATAAGCGCACGTCTGATTTTCAAGTGAAATGCACAATTCATTGAAATAAAGCGATATAGTAACAAAGGTTCTTTACAGGCACAATTGTTAAAGTTTATAACTATTCATAAAAGCAATTAAATAATTCCAAATATCAGTCAATGCGTAAATACAATAGATCAGTCTTTCACAATTGATCTTACAGTGCGCAGTTTCTATAAACGCAGTTTCTTTTTGTAGTATTACTAGTTAAACGCAAAGTAATTTTGCAACTTTTTAGCAAACAATTCATGTGAGTTTCATATTTATTTTCCAACTCTAGCTTAATTCTGTATAATTGCTATTATTTCTTAAGATTTATTGTAATTCCCCGAGGAAAGGTCCTTTACAATGACGATCGCGTCAGAATCCGTGCGTTTAGGGAAACTGGCCTTGGTATAAGATAAATTGCAAGGAGAACTGAACGTTCAGAATGTATGGTGCGAAATTTTATTAAAAAGGGCAATCGTAATGGATTATGGGATCATCCAAGAGGGAACACCAAAGTTTCCAAACAAAATATTGGGAATATAAAAGAAGAAGTTATGAAAAAAAAGTTAAGTGCAGTTCAAATTATAGCGAAATTGCAACTCCCAATTAAAGGAAGAAGAGTCCAACAAATTTTGAAGGACACTACTTGTATTAAATATAAGAAACCGGCCAAATCTCTCCAACTGCACCAGCATCATAAATATGCGCGCCTAGATTTTGCTACAAGCCACATGAACTGGGACGAAAAGTGGCAAAACGTTATTTTTTCTTACGGAAAACAATTTAATTTAGATAGCCCAGATGGATTGAGTACTTATTAGCATGATTTAAGGAAGCCTGATTCACCTCGTCTAAGTAGTAATTTTGGTGTTGGAAGTTTAATGTTATGGGGCGCCTTTTCTTATCAAGGAAAGTTATCATTACGCTTTGTTCCCACCCGAATGAACTCTGCCATATATACAGACCTACTGGAGGAATCTCTTATTCCATATTTAGAAGACAAAATGGAAAAAGATTTGATTTTTCAACAGGATAACGCCGCTGTGCATTCTTCTGCCGAAACAAGACGATGGTTTAGTGAAAGAAATATTTCTGTAATGGACTGGCCCATCACGTAGTTCGGATTTAAATCCAATGGAGATTATTTGGGGAATCATGGCACGAAGAGGTGGACAATTTTCTTCGTTATCTCAACTGAAAGCAGATATTTTGAAATGCTGGAATGATAGTGATGAACATTTGTTTAAAAAGTTAATAAATTCGATGTCTAACAGGTTTTTTCAAGTTATAACTAACAAAGGAGGTAAAAGACAATACTTAGAAAATATAGAAAAAATTACTTTTCATCAAGCTTTTAAAATAAAGACTATAATATAAAGTGAGTTTATAGAAATTGCGCAGACAAAAGAGATTTTTAATTATAATTATTTTTATTATAAAGTAATTACTTACTTTAATGAATGTTTTATATTAATTAATTAATATTTACCAATGGGGAATTTATGCAATATAATCGGTTTTGAAAAATAAAAAAGTAGTTTTCTTCAAACATGAATAAAACTGGCTGCGCTTATAGAAATTGCGCACACTGTATAAGAATCAATATGTCACAGCCTGACACGCATCAATTTGACGGATTGGTCGTTATAGTGTTAACAATGGGCCTCGTTCTGAACTAATTCTGTCATATTTATTTTTTGTATATTTGCAACTAATAGTCAGAGAGCTGGCAACTTTTTCATCACTGGATTTTTTAGCAAGGCTAATTTTTTGATATCCTGTTCCATTATATGGCGTGGAAGCAGGAGGCATTGCGTTTACCTGTACGAGTAGAGACAGTACGGGTAAAAAAATTGTGGGATTTTATGATAATAGCATAATTTTTTTTTTATATCATTGCTTTTCGTGAACTATTAGTGATTCATTACTGTCAGACTGTTTCACCTTTGTTAACACCCTGTCAGACTCTGATTTATAAATAAATAAATAAAATGGCTTTTTAAGTAATTTGACCAAAGTTGAAATTTTAATATAATATGTTAAATTTTGGCTATCAGATAAATCATAAATAATTTACCAGACAGAAATGCCGTTGAAAATAAAAGGTATGGTTTTATCATATAATTTTGCAATTCTTTAACCGGTTTTGCTAGTACTTGCACAGGTAAACGCAACGCCTCCTGCATCTGCGCCATAAAAAGGAAAAAGATATTAATAAATGAACCTTGCTAAAATCAGATATTTTCCGATGTTGCTAGCTCTTAGACTATATATTCGCAATTTCTTACAGCTTGTTATAAAAAGCCATAAACTACTTAAACCAAACAAACGTTCAAACTAAACATAATAAAGAACAGAATTCTGCTTTATCTTTCTTATTTTTAGTAGCTTACATCTTTTTATAGTAAGTCGTAAAAAATTGCAATTTAATGTTTATACCTCAATATCTATAGTTTTCAAAAACATTAAAAGTATTCCATATAATTTAAGCCTTAGTATATTACTGGATACCAATTGTAAAAAAGCATCAAAATACTGATAAAACCAGGAATTATATTTAATGATGGAACAGAAAAGCCGCACAAAGCGAGTCGGTCAACCTGAGCCAAATGACGAAATAATAATCCCTGCTTAATCTTTTATAATGCCCCTTCAGCTTTTGTGCAATTAAAAAGGAAAACGGAAACGCGGCAGATTCCCCCACAATCCGCACAAAAAGCAATTATCACCGATTACGAAAAGGTCAACCGCAAAGCCTTCAAATGTTCGCTCTATTGCCTTCAATTGTACAAAGCCAATTCGAATCACCTGGCTCTGAATGAAGCGCTTCGTTCTTCCCGACCTTCCGCAGGATCAATTCATAATCCCTGACTTTTTTTTTTTTTTTTGTCGTTACCTTTTCCGTTCTCATTAGCAAGAAAATTCTTGAAGTGGACTTATTCTCAGTCGTTTTCACATAATTAGGCCCACTTCCAAATCCCGCCTATATCACCCCCAGAATGAACATATCATCGGATTTCGTGTGTCAGAGCTTAATGTCCATTTGGCGCCTGGCACATGTCAATAGAATATGTTCATTCAGGCCTTCTCGCCTTGCTGGACCGAAAAGATTTCATTTCCACATAGAAATTATTGTCAAGTGCGAACGTGGAGGTCAGAAAGTGAAAGGTCACTCTCTATGGAAAATCAAAGGGGGTGTTTCTCTTAAATTCCTTTCCTTCGAGGAAAATATTTCTCTAGGATTGTGAGAATCAATAAGATCGCCTGGGTGTGAGAGGGGAAGAACGTCATATACATACGTGCACAAAGTTATGTTATCGAGCAGAAGAATGTCACCACGCTCTTATGCTCAAGGGGTTCAAGGTAATAACGGGCACTTAGGCCTCATATCCACATAAGATTTCTTGAATCCCATAAAATTAGACATATTCTGCTCATATTATGGTCATGAGACGGTCGACTGTCGACTGTACGAGGGAAAAACACAAGTCCTAACTAAATTAACCAGAAAATTGGATGATTTACTCTTCGGCAATTTCGTGAAGTATCTTTTGGTGACATATGAAAGCACTTTTCGTTCGTACAGAATATTTAGGGATTGAGGGCTACTTGGCGACAGGTCGTCTCTTAGGAATTTTATATTTCGTTTGAGTTATTATATTGAACTTGGACGGGGAGCCCTCTCCCATTAATGTGCAATTTGTATGTTTACTCTATCGTACAAATAAAGGTTCATCAAATTATTTGTTGTAAATTCTTTTGAAATTGTTCGTCGGCGTTCAGTCACTGAAATGATGTGATGTCATTGAAAACACGTAATTTTAAAAAGGAAAGAAAAAACGTCTGTAGCTAATTCTATCACTATCTATTTAAAGACGTACAAAACCTAAACAATACACACACACTCACAAGAGATAGTACATTTCTTTGACGCATAAATCGTCTCATAAATTTTTTTCATCGGCAAGTAAAATGAAAACCAGATCCGTGTTATGTATTTTGGTGCGTTTCTTTACAAAATTACATGCGTAACATATGACTCTGATGCGGCTCTACACAGCCATCACAATGACATCAAAAACTAAAAATAATGTAACTGTCAGTTACCTACGTCATGTCATTGTAACATCGACGATATTTTGCTTTACTACACTAACAGAAAAATTAGTGTAAGTGTCGAGTAAAGATAGATAAAACTTCTCCGCGATAATAATTTGGCGAATGGAGTCGCATTAATGCTTCAAGGTGTTATCGAAAACGTGGTTTGGTACTCCAGGGCCCGGCTAATGCACCTGGTCCGGCGGTATGCGGCTGCGGGAGCTGGCAGGCTAGCATTGCGGCAGTTGTGGGGGGGGTTTGCCGAAAAACCGCGTTCAGCCGCCGAAGCGGACCACCACCGACAACGAAAAGTTTCTTCTCCCGCGACGGAACGACCTGAAAAATCGCAAGGGTATGGACAAAGCAGGACGGACAGAACCCCTGTCCCTGTCCATGAATGACTCCTAGGGGGGGGGGTCAAGATGACAGACGACCCCCGCTAGACAATAGCCCCAACCACCCAACGACCTCTCCGTGGGCCCATTATTTTAGGGAGGTCCCTTCTTACATACATTTACAAGAAAACTTAAACCTACGACGGGGTGATGCGCTGCCTTCGAAGGGGGGCTGCTGCTCTGTTTCGTTGGACGGCCGTCGTACTGTTGATGATGCTGTTTGGCCTCTTCTTATTGGGCCCATACGATGGTTAAATTTTTATTGCATTTTATGAGTTAAATTGGATGCCCGAGATGGGTTAAGTTATGAAATTTCACAGGTAAGTGCAGTTTAATTATTAAATGAATACATGATTTATTTTGGAGTATCTTTTAAAATTTACAGGTTTACTTAAATTCGTCGGGGCACGTTATGTAAGTTCACAGGTACGTAAGATTGAGTTGACTAATAAATACATGATTTAAAATTAACTATCTTTTTAAATTTCAGGCAACTTATATTCACCGGTACGGATCAAGTTATGTATTTTCACAGGTAAGTAAAGTTTAATTGGCAAATAAATACATGCTTTAAAATTAATTATCTTTTTAAATTTCAGGCAACTTATATTCACCGGTACGGATCAAGTTATGTATTTTCACAGGTAAGTAAAGTTTAATTATTCAATTGTATACATGATGTACACCGAAATCTTTTTGCAGGTCACTCAAATTCAAAGAGTCAAGATATTTAAATTCACAAGTAAGTAAAGGTTAATTATTAAATGAATATAGGATTTAAGTTGAAATCTTTTTGCCGGTCACAAAATTTCACCGAAGAGTCAAGATATTTAAGTTCACAGGTAAGTAAAATTTAATTATTAAATTAATATATGATTTAAATTGAAATCTTTTTTGCAGGTCACTTAAATTCACCAAGGAGTCAAGATTTTTAAGTTCACAAGTAAGTAAAAATTGAATTATTAAATGAACATATGTTTTAAATTAAAATCCCTTTGCAGGTCACAAAATTTCACCGAAGAGTCAAGATATTTAAGTTCACAGGTAAGTAAAATTGAATTATTAAAGGAATATATGATTTACATTGAAATCTTTTTGCAGGTCACTTAAATTCACCAAGGAATCAAGATTTTTAAGTTCACAGGTAAGTTAAATGTAATTATTAAGGAATATATGATTTACATTGAAATCTTTTTGCAGGTCACAAAATTTCAAAGAGTCAAGATATTTACATTCACAAGTAAGTAAAGTTTAATTATTAAAGGACTATATGATTTACATTGAAATCTTTTTGCAGGTCACTTAGATTCACCAAGGAGTCAAGATTTTTAAGTTCACAGGTAGGTAAAATTTAATTATTAAAGGAATATATGATTTACATTGAAATCTTTTTGCAGGTCACTTAAATTCACCAAGGAATCAAGATTTTTAAGTTCACAGGTAAGTTAAATGTAATTATTAAGGAATATATGATTTACATTGAAATCTTTTTGCAGGTCACTTAAATTACAGGAGCACTCCTATCTCCTCGGTGGTTATCACTCCTCCACCGCGGCTAAAAAAAAAATCCTTCCTTCCTCCTCGGCAGCTTAAATTCGACTCCCCGATTTCTGTCTCCGGCGGCCAAAAAAAAAATCTCGACTTTGCGACTCAGCGACTCGAACGATGCATCACGCCACCCCGAACCCGTTTCCCTTTCCGTTTTCTTTTCCTTGCCCATTCGCGCCGGAGCCCGAGTTTTGGCTTTGCGACGCCACACACTTTTCGGTCGCGAACAATTTCTACTCTCCGACCGACCGAGGCGAGAATTTTCGAGTGGACTTTTGAGTTTGGTCTCGGTCCGGGCCCTCGCGACGGAGATTTTATGACCCGGTCCCGTTCCTCGAATGCCGAACGCCGAATTTGGCTGCTTTTTGGGCAGCTCAACCCAACGCTCGAAACCCGAGCAGCGGGACCCGGTTACGAATTGAGGCAGAGCCGCCGTAAAAATTTTGGGCGAAAGATAGGGGCATCGCTTGCGCTGCTGCTCATGGGCGTAGGCAAAAATTGTGAAAGATCTTTTTCTTCTTCTGTTTCCCCCGACCACAACAGCACAGGTCCGTTGGACAGGCCTCCTAGACCAAAGGAGCTGAAGAATGGTCGTCCGGTATTTCCTAGGATGGTGTTCGACCCAGGACTCACATCTGACCAGAGGCTGGGTCAGCAGGCGACAGTCGGCATTGGACCCCCCCTCCTGAACCCTAATGAGAGGCCAGGTAAATCCAATGTCGACCCAACCACTCACTCGAACTGGCAGAGAGAACCAACCCTGATGAGAGGTGGCCCCACCACCAGTGCGAGGGAGGTGCCGACCCATCCCAGGCCAGTCCAAGTCCTGAGGAAAGGCTTGGTATGTCTGAAAAACTACGGGTGCCCAACATGTGGCTCGACCCACGACCTAGACTCGCCCAAGACTGAGCTAGCCGGCCAACATCAGCACTGGACTTTCCCGGGCCCTTATGAGAGGTCGGTTGGTCCAGGGCTAACTTGACCACTCAATCCCACTGCCAGGGAAGACCAGCCCTAATGAGAGGCAGGCTTCCCTGTCAGTGGAAGTGAGCTGCTGCCCCGTCTCGGACCAGCCCCGATCGTGGGAGAAATGGTTGTAAGGTGTTCAGAAAGAGAAAGAGAAAAAGAAAAAAAAAAAAGAAGGTATAAAGAAAAATAGTATGGCTGTAAACCAACCCCCCGGTCATCCCAGTCCCAAGATGAACCTCCGCTCCGCGGATCCGCATCCTTCCAGACTCCAGCGATAGGGCGCTGCTGTTCCCGGGAGTCTGGAGGTGGGGGTTGTTGTGAAATTTGCGCTAAAATACTTAAATTACGGGAAGGGAATCCCCTGTCAGATCCCTTGACGTGCAGTCTTTACCAAGGTATGGGACGGATCGGAGTACAGGAGCTCCGAATAAGGGAAGTGGCGATCAAGCCAAAATGTAGGGATGTGAAAAAGTGGGAAAGGTAAAAATGGGGGTAAGAGGAAAGGGTAAGTATATATCAATGTGTATATAAAAAAAACAAAATTGACTACGTCGCGTTGCGACCGCTGCGCACTGCCTAAGGGGGAAGACGTTGGTGGAGTTCACTGCAGGTTAACGAGACTCCTGAAAGACATCAAAGTCAAAGCGAGAAAGACAGGTATATAAGTATAAGTGTACGTTGACTCGTGAGACCGCCGTAGGAAAGATATTCATAGGTATATGAGACAAGATGAGCAATATATGAAAGTGGTGAAATAAGCTGAGCATAAGGGCGGGAATGATCACCAATACTGGGTAATCCATTCCCAAGCTGAATAATATACATTTAACCAAAGACAAGGTGAGATATGAGTATTGAGAGATTATAAAATTTATGAGTATATGTAAGTTTATGATCAACCGATAGAAGACAATATAGGTTATAGAGTGTGTAAAAGAGAATGTTTTTGCGAAATGACCCAGAACACAAGGAACCCGTCATGTCTTGGGGGAATTAATAGCAAATGGAAAAATGAAAATGTCGAACAAGCGGAATAGCCAGAACCAAGGCTCCAGCGACACCGAATAGGGAGAGAGAGCGCTCCTCGAGGAAAGGAAGCCGTACCGACCAACACCGCGAGATCCTAGCGGCGGATGACGAACGGAGAAGTCTCCCGGACAGGTAGTTGGCAAGACGACAGCCAACTCCTGTAATTCCAGGGAGCACTCCGAACGTCTCCGGTACGCCGGTCCCGCAGGGTGGGCAAGCAAAGCCCCTCCCTGCCTGTACTCCTCAAGGAAGAGGATGACCCGAGACCTCGAGACGAATGGTTGGCTGACGAAGCCAACCTTCGTAATTCTCAAGAGGTCTCAAGCCGACCTCGGCCAGGAGAATCACAGACAGGGCCTCTTGGAGTGGGGAAGGGTGTGAAAAAAAATGTTTTAACTAGGGGTAGGATAGGGTTAGGGAAGGGAACTCTAACTAGGATGGGAAAATAAAAGGGGTAACAAAGGTGTGTCCGCCGCATAACCGAGCAGAGGCGGCTTAAGGACACCCTCGGACGATACCAGTGAAGCTGGTCGGATGCCTTCTTAGGGCTACCGATTTAAAATATGTGTCAGCCGCAATGCCAAGCAGAGGCGGCTTATGAACACACTAACGTTACCAGTGAGGCTGGTCGGATGCCTTCTTAGGGCTACCGATTTAAAATATGTGTCAGCCGCAATGCCAAGCAGAGGCGGCTTATGAACACACTAACGTTACCAGTGAGGCTGGTCGGATGCCTTCTTAGGGCTACCGATTTAAAATATGTGTCAGCCGCAATGCCAAGCAGAGGCGGCTTATGAACACACTAACGTTACCAGTGAGGCTGGTCGGATGCCTTCTTAGGGCTACCGATTTAAAATATGTGTCAGCCGCAATGCCAAGCAGAGGCGGCTTATGAACACACTAACGTTACCAGTGAGGCTGGTCGGATGCCTTCTTAGGGCTACCGATTTATATTTTGAGATAATGTGAGCCAAGCTCAATCAATAGCCTACTATTAAGGACTCCGCCAAAAGAAAATTCAATATAACCAATTAAACGTTAAATAGAGTACTAAATGTATCAAGGATGGCCTCGATACATAAGTAATGTTTGAAAAAAAAAAAAAGGGAAACCAAAATATAGGAAAATCTCATCATCACCTTTTTATGTCCTTTGCGTGAAACGTACCTATCAACTTGCCCTGAAGATCTTCTAGCTCATAGAGGGCGTTGCCTTTTCTTGCTCTTACTCTGCATTTTAGGAATTTGCGACTGAGTTTCGCGCTAGTCTGCTTTTCGAAATTGCTTAGCTGGAAATTACGACGGTAGACTTCTTCGCCTACTTTAAATTCTACGGGTTTTGCTCTCAGGTTATACGTTTTCGCACCTTGGTCGAAAGCCTTCTTCAGATTTTCTTGGGCTTTATCCCGAATGAGCTTAAGCTTATCTGAAGTGTCAACGTTTAGGGGTTCATCAATTCCCTGTAAGCGGCGCAACAACTCGTAACTGGAAGCGTGGGTGACCATGTGAAGTCCAAACAACATCCGGTAAGGAGGAAAACCTGTTGCCTGGTGGACGGAACTACGAAGAGAGCAGGCAATATTACTAAGGTTTTCATCCCACTTGTGATGTTCATCCTTAATATATGCTCGAATGCCAGCTAAAATTGATCTATTTACGCGCTCCGACGCGTTAGCTTGAGGAGAGTATAGCGCGGTGCGCATGTGTTGGACTCCATAGCGTTCCAGGAGTTTAGCGAGTTGTGCCGACCGGAATTGGGTACCATTATCGGTAACTATGGTCTCAGGAACGCCAAACATGTGGAAGATTTCTTCTTCGACGAAGGTACAGATCTGAGACGTCGTAGCTTTACGTAGGGGCTTCAACAACGGAAATTTCGAAAGGTGGTCTAATACGATTAAAATGCAGACATAGCCAGATGTAGTGCGAGGGTATGGGCCGAGAAGATCCATGTAAATTCTTTGCCACGGTCTTTCCGCTATAGGTTGGGTTTGTATCGGTGGTCGGAGTGTAGTGTTCGGTGCTTTAGTCTCTTTACAAGTGTCACACGATAAAACATAAGATCTCACGTCAGCAGTCATGCGTGGCCAATAAAAATAACGACGTATTCGCTCGAGGGTCTTACCGACACCACCATGAGACGATAGTGGAGGGTCATGAGCACGGGAAATTACATCTGAAACTAGGCCTGGAGGAATCCAAAGCTTCCACGCTTCGTCCTCTTGCACCGGGTCACCTGAACGTGGGACAGTACGAATATAAATGAAGCCGTCACGAACCGTCAGGTCAGGAAATTTGGCCCGGTTTTCTTCTACCTGTCGTCCCAGCTCTACATATTCCGCTGAAGTGAAATGTGGAGAGCTGAGATCGACCTCAGACCCGAGGTCTCCCGGAGCTGACAACGCGTCACACTCCACCCGCGATAGCGCATCTGGCACCACGTTCAGGCTCCCCTTACGGTGCTCGATGGTGAAGTCGAAGCGTTGAAGCTTCAGACTCCATCTGGCCAATCTGCCACTTAGATCTTTTTGTGACATAAGCCACTTTAAACTCGCATGGTCCGTAACAATTTTGAAAGGCATGAGCTCGACGTACGGACGGAATTTCTGAACACTTGTAATAGCCGCTAGGCACTCCAGTTCTGTCACCGAATAATTCCTTTGAGCTGAATTAAGTTTTTGTGACACGTAGGCAATGGGTCTCTCGTTACCGTCATTGTCAACCTGCAATAAAACTCCACCCACGCCCTGTGTACTTGCATCGCATTGAATGATGAACGGTCTGGAGAAGTCGGGAGTCACTAAAACGGGAGCAGAAGTCAAGTGTTGCTTAAGTTTATCGAACGCGATTTGGGCTTCTTCGGTCCACGTGAATTTACTAGATTTTTTTAGCGTATCAGTTATAGGACCCGAAAGATCTGCGAAATTGGGAATAAATCTTCTGTACCATCCTGCCATTCCAATGAATCGACGTACTTGTTTTACGGTTTTAGGGGCAGGGTAATCAACAATTGCGGAGATCTTATCGGGGTCCATACGCATTCCATTCTCACCAATAATGAAGCCAAGATATTTAGTTTCCCTTAAGCAAAACTTGCTCTTTTCCACGTTGATAGTAAGTCCCGCCCTCCTCAGACAGTCCGCCACCCGTGCGAGAAGAGCTAGGTGTGAATCAAAATCTTGGGATAGAACCAATAGATCGTCGAGGTATACCAATACATTATCGCGAAGGTCGTAAGGTATAGCTTTATCCATCAACCGGCACATTGTTTGTGGAGCGTTGCAGAGACCGAATGGCATCACTGTGTAGTGATAGAGGGGATGACCAGGCACTGTAAAGGCTGTCTTCTCCCTGGAGCTCTGTTCTAGGGGAATCTGCCAAAAGGCATCTTTCAGATCCAGACTGGTTATGTATTTTGCCGGCGGAAGGCGACTCAGGATGCCATCTATCTGTGGAAGCGGATAGGCATCCTTTTTTGTAACAGAGTTCACCTTACGGGCGTCGAAACACAGTCGGACTTTGCCTGGCTTCCTCACTAGGACGACTGGAGAGCTCCAAGGGCTCTGGCTCTCCTCTATCACTCCAAGCGAGAGCATTCGGCTCAGCTCGGCGTCCATCAATTTTTGTACTGCCGGAGAGACTGGATAAAATCTTTGTTTTATAGGTGTAGCTTCCCCCACGTCTATAGTATGTTCAAGCAGATGAGTTTTCCCCAAGCCCAGGTTAGCGTAGGATGGGAAAAGTGCTTTGGTTTGATCTATACGTCTCTGAAAATCGGGAGTTAGTACGTGTTCGGCAGGGTTGGGTTTCGCTACAATCGGGGTGTCCAATGAAGAGACTAGACCGAGAATGTCCGGAGCCAACTTGAAAGTTCTCCAAAAGTCAATTCCTAAGTATAATTCCTGAGTGAGGCTAGGTACAACGTAAAGTCGTAAAGTTTTAGTCTCACCCCTAAAGAGCACTTCCAAATCAACATGCCCGTGCACCTCCGGTCTAGCTCCGTTGGCCACCTCGATCGCAGAACGATACTTGACCCATTTTAGACCTGCTTCCTGCAACAAATTCTCGGATCCTTTACCCAATATACTAATGCTAGCCCCACTATCTAGCAGGCCCACGATGTTCTGGCCGAGAATATTTACTGTGGCATAGGGTCTAACATCTTTAGGAACCGAGACGAAAGCTGATGATAATTTCCGGCGGTTTTTCTTTACCCGTTTCCAGAACGCACGTAATCTCATTGTGGAACGTCTGGACTTAAGGGGTTTATTAGACTTTGTGGGGTGTTCTCCCTGACCTTCTAAATAATTTACTGGAGAAGCAAAAATTCTCTCACGAGCCGCTTGGTATTCTTTAAGCCTGAGATGGTATGGCTTAATAGGAAAGAGAACCGGAGGTTGAAGACTGTTCGGTCTCTGAAGTATAATAATTTTTTGACTCGGAGATTGCTTCACTACAGATGAAGAAAACGAAATCTCAGGTTCAGGGTTATCCTCTAACTCTGCAGGTGGATCTGCATTTACAAGATTTGATGAAAAAGGTGGTGGTGACACATCCGGTGAAATTCTACTTTCTGACGGGGTAGTTATGTCTGGGGCCGAGAAGGGGTGGTCGTCGTCTCGCCTGCTGTAATTGCCAGCGGCCGTTGGGGCCGGGGGCTGATGTTGTTGCTCCCGACCCGGCGTTGGTTTTTTGAAATGCAATTAGGGCAGCGAGGTTTGACAACCCCTTTTCGGCCACAGCCATAACAGAAGAACCCGGTTGGTTCTGAGGGACAATCTTGGTAATAATGGCCGTTCTGGTCGCAGTTCCAGCACTTAATAATAGAAGGTGGTAGTTTCGTTAGGGCCTCTACAGGCTCAATTACAACGGGTTTAGGTAGCGTGTCAGCTAGGTCGTCAAAGGCAAAATTTTCTTCGACTCTCGCGGGACGGTGTGCAGTCGACAGCAGCGTACTCCTCGTTCGCTGTCGAGTCACCTGGACCTCGGTCACTAAATCTCTGAGATGCGCAATTGTGTAGATACGGTGAAGGCAAATCTGCTCCTGAATGTAAGGAAGCAGATTGGCTCTCAACATCTCCACAAATTCAATTTCTTGCATTGGAACCGTGAGTCTATTTCTTAGTGACACGAGATCCAGGTAATACGAGGTGAACGACTCGTTGTGCTGCTGTCGCCTGCTCAGCATCTTTCGCTTGATGTCGATATCTCGCGAACGCTCTCCCCAATCCGCTCTGAGGGCTGTTTTAAGGTCTTGCCAGGATAAATTCACATTCGAACGACGGATCGTCCAGTACCAATTTCCCACCGAGTCTCCGAGCAAAAGATGGAAATTACTGATCAAATGATCGAACCGGCCTCGAAGTGTGTCACGTGTAAGGTTTTCGACACGGAAAATAAACTCTTCGAGGTGTAGCTTAGAATTGTCACCGTCATACTGAATTTTCCAGTGACGAAGTGGGCTGCTTGGCCATTGCTCGGCCGTGAACTGCGGTCTGGACTGGTAGGGGTAACGTGGTGGTGGTTCTGGACGATTGTCAAATTCGGGACGTCTGGTATTTGCCGGCACAGAGACAGGACTGAAATCGAAGTTGGGTTGTCTGGCAACCTGCGGTCTATGTGACGGATGTTCAATGGTAGAGATTCGAGTTCGCGGTGTTTCCATAGCAATTAACCGTTCCTGTTTTTCACGTTCGATCCGCTCCAATTCAGTTCTCACCAAATCGGCTACACGAAAGCGGAGACTCGTATCCAGGGTTTCCCGCAAACCCGACTTTTCCATCTCGGCCGTGACTTGTTCAACAACCGTCTGTTCCGTTTCTCTTCCTCGATCCGGTCTCAACGTAGCCGGAGTTTCAGTTTCGCGAACAGCTTGCCGTGTATTATATTTTTTTGCGATTGCGCCCGTATTTGGCTCCGCCATCTCAAAGTAACGATTTCTTATATTTCCCCAGCACCAAGCTAATAGGATATGAACAGAGAAACTTATTTAATAATATCAATTTGTAGTTGCGAATGGTGAAAAGTGAACTGCAAAGTGACCTAAGTTATGGAAATTATTAATTTACCTGGTGCCTTAGATATATTTAACAGCAATGCTTAGGGGATAAATTCATCGATATGCACACCGGGTGATGATAAAAAAAAAATTATTGTGTATATACCAAAAAAAAATTTATAGCATCATGTATACAATCGAGAAAGGGATCTTACATAAAATCAACGTTATGTCATTCATGTAATCAGAATATAATCGAAATATAATCAAAATGTAATCAGGATGTAATGAAGAAGTACTTACTATAATACGAAATAATTAAAGGCATCGCCTAATCACTTATATATATATCGCTAAAATGATTTAATGTAATCGGAATATAATCAAAATATAATCAAAATGTAATCAAGATGTAATCAAGAAATATTTACTATAATACGAAATAATTAAAGGCATCGCCTAATCACTTATATAGATCGCTAAAATGATTTAATGTAATCGGAATATAATCAAAATATAATCGGAATATAATCAAAATATAATCAAAATGTAATCAAGATATAATCAAGAAGTATTTACAATAATACGAATTAATTAAAGGCATCGCCTAATCAGAAATTTTAATTGAATCCCAATACTCCTACTTCCATCTCCGGTCCCCAACTCCCGTTCTCTCCTTCAGCCTCGACATCACGAAAAATTGAAAATTTACTTTAAATTGAAAAAAAACCCAAGAGTCATTCACGGACCACCGAGCATTCGGTCCGCCGAAAGGATGTGGTGAGGGAAGGGCCCTTTTTCGGTTTCACCGGTGGGGGCTGCGAGATGGAGAACGACCAAAGTATCCTCCCGGACAGGTGGTTGGCAAGACGACCGCCAACTCCTGTAGTTCCAGGGAGGCCCTCGGACGTCTCCACCACGCAGAACCCACAGGGTCTGCCGAGAAAGGAGCCCCCCACTACCAGCTCATCCCTAGGATGGGGCTTTCCCGAGACCTCGAGACGGCTGGTTGGCTGACGAAGCCAGCTGCCGTAATTCTCGAGAGGCCTCGAGTCAACCCCAGCCACGGGAGTCGCCGATAGGGCCTCGAAGGGAAGGAGGGAAAGGTAAGTAGAAAAAAATTGGGGAGCCTAGCTCCAAGGGGGAAGGGAATAGGAATGCCCCACGTTGGGCGCCATATTTGTTATCGAAAACGTGGTTTGGTACTCCAGGGCCCGGCTAATGCACCTGGTCCGGCGGTATGCGGCTGCGGGAGCTGGCAGGCTAGCATTGCGGCAGTTGTGGGGGGGGTTTGCCGAAAAACCGCGTTCAGCCGCCGAAGCGGACCACCACCGACAACGAAAAGTTTCTTCTCCCGCGACGGAACGACCTGAAAAATCGCAAGGGTATGGACAAAGCAGGACGGACAGAACCCCTGTCCCTGTCCATGAATGACTCCTAGGGGGGGGGGTCAAGATGACAGACGACCCCCGCTAGACAATAGCCCCAACCACCCAACGACCTCTCCGTGGGCCCATTATTTTAGGGAGGTCCCTTCTTACATACATTTACAAGAAAACTTAAACCTACGACGGGGTGATGCGCTGCCTTCGAAGGGGGGCTACTGCTCTGTTTCGTTGGACGGCCGTCGTACTGTTGATGATGCTGTTTGGCCTCTTCTTATTGGGCCCATACGATGGTTAAATTTTTATTGCATTTTATGAGTTAAATTGGATGCCCGAGATGGGTTAAGTTATGAAATTTCACAGGTAAGTGCAGTTTAATTATTAAATGAATACATGATTTATTTTGGAGTATCTTTTAAAATTTACAGGTTTACTTAAATTCGTCGGGGCACGTTATGTAAGTTCACAGGTACGTAAGATTGAGTTGACTAATAAATACATGATTTAAAATTAACTATCTTTTTAAATTTCAGGCAACTTATATTCACCGGTACGGATCAAGTTATGTATTTTCACAGGTAAGTAAAGTTTAATTGGCAAATAAATACATGCTTTAAAATTAATTATCTTTTTAAATTTCAGGCAACTTATATTCACCGGTACGGATCAAGTTATGTATTTTCACAGGTAAGTAAAGTTTAATTATTCAATTGTATACATGATGTACACCGAAATCTTTTTGCAGGTCACTCAAATTCAAAGAGTCAAGATATTTAAATTCACAAGTAAGTAAAGGTTAATTATTAAATGAATATAGGATTTAAGTTGAAATCTTTTTGCCGGTCACAAAATTTCACCGAAGAGTCAAGATATTTAAGTTCACAGGTAAGTAAAATTTAATTATTAAATTAATATATGATTTAAATTGAAATCTTTTTTGCAGGTCACTTAAATTCACCAAGGAGTCAAGATTTTTAAGTTCACAAGTAAGTAAAAATTGAATTATTAAATGAACATATGTTTTAAATTAAAATCCCTTTGCAGGTCACAAAATTTCACCGAAGAGTCAAGATATTTAAGTTCACAGGTAAGTAAAATTGAATTATTAAAGGAATATATGATTTACATTGAAATCTTTTTGCAGGTCACTTAAATTCACCAAGGAATCAAGATTTTTAAGTTCACAGGTAAGTTAAATGTAATTATTAAGGAATATATGATTTACATTGAAATCTTTTTGCAGGTCACAAAATTTCAAAGAGTCAAGATATTTACATTCACAAGTAAGTAAAGTTTAATTATTAAAGGACTATATGATTTACATTGAAATCTTTTTGCAGGTCACTTAGATTCACCAAGGAGTCAAGATTTTTAAGTTCACAGGTAGGTAAAATTTAATTATTAAAGGAATATATGATTTACATTGAAATCTTTTTGCAGGTCACTTAAATTCACCAAGGAATCAAGATTTTTAAGTTCACAGGTAAGTTAAATGTAATTATTAAGGAATATATGATTTACATTGAAATCTTTTTGCAGGTCACTTAAATTACAGGAGCACTCCTATCTCCTCGGTGGTTATCACTCCTCCACCGCGGCTAAAAAAAAAATCCTTCCTTCCTCCTCGGCAGCTTAAATTCGACTCCCCGATTTCTGTCTCCGGCGGCCAAAAAAAAAAATCTCGACTTTGCGACTCAGCGACTCGAACGATGCATCACGCCACCCCGAACCCGTTTCCCTTTCCGTTTTCTTTTCCTTGCCCATTCGCGCCGGAGCCCGAGTTTTGGCTTTGCGACGCCACACACTTTTCGGTCGCGAACAATTTCTACTCTCCGACCGACCGAGGCGAGAATTTTCGAGTGGACTTTTGAGTTTGGTCTCGGTCCGGGCCCTCGCGACGGAGATTTTATGACCCGGTCCCGTTCCTCGAATGCCGAACGCCGAATTTGGCTGCTTTTTGGGCAGCTCAACCCAACGCTCGAAACCCGAGCAGCGGGACCCGGTTACGAATTGAGGCAGAGCCGCCGTAAAAATTTTGGGCGAAAGATAGGGGCATCGCTTGCGCTGCTGCTCATGGGCGTAGGCAAAAATTGTGAAAGATCTTTTTCTTCTTCTGTTTCCCCCGACCACAACAAAGGTTGAAATAAATTTATTCATTTATAAATAAACAATGCTTCAGTATAAAAAAAAAGGTCCAGTTGACCTCGTACGTCGAGGGTTCCGTGGGGATTTGCTAATTTTTTCCTGTAATTTGTTACTTGTTTTGATATCTACATAGTCGTGCCATAAGTTCTGTCCCAAAGGAAAAATCAAAAAAAGCTCATATAAGAAAAAAATAATTAAATTTTATTTATTATGTTTAGTAATATACTTATTCTAATTTACAGTAATGCAGACGATTATTCGAAATGCCCACCCTTTGCAGCTACACATTTTTTTAAACGTTTCGGCCATTCATCAATCGCAGTACGCAAGACATCTAGTGATATTTCCTTCGCTGCTTTCATCAAACTTGCTTTTAATGACTCAATGTTTCGATGTTGAATAGAGCAGGCCTTCTCCTCTAAAATATTCCATAAGCGGTAGTCCAAAGGATTTAGGTCTGGACTACCAGAAGGCCAATCTTCAGCAGAAATGAAGTCAGGAACATTCAATTTTAACCAGATTTGCGTTGTCTTGGCTTTATGAGCTGGTGCTGAGTCTTACTGAAACACCCAATGCTGACCATGGTACATCGTTGTGTTGAGCGGCTTCACCATCTTCTCCAGGATGTCACTTTGATAGTTCTTTGCCTTCGTTTTCACGCTTTGCTCACAAAAATGCAGCTCCGTAGCACCGTAATAGCCAACTCCCCACCAAACCATGACTGAGGCGGGATGATGGCTACGCTCTACCTTGGGTATCTTCTCAGCCGCTTCCTTAGAGCTATGCGCGTACACTCTGTCATTCTGTCGGTTAAACTTCTCTTCAATAGTAAAAAGTTTTTCGTCTGAAAAAAGTATTTGTTGGTATTTTTTCCCGCGTACTTCTTCAAGAGACTTTTAGATCGCATCTCTCGTATCGCACGAAGCTTGTCCGTAAGCCGCTGCCCTGTTGACCGTCGATAAGCACTAAGCTTAAGGTCTTCCTTGATAATACGAGACATCGTCCTTTTGGGTATTTTCATCTCCCGTGCTATCACCTTTTGTTTTCGGAGCGGATTTCTCAGTATGCGGTGACGCACCGCTTCTACTGCTGCTGGTGTACGAGACGTACGAGGCCTCCCGCTCCTGGACCTGTCATCGACAGAGGAAGTCTCACGGTATCGTTTGATAGTACGATGCACAAATTTTATTGTAATTTGTAGTGGCTGAAGAAGCTCAAATATCTCCTTTGCTGACTTGTTGCACTTAAATAGTGCAATAACGGCGATCCTGTTCTCTTTAATGCCCCACTCCATGTTGCTCGTTCGAAATCCAATGACAAAATGATATTTTTTTAACAAAGCGGGAAGTATTTAAGCTAATTCGCGACAGGTAATCGACATGCGTCGTGACCCTTTTAGTGGAGGGGAGGGAGACAGAACTTATGGCACGACTATGTACAATATGAAAAAGGTTTCAAGATTTTCGGATGAGAAACTTCAAAAATAATTCTGGGGATATACCTTTTGTCATGCGTTTCTGATGGTATCTCTTAAACCAAGGTACGGAGAAAATAGACCCAATTCTGAAAAAAAAAAACTGTATTTATAATATAAAGGGTCCGACAAAAAAGTATGACGGTGTTGGGGTATTAATAAATCAGAAGGTGTGCAGCCAAATCCATTTTTTTTTTCACTCAAAGTGTACATATTTCAATTAAAAAAAAAAAACAATAGACAAAGAAATTCTGATTGTAAATCATATGGCAAAAATCACATCACTCAAATGACGACCATTTTGCACAATGTACTGACGCAATACTTTTTAAAAGTTCACCATGCACCTTTCAATCATAGCCCATGCAATAGCATGAATTTCTCTCGTTATGTCATTGCGTAAATCTCCCAAGGTTCATGGATTTGTATTAAAAACCCTAGACTTCAATTAATCCATGATAAATAATCAGGGGTTAAAAGATCTCGAGATATTGAAATGCATTCTAAATCTCCGCTGCGTGCCAATCACAGATCGGCCCGTTTCGATAAAGGTGTCGTAAATAAACACAAACTTTGTCAGTACTGCCCTATCATGGTGTATCACCGTGCTATTGTTTGAATGGGAACTCCTTTGATAATACCTAGTACAAATTTTCCAACCGCATGATAGGGCTAGTAATATTAAGTCATGATATTTTTCAGTGTAGGCGATTATTAATTGTATAAATATCAACATACATACACGGTAAACATTCTAATTCTATTCTTAAATCAACGTAATTTTAAGCAAATAAAAATAAGTATTTTTTCATTAAATGACGTAAATAAGAAATGCGTTTTTAATAGATACACGGTGCTTGTAAATGTTTATGGATCTCTATTTCATACCTTGCTGAATTAAAAAATAACATTCGTCAGCTGCCATACGTTCGGATATGGACAATGTTTTTTCAAGGATGAAAGAATATCGCACTTAGCTCTTGTTATTAACAAAAAAAGTCCAGCGGAGCACTTCCTCCACATTAGCTGGAGAGGCAATAAAAATATCAGTTGGGAAAAATTACCTAAACGAAATGAGATCGAATAAACATTGAGTGCGTTCCAATGTAAACAGCTTTTCGACGAATTGGTCAAGTAAACAGAACGCTCTTCGGTAAAGTGATGGAATTTTAACGCCTCTTCGAAAATTTGAGTGGTCTATGTTCGAAATTGGATAGTTACGGAGAATCATTAGGTGCCTACCATTGGATATAACAAAGTCTTAGGGAACAAGAACTTTTCATTTTATTTAATTGAAATTTGAGAAATATTCAATTTTGATTTACACAAAAGTCTAAAACAGAAATCCATTTTCTTTGTGGCTGTCATTTCGTTTGCCTGTAAAATGATAGCTTAATTTAATTTGAAAATTCAAACTTTGGAATTACGGATTTCAATTTATTTTAGCTCTTTTCATCCTTCAATCATGGTAAATGCCTTTATATCAATGTTAGCAAAGAGCCAGATATTTAAGGATATCAACAATTTAAAAAGTTATCAGCAAGATAAACAAGATTGGATTTAATATTCTGCTAAATATCTTTGAATATTGAAATAAATTATTGTTCCCACGTTTGAGTTAAAGCTTAAAAGCAAGCCTAATATTTATCCAAACCTTACGCAAATTTATGAACTCATTTCATCATAGACGTATGTATATTTTTGTTAGCTTAGGATAATATCAAAATCTTTAAAATTTGTCTGTACACATTTTTTTTTTTAATGTTTAAAGAGTACTATTACTTTGATTTAATCCTTTATTCGTATGGTGTAAAAAATATACTTGAAACTGTTCTGTAAATTGAACTTTAGTATGCAATATAGATTAATTTTATAGACCACTTTTTTATGACAGCAGCCAGTAGGGCAAAAGTCCTATTTTTTCATTATCTTGTACAATTTTCTTCAGTTGTAAACAAAAAAACCTAATACTCAACTTACAAGGAGAAGTTATCACCGATTTCGCTTAAATTTATAGCACATCTTATAATCTTATAAAAATTGGGAAAGATCCGGAAAAAAAGCCTCCCCACGCAGGGATTCGAACACGTGACCACTGAATCACAAGCCTAAGTGTTAACAACTACACCAGCCGCCGCTATTGGAAAGTGCTACAATGAATGGGATTTAGAGCCACGTAAAAATTGTTGAATACTATTATTTTGTAAACCCATCTGGAGTTCTCACCTCGTGTACTTTCATTTGTAGCCAAGCCCTACATATGCTATGAATTTGAGCGAAATCGGTGATGACGAGTAGGTGACTTCTCCTTATTAGACAAATTGTAAAATTTGATAGTAGACTGCACTACGATATTTTAACTAATATCTCATGGTAAATTCATGTACGATTTATTATTAGCAATTTCTACTATTTAATCATAGTACAGTAAAGTCTTCCAAATGTGAATTATAATGAAGGGACATTTTGTAACAATATATAAACTTTAAGAAATAGTAAAAGAATAAAAATTATGATATTTTTTATTTTTACGTATGACTAGGATTTGTTGTGACTACATCTAAATAGTTAGAGGTATCACTAAGAACGTTAGTAATACATAGTATATTAGTTTTTATTAAATATTCTTTTTACTATTTTACTAAAATAATAATTGTTGCAGTATTTCAGTTTTTACTGACGAAGCACTAATTTTTTTCTCTTGTCTAGTGAAAGTTTACCTTTCTCAGTTCCGGCATTCTCTTGGTCCGATTCCATCGTTTCACTTCGACTACCGATATGTTTCGAGGTGCGTTCGCAATTTCTTTAAAGATATAAATAATGACTGGCAACATCTTCCTATAGTTTTAGTATGTGAATAACAAATCAGCGCAAATTTCTACCTTCATATTAGCAAATAATAGGGTGTATTTTGTACATAAAAATCTGTACAAAAAAATAAAATAACAAAAATAAATGATTACTTTGACATGTTTTTCTATGCATTCTTAGACGCCAACATTACTCAAAGTACCAAATGTGGATATCTTCCTTTTTTTTTGGGCAAAATTACATAATCAATAGTTCTATCAACCTACAGAAACGGTTTCCTCTTCCCATCATCTTCAAAGGCGATCTTTTCCGTCACCGTCGCACGTCTTTGTCCTTCTCGGACTCTTCTCGGTGGTGTGTCGAAAACAAGTTTTACCTGTCTGCCGCCGGAACACACAAAAAATAAATCAAACACCGAGCAGTGATCCAACGGGCAGCTGTGTCAGCTCAGCAGCATAAATCGAAGAATGCCGCCGCACTGAACTGAGGCAGTGGAAACTAAACTAAAATACCTGAAATAGAATTAGCATCTTGGCGGGCAGATTCAGTCATCGCATTAGCATTAGCTAGCATTCGATAGAATCTGATGATGGTTTCGCAGGCAGCTGTTACCTCAGCGAGGTCCAGACATACGCCCGCGTTGCGCGTGGTTCAAGGTGTGCTCGTCATTAATGACCTTGGTGCAATCAGCAGCTCTTTGCGAAAAAAAAAAAATTAGATCATTAAGCTCGCTTTTGGCCATGTTACATCACCTACCTTTGCAGCAGCTTTCGTTTCGTGGCTTGCAACTTGAACTTGAATGAGTTGCGGAAGTTTATATATAAAATATGTATATATAATCGCCAATGCACCGCACACCAGCTGCTGTGTTTCCCGGTAAACCAGCAGTTCAGTAGATTATCGATGGGGAGCTAATTGGTCCGTGGTAATGGCGGAGTATGCGACACGATCAGGAACAGCATCCACAAGAAGTTGCCTCCAACATTCACCAGGTGAAATACATTTTTAATTGGGTCTTAAGTGCTTTCCTCAAGTTTTTCTTGTGCTTTTTCCCTCAGCCACAAGAATTGTTCTTGTCGTTGGTGACGGCATTTCCCGTTGACAACCAGACGACTTACATACATATAATGTATGTTATATGGGGAAGTGAGTAATTTTTTCTTAAGCCGCGACTAATGTAAAATTACTTTGCAATTGCCCATGAGCAGTGAGCTTTAACCTTCTAAGCGATTGAAATTTACATCAGTTCACTATTAAGCTAAAGGCGCTAACGTCAATTTCTTAAGGACGATCATTTGTGAAAGTTTAAAGTAGCAATGAGGGATTTAGGCGGAAGATAAGCGAGTTGATTAAACGTGCACACATTATGAGGTTTGTTATGAAAATATGGGTAATTTTAAGGCGTATTGGTACCACCGCCTGTGACGTATTTATCAATTTTTAGCCATATTAGATGCATAGTTTTCGTTTGACAACCAAATATTGATGATGTATTTTGGCACATTTGTTGAATTTGTGCACATTTTTCGGTCTTGGCTATTCAACAAAGTTTTCTTTGTGACGATTGGCCCTGACATATAATTAAACGAGACTATCACATCGAAACTAAGACAAGTAAATTCACATTTTTCGATTGACTATTCATTGTTCCTATTCAACTAATCATTCCTTTTCTTTTGATACCCATCATGATAAGGGGTGTAATAAATATTCGATTTTTTTTCATTCCCACCAAAATTGCGTATTGTGGCTGTCATCTTGAATTTATTCGAAAATTATACAGTCTATGTTACTTGGGAAATTCTGACTAATTATCAGATATTTTAATTGTCAAAATTGGTTCAGCCGTTTCTGCTCTATATAGAAACAAACGAATATTGTTGAAATCTATCTTTGATATTTTCAAGGTTATAAAGTAGTTTGAAGAAATGGTGCAATGTCTGATTTACACTCTCTGTACTAAAAGGTGTCTCAAAACCGGCTGAATTTGAATTTGGAGTAATTTTGTTTGTGTCAAATATGGAACGCTGATATTTCATAGTTGTCATTAGCAAGCTTTGAGGTTAAACCATGTTTTATTTCACAATCGAGTAAGTATGGACATTTTGAAAATTCACTACCGAAATGGTGAGATTTTTGCAGAGACGTCGTCGGTCCGCTGTGGTCAATTAAATCAATAAATTTGAAGTTGTTGGTTGAATTCTATTTTCTGAATTGCGGCAGTGAGTGAAAGTGTAAACCAACGTCCATCTATGAATTTTGATTGTAGACCTGCATATACGTGGTTATTTGTCGAATATTGTGTTCCATATATTCTATACTGAAAAATATATGTATAATGGATTCAACAATGGGAACTTGTTGATTAAGCTGGTACAAATGTTCTGCTTCAAACAATTAGATCGTATTTTAATGTCAGTTTGACTCGATAATAGTTGAAATAAAGAGAATTTTATTGGAATACATTTCTTGATGCTTAAACAGAAATCGTGTGTTGTATGTGTTCTATAAAATTTCGCACACAGCATCATATCTTGTAGGACTAGTTGCTTTATTTTTGGTGAACATTCATATCTAAGTATTCGATTTGTTAGACATCATTGCACTGCTATCGATTTGATTTTATTTGCTACGATTTCATCACTTCGTCAAATGCTTTGTTGAAAATACTTTAGAAAATGGAAATTGAAAATTAACGCAGGCGGATGTAAAACATAAAATAGTTTTTTGTCAGCGATGAACAAGGGAAGATATTTTTTATAACGTATCAAATTTAATAAAAGGAATTGTATTTAAAAATAAAAGGTTTTCATCAATTTAATTAATTATTGAAAAATTTCATCCCAATTAAATTGCAAATGGACTAATATGAATTTTTATCCTTTCATATCCCCCCCACTTCAGATTCAACTATCATTTCAGATGAGGGCGCCAAACGAGCCTTTCTTTGAATTTGTCTTATTTAAGTGATGTATTTTAAGCGAAAGAAATATAGAACATTATTCATGGGTGTCATCACAACAAATTTTCTATAGAGTACCTACTTATTTCAAATAGCAAACATTGGCCCTGTTTATTTGCTTGCGACGTAAGTTTGCACAAAAATCAAAATCTTAAATCAAAAAGATATGTGAAATTGTATGCGTTTAGAGTCAAGGAAAAAATGGATTTTAAAGAAATATATTATATTATTGTATTCGATAAAAAGTGTTGGGACATTTTGACTACAGTTTATGTGCTTGCTAAATTAACATGTTTCAGCTTAAGTAATAGAGCTAAAGTAGTTATAACTGTTAGTTTACTACAAGTTTATGTGCTAAAATTAAGTTCATCCTGGTATTTTAGTTGTGCCAAATGTGTGCCCATAAACGGAGTCATTATGATGCATTATAGCGCAAAGCATGATAAGAATAATGCTTTCAGTGCCACAATTTCTAATATAGCACGAGTGCTACATATGTGGGCTTGTTTTAGAAGCTATAATTATTACATAAATTGCCATATTTTATAGTATATCGTACAACATTATTTTAGCGTGTTTGTGCCTATAAATTGTTGTAATTACGGTTTCGCCTGTATTTATAGGAGGAGAACTATATATATAAACTTAGTTAAGATAAAAACATTTTCCCAGTTCAAATGAAATATTCGTTATATTAAAAATAAAATAAAAATGAAAGCGGGTTTTCAGATACCCTTTTTTTTTTATATATAAGAGTAATTTATTATCACGAAATTCAATTAAGATACTTCTTTCTTTCAATTAATGCTCGTTTCCAGACAAAAATTCTCGGAATTCCTAGAGAAATCACTTTGAGAAATTTCCCATAAGTCAGTTCAACAATTTACATGTCTTTCACCTTCTTGACCTTGACAATATCTTAAGCTATAAAAAGAGAGCCGCAAAAGTCTCCGAAGGCCACACATGATCCAATAAATTAATCTTCCTGCAAAAAACATCAGTCTTTGGGGGTATCCTTCTTTCTCATCGCAGGGATGATTCCGTCCATTGTTTCTTAAGCGAAGCAACAAAATCTCAGAACAATACACCCCCCCACCGCACCGCAAAGGAAAGAAAAACTCCTCACGAGGAGGATGTGCCACACAATTTGGAAGTGATCCATCAACTTAAGTGGCAAATTAAATGGTAAAACCTCGTAGTCCTCCCGCTTCGTTGTGCTCTGCCCTGCTCCACCCGAAAAATTGTAATGTGCGGCGCTGCTGAACTTAGTGTACAGAGGAGAGGTTCAAAGAAGCATCAGCTCCTTATCGGCTCCTTTTGGGGCGTTTTGTCCTCGAGAACTTTTTGGAAGAGAATAAAGAAAAATGCCAAAGAAAAGGCGACGAAATAACTGCGGAAATATTTGAGGGCATGTATATACATGTGTGTATGTGTATGTGCAAAATTCTTGGATATTTGTAGAATATTTCGTCGTAGTAAAAAAATGAAGATTTCCTAGTCCTCAAAGAGACCTGCAGAACAGCAGCGATATTACGCTCGAAAAGAAGCAGGATTTCCTGCACGTGCGGATGTGTGAAATTGTGTAATGCGACAGGGGAGGGGAGAGGAACTGAAATGATTGATTCTTCTTCACAGTTATGAAAGGATCTTTTGGGTCATGAGGATTTCTGGGCCTGAGGTGAGTTATTGTCCTGATTTTTGTAGGAGACATGTGTTGAACATGCCAACAAAGGCGCATGAGGGATGATAAACAATCAAAGCCGGATTTTATGATGTGAAAATCGTTTCTGCCGCAGTACAGAAGGTTTAAGCTTTGTTTAACAAATTATTTCAAGGTGAAAAAGAAAACACTGCAAATTAAATTAGTAATTCTACTGATTTTTATTACAGTGACAGTGTTTATAGCAAGTTGGCGATTATTGTCACCATATGTTGCTACACGGCATTTCCTAATTCTGCATCATGGCACCATATGGTGCCACTGTGTCGTAGTGGAAAGGACAGGTGACTGCAAAGCTTATTTATTTATTTACAAGTCAACAAACATAATACATATGGGTCATTCTACAGAAAATCATCAAATGGTCAAAGCCGCACTATTTTTGATTTGGACGAAACTTGGTGGGTATCTTTGTTTAGATGTCAGAAGAGAAAATTCACCATCATTTAATTTTTCTGATGTCTCAGCTTCGGTGCGCGACCGCTAGAGCACTCAAAAAGTGTGATTTTTACGCTCTACTACTATGCGCTGTCAAAATTGTTCTATTAGAGATATTTGAACATTTGTGGTCGCAGTTGAAAGCTAAAATATAGTAGTTTTAGGAAAAAAATATGGAAATAGAAAAATATTTTTATTCGAAGTATACTAGCATCATGAAAATACGATTTTTTTCACATTTTTATATGATTTTCAAATGGCTGTAGTATCTTTCCTGGTAAATAAAAAAAATTTACTTTTTGTGTACATCATGTCCATATATTAAACAAAACAACAGTTCATTATAGACTCGTTCGACAAATGTTTTATATTAAAAAAATAAGCTTGAAATTTGAAAATTTCTGAAAATTGCATATTTCGAGCTTCAAAATGAAAATGTGGGACAGGAGATAGAGAACTGAAATTCTCAGGAAATTTAGGTGTAACCTTGAACTTTAAAGACCCGTTGAGTTTGCTTTGTTTTTTGCATCCCTCTAGTAATTACAGCCATTTCAATACAGCTAGTAATGCAGATTTTCCTTTTTAATTAGTTTCTTTTCTTACTTCACAATACGAGGAAACAATAATGTAGTAATAAAAAAAGAACAATGTGCAGCAGATACTCCGTAAATGCTAGCAAACAAATGAGATCAAGCCACTTTACTTCCTTTTTTAGTGTATCATAAAAAAGATAGTTTGATTTATAAGTTAAAAACATTTTGTGTAATTAGCGACTACTTAACCCATAGTACTGTAGCATTCTATTCATTTCAAAAAGTGTTAATTCAATACATCAAAAAATATTATCCAGAATTTAAAAAAGTTAAATATTTCATCGATGGATCAGCGGCTCAATACAAAAATAAGAAAAATTTTGTTAATCTATGTCATCATAATGATGATTTTGTGTTGGAAGCAGAGTGGTATTTTTTTGCCACTTCTCACGGGAAAAGTCCATGTGATGGTGCAAAGGGAACGATCAAACGAATAGTGCGGAAAGCTAGTTTACAACGAATTGAAGATCGTCATATATTAACTACTAAAGCTATGTTAAATTTTTGTTCCGAACAAATTTCTGGAATCGAATTTTTTTTTTTTTTTTTTGTATCCAATGCTGATGTTGAAGCTGCGGATAAATTTGTATGTGATAGATTTAGTAATATTGTTACAATAAAGGGAACAAGAATGTTTCATAGTTTTGTACCCATTTCTCAAAGTAAATTGAAAATTCGTAAATACTCGGCTTCAAATAATTCAGAAATTATAAGTATGTCTAACATTTCAAGCATAATAATATAAAATATTAATAATTCATTGTTGTATTAATAATGATATATATTAATATTAGAGTAACAAAATAAAATTCTGATATTTGAAATCGCATTCTTCATTTACGATAAATTGCATTCTTCTTTTGGGATATATTTATTTAAATCGCCTTCTTCATTTGGGATGTATGTATACGGAGTATCTACTACATATTGTTTTGTTTTTTATTGTTTTTGTTGTTCTTTTTTATTACTGCGTTGTTGTTTCCTCGTATTGTGAAGTAAGAAAAGAAACTAATTAAAAAGGAAAATCTGCATTACTAGCTGTATTGAAATGGCTGTAATTACTAGAGGGATGCAAAAAACAAAGCAAACTCAACGGGTCTTTAAAGTTCAAGGTTACACCTAAATTTCCTGAGAATTTCAGTTCTCTATCTCCTGTCCCACATTTTCATTTTGAAGCTCGAAATATGCAATTTTCAGAAATTTTCAAATTTCAAGCTTATTTTTTTAATATAAAACATTTGTCGAACGAGTCTATAATGAACTGTTGTTTTGTTTAATATATGGACATGATGTACACAAAAAGTAAATTTTTTTTATTTACCAGGAAAGATACTACAGCCATTTGAAAATCATATAAAAATGTGAAAAAAATCGTATTTTCATGATGCTAGTATACTTCGAATAAAAATATTTTTCTATTTCCATATTTTTTTCCTAAAACTACTATATTTTAGCTTTCAACTGCGACCACAAATGTTCAAATATCTCTAATAGAACAATTTTGACAGCGCATAGTAGTAGAGCGTAAAAATCACACTTTTTGAGTGCTCTAGCGGTCGCGCACCGAAGCTGAGACATCAGAAAAATTAAATGATGGTGAATTTTCTCTTCTGACATCTAAACAAAGATACCCACCAAGTTTCGTCCAAATCAAAAATAGTGCGGCTTCAATTTTTTTTAATTTTTGATGATTTTGTATGGAATGACCCATATGCAACCTGATCTAAGAAAGTTAACTAATGAAGAGAAGATTTTGTTTATATTTATTATAGCATCTACGGATGTTAGTTATTGGTTAAAACCATCCATAATTTGTTCGATGACATTTAATATAAAGAAAAGTTCGCGAGCACACAGATCTGTTATCTGCATAAAAGGATGTATAAGATAAGATGTCAGGCGAATCCATTAAACGAACCAACCAAAACGTTGTGTACAAATAGAGAAAAGTGCATTTCGCGCCTTCCACGAGAGTGGTTGCACAGAGTTTTCCATGAATGCGAACTTTCAATCATTTGAATCGGACTATAGGCAGCGGTCGTATCCACAGAGCTTTCCGTAAATGTCGATTTTAGGCGGCGGTCCTACCCAAAGAATGTTTCGTGGATGGCGACTAGAGGCGGCGATAGGGCCAAAAAGGTTAAAAGTGACAGATGTCACACAATAATTGAATTTTATAAATGAATAAATCGAATATACTTATAAACAAAGTTGAATGATTTTAATATTTCCATAGATTATTATGTGGAAGGAAAAATGTAGGTATAAAAATTATTTTCCCTCCATGCTCATCGAACCGGTGGAATGGGTTGGCTGATTCAAGATCCGTTTTCAAGCGGAAATAATTGTTCTTTAACAGAATGTGAATGTGCAAAACGCCTTAAGTCATTCAATTTCTTCTCAGATTCGTTGTAGTTCTGCATTCTAGCAATTCAGCTCTAGCCTCAAACTATATAATTCTATTGCGCTCCGCTGACCGCGAGAGACGTGTGACGCGGTGCGATGAGCTCAAGCCCAATCAGCAATTTTTCCGTGTTCTACAAGTGTCTACTGAGATGATGACTGGCATGCAGGGAGCCATCAACCTAGATCAAGGAAAGCTAGAGGCTTTTCTTAATCGTGCCATACCTCAAGAGTATTTAGCTCAGCTTGGCTGCCAGCCGTCGTCGCCATGATGTAAGACGTGATCGGTGTGCCAGAGGTATGAACTCATGCTGAACACTACTGGCGAACTTGTTACGTCTGAAAAATAAGAACAGATTTGAAGAAAAAATGGGAAACGAGAAGAAAAACGCATTGAAAATGCATCTCCGATACGCTTTCGAACGTTTTTCTTTTATACATTTTTTTTTAAATTTAATTTCTTGTTCATTCGTTGCCGCCGTCTGGTGACATGGTGGCGATGAAAAATTAGAAAAACGTTTCTTTCCATGCTTCTCGGACTGCCCCGCAGTGTAGGTAACGACCAAATTATGTAAGAGTGGAGAATTAATGATGAGACTTGAATTGCTGCTAATGGACGGCTTTTTGTCGTCGCGTCTTCTAAGTAAAAATCGCACAATTACGTCGCTTGAGGCTGCCTACCTGTCCGGCTGCCGTCTGCGAATGCGACGACAAGTGAACCATTTTTTTCCTCCATAGATTGCTATAGAAAATCGTTAGCGTTTTTTGTTTGGAAAGTTCTACGTAAGCTTAGATCAAAATCTCAAACTAATACTGCAACACACCGAAGTTTCAACTTCAAATATTATGTAAGATTAATTTAAAGCAAAAATGCGTGCTTGTCAGAAAATTTGAAGCTTTAGGTTTCGTTGTTTTTAAATATTTTGGGGCTTTCGGCTCTTTGGGACTTTCATGCAAATTAACTTCTAATGCGATCTACTATCAGAGATTTTAGGACTAGTTCGTGTAAGTCCATACCCAACGAAAGCTGCGTGTGTACTGAAAACGACCCATAACTGAAATCTTAATCTCGTGAAATGCATTTTTACATAAACCGTATAGTAATCGTAACGTAATCTTTTTTTTTTTAACTCCATGTTATCTCGTGTCGTACCACGTGTACCGAAAACGTCCCACAAATACATTCGCAACATATTCAACCTCTAGATGATGGGCGAAAACACGGGCCTATAAGGTGCTTATTCTTCTGGCGGCACTTGTTTGATTCACTGCACCAGTAGCTTATGTTTAGTTTATCAGAAGAAATGAATGCCCAAATTATAAATGTCTGATTAGTTTCATAAAATTGTTAGCAGGTGCATATACAACTCTATTTGTAGAGAAAACTAGGTGTGTACCACTGGTGGTTCACACCACTAGATAAAAGCAATGCCTGTGGACCACCATGTGGTCCACGGCGGGTTGAAAGTGTTAAGAAACAATTTCTTTCCTAATTTATCAAATCTTTTTGCGATTTTCCGGAAAGCAATAAAAGAAGTCAAAAAACCACAAGGCAGCTAATTTATAAGTTGTAAAAACAAAAAGTGGCCTCAATATGACGGTCACTTTTATATTAATTAAGTATTTTCCATTAATCATTGCAGAGGAAGTGATACTGCAGATAGTGTTACTACAATTCAATTGCTAACTCAGCAGTCAATCTCGATTCGATTGCATCAGTCTGCGTGTCGAGTCAGCAGCCTCTGTATGCTAAAAACTCAGTCGATCAAACAAAAAAGAAGCGCGCATAACGCAACTATTTGTTTACTGAGATGATAGCGCAAAACTGCTTTCAGTGAGATAAGTTGCAATCTTTGAGATGACCGGCAGAAGATGTGTCGCCCAATGTCACCGCAGAGTGATTGTCTTAATCCGCCATAATCTTGCTCAATCGGTTAACGATAGCGTTAAACCCGTCTTATACGTAGTCAGACCTTCCGCAACGTTTTTGTTGACGTCGCGTGAGACACGTCCACGGAGGCAAACAAGCGCAGAAACCTCCTTACCGAGAATTAATTAATTTATTATTTATATTCTCTGGTTCAATAGCAGTCAACGGGTGAATGTTGACAAATGTCGCCGTGCAAACAATAATAACAAACTTACGCTCGAGCTGAGCTGCGCCGTTGGACATACAACGCACCCTTCTCCAACAACGCCCCCAATGACGACGAGTATCGCCGCAAAAAGTGTCGAGAAAATCAAGCAAGCAAACATTTTATGCAGAAGGCAATTCAACTTTTAAAAGCTGAGCTTACTGAGGGGCCTTCTTTTTTTCTCAATCTTTTCTTTATTTTGCTAAGACCAGCGCCGCCACCACCGCCTTCGAACGAGTTGCTCTGCATTATTTGCTTGGGTTATCGTTTTGGTTTTTTGTTATAGTCGGAGCAACGTTTCTGATTGCGCCAAGTAATGTTTGTTTATTTTGGGTGACTTTTTCTAAGCTAGGATTAAATTATTTAGTTATAGGTTGACAAATATGATTAAAACCACTTCACAGAGTTATGTAATGAATGAAATTGAAAAGGGTTTAAAGTGTTTATTTTGGAAAATATTAAAGTATTTAAACTGAATTCACAAGTCACGGTAAATTATTCGTTTGCCGTAGTTTTTATTCAAATGAGAGTTAGTAATATGCGAATTATTGATAAGGGACGTCGCACTACAGACTTATAATAGTAAAAGTCAGCACAAAACTGCGCAGTTGCAATTACATTTAATTTCTTTGGATTTTCCTTGCTTATTAACAAATAAGGCCCGATTCAGAAAGTTTCGTTCACTTTATAAAAATAAATCCTCGGTTTATATGTCTTCAGAATACAAATCTGTTTAATTCATTAAATTAACATACATGTTAAAATTTAAAAAAATACAAAAATATTAAACACTTTTCCTTTTCCTGGAAAATAGTCGTGTTTTTTTCTTAATGGGTGCCATTATTTTTTGCACAGTCTCTGCTGTCACTTTTTTCTAGCTGCGGTCCACAACCTTTTAAATTCTTGTAGGTTTTTGGCTACTTTTCCTTCCTTCCTCAATATTGCCTTTACTAAAGCCCAATATCTTTCAAGTGGGCGAAGTTCTGGGACATTTGGAGGATTGATGTCCGATGATATTTAAAATAGATTCGTCATCCATCATCAAACAAAAATTTTGTTTCGTAGTAAACAGTTTATAAAGTTCTTTGGCTCGAGTTATAGCTGTATTTTGCTGCTTTACCGTTCTTTTTGGAGTCTTTTGTTTTTTAAATGTCTTTATTTGATTCCGAACCTTAATTCGATGAACAGTTGTTTGGTTAGTTTTACATTTTTTGGCAACATCTCGTTCAGATAGGGACTTGTTTATCGATGGCGATTAACAATTTTCTTTCTAAATTGTTGTTTGCAGTTCCTTTCGACGACTTGTTTTGGCCTCCTTAGCGATCCTTGAAATACTCTTTTCAGGATTTTCCATACGGTTAAATTTTCCAAATTCCTTCTAATACTAATTATTATATACTATCTAATTTAGGTATAAAACTATTATTTTATTATTGAATTCTCAAAACTTTAAAAAAAATCATGAAAGTTCTATTTTAAACCGTAATATTAATATAAATTCTATTTACCTTTCCAATTGGTTGTTCTGTAACTTTTTCCTCTAAATATGAAGATTGTTAGTACACGAACGAGATTTCTTCACCTTCTTTCATTAATTTATAATCATGGCACGTCGCGCAATTTGTTATCAAAAATATGTTTTTAAATGTTTGTTTGCTTTTCTATTTTGACTGCGTTTAACAGTCCATTGCGAATAAAACACACTGAGAAGCGAGTGTCTGTCTGTTTACTTTAGAAAGTCATATGTTTTTTTACGCAGCTACTCATGAAATTATAAAACAGTTGAAAGACGAAAATCAAATAAAGCAAAAGCTTTAATGTGCGTGCATTTGCCGTCTGGCCTTTCGAAAAGCTCTGAGGTCCCGCACAAGCATGATTTATCATAATCTACTTTCACTGTACGCAGTTTAGTTAAATGTCCAAAAATGATGTAAGCAGGACTTAGATGGAAAGAGATTAATGTTGTAAATTTTAATTATAAGGTCGGCTAGAGCTTAGTTTAAGGCAACATAAACATGAAAATCCAGTAAGTTGAAATCGAGTAAAATTTCTATTACTTTCACTAAACCCTAACTTTATATACTATAGTTGTTTCTGCTTATATTTCGAATATTTTAGTTTCTTTAGAATAAAACTGATTTTAAAACAAGTTCTCCATTGCCGCAGCAATTAGTTTAAACTAAATATTCATTAAAAATGACCTAGAAGAGAAAGACATAATATAAAACGATTTGCTTTTATACTAATCTGAATTTCTTTTAAAACTTGCTTTAGCGTTATGCTTGTTCAATGTTCTGATTAAGTCCAATCACAGGTTAAAAAATTTAAGTTCAATGAGAATGAGATCATTTTCGATCAGATTAAATCACGTTCTTCTGTGTTCATGGAGCGAATCTTAGATCACTATGAATTGATGTATTTTAAATACATTCAATACAAAGATATTGTCTTAAAAACATGAAATTTCATCTGTCATTTTGGTAATCAGGCCGATTTTCCATTCGATCTAAAGTCGACACATTTTCAGTTTAGTTTTACTTGATTGCTCATTATCTTGGATTTTTATTAAATAAAGAATCAAATACGGCAATAGACCTAAATAAATGTGATAAACATTTGCAAATGTTTTTCTGTATCTTATCTTACAATTAGATCTAAGTTGACTTAAAGTGATCGAGGTTAATCTAGATTACAATTTATTGAATAGACCTTTTATATAATAGCCAACATATATATTTGCACAACTAGGGCAGGATATTGTCACTTAATAATTCAAGACAACTGTTACTCTAGAAATTGCTTTCAAATGTTTCTCACCTTTTCCTATGAGATATGTAGTTTCAGCCTATAAAACCTACTATCTACTAAAGATATCTTGTTTTCCCTGCTCCCCTCAGAATAATAGATCTCAGGCATCTAGCAATAGAAATTTGAGCAATTTTGCGGTCTCCAATTAAACGAAACAACACTTGGCCGCAAAGATATTGGAAGATATCAATCTATCTTAGCAATGTCCTGGACAATTTAAACTCAGCAGTGATAATCATGCCGGTAAACAAGTCCGTCGCTGTCGTTGTTTTCGTCAACGCCGGTCTTTGGACCACTTCTGTTTGTGGCATTTCGAATTTTCCCAGTACCTATAATATATTGTCCGTACAGTGTGATTTAAGCCTTACTCTCTGGTGGACGGTGGACAGAAGATCTGAACGAGTCCACCGTAGATTCTCAGGCACTTCTGCAAACATATCAAAGTTGAATATTTATGAGGTGTCCATAATCTCATTGGATGTCGTCCACAAATAGAAATTTTCCCGCTATGTGAAGCAAAGACGTTTTCCGGCTTTCGAGGAGAACTTTTAGCGGCCAAAGATATGAGATTCGACAATTGGCTTATTTATGACGAACCCATCGATTGACGTTCAGACTTACCTACTTACTACGGATACGTACGTAATGTACGTAACGTTGTAACGTCTCCAACGCTGACTTGACGACTTTCATGTTTTATTCATTCGATGACGGTGTCAATTCAAACTCTTGATCGCCACCACGAGAACCGAACCACAAAGCAAGATCCGTCGTACCGTCTCCCCTGCTTTTATTACAAGATCCGATCAAGATCGTGATTAATTTAGTAGAAGTATCTAAGTGGTTGCATTTTTGCATTAAGTGGTCACGAATTGGATGAAGCACAAATGAGCGACAAAGAGGAGCGCCACTGGCGACGCATAGCGGCTGCGATGGATATTATTGTTGGTCAGAGAGAAGGGTGGGAATATCGTTCGATTTAACTACACTCGAGTAATTAACGTGGGACTCTGGAAACTCGGAAAATTATTATTCCTCGTATCCGAGTGTGGTGCAGTATGGCGCGTAATATCAGGGAATATGAGGAGGAGCACAATTTGTTCTAAAAATCGATAAAAGCAGCGAGTACCTGGACTGCTTGCCTAGGAAAGATATGAAGGCTTCAATTACATCGAGCCGTTAAATTCTTATGGGCTCCTTAATTGGACTTGCTGTTATTACCTTTTCTACCATAAAACAACTTTATCTGATATAATTCAGATAGTGACAAAGTAATAGTCCATTTCTATTGCTTCTTAATCATTTGCTTCATTTAAGGTACACTGAAATTAAATTTGTATAAGCTAAACTGGGTGATGATAATGCATTAGATTTCGAGCAAATTTCACGACAGGTCGTAACAAAAACCATGAAATCGCTGTTACGATACAGAATAAACAAAAAACGACATAAAGATGGATTTTTGTTTATGTGTGTCAATAGAGTATTTGATTTTTTTTATATAATTAATGTCAACATAAAACAACTCATAAAATGCGTGAAATAGTATTAAGAACCGGTTAAGGGTGATTTACGTCAGCATCATCGCCAAAATTCTTGATTTATGCTGGTTTTTTCCGAACGATATTTTTCGAGATCATCTGCCCTATCATGACAACTTAACTGTAATAATTAAAATTCAGTGTTTTGTAGTAATATCTCTGAAATTAATCTGTGACCCCTATATATGTTGAGAAAAAACATTGATTTTTATAACTATAATTTTAAATAATGATTGAAATTAATGGCCACAGCAAATATGTTCCATATGTAATTTTTTTGGAGCCACTAGAATATAATATAGTTCAGAAAAAAAGAATTGTGGTTAACCCAACTATGGTGGGAGGAATAAAATATATTGATTGGAATTATTGTTGCAACAAACAATAAATTTTATGGTGGAAGCAACTATTGTCAAGGTTGTATTTAATGAAAACCATATTATTATTTATCATTGGTTTATTATAGCAAACACAGTTTATGTTTATATGAACAGTATATATTTCTATAAACTATGAGAATTAAAATTTTCCCAAAGTAAAAGTTAAGGTAATATGAATATTGGTTTCACTTTGCGAATTATGATTAGCGATAAATAGAAGCAACGCGAAATGGAACCAGTATTGATTTTTTTTTTTTTTTTGAAAATCTTAATTCCTTGGCATTGTTATACTAGGTTTTTGGACGCATTCTACTCAACAGAGAAAAGGTTTTTATTATTATAAAATGATTCTATATAATTATACTATGCCGCCAAAGGGATACCCATAACTTGGACGCCCCGATTTAGAAATGGGTTTTGAAAAAACTTCGGAATCTTGTAAAAGGAAAATATTTAGTTAATCGGCATTTTGTAAAAAAACAATATTCACTCAATGGGCCCAAGTTATAAGAATAGATAGATATATTAGTTTGTTTTGAATGTGCATTTTCTTATCAGGACAATATGATACTGCCTAGGCGAAATTAATTGATCCTAAATTACTTTGACTTAACTACTGAACTAAAATCGGATTTTGCTGGTAACATATATAGGGTGATGCATAACGTTTTTAACATGTACCCATCAGTGCTACACTGAGAAAAGAGTTTGGCTGAGCCAAACAAATATACTTATTTGCACAATTTCCCTGAATATTTAGTATTTATTAACAAATTTAGTAAATTTTATGACATTGTATTTTTGAATTCCGTACAATGAATACTTGAAATAAAAAAGCCATTTATTTGAGGGATTTATTTATCATAAATAAATTTTATATTTCAGCAAATTGTGAATAATTTAAAATATTGAAATCTTATATACTTTACTGAAGTAAATGAATTGTGAAATATAATAATGCCTATTATTTCAGGAAAATACAATTATTTGCTATGAAATTCATTGAAGAGTTATAATTATACAATGAACATATTCTTTTAAATGTGAATTTATTAATAGTTAACATGCCATACTTGTCAATAAATTGTTAACGTTTTTATTATGAACAAATCATATTTCATCGCGACTTGTTTACTGCGAGCCAGCAGGGCGCTAGAGGTTGTGGGTTCGAATCCCACGAGAAGCCCTGGTCACAAAAAAGTGGTATGACAATGGGCCTGTAATGGCCTAAGTGTGTCTTCGGACAGCCACAACAATCTACATCTACAATATGAATTTTAAGATTGAATATCAAATTAACTCATCTCAAAATGAATTAATAATTTTTTTTAATAAAAATTATGGAATTTTCAAATGTAAATTGAGAATTAGTTGTAAAATAATTTTTATTTATATTGACATAGGTTAAATGTCATTTACTCAATAGCCTCAATAGCTCGGTTGGTAACGCGACGTGCTTACTGCGAGCCAGCAGGGCGCTAGAGGTTGTGGGTTCGAATCCCACGAGAAGCCCTGGTCACAAAAAAGTGGCATCACAATGGGTCTGTAATAATGGCCTAAGTGTGTCTACGGACAGCCACTGCAATCTACATCTCTACATAGAATATGTATTTCTTTTTATTAATTATTTTAAATAATTTATTCAAATATTGTATCGTTTCAAGTGTTTCTCACAATTATTCTTTTTAAAAATTTATTTTATTGTTCCAAATTATGTAGTTTTCATTCAAATTACTACTCAACTTTGTATAATTCTCTACAACATTGAATTAATACGATTTTGATTTAATACAATGAAATGATTTGTTTGTTATTAATAAATGAAGGTTTGATGTAAACTAATTCATCAAATATGCGGCTTATGAATAATAACTAAATATTTATTTCGCCATTACCAACTATATCATTTGTTTACTATAAATAAATCTTATTAGTTATAAATAATCTCTTTTCTCAGTGTATGAAATATCCTAATGACCATTTGTCAGAACAACCCTCTATTAATTTCAAATGAAAGCACCACTATCTCTGTCATTTATCAACGGATCCTCGTGTGTATTATTGGAAAGTGAAAAATGCCTACTTTCTAAGGCATTTTTTTTATTATCCTGTAATATCGCTGAAAAAAGTTACAACGATTTATGTGAACGCACCTCCATTCAAGGACAAAGTATTTTCAATCGCGGGTTTGTGCATGAACCGTTGGTCTGAGAAGGGATGTTGTCCTCACAAATGTTCGTCAGGATATTTCATAGAGTTCTTTGAGATCTTCGAATTTGCGCTCAGACGCTGACTAACGTTGCTAAATACCGACACCTTAGAGTAATTCCAACTTTTTCAGTTATGATATAGCATCCGCATATTGAATACTAAAATTCTAAACGATATTTGAATTAAGCGTCCCGGAAAATGTCTGCATACCTTTTTCCACGGAAGTTCATAGATATTATTATATGTTTTTTTTTTTTTTTTCTTAAATACAAGAAAAATTTATGTCTGTTACTAAAAGAGAATGTATCATAAGCAAAGCGGTTAAAAATAGCCCCATCTGTTTGCGTAGTTAATGAAGCACGCTAATATGTGTATAATAACCTTCGAGCAAGAAAGGCAATTAGCTAAAAACAACTCAATTATTATTCTGTCCCCAATATTCTAGCTGACGCCATGCTCAAGGCAGAACAACGTAAGTCGAAATCGAAGTCGTAGCCATTTCCTCACCCTCCGTCAGATCCATTTTCTCATCACATCAATAATATCTCCATTATCTCTGACCTAATAACAATATTCATTCGTAACGCCCCCTTTCTGGAGAGCTCCTCTAACTGATAACTCGATAGAAGGCAGTGGCGGCGGGTGGCGATGCCGCCTCTCATTGGCTAAAAAAATCAATCAAAATCCCTTGAAAAGTGCGCCGTATTTCCACGTTATCGGCACAACCTTTAACTTTTTCGGTAAAGCTAAAATAGGGTTTCATTTTCAACGCCCCTGTTGAGTGCATGCAATGTAATTCGGTGTAAATGCAACCACGTTTTTAGATAACAAGCAAAGCCCCACACTCCGAAAGTTAGGCCAGCTATACATGATAAAAGGGCGAATATAAATCGAAAATGGCTCAGTCAACATGGTCGTTGAGAATTGCCAAAAAGCGGCTACATTGGCTCTGATTATTGTTGATGTGGGGAGCGGGGAGTGGCGCGGCAGGGATGTCGGAAAAGCCATCATGGAAGTAGTTTTTTCTTGGCTCCTTCTTCTTCTCGTGTCATGCTCCATTTTCCCTTTTGGCAGTGAAATTGTTTTCGCTTCTTTTTGTTCTGTTCTTGTTTTTGTCATCATTGATTAGATACGCCCGTGGTGGTCACGGCATTAATAATTTTTAGAAGATAGCAGATGGCAGGCCCCCTTCCTCTCGTTTGTTCTGCCCCTCCTCTAATCGTCCGCCTCCGCCGGCGCCTTATGCGGTCACAGGAACTCGCTCTGGATTCATTTAAATTTGGCACACGTTTTAGGGATATCTGGTTTCTTTAGCAGCGAATTGCAACTAGGTTTCTAGATATATTCAAATGATGTCAGATGCCCGTGTTACAGAGACCTCTTCGCCTCGAGATGAATAATGTAAGATGCGGAAGATGTTTTTTTGTTTGTGGCACGGGTAGACTCGAAATCGAATTCCTGTTTGACCACTTCGTCGTCTCGAGTGTCACGCGGACCATGCGACTCGATTGGCCAAATGCGGCAGTAGCAACAACGCGGAGGGACGAGGGCCGTTGCATGTGACAAATGAGCTTAAGGAAGTGACGTATTAAACGTCGCCGAACAATGGCTTGATTAGGCCCCCGTCAGTCCTCGTGCGTGGATTATCGCTTGTTTTCAGGTTGTTGTTTTTAAGTGGCTGTTGACACTCATGAACTTGTTTTACAGGTCAAATAATTCCCCAGCTTTTAAATGGTTTTTCTTTGTTTTACATACTTACAATGCTGCCGGATATATCACATGAAACAACTTAAGTACTTCAAAAGTATGCTCTTTTTAGTGTTTTGTGCCCTGAAGTAAAAATAAGTCCGTGAGTCCAATAAATATGATATTCTTATGGTATGTACAATTTATTTCTCAAAATCAGCGACTCAAAAAATATCTATGATCTAGATTAAAAGAAACAAATTTTTTAAAAAAAATTTTCAAATTTATACAACCCATTAAATATTATTTATGAATTGAACTGGATTGCACTATTTTTATGCTATGCGCCGCTGATTGCAGCAAATATAATATCTAAACATTAGGTCTTTAGATGTCTGAGTTTAATCCATAAACCAAATTTTCTAAACAAAGCCTTAGCTAAGAAGTTAGGTACCAGAGACTCTATCAGTTAGTTGTAGGAAGTCACGAAGGTATTAGTTCAAACGCGAAAAAGGTATTCTATCAATTATTAGTATAAAAATATCTTATCTGAAATATTCTTCCATAAATTAAAGCTTAAATTTTCCGTCCCGGTACAACCTGGTTCCAATTAAATATATAAATAACGAGGTTATGCATCTTGTTACTTTGTAAGACTTTATGGAGTTCATATTTCACCGAAGTTAATCCAATAAATCTGCATAAGCAACAATCCAAATGTTCAGTTAAATGAAATAATTGAAGTAAATCATCCAAGAAGTGTAATATCTACACTTGCGAACAAAAAAAAACGACCACATTTCTAAGGCATTGCTGAAACAGAAAAGTGTAAAGCTAAAAAACTAAACTGCAGTAAGAAGAATAAACTCTTGACTTAAAAATATAAGTATAAGATCTTATAAAGTGTAATTTAACGAAATGGTAACCAAATTCCATAATAAGCCTAAAGGCGGATATACAGTATACGCGATGCGATTTTGTGGCGCGTGGAATATCGTGAAACATCGCCCTGCAATATACAGCAACAATACATTTTTTCCAACTGTCACTTCTTGTTTTGCTGTTGTATTGTACAAGTACAAGATGAACTCGCGAACGTCTTTGGCAATAATTCAAGCCAGTTTTTTTGGTATTTAAGGGGACGTGACACACCCAATTTTTTATTTTTTATCTTTGGAAAAAATGGAAAATTGAAGGGAAGAACAGTAGATACATTAACCAAACTTTGCATGTTTATTAAAAAGGGTTAAAATAATGCAATAAAATTTTTTTTTAATTTTTTGAATTCGTTTTTTTCTTTGTACATTTTTTTGTAAAAAACCACAAAAATTGACTGCGGACACGATTGGGAGCGAATGGAACGTCTAAAAATAAAAAAAATAAATGAGGTTAATTGTTATCAAAATCCCCAGGGATTGAACCTAAATGGAACATTTTTCACGAAAAAACTACAAAATGGCGGCATTTTTTCAAAAATTCACTTTTTTTTGTCCCGGAAAAATGCCGCCATTTTGTAATTTTTTCGTGAAAAATGTTCCATTTAGGTTCAATCCCTGGGGATTTTGATAACAATTAACCCCATATTTTTTTTTTTTTCAGACGTTCCATTCGCTCCCAATCGTGTCCGCAGTCAGTTTTTGTGGTTCTTTACAAAAAAAATTGTACAAAGAAAAAAACGAATTCAAAAATTTAAAAAAAAAATTTTTTGTATTACTTTAACCCTTTTTAATAAATATGCAAAGTTTGATTAATGTATCTACTGTTCTTCCCTTCAATTTTCCATTTTTTCCAAAGATAAAAAATAAAAAAATTGGGTGTGTCACATCCCCTTAAAGTCTATCGAGCGTTCCAAAGAAATACGAGACGATTTTAAAAAACTTTAAATTCCGCCTCACGACAATAGTACGAATGACAAGTAAACTCCTATTTTCATTTTTCCTCTTCTCTTATGTGTATACCATCAGATTTTACGCGGCGTGTCCTATGCTGTACTCCATAATCTAAGATGTATGATCTCAAAAGCCTAAGAGTTATCTTTTTTGTATTTTTAAAGTCAAGGCTTTATTATTCTTATTACATTTTTTTTTTAATTATGAACTTTTCTATTTGAGTTATGCCTTATAAATGTGAAAATTGTGAGATGGGCCAATTTTTTTTGCTGGCAAATGTATTTGATTAAAATACTGAAGTCATTGTTTTTAATTTGTACTGTGAACTTTTATTACTTAACTAAATTTAAAAATATTCAGACGTTGAATCAGCTGAATATGGAACATCAAGAACCAAATTATGTGTTAATTGTGATTTATTCTATGATAGTATATTTTTAAACTTAACTAGTATATGTATGCTACTAAATTAATTCTTATGTTATACGAAGCTCAAAATATATTTAATACCTACTTGATAATGAATAAAATTTCAAGATTTCTCATAGGTGAAATATCTGTGAAAAATAGTAGAGTCCCTCCCAAATCATAAGTACCATACGTATACATAATGAAATCATTTAATTATAATATCCGGGTTAGTACAATAAATCATGACATAGTTTTCCGAACATACATAATGGGCTATAAAAAAGAAATGTAGGAATTTTAGAATGTGCTGAACCAAAGTTTTTGGAAAAATTTATGTTACTGCTTGTCACGTGTTTGTGAGAAACTGGGCAAAAGAATAATATCAATTTTGCGTTTCGTTATAATGAAATTCCTAAAGACAAAAGTCATAGAAATGAGAATTCTGGTTTAATCTTGAACCTTTCGTCTATCTTCTTGTAACCCTAAATCGTATAAACACCACATAATTCGCAGCTGATGTGCTATAGGGCAGCTCGTTTTCAGCTGAGTTTTCCTTATATAATTCCGGGAGGGTCTTTCATTTTTGTGACCTCAACCGCGTGAAACTATGAAATTTTAATGAGATTCCTTATTTGAAGAGCTTGAAAATCCTTCCATTTACATTTGATTCTGACATGCATACGGTAGGTACTGAATATTGCCGAATCGGGAAGCCTATGGGACTTTAGTCCTACTCCCAGGACAGCCATTGGTAATTCCATCACGTTCCGTTCTTCATTTCCTGTTCCATTTCCCAAAGTAATCATCAAATATTATCGCTTGAATAATCCGGAGAACACCCAGCCAGCTTTTACCGCTGCTGGTGAACAGCCCTTCGCCGAGGACGGGCACATAAAATTTAATCACCTTCTTCAGTCTGCGTCAGTTGGGGAAGCAATATTTTCTCGATAATCTCCTTCAGCATCTTGTCCTCGAAATCCAAGGATAAGCGTGTAATCGTCAGGCAGATTGATGTATCTCTCGGTCTCTGGCTGATAATACCTCCAGGAAGTTGGAGAAGCAGACGATTCATGCGTCCGGAGCGCTGCTTCGACCGCTGATATATAAGACAAAGTGGCAGTCATCGCGGCAGCAAAGGTGAAATCGTTCCAAGTAAGTACCTAAGTAACCAGAGTACCCTCTAGAGAGCGTTTTATGAACGCCCGCTCGATACGAAAAGGGCACATTCCTGCAAAGTGGATGATTATTGGGGCTCTAGATTTTCTCGCTGCGTGTGTAAAATCCGCTGCCACAGGTACCAAGTCTCATCGTCGCCGGCGCCATTATCGTTTTCGCCGTTTCAAATCAACTCTAACAATTTAAGGGGCATTTAATGGGCTTCACCACCCGCGCCACCAGTCGATGGGAATGTGCCATAAAGAAATCTTGCACTAGATCGAAAGCACGAGAGAAAATCAGGGCAAAAACCCTCAATACCCGTCACCCTCTACCGGAAAAAATATACACTACTAAAGACTGCTACTTTGGTTCTGTTGTTCTTCTGATTGAATATGGAAATTGCCAAGAAACGCGGTTAAGGTCGTGCTGGGTGAAGGGCAACCTAGCTAAATTGAAAAATTGTGTCTTCCATCATTTTCCCCTCTTTCTCTTCCCCTTTCACCCCCTCTCTTTCTCCCAGATCCAATGAATGAACGCTTTCTTCTCATGGAGCTTGGGACGCGATGGTGCCTTCGTGCACATCTGGAGCTTCTTTCTTCTACGGATTTTTCCATTCTTTTATTAGATTCGAAGAAGACCGTTTTCATGCTTTTACCGAGTAGTGGCGCACTTCAAATCGAGTAGTCGATAGTTTTAATTTTAAAGGACATTTTCAAGTATCATAGTTCTACAGAAGAAGGGTTGGGTACGGTTCAATATGGAAGCGTTGTCACCATCTGCTGCATAAATAGAGAGAAATTTTATGAGAACCGTATAAAAGCCCGGGAATTGCCATGCAAATATTAAAAAATATACCCACGTTCTGTGCTACCACAATTTTGAGGCTACTTTTTAAATGCACATATTCAGATGAATACTTTCACGTGAAGATCAAATGAAAAATGCAGATCTTATTAAGGGGAATCAAAACACTTAAATACTACTTCGTTTTTTTATGCAATTTATATTACATCTCTGTTAACAAGGTTGAAATGTAATATGAAGTGTACTAAAACTTTTTATACTCATATCTAAGGTAAAAAGTTTAAATGTTGCGCATGTTTGGTTTTCCCATTTTAAAAACTCGTAAAGACGACTTTTACGATATTCAACTCAAGTCAGTGAATAAGTTCATATTTTCAAATTATTTGTTTTTGAAAAATTTTCGAAGTTTGAATTGCGTAAGGTTAAGATTGCGATTTCAAATATGGTTTAGTAGTCTATTATAAAAAAAATCAATTTTGGTAGCACCTAATGCTTAAAAGTCACGAATTTTTACTACTATTATAGCATAGGCATATATGTTAAATTTGATTTAAAATATGTACATATTTGACTAATTGTGTAGATATAGATAGATAGATAGGATACTGGGAAATATGCCTTTATTAGGTATTTTTTGTCAGTCGTTGAACAAAGATAAATCGAAAATAACCACATTAAAAAAAAATTTATTTTTAAAATTTCTTCTCTTAATAGATTAAATGGTAAAATAAAAATAAATCTTTGTAATTTTCGAATAATTTCCTTTCAATTACAGCTGCGTTTTTATAAAGTTATCTATAGATATCCCCACATAAACTGAAGATTCAACTCTTTATCTGGATCTCTCTCCAGATTAAGGGCAATTTTGGATATTTTCCACATTTCAGAATATTGCAAGCTTCATAGCTCGTAAACTTTCATTTAAGGGGACTTGACACACCCAAAAGTTGGAGTTTTTTTTGGAAAATTGGAATATTGAAGAGAATAAAAGAGATATATTAATGAAACTTTGCATATTTATTTCTTAGTCTTCAAAGAATACAAAAATTGTTTAGATTTTTCCAGGCTTTTTCTTGGCTGGTGGATTTAAAAAAAAAAAAAAAACCTCAAAAAATCACGGTGTACGCGATTTTGAGACACTGGAACGTCTGACGAAAAAAGGTTTTAATTGGTATGAAAATATCTAGGAATTGAACCAAAAGGAAAATTGTCCATCGAAAAATAACCAAATGGCAGCGTTTTTTCAAAAAGCACACACTTTTTACCTGGAAAACCTGATGAAAATCGGGAAATTTCAATCGTGGTTGAATCCCTGGAAAATCATGTGCCTAATAACATAACAAAATTTCAGACCGATCGGTCCAATAGTTTTTTTTTAATTTGTGTACACCAACTCCAAAATCGTGTTTAAAGTTTTTAAAAGATATTTTGTATCAAAAAATTAATCAGATAATTATTTCAGTTAGAGATTTGAAGTTTGGATGGATACTAAATGTGGCCATTTGAAGAATTTATTGAAATTGTTGACACCTTTATTACAGGCCAGGGTTTAAAAAAATTAATTCAATGCATAATTCGAAATCCACATCAGATTATTAAAAAAACGTGCTATAATATTACTCATGTACAAGTTATTTTTGATATTGATGAATTGAGTTTTTATACATACTTACTGAGAATTATTGCCTTTTCCTGTGTTATGAGATATAACGCCTCTGTAGTAATTTTAATTTTAAAATAAATTATTAATACAGTAAAACCCGCTTAAATGCACATCCAATTTGTCAAAAAATTTCGTGCATTTAAACGGTTTGTGCATTTAAACGTTTTTAAGATAAATGCACATGTTGTGCACTTAAAAGAGCTCGGATTACTTTTTTTCAGTTTGGTTAATTACATAGCGTTCTGTTTTCGTCTTTATTTATTTATTTGTTCAACATTCATCAAATTCTGATTACTGTACAATAAGTGTAATTAATTTAAGGAAGATCAGTTTGAAGCCGATTTTTCAAATTGGGCTTAGACAAATTAAACTCAAAACAGTCTACATGCTCGTTAAAGAGACGAGACATTGAGGTAATGGGCTCGTGCATACCATACTTGGTTCGATGATATGGAACGTCCAAAAAATCGTGAGTTCTCAAGGAGCGAGACGGTACCGAAACCCCGATTGAACTCAGCAACTCGGGAGAGTTAATTGCTCCTTGGAGGATGTCAGAAATGACGAGGAACCTCGAAATATCACGTCTTTTTTGGAGCGAATCTAAAGAAATTAGTTTCAGTCTATCCTGGTAAGGAGGTAGATTCATACTATCCAGCCAAGGAAGCCCGCGGAGAGCGAATCTGAGAAATCTACGCTGAACCGCCTCGACTCGGTCAATATGCACTGAATAGAAAGGAGCCCAAACGGGACTAGCATATTCCAGAATGGGTCTGACAAAGGTACAGTAGAGAAGCCTGGTAATGAAGGGATCGTCAAATTCTCTAGACCATCTCTTGATGAAGCCTAACACAGAGTTTGCCTTGCCAACAATTGAGTTGACGTGGTCCTCAAAGGAAAGTCTAGAGTTAAAAGTTACGCCCAAGTCCTTGGTCTTGTCAAGTCTAGTTAATAAGCTACCACCCAGCGAGTAATTATAATGAATGGAAGACCTTTTTCTACAGAACGACATAACTGTACATTTGTTAACATTTAACGGTAAAAGATTGCTCGTGCACCACTTATGAAAAGTGGCTATGTCAGATTGTAAAAGATGGTAGTCAGTCTCTCGAGAAATAACACGGTATATTTTTGCGTCATCTGCATAACAAAGGATTTTGGAAGCGGAAAGAAGCAGAGAGACGTCGTTAATGTACAGAATGAAAAGGAGCGGGCCAAGTATGCTACCCTGAGGCACACCTGACGAGTTGCTAATTTGAGACGAAAGAACTCCCCGAAAAAATTTTACCAAAATTAAACAATTACAATCCGCAATTTACAAGGTCCACCCGCTACTTCTACAGAAAATGAATTTTTGACATTACATATCTGTTCATTTAACACTAGAACTACCGGCGCTCAAGCTTGTAATTTTGATAATTTTTGGCACCTTTACAATAATATGTTTTCACATTTAAATTAATAATTATAAATGGAAATAGGTTCACGATATGTCGCAATTTTGAACAAGATTTGGTATTACTCTTAAGAGATATTTTCAAAAAATATGATTAATTCAAGCAAGAAATTTAGTACCGGTCAATTTGACCGGTCTTGGTAGTTCTAGTGTTAAAATATGTACATTGCATTTATCCGGTTATTTTTTAATTCAAATAGAAAATTCGTGCCTGAAATTAATGTGCAAATAAAAGGTTTGTGTATTTAAGAGGTGTGCAATAATGCGGTCTTTGTTTCTACACATTAATAAGGCAAAAAATTCGGTGCATTCGCATTGTGTGCAATAAAAGGAATTGTGCAGTAAAGCGGGTTGCATTTAAGCGGGTTTTACTGTAGTTAAATTTTGGCGAATCTTATGAAAACCCTTTACATTTGTCGGATAAGCAACTGTAAATATCAGTCGCTAAGCACTACCATTGAAAAAATAATCAGAATTTGTTTAGACGTATAAATTGAAGTAGTAACAAAGAAAATTCTATAAATTTAGAATTTCTCAAACAATTCAAAATATCTGATAGACAGATCTGTTGTCAAACCCAAAATTTATATGAAAATCATACCTATTGCGCTATATTTTTCACTCTTTATTCTTTGTATCGGAAAGTTTCCTTCAGATTAAAAGTTCGTATTGTATAATCAAATTGAAGTGTAGTCTCAACATAAAATTATTCATAATTATTCATTCAGAAAAAATTGTCATCCTACATAGAACCTAGAATAATTCGATTATAATGTAAATTTCGATAAAAAGTTGATAGCTGCTATCGATCATTCAACATAAATGGCAAACAATTATGTCACCAAAATGTCGAATGGCGAAAATAGACTTTGATCTAATCATCGATACTTTAATGGTTGGCTGCTCGAAAGTATCTTCTATTTGATTTCCGCTTCCGCAGGGAAATTTCTAACTGTGATTAGTCACCTGCACTGGGAATCACCGACCGCATTCGGTACGTTCACATTTGGTAATTGTTCGCTTGATTGCAGGAACAAATCTTTTTTCAGTTCCCATTCATCTTCCCCATTCACGTTGATTGGCAGCTTGTCTTGTGTGTCTTATGGCGTTCCTCACATCATCCCCCCAAGAGGATAGAATAGACGAAGACATCGACGCCGACTGATTGGTCCGTTGCCGAGCGCTCAAGATCAGGCGTTACCATTTGACCTTGCCCGTTATATTGGCCCCCTGTCAGTCGTCAACGTTCTGTTGTCCATTAAAGCGAAATTAACGCAGCCATTTGAAAATGATGCTTTTTATATAATTCTAATTTATGAAGATAGTAGCACCTTTGTTTGATGTGCGGCCACCAGATGGAGATATTGGAAGACATCCAAGAAATCTTACCTAGCATCAGCGTTCTGGGTCTTTTGGCCGCTTGGGAAATGGTTTAATTGACAGGGCTTTTGCAATGACGAATTGCCTCAGAGCTGAGACACATCTGGGGAATTATGCAAGCGTCTCGGTAATTTTTAGTTATTATTGCCGTCTGTCTGCTTACGTCCTATCGCAGGATATAAATAAATTGAGAGATATTGGGAAGGGAATTTCTATGAATAATGAATGATAGAAAATTACAAATTAGGTGGTAGTTTTACTGTGCTTTTCAATAGCACTTTAAGAAAATGTGCTTCTGTTCTAGATCTAGATATTGTCAAAATGTGAGAGTTTGAAAGATTTAAAGGAAAACACCAAGAGCAAAAAAAAAAGAATTATAAACTTAAAAAAAACTGAAAATCATGTACACAAATAATACCAACCAAGAATTTTAAAAACATGTTACCTGCCTCAAATTAGAATTTTTGTTTAGAAAGATCGTTCAACAAATTCTCTAAGTTGAAGCAATAGCTGTCAAACTTGTTCATCAGACAGAAAACGTTTTTAAGAATAATTGGATCCATCCGTCATATTACTTTTAATTTTTTATTGTGTGCTTAACTCAGCGGATGCATGATACTAGCCTAGTGGAAAATAACATATGTATAATTAGGCCTATTTTCAGCTATTTTTAGCTGCTATATTGGATTTGTCACCGTGAATTTCTAAACTTTGTGGAGTTTTTATAAACTTATTCATTATAAAATATTATTTATATTTAACGAGACTAATCACACTTTATAGGTTATAACAAGCATTTTACATAGAAACATTAGTAAGCATTAATAACATCATCTATCAGAAATCCTTTAAATTTAAGTACTACACCTAATAAAAAGGAGACAAAGGTCCTAAACAACATTGACCAATTTTACGATTAATCAAATTGATTGTCGTTCACTGAATTTTTATTATAGAACTGCTTTATTAAAAAATCTTGGCCGATACAAAATGCACTATCTATTCCAAATTGTGTGATCGTTAATTTATTCATAAAAACTGCATATAATTTGCAGTCAGCCTGCCTTTTCCCACTTATCAAATAATAATAATGAAGTCATGCAATCAAGCAGTTATCACTTACTTTTCCAGATATAACTCAATTACGAAAAATTTCCTCATTTATCTAAAAGCGGCGCCCCAACTTGACTGACTGCTGAAAAGGGTTGCCTGCGATTTTTCGCTAATTGCCACTTGGCAACTTCAGCAACTCGACTTTGATCGCATTATATAAAAAATTCTCAATTTCTTTCGAAGTCAAGTGGAGTTGATTTGCACCCTCCACTCCATCATCTCCTTGTCCTTCGTAGGCGCGTATATAAAAAAAGATGTGCATGCATAACATTAAGAAGCTGTGGAAAATTTTACACTTCTGCGTGTCACTTGTGCAATTTGAATAATTTAATAATTCATTTAATAAAAGCGGGGGGAAATTGTGCCTAATTAACAATGTGTTTTAGTATAATAATTAAAGTGCTTTGATAACCTTTGGATGGTAGAAATGCATTAGAACGCGGCGGTTTCTAATACATGCAGATTGCCTATAATTTGATTTGATTTCATAACTTACTAGTGCAATACTATAAATTATATTACATTGCTGTTACTTTGTAAGTTATATAACATTGCTTAGTGAAACTGAAATTTGAATTAAAAAATACTTTGCAGTTCTTGAATGGTTTTATATTTTAGATTAATGCAGTCTTTGTTGAAAACCAAGTGTTTATATACTGAGAGAAAAACACTGGTAAGAAGTATAATAAGTACAACCACATTTCCCATTGTAAGATGATTATTTAATTGTAGATGGGCATATTCCTCAAATAAAAGGTTAGGACTATACTCAGAAAGGAGACTTTCTGATTTTTTTCTGTATGCAGCAATTTGTTTTCATATAGTGTGCTGTTTCTATGAATAATCTAAATATGGAAAACTAATGCTTAATGACAGGATTTAGAATAATATTTTTTTTTTGAAAATAATTTAAATAATTAAAAAGGCGATCGCAAGAACAACTTTTTTTCACACACTTTCGTTCTGAAATGTCAATTGAATTGTTGTTTAACCTCGCAATTGTTGATGGATTATGAAAATAGCAAGTTTTGATCATGATCTACCAAATTCGATAGTAGATTAACCCGATAAATGCTTAAGAATAAAATTTCAAATTAACCATTTTTGGTATTTTTTTTTTTACTGAACAACGAAAACATTTTAAAAAATTGCAGATTTATAATAATATGAATGGGATGGTCTTTTAACAATTTATTTTGTTTAAATTGACCCAAGTTTATTTTTATGAGTATATAATAATTGGTTTGATGGTTGAAGCATTTCGAGATCGCTTCTTAAAAAATCCACGTATTCCCATCTGTTTTTCATAATCTTTATCGATTGCTTTTAAAGTTATTCCACAAGATACTAGAACCTGATATAATGATTATTTCAGAAACTGTCCTGCAAGATTTTGGCCGATTGCAATTCTTGTGAAAAAAAAATTTATTTTCGACAGAACAAAAATTATAAATGCGATACTTACGATTATAATAATCATCAAACGAAAAATTAAAATTTATTGACTAATATTCGACCAACCAGAAAGTAAAATTATATAGTTTGAAATAGTTTGAAGCAATCGAAAAATAAAAATTTATAGTCGTTATTTCTTAATTTAAATTGCACAAATCATAATTGCGTCTGAGCAATTGACACATAATTTTATAATTTTTAAGTGACAAAAATTATTACAATATATCGGATTGTCATAGCAAATGGTCAAATTAAAGTTTAAACCCCAAACTTTTATATCAAAATACATTTATCGAACTTTTAAATTCACTTTCTTTGAAAATTAAAGAAGTCAATTTGTTTTTTTCTTTTCTATTGTAGCAAAGTATAGTAATATAAACTCATTTTCGAACGCTATCAAACATGTTTTGTTTTCACCAAATCCAGATGTTCAAAAATAATTACAATTTTGATGAAACCAATTTTTTCATTTATAAATTATTGAATTATCAAAGATCATATTGTAATTGTCTACAAAAAACTAGGGATGAGCAGAATCGGTCTTAGCCGAGTAGTCTTGGATTCGGTCTTGCAGAAATTTCAAGACTAAGATACTCGACTTGCAGGACAGAAACCAAAACTAAGACCATTAGATTTGCTAATTTTTCTCTATTTTTAATTTTTTTGTTTTTTACGAGATAAAAAAGAAAAAAAAATAGGAGTAACGCTCATCGCTACATAAAACAAAGCATGCTTTTTTCTAAAGTGTTTTTCGTTTTCTTATAAGGAAGATATTACAATTGATTCTTGGAAAGGCTTACAAAAGTTATGAGAATTTAGTTTGAAATTTGAATTTTGTTTTCAAAACAAAAGTCGAAAAAATGTGGAAACTTCCCATATTTCATGTAATAGCATCTGATATTAAAAAGACGTCATTTTGGTTGTCATCATCAATTTATACAAGTATATAAGTTAAAGGCACGCGTGTGACCCTGACTCAATTTTCAATGAAATTCTAAGAATTGATTTCTATTAAAAATTCTCAAAATAATTTTAAATAGGCGGCTCCAATAAGTGGTTAACATAAAAACGATAAATCAAAGAATCACGCGATATTTGTGACGTCTGTCCAGCAGTGAGTCGAGTTCGAAAGAACTGACCCCACCGACAAAATGTCCACAAGAATTTTTCTTGATTCACTGTCACCTTTGCTGCCTGAGAGCAAGCAAGCGTTGGACTCGCGGAGCCCCACACCCGCGCTCTCTTGCCACTGGTCGGCGTCTTCACGGCCATTTGATTCTAGAGCTTAAAACACACTTGATTCCGTTCGAAACTTCTTAAGAAGATTCTGTTCCCGGGCAACTGTCGTTTTCTCAAGCTTTTGCACAGGCCGACCGAATCGATTTCATATCAAAATTTCATTTTCTACCAACTCGAATGCTTCAATTATTCGCTTTCGTATGCAGGGCGCAGGGAGGGGCATGGAAATTTTGTGTGACTCCACCACTGCTTCTTCGAATCAAAGTCGGGCAGTAGTCTCGGCGCGGTTTCGGTAATGACCTCGATCACCTGGCGCTAGTGGTGCAACAACTATTCGCCGCTTCTGGCGCGATCGTCGATTGATCGGCAGTTATCAGACGACGACAAATTTTCTTGTTTGCTTCTCTTGCGAGTGATTTTTTTTATTTGTATAGTCAGTGAAATGCTTCTCAAAGAGGGTCACTAGCAAAACGAGATGTTGTTGAATTTAAAAAAAATACTTTTTTTTATTTTTTTCTGTGTGTGAATACGATTTTCGCGCCCAAGGCCGATGAGTCGAAACCGACTGATGAAAAGATTAATTCAGATGTGGACGGTGACGACATCATGCGATGTCATGTTCACGTTTTTGAGGATTGTTTCAGGTGATTTTGCGGCCGATTTACCTCTTAAGTGCTTTACCGTTTATATTTGCCTATAGTTCTCTGTGCTCCGAGGAGAATTATTAATAGTTTAATCGGCTGATTGATCGATTTATTTGCTCTCCGTCCTTGAATTCTCGGGTGCTTCCTTTCGGGGAGACTTGTTTTAAATAGAGACACTAGACATGGAGACACAGAGTGTGCTTTCTATTTTGCACTTAAAATGCTGAGTTGATTATCTATTTTTGGTAAATTGAGTGCTAAAGTTTTCCTTGCTATCTTTATTAGGGAAGTACTCAATTGGATTTTGTTCTCCCACAATTTGCTATTTAATATTATATTTTGATTTTTATACTTGTTTTAATTTTTTTTAATGTTAAATGAGGTTTAGACTAACAAGGAAACCTACACAAATAATATGGTAGATTTGCAAGTAGTTGACACACAAATAAAAACAACATTTGACAATATAGCTTTTACCAAAATTATTACTATTTTTTTGGTATAGGTTCCCTTTAGCTAATACACAAAACTCGCCCTAAAGCGGGAAAACAATGAATTTCAGAAGCTTGCGAATTTTGCTACAAAATGGAAAATTTGGGATTAATATTTAAAAAATCCACAATTAATTACATACAAATTATCCTATCAAACAATAGGAATAATATGTAAATACGTAATGATGTAATCTCACTGAAGCTTATTTATTGTGTAAATAAAGGAAAAACTGCAATTTTTCTCTTATTCAAATAGTAACACATGGTCCTATAGAGATTTTAAAATTTTATCAATCACGAAACAAACTTGCACTTTTATATCTTATTTGTTCAGCTGTTTGTTATGAAATCAAAAACACAACGTTCTATCGATAAAATCAACACATGTTTCGCGATATTAAGTAAGTTTTGTGTTTTAAAATTAGCTATTATTTGTTCTGTCGCCTTCCAGAAAATATCAAAGATTAAGAACTATTGAACTTAGAACAAATTGCATAAATTATTATGTAATAGTTTCTTGTTTAATATCAAATACTTATATTTTATCACCAGGTATTGAAGAATAAATTGCCTCCTTAAAATTAAAATTTATCATAGAAGATTGTTTATTGATTAGAATGTTTGATAATAATCAGAAATATCTTTTGAGAAATTATTGTACTTCTATTTTTCATTTTGGATAAGCTATTTCCGAAAAGTGAAAGCGAAAATATATTGAAAAAGTACAAGATATGATGATCAATATTTCAAAAAAGTCCAAAATATGACTTTCTATGTTTAGAGGACTGAAATGAACGCCATTTTTGTGTCTAATAAATAGTTTCCCAACCGAAAAAAAATCCTATTTGGAACAAAATTAATAGGAATTTTCTAAAAAAAAAAATGTAATAAAAGAGATCTGTTGAGGAACGGCATGGGAATCGACTCAGAAGTAATTGTAATTTTTGAAAACAAGTGTTTATGAAGTCGAAAGGCAAAAGCTCTCAAAACAAAACTACATACAGTGCTGTGCAAAACATTTGCAACTAAAATCATAGTTTTTTACAGATCATTATAAAATTTCCTAAACCACTGATACCAAAAAAAGTTTTACAGTGCATTATTCTTTATTATGTCTAGTGTCCAGTGTAGTATAACAATAGCAGAATGTAATATCCCATAATAAGGGAGCAATATCCAGTTTTTTATTCAACGTAACAATTTTGCCTGTGCAAAACATTTGCAACTTTATATATCAACAAATACTTTTCTCGGAATAAATGAGAATTGGCAGTACTTTGTTAGTTAACTGTTATTTTATATTCCATATATAGTTAATAAAAAATAATAATAATAATTTTCTATTCCGATCCAACTACTGCAGGGCATATAATCCAGTCTGTCGGTCAGGTCCATGCGCGGAAGTGTATTATTAAAATATTTTTTTCCTTTAAACTCAATTAAACTAAAAGTTCGTAAAATGGGAATAATTAATTTTACAACGAAATAAAAAACCGAATAAAATAGCTAAATCCACCATATCCAGAATTATAAGCAGTTTTAAAAAGACTGGGAGTATTGAAAATATTCATAAAGGGTGGTAGACCAAGGAAAACGACAAAGGCTGAGGATCGTAGAATTTAAATTTTAAGTAAATCTCGGCCTTTCCTCAGTTCAAGGTACTCAGGTAAAAAACGAATAAAACCTGGATGTGGATCCTTCGACAGTAAGAAGACGAGCCATAAAAACTGATCTTAAGAGCTACAGGCCAGCGAAAAAGCCACTACTTTCCGAAAAAAAGGCTGAGCTCGACTTGTCTTTGCTCAAAGTCATTAAGAATGGCCCCTAGAAAAATGGAGAACTGTCCTTTTTTCGGATGAGTGTAAGTTTAACTTAGTGGGGCTAAATGGAGCGTAAAAAGTAGGACGACCGACGAACAAACGACTAAATCCGCAATAAACTGTGGTAACTATGAAGCATGGAAGTGGTAATACAATGGTCTGGGGGTGTTTATCAGCTCAGGGCGTGGGACCTCTTTATGAAATACCACGGATAATGAAAGCGGAGGACTACAAAAACATTATGGAAAATGTTATGCTCCCTTACGCAGAGGAAGAAATGCCCCTGCGCTGGCGCTTCGAACAGGACAATGATCCCAAGCACACCTCTAGACTTCTTGAGGCTTGGTTTTCGCAGCAAAACATTGAAGTTTTGAAATGGGTCGCACAGTCCCCAGATCTCAACCCCATAGAAAAGCTGTGGCAACTGGTTAAGAAGAATATGAGGGGTCAATTTAACAACAACCGTGACAAACTCTTGAATGGTATAAAAAAGGCTTGGAATGATATAACTTCTTTACATATTGAGTCGCTATTTAATTCTATGCCAAGAAGATGTGCAGCAGTTATTGTAAATAAAGGCTATTCAACCAAATATTAATGATAATATATATTTAAAGTCGCCAACATTGTTAATGTCAAGGAGTTGCAAATGTTTTGCACAGTCAGTTTTGTATCTTAGTATGAAAAAACGAATATTTCTCCTTTTTTATTGAATAGTGTCCTTTAGTTTTTTAATATTCTTAAATTAGATATAATAAAGAATAAAATACTGTATTAGCTTTTTTGTTTTTAAGAGTTTAAGGTTTGTTGTAGTAAGACATAGAAAATTGGGGTTTTAGTTGCAAATGTTTTGCACAGCACTGTATGTATAACGCAAAAACCAAATTTTCAATTCCGAAATGAAATTGAGAATGTTTTGAAGCCTATAAATTATGTAAAACATTTTTTGAGTACACGATAATTAATCAGAGCAGAGTCCAATCTTATCTCAGACATTATTTTATCACGGATAAATGTTCGGTTTGCATTTGATTTTCTTATTTTCCAAATATGAAATTAGTCACCATTCGCTTTTCGTTGTTTACGTCTCCGCCCATTTAAAATCAATCGCCCTACGAAATGATTAAATATCTCATATATTAGAATTTATTCGTGATTCATTATTGTGATTGGTATGGATTATTTAAAATTATCGCGGTTTAATATATGCTATGTTCTGTTCTGTTCCGATCATAGGAAATACTTAAAGATAATTCTGGTTTTATCTGTCAAATAAACCATATCATAATTCCGAGAAATCGGTAGTGATCACTGATCGCTAATTAATTATCGTTCTACCATATCTTCTTGTTTATTGAAAATGCGTCCACGTGACGTCTGTTTGTGTCACGATGACTTCGAAATGACTTAATTTCGATTTGAAGTTGTTGGAAGAGTCGTACAATATTGTTTATTGCAGGTACTTCAACTAGTTCCAAAAATAAAAAATGTACTTGTGAAATTCACCCCTGCATAGTGCAGCACGCACTTGTGGCGTGGGGAAGTTGTGATAATAATAGTCGAAACCAAATTTCGAAGATTATGACCGGCCTTCGTTTTTTTCTGTAAAGTAATAAATTTTATTAAAACCAATTTAATTCTACAATCGGGCTCAGATAGTGTCGAAGATATTCATATCATCTACTATTCCACATGAATGTGAACTTTATCACACCGCTGCCACACACATTATCAATGGCTTTCACCTGTAGAGTCTTTTTTATTAATTTCACAGACTGTAGCGCTTTTCAGTGCTTACACCTTGTTTCTGCAAAACAGACGTTTTCGAAGTGTTCAAAATAATTTCAGTATCGCTTTATCGCACCTGCCTGCGGAAGCGGGTATCTAAATATACACCTACGTAAGATCTACTCACACTAAGAGCTGGCCATTCAAAAACTCTTGAAGTTCAAGTAAAGGTGTGATGTGATCATACACAAGGCGCTGTGAGGACATGGGCAGGGGGGAATTTTTACTAAAGTTACTAAAAAGCACCGCCAGAATCAGACTAGATATTAGTACAGGTGGGCCAGAAATAGTGTTGCTCGGGCCCGCGTAAGGTTCCCGTGTTTCAATCAGTTTTTGCTAATTTCACGAAATTCAGGGATTAAGCGATTTGTATCCCGGAAACGGTCTCTTAAGTGATTTTTGTTTATAATCAATTAACCGTTCTGCGATACGCCGCGCCGCGCTGAAGGTCGTGACTCATCCACGTCAGACCCACCACCAAAATCTCATAGATAAGCAAATTATGTGCCGAAGTTAACGTGAATGGTGAAATTCGTTAATGGATTTCGTGGATTTTTTCTTATTCTTCAGTCCGGAGGTGCATTCGGGGTCGTTGGTATTTTGTGATCGATGCTGTGATCAGAAACATGTGACTTGGATTACCGGTCCACTACTTTAAAGTATAGTGATGTAAATTGTTATATAAGTGCCACTAAGTTAAAATTAAAAATTATTCTTAAACAGCCGTATTATAGTACAAAATTTACATGAAACTGTGATCTCTAAGTTATTGTAAATTTTAATTGAATTACATGAAACAAATGACGGTTTATCCTCGCCTCGGTATTTTTAATTGTTTTATTTCACCTGTTGAACGCATGTGGCAGGTTACCACTTTACCTGAGAAAATAGGTGAAACATTTGGCTCTATAGTGAAATATGCTCAGGATACTGTAGATGTGATTTTATGTGCTGCAGGGTAAGTTTAAGCTAATTTAAAAGCAACCTACGATTCGAAAATTTGGTTTTTGTTGTTATCACATCTTTCTGCGCTTTATTGTTATTTCCATATGTCTATTTTTGGCCCATTCACGCTGTTGGAGGTAAACAATGTGTTTCGTTATGCTGATACTTTATCATCTTTGTTTTTTAAGAAATATTGTTATTATCATCAAATTAAAGTGGTTTAAGAACGTGGTTTAACTAATAGCCTACGTGTTTATATCTTTTATACCTCATTTTCATATTTTAGACTGAAGAAAAAAATGATTTGCAAATTTCTTTACAAGAGATCCATTATTTTTATGGTAATTGCACTGAAAATTATGTAGTAATCGAGAGTTTATGACATTTTGTTTTTCTTGAATTTTCGTTTGTCTCTTATAGAGATAACCATGAATGAATATTTAAAAAAAAATAATATCAGCGTTGTTTTTGTAAATCTCCTCTGCTGAACTTTCGAATTTAAATCTCTTTTAGTCATTTACTACTTTATTAAGATTTACAGTGTCGTAAGTAAGGTCAAAGAAGAAAAATAAAATCAGAAGATATAATTGAAATTGGGATTTTGTGAATAAATTCACTCTCATGATTTTTCTTCGATTAATTGTACTCTCGGCGGTTGTAATCTTTGTTTTCTTTTATTCGATATTTTTATTTATAGTCAGCAGACAAGGTCGAGAGAGCTCTTAAAATTGGCAGGTTTTTAAAATCATTAAACATCATTAATTACGGCTCTACATTCTACATTTGAATGATAGGCCAATAATATATCGATTGGCTGTAACTCTATGCAACAACTCCTGAATTTACACGTTTTTTACTTTCGAAATGGTCTGAAGTTTTTTCATATTATTTTTAAGACGTAACACAAATGCAATTTTATGAAAAACCGTATATTTAATGAATATCCTGCTTATTTCAGAATAATGAAAAAAAAAAAAACCGGCGAGTCGGACTCGCGCACCGAGGGTTCCGTGAAATATTTTTATTTTATGATGTAACTAAAAATTTACGGTTTTCGCAATTTTTCCTTTATCTGTGCTATAAGGCGTTGCTTCGTACCAAATTTCAAGATTCTGAGTTCACGGGAAGTACCCTGTAGGTTTTGATTCCCTTGCGAGCGTCGAAAATTTGCGGCATAAACGGCTGTATCTTTTGATTGCGTTGGCTTAGAAGTTTGATTTTTTCACAGATTTTGACAGTGGAATGACACAAAAGACAAATATCTACTAAGTATGGAATTCCAAAAAAAACAATATTTTACACATTCTTAAAGTTTGCAATATAAAAAAGCGTGTCGAAATTATGCATGAATCGGAATTTAAATTTCATGGATCGGATGGGAATTGTACTGTAAAATGGCCAAAAGGAACTCTTTTAGGTCCTCAGTATTGCCATTTCTCTACGATCAATCCAAATATCGCGATATTTTGGAGTATATAATGTTGGATGGATGTTCCAACAGGATAATGATCCGAAACATAATTTGAAGTTGGTAAAGCAATGATTTTAGCAAAATAAAGTTTCGATAAGTGAATGGCCGTATCAGTCGCCTAACTTAAACCCTATCGAAAGTCTTTTAACCATTCTAAAAGGAAGAGTTGGAAAACAGATTTTTACCAAAAAATTTAATCTAACTATAGCTCTTCAAGCCGAATTGAAACGAATTCCCAGTGATATTGGTATATTAATCGTTTCCGTGAACAAAAATGCGACGAAGTAATTTGAAACCGTGGGTATTCTACAAAAAATTATGCTTTAGTAATTCTAACATGAAGTCCAAATTGTTGTACTTGAATGAATTTTGACTCTTTTGTTAATTTTCAAAAAAATGTATTGTAATTGTTAAAAAAATGTATTGTAAATTGTTGAATTTTACCATTATTTTTTTACGCTCTTAACTTAATACTACATAGCAGGAAATCATTTCCATATATAATAATATAAACAATATTTAATCCAGCAGACGTTCAATATAATTACAATTATTTCAAAATGTTTTTCACACTACTGTATATTATACTTTTGCACCAAAAACATTCTATGTGTTGTCACGTCATATTGATATCGTCATCAGTGATTTAAAGACAAATTTTTGTGTGGTAACCTAAATTCGTTGGAAACCGATTCGCTTGAAATTTTAGTTACGATCAGAAAAAAATATAGTAGTCATCAAGGCGTTTTCTGTGAGTTAAGCACTTCTTAAGACATGATTGATCGGAGTCGTAATTTGATGTCTTTTGATAACCGAACATAACTAAGTATTATACAGTTTAATTTTAAAACGTGATAAGAATTTTATTTGTATTTAATCATATGCGGTATTCTTTCTTTGTCACTATTAGGAAAAATCGCGGTCCACACGTATCAATTTCTACAAAAAAGGGCCGATCAATAATGTGTTAAGATCGAAAAAATATTTTAGCTTAAAACCTAATAGAATGAAACTAGTAGTTGATATCATCGAGATATTTATATCTGTTACTAGTCAAAATTGTGGATAGTTTAAACAGTTTTAACCCGGCGCCAATGAGGCGGAAAATTGTTACATTAATTGTGTGGGTATATGCCAGTTTTAAAATATTTGAATTATATTACGGTATATCATTATTGTAATGATTCTTCATTACAATATTTTCTTGTCTCCTCAATATTCTAAACTATTAGTGATATAATAAAGTAATAGTTATATATTTAAGTATGGGTATGAAATACCTGACCTCACTCCACCGAGTTAATTATAATACTTTTGATTTCTAGCATAATTTACAATTAGTAGTAATTTTTTTTCTTTTTTTTTGGTCAAGGATCCTGATTCATGGCAAAATTTTCTAAGTGCACTTAATTATACATACTTTTTGGCCTTCCATTGTGTCATTTAGATACACTAAAGAGTGACGTCAGCCTCAAACTTGTTTTTGCTGTAATTTTGTAACTTCTTTACATTTGAAAAACGTCGTTAAACAAAGGAAGTCTCATTATGCTGTGGCTTGTAAAGCGTTTTTAACAGCACATAAAATGAATTTGAAAGGTCAGTAATCACCTCCTCCTCCTTGTCGTTCGCATATGCCATCGTCAATGGAAAAAACCAGCGCCCAAAGACAAAACCACCGGCCAATAAATCGGCTCTTGTCTTCTGTTTAAGAGGCCATCCAAGAACAATAACTTTTATTTTTGTCGCAAGCCACGCCACTGAATAGAACGGAACGGGTCTTGCGCTTGCTCAAAGAAGGTCAAGCGCGCACCGAAGAAACGAATCCGCCGAAGCCGCTCACCTGTACGCCAAGTTTGCGTCTTCGAACACGTCACTCGATTGGATTCTGCTGCTTAAGTTGGTAAACACTCCGCCCTGGAGCAACACACAACTTCTTTGTCAGCGCGTGAGTCAGAAATTTGCGTAGACATTCGGGAGATGGGTTTGCTTTTCGCCCATTTGTGTGGTGCTTTGGTGCTTGGGTCACGTACCCCAAAACGTCACGATTCGTGACCTAGTCAAGCGCCAGAACAATGGACGCAGTGTGGATTTATTTCCTTGTCTTCCACACAACTCGCGCGCACAAGTTCCAATTACATGGGGTTAGAGCCTTAACTGGGTCCTCATTCCTAGCCATTGCGAAAGAAGCGCTCCATTGAAGGGTGAGGTGACAACGGATAAGGAAGAATCTTTTTTATTCCTTCTCCTTCCGCCCGCACTCTTGGCGACGGCGCTGAAGTTGTTTTCAAGTGGCCTGATTTGGAGGACTTCCTTGATCCATCCTCTCGGGTCGTGCTCTGGCATGGCACGCAAAATCCCCATCTGTTTGTTAGCATGCCAGCGCCGAGAAATCGCGTGTTATATTTTATTTCTATGTTTTTATTACGTCTGACGCTGGCTAGTTTGCCTGACATCACGGTGTCACATTTGCGCACGTCCAAGTCCGTTAAAATGTGGAAAGTGAAACAAATCATGTGACACAACACAGCGGTTCACAAATGCGCGTCATTCGGTCGCGTTTCGAACAACGCGGCTAACAGCGCCGTAGCGTAGTCGTAGCCGTAGCCGAGGAGGCAATTAAGATTTCTAATGATGTCGCACTTGCTTGCAGGGAGCGACCTTTGTTTTTTTGTCGGACAAATTGCGATTTCACTTGGTGCCAGCTGGCGAGGCATAATTTGGGGCAAGCGGTGTATTCCGCAGCTTCCGTATTGCTCTTAATCGCTTGAATTTAATTTAATTTCGTTTAAGTAGGTGATACGAACCCGGCGCACGTTATGCTTATGCATATATTATAAATTCTTTATAAACAAATAAAACTTTCAGCAAAACATTATATGTTGAAATCTGGTAGAAAAAATCTTTATTATTATTACTAATAAAACTTAGACACAGTTTTTGGTAGAAAATTAACTTCATGAATAGATTAAACTGAATTTAACCCTAGATAACTAAACTTAAATCAGTGTTACTCGGTAACTAATAATTTATCTCCATTTATTATAAACAAATTATCGTAACTTAAAAATAGTATAATTACCTTTAATTAAAAAGTAGAAACGGGCTAAAAATTAACGCTTTTGGATAGTGAAAACTGCAATCAGTATGAAAACTTACACAGGTTAACAAAGTTTATGATTAAACACCGGCTAGACAATAGTTGTTTCAACGGTTTTTAATAATATATTAGGACATTGAATTAAAATAAATCATGAGATTTTTTAACAATAAAATGAAAAAGACAGATCTGGAGAAGTCAAACTGAGGTTTATGTGGGTTATATGTAAATTTTTAAGGAAGTTACTACCCCACATGTTGGTAAGAGACAAATTAAATTAATTCACAATTTTATGTTTATCGCAGATGTATGAATGAATTTAACTAGGCTTTTTTAATATGAACAAATTAAAGTTAAATGAGAAAAATAAAGCAAATGTAGGAGCGTAGAATTATCAATCTTAAAAACATGTCAATCATTCATTATAAGTAGTGTAAATTATTCGATTAAATTTTATCATAATGTCCAGTATTCATTTTAAGTAGAAAAATGTATTAAACAAAAATATATTTGAGTCCCTGAATTTCTATTGTTAATACATTTTCATATATACGAAAGTGACGAAATTATCGCACACAATCCAAATGATAACTGATCAGTATGTTTTGTTGTTTTTATATTTATCTTTATGTTTTGTTCTTATTTATTTTTTTGATGAGGAGAATCCATTCGTTGTTTCTTATCAACAGCATAGTTCAGTGTACTTACCTGGGATTGTCCGATAAATAAACTCTTACTATCGAAAAGCCGTTAAGAAAACACTTGTATTGATTAGATTTTATTTCTTGTTTTTTCTTTGTAGAATTCTATTTATAAAACAATATTCCATAAATTCGTCACTATTTTAAACGTATAAAAAAAATTTGGCTAGGAGTATAGCCTAGTAAATATAAGGTAGGAAAAGAACTGTAAGTGGGCACTTAAAATTTAATAATTAGCTATATCTTCAAACAGTTATTATACTTTTTCAAAACTTTTTGACACTGATCATATCTCGCATGCAAACTTAGGTTCATTAAGGAGGTTTTTAAAGATTAAGGTGTAGTAATTAATAGTGTCTACATTACTAAGGTATTTGTGAAAATATCGTAAACCCGTAAAAGCCCGAAACGATCGCAAAGTTGCAGAAGTATTTGCAGTAATGTCCCTTATCAGAATCGAGTACTTTACTCGCTTTTAGCGTTGATAAAAATTCAAAATCGGGCAAAAACTAGTTGTAATCAGTTGCAACAAACCTCTGTTTGCCAACGACCACTACATAATCAAACATGTTTTGTTATCTTGCCACCAAAAACACATTCCCACCGAATTCATATCAGAGCAGTCGTTTTTTCCCACGGAATGATTCCACAATTTCATAAGTCGAGTAGGCAAAACACTACTCTGCGTATCGCAAAGCCGATAAAATTAATTATAATAAAAAAAAAAAAAACTATAAGGGGACAAAAAACAAACAGCGAAAAAGCGCTAAAGAGATAATTCCATTTCACACACAGAGCGCGAAGCGTAATTTATTGTGAAAATAAAGCAGACAGTTTGTGTGATTAAGTCCAGCGGCGTCATCGGCTATCGTCGGCTGTTATACGAACGGAGTCGCCTGACTGTCTTCTTACTGGAAAATTCGCTTAAAATGGAATAACCAAAAAAAATGAATAAAAATATATTGCAAAAATGTGTTCAAGCTCTGATAACCATTATTTTGTAGCAACATTCTGTAGATAAAGTTGCAGCCGGGAAATTACTTAGTGTCTGAATGATTGCGCGGCTTATTCGTTACTTAAGCGATGGCCGGCTTAAAAAGTTGTTCAATTTCACGCAGCTTTTGCTATTTTCTCCTGCAAATTTCTTACCTCAACAGCCATTTTTGGTGGCAATTAAAATACCTGTAATCGACAAAAGATTTGTTGTACTACGGAATTCTTCAAACAGTTAATATCTTTCACACGATGTTACAAAACATGGCAAAACTCAGCTGATATCGTTGAAGCCTTTTTCTCATGATTTCTCCTAACCAGGTTAAAAGATAGACTGTATGATTTTTATAAGTACTGTATATGTATATGTTTTCTGTTGGTTACTTCATAACTAATTAATGAACGTGCTCATGCCAAAGCGATTTTCACTTTTTAAATTCACATATGTGCAAGATACTATAGTTATAAAATATAAAAGTATGGAAATTCAGCTGCCATCTTGGATTCTCCATATTGGACTTTTCCGAAAATCTACCAATTTAAGGAATAATGGAACGTTTGCTCTCCGTACAGTTTTGATTACAATCGTATTTTGAACTTTTTTTTGATAAAATTAAAATTTTGAAAAAATTAAATTTTCTCTTAGATTCTACATAAAAGTTACGAGTTTTAGCCGCTTAATTGTTTTTAAAATTTATTTTAATTCAGAAGAAGAAGAAGAAGCACTATTTCTAACAAGTGATGCGGTAGAATATTAATTCTTTTAAAATAATTTTTAATAGGAGTTAAGAGGTTAAGAGCTTTTAGCTTTTATCTAGGGAGAATAGTTCTCATTTTGAATGCCTTATATAGTCTGTAAATAGCAATTTTCAAATAAGTTAGTTGTTTGTAGTAGAGACTTCAGCTTATTATTACATATAAACGTTCCATTATCTACACGTTAAGATTTAACTGTTTGAAAAATAATGGCTTATATGGTCTTAATAAAGCTTTCAAAAGTTAAAATAATCGCAGTCTCAAAATGTAAGTAGTTATTTTCAAAAAAATCCATTTAAAGTTTCCCGTTTAGACAGTTCAAGCCTCAATATCTCCTTCAATTTTCCGAATTTCTTAATAATATTTGGAGCGAATATTTTCAATACTATAAACTTCTTAAAAAATATTGTTTGGATTCAGAGTATCTCGTATCAGCTTGATCTTGTACTTGATATTGAAGATCTTTCTTTAAAATGCAGTCATACCTCTTCCCCGATTTGTCTATTTGAGTACCATCATTTTATTTATTCGAGTTTCAAATTACAGTAGGCCAATTTTCAATAAAATTTCAAATTGTTCGGGACAGCCACAAGGTTACGTCTACATTAAATAAGATTTACGAACCAATTAAAAAAACAAAACCCAGACCTCTTGTAAACACAAACAATCCTTTATTTTTCGCCTACAAAGGAGATTTTTGTGATGAATGTTATTGGCAACAATATCTGACAAACGAGCTGCCAAAGTTACCCCGTAACCTTACCAAAAATTTAACAAAAGAACCACTTTTATTATTTACCCCATGGCGGCTGGGTTGACCTCGTCCTTCACCGTCCGTCGTTTGCAGGGAATTTATTAAAACTTTAAACATACCCTTGGGCCGGCGATGGTCCAGCAAAGTCGTAGCAAATTCAAATTTCCCTTCTCAGAGCCCCAAGGAGGCTCCTCACAGCTATCTCTCTTTGAAATTAAATTTCGCAGTGAACCGCCATAAAACGTTCGTCTCCTTCTCCGCGTAGTGGTTGCTTTACCCGCTTCGATAGATGAAAACTTCCTTAAATAAATTTTTACGTCTGTGAGGATTTTTCTCCTTGCCTGATTTAATCGATTTCGGATGCCCACAAGAGGGCGCTGCCGTAGGGGGCTTATAATAACGTGGCTACGAAAGTTCGAATGATTTTCCAAGCTCAAGTTCATAAAATACTGGACGAATGTGCCCCGAAGAGGGAAAATACGTTCGGATGACCTTTCTGGACCCCGCTGCCTGAACCTCACCGTCACTTGACCTGCTCAAATTTAGGGAGCAATCTTTGTGATTGGAATTATGTGGGAGTGGTCAAATTACGGGCTTTCGAGCAATTATTTTGAATAATTTATTGAATAAGATTACGCTGTATCATGTCTAATAATGTTGTTTTTTTCTTATTTTTTTATAGGAAGGCCCGTCGCAAAGAGCGGGATGGTGACCAAAGTTCCACAGATACAAAACTCTACTTAGAAGAGAGTGTTTTAGAACGTAAGCTACCCGATGCTGATCTCAAAGCCTTAGTCGATCTTCCAGCTGGTTTAGACTATAACGAATGGCTAGCATCGCACAGTAAGTATTTTATTTTAAGTATTAGACTTATTAATTATTACAACTACTTACTTATTTGTTCACTAACAGGTACCCAGAATAAAGATTTCGAATTTTTGGAAAAATGCATCAAATTTCTATGATATTTATCTATGATCCATGCAAAACTTCCAATCTTGAACTGAATACTTTAGATTAATTTTTGACTTAAAATAATTGTAAGTCATATCAATTTGATGCTAGTTTAAGATAGTTTGAAATCTTTATTGTGTGTTATTCGTAATAAATTTCAATTCAACACGGTAAAAAAGTTTTGGTGTAAATTTGATCCAAAATACATATAAATGTATACAAATTTTATATAAAGTAGCTGGACTGAAACAGCCAATTTTTGGCCCGTCTAAAAATGGAAAAAATCTGTTTTGACTTTGTTTTTAAATAATTGAGAATAGGCATTTTTTAACTGCATACCTACTCATATTATTTTGGAAATTGATATCAGATAAGTAATTTTTTCTATAGTATCACTTTAAATTTTTTTTATTTGATAGCGTATAAGTCAAAGATTACTGTATGTAAAATTGAAACTGGCACATTAAGATTTGTAAGATTGGTTTTCATATAAGATGATCAAAAATTCTATCATATAAATTGTTTTGATATGATAGAAAGTATACGATAGAGATTATAAAAAAAATATTAATTACACCAAAATTTGTTGCAGTGAAGGGATAATTTCTTTTCGATCTGGATAGACAAGAAAAAAGGCAACCAATATTTATAATTTAAAACCTACCATGTTCTTTCTTTGAAAATTAACAAAAAGGGACTTACGAGTGTAATGAGTAATACGACATATTTTTGATTTATTTTATTCAACTAAATAAAGTCCAGAGGGTGTAGATATTTTAATCAGCATTTATCGACTCTAATGCGCAAGCGATGAAGTCATTTCTAATTCATTTCGAATGCCACAACATTCTGGCGATAATTAAAAATTGTTTTGGTAAAATATAAAACTGATATGAAATAAAATAATTAATTGCTGTTTTTTTAATAAGTTAAATACTAATATGATCAAGAAATTAATTTTGTTTACTGATTTTTAATATTTGTTTAATAACATGAATGACATAATTGGCCAAATTTCTGAAAAATATTTTTTTTTGTGGCGCACGTTAGTCAGAAGATCAAACCTAACCTCTTCTTATTTATTTTTGCTCCTTCAATCCCTAGATAAAGAAGCCGTGATGGGTAATATCAAGAATATCTCGATTTTAAAGAAAGTCGTTACAAGTCGTTTACGGTATCAAAAATTTCAATAAAATATTTTATTCTCGAAAAACGTACAAATTACGCAGAACAAATGAAAGGTAATTTCTATAGGATTTTTTTTTCATATATAATTATGGTATATATATCACAATTGAAAATCACGTCACATATTCAAAGAAGTGTATTTTGTCCTTATTGAACATTTATAAAACAAAATACTACAGTCATTCTACAGAAAATCATCAAATGGTCAAAACCGTACTATTTTTTTTATTTCGATGAGACTTGGTGGGTATCTTTGTTTAGATGTCAGAAGAGAACAATTTTGACAGCGCATGGTAGTAAAATCACACTTTTTGATTGCTCCAGTGGTGGTGAATCGAAGCTGAGACGTCAAAAAAATTAAATGATGGTGAATTTTCTCTTCTGACATCTAAACAAAGATACCCACCAAGTTTCATCGAAATAAAAAATAGTGCGGCTTCAATTTTTTTTTATTTTTGATGATTTTGTATGGAATGACTCTATAGCCTCGCATAAACTCCAAACGTATTTCGAATGAAAGCTTGATTGTCTAAAAATTTGAAAAACTTGAAAACTATTAGGAAATATTCTGTAAATTTCAATTTTTTCACAAACACAAAATCTGACGTCATAAAACATTTTCATTTTCGAATTTCCAATATGCAAAAGTAATCTCATAGAAATGATCTCTTATTTGTACTGAAGAAAACAAAAAACATTAATTTTATGTCATAATGTTATAAGATTTCATTAAAATTTGAATTTCAATTTTCAGAATAAGTACAAAAAAACGTTGGCTAGAAGGAATTTATTAGATACTCGTATTTTACTTTAAAACAAGAAAAATAGGATTTAATTAGGTAAAGATATGTATTAAATTCATCAGTGAAGTTTACAGATTGACCTAATAAATAAAACTTGAATGGCATCTTAAAAGTCTCTTTAAAGTATAAACTAAAATAGGCCAAAACTAAGTTAATCCGAAATTCTCAAGAGACCGGATGAGTTCGACAGTGTTTTTTATACTTTGTGTAAATTTTGCGGCCCAAAAGGAGCGCTGGCGAATGGCTCAACAAATTTCTCAATTAAAGAAATATTTATTCAAAGAATCGAGGCTACTTCTTGACCCGGTCGATCGTTCAATTTTAAAATCCGGAAACTCGTGTAAACAAACAGTCTGATTCTTGGCAAATTGCAAAATTTCGAAATTTCCTCACTTCACCGAGAGGGGGCAATTTATACAGCTGACCCGCATTTAATCGAGGCTGGGTTGCTGGTTGCGGCCAATCGGATCGGGGTGATATCAAAGAGTTCTCGAATGGCTAAATAAATTATCACTTGATTTTCATTGCGTGATTTCCCAGCCTACCCCGTTTTTTGTTTATTTGGAATTTGCTTTTTTTTCGCACTAAACTACGAAAACATGCGGATTATCACCTTTTTTATATCTCTCTTTTTCGATGAAACTTTGACTTTAGATTTTAGAAGGAAATCAAAATGAGGTCATTGCTGGGGAGGGGGCAGTTGATTTGAAAGTTAATTCTTTTATAGCTCGAATCGAATAAACTGACATCGATCCTTGATGGATTTTCAAATCGCATACTGATGACCTTGATTGAAAATTCGAAATTCGGCACGTGCCTCTATAAAATCGATACCATGGGGACGAAGCATTTGCATGAGTCAGAGTGCAAATCTATCAGTTTGAAAATCTAATTTATCTCTGCTACTTTGGAGTGCGAAGTCATTTTTTGTATCTTAATTGCTCAAAATTCCAAATTCTCAATGCCCAAATGAGCCGTCATTTCTTCCAAGATGTGAAGATGGATTTGCCTCTTTGCGCTTGACCTTTGGGTGCAGATATTTTCTGTGGAATCTATTGCTTTCGTGATGGATGCCTCTCCTCATTGGGGTTTCTTTTCAGGCGAAAGAATTGATTCAAATTGCTGAAATCGAATACAAAAATTCACAGTCCTACTGATCAATTCATAATTTTTTGGCAGTAGCAATTTCCAGCTCCATAAACATCGCAAGGTCAATTGGAAAGATTCATTCACCGGCATCGTGTTTTTTGGTAAACGGACGGGGGAAGGCATGTGACCCGAATGTGACCCATAACTCCTTCACATTTGGATTTGCAATTAATCGAGAAAAAAAAGAACAGCCGCTACTGCCGGTCGTCGTCGTCGTCACCGCGCCCCAGCACGAGTTCCAGTACTTTGCGTGAAGATTTATGTCTTGTTGGGGCCAATTTTCCGCACGATTTACGAATTTCAGAATATAATTTCGAGCGAGTTAAAGCCGTGAGGGGAAAAAAATAGGAGCATCTGATTTAAGCCGCGAGCCGCCTCAATCTCCTTTTCGCAGGTTTTGGCGAGTACGATGCGGTGCGATGAGGGAGGTACAAATGTTCGAATCGCACTGGCCATGAGAATCGAACACGAGCACTAAAAATAGTACCGCGAAAATTTCTTAATAGGGAAAAGTCAAGGTAAGCTGCGAGTTCTAAAAACGCACGAAAGCACGGGCCTGGCCCCGCGCTCCTAAGGTGCTAAATATAGTCACTCTAATTTGCATTGCTCATAATAATAAAATAAAATAAAAGCAGCAGCCGTGAAAAGAAAATCTTTCGTTGTGCTGTTTCGACTTGTTTTTTCAAAAATTTTCTCACTCCTCGCGGGATGCCTCAGGAGTAAACTTTGGACCGGAAGACGTGACCATTTGATTTCTGCCTGCAGCGAAAATCGCATTTTATTAGAGTCATGCAATTTCTAGGGCCTGAGAATGTTGTGCCGACACTTATTGCGTAATTAATCTTAGTACGGGGTGATTTAATGTCCCATGGAGCCATTTTAGCCTCTAGCCTGTGCGTCATTTTGTTTGGCAATTAGGAAAACTTAGAGAAGTATAAGTTCCCGGGGGGTTTTGTTTTCCTTTCCGCACGTATATCGATTTATTGCCCTGCCAAAGAAAATTGTAAATTGTGGGCGTCTTATGTTCAGACTCATAAGTTTCGATATCTTCGAACGTCGCTCTGATTCGAGTTTTGCTAATGTTGCAATTCGACTTTTAGAAGATCGTGCTCGGCTTCAATTAAACATCCTTCGACATGTTCTTTGAACAGAAAACGTCGGCTGGCGAAAACAAACTTATGGATAATATTTAGAAGTTTAAGTTTACTTAGTGCAACAGAAAACGAAAGGTCATTTGCTGACGTGCAATCATTAAAGGATGTTGTCAAGAATGCAAATCCTGTTTACTTAAAATTTATATTTATGATGCAAGGTCAAAGAGACCTACTTCTAAGTTTATAAATGAAAATCAGCAGATGAAAATCTGTAAAAAGGAATTTTATTTATTTATTTTATAGGTATTATAATGCGAACAGTAATAATAAAAGAGGAAGAACATTAAAAGCAATGATCAAGGGGTCAACGTCATTTTTATTCATTTTATTAGGTTTAACAAATTATCATTGAAAGATATAAACCACAGCAACGTTTCAAAATCGTGGGAATTTATTTCCGAAATCAGGGTTCAATTATAAAAACTTATAGAGCTTTTCGTGAATTATTTGGATCGAATAGTCGCCCTTCAGAGCGGTACAGAGCAATGATCCACGACTTTTTGCTTCCAAAACTTCGCGACATTGATGTTAACGACTTGTGGTATCAACAGGACGGCGCTATGTGCCATACAGCGACCCAAACAATCGATTTATTCGAAGGACAATAAAAAATACCCTTTATAAGTATTTTCTGTAGATGATAAAACAAAAAAAATTTAATATTCGCGATTTTGGCTGCCAAGAAATATACTGGTCCTTGTTTAGTTAGTCTGAAAACTCAAATCCTGAATTTAGAACTTTCTATAAGTGTAATAATGTGGAAAATAAAATTTATTGAGTTATGACAACTAAAAGTCTCCGTTCAAGCAGAGAAGTAATGTTGAAACTTTAAACGTCCCATACCATAATGCTAGGTCCTCCATGTTTTATGTTTTATGATTTGTGCAGTGAACCTTTGATCATATTCTGCATGTGGGGGTCTTCTAACATAACTCCGAGAACCTTTGCCCCCCGTATAGGACAATTTTACTTTTGTCCTTTAAAAGTATTATATTTCTCCAATTCCCAGTCAAAATGCGTTTTAGCAAAAAGTAATATTATGCCGTGCAACGTGTTTAGCAGTTTAAAAAAAAGGCTTACTTTTCTTGGACTACGGGCTTTAAGGTTATGCTCTTTTAATAGTCGACGAATTGTTTCGTCCCTGGCTGGCACCTTGAGTTCATTTTTAAGGTGCGTGGTTGCCATGAATGGTTTGTTTTTTGTTCTGCCGTATAAGTCAGTGCACCAAAAAAGGCGGCATTGCATTCTTTCGACTACGCATTTCGGTTTTTTGTACAATTACAGGTTTTTTTTTAAACATCGGTGTACGTACAATGCTTTCTACGCATCATATTCACTTCACTTCAACTAAAACTAATATAATTTTAATATACATAGTCACTCAATAAATATGTTAATTTAACCTTTTTTAACAATTTTTTGCTATCCGTTTGAATAATGATTTGTTTTTTTCAATGGAAACTTCCAACAGTGTCTATTTTTATGACTGCGATAAATTCCACTTATTTTTAAAAGGCTAAAAAATAAATTAAAAGTAATCTTGATCGATTTTAACGAATTGATGTTTATTATTACTATTTTTTTATTTTTTATTTATTCATAGTACTAATTATATCCGCTTATTTCCGTAATGAATTGAAATAACATTAAAATGTTGAAAGATCTCCGACTCTTTTCTTTTCTGAAAGGCATTTACTTTGAATATTCAGAATTTTCGATTGTTTCTAAATTCCTAGAAATATGTGTCTATTTTTAATGTCTTCTTGACCTAAACCGTTTCTGTCTTTGCTATTTTCAGCGCTGGCACTCTTCGAGCACGTGAACTTAGTTTATGGAACGATTAGTGAATTTTGTACAACATCCGGTTGTCCGGATATGACTGGGCCAGGTAACAGGTGAGTTTGTCTCTCATCCAAAAATTCAAAATAGAAACTAATTCCTAATTATAATATCTCTGTAATTTTATTTACAGAACGTACTTATGGTTCGACGAGAAGGGGAAGAAAACGCGTGTCGCAGCGCCCCAGTATATCGACTACGTGATGACGTTCACCCAGAAGACAGTGAGCGACGAGTCAATATTCCCAACAAAATACGCCAACGAGTTTCCTAGTTCGTTCGAAAGCATAGCCCGAAAAATTCTACGCTTGCAATTTCATGTGATAGCTCATCTTTATGCGGCGCATTTCCGCGAAATCGCCCTCTTAGGATTACATACGCATCTTAACTTAACCTTTGCCCACTTGACCGCCCTTCATAGACGCTTCAATTTAATAGACGAAAAGGAAACGGATGTTCTGCGCGACCTTGAGATCGCTCTCCGGCTGACCGACGATGGCAGCACCAGCACACTGCAGGGCAGTGAGGCGGGCCTAACATCAGCGGGTAGTGGCGGCGGCGGGACAACTGCTGTCTCAACAGCGGTCTCTGGCGGCGAGGATGCGAGTCTAATTGATGGTGACGCATCGGTCGAACCGATCTGCACCCAACCGGAAGCGATGAAGGGCCTCAGCGATCAGTCGGACATTCGCGGGGGGGCCGGGGGCGGGGATTGCGACGGCGGATACTGCAGCAGCGGTAGCACCACCACCACCACAACAACAACTAACGGTGGCGCCAGCCTTTGCCCCAATAGCAGCCATATTGGCGGTGTTATGAATTTTAATAATAATAACAGTAACCATAGTAGCACACACCCAAATACTACGAGTAGTCTGTTACAATGCAATAGTAGTAATAGCAGTAGTAGTACCCATTCACACACTACCACAACTGCATAGTTTTGTTTCGTTTTACTGATAATTTCCCCTTAGTTCGTAACTGTATTTATCTTAGTGCAAAGTGAAAAAAAAACAAGTTAAGCTGTTAAAGAGAAAAAAAAAATTTTAAGTCACTAAACTTAACCTTTAACGTTTGTTAGGATCTTAAAACGAAAAAAACAAAACAAAAACATAAATCGCGAAGCAGAAGAAGAAATCGCAGACACTTTCTCTAGCCTTATTGTAACTTCAGTGGATACCAAAAATATCTCTACACTCACGAAAAATATATACGACGCTCACACACGTCTCTTTCGGATGAGCTGTGTACACGCAGACCGCTTTGTTTTGTTGTTTGATTTGTCTTATTTGTTTCGCTCATAAAAAAAAGAAAAGAAATTATTTGAAAAAAAAACTTACGAAGATCTCATTTCTTCATATTTTTCCTTCCATGACCTACACCTGAAAACCTTTCGGTCCTAACCTGATCCTCATACACGACACTATTTTTCAGGAGTTACATATACAACGCAATTGAATTATTAATACTACCCCAAATGTGACCGTTTATGTATCTAGGGTATCTAGATGAAATGATCACACATGTACGTGATCCGTAATGGCTGAATAAGTGGCTGAATTAAATTGGGCACTCAACATTGTTAAAGCTATGGGTTAGGGTTTTATTCGAATTCGTAGAATTATTATTGTCGGAAAATATGAGAATTTTCTTTAGATAGCTAGGAGCTGACACAAAATCTAATCTAAATAATAAATTTTTTAGCTTTAGAAATATTTGTCTACGGTCGACGTAAGATTTGTAGACAAAAAGGCTCCTAAAAAGCCTGTTTTGTTTATCTATTTGATTATAGATATTTTCGTATTTAACAGAAAATTGAATTTAACGTCTAATTATAAAATCATAATTAAAAATGATAACTTTCTGCCAGCTTTTTCCTTTCTCCAGTTGTAAAAGTCTATTTCACACTTCTCTGGGGTGTTCTTCAATTTTTCTTCTAACAATTACTCCTCCTAAACCTCAACTGTAGCGTTTTTGATTCCTGTTCAAAAATTTATTAATAATTCTATTATTATTTTGTTCGACTTGCTTGTTCCTGTTTTGTTTTTATTTTTCCTTGTTCTTCAGAACTCTCATTTAGTATTCAGATTTCTTGTAGAAAATTCGAGCACCTAATTATTGAACTTTGCTAGATTTCAGAGCGAAGATTAAAATTTTTTGCTTTTTATTTCACTATGTGGAATTTTGTATGGAAAATTATAGTTGAATTGTAAAATTTGTAATAAGAAATCTTACACGTAATTCAGTTATATGACACAAAAGAGCGAATTCGGACCTGTATTTAGAAATAAGGTCTGCTCAGTTCTAAAATAGATCAAGAAACGTTGATCAGTAAAAGAATCAGGACAAAACAACGTTTAGGAGAGATTTATAAGCAGCGAAATCGAATATGTTGAAAGACATAATAATTATTCTGTGTAAAACAAAGAATGCAATGAAATGAGACTAATAGTTAGTTCAATTATTGAATGAAACTACTTAAACCAGTTCTTAGAGGGGTTTTGGTGGACTCATCTGAAATTAATTGCCAACTTTTTTTCTAAGGTGAGTATGAAGGAAAAATAAATGAACACCAATTGTGTCAATTCAATACACATGACCCGAACTTTTGTTATCCCAAATTAATCTTGCCCTAGATAAAAAGGAAATAGGCTGCTTTTTTAAAAATCGACCTTCTACAATACAATTCAGGTTAAAAAAACAATTGCTGAATTGCCCAATGTGCTGTAGAAACTCTTGAAAACAACCATAGAGTATCAGTATCGTTTATTATTATCTGTCATTGTTGCTTTTTTTCGCCCCCAAATGCAGGAAAAGCTTAACTAAAAGTCGCTTAAAAAACAAAAATAATTTATATTACCAATAAATTATTAAAGCAGGAACTAAACGAAACAAGAAACTTAGTAAGGTTACACAAAAAATCCAATTAAAGAGAATCACACAGGAGGAAACCATAAGACAATGGAAACAAACAAAACTCACGCAATTAATTATATGTACATTTAAAATAAGACAAAAACAGATTTTAAAATAAAGTGTATGAAAAAAAAACAAAAATGGGAAGAGCATGAGGTGAAACTAAAACAATAAACAAAGATCCTTTTACTAGAGAAATATGAAGAAATAAAATTTGTATAAAAATGTTGATTATATATTAAAAATGAAAAAAAAGCCCGAAGAACGAAGATGATATATTATAAATAAATTACAAAAAAAGGAGCAACCCCTTTCTTTCGATCACAGAAACGAGAGTTATAGTCATTAAAGGTGTTTAAACAAAATGCAGAAAAAATGAATTTAAAATGTTCATTTTAAGAAAAAGTGAAAACCACTGTTTATTTTTGCGGCGTTAGAACAAAAAATATGATGGAAGAAAAAAAAACATATATAGGAGTAAAAAAGCGAGAGACACTAAATAAATAAACGGCGAATTTGCTTTAGCACGAGTCGCTTTGCTGAGGCACCGTGCGCATTAGATTTGTAATGTTTTATTTTTCAAAAAGAAAAGAAAAAAAAAGAAGTATCATAGTCAGAGATAATGAACAAATCACTTCCTCTATTTTTTTAACAAAAAACGAGTGAATAATGCGCTTTCGTTCGGTGTTTTGTTCGTGTAGTTTCCTTTCTCTCCAGCATTTTTGTGATGTATTTAAGATATTTAAAAAGAAATAATAAAAACAATTCTAAACATTGCTCTTGTTTTACTTTTACCTTCCGTCGGGGGAATTTTGATGATCCTTTTTGCCGATCTTGTAGACAATATTTATCTGAACTGGGAGAAAAGTTATGGTTAAAACATTTTTTTTATGCGACTAGCAACAAGATGGTCAGTAAAAAATAGCTAAATCGACGTCGAATGCAAAATAGCAGCAGCGAGGCTATAAATAGTCAAAAGTGCACTAAAAAAAAATAGCATCCGGCTCGATTTTGCATGTCAAGCACGACGAAACAAGAAGTCTACTCTAAGAAAAAAGCATCAATCCTTGCTTGTATGCTTAATTCAGTTTCAAATATTTTGCATGAGCTCTGCAGAATAAACTCTTTAAGAGTGACCTAAAACTTTTTGGAGGACAAAATCTTTTGCTGCGTTAAATTAGTAAAGTAAATTTCGCGTGTTTGAAATTTACAACATTTTACTTAAAAATCTTAGAGTTTGTGATGTTTTCAAGCTATAGTTTAACTTTCAAGCACTTATGACATTTCATTAGTTTTGTAAAAAATTTTAACGAGAGAAAACTCAGCATTTTCCTTTCCAAATTCTAAATTATGAAATTAAGTCTTTTAAATCTTTCCGTTTCAAAAAATCAAAAAGTCAAGTCAAGAGAGGATTTCTTAATTATAATTTTTTTTTTTTTCTTTTTTTTTTTTTGATTTTAGTGATAATTATACTTTTACTCACAAATTCATGTAGAATATCTTTTTATTGAGAATTTTTAGTATTTTAATTTTTTTCCTTATTATTATAAAACTGATATTTATAAATATATTCACAAAAACCTGTTATTTCTAGTTTTCCATACGCTGTGAAATTTTTATCACAAGTTTATAAGCTGTACGCTAAATTTGCAGTCTTGAGAAATTCTTATTTACATTCTGGCTAATAATTATAATTTAAATACCTAATTTCACCTTTAAATTTAAGATTTATACTAAGAAGAAATTAGCGGAACCGTGATTTATTTAATCAATATATTATATATTTTATCCTGACTGAACATCGCCGACCTGAAGCCGTTGAAACTATAAATATGAAATCTGGTCAATAGTTATAATATAATATAATGTAGAGATTAACTAATTGTAAGAAAGGACCCTAAGTTTAACTCCAAAACATAAATAATTAAACACGTATTACTGATTTTGTTGGAAATCAACGCCTACCGTGCAGTGCTATCTGTTTTCAGATTGTAATATTAAAAAACGCATAAAATCGAAGAGCGGTTAAAAGGTGATATTAACAAAACATTGTGATTATTACAAATGTAAATGTATGACGCCACAAATTTAAGAGAATATCCATGAAGGTTTTATCCATCCAATAGGAAAAAAGTATTACAATCAGGCAACAGGTGGCACTATACGGCCAAAAGTCCCTTTTCTTTTTGATCATCACAACAGGAAAAGAGAAATTGTTCTTCGCATACTATGTAGTAAACCGTAACCATCAATATATTTTGCAGCAATTTTAAACTGATATTGTATCTTATTTATGTCAAGAGCGAAAAGGAATAAGTAGGAAAAGAGGATGTCCTGTTTCCTGCAAATATGCAATTAGTAGAGAAGAGGAAAAGGAAACCAAATACAATACTTTGAGTACAAAACGTGCGAAAAGATGAAGTAGCATGTTGGCCAACTTTTCCAGACTTGTTCCACAAAAAGTCAGGTTTCAGAGGAGTTCCAAAAATAAAATGTTCCAAATGCAACAAACTGCTTTATTGAATTTCACACTTCAACTTTTATGTACAGAAGTGCAAACAGTGTAGGTCGTTGTTACATCAAAGTTACAAAGTGAATTAATTATAATAAAATTGTTTAAACTGGTAATTTTTTTTTAAATCTGAATATATAGATACATAATTGTTGATTTCAATTGCATGTATTTTTTATATTTAATAAAAAAATTCGACCCATAGACGGTTAATTATACTAGCATCAGGTATTTGCTTAAATAATTTCCACTTTTTAATTCATGTTAAGTCTAAATCTTGGAATTTAATGTTTTATCAATAAAAGAGGTAAGATTTACGTGATCCTTCGGGAATATTAAAAATTCTATCATAAAAATAACCAAAAAAAAAAAAACAATCCCTGAGGTTTTGAGTCTACAGAAAAGATCATTCAGAAGTGGGATTAACCTCTAAAATTTATCCTAAATTAAAATCCTGGGAAGTCTATTAAAGTCTAGTAAAGAAATCAATCGAACTGAATTTGCTGGAGTTTTTCGTGTCTGCAATTTTTTTATTCGGCATAACTATCGATTGAATCCACGATTCTGGGAGGATTCCAACTTTTAGGGATAGTACAACTTTATATTATTTCCCTTAAAAGTAAGCGATACATTGGAAATTCTGAGTCGAAAACAAACATTAAACAATTAGTATATATTTTAATGTATAATTGCTGTTTAATCATTTACAATGTTATTAAGCAATAATCTCATTTATAAAGCTGTATTTTCTTAATGATCTGATCTGGATTTGGACTTTTGCACTGAATTGAATTTTTTAAACCATGACATATAGCAAAAGTTTTAAAATTTGCAATAAACAAACTTTGCAAACTTCAAATCTATTAACTGAAAAAATTATTCGGTTCACTTTTTGACGCAAAATCGGAATAAGTCAATGCAATTTGATGTTCTTGTAGCAAAATGAAAATATTTTAGTATGTTTAATTATTCAACAATTTTGAATTCAATACAAAATTCCATTTTCCGGGCGCTCCTTTTCGAATGGTTATTTTTTGGCGTATTCCTTATCCACCGGTATCGTAATCGTAATTTTTATTTATTAAATTAACGCCCTATTCTTCATTTATTGTGCCCAAGCATACTGTTGATAGATGACGTAGTAGAACAGCGTACATAAATAAAATTAAGTTAAAATCAAGAAAAATATCTGTTTTAGGAAGTTAGAAAAGGGGAGAGGGGCATAGGAATCTCTGTATGGTTTAATCCGGATATTTAGGATTATTAATGATAAGTTGCTGTAGGGTAGGCGTATCAGAAATTATTTCAATTAAATAAAAATATTTTTTTTTTTTTTTTTCAAAACAGTCAATTCGTAAAATCATTTTATATAGGAAATGTTAAAACAGATTTTATTGAAGCGCAGCGAAAGAATCTTCCTTGATAGTGACTAAAACATTATCTTTTCTCGGAGATGTCTTGACCGATATGCACACAATTTTGAACACAGGCCTATCTAGTTTCGTAACGATGGCCGTATTTTGAAATTGGACATTCAAAAGTTTGAAATATAGTATAAATATGTAAAAAACAACTACAATTAGCATAGCGTTATGGTGTATCAATCTGTTTCCTATTACAGTAAAAAAGAATGTACAAAAGTACCTACCTATTTCTACCTTATCTGTTTCCTATTTCCAATTGCGTACATATTAAGATTCGCCCTTTGAGAGGGGTTCGTTATTCAGCCATGAAGAGAAGGCTACACCATTATTGAGCTACAAAATTGATTTTTTCCAATAAACTATCCCTTTATGTTATTCATCCCTTATTCGGGGTTGTAAAAAGTATTGAAGCTGCATTTAAAATTTAGTCCGGTTGTCGAAATAATTAAACTATTCGAAATCTTTTTAAAACATAATAAATTTTTAGTATTCGCATTCATCATATTCAACTTACAAAGGCGACTTTCTAAGGGGTTAAAACATTCTATCGAGAAACATTCTATTCTGACATCTAATTTTTAAAAATGAATATAAAAGTGGTTTTTCCGTTTCTTAGAAAATTACCCTCTTTTCACCTTTTGAGAGGGGGTAATTATTCAGCCATGTTTGAATATAGCTGAAAATTGTTGATTTTTCATTAAATGGAAAGACACTATACCAAAATTGAGCTATTAAAAAAGTTTTGTCATACGTTTGTCTAACGATGTTTTAAATTAAAGTATCTTTTTAACTTTACAACCTTTTTTTCACCCCTTAGGAGGGTTTGTAGGTAAGAAATAATACCGGAATTGGAAAGAACAGATTATTTTACTTACAGAATGAAGTTATTTTGACTTTAAATTGTCGAAACATTTTTTTCGAGTGTCCAAATATAGTCGCTCCGGCGGTAATGTGTTAAAGTGCTCTAACTAACACTGCTGCTCTTCAGGAGGTACTTTTTAATTTTTTTTAATAATAGATTTATATGACGCACTTCTCAGCATGCTGCTGGAAACATTCACCTAATTCTATACCTCCCTGGAGTTAGATTTAGGTGGATTCTTTCCTAAAATGCCTATATCACGTCAAATTTAAAAAAAAAAAGTTGATATATCACAATAGACAGCTGGGCACTGGTATTAGAGCAGTTTGAAGTATAATGGTTTCCGCAAAAAATTATTTTTATATGAAAAAATTAACTAAACCTACTTATTATTACAACCTAAGCATAACATATTAATATATAACCTATACATACAATAGTATGAATAAAATTGCACCATATATTTATTTAATAGTTAGTCCTTTTCTGACATAATCCATTATGGCTGACATAATCCTTATTCAGGCAGACTCTCTATCCTCAACCTATCCCCCCTTGTTGACAGAAGACTTTACCTCGATGAGTGTGTTCTTTACCGTATATTTAATAACTTGCTGCATACAACCTTGGTCGATAAACTGAACTTGCGTGTGCCTTCGTTCAGTAGCCGTAACAATGATGTTTTTAAGCCACCCAGAGCCTTGCTTGAAGTTTATTTTAATTCTTTTATAATTCGTTGTCAGAGAAATCACGACAGACTTCAACTTGGTCCTCTAAACTGCCCTTTTAGTACTTTCAAACTAGCTGTCCTTGATAAAATTATGTAGATAGCATATTTCTTTGTGTTTTTTTTTTGATATTATTTTTGTATTACTCTTTGATACTGACAGCTATTGTGTAATTGGGAATTTTTCATTTCTGTACAAAGCTCTCTTAATAATAATAATAATAATAATAATGGCTCTTGTGAATTTGTTTAAATCTCCAATCCTTTTTATTTCTTCCGGAAGTATATTATAAATATCACTTGCGCTGTTGATGAGTCCTGTACGATTCCTTTCCGTTCTCGCCTTATCCATTCTTATAAATTCTCTCTCTCTCGTGTTTTGTACAATCTAGTATTACATAGGAAGGTGCAATTTGCTCCAATGCATTGGCTTCCACACAGCTTTTTTGATAGTCTCCTTCAGAGCCACTCTATGTGAGGAAACTCCTGCATGGATATCGAGAATACGCCTTAAAGCATTCGAATGTGGTAAACTTTTGGACTCGGGAATGGGCCCCAGATTAGATCAATAATAAAGCGCAGCGTAAGTTATCCAAAAACAACCAACAACAACAAAAACGAATTTTTTGTATGCGTACAGCTGTCGAACTATTAGCTTTGACTACGCTGGTTCTTAAGTTATAATCATTTATGAATAATGCTTAATAAAAACAGATTTGAGAGGGTTTTTAAATCGCAATATTGTCTGTTTTAATTTATTCCTTGCCCAATTTCCTCCAGAACAAGTAACCGGCCGTTAAAACACTGCACTACCGATAGTGTGAAGTTAGCACCAATTAAAATTTCAGGGCCTTTTTAAAAAAATCCCTCTTTTGACATTCCGCGAACAAAGCACTCACACAAGTGAACAAGGACGACGGAGGAATTTGGGCTGAATTTTTGCTCTGTCTCGATGAGAAGTGTGGAATTTGCGAATAAAACGAGTGAATCCAGGAAAAGAGTGATCTTGTGCGGAATGTTTACCAGCCAGAGAAAGTAAAGTGGTGACCTCGACGTGCGGCCGTCGCAAATAATGCGAGAAAACTTCGACAAAAAGAATCGACATCCGACGAACGACCCATCGAAACAGTTTATTTTTGCATGAATACCAGAGGAGTATTATCGCTGGAACTTTTGCATTTGGGGCCCTTCCTACCGCTGGCCGAGGTGTGCAGGATGCCACAACATTTGATCCCGCGAATAGGTGAGCCAGCAGCGATTTAAGAGGACTATGTTTGGTCGTGTGACATCACTAAAGTGGCTGAAAAGTGTTGTTCGAAACAGCTATCGACTTAGCTCTGGGATTATGTGCTTTTAAAGAGTGCAAACACCGAGTGATTTGATTTAATTAGGAAGGTAGAACAAAAGTGCAGCTGCATGCTGAAAATGGAGGAGATCGGTGGGGAGGAGCTCAATAAATTCGCGTGCAATTCAGAGAAAACAGGCACGAGCGAGTTCTTTGCCAGCCACCAAAATCCAGGTGAGAATGCTGCAAAGCAGATTGACAAACGGACTGTTGGAAAAGGTCAGGGTGAAAAAGTGAATCCGAATCAAGACGGAAACGCAGACGGAAGAAGCAAGCGCTCCGAGGAGGAGCAGCAATCAGCGAGCAACATGACAGGAGGATGCGTGCCGGCCCCAGCCCTCCAGGATCCCATTCCCCTGGGCAGCCCCGAGGATGACGGCGACGAAAAAGAAAAGGCTGATGCCACTCCAGAGAATTTAAAAAAGATCGATGACGTAATTAGCACCAACTACGAAGGTATGCGGCCAGGTGATGAACTGAAAATAGTCGAAGATGAGTCACCCACCAAGCAGCAGCAGCAGCAGCAGCAGAGTCTAGCTTTCACGATTGATTTTGGCGGCGGAGAACCAGCCCAATCAGCAGCAGCTGCTGCGAAGTATAAGAATATTATGGAGCGGTTTCAGAGTCGCCACAAACGGGGCGCCTCCCTGTCCAAATTGGATGACCAGCAACCTCCCACGACGCCTATAACACCGAGAACCCCACGGGTCTCTTCAGCACAGAGTTCTAGACAGCCCCGGAGCGAAACCACTGAAGCTGGAAAGGCAAAGTTGAGAATCAGGGAACGAAGCACTTCTGGGGTAAGAGATTCTAGCAAGCGGCACAGCTGGTCCCCAAGGTCTAGCACTCATGAAGCATTTGAGCCTCCGAAGGCTCCAGAAAAACAACAGTACCACCAACAGCAGCAACAACAACAACAGCAACAGCAGCAACAGCAGCAACAACAACAACAACATCACCAGCCTCAACAGAAACATCACCAGCCCCAACAGCAGCCGAAGCCAGTAAATGTAAATAAAATTTCACCTGTGATAGCAAAACAAAATCGCCAGCTAGAACCTCCGGAATGTATGGCTGTTGAGGGTACGGCAGCTCCGCTGAATGTCCGAAAAAATCGCCTTCATTACACCAGAGCTGACCAGAATTCGGGTTTTACTCCGCGGTCTACAGCTATGCAGATCGCTTTAAGCAAATTCGAATTTTCATGCCCCGAGCCTCCGCTGGACCTTAAAAATCCTGGAGGTGACGACGGTGACTGTGTCAGCGAAGCGGGCACTTACACTCTGGACGGCGACAACTACACCGAGGAGCAGAAGGAGCTAATGAATATTGATAACATCGACAAGGCGACATCAAATCCGGATTTATCCTCTAACACAGACAACATGAAGGAGATTGGCCAGGTGCGCCCCAGCGAACTTCCACTTTTATCTTCCTCGGCTGAAACCCGGAGACGAAACAATATCCTCGAGATCAGTTACTACCACGACTCGACGAGTGTTAAACCAAAAGTTTCCTATCTGGAGAAGATCAAATCAAGGGTTAGAAGCATCACAAAATCCCCGGATAAGAAACTAGGTAGCCCCTCGGACATGGGAACTTTTACGAGTGTAACGACGAGTGGAATTCTCAGCAAGAAGCCTTCTCTGGACGCCCATCCGAGGCTGAATAGGAGGAACAGTCTGACGAAGTCGCAGATCGATAGCTCGGAGTATGTAAGTACAGATAGTAGTTTAAGATCCGCAGGTGTCGCTTGTCCGAGCACTTACACTGACCATCAGAAGGCCGAATATAAATTGAACCTATTCACTAATCAAGGGGATTTTACTGTTGAGTCGCCTCCAACTCCAAATAGTCCTAATAATGGCTATCAGAAGCCCAAAAAAGTTGATACAGGCCTCAAGTCTGCGCAGTCTAAAAACGATTGGATACAGGAATGGGCACGTAACGCCAGGGCGAGAAATATTACCAAGGAAAGTAATCAAATGTCTCGGAGTTATGACTGTGAAGCTGCTGAGACGGTTTTTGGTGATTCCAACTATCGGAACAAGCACTTAGACAAGTTCCGGAATCATCGGATTGGAGATATTGAATACTCAAGTGATACGAACGTTTCTGCGCGAAAATCTGCCCCTAACGAACCGGTTGTAAGCACCCGTCCTCCTCTAAGTCCGTCTAGAATTCCGTCACCAATGCACTCGATTGGCAGAGCTCGAGGTAGTATCCGAACTCGAGGAAGTCTCCAGGATTTGTCTCCTCTAAATTCGGGCGGTCCAGAAACCGATGTTTACTTACAGAAGACCGCCGCAGCGATCTCAAATTTGGCACAGTCCTTAAGTAGAAAGAATTCTTTACAGAGTTGTAAATCACCTCCAAGTGCCAGTGATTCACCGCGTCGCTTGTACCAGCAGCACTATTCCGCAGATGAGTATAGTCCTCCTCACAATGTACGAAACGGTCTCCATAAAAGAAATCTATCCTTCGACTACCGCACAAACGTGATGACCCAGAGTTTGAATAACGAAAACCTGGCGGGACTCTTAGAATACCGAACAAAGGCACGTCCCCGGCAGAACTCATTTGATGCCGCGACAGACTCTCCATATCGACGAAGTCGTCAGGCTTACATCGATCAAACACAGGCATCGATAAAACAACAGCAGCACCCCCAGTCCCCACTCCGGAGGTCCAGCTCGTTTTCAGTAAAACCTATGGGAACTATCACCGGGCAGAAAATAATCCCGAACACGAGAACAGCCCAAAAGCAGCCGGTTCATATCGCAAAGACTCCCCAAATCGTCTCGAAAAATCCAATCCAGAAGTCAGCCAGCAGTGCTAGCTTCAGAAAAATGTACAGCGACTATGATGAAAATGTCACCTATTACATAAACGATGAAGACGATTTGGTGGATGACTACTGCTCCTCTGAAGAGTACGAAGACAGAGAAGAGTTCTACACTGACCGAGAACTTGACCCAGAACCAGAACCTGAACCTATGACAAAGGCGCGCTACAACAAAGCCCTTTTGATGAGGATCGAGCGGAGTAAGCAAAAAGTTGCAGGAATGTCCCAAACGAGACCCACAACGGCCGGACTGGTCGCATGCCCCAATACCCCTGAAATGCCGAGGCGGTCAGCACAAAGTGCTGCGCGCTCCTCCATGCGACAGTCCGTTCCCCGAGATTCTAGTCTTAATCGATTACGAGGCGAAGTCCCCAATTCTTTAGCCTCAGCGAAAAAGCAATTGCTGCAAACGGCCAACACTGTGGCTACTGGGAAAAAGGTCCAGCCAAAATACATGGACATATCCAAGTACAAGCCCTCGCAGGGGGCTAACTTTTTACGAAAGGACGAATCGAAGAGCACCCTAGTCAGCAAGCCCGAAGTCAAGCGTAGCCCCAGCAGCGCTTCTGTGGTCCTAAATCGGTCTGAGCCTACGAGGACCAGCAATAGAAGTGTGAAGTCTGCTGGGAGCCGCCCTGCTAGCTCTAAAAGGGATACTTCTGGTAAACTATATTTTTATATGAATCATTTATTTTGATAGTGGGTTAAATCTACTTATTTTATATTCATAGTTATTTTTATGATTCTTAGTTATTTTTAACTGTTAATGGGATTTATATTTTCATATGAAACATGTGTAATTTTATAATGTAGTCAGTTTTATAAACATTCCCTTAAAAAGATGAGTTACATGTGGGCTAATAGAATTAGTGTAATTTGTGTTATTGCTGTAATATTTTGATTAATTAAATTTTGTGTGGATCGCGCTACCCAGTCAAAATCCTCTTTATATTTTTGACAATTTTAGATTTAGAGTTATAGATCTTTTATTAAAACAATATAAAAATAATTTAAAGAACGGCTTTTGTAAACTTAGAGAGGCTCCGGTTTTCGAGAAAAGTAGAGTTAAAAAGTACAAAAGACCTTATTTTGCCTTCGTTTTTGAAAAAAAATATTTTGAGAAAAAGCGGAATGTTATAGGAACTTGTTTTGTAGCTCAAAAACTATTGCTCTCATTTTTAGTTAATATTTTTCAAAAGAGGACTTAGACCACTTTCAAAATAAAGATCTTATGGGCTTAATAGAACATAGTCATAATATTTATTATATCATAAATATTTTTAGTTACAAAACAGAAAGAAGCTGAGCTAGCGATGTGGAAAAGACGAGCGACTTACGACCCAATGAAAGCAGCCCTTGAGGGCCGACGAAAACAGGAGGAAGCCAAGAAGGTGGCTCACGTGCAGCCGAAACCAGGAGAGAGGTAAGGCCCGCACGGAGGAGTATTAGCCCAATATAAGAAGAAAAAAAAACGTTCTCATTTTCCCTCCAGGCCGCCAAGGTCTCCTTCTCGTAGGGATTTGTGACCCGGACTTCTTGTCACTGACTTCTAACGGTGTCAGGACGTTCAAGAATTTTTGCCCTTCCCATTTTCTAGTCGAATCATACGAAAGTTGTCAGCCAACACGAATTGGCCTCTTTCGATAGTCGAAGTAATTCCAGAGAAGTTGTTTTTTGGGTTTTAGTTTTAACTATTTTTGGCTTGTTTGTTTTCTGTTCTTCACTGTTTCGTGCAGGAGTGTGCAGTGCGATTTGAGCGTTTTATGCTGCTTTTGTTGTGCCGTTGCGTTTGCTTCATATTTCTCATTTGATCATTCATCAATCACCTTATTGGCCATTCATAAATATAAGGTCTAAATTCAATCATAGACTTAGTAACTTTGTTCTAGGAAAATTAGAACTGAACACACCTCCGCACCATATCTCGATGAGGGTTGGAAATTCATTTTTAGGCAATATCCTTTGTTTAGTATATTTTTCTTGCTACTCCCTTAGCCGAAAAATAAAAGTCCTCGTCGAGAATTTTACATTATTTGGCTGTGGACTTCTTATCGGCCCTTCTATACATTTATATTTTTTTTATATGATGGGCAGAAAGCCATACGCATAAAACTATGGTAAAAATGTAATTTTAAGATAAACTTTTTTTCAATTTGATTTGACGATTTCTATAATTCGATACTAATTTCCCTATTGTATTCATAATTTATTCCCATGCATGTCGATTATATTGACTATAAAAGGACTTCATTATTATCCCCCAATAGGTTCCTTCTTCGAGGATTAATTTTACTACACATTCCTTTTACCTGACAATTTAAAGTGATGCACTATTACCTGGACATGACTCGTATTTTTACTAATTATTTCTTTTACTATTGATTTTAAAAGATATCACTATTACAATCTTACAATTGTTACCATTAGCTACGCTTTTTTCATCTATCCAGAACATAAGGAAACATAAATGGCAAAGTGCTTATGTAAAGAAGCTGAACTTTTATTAAATTGATTCAGTTGAAAATCAGGGATTTCAGAAATTTTGTTGTTGTTGAACTAACATTAGCATTTAAACCATTCTTACTAGCCATTACTTTTATTAGAATCATCTGTCTAAAAGACCTTATGTCAAGGTGTTTAGATAGGATACACTTTTGAAAATAAGAAATTAAATTATTGTTTTACTTACCTAGGCTATTTTCATCCCCACTGATTTGAGTTTTCCATTTTTCTGATGAGTTGATATTTACATTAGACTTAGGGAACTGGCTGTTGCCTGTATTTTAGTTCCACGTGCACATTGCACAATTAATTTGAGCATCACTCCACCACCCCTGCAATATGTGTTAAAGAGCCGTCTAATAATTTTGATCCCCCAATTTCATAGTTTATAACTAGAGGTATCATTTCACATCTGTGTCATATTGAGCTACTTTGGGTGCGTGTTAATTTTCATTATTAAATTGTACTAGTTTTGAATCGGGTAGATAAAATATTTTAAAGGCTAACACCTAGTCATGAAATTCGAAAAATAGTATTGAAAAAATCTGTTTAACATTTTATATTGATCTGAACTTTTTTATGTAGATAGAAACGTAACAGGCATTTATATGATGCTTGTATTTAAACGCACTTTAAATAAAATATTTCGAAATTTTAAGATTGCAAAGATCAATTCGCATTTATATTGATTATTTTTTAACTATAATTAGCTTTGAAATGGGAGAAACTTGGCACTTTGAAAAGGATAGTTGTAACAGTAACCCGAGTTTTATATATTGCGGAAAAGAATGCAATTCATTATAACAATAATATTAAATACATAAATATGTGTTAAAGTTATAACTAAATGTTTAAAACTGCATACTAACATTTACAAAAAGCACAAACTTTTTTAATTTTTAAAGGGCTATGTACTTTTTGTTAAGAATAATCATTATAAAGTCGAATTATCAGTTTCAATTGAAATATTTTTATTTGAAGTGCGATTAAAACAGGGTGATTCCTAACGACGAGTTCCAAGGTCAATGTTTGTCCTGAGAGCCCTTCTCTAAAATGCGTCGTTTAAGAGAGCTACGGACAATTTCATGTGTACAGGTACTTTTTTCATTCAACACCCTGTAATTTAGTTACCACACATCCTACGAACCTCTTTAAAGTATCAATTGATAGAGAACTCTTTCTCTGAGTTCCAACGAGTTTTCAACCAATTCTCTATCCCGCTCCCATGACGAGTTTCAAATAGTCAAAGTTAAAAGCTGATAATATTGTTACTTTACTTTTTTTTCAAATTTTAATATTTTTATTTATTAAATTAGTGACAATTATACAGGTTTTTGAACTTTGAAGATTTGAAACTCGTGATGGGAGTGGGGTAGAGAAGTGGTTCAAAACCCGTTGCAATGGAGAAAAAGTGTCCTATCAATTGTCACCTTATTGAGGTTGATAGGGTGTGTATTAAGGAAATTACTGGGTGTTGAATGAAAAAAGTATCCGTACACACAACTGCTCCTAAACGACACATAGCTCCTAAACGACGCATCAGGGTTTTTTAAAACTACTAACCCGATTAATTTGAAACTTTGTATACATATTTTGAACATAATCATGTAGAGCCTGAACGAAGGGTTTTATTTTACTTTTCTTAGTACACAAAATAAGCTTTTTTTTAGGACGTTAAGTGAATTAATTGTTCGTTAAATACTTCGTCACGTTTCTAGAACGTTAGGTACTAGATAAATTATTGTAAAGATTGTGATTGTGATTGTCATCGTTAAAAAAGAACCATCAGGAAAATGGTTATTTTGTAAAATATGTATTATTAAAATATATTTTCAAAAAAAATACTCGGATAAAGTTCAGACTTTGTGCTATCGTATGCAAAAATAAACAAATAAATTTCAATTAAAATTCAATTTACAATTTTTTTCGACTTCATGACTAGGTGTGACCCCATAAATAATTTTGTATATATATTAAATGATATAAAAATAATTGAAATTGTTCTCTTTTTCTTCCACAATTATCAGTTCGGTAGTTCTGCGTTCGCAATCATTTCATAGTGGGGTCGGCACTTTATCAGGAAATCGAGCCCTACATCGAGCGGGGGGTGGGAGATTGAGCGGGAGCACAGCGACAGACGGAAGCGACCACAGCCACCGATGGACCCTAACATCAACGGAGTCGAGTGAAGAAGAGGAGGAGGGAGTTTTCGTGCGTAACAACTCCTAGTAACTAGGATAAGAAAACAACGACATTTTAATTAATAATCTCCCAACCTTCAGCTTCTTTCGAATTAGTTTCTTGCGTTAAGTTCATTTAAATTCGCTCTCAACAGAAGCTCCGTTTAATTCGAAGCAATGAAACAATATGTGATTTTTTTGTAAGTGTTTTAGCCTATTTTAAAGTAGCTATTGTTACTTTCACTTGAGTATATATTTGCATGAGTTGTTCAGCCCTTCTACAATTTAGATAGAACTTAGTGAGGACATTTTTTGAGTAGATAAGTTATCTAACTTAAACTCCCCCGTCGAGCTGACTTATTGTTTTAGAAGGGTGCGTTTTAATATAGTAAAATATTGGTTTTTTTTTTAACCATCTCTAAAACAATTAACTGTAGCGAGCTTTTTGCAACTTTTTAAAAGAAAATTTATAATGTTATGTGAAAATTAATTTAGTGGCTATGCAGGGAATTTGTGAAAAATTTCGTCAAATTTTGTCCTAATGTTAAGAAATTTAATTACCTAATAGAAAATCTTTTTTTTTTTTTGTCTGTGAACTAGAAAACAAAATTTTGTAAAATTATATTACAGAAGATGCAATTTAAAGCAGAATAATTTAAAATTCAAGACTATCTCGCGGTTATTCAAAATTTTTGTAAAATTTTCTAACTAGTTAAAACCAATTATTTATTTTCAATTTTTGTAATAGGTGATCTCACCTCACACAGAAGATTCATTTGCTTTTTAGGGTTTTAGCATATTCGAATGTAGAATAAAGAAAAGAAAAAACATCTAACATCATAATAGCTAGGCATTTTCACTGTTCACGTCTTAATTTTTATATGTCCGCGCAAGTTAATAGTAGAATAAAAAAGTAGTCCTTGCATTTGTTATATTTAGGCACGCGGTATGTTATTGAAGGCTAATGGCTTCTATAATATACTTCCAAATTGTCCCAATCAAAGTATTCTTATGAAATTGGTATTTTCCGCAAAGTAGGATTCTTAAAGAGCGTATAGAATAGAACTTATTGAGTTAAAAATTAAGTAAACTGCAAATTTGTTGGATAATGGTTTCTCAATCTATTCAATGCAAAATTTACAAGAATAATTAAGACCGCAGTTAGAAATCGCAAAACTTCCTCTTCAGCAGTTAACATGAAAAAGTCTCTCGTTTTGTATTTTAAAATATAATTCTCTGCATAATTATCTTAAAAGAATATTTTATTTGCATTAAGTTGTAAAAAAAACAATCAGTTTTGACTTGTTTTTCAAGTAAGCCTATTGGTTTTCTAGGGTTAATTAATTTCATTTAGTTGAATTATATGAACTGTCTGTTCCGTAATTCAGAATTTACAAGTCGAGTAAACCAAGCTACATTATACCATCCCTATTCCTTACAACGATTATGCCTAGTTAAAAAAAGCTCAATATTAATTAGCTTATATCTTAATTAATTAGTTTACTAATTTTGACGTAAGCAAAGAAGGTATTTTAACATAACCTTAAGATTTCTGTTATGCTGAATTTTGTATGTTTGAGAAATTTACTAACCCCACCTAAAGAAATCAACTTAAATTTATTATAATTATTTTAACAAAGCCAGTAACACTTGGGACTTTAGGCATATGACGTGATAAAATATATAGTGTGTGTATTTCTTTTTTTATTAGTATTTTACTAATTTTTTATTTTATTACACTACAAAATTTTGCATAGACCCACTTTCGATGTTACTCGGGAGAAAGTATTAGCGAGTTGTAATAAAAATTAGCTCCAGGGTCTTCCGAACTTAAGAAAGTAAATTTTATTTTCTACTAATGAAAATAATGGTTCACAAAGTATTTTCCGTCGAGGGAAAGTAAAAGGTTTCTATCTTCTGTACTCAGTTCCAAGTTAAAAGAATTCAAAGGATTTTTAAGCAGTATGAGTACTAGAATTATTTTGATTAAAGAAAGCATTACATAAAGACCAATATAATTCTTGTATTATAGTACTCGATAGCTTTAAAAGAAAATCCAGACTGAATTCAATTTTAGTGCAATATATTCAAATTGATTTAGGCTCGACTTCAAAAGAGCAATAAATTCTGGTGACGGACAATTTAAGGATAATGTTATGTGCAAATTTATTTATAATTATCTATTCATTCTATAGGTTTACATAGTCTTTTAAGTATCTTTTTGCCAAACATTCGCTTAACTATGTACAGATAGATATAAAAACCCTATCCATTTTGCGTACGCAATCTGATAAAAATAAAGAATGAGACAAGATAAGGAACAAAGCTGATACTAGAAATACTGAATTGTAGATAAGAGCAAAAACATATCTAATAACCGATAATGTTACCATCTACCTATAAAGGCTGATTGGAGAACCGTCGAAAGCTAGAAAACTATTAAAAATTAAGTTTTTGAAGGTATTAATTTGTTCGTTTTTTCGTTTCATTTATGAAATGATATAAAATTTATTCTAGAGCTTAAAGGCATATGGGATATTTAAAAGTTGTCATTTGTAATTGTATTGAAAATCGATTTAAAACTTATTTAACCGCAGAAAATCATAAGCATATAGTTTCCTTGTGCCAAAGCATGGTTTCGTATCTTAAAAATCTCAGAATAACACGAACATTAACAGTATCATAGTAACCCCAATATTAATCATTGTCCAATTAAACTCAAAACTAAAATAAGTAAACGTTTAAAACCCTTTTATTTTGCATAAAATGTAATACTCCAATAAGTATACTATATATAAAACAGTTTTCCCGCACGAACAGTGAAAATATCTTCCAATTCAACTCTACAATTTATTCAAGTCAAGATTTTCCGGTAGACGGATTTAGAGCGAATGTAACAATCAACGAATATGACGGATCTCAATCTGTGCCACATTAAATAAGCCACACTCTCACCAGATTTTGTACGAATTTGGAAGATGTTATAGACAAAAATATGCAGGAGCGATTAGAATATCTTCTTAACACAAGCGTCCTCCTTAAGAAAAAGTATTTGAATGAAGGAAAAGCAGAATTTTCTTAGGAGTAGCAAAAATATGTACACGAGCACGAGAAGCATAATATGAAAATTATTGCGTTGAAGACAACTAAAATTAAGTGGAAAAAGAACTCTGTTTTTATACGTTAAGATTTTATTATTGCAATTTAGAATTTTTAAGGCATTACAGCAGCAACAGAAATACTCAAGACTATATATTTAAATTAATTATTTATAGAGCCACTTCAGCTTAGTTAACACGAACAATTATCGAGGAAGAATCGAAGAAGATTCATAATCTTTGACTTTCGTTATATTTTCTTTTGGTTATAAAGAAATGAAGGAGAATGGAAGGATCGAATTTTGTATAAAGAATGTTCAAAGTGTCCAAAGTTTGTATTAAATCGTTTCGTAAGTTTTTAGTCATATAAAAAAAGAAAAAACAGAACGGAGACAAGCAAGCAACCAAACGATTTTCTGATAGCGAAAAAGTAGCGATGTTTTTGCGATAGGGCAACACTGTAGCCGAGGATAAGTGAATTTTTAACGAGTTGGTTGTCGTTACGATATTTTTTTTTTTTTTTTCACTGTTGATCATGGGTTCAACCTGTTACTTTCGAAGTCTCTTACTCCCTTGTGATTAATTCTGTAAGCATCGATGTGCAAATATCTTTTAAGTTTACTATGTTCCACCTCTCCCCTCTATACAGCTATTGTGTAAAAGTATTTTTTCAATGGAGTATTCTTTATTTTTATTATTGTATCATTAAAACTCAATTGTTTATAAAATGTATATGTGTTTTATTCATTTAATTCAACTTTGTTTCTTTAACATCTTAAAAAATGTCCTCTTCTAAAGCGTATATTCGAAATGACGGCATTTTATTCATACCTATAAAGTCAAGGTTTGGCTTTTGGCGCTCTGCAGATCAAAATTCATTTTTCACAATTAAGGTATTTTTTAAGACAATCAAAAAAAAAAATACTTGTTTCGTCATCATTCATAATATCATTTTTGTCGTGTGAAACGCATGCATTCTTGTTTTGCGTGTTGTATGATTTTACTAACAGAACCAAATGATTATAACAGTCTCATACTTATGCAGCTCTGCTGCTTGTAGCTTGGACTAAGCTGATGGTTAAAAAAAAAAACAAAAGAAAAAAAATAATTCATTTGTGGACAATAACATTTCAAACAATATAATTTCGAATTTATTACGTTTTATTAATGATACTGTATGATATTTATGAATAGACGTTCAGAATTGTGACAAATAAAATTGTTGCCAACTCCTAGTAGATTAAAAATTACATTTTTCTTCCAAAATGCGTAAAAACTGCATCAAAACCTTACTCAGCGTATTTTTATTTTATTATTATTATTAGGGGCAACCCTTATGGTGTGCACTGCGACCGTAAGGTCTTTTGTGCCGAAGCCCCTTTATAGTAAAAGACGATCTGCTACCCTAAGGAACGTCAGAAGGTCCCTAACAGAAAATGCACGAACTTCAGCCGAGTCCAAGAACTCCTGACTGAAGATCTTTCTTCTTAACCGTGCTAAAGCAGGACAAGCACACAGAATGTGTGATGTAGTTTCGTCGTCTTCAAGACACAGACGACACTCCATCTCATTTGACAGACCTATTCTATATACAGTGAGCGAAATTCATTTAAACGCAACTGCCATTTTGAACATATTTAGATAAATGTTCAAACCAAAAATAAAATAAATGTGCCAATAATAAACAAACGTAAATATATTTCTAAAAGCGAAATAAGAAAGTTCATCAACAAAACTATAAGGCATCTAATTAGGAAAAACAAAATTCTATCTGCAAAAAACAACGAAATTCATTTAAACGCAGTAAATCAAAATAAGTAAATTATTTTTTTAAATTAATTAAACTAATATTTAGTGTGTCCACCATTATTTCGGATCACTTCAAAAATTCGCTGAGGCATTGATGAAATTAAAGTTTTTATTAAGTCGTCTTCAATACTTTCCCAACAATTTATAATATCTGCCTTTAAATAATTAACGCTACTAAATTGTCGACCGTTGGCATAAATTTTCCTAACCATTATACCCCATAGATTCTCTATGGGGTTAAGGTCAGGGCTATATGCAGGCCATCTCAATAAGTTGATTTTACGACGCTGAAACCACTAAAGAGAATATTTAGAAACGTGGACTGCTGCGTTATTTTGTTGAAATATTACATCACGATCGCCAACAATATCCTCCAAATGATTTTTAGCAAAAGACAAGCGTGCTGCTTTATGGTGAGGTTTTAAACAAGGCTTTCTTGCCGGTTTTTTAAAAATAACGTTCGGACAAGCGTGCAATACTTGTTGCACACGTCGTTTAGTCACTGGCAAATCGGCTATTATTTGTACCGCTCTGACAGGCGTTTTTTTGTTGCTTCAATAATAATTCGGTTTTTTTTTGCCTTGGTGTAAGCTTTGTATTACCTTTACAATGCACTCGTTTGCCATAATTTTCCCCAAGTTTTTTGAAATTTCGTATAACTGATTCAGATCGTCCAATTTCCCTTGCTATTTGCCTATTAGTTTCCCCTTTTTCCATCAAAATTCAAATTTTTATTTTCTCGTCTGAAGTTAAGTACTTTCCTTTGGCCATTCCTTGGTTCTTACTTCAAATTAAAAATAATAATCGATAGTTTTTACACTATATAATAATATTCTATATTTACCTTTCTTGTACTCCACAGCAAAACACTATAAAAGTTCAAAAAATGCACGTGCGATTAAATAAATTTCGCATTCAAAGTGAAAGAAGTTGGTTTCCCTACGAAATTTTCTTAGAACTAACTGTAACGAATGGTCGTCTATTGAAAACAAAGATGTGGTCTTGCATGATAACAATATGCAGTGGCGTGCGATATTACTGAATATTTAACTTAATATCTAATGCAAAAGTTAGAATATTTTAAGTGCGTTTAAATGAATTTCGCTCACTGTAGGTGGTATCTTAGCCCATGATGGCCAGTTAGGTAACCTACCAACAATCTGAGATCCGCTTTTCTCAGAGCATTGATTCCAGGATAGGAATAGGGTCTGACGAGCACTTTAGCTTTGCCGGATCCCAGGGAAGTTTTCCCAGTGTATGTACTGTAGGTTTCTGGCCCATTCTTCTATCACAGCTTTGGACGAAGACCAGCCAATGCTGCAGAAGGGCCTTTGAATCGAGATGATGAACCTTCCCTAGCTAGTTCATCAGCAACCTGATTTCATCCAACGCCGGAGTGTCCCGGTACCTAACAGAGAGTAACCCTGTTGGAAGTCGCTAAGTGCTGAAGGGTATCAAAACACTCTTTAACGAGTCTAGAGGAGAAACGCCATGACGAGAGTGCTTTGAGGGCCGCTTGGCTATCGGAGAAGATAGTAATGTTGGCACCCTTTAGTCTCTTGTTAATGTTGAGAAGGGCGCAGTCTTCAATGGCATGGATTTCGGCCTGGAAAACGCTGGGCCATTTGCCCATTGCTATCGAGACTTTGGTGTTAGGTCCATAGACATCAGCACCAGCACCATGTTCTGTTTTTGAGCCATCTGTGAACCAGCTAAATGTTCTGGGGTCCAGTCTGAGGCCGTCGCCATTCCAGTCCGAACGTTCAGGGATGAGAATCCTGAATTTCCTCCCGAAGCGCAGTTCCCTGGTCATGTAATCTGTTATACAACAGACCCTTGAGTCAGGGATGCGCTGCAGGATGCTCATGTGACCATTGTCAACAATGTGCATTTGGGATGTAATGTGCACTCTCAGAGCACTAATTGCTGCTGATTTCATAATGAAAATGTGCAAGGGTTCGAGTCCTACTATAGCCTCCATGGCGAGCGTTGGACAAGTTGTCATGGCTCCTGTTATGGAGAGGCAAGCAAGCTGTTGTAGCTTGTTGCACTTAGCAATTGCCATCTGCTGTTGAACCTTGGGCCACCATACAAGGGCGGCGTAAACAACAATTGGCTTGACAATTGTATTGTATAACCACAGGATCATCTTTAGGTTAAGACCCCACGTCCTACCAAAAAGTCTTAATCAGCGTAATAATCTCTCAATATGAATTGTGCATTGGGCCTGGCTTAAAAAAAAAAAAGTTTTATCATTTGATGATTGAATTTTGGCTGTTTTCAAAAATTCAGTTTTTGCAGTTGCATTCTCAATTCAGCTTAACAAGAGCAATTTGTGAATTGCGCAGTCTGTTGTATAAACTGAATTTTCTTTTTCTTTTTTCTTGCGAAGGATGAAAGAAATCGAGCATATAATATTTTAGCACAAATAGCTTGAAAAATATATAATATACGTTTTATTTAAGGATTTATGTTTTTCTTTGTTGTTTTACTATTAAACTATTTTATAAACTGATACATCTTTTATCGATAAAGTAAAAGAAAAGCGAAAATCGATCATCCAGAGTTATTTGTATTGAAGTCTCCAGATTTAAATCTTTATATCTATGGTAAGTAAATGGTTATTGTTGGACATTTTTTCATTTATTTATGTTTATTCCTCAAATATAAAGAAAAAGGACATCTTTTTTAAAAGCTAGCTGAAAAAAAGGAAAGGTAAAATATAATAAAAAACAAGAATTAAAGACAAAACTATCTGTAAATTTATTTCTATAAATGTTTTGTATATATGGAAAAAATCACAAGGAATTACATGTTTAAAACAAAGAACGAAAATAATTATTTGTCTATGTCCTTACTTAACCGAGCGGTGATTAAAATTAATTTCGAAATTAAAAAGGGCGCCCCGTGGCAGAGGGGACGCGATCCATTCATCATAACGAAAGTATTTGGGTCGACGACGGTGGCGGCCACTCGCGCGCCACGTGGCAGTCACCGGCGGGCAATGTGGATACAATAAATGGTGACGCTTATTGGTAAATACTATATTCGCGCTAAACGTACGTCTACTCGCCAACGACTTCCTTGTTGGCCCTTATGCAGTAGAAAATTTCTTTTACGAAAGCAAATCAAGTCCTCCATAGACGGCCCTACAGCCGGACTTCGCGTGTCCGAGACAGTACTAAATAATTCTAAATATATTCATAAATATATTGTAATTATTATGAAGGTGGAGGCGTCGCATCGCTGCTCCCGTCGAGATTATTTTACATGTTGTAGGCAACGTAGATTGGATCTAGCTGATCCGCTAAAAAGCCATCACGTAGGTGCATTCGTTGCTTTTCACCACGACTGTTGATTGGAACAACACCTGTAAGGACATGAGTGATTATTTAAGGAAGTGCAGGTAAAAGGTGTAAAGAGGTCTCACCTGGATCGACAACTACAACGACGCCCACTATAAGCTGGTGCTCCTCGAGAACGGTATTTGTAACTAATGGAACTAGGTCAAGCGCTTCGGATTCATTACCATCTAATTCGACTACAACGACTAGCAGATTTGTCCACGTAAACACGGCACTGAAAAGATATTTATTAAATTATTAAGTTAAGTTAGCCCATATACCGCAGTCATTTTAAGTCTGCAGCGACCAGAATTATTATTTTAAAGAAGAAACTTTGCACAGCAATTCTATTTGATCCAGATTCGTTTCCTGGAATTTCAGAAACTTGAAATCTGACCTGGAATCCTGGATAAATAAAGAATTGATTTTTCTTCGATTTGATGGATTTTCATGAAAATTGGTATGGGGGATTTTTGAAACTCTGACATTAAAATGTAGGAAATCAAGTTTTAAAAAAAAACGTTTTACTCGGGGGTTTTAAGAATCATTCCTTTTAATCCTATTATCGAAATAGATCAAGTCACTATTGTGAATCCATATGGTGTATTAAAAATGTTTAATTCTTATATAAACTTACTTAATCAATGGCGCATGTACAAATCTTTAAAAGAATTACGAAGAATTTAGTAATTTCTGGCTAGGATATTGGTGCGACCATCTCGAATCATGCAATTTAAACAAAATATTTGAAATTAAAGTTTTCGAAATTTCCTTAGACCTCTGTCAATAAAGCCATATTTTATGAATGTGAGGCTAGACAACAAAATCATATTTATGTTGCAAAAGTTTTCCAATTTTTGTTTTGGAAGCTATTAATAAAATATTTCTTAAACAATAGAGGATAGTAATTTAAATAAAAAGCCATATCAGAAAATATCGTAAGTAGTGTCCGAAAGGAGATATGTTCGATTTTTTAACGTTCAGGTCAAAAACCATTTTTTTACATTAAATTTTTTGTTTATGATGATATTATACATACAGGGAAGTGCAAAACTGATCACATGATTCTACATTTTGACTTCTGTGGACTCCTGCACACGGAAAAAAGCTCTGATTTGAGTGAAATAAAATTCCCTGAATTCCTCATGTTTAGTATAATTCTTAGTAAAAAGCACTCTCCATAATTCTTCATACAATTTACGTTTAATTAAATTTTCCGCAAGTATCTCATGTGATCAGTTTTGCACCCGGTTGAATATATAAATGAAACTCCCATATTTTAATAATTAATCCACAACCCTTTATTTTTCTTTAATTAATTAAGACTGTTTGGCATTGATTGGTATAGATTATCAACAATTTGTTGAAGAATTTTATTCCATTCGTCTTGGAAGCGATCCCATAATTCGTTTAGCCCTTTTGGTGGTTCTGCGTATCCTGCTAATTTTCTTTTTACGTAAGCCCACAAATTTTCAATCGGGCTTATATCTGGGCTTTGTGCCGGCCACGTTAACATTGAAAAATATTGGGTTCCCAGCCATTCCCTCACTATTTTGGCTGTATGTTTGGGGTCCCCAACGTGTTGAAATATAACTTTTTCCCCAGGCATCCCACTCTTTCTTATTGCCTGAGGTAAGTTGCTCTGCAAAATTCTCAGGTAGTCCTCCTTCTTCATCGTACCTTCCATTATACATACGGGACCGACACCATTCCTGGTAATACACCCCCAAATCCTAATGGATCCACCCCCGTGTTTCATCGTCGCGTCGGCGTCACTGAATTACGATGAAGTTCTCTAGAATATAACTATATTTATTGTAATAAAGAAAATTTTTTTAATATTATTAGGTTATATGGTCCGATGAGACCAAAATAAACAGGTTCGAATCAGATGGGCGGCCTTGGTGTTGGACTAACAATTCTAGAGGACTTCATCGTAATTCAGTGACGCCGACGCGACGATGAAACACGGGGGGTGGATCCATTAGGATTTGGGGGTGTATTACCAGGAATGGTGTCGGTCCCGTATGTATAATGGAAGGTACGATGAAGAAGGAGGACTACCTGAGAATTTTGCAGAGCAACTTACCTCAGGCAATAAGAAAGAGTGGGATGCCTGGGGAAAAAGTTATATTTCAACACGTTGGGGACCCTAAACATACAGCCAAAATAGTGAGGGAATGGCTGGGAACCCAATATTTTTCAATGTTAACGTGGCCGGCACAAAGCCCAGATATAAGCCCGATTGAAAATTTGTGGGCTTACGTAAAAAGAAAATTAGCAGGATACGCAGAACCACCAAAAGGGCTAAACGAATTATGGGATCGCTTCCAAGACAAATGGAATAAAATTCTTCAACAAATTGTTGATAATCTATACCAATCAATGCCAAACAGTCTTAATTAATTAAAGAAAAATAAAGGGTTGTGGATTAATTATTAAAATATGGGAGTTTCATTTATATATTCAACCGGGTGCAAAACTGATCACATGAGATACTTGCGGAAAATTTAATTAAACGTAAATTGTATGAAGAATTATGGAGAGTGCTTTTTACTAAGAATTATACTAAACATGAGGAATTCAGGGAATTTTATTTCACTCAAATCAGAGCTTTTTTCCGTGTGCAGGAGTCCACAGAAGTCAAAATGTAGAATCATGTGATCAGTTTTGCACTTCACTGTATATGTAAATATTATATGATCGAATATTGTAAATAGTTCAGCAATTGAAATATTTAGCCGTTTATATTTCCAAAATGTGAAAGGATTTTTAATATTTTAGTATGAGTGTCGATAACTTTGGCATTATTGATCGTAGACAAAATAGAAGGATAGAAAAAAAAGAAGAAAGATTAATTTGCAGCGAAAGAAGAATATTTGCATCCATGCAAATAAAAAGAAGAAAAGATAACTTCGAATTTTATGAATTTGTCGGGCTTTAAAAGTTTCCGGTGGAACAGAAAGGAGCACTATATGAATTTAAAGTGCTATATTTCCTTTTCTCCCTTTCGTCTTCTTTTAAAACGTCTTTAAGTATATCAAAAAGAATATTGCAGTGGAAAATTCCAACTTAACAAAAAATTACATCTGGATAAAATCAAAAATTTTGCTAATACTATGGACTGATGCTTACCACTCGGCGATTTTCTTGTGACACCTCAAGACGGAGTTCTCGATGTCGATCGGGTGGTAGTTCATGCCCCGGAGCGTTATCACCTCGTCGAGGGCGCCGACGACGTAGACGGCGTCGTGGAGCTCCTGCTCGTTGTTGGCGCCGTCGCGGCCGATGGACAGCGCCGACATGTTGTGCTGCAGCTGGCTCATCGAGTGCAGGGACTCGCTGTCGCTGTCGCGGCTCGCGATGCTCGGTGTTGTCTCGTCGAGGATCGAGCCCGCCTGCGAGCACTCCGTGCGCCTCAGGAAGCCGAGGTAGCCGGTGCGGGCGTAAACCTCAGTCGTTGCACCGGTCACCAGCTTCGCGTTGAAGTGGTCGTTGTAGTCCGTCTCGTCCCCGTAGATCGTGAAGTATCCGTTTGCGCTATGTGGAGATTGCACCTGCGCGGATGGTTTTGAAAAATTGAATTTAGTAAATAGTACTTAAATTACACACTATTCTGATTTCACAAGAATTTTACTCTGAAGAACAGATTTTAAAGATCAAGATCGCAAATCCAAAAACCAAAACTGCCATCATATAAGGTTTTTAAAAATATATGAAAATTTACCAACATGTTTGAAATTATTGTAAAATTTAATGAAACCTCTTTCGAGTGCTTTGTTTTTCTTGAGTGTTTGGCAGTAAACATCGAACTTATACAAGTTCTTGACGATGGTCAAATTTAAATGGTTTATTTTATCCTCTGCAAATAATTACGAAACAGTACTTTAAACAACTATTGTCCTTTTCGTGAATTATATGTGAACAATTGCTTACAATAATTATTTTCCAAACAAAAACATGAAATGATTGAAAAGTCCATATCTCATTCTATGGTTAATGTAATTTTTTTTTCTAATTGAACAGCTCTGTTAGCAGTATTTAAATGATAAATCCATAAATAAGAACCGAAAAGTTCAAGATGCATTCAGCATATGCAAATTCCATTATAGATTTTCTTTATATGAACAATTATTTGAAATTTGTCTTGTCTTTGCACAGTAACTAAAAAATGTACTTCTCCGCCGGAAATATACCTATACAAAAAGACTCAAAGGCAGAGGAACAGAAATTACGATTTAATTTTTTAGTGGAATCGAAAGCTAAATATATTTTTAAGGCTGAAATGTTATCAATTTTAGTGTTTTGACTTTCGATTCGATTTAAAAAAAAATAAATTTGGAATCGCAGTCGAGTTCTCCACCGCTAAAACCTAATATTTTCTGGGTATTTTTATAATTTAATGATAATATTAACTTACCCAAATCTCGCCTAAATGCGAGTCCCCACAGTGGCCCTTCGTGTCAGGATTGGCAATGATGACTTTGACCCCTGGCAGAAGCTTACCAGATTCAATTAGGCAGAGCGAGTTCGGAGCCCCGCGTTCGACGAGCGCCACACGATTATTCCTTAGTGCCCTGAGATCGACGTAAACCTGGGCGCTCTCGGCTGAGCTGGCGCCCTGCACACAAATCGCAGGATTGACTCGGCATCCAAAAGATGTGGAGACACACCGCGTGTTCAGCCCCAGTGCCTGGAACAACTTGCAGAACTGCTGTGTGAGCTGGACGCGAGGGCGCTCTTCCGCTACGACAACGCACGTCCGCACGCAGCGTAGGTCGACGTTGCGCTGCTTCAGCATCTGAATAGAGTTGCTCAGCGCCTTCGTGCAGAGCTCGATTACGCCATACGAGCAGAAGGTGTCCCGGACGCGGTACTGCGACAGGGTGGACAGCCAGAGGCTGGGGTTCGCTTCGACCTCGTAGGGGGCGATAAGGATCGAGTGGTGACCACTGTACACGCTGATAAGCGTCCACATCGCGAATCCCAGGCCGCAATAGGGGTCCAGGCACAGGGCCACGTGCCGAGATGGATAGAGTTCACAAGCAAGCTTTAAACTGGCACATAAACTAGAAAGCGATCTGGAAAAGGTACCATAAATTAATTAGTTAAATTTTTATCAATTTCGAAATAAATATGGTTTTCTCATAAATTGGGTAAACAATTTTTATTTTGTTTTGTATGTTTGTTTATCTATAATCCTTCCTAAATAAAACTCCACAGTAATTTTCCTGAAATATAAAAAATTTCCGTAGTTATAGGGTTTATAGTTAGTTAAGCGCCCAAGTGAAGAAGTATATCAAACTTGAAGCTTTAAACTCGAAAACTTATTCAAAAAAATGGACGCACCAAATCTTTTTTTCTTTTCTTTAAATTTCGTAATTTAAGCAGACTAAAAAATACTTTTAAATCACAGCCACAGTTGGTTTCTGGAATAATTTTACTTGACGACTAAATTTATTCGTCTATTGAAATAGTGGTCCCAAACTTTTTTTAAATTCACCATTGTTTTTGGTTATTACATGGTTATTTATTTAATAATCCTAGTTCGGCGATAACAATAATATCTCTAAATAAAACCCATTTTATTTCATTTATTTCAAATGATAACAACAAAAGTTATCTTGGAGAATTTTTTATTATTAATATTTTTTAATTTCGAATCTAATTTGAAAAAGTAAAAACTTATTTGAAAAACAATTCCATCGTCAGTTACTCACCTGTGCGTCATGATGACTCCGCTGAGACGTCCGCAGGTAGAAACACTAAAGTCTAAGTAAGCGGTTGAATCTAAGGTTGCGTTTGCAATAGCTGCCAATTTTCTCTTTGGATTGTCGTCGATATCTAGGATCGGGGGCCAACTCTTCGGGTCTATGGATGCAGCTGCTTCCCGGGACTTGAGGAGTTTTATTATCGATTGTATAGAGAGAACAATTCCACTCTTTGAGACGTCCACAATCATCCGAACAGTTGGTAACGTCGTAATCAAATTCTGAGGATGCGGAGGCCTAATAGTAATTGGTATGGCTCCCAAGTAAAGGCAGCCATAGAATGCACAAATCAAATCCAATCCAGGAGGGAAAATAAGGGCTGTTTCCCAAAAAAAAGGATCGCATTGAGTTAGAATAGTACAAGAGATAAATATTGCCTCCTAAATGCAAGAACTAGGTAAAATTCGTTTTCGAGGTATTTAGAAACAAAAGCTTAAGGTGATACTCTAGTCTGAAGATTTAAATAAAGTTAAAACATATTGTTTAACTTTTCTTGCTTCAAATATGTCTCCTTACAATTTTGCCTAAAAGTTAAAAGAACTTTCAACCATTTATGTAGTTAAAATAACAATATGATTTTATAATCTTTATATAGACTTCCCTGGTGATCTTGTTAGGTGAAATTCAAAAGAAAAAATAGTTAAATGACCCATGAAATTAGTTTTTTGAACAAGATATTTTTTTGGTTGTAAAGATCATGAAAAAACCTAGCCTGTTGCAAATGTTGTCCAACTTCCAATATTTTTTTGTCAATTTTTTCTTGGACTATAGTAGTGATAAATATAATTTCTTTTCATATTACTGAGGTGCGAATAAATAATAAATTTCGGAGTAGCCCTAGCCCAACTCTTGCATTCATTTAATAATATTACACCACTTACCAACATGATCGCCTGGTTCCACCTTGCCGCGCTCTTGCAGTAAAGCTGCAATTTTTTCTGCGCGCTTATGTAATTCTGAGCAGGTTAGGGTTTTCGCTACCGCACCTAAGGGCACAATTGAAGGTTATTTGAGGTTGATTTTTTTGGGGGGACTATAAACAGACCTTTAGAATTGAGTAAAGTATATAGTACGTGATCCGGAGAAGTTGTAGCTCGCCACCGTAAAACTCCAGTGATCAACTGATGCTGCGGTCGCCCAAGAAGCAAAAATAATGATAAATTTAAGATTAAGCGGCCGATTTGGGACTGTTGGGACCTACCTTTCGCTCGCTATCTTCGGACAGTCCAATGTCCCTGCCCTGGGCTACTGCCAGCCGATTGCCCTGGACCAAATTCCCAACCATAACTGAAGCTGGGCCCACAGATGTGTCTGTAATACCACATCCAGATGAGCTACTTGTTGTGGGGGGTTGCACTCCTAATTTTACATTGTTTTGGTTTTTTTACATATTTTTGTCACAGTGTTCGCATTTTTCCCGAATCCCGAGTTAGTTATTTTTGTATTGGAAAAAATACATCGTCGCGGCCGGCACACAATCGATCGGACGTCGACGAAGGAGTTAGTCAGCCAATAATATTTGTTTGGTCAAATTCATTCATTCGATTTTGCGGAATATTTTTTTTTGGAGAAATTTTGTTAGTATTATTATTTTTTTTGGGGGGAGTTTGTGAAATTCCAATTGTTTAGCCAATTTTGATGAGATATGGTTGATGATGTGGAAGGTGTGTCAGTGATTTTGATGAGATGGTTGATTTTGATGATGATGACGACGGCGATGACGACGGCGATGGCGATCGATTGATTTTTTTTACGGCGGAAGTCGTTAAATTTTTGCCAATAAATTATGGTTAAGTTGGTCCCACAACATTTTTATAATTTTTGAACATCGATTAAAACCATCGTAAGCAACAAAATACATATACAGTTGTTACATTGTTAATATGCAACAGTCGGTTAGTTTATTATTTAATCGGTGATTTATTCAAAAATTTTCGTTTTTGTTTTTTGAGTTTTCGGTTAAGGCAGTGTTTTGGTTATTTGAGGCAAGAGCAGCATTCGAGAATGGAAAAAAGAAAGAAAAAAACAGAAATAAATAGTGTACAACAGACATGTTAAAAAACGTTTTAAATCAAATGTTATTATTTTCGCTCATTTAGCAATAATTTTAAGCGAAATTCAATCGAAAAGAAAACGATGCTCACGCAACTTTGTCAAAAACTAAAGCTAAATCCACCATAATCCGATTAAAAGCTAATTAAATAAAAGCCCAAAAGCCAATTGGAAAACAAAATCAGCTACTCTAGGAGGATGGGGTGGGGATGGGGACTAGAGGCATTGCTTTTACTGAAACATTTCTTTTAGATTTTTGCTTTTGATTAAGTACAATTTGTTTCATATTTGAGCTTCTAAAATGCAGCAAACCGACGTATTTAATGTTATTGTATGTTATTGAATTTAATGATTTTATATACCTAATGTTTTTGCGCTTTTACCGACTATAAAATTGTCATCAAGATTGTAAATCTCGTAAATTGTATCCTCGTATTGTCATGTATACAATTCGGTATGGCATTTGTATATTAATTTAAAAATTGTTTTGCCAAGTTCATTGATGTAATTAAGAACTAAGTGCAGTTTGTGCATGTTTGGTAAGTAATGTTAGTTATGATTACGAAAATTCAAGTTTGTGGTATGATTGACTGAAAATTCGCCTATTAAAATATATTTATAGATTAAATAACAAGCAGATCCGAACCCCTCATCGCTTTCGGAAGTTACTGAACACAATCTTAAAGGACGGAAGCGAACATTTAATTATTATATACATACAGGGTAGAAGAAAGGTTTCCTTCAGATGTATTATTTCATGGGAAATTCCCACTTTTCTGAAATCCTGTCTAAGGAAAAACTTATTTTAGGTACTAATATTTTAAAATTTATCATATTTGTAGTAATTGGGATACCGTGCAGATCTCTTTAAGATATGAAGTTTTTAAAAGTGACACGTGAAAGTGAACTTTGGTTCATTACGGTGACTATTATTGGAAAATTCTGAAAAGGTGAGTTTTACTTTTCAAGTAGGTTTTGATATTAATTTTGTAGGGGAAAAAATGCAACTGATAATTTTTTTTGTCTCTCCGTCATTAGCTTTTAACACTTTACTTACCGCAAGCCTATTCATATATTGAAAACATAGTTTAAGAGGTACTTAGGGCAGAAAATGTATTTGGTGCGAGAGAATTTCTTTTACGTAAAATGTCGGTAGGTAAAATTAAATGAAAATCTTTTAATACGGTTTGCTTACCATTTGTTATTGTTTATTTAGAGAGATTTCGGAATCCATGTTTAACTCCGTTTTCTCTCATTTTCTTTACAATTTTTTTTAGTTATGTACTTTAAAACGATTACCATTCTGGTAAATCTGTGGCTCAAATTTCTATAAAACTGCAAATTTCCAAGCGGTCTGCGGCAGATAAAAAACGGAGTTGGTGTTCTTTGGCACTTTCAACGAACACAAAAAGAAAAAATAACTTTCCGTCCACCCTGTACATGTGGGATCGATCGTGCTTTTCATTAGAACGCATCGAAGCTCCAATTCGAGCTCAAAATTAAAACGCAAACTTTATGAATATGAAAATAAAATCAATTTCTAAAATAGAGTTCGGACTCATTGATCAATTAAAATCCCAGAGCTTAGTTATCTATGATCGATCTTAAATTTATGAATACGACAGCTACAGCTATAAAAAACGCTTGTAGAAATTTAATAAATAGTTTCAAACTTACAACAGTTTGAGAAGTGGGTTCCTTTCGACCCTACCTGCGCTGGAGCCTCTAGACAGAGGTTTAATGTTTGGTAAAAAAAACAACTATGATATTTTTAGGTCTTCCAATAAAATGTTCCAGTAAAAACGCAGCCGTTCGCTTAAAATCCTCTCAAAACGACTAAAAGCTAAGGATCAAACAGCAACCACATCCGTCAGATAAAAATGAACGAAAAACACTCGAACAAAAAAGCTCTGTACCGACACTCGAACTCGTTCTCAGAAAATCACTCCTCTAGCGCTAGGCCGAGATAGAAGAAGGAAGGACTAAGCGAAATTACCTTGGTGGATCTCCCGGGGCTTCGGCAGGTTCGTGACGCACGTGTGCGGGCACATGAGCACGTTGGCGGGATGCAGGGACCCCTCCAGGAACCGGCGTCTCGCCTCGCATAGATGGATCCCGCCCAGCGGCGTCTTCGGCAAGTGATTCGGGGGCACCAGGGCCAGGCAGTAGATGCCCACCTGATGGATGGAGTCGACAGCCTGAAGGACGCGCGACATCCACTGGAAGCTCTCCTCCTCGGAGCAGTCGGGTCGCTGCTCCGCGATGACGCAGACCCGCTCGTCCCGCAGGACCTTTATGCTGAAGACGGCGATCCGGCCGCGGTAGATGAAGCGCATCGGCTCCACGGCCAGAACAGTCGCAATGATATCGTCTGCGTTGTGCTTGCGTCCGGTGACCGTCATTAGGCCGTCGCGCGACCCGCAGACGAAGACTAACCCGCCGGGTCCCAGGAACCCGAGCAGTCCCGACCGGACGTAGTACTCGTCGCTGATGGTCTTTCCGGTGTTCGGATCTTTCGGATCGGGCTCGTCAGCAAGCGGCTGGACCTTGAATGTGGAGTTCGTCAGGCCATCCAGCCCGTAGTACGAGGCCCCGGTTGCTCCGCTGGTCACGCAGATTTCTCCTACCTGCAGGGGATTAAAAATAGAGGTTTAAAAACTTAGAAATCGAATATAATGATTATTTTGAAAATTTTAAATTATCATGACGGGACACAGCATGGGTAATAGGTCACCATGATTTTTTTTATGTACCGAACGATTATAAATTATTTGTTCATGCATAAAAATCATACTGGTCAACAAAATCAAAACCAAAATATTTCTATAAGATTTCTTCCGTAGATTACGAATTAGAAACGGAAATGCTAAATAATTTCCGACACAGATTGGGTTAGAAGTTGGGCATTTTTCAAAATTTGTAAAAAAAACATAATGATACATAATGACATAAGAGCCTATGGTTTGAATTAAATGAAAGTTTGAACTCTAGCTAAAATTGTAAGTTTCAATTCTAACCTGCAGCTATATGAATTCATAACAACTGTGATGCTTTTATTTTTGCTGCCTAAAAAGTAATAAGTTAAATATGTATAGAGGACTTTTTCCTAAGATTATGAATCCGCAAACGTAAATATTCCATCAGTTTATAATTTTTAAGAAAAATAAAGTTTAATACAAATATAGCACTTTTATCCATTTCTAAAATTGTAAAATTTTCTTTGCTGTGGAAAAACCATAAAGAAATGATCGATTAAATTTCTTGAAGAGTGTTATTGATATAAATTTGAATTTATTTAATTGTAAACAACTTTTCTTCATAGATATTTATTTTATTGCTCATATGAAAAGATATTATGTTCAAGTTTTATGTTTCGGTTTACTATTGTTTGAACATGTAAAGGATGGGCTATCGGTTGGTTTCTTTTTAAAAACGCTATAAAATAAATCCTGTTCAATATTTTTCAAAGTTTACTGATTTATTGAAAAGAGTAAACCTGCCGATTAGTTATGGAATATGACTTTATTTAAATGGCTGCCTAGCATAGAAATTTTGCAGCACATTTTCGATGGGTTGGACCCTATTTCACGAATAGCTCGATTAATATTGTCCAACGGCGGCAAAGCGCAACTGAGTACAAATTTGTGTTCAGTAGGCGCGGTTGGTGCATTATTTCTACCAACATTTCTTTTAAAAATTTGCACTGTTTTGGCAACACAGCACTCACTTTGGAAATAAGTTTTCAATATCTCCCAACGTTGTTCAAGCATAAATCTATTCATTTCGTACCGCGGATATATGATACTTTGTCCCTGTTAATTTTTTGAGCGTGAAAGAGCTGTCTGTGCCAAAATAATTTGTAATTTTAAAAAAAACCAACAAAATGTCCACCCTTTATTTAAAGTTAAATCAAAAACCGACATTTTTCGTAAACGGGAGTATCTGCCTCAAAGACCCGCCAAAGTGAAGATGAGTATTTAGTTTTATGTATACATCAGTGAAATTTTTTAAAACATTCTTTAAATATTAAGCATACAAATTTTGAACTTGGTTTTCTTTTAGTATAATACTTCTACAATATTATAACGTACCTGATCAGTTTTGCATAAGACTGGAGGTCCTTCTGACCTCACAACAACTATTTGAGCAGCTGGCATGACTTGTCCACAGTCCTGGAGTGTTAAGGACGTCAATGAGTCCTCGCTGTCTACGCGAACGACTCCGTGGGACAGAGCCGCCATTGATAGGACTCCTCGTCCAGTCGCAGATTGGCTGAATCCGCCGGAGGAACGCCCAGGCCGGCGCAAGGACACTGTGAACACTTCACTGGAGCTGGCGCAGGGGCAGATGGCATCGGGTCGCAATCCTTTCGGCTGGAACACGCTCAAGAACTGATCACAGGACGACAAGGACCACGGATTAGCCCCGTCAGCAACGAGCAGCATCCGCAGTGACGACAGCGAGATATCCTTGTGATCTTTGGTGGCCAGGAGCCCCCAGTGGAGGTCCCTGCTCTTCACCAGGCAGCAGGATGCCCGGTACTTGGTTATCAACTGCATCCACGAGGAGGGCCGAAGCTTCATCAGGGCGTATGGGATGAAGAGTACGTGCATTCCGTTGAGGACTGAAGTGAGCACGGCGTGCCACAAGCCAACTTCACGCTTGAAGTCCAGCACACAAACGATCGTCTCCCCCTCCGTGTAGTGGCAAGCCATGGTGAGAGCCCGGCAATGGTTCATCATGGCTTGTCGGGTTACGGTGACCCCTAAAATAAATATACATATTTCTATTATTTATAGGTATGCAAAAAAAGATTTATTTTTAAATAATTTATTCAACTTGATTAGCAATACTTTGACAGCAAAGATAAAGAAAATTGATGAACGTCGAAACTTAACTTATGAACCGACATCATTTTTATCAATTTTCAATATTATTTTTTTTTCATTCTGCTATAGCCAAACTAATAATAATAATTTTAATTAAGAATTACTTGGAATTGTTTCTTTCAGATGAATAGACCTGTCCCAATCATTGACAATTTTTTTTAATGATAAGTTCTATGTGATCCACAGTCGCTATTTGTGAGGCTTTTTTTAGTAAGAAAATTCTTCGGATAGTCAATAAATATTTTGCAAAAAGTATTATCCTTAAAAATGACTATAGGTATTTTTTTAAGAATCTAACTATTCTAAAACTTATTTTAATTTGGAAATTTCTCCCCCGACTAACACTATGAAAATATTTCCAAAATTCAGCTCTCAGCAGTTTTTGAGTTCTAACGAACATTCTGATAATCTGCTTAATATTGGTAAACATCTTAATTTTCGTAAAAGAGTTTGTATATTTAAAATTCTGTTATATCTCATGAATTTATTGTATTGTTTACGAAAACTAATATTGAATAATACCTAAATTTAAATATTTCCAATCACAACATTCGTTTCTGGAATAAATTTGCCTGAGTAGTGCTGGACTTTGCTTGCATAGCGATAATTAAAGTAAAGCTAAACATGTTTCTAACTAATTAATTGTTATGTAAAATTGCATTTATTAGTCAATTAATTAACTTATAATCTACAAGCAGTACCCACAACTTTGTTCGCGTTTACCTGAAAATTTGCTTGAATATAGCTCAAGTATGATACAGAAAAATGACGAACTTTTAATGGCATGGGAACTTAGAACGTGGCGGATGACGATAAGATTTACCAAACAGAATTTGATGCACTATTTCGATTTTTCAAAATTTGATAAAGAATTCAAAATCAGAAATCCTGAATTACCTTTTGTAATAATTTTCATTAAATTCCCTTGAATTTTCTAAAATTTGGTCGTCATCTTGAAATTCAAAATTTCAATAGTAGATTCGAAATCAGTGCTCCCAAAAATCCTTAAGTAGCAATTTTTATGGTGATCCCATGAAGTTTAAAATTGTTGGTAACCAATCTTAATTCTTATCATAATCTTAATTTAAATCATTCTGTTCATTTTACTATTTAATCTAGAATTTAATTTAAACCACCAACTCTCTTACTGGTTTTTGCTTTGCTTCTAATATAAAGTACGTTTAAGGTTAGGTATTTGTACTAACTTTTTCACGTTAAACTATATAATCTAAGTTTCTTTTTCTTAAACTAATAAAATTCTATAAAATGAGGAAATAATATACGCACCCATAACACTACCCTCCTTGTCGCTGGCGTATTCGACGTAGGCCAGAGCGTTCTCCTCTATCCTGACGTTGTTCACGTTGAAATCTTTCGGTGGTTTAGGCAAGTGCTCCGTGACGAACCAGTGCAAGCGAGGCCACCCCTTAAGCTTGGCTATTTCGCCAGTTGTCGATTTCGGCAGCCCTTTCAAGCAGGCCTCTGAAGTTAGGGCCACACTGACGCCGCAAGAGCTCAGGAGAAATCCAACTTGCTGCGGAGGAGTGTCCGAGCTGGATAGAGGCAGTTCTATCGGCAGAGGCACGAGACCTCGGAACATGCAGCCGTACCAGGCAGTTATGAAGCTGAAAAAGTAATAGTATAAGTAAATTTGGGAAATTCTATTTTTTTATTTTTTATAAACAAACCTTAGGGGGTCGCTGTTGGGGTAGACGAGTGCAACACGATCCCCCGGCTTCAAAGTGATTTGTTCAGGTCCCTTGCTGAAGACCTTCGTCGATAAAGCATAGGCAATTTTTTGTGCGCGCGATAGAAGCTTCCCGTAAGTGAGGGTGGTCGACATCTTCCCATTGGGATCGAGGACCGTGGCCATGGGCGATTTGAATGAGTTCGTCCCGAAGCGCTGCAGGGCTGCTTCTAGCGTTCTAGGAAGTCCAGCGGCCACTGTCAATTGTTCGCCCAGTACAGGCGTCATTGTGCTTCCTTCTGGCTTTGGTGCGTTCGGATCTTTAGGATTTGCGGCAATTTCTAGCTCTATGTCGTTGTCCTCGTAAAATTCCGGTAGGGGTCGTCGTTTAGGTCGCTTCAACGTGTTCAGGAGCTGCTGAATTTTTGCAGAGACTTTCCATCGTCCTGCAGTGCCGGTATCACCCGCCTCTGTTTGCGATATGTTTACATATCTTGTCACGCGGTCAGCCCCACGACGCGTGTTTGCGCTAAATTGGGTTATATCTGGAGCTACGTCTGTTAAAAGGAAAAAAAAAACCGAATTGTAAGTTAATAAAAAATATAAGAAAGTGTACAAAAATTATATATAAAGTATGAAAGAATGTATTATTTGGTATATAATATATTGTATTAAATTGGAGCCCTTAATATTAATATTCTACAATTAAGCTCAATAATCAATGAAAGTTCCACACTACCTCAACTTCAAAGCTCAATATCTCAAGAAATATCGGTGTTAGCGATTTGGTGTTCAGAACTTTTTTATAGGAGATTAAATTTCCTACAAGTTTGTCATATTCACTTTTTCTGTACCTCTTGTTGTTTACGAGATAGGGGCAAAAAGCGAGAATTTCATGGAAAAATTGGGGTTAGTGACCCGTACTAGCTCGCTGGTGGGAGTTAGGGTTACACCGCAATGGACACTTTTGTGGAGCATTCAATTCTGAAGAAACCCTACCATTGACCAAGATTATACTATACAATTCCTCTGAGCTGTAGAGTTTTGAAGAAAAATAATCAAAGTTTACGTGTATTTTATATGGGAAATCTTTATACGCCTTGGTCTAGTACTTAATATTAATATTAAGAGCTCCAATTTTCAGGGAATTTTTGTTTAGGTATTTGCCACAAAATTTCGAGGTGGGACTGAAAAAAAAAAATAGTCGCGAAAAAAAAGCACCCTAATATTGTATATAATAATATAAGATCGTCCTGTTTCAAATCTAATCACCGATAGTCTCAGTTCCGAGATCTCAAATTTAAAAGATTAAAATAGCTGAAAAGCATGTAAAAAACATATTATGCCCGCCAAACTAGTAAAAATTTGCTAATTACTAATTTTAATGAATTTTTTGAAATTAGTTGGAAAAATTGAATTTACTTTTCAAAATATTTGCTTGAAATTTACACAATTTATGGTAAATAATGTACCATTTTTTAAAAAATGTATTCGGTTGACAATTTTTGTTAATTTACAGCTAACATACCTTTTTTTTATAAATTTCTATTTTTAATAAAACTACATTTCATAACACTTTTTGTTATTTTAAAAATGAAATTTGAGATCTCCTCTATCTATTAAAACTTGTCTGGCTAGAAATTTTTGTTAATTTCCTTGTCAGACCTAATTCTGAAAGCCCGACATCTATGCATGAGATATATGTCAGGCTCAACCGCTGGCATCTCATAATACCTCTGTTTTTTAATGAAGCTCAAGATCTCTATGCATAAAAATTGTTCAGACTTAATTTTTAACCACCGTGCCAACATTTTTCGAAACTGGAATATCAGATTCGAAATCAGTGAACATGAAAAACCTTTTTTCATGTCAATTTTTATATAAATTCTTTGAAATTGAGTATTTTCGATCTTTATCTTGAGTTTCTAAATTTCGATAGGAGATTTAAAGATCTTGAAAATCTTTCTGTATCCAATTTTATGGCAATACTTAAAGTTGAAAATTTTCATTTTAAGAAAAACGAAAGGGGATTTAAACATTTACCACATATTCATAAAGGAATCACTTTTATACGCCAATTAGAAATAGTTTTTTTTATGTTTAATTGTTTCAGTCTGATTACTATTGTTTCTATTTCGAATATAAGTTGGTTTAGTTTTACAAAATAGTTTATTTGATTGTAATTTCTAAAACGGCTTTCTTTGGGTACGTAACTCTAAAAAAGTATCAAAAGTATATAAATGTTATTACTTGCGGATAAAAAATTGGAACAGAGCTCAAGTGAATTTTGTGGTTTGCTTTGAATTAAAATAAGTGAGTAATGAAAAGTGGTGCACACCTCTGTCTACATTGCACTGGTATAAGATGTAAATACCGAGTGACTTTTATGGCAGGAATTATCATAAAATTGATTTTAAATACCATTGATTTTTTCATCAGTGCTGAGTTCATAGTATTCCTTCAATTTCCTCGTCATAAATTTTCACTGCAGTGGGTTTTAGAATATTTGCCTTTTAAATTGGTCTTTTTATGTTGTGTTATAATTACGAGTGCTGTTTGCTAAGTAAGTGACTTTGAAATGAGAAAATGTTTTTTTACGATAACGGTTTGTTTTTCAGTAAAGTAGGCATTTGCATATTCATTCGATGCGAATCTTATTCCACCGAATAATTTCTTGATAATAGGTATAAGAGCAATAAGCAAATGAAGTTCACTTATATCAATTTCAGCAATCGAAAACAAAGTTATTCGCTTTCGAATGCTGTGAAAATTTTCCATTTTGGCCGGTTCTATTTAAAAAATCTTGTATCAAGCTATAGAGTGGGACATCTGTTGGTTTATTTTTAAATTACATGTTATTTTGACACAGACAGCTCTTTCGCGCTCAAAAAATTAACATAACCACAAACAATCGAAAAGCTAAGCTAGCCGAAGTATCCATTTAAATGAAATCATATTCCATTACTAATCGGAAAGCTTACTATTTTTCAGTAAATTTCTAAACTTTGAAAAATATTGAATTGTTTTTATTTTATAGCATTTTTAAAAAGAAACCAGTGGATAGCCTGCCCTATATAAGGAACTTTAAAAAATTATTTTATTTTCATACCCACTGCCGCTGGAAAGCTAGTTTTTTTTTTTTTTTTTTTATTAAATACAAAACAAGAATACGAAAAAAGGTAGTTTTTATTCTTTTTCATTTTTTCCCCAAATATGTATAAATTCTTTCAAGTATGACGACTGAAAGTAGGGCACATAGATAAAATAATCAACTAATTATGGCATTTAATGTCGTTTTGGTTCAATGCCTTTTAATGATGTTAACTGTTTTAGTCGAATGTTATATCCACAAGTTGTTATTCATTGGTATGAATTTAATGTTACCCTCATTTGAGTTGAATGAAACGAACAATTGAAATATACACAACTAATATCAAGTGCATTCAAATTGCAAAGGTCTTAACTAAGTTTAACTTACATGGCCTCTGGAATTCTGAAATGTCAGTGAAGTCGTAGTTATTTTTCCTATGAACAGCAGGAGGTGAACCAGCGCTGGAAGTGTCGGAATGTGGCTGCAAAAAATTCAAAAAATAAGTTAGTAAACGTATCGAATCTCTGAGACATCCCAATGACACAAAGTTTCGGTAACAATTGAGAAATTGTCTTCTGCAAGGAGTTTAAAATATATAACCAAAACTGAGGATAAACTTCTTACCGGTGGTGGTAGATTTTGAGGTGTGCGACGATCAGAGAAATTTTTATGGTGTCCTCCTCCGCCGCCTCCCCCGCCGCCCGTGGATGAATCACGAATTGGTGGCTTAATTTGCTCCCGAGAATTTGTTATGTGATCGCGCGGATAATTGTATTCGCGATCGGGCGTCGCGATCCGCTCCTCCGGTATGGATTCCTCGTCAGTTGTGGAGTCTTTTGGGAAGAAAACAATATGAAATGCATTTTTGGCCTCCTTCTTTTTTAACTTTCATTTGCTTATTCGATTTTAATTGAATTACGGCTGTACACGAGCACAAGAGGGAAAAACGAGAAAAAGTTTTTCACAGCTGCTTCGGCAATCATGAAATATGCTGTCTCCTCGTCTGGTATCTAACTTTTATAATCTTTCGAATTTCATAATCGCTCGCCAATCTTGCTCGGCTTGGGAACATGTTCGAATGTGATGTAACTGTCTACGATCGAGGTTAGTCAGACACTCGGAAGTGCAATTTTGCAGAAATTATAAACGTTTGAGTTTTTCGCTATGATTGGTAAGATTAGATCACTATCAAGGTCAAAAAAAACAAGTGACATTACAGGGAGTTTAAAAATAATAAAAATAAATGATTCGAATCAATACAACTAGTTAAAATAGGCGAGCAGATAGTCTTATAATGACATTATAATAATCATAATTGGGCAGCAACTAGCATATTTTTTCAATGGTAATATGACCTCACGAATAAATTAAAAAACATCTCTACATTCGCCCAATATGGAACATTCTAATGAATATACATTAAAAGCGGAAAGCAGGTGTAGAAACATGCCACTTTATTTATAAAGGATGTTTTTTTTTACCTTAGATAGAACTTCCTGTCAAAATGACAGCTCTATGTGAACTTATGTTCAGCATAGTCTGGCAAGTAATAATGAAGACTCACGCTTGAGGAAAGGTTAAGAATTATCCAAATTTACGCGAGACTTATTAACCACTTCGTGATTTTTATGGTACACATAAGCAAAATTGTCGCTTCTGGAGTGAGACCAATTCAAAACAGACTCCAGAAATCCCATTATATCCTGAAATATGCACCGTTTGGTACAGTTTACATGCTGGTGGTAACATTGGTCCTTATTTCTTTAAAAACGAAGCAGGGCCTCTTGTTACGGTCAATGTAGATCGTTACCGGACCATCACCAATGAATATTTGGTGGATCTCGATGGATGACATTGATCCTAGCAAGATGTGATTTCAACAAGATTGCGCTACGTGCCATACAGCGACACAAACCATCGATTTATTAAAATCTCGATTTAGCGATAGTTATTTCGAGAAATAGCCTTGTAATTTGGCCTACCAGGGCTCAACATCTGACACCTTTCGTCTATTTCCTAGGGGGTTACATGAGGTCACTGGTTTATGCTGATAAATTAGCAACAATTGACAACTTTAAACAAACTTTGTTCGTGTTATTCGTGACATACGACCAAAATTGCTCGAAAAAGTGACCCAAAATTGGACTAAAAGAAAACGCTTCGTCAAAAACAGTCTATATTAATGTAATGAATTGGTCTTTCAAATAAATACAATTTTCCATCAAAAGTTAACTCTTTGTGTGCTTTTTTAAATTTAAAGTTCTATCAAGCTTTAAAAAACACCCTTTATATGTTATATGTTTCATTTATCTTTTTACTTGGCACTTAATTTTTTAAATCAGTGCAGTATTCGTTCCTGTTCCCTACAGATTTCGAAAAAGCTTCACTTTGACGTTTTGTTGTTGTTTAAGACACTGCTAACGCAGATAACTTTTTACTTTTTAGAGATTGTTTTTAGCTTATACCTTTGCACTCGGAATACCAGCACAATTTGCATGATCACTTTACTGGCAAAACGACATGCAGACATGTTTGTCATGAAAAATATAAGATAGAAAGTAATAAAACAACAGGGCGACAACCCCGAAGAAAATAAAGATCATTTTATTTTACCTTTGTTTCTTAAAGCGATCAGTTGAAAATATTTCCCGAGTGCAAAGGGTTAAAACAGAAAAGCGTGCTTGTCAGCAAAGATGACAGACAAGAAGGGTTTTGTATTTTAAATTAGTATTTTAGGATATTGGTCTTTGTAATTCTACGCCATACCAAATAAGTAGATACCTACATATTTTACATATTTTTTTTCGGATTCATTTATTTTGTAATATTGGAAATTCATATGAAACACTTGAGACTGTATTTCCATTTCTATTCTGACTTAAAGGTTTAGCTACGCTGATGGTTTATAAAAACTGAGGGAAAAAAACCTAAGCTGGTTTTAGGTTTTATGTCTTTCGGGCTTATTTTTTAAAACCCGCATTTTTTCTTACATCGACATATTTTATAGTATTCTGAAATTGAATGTTTTGAATTTTACAATTTGACAGTATTTGTACTATAAAAAATATTCCTTAACATTATTCGAAATGATTATAAAAGTCATTGTGACGAGGAGGACGAAATATTGTTGATGAATTTATAAATATAAAAAAGTAAACTTTGCAAACATTCGACAAACTCAAAGTAACAAATCAAACAAAAATCAACTTAAATAGTTTTGAACATCGGACAGTAACAGCTAAATAAAATGAAACGCTTGGGGACGATTACACCTGTGAACAATTAATAAAGCTGGCACTGCGTTAATAAATTAATATATATATATATATAAAAAAAGATTCTAGATTCGCTAGAGTTTTGAAAAGACCTTAAAATAATGTCCATGAAAAGTGTCGGTATAGTGTAAGCGTGTGAAGGCTTGATGTATTCGATTGCAACGTTAAAAAATGTGTAATTTTCTGCTTTATTTTGTACAAAGTTAATAATTCTAAAGTTTTCTAATTTGTTCACTATTTATAGCATTGCTTATCCTTTTCTCTTACTTTTCATTAAAACTTTTGAAATCTTCTTTATCACCATATATTATATAAATTTGAGGAGAAAAAATAATCGTGTTGTTCTTAATTTTTTTTTTTTTTTTTTTTTTTTTTTTTTGGATTTTCAATTCAATTTTATTTATCTCACCTGAATCATCGCGATCACGATCTGGACTGCGATTTAATACCGAACTACGTTTCGATGGCATCGGTAAACTTGGCTTTGGTCGATTTTTTAATGCGGCCAAGGCCTGCTGTACAGCTTCCTGCCTTACTTCTGTGATGGTAACAGCAAAAACAATACAACGTGAGATTGAGAGGATTTCAATTATTATATTCGATGCTTATTCTTTTTATTTCAGTTTAGACTAAATGAAATGGTAAATGTAATGATGAAATGAAAACATACAGATAGAACGGAAAGGATATAGAATTAATAAATTCGAAAAAAAAATGAAACATCGAAGACTTCAAAAACAAGATCAGGAACAAAAAAGAAATTCAACCAAAAATCAATAAATCCATGCTTGTAACTTATAAAATGGTGTCATGACTCAAACAAAGCTTAAAAAACGAGTCCAGCAATTTGGGATGATAGAACTAAGATGCATGCGGAGTGATGAATTGTATCTACAAAATTTACAATATGTTTTTACATGGATGAAATTATGAATACCGGACTAGTTGGGTGTGTGAAGTTAAGGGTAAAATAATGTATACTAATACTAAGGATGACACTGTCATTTCAAAAATTCCTTTTCACTTTAGACCTACTCCACACTCCGTTGAAATGTACGAAAAACTTAACTTACTTAATGAAATGAATGCAACTCTTTGTAAGTTCCTAACCTTAACTACTTTTCTAATATAATAAAATAAAACCAAACACGCAATTTGTGAAAAATTTACTTAAGTTGTTTTTTAGATATTTAAAAGTCAATGTCAAGTGCGAGTTCGAACTCACACGCTGAGGGTTCTGTACCATGTTTTCTAGAATTTATAGAAATCTATAAGATCTAGAACTTTCGTTATAATTTTCCTGTAAACTTCAAGTATGACTTTATATTCCCTAATTTTTTCAACACTAGAACTACCTCCATGTAAGCTTGTAATTTTAATAATTTTCTGTGTAATAATTTTAATGTAATATGCTTTCAAATTTGAATTGGTAATTATAAATGGAAAAAGGTTTTTGAATATGTCCTTACTTTGAACTTTATAAAGTTTGACATAAATCTTAAAAGATAATTTTAAAAAATATAATTAATTTAAGGGAGAAATTGAGTGAAGTCAATTTGACTGGTTTCGGTAGTTCTAATGTTAAATTTTCGGTTCAGTTGTTTTGAAAATAAGAAGGGAGGATGTTCTATTATCGCATATTTTTCAGAATATATTTTAAAATATGCTTTTATCGAGTACCTCTTACTATGCTAAATTTCTGAAATGGCTGTGACAGACAGACAGACACGTGAGTACGAGATACGGAACCCTAAAGTGAATTCATTTTCATGCATTCATATAATTTATTTTTAAGTTAATTAATTAATTTGCATTTTATAGAATTTTGTTTTTTTTTTGTTTAAATCAATCAATACTAATTTTCCGTACAATCACGTAATGAAAGAATTCATTAATTTCATGTTTGGTTGTATTTACATCGATAGCATTTGTTGAAACATCGACGCAGTAGGAAATACAACGAATTTTCTTTTGCACGCATGTTCTCTTAATTATAAATAATTTCCTAGTTACTGGAAATGTATAATAAATTTACGAATGTGATTAACTATGATTTTTACACAAGAAGAATTCCATGAGCAGCGAAATTGTTTGCATTTAATGAGTGCACCTGAATAAAATTTAAGAATTCCAGAGTAGTGCAGTAAACTCTTAATTACATGTTATTACATTGCAAACAAGTTATAAATTTTCGGTGATAATTTCCAAACAGAAAATTGCAAATTGTTTTTGCCAATTGTTTCTTAAACTTTTCATTATATAAATGTTAAGAGAAATTCGATATATGGAGAAACTCATTACTCTTTTCAGTTAAGCGCTGATTTAAGGAAATTATTGAAAAAGTGTAGCTGAAATTAATAATATGTATTCCAGTGTTTTATTGGAGAATTATAGGTAATATTATTTAATGGGTATTCAGAAACAAAGAAATTCAAAGTTGAAAGCTTAGATTTTATAATAACTGTCTATCTATTGAAAAATTATAACTTTTTAGTTGTACTGTGTTATCTATCACAATTATATTCCGCAACTTATTCAGCTATTTCATTTTGGCAGTCAAAGTGTTAAAGTATTATAGGCGAAAGTTGTGGGGTGTAAATACGTTTGAGTGTCCTTGAAATTGATACTGAAGGTAATTTAAAACTTTTAAGTGAAATTTTGACAATTTTCTTATTATTTTAACATCTTTGAGGACGAAAAAAAAAGAATCATTTTGGAAAAGCTTAATAATGGTAAAGCACTTTTTTCGGAATCCTAGATTTCTTTTGAAAATTTCTCCGAAAATGCAACCTTTAACACTTTGTCTGCAGTCAACAATAGCTGAATAAGTGGCTGAATAAAACTGAACAGTCAACGTCTTGTGACACATTCTACAGTTCTTAAGTTTTTTGGATATTCGGTATAATAAATAAAATATATAAATCTTCCCTAGTTATACGTTGTACTATATTTAGATTTACAAAATAGTGGTAATATCTCTACAGGAATGTATGCGCAGACAACTTCACACCACACCAGAATTTTCTACAGAATGAAACTACGAGTATGTTACAAAAAAGTGAATTTGCAAAAATACTACAAAATTACTCAAAAATCGACTACCAAAATACTCGAAAAAAATGTTGCAATGTAAAGAAACACACTCCTTCACTCATCCATGACACGAGAAAGGATATACTGTAAATGAGAGAAAAATGTGATGTACGAGTAAAATGGCGGGACGAGGCAGTTCGGTTGATATACAGTATGAATATTTTTTTAGTATTGCAGCGGTTCTATGTAGGTAGTAGTTCGAGCATAGGTCCTAGGCCTACGACGGCTTTTAGTTAGAATTAGAGAAAGTCTGGCTGGCGCTACAAGCATCTTCGCAACCTGCGTGAGCGGGCAATAAGGCAAGAAAGGGTTCATAGTTTACCGCTTGTGTATCGACTTTCGTGCCGTCCCAACCTTCGGTTTTGTCTAGCTGCAGCTTGGCTGCTTTGTGCGGATTGTGCGGTCGTCGTTGTCGTCGTCGTCGTCGCCGCCGCCATTGTTGTTGTCGGTGTTGTTGCGCTGGAGTCCTCAGTTTGATTGAGCCCCTCCCTTCGGACCCCTGGTGCGGGGTTGTCGCCCTTACTACTACTACTACAGCTGCTGCTGGTATTGTTTGTTGTAGTGTGCATCGACTTCACGGCTGCCAGGATCGCACTGGGGGCGATCAGGTTGCTCGAATTCGGGATGTGGTTCTTGTTGGGCAATGGCACTTGTTTCGGACTGGAACTGTTCGGAGTCGGCTGCTTCTGGTGCTGGTGCTGGAGCTGCTGCTGAATGTGGAAGGGCTGGCGCGGCTGCATCGTCGGCGACTGCGGAAGGGAGTTCGCCGAGGGCTCCGGATAGGCTGCTGATTTGAAGGGTCGACATCCTTTAAAATTCGATTTTGCGGCTATTTCCGCCGACAGTGCTGCCAGCTGACTGCTCAATTCGCCTGAGTTCGCCGGACTGATTTTAGGCATTGGAATGCGGCCAGCTAAGTTTATTTTTTGTAGCAAATTTTGTATTTTGTTTCAAAAAATTTTGTTGTTTTGTGATTTGTGTCAATTTTGTAGTATTTTTTATTTTTTCGTAATCAGGTTGCATTTGGAAAATTGTTTTTTGCACAATCCAATTAAATTTGCATTTTTTTTTTATTTTGGTTTTTTTTTTTTTGGTGATGAAATATATAAAAAAGAAAAGAAAGGAAAACAGTGGAAATAAAATTGTTTAACGCATTGTACAGTTAAAGTAAAACAAACAAAATTATAAAAAATCAGCTGAAAAGTTTTGCAATTATCTTGTTTTAATCAGTTAGTTTCAGTTTAGTAGTAAAGTTAGTAAGCAAGGCAATATCGTGCTTTGGTTGGTGCAATTTTAGAGATTTGTCTTGATTTTGATTAATTTTCTATTTGTTTCTTATTTTTACCCAAAAAGTAAAAATATGTCAATGTAGTAACATAAGTTGGCATTAATGAGATTGACAAATACTTCCCTTAAAACACTAAATGCTTCCAAAATAAACACTCATATTTAATTTTATATGAGAAAAGTTTGAATTAATAGCTTGAGCTAAGTATCAAAATTGCGTCCATAATTCTTCTAACACCTTACATAATAAATTTTATTTAAACCTAATTAAATAGTACTTTCCGTTGATAAAGAGTGTCAATTTACGGTACGATGGTCCCATTACTTAGTATAATTCAGAACGTCCGACAGATAATAAAGAAATATGTTCAACTACTAAATCTCCAAAAACTTAGAATTAATGATGGTCTTTAGGAGGCAACGATAGATTTAACACCAGGATAATGCCAGCACTCACGCCAGAGCTGCATAAAGCAGTTGGTTCGAAAATCAAAAAGTCGTTGTTCTTAAGTGACCAAAGATATCTCTTCAGTCTTTAATGTTATTACAAATCCATGAGAATGGCTCTTTAGAGAGGATTTATTCTGAACGAAGGCAATTTCATGTGAAAAATGTCCTTATTAGGAACATTAGAGGACGCGTTGAAAGGAATTATTTTAGATTTAATGTGGAGTTCGTATAAATCTATTGAAAATAAATTATATAAAGTTCTAAGAAATAATGGAGGTCAATCTTAGTAAATAACACAAATGTTATTTAATTTGTAGCTTTTTTCTGTCTCTGTTGCAATGGGCAAAATTGGATATACATATGTACTATAAATTTAGAAGAAACAGTTTATATAAATTTGTGCCCGCATGTAAGTATGATACAAACATTATAGTTTTTAGTAGGGTTGGCATTCCGTCATTACGGGTAAAGTTATTGCAAATACTCGTAGTTTACATGATATGAAATTGTCCCATGATAACTTGAAATATCTGAATTTATTGTTGTCGTCTGTCTGTTTTTATAAGCATAATTCACGCGATAACTACCGAACGGATTTTGATTGGAATTTCATTGGCCTGATGCCTAGAGAACTGATTAAAATATGTAAAGGTTCATTTTCTCCTTCTAAAATAAACAACCTTCTATAACACGGTAGATACATTTTGTATTATATGTATCTGTACGAGTCACTTCGAACATATAAATACATGAGCCGATCACAGACCAAAGCGATTAACATATTTTCTAATGTTTAAAATAACTTTCTTAAAAATCAGGCTTAAGGTCCTACATTACAACAATTTTTATGGCCACTGAAAAACGAATATTTTTTTACAAGAAATGGAGCTAAAACGTAAAATAATCACAACATCTGTCCAATATAGCGAAAAAAATTCCTTCACTTCAAAGGATTTCAATGAACATATAAGAATGTTTTGAAGGCTATTGACTTCCAAGCTCTATATATTATCATTAAAGCTTGATAGTTAAATCTATACTAATACAATAAATAGATAAAGTTTGTGAGTTTGTATGTTTATTAGAGGTAATCGATGAAGCTACTGATACGATTAAAAAAATTCTTTCACCGTCGGTAAGCTTATGTCTTTCCGACAGATATAGACTCTATATTAACAAGAATTGCAATAACATTTTTACACTACTTTTTATGACAGAAAGTTAATTTGTTCTCTTCTTCGGTGGGCTCTTTTGTTTAATTCGACATGCTACATGATAACAGGACTTTATATATGATATGACACGATACAACATGGCGTGACGTATAACATAACACATGACTGACAAATGACACAACACCCATGACATATGAGATGAGATAACGCAAGACATGACACAAATCATGACGCATGACATGATACTTGACATGTTACATGGAAGAAGATGAAACTTGCTACACGTGACCAAGATATGGAAATTGGGCCTTTATTTGAAGCACAAGACTTTCCTTTCATTTGAGTTTACGAGCACTCTGTTACGTTTTAGTTTTGGTTTCTTTAATGGCACGCCTGGGCAACGCCAGATAACTCAGCTAGTATATAATATTTTTCCGACCTAGACCAACTAAATACCTATTACGAAACGAAATGCCCACTCAATTTTTAGTTTCGTTGGATTAAAAAAAGCGCCTCAATACAACACTTGTTAAAAGCCGGCGACTCGGTTTAATCGATTAAATCGATTATTTTCTCATACACCTCGCCTCGAGAGGCACGTTGCTTTCATAACATCACCTTATTAAAACATCATCGAGGCGAGAAAGTTTCAGTCGTGTCTCAAACTCAAGCTCGATATCTTGGCTGATCTCGTTGAGCGATACCGGAGTGTAAGTGCCAATTACACTCGTTGTCGCCTTCTCGCCGCGCCGTCTAGGGAACGAAACGAGTAATTGTCGGTGGAAAAAATTTAATTAATTAAATGGGACGGGCAGAAGGCGAGGCGAGACGAGGAAATGGCGATGCAAATTAAACCAGTTGCTGGAGTTTTGTTTTTGTTGATGTTGAACAGAAGCCCCTCGAGTGGCGGATGCGTTCTACGCATCGACAACATTTATCGCCGCAGGCAACCAGGCGATGTCCCTGGGAAAACAAAACATGGCCTTTGTGCAAAATTCGCTCTTTTCGCCGCGCTCGCTGCATGCGACAACTATCGATTAGCGTTTTATCGAGCAAGTCGAGCGAGTGCGACTGCCGTCGTCATCAACCATCGTCGTGGGTTTCTTTGATTGCGGATCAAAGGCAGCTTATCCTTAAGGATACAAAACCTCTTCTGCAAGGCCCCCGCCTCAGACATTGTACCGCACGGAGTCTGGAAGGGAGAGATTGGGATTTGCATAAAATATGAGCCTGTGACATAATACCAAGGTCGTTAGCTAGTTACAGAGAACCGACCGGGGCATAATGAGTTCGCTCACTCCGCCGTCGATGTTCCCTGTTCCCTGTTTACTGTCGTTGACACGGGGCCTGGCAACTGTGGCCTTACTTCACGGCGACACCGGCTCCTCCTGATCCAGGGGGACCTAAAGCTGTCCTCGTGCAGGCTCTGGAATTTTTATTGGAGTCTCCGCTGAAGGGTACTTGGACGTGCTTTTTTTTTTTAGCTGCTTTTTGGACCTGTTCGACGTGGAGTTTCTTTATATTTATGTCTGGTGCAGGAAACCTTTAGTTCAGAAGGTAATGAGCCTCTGCGGCACTTTGGCAGTTTGATGTTGATTAACATTTAACACCAGTGTACTTGGACAACCTTTTTCTGGTATTTCCGACATAACCAATGCAAAAAAATGTTTCAAAGATCAAAAGGGTATTTGCTCGGTTTAATCAGAGGATAAATAGGTTTCAGTTGCCAGATTTCATTCCTAATTGCCCATTTATGGATTTAGAGGACTTCAATTCACAGCAAGTAAAAATAGGCTCCTCAGGTAAGAATAAATCGATTAAAAATAAAATAACATGTACTCATATCTTTCTAATTTTTTTTATAGATCCTATTCCTCATACATTTTACCACTTAACCATTTTACAATATTATTCAGTTTTGTCTACTTTTTTGATATTAAAAAAGACCATTTTCAAATTACAGAAGTCAAATTCTCAATTTAATAAATTTTAAAATAAAAAGATATATTCTCATTTCAAACAAATCAAAATATGTAACTCGAACCTTATTTTTTCGAATGAACACCATAAAAAATCTATTTTTTTTTTGGTAGTGATTCGTATATTAAATCATTTCAAGGTTATATATTGGGTCCTGTTTTATTCGAAAAATTTTACCTATTAGAATAACATATTTCGACTTGTTTAAAAAGACAATAGATCCTTTGAGACATCTTCTATCCTTCTATCCATTCATCGTTTCATTCGGATAGGAAAATCAATTGAAAATTCGAAAGTCGAAGTTTGGCTTTTACGATTTCATTTCTTAGTTAAAATAATAATTTGTCGTTCCGATTGCATTGCAGTCACATTTTTGTCAAAGACTTTATTAAATACTAGTATTTTTTTAGCGACTTCGTCCGCACCTGTTTGCATTATCGTTAAGATATTTATGATTAATCTGAGAGAAAAGATTAGATATAATGTCTATAAAAATAGGTAACCCATCTATTTTCTGTAGATGGTTTTCAGCTTACTAAAAATTGTTTATGAAATTTAGACAAATTTCCCATAAATTGTAGGTCATTCTTCTACGTTTTTTGTAGGCAAATATTTTACAGAATGTAGACAAATTTTCTGCAAGTGTATACATATTTTCTATAAAATGCAGGCAAATTTTCCACAAAATGTAGACAAATTTTCTAAACGATGTAGATAAATTTTGTACACTATGTCCGTACCTTTACAACATGTATGTGAATTTTTACAATTTGTAGTCAAATTGACTACAACCTTAGTGCAAACAAATTTCTACAAATGTAGACAAATTTTATATGACAATAGTTGGAAACAGTAGACACTTTTTCTACACTTTGTTGAGCGATTTCATCGTAAAAAATAACAAACACGACGTTTCTTGTGTTAATTAAGTAATGGAACGGATGGCAGATAAAATACACTGCGGAGCATAACTATAAACGCAGTCAAAAAATGCTTGTTTTTGCTATTTGTTTTGTCAAATCCTTCTATTATTTATTGATTTTGAAAGATTAGAGGGAAAGAGTACTGCACACAAAAATTTACCAAAAAGTAATCATTAACAGTACCGTTATTTGAAATTTGCTCTGAATTAGGCGGAGCATAACTATAAACGCATGTACATAATTTTAAAAAAATTGAATAAAAAACAAACAAAGATGTAATTTCAATAATGTGTGTGACCACCTTAATTGCTAATAACTTCAAAGGGTCTGTTTGGCATACTTTTAATAAATTTGTTATGGTTCTACTGTCAATATTGTACCATGCTTGAATGATCGCAGTTTTTATCTCAACGACAGTGTTGTACTGTTTGTTGTCCTTATAAATATGCTTTGTTAGGAGTCCCCAAATATTCTTAATGGGACTTAGGTCTGGGGAGCAAGCGGGCCATGCCATTACTTGAATATTATTGTCCATAAACCACGAATTAGTGGCACGGCTCACATGAATTCTGTCGTTGTCCTGTTGGAAAATCCAGAAATCTGTGCCTTGGCGCCGCATAAATGGTAATAAATTCATTTGCAGTACATCGATATACTTGGAAGAATTTATCCCAGTACCCATCCCACCATTCCATCAGCACAAAATGCTCTACAGATCATAATACTGCCACCACCGAAATCACATTTTGACAATAACTCAGAATTCTTCCGCAAATCACGCCAATACTCACTGAAACCATCTGGTACATCCAAGGTAATTTTTTGTTATCAGAAAGAATTATCTTTAAAAAAAAAAGTCTCAAAAATTTATCGAAAACAAACCAAACCAAGGTAAAATGCTTGGTTGTTGTTCTGCATATTTGTTCGCGCGAATTCCAGCCTTGCTGATTTGTGACGCGGTAAAAGTCGCGGTGCCGATTCTGGCGTACAATATGGTTGGAACTCCTTAAAACTATATGAATTGTCCATTAGGAGACGTTCAGACCACAATCCTTAACGATGTCTGAAGCGGTCTTCAAACTGTTGCTTGCATTTTGAATAACGTATTGACTGTTTCTGTCTGATAACTTGCTTTTCGGACCTCCTGTTCAGTTTTTTCCATAATTTCCAGGAGCTTCTAACACGTTCCGAATAGCAGCGTCAGACCGACCGAGCTTTTTAGCAATGGCACGCTTTCTCAAGCCATCTTCAAAAAATGCAAGAACTTTGCCTGCTTCCATATCACTAAGCACTGCTCCGCGTGACATTTAAAAAAATAAGTAACAACAATTTAAGAAGCAACATTAATTTTATTTTTTGGCACACTTTTTGTTTGATATCAACGGTCAATAACGCAAAGAACTGATAATATACTCACTGCGTTTATAGTCATGCTCCGCCTAATTAAGAGCAAATTTCAACTTACGGTCCTTTTAATGATTACTTTTTGGTAAATTTTTGTGTGTGGTAACCTTCCCCCTAATTTTTCAAAATCAATAAATAATAGCGGGATTTGACAATACAAATAGCAAAACCAAGTATTTCTTGACTGCGTTTATAGTTATGCTCCGCAGTGTAGAAGAAATTCGCAGGAAAATAAAAAAGGGGCATAAAATCAAATGTTTCCGAAATGTTTGCCGACCCGAAGGTTGTAACTTTAGGTTATTTTAATAACACTGATCACATTTATGTGTGTCGAGTATCAAAATATCTCTCATAAGCCATAGTTCTAATCGATTAGATAATTTGGTACCAAATTTTATAATGACTAAACACAGTAGATAAAATAAAGACTTTACATCTTGTTTGTTTATTGAAATAGGTGAAGACGATTTTTAAAGTAGGTGAAGACGATTTCCCTATTTGCTACATGTTTAGATATTTCAAATATATGTAGATGCAGTTTTAGATGGGAAAAAACAAGTATTGTTAGACCATCTAAATAGGTTTAGGGGGTTTACGTAAAAGCAGTTGTGAATTTGCCAAGTCAGATCAAATGATTCACTTAGTTTTGTGCATTTTTCACCTAAAAGCAAATCACCTAAACCGAATTAGGTGATTTTTTCTAATGTTTTCTCAGTGTATCAAATTTTATTCACTAATTTCAGGGTTTTATGAACATACCTCCTGGATGTTTCTAGGAAGCTCTCGAAAACATTCTTGGTTTATTCAAAGAAAACCTATATTTCAAATAAGAAATTACATATGAAGCGACATAAATGTACACGAAGATTTTAATTTAATCTGTGAAATGACAGTAAGGGGTTAAATTTTGGGAAATACTGAAATATATTATTTGTGTTGTGGAATATTTATGCTGTATTTCAAGAATATCCGACCAAACAAATTTTCTTCCCATACGAACTTAAGGGTTGATATCTTTGGAATAACTACTTTTAAACTTTCACCCCCATATAACCCCATTGAAGGTTGAATTTTTAAAAATTCCTTCATAGTGAGTCCCTACATTGGCTCTGCGGTGATGAACCGGTCAGGGCATGTTACTTTATATATGTGCTATATACAATATAAACGAATGTTCACGTTCGGAAAGTGAGTTATTACTTTACTAAACCTATTTCACATATTTTTCCACATCTCATATGCTGTTATAATTAAAATTTATCAAAATCAAGACAGCATCTCTCTGGAGCTTGACGTAAAACTCCCTCATGCAGCTGGCATGCAATAAGGACATCAACAGCACACGTCTAAAAATCGCTCTACGAAACAAACAACTCGAAAGGAAAGTGACAGGATAAAAAATATACAGTGCAGAACGCAAGAGAGACAAAGTCCATGGGGAGGGGGCATAAATCAAAATCAAATCTAAGGCAGCATCCAAAGGCGGACCTGAGTGGTAGCGCTTTTCGTTGTGTGTCACACGCCTCTGAGTCCTCCTGGCTCGGTTCTGGAAGCCGCCGCCGCCGCCGCCGCCACTGCCCCCGCCACCGCCCCCTGGGTGGTGGTGGGAGGACGAGGACGAGGTCTTGTGATGCGAGCTGGAGTGTCGATGATGCGACGACTGGAGGGACGGCACTTCGGTGACGTAGCTGTAGCCCTCGCTGGATAATTGGGGGGTGCCGCCCCCACCGCCCCCGCCCCCTCCAACAGCGGTGCCAGCGGTCGTTGTCTGTTGCTGGTCCGGTTTCTGCTGCAGGTTGTAGTATGGGGGCAGGTTGGCAACGCCGCCATTCCCGGAGCCAACAACGCCACCTGCAGGGCGAACGGCCAAGCGTGGGGGAAGAGAAAAAATAAAACTGTTGTACATTTTATGCATGCGGCTCGCGGGACTATTTTCAAGCAGTTCACTTTCCCTTCGTTAGGGGCGCTGTAGTAACTAAACTACTCTGCAGTTGGTTGTGCTCAGCATGGGTCTTTCTGGCCCGGCAACTGCAACCCCACAGAGGGAGACACCCCGAGGGGAGTATCGATTCGAAAGGTGGTCTATTTTTGGAGCAGATTTTTGTTTTTGCACACGGTATAGAGGATCTTATCCTCGTTTTTACTTCGAATATTTTAGAAGCGAAACAGTTGCATAAGTTACGAGGACGAGTGGTGGAATTTATTCGTACTCGGGATAATTGCGGGACGCTGTTTATGGGCGGAATATTTTCAACTTGTTTGCGTCAACCCAGAAGGGGAGGACAGTTAAATTCCATTTCGGGCTCAGTGAAATTAGCACAGCAGTATTTAGGAGGATATGAGATATGTATATCGGGATTATTCGCGAATTTATGGCGTATAAAAAACTAAAATAGACTCGGAAGATTGCAACTAAATTAATGGGTTTTGGGCTAAACAAAAAATGCTATATGGGGCACAGTGGTGAAACGTGATGTAATTCATATGGCCGGAGTTAATTGAGTACAACAATAGCTACAAATAGGAACAAGGCTAAAAAAATATGGTCGCAAAACGTGGGATTTACACGGGAAAAAAATTTCAAAAAAATATACGTGGGTCGATATTTTATTGGTTGAATTATTAAAGTCATTTTCCAATTTACATGCACTTCCACTTAAATTTATTTTTTTTAAGCGCGAAAAAAAAGGAGGAGGTTCTGAAGTCGACGCCTATATTTTTGTTTATGTATGACCACGCATAACTTTTTACAGAGTAGTCTGATTTTGATTATTCTTTTTTTGTTGAATAGGGTATACCTTGAAGTTGATCCCATTTAAATTTGAAAAAAAAATTCCACCCCAAAAGGTAGAAAAAATAGGAAATCTTAGGGCCTACTGATGGTGAGATATTTCTAAAAAACTGAAACATTTTGTTTCAAGAAGTTCCAAAAGAGAACTTGAACTTGCATTTGTTTTTAGAACTCCTAAATATACACATGACGTTTTGCAAGGCAAGTGTAAGAATCTCCTCTATTGTTGGACTATTAGGAGAATAAAAAGACATATAATTTTAAGACCTTTTATTGTTTTATTCTGTTGGAAATTAGTTTTATATATCGCATTGTCGTACTCAATCAACTATTCCTGTAATATGAAATCATTCATTTATTGCACCGTGTAGAAAATTTCAAATTCCTACTCTATGCTAAGCCTTGAGCTATATTATTTCTCGTTCAAAACAATATGTTGAGAGCTCATTTGCAAATAACACAGGCAAGATATTGTTGCAAAGCACAATGTCCATTAAAATCAATTGCCCGACAGTCGTGACGCAAACGATATTATTATGGCCGATGCGCAGCCACTAATAGAGATAAGACCGATTTGCGAAGGAAATCTAGGCACCAATTGCGAGCCTCAGAAGAGCCCCAGAGTCTTGTGGTTACCAAATGTGATAAATGTCCCTAGAAATTATACCCCCGCTACTGGTCAATTGAATTAATTTCAACTTTCTGTGCAATTACCAGTGAGCTCCCAGCATTAAAGCTAGGAACACATGATCTCGCCCTATGGGTATACGCTAAATTACACCGCAAGATGGAGCTGTAGACGTGTCTAATAATAGACTGTGGCTCCCTCTCTCGAATGCGGACCCACACCGCACTGACCTTGATCTACGGCGATTTTTCGAGTCCTTGAAAGAAGGCGTTGACATGAATTTCACGGAGGAAATGATGAGACCTCGAGCTTGAGGTTGATTTGGTCTATGTCTAGCCGATCTGTGGCGGGGGAAAACCCAGAAAAAGGAACAAACATCAGCATGCCTTGCGGCGGATGAAATTATGAAAAATGATTCCCGCGATTCCCCAGCATCCAGCGCATCTGTGAGATGGGTTCGCCGCAGAATGGGGAGCGGAACAAAGGAGACAGGTCAGCTCCTCGAATGCTGGGATGCTGCATCTTCTCGAGTAGAGTCGACCACAGCGCACGACTTAACTCAGCTGCAACAGCTATGGAAATGGTGCACAAAAAGTACACGACAGGCTACTGCATCGCATTTTACAGAGGAAAAGATAACCTGGGATTTATAGCAGCATTAACGAGTTGTGGGTATCCCGGGGGAAGAATAATTGCCTTCGGCGCGGAACGGGGCACCAAAGGAAACCCAGAAATAATTGGTGCACGCTCGGCCCGTAAATGGGGCCCCTCTTCTTCATATATATTATATATACTACACGCCTGATGACGATAATGGCGATGCCGAGGACGATGGCGGATCGCGGGGTCTTCATCTCGAGTAGCCCCCCTGATCCAGATCTTAGGTCTCTCAGGTACAGTGTCAGGTTGTTGCAATTAATCATATTACTTGAACGGAATCGCGTTCCTGAGCTGCCTGTTTCCAAGGAGTTTTTCTTTCTCTTATGCGCCTCAAGATGAATCCGATCCGATCGTTATTACCTGGGATATGTTTACAGAAGCCTTGAACTGGTTATCAAATAATCGCGTGGTGGTCCATTCAAGTCCTCAGCATCTCTCTATAGTCTATGCAGGCTCGAGGCGTTCCCGTTTTCACGTTAAATCGAGCTGAGCTGATATCATATTATGCTACATGAGAGTACATCTGCTTTTTGTTAACTCTTAAATTACTTGTTAGTTTTGTTAGTAAAAGATTAGTCGTACTACAGTCGCTCTCGAGAAGAACTTCATTAATGGGACTAGAGTCTTCGGTAATCCTTTGAATTGATTCATTTCGCCGGCTATAAAACATATTCCTCTGGCGCGTGAAGCAATTCAATTGATCGACTCCCTACAGCTAAAACTTCTACCAGAAGGTATAGAACATTTAAAAGCAAAAAATAAAATGTTTTATCTTACCTTGTTGTGCATTTTTGGCTAAATATGGTTGTAGCAGTCTTGTTCGTTTCTTTTCATATCCTTTTTGTGTGATGTCACCTGAAAGGAAGATTGATAGTATGTTGAAAAGGTTTATGGCAATAACTAAATCTATTCAAAAAAGTATGATACAAGGCCTACAAGGGAATAAATTAATGCGGTTTTAACTACAATTCAATATATATTTAGTCACCCTGTGGGCCAAGAATTTTCAAGTCACCCTGTGGGCCACAAATTTTCAAGTAGATTTAGATGTTAGATTTATGTGGCTGTCGGAAGATACACTTCGGCCAGTTCGTAGATCAATCAAACATTCATTTTCTTACAGCATTCGCAAGTAGATAAGTTTGTGTTTAGTGTATGGCCAAATGATTGAATTTAAATGTCGTCATTTAACAAATTCTGCAGATTTGACCTCTTATGACTTTTTTTCCTCCAAACATGAAAAAGTGACACGATAAAAATTCGCCTCGAAGGAAACTTCCCACAAAAGAGAATGAACACTTATGTTAAACAGAATACATTTGATAGAATACGACCACGATCAAGAAGAAAAGGGACTTTTGACCGTATAGAGCCATCTGTTTTCCGATTGTAATATTTTGTCCTCGTCGACGGATTCACAACCACTTTTGAAGCGTTCATGCAATTTGAAAACCTTTGATTACCTAGAAGAATCGTCGCCAAAACACTTTTGCAATGTTTTGGGACCATTAATTTAATTTTTAACACAAAATTTAATACAAATTCGTTGCTCATTTTAAAAATTAAAAAAAAACCGAAAAGGAGCAAAAAGATGATGTTAACAAACCGCTGTGATTATTACAAATGTCAATGTATGATGCCACAAATTATAGAGAATGTCAATGAAGGTTCTACTAATGCACAAAATAATATTACAATTGAACAACAAGCAGATGGCACTGTACAGTCAAAAGTATTCTTTCTTTTTGATCACGGTAATACGTCGATTTCCTCCTTTTGAGGCCGATTAAAAGTGAAACCTGCTTTAAAAGAAGCTTGATTTATATTTTGCTTAAGAGAACTGCATCAAAATTGCAATTGAAAAAGAAAACCATGTCCAACAACTTCAGCCTCCATTCTTCTGTCCGTCCCACACTATCAAATTATTACCTAAGCCCGTTCCGCAACATTATTCTTCAATATTTTCTCCAAAACGTAAAAACTGTCATCAGCCGGTTCCTGTCGGTGTCTTACTTAGGCCAGACTTTACCTCAGTTTAGAAATTCAGTCAGGTGGGCAAAATCGAATTAGCCAAGTGCGCGTCTCGCGTCGGTCGATTCTATGCGCGCTGTGCCGCGCCGCTCCAAAACAATCGCCGGCCGCCTCCTGTAATAACATGGACCGATCTGTAGACGGTGCGCGCCACAACATTGCCTAATAAATTGCAATTATTACTTGCGCCCGATGTCTCAATTTGTCTCGCTTGATATTTTCCAGCGCTCGATTCGAACCTCCCACATCGCCGGGGAGAACTTTTGATTAATTGAAAATTGCAGTCATCGGCGCTGAGGCTCTAACCAACAATGTGGCGGCCGCCCAGCTTAAGAATTCTCTGTTAATTAAAAAATTTCATGCAAATTCCAAAGTAATGTTTCTCTATTGTTTCCAAGTTCATTTCATTTTGAATCGCTAACCGCAAGGGCAGAATTTTTTAGTGGAGCACCACTGCGTATATGAGTTCAAAAGTCAATGTCTTTTTATATATTTTAAACTATCATATAAAATGACGTTGCTTTACATATGCTACTATGTTAATCGAAGGAGATCGGGTTATCAAGACACAAAATAATAAAGTAAAAAATGATCAACAAATTCCAAAATTTTACATGGTTTTGTTAACCATAACTGACTTTACATACAGTGAGCGAAATTCATTTGCAAGCATTTTGAATTTCGGCACATTTTCGATATTTTCTGTTCTGCTATATGAATGAGCATATTAATAAATGATAAGTGCGGTTATATTGCTTTGCGGCTGTCAGTACAGTGTCAAACGAGACTTCTCTGTGGTTTGGTTATATAATGTCGTTCCAATCCAATGCAAATTTATACGCATTGACGTTTTCAATGATTTTTTGATTGGTTTGAAGGCTCTGTTTTGCTGTTTTAATCATTTTAATTTAATTGATTATGAGTTAATCCCAAAGGTTTGTAATTTTTGTAATTTTACTGAAATTACTGATAAATAAACCTTTTACTCCAGAATGGGTAAGGGCAAATATTTGACGGTTGAAGAAAGCTAAAAAATAACCGCTTTTAAGGAGTTACGGATGTCAAGCTAGGAGATTGCCAAGCGAATCAATCGTTCGAATGGAGTTCTCAGAATTTTCCCCAATTGAAGGAAAATTATAATAAACCACTGTTTGGGGAACAAGAAGTTGACTTTAAGACAAAAACAACAAATTATGGAAAAGTTAACCTAAGGAAAACTAAGTGCTGCCAAGATTGTTGACAATTTAAATGAACCAGTCAGTAAACGAAGAGTTCAGCAATTTTGAAGTAAATGCCCAAATTGGTGTATAAGAAAATATCATTTATTGAAGCAGCAGTATAAAGAGACTTGGCTACAATTTGCCCGTGAACACATGCAATGGATTGAAGTATGGAGAAGGGTTATTTTTTCGGATGAGAAGAAATTTAATCTGAATGATTTTGACGGATTTAGTTACCACTGGCATGATCTTACGTAAAATAACCTTTCCCGAGTGATCAGGCACTCTCACACCTTAATTTCGTCTTATTATGAGAATGTCGTCGATTGTAGTTCACATGGTTTAGTAATTTATGCATCCCTATACTGACGTGGCCAGCTATTAGCCCAACCTCAACCCCATGGAATATTTGGGGAACATGACAAGGCAGGTTTATGAAGATGGACGACAACCCCGACCTTGAAAACTGCAATTTTAAATGTATGGGAAATGGTCACAACTGATAGTGAAACTTTAATAAATAAATCCAATTAGAAATGGAGGAGATCATAACAAGTACCAAATATAACTTTTATGTATTACTACATTTCTTGTTTTTCTTATCTTTAAAAAATTCATATTTGCATATAATTGAATTTCGCACCCACTTTTTGTTGAAGTTTGTTATGTCATTCTTTGTTATTAAGGGAGTTCTTGAAAAAAAAAAATATCTTTATATAGTACATGAAAAAGTACATCTTTTCTGAAATTTTCAGACCCATAGACCCTCACATAACCTCAAAAAGAATTAAAACGTGATTTTTAGTGTTTTGGTGATATCTCGGCTTCTTGTAAACGTAGACAATTCTTTTTTTCCTCAAATTATAGGGTCTTTTGTCAGCTACAACATGATATTTTTTTCGAAATTTTTGGCGGGAAATTCAAATTTTTATACAAGTTCGAAATTTTCAAAATTCAATTAAAAAAAAAAAAAAAAAAAAAAAAAATAGAAACGACGAAAAAAAAAATGTTATTCTCTGGATGTCAAACTATATCCATGAATTATTTCAGATTTTTAGATTTGGTGCAACAGGGTCATAATATCGAAAAACCGTTTTTTCAGCATTTTTCGGTATTTTTACCTCTTTATAATATTCTTTAAGTATGCATTTTTTTTAAGTCATTTCCTACCTTGAAATCATCCAAGCAGTTTTTGAAATTCACAAAGAGATCATATTATCATTTGGTTTTCTACCTAAAGACAAGATTAGTGAGTCGACAAAATGAAACCGAAACGATTGCCCTCTGCGATTTTTCCAGGATTGGGACTGGCGTGACATCATGGCTGAATTACACTCACCCCACCGTTCATTCATATTTGTCATGCACACTGTTCATTCACGCATGTTTGAAACTGGACGGAGTAATAAAAATTCCAAATAATTGCAATATATTTCTTAATAAAAAACCTCACAAAGTAATAATATTGCTCCACTCTCTTCTGCACTCACTTATAATATAAAACTGTATTATACAAATTAATAAGTATAAAAACAAATATAGGATCGCCTGAAAAGAAGAAAAGTCTGAAAACATAAGACAGTATTATGTCGAACCTGAAAACATAAGACAATAGATAAAATCCCGTATTTGAGATATGAAATTGGAATACATATGAAACAAAATTGGAGTGCATATAAAAGAATTTTGCTCACTGTTTATACAAAGTTTGAAACTGTATTGTTAAAAATAAATTAATTTACGTAATGGATTCATTATTAACCTAAAATCTTGAAGCGACCCATGCATAATAATACCTATAATTTAGAAAGCTGCAAATTGTCTAGAAAAAAAACTAGATATATTTTAAAACAGTCTGTATCGATCCAATATCAGTGAGCCAAACTTTCCATCATAATGGTGATTTAGTAGTTATTCTTCTTCAGAAAAACCATAAATTCTTCGGAGAAAGTAGTAAAAACTCTGGTTTTTTAGAATTAGAATAGGTTTTTAGACATATTACTCTATAGAAAACAAGTTTATAAGAGTGATAAAACTCTTAAATTGTGATACTTAAAAGATCGACTGTTGAATGATACTGAAACTAAGTTAATAGAGTGTATATCTGATTATTTACTGGACAATTAAGAATTACCTTGACAAGCTCCAAATGACCTCTTCCACCATACATACAAATAAATTGCAAATTGCCAGTCATTCTGTAACTATCGTTAAATTGATTTTTTTTTTGTTTTCTTACACATAATCCACTTTATTTTATTTAAAATTGTTATAACAAAACATTCTGGACAACAACATTTGAAATTCGATAAAGAAAATTTATGGTTTTTAATACTCATTCGCTTCATTAATTTTCAAACTAATATCATCATTAGATTTGCTTCATAAAACCAAAGGGTCGAAAGGTTATTCACGTGAAAAATTTCTCTGTCATTAAAATGGACCCTGTAACATAATTTTATGTAAAGCCTCGGTAGTATAAAATCAATTCACGTGGAAGTTAACTCATCGACATGTTGCGGCACGCTTCTTAGAGAGCATCTTGTAAAATTGCGGCGGCCAGTGAGCGTGATTGATTAAAAACTGTTTAATATTCAAAGCGCACTTGGGAAGATTTAGAAAATTTACACCTCTGCACTCTTGAGATTTATCAGTCGCTCGTAAGTCAGATAGTCCAGCTGGCGGCGCCGCAGGTTCCAGCCAGAAAGAAATTAAAAAAAAAGCGAAGAAAAGCGAAAAGTGAAAAAGTCGCTCAGAAACGAGTTTTCCACCCACGACTTCACAAAAGGGAAGTGGGTTGGTTTTGCTTATTTTATTATTTTTTAATCGCGAGTTCGTGAAGCAGCGATTGTTTTATACCTCGCCCTTCCTATCAGCAGGTTTAATTTTATTTATTTATTAAATTTTTTTTTTGATCCCATTTTCTTTCCACCTTGTCGAATTCTAAGAAAAGGTGAAGGGCGATCGAAATTTGATACGAGCACGAGTGGCTTAAGAAGACTGCTTCTGTTGATGGTGAATTTATCAATGTGAAACTGGAAGTTGATAATGTCCAGATCACGTACGGAACTGACAGATTGGAGAATCAGATGCGTTGGTGATTCGTTTAAAGATCTTCATGTCGTCAGCATAAATTAATATTTCTGAATGTTTAATTACCTTATCAACCTCATTAATGGACAATATGAAAACCAGTGGACCAAGATGGTTGCCTTGAAGGACGCCAGAGAGAGATAGAATGGGGTACGGGATTGATGAGTCGAAGCGAACTCTGTATTGGCGCTTGTCAAGATAGTATTTAATCCACAAGAAGTGGGGTTGATGACCAAAAATAGTAAGTTTGAAAACTATAATTTGGTGGGACATTTTATCGAAAGCATTACTAAAGTCGGTAGCATCAATGTCGACTTCGTCGTTCCATACCAAATAACGTACCTGACAAAAAAACTGAGAGGTTGATAGTTGTGAATCTACTTTTGAGAAAACCGCGTTGGGCTGGGCAGAGAATGAACTTGCAATGGAATGGCATAGAGTTATATATAAGACTTTCGGAAAGTTTGGGAATGCAGGGTAGTTTAGCTATAGGACTATAATTAAATGCGTCACTTTTGCATCCCTTTTTATGGATAGGAATAATAAATGAGTATTTCCCAAAACAGGGAAATGCTACCATGCATTATAAATTGCAAAAGTAAAAAACAAAAATGTTGACGATAATAAAAAACAACGGGTAAACCTAATTGATAAAGTTTCTATATTTTAATTTAAAAATGTGGGAAACTATTCGATAAATAACCTCAACAATCAAGCGCAACGAATATTGATTTATTACTTGCCGAATTTTCTCTGAAGTAATCAGATTATAAAGAATGTGACCAAAATAAATAAACATGACTTTTTTTTTATTAATTTTGCATAGTATATCTCGGGAACATTGAACTGAAATTAGTATAGATTTAAGATGTTTCTTATTGCACAATATTTGTCTTAACAAAAGTATAAAGAAAAAAATATAAAAAATATTATTTACAATAATTTGTTAAAAAATTATGTCAAAATTTAAATACGGGAAATTCAGGCGAGCAATTTTATTTTATTTTATGATTTCTTGAAGATGAATATTCCTACTCAAGCAATCGAAAAAATTGTAACTTATAAACGTTTGTATATATTATTTTTTTTAAATTTGGTTTAGATTAACATAAAATTTAAAACCCATATACATTTTATGAATTTTACAAAAGTTATTTGCTGAGCTTTATGACTATATATAGATGTACCCAATTAGGTGTGAATTGAAAATTGAAATTAATTTCAAATATGGTAAGGCTTTGTGCGGTTTCAAATAAGTTTCTCTTTCGGTTTGATTTTTCGGTATTCATTTATATTGATTTACGAAAATTTCAAAATTCAAATGGATACCGATGTTATAAACGGCAAAAAACTTAAACACACTGGTAAGTATTATTATATGTATTTCTTTATGTTTATTTCATTAGTAAAATTTAAAAAAAAAAAAACCTTTGGAATGATCCCATGAAATCGAGTTTCGTTATTTTTAGCGGAATGACGGGCGGGTGCATTTAATTATGATAATATCGCCCATGACACTCACGTCCCTCTTGGGCTGCTTTACATTCAAATTTATTTATAAGCCAGAAGTCACCTCCCACGGGCCCACTTCAGTGTTAGTAGTTAAAACAAACATTGATAGCTGCCCACAGCTTGTCACCGACGACAGCGACACTTGTGAGTCGATAAAGGAACTAATTAGCTACAGAGTGCCAACCATTGCAGCAGCTCTCATTTGCTTCGCGTGTTTGGCGTTCACGCCGCAAGGTTTAATTACGATTATCCAAAAACACCCGGAGACCTGCCTAAATATAGGAACGCAATTTCCTGCACCTTCCCGATAAGGTAAGGACTTTGCAGGATGTTGCGGGTAAGCCATTAAATTTTCTCAAAACAAGCATTATAGTTTGAAATCAAAGCTGTGGCCACAGAGGGCGCGGTTGCCCAAGCAAGCAATCAATCGATAGTGTGTGAACGAAGGTGAAATCCATTTCCTAATTCACCTCTAGCGCTAACCCAATTTGCTGTGTAACCAAGCTGGGCTCGGCTATACATATGCCTGGCACAAATTGTAATTTCTAATTTTCGGTAGGCAAACGGAAGCATTGCTCATTCCTCGACAGTCGACATCGATGGTCGACAATATCGCCATTATAGTGGGCAGAGCGAGCACCACTCTGTGCAGTCTGTAGAGACCGAGAATGCCACGCGGCCGATAACCTTGTCAGGTGCAAACGACCTTCTTGTAGCTTGTGGCCAAGCCCGGATCGGACCCGGACGGGCAAGAAATTTAGTTCTGCTGGTCCGAGTTTATCACCTCGGCAGCCTCAGTCACAATCTGGATCGACCGAGACACAAGAAATTTTTATGGACAAAGCCCACGACCTATGCTTGTCGGGAAATCGTTGGCTATTCGGAGCCTGAAATCGAAGACTATTTCGTTCCGCCCATGCTGTCTGGGTCTCGCTTGCAGCAGCAGCAGCAGTAGTAATAGCATAAAAGGTGAGGAGAAACGACGAAAAGAATAGGAAAAGGTAAATAGAAGTAAAAAATTAGTCGGCTGCAATTAATGAGGGCTCCACAGCAGACCTAGGCCCTAGTTGTAGGAGCCCATTCGAAGACCTTTCCGAGTTTTAATAAAAAACCAAATTACTGTAGTTTCGTGCACTTCTCGGATATTTTGCAGCCCTTGAGGCTGTTGGTTGCAGGATCCCACCACACCACCGCTAAGAAAAAAACGTCATGAAAACCAACAACGCAAAAAGGGCCTCGACGCTTTGAGAGCGTTGTCGCAATTTCAATTTTAGATTTTTAACTTATCTCTCTAATGACAGAGGCATCTGATTTTGGCCGACTAAACAGCTTCAAACCTCAAGCATAAAATGTTTTTGGCGCATTCCTCCGACACGGGCGAGACAGGCACAAGTACTTTCTCGTTACCTGACACGTTTTATAGCTAATGCCATAACGTCGACATCGTGGCAAAGGTGCCTTGTTCGACTTTCCGGTTTTTTTTTATATCTATACCGCTGAAATGCTGCTTGACGCGAAATTTATTAGCGCACTTCAGGCTGGTAGCTGTCTACCGCTACCACGACAGAGCATTTTGCTCCAGGTGTAGATATCGTGGGGAAATATCTTCAAAAGTCCGCCGGCGGTGTCGCTTTGAGTGCATTCTCAAATAGGGTGATAGGTCGTCGGTGCATTTGACGACCATAAATCTTCGATTAGCTTGTCTAATGTCTAAACGATATCTTAGAACACCGCTGCGGTGCTTTTAGACATCGTCTCAAACAATATGGAATGCTTATGCAACAATATTCCCAATTTAAGGGTATAGTCTGAAAAATATGGGAATTGATCATTCCAGGGAGAGGACACTAGAATTTTTAATTTGAATTTTTGAGATGCCGAAAGGCTCACTTTGAATAATCTTTTATATCAGTTGGACTTTTTTTTAGAGAAATGATCGTAAATCCTCCTTTCCTCTTTAATTTTTGCTACACTGATAACAAGTTGAGATTTAGTGATCGCAAGATAAAATATGGTGAATGGAGTCGCGGTTTTGACTCAAAATAATGCAATAGTATTAATAGCCCTGTTACTGCATGAACAGAAATTCATTTGATATCTCTATAAGTCTTCCATTTTCACGTTGAATTCAACAGTATCACATCATAATATTTTTAGTCTAATAAAGTTAGAGTTTGTAGCACCAAATTATATATGTTATTATTATTATTGTAGCGGGTCGTTAAGTTACTCTAGGTACCTCTCGATAGCAAACGCGACCTGAAAGATCTATTGTGCTGTACCCCTCTGGATTATACCCCATCCAAGTCAATGTCCTTAAAGAAGGCTATGGTACTCTGGGGCGTCGCATTCGACACATCTGCCGGAGCGATGATAGACGCTCCGAAGTGTGTCAGCCTTTGTCGACATAAGGCCGGACAGTGGCAGAGTACGTGCTCTGCTGTTTCCTCTTCTTCCAAACAGAATCGACAAGTATCATCATCCTCTACACCTATCTTTTTAAGATGGTATTTTAGGGCACAGTGTCCCGTTAGTAGGTCGGTGATGATTTTTAGATCCGGCTTGTTGAGCATTATGATTTTCCTCGTCCTCTGCTTTGAGGGTTGGATGAATCTTTTTGCTTGTCTTAGTCCGGTTTGATTGTTCCAATGTGTGGCTTTACTGTCTTTTTCCCACAGCCTGAGGTAGGATTTATAATATCTCCTGGCAAGGCCACAGTAGGGCTCTGGTCCGATGAAACCGGATTTAGCTCCATTCCTGGCAAGTTCATCCGCCTTCTCGTTACCAAATATTCCTTCATGGCCCGGAACCCAGGCTATGGTAAGCCTATTGGACTTTGCAAGTATTTTCAACGTTGACAGGCAACACCAAACCAGACCCGACTCTATAGTATAACTAGAGAGCGCTCTAATCGCTGCTTGGCTGTCTGTCAAGATCCATATTTTAGCACCTCTCATTCCCTTCCCTAAGATGGTTCGGGCGCAGGTATCTATAGCAATTATCTCGGCCTGGAAAATCGTGGGAGTTCTCCCTAAGGCCAAAGAGGTCTGGCAGTTGGGTCCGTAGATCCCCGCTCCGGGGGGATATATATATGTTAAAACATAATGAGTATCTTAGTAAAGGTCTATGTACAAAAACAATTTTAAATTCAAAATACTCAGGGAATTGTGAAAATTGTCGTCTCTTTACATTTTCCCTAATTTTCTATAAAAAAAAGTTTATTACCTTAGCCACTAAGGAGTGTCCAGAGTAATTATGCATAAAATTTATATACCGTCTAGATCCCGTCACATATTTTTCCGAAGGTTCACAATACTCGCGTGTGGTGTAGCTGTAGCATATGGCAGGCGCCACAATCTTTTCTCATAAATCACTTCCACTGACTAATAGAATGGCTTTGAAAGGTTTTTTTTTTCTTTATATTTATATGCAGCACTGCGATTGTTCCCCATTTGTAGCTAGAGGCAATTTTGGCGACGACGGACGTTGTTCTGAAAGATATTCAATGGTCTCCACCTGGTGGGCAATTGATTCTACTGCAGAACAGAATTGAACAGTGGTCTGTTTTGCTTTGCAGAAACAGCGCCAGACAGAGAGATATTTGAAAGATTTGCTTGGCACACGCTAGTCGCTTATATCTTTCTGATGGAGGTGTTACTTATGGAAATGGTCAGCTAGATTTCTAATAGGATGCTGGCATTTGTACAAGTACCTTAAAAATTATCGAATATATTATTAGAAGAAATAACATGCAACTAGACAACAAGACAGGTCAATGAAACGAGATAGTGCATGGATAGAGAATGATTAAGGCGATATTCTAGTTTAACGATTTGGATATTTCAAATTTCTTAAAAACTATAGAATTTAGAATCATGGCTGTAGTCAGAGCAGTAAAATACATTATTATACTCAGTACTACTATAAGTAATGCAAGCAAGACTAATTACCAGTATTGGTACTTCAAAAAATGTAATTACCATTCCCAAGTAATGGTATTGGTATTGGTATTTCACTATTACCATACTTCAGAAGCATTACTTGGCATTATTCAGGATTACTTAGATACTCAGCATTACCTAGCGTTGCCTAACAGTACTTAGCATTATTATCAGCTAGTAATTAGTAGTTAGTAATGCTTTTGAAGTACAGAAATGGCGAAGCACCAATACCTTTACTTGGTAATGGTAGTTACATTTTTTTTTAAGTACTAAAACGGGTAATGGTATTGGTTATTGGTCTTGCTTTCATTACTTATGCTGGCAATTATAAGGGTAGTACTTCTTTTACAACTCTGGCTGTAGTATTCCTATATATAGTATGTACTTTAGATAAACTCCTAATAAGTTAGGTTTTTTCATAATTTTAGCTTTAGTAGTTTTTATTTTTAAGCATATTTTTTTATGTTAGATTGGAGGATGTGTGACCCAGAAAGCCTTATTACCCTAAACAGACTATGAACAAAATGTAGAACTTCGTGCGTACTCAATTTTAAAAATATCATTGAATTTCTTATGAAATACTAAATCAACAATGATATTGATATAAATTACACTTTAATTTCAAATTGAGTATGCTCGAAATTCTAAATTTCATTCATAGTCTATCGAGGTATTTTTAATAATAAACCAAATTACAACTTTCTGAAATAACGGCGCTGTGACAGAAGGACAGACGCTTGATTGATTCTATAAAGGTTCTTGTTTTTCCATTTTGAACTACCAAACCCTAAAATTCATAGATAATGTTAACGAAAACAAGGATTCATGTAATTAATCAAAAGCCTTTCACGCCTGTTCTAGGGAGAAAAAAACATAAATTAGGTGCAGCTTCTTTTTCGGACTTTTATAATAAAATAACATTGATTAATCGTCAATCTATCTCCAATCACGTTTCGATTTGACCTACTTTTTTCCCAGATCATGGATTACAATTAATTTATTTTTTGGTCTGATAGATAAATGACCCTAATCGTATCGTAAACATAGAAAGTGAAAAGAAAGTCCCGGAACTGCTGAAAATTTTTAACCAACATTACAACTTTAAAATCTCAAGTGGGAAAGTCAATTTTTTATTGCCCATTTGGAGTCTGATAAATCTCTACAATACATTGTGCATCATCCACAGAAAACTTTAGTCAAAAATGTCTGTTAATTGTCAATGTCAATTTTGCAACTACTTTTCTGGTTCATTCTGGGACAACTATAACACATAGTTACATCTATTCAATTTTAATTATATAGTTAATTATGGTAACTGACTATAAATATAGAAATTTTTAACAAGTTTGTTAGTTAAACCTTATTAATACATAACTATTATTTTGGTCATTTTGATTACATTCGCAGTAACTTTCAACTAGAAGTCGATAACAATACCTATGGTAGTTTTTGACTATAATTTAATGCTTTATTACAAATAATTGTTGCAGTTAAAGTAATTTTTTGTTCTCGAAAATATTGGGAAATAAATGATTAAAAACTTTTCTCCCGAGAGTTTTGACTGCACAAGTAATAGTAACATATAGTTATTATCATGCTGGTCGAATTTCAATTTAACAAAGTATCTTTAAATATCAAGTAGCCTATTTTCATCTTAAATAAGTCCGAATTTTCAACACTAATAAGTCCAATTTTTCAAATCAAACTTGTTACTTTAAACAAGTCCATTTTAAGTTAAAAATTTGGACATATATTAAATAATAATGAAAAACATTTTGAATTAAACATTTTTACATTGTATTTGAAGTGAAAATTCGTACGAATTTGAAATGAAAATATACTTCTTGATATTTAAAGCGACCTTGTTGAATTAAAATTCGAACAGCATGATTTGAAAATGGCCGGTATTGAAATTAAAAGAGCATATTAACTATTTTTAGTTATCCAATTATTTCTATATTTTTATTAACTTAACAAATTATAAAAATTGACAATTATCTAGTCAAAATTAATGAGAATTTTCTAGAAATACTAGATTTATAGCAATTTTTAATTATTTTTACGAATTTCAAGAATTAGTTAAAATTGATTAGAAAATGAATTACGAATAACCAGAAAAATGTCTATGAGTGACTGAATATAGTATATTTTAAGTTTGTTTTGTGTTTTCATATTTAATAAATAAAAAAAGGAAAAAAAAACTTACAATATCCCGAAAAATGCCTCCTGAGCGTTGAATGATTCTTCCCAATTTTTCTTCGGGACTTTCTCCTTCTCACTTTTTTCCTGCTAACAGGTGTCACACTGTTGCCAACGTCAAACGAGCATGTGCAATAGTTGTCGCAAACGCATTCAGCGATCTGGTTGTCGCACTCCCAGCAAAGCTCACAGTTCGAGAGGAACTCCTGCTCGCTAAATTCGTCGCTGGCGATGGACCAGCGCTTGGCCCTACCGTACGTTACGTTTTCGTCCCTCAGGACTTTGAAGCACGCGCAGCACGTGCCGTCTGCGTTGACCGCGGGCACTTCTCGTAAAAATTCGTTAATCGACGGAAACACATTCGCAAGAGAGATTTCCTTTCGCAAGCCACTGCCACTGGCGTCGGCTTTTTTATACCGACGGCCGCGACGGGTCGATTTCTTGGGCCTGGTCATCCGCCAGTGGCGGGGGTAGTTAAAGAACTTCTTGTGCTCTAGGGTGAAGTTAATGTCCGCATAGGGGATCTTTTCCCGCAAGATATAGTTTGCGGAGTGGATGTAGTCCTCCTCGTTGTTGCTGAACTCAAGTGACGCGTACTTAAGGTCATCATTGAAGGTCCGAACTTCTTGGAAGAGGCACTTTTGCTTTCGTTTATTGCTGGTGGTGCTTCGCTTGTCTGGGTGTGGGAAAGTGTAATCATTTTCGTGCGGGCTGTTGTTGTACTCGCCCGACGAAAAATCATTGTAGAATTCCCTCAGGGTGACTTCGTTCAGCTTCTTGCGTTCAAGATAGTAACTTTTTAGGCGTTTCAGATGCTCCTCAAAGAACGCCTCCAAGTCGCCGATTTCTCGAGTGAAACTTTCGTCAGCGTATTCGCTGAAATTCTTTTTGTTGTAGGCTTTCATGCGCTTCCTGCGGGCTGCACAAAACTCTTCAAATTCCCGCAGGAAGTGATCACTCCCATGCTTTTTTCGACTGTACGTATCCTGCAAGTTAGTCCTTTTCGCCTTTCTTCGTTTCGACGAATTCCTCTGCACCACCGCAGACCTTTTAAAGTACCCCTCGCGGGATATAGACAGCTTCGGTGATTTATTTCTGCGGCTCTGAGTGCCATTTTTCACCTTTCTGCGAAAAAGGTTTTTAGGCTTTGTTAGGGTCAAACTGAACCCTGAGTCACGTGACGACATTGACTTGAATGATTCGTTTTTCTTTTTAAAATTGGCCGACATATCGAGGGATAGGTCCTCGTCTTGGCCAAGATTAAGCTGTTTCCAGATCCGGCCAAGATTTACCGAGTACAATTCCTTCTGGCGAGTGAAAGGATTCGTCTTCACACGCAACGGGTAAGGGATGGAGCTGTCTGGGGATATTATGTCCGTGTCATCGTAAATGTCGACCTCTGGGTCAAAGATGAAAGACTGGTACTCCCTTGTCGTTGCGGGGGAAAGATTATCGTTTGTGTCATTTGCCGAACTCACTGCAAAATGGACTTCTGAGAATGATGAACTTCGAGATGGTGCCTTTTGAATTGGTGCCAGAATTGGGGTTTTTGGGACTTTCTCAGTCTCCGTCACATTTTCTGTCCTTAGCGATTGCAGTTCCTTAAATATTTCATATGTGAATTTTTCGTTCATGTTCCTCTCAGTTTCAATCGAAACCTCCCCATCGACCCCTAAGGCCGAGTCCACACTATCCTTTTTCCCAATGGGTTCCCGCTGAAATGGATCTGGGGTTTTTGAACGATGGCTATCTTCAGTTTGAAGACAATCATCATTACCTGAAATGTGAATGACGATGCTTTCCCCTGTAAAACTGCTCGGGTGACTAGGTAAAATCGTAGGTGGAGGCTCAATGCTTGTTTCGTAAATGAAACTCGTCTTTGAAATAGCTTTTCCATTAACATTTGCCGTCGATACCAGAGATAATGGTTCTGTCGAATCGAAACTCGTTTCTAAGAATTGCTTTTCCGTACTAAATGTCTTGAATGTAATCAAACTTGCAGCGTTTTTCTCACCTTCAAGTCGTACAGAGTCAGCTTTTTCATAGAAATTCTCCTCGAAAACCGTGTAATTACAATCGTCCCTGTCGTAATCGTTCTTGAGACTATCTTGTACTGTTCGGTACTCCTCCTCCTCCTCTACCACTACATTAGACCCTAAGCAAGTACGCGGAAAACTCTCTTCGCCAATTACATCATTGTAAATAGTCTCTGTACTGTTCGAGCCTTGAAAATCTATCGAAATAATTTGTACTTCAGTTTCGTGTGATGATCTTTCACCATTAAGCCGCTCCACCGAGGATTTTCTGCTAAGAGATGAGGCACCTACGAAAATGCCATTCTTCACCTCTGCAAGCGCTGAATGTTGCGAGTTGAGAGGGGAGGGGGTGTAAGTCGGCGTAGTTACAGAATTGCTAATCGCCCTGGCCCGAAGTGCAGCACGCTTCCTTCCCCTATCCAAGTAACTTTTCCGAATGCTAATCCTTTTGAAGGAATCGCTTCTTTTGAAGCTCGCATCGATGATGGCGTTCCCGTCTTTATCCTTGTTTGATTTCTTCTTCGCCCGGAGAAAGTTTCGAATAGACTCAAATGTTAGGGGTTTCATAGCTGTAGAATTTCACTCGATTGCACTTTTCGTAGATTTATGTGACTTTATACACTTTGGAAATGTTTATCAATTTTAGCACCATTTTGTTTTATTTCTTTTGTTTTTAGCACACTGAACAAGGTCACCTTAAAGAATTTAAGATTTTTGTAAATTTATTTTGTTTTATTTTATTTCATTTGGCTATTTTGTGAAAATGTTTTGGGGAACATTAATATTACAAATTAGTATTATATTATCGATTTTGTTACTGCAATAAGACAATATTTTTTTAAGTACATATAGGAGCAAATGAAAAGAAAAAATCGATTGACTTTCTGAATATATGAATATCAATATTTATTTAATACAAAAGTACGAAATAAGATCGCTGACTTTATGAGTAATAATGTGAAGACTGATTGAAGAGAATAAAAGAAGAGAAATTGACGGCGACTAAGCAAAGTCATCATCAAGGGAATCTAAAAAATCCTATTGACAAAATAGAAGACTTGCAGCGAAATGTAAAGAAATAATGAAATAAAAAAGGGCTCCTCTATCATTCAAAGTGAAAGTGAACAGCATTTGGTATCATTATCAGAACATTTACGCAAAATATGAAAAGAATTAATTCGGGGGAAGTGAGAGAAAAATTAATTGCAATTAATTAATTAAATTAATTAAATTAATTGAAAGACGACATCGCAATTTATTCGCAATGAGACATGCAATGTCTATTAGATAAAATGTAAAATAAAATAAAATATAAAAAAAGGAAGTAAACAAATTCGAAAGGCAAGAAAAGTCTATTAAGTTAATAAGAAGAAGTACAACCTATAATAAAAAAAAAATTAATAAGCCGATTTTCCAATTAAGAAATAGATATTGTAAATTAAAGCCAACAATGCCACAATGCAAATTAAATAGTACGCAATGAGCGTAGTTAGTTCATGTAAACCACAGTTGGTTCGTTGGTTGGATATATGCAAAAGATTGATATATCTAAGACCAGGACGAGGAACAGATATACGTAACAAAGATAACAACGGTGGACTGTCACCTTCACCAGACATAACCTTAAAGCCAAAGATAATTATGGAAGCAGTGCGCATATCCTGCAGTATTGCAGTATTGGCATGGAAATCAGTTTTAAGCTATCTTGATCTTGATATTCCAACATACGTTTTTTCCATATCACACCGAAAGTACAAAAATGATGAAAATAGGTTTAACGAAATATGTATTAATTAATTAAATTTAAATGAAACTTTGCAATCATCGAAAAATTCATTATTTTGAAGACGTATTTTAAGAAAATTATGAAACTTTAAAGGAGCTAAAAGCATTTTAATGCTATGCCTTAAACGTAAGTTATATATAATATTTTACATATACATTTTACATATTTTTATTTTATACAATAAGGAACGAACATTGTCGCCTGGGCTCAATACTACGCCTCTTTATGTAAATCTAAAAGCTGCTGTAAGGAATAAAACAAATTCAAGGAGAAACCAAAGTGTCTATCGAATTGATTATATTCAGACCTTTTATACGCTGTCTTGTAGCATCCAAAAGGTTAAATAACGACAATATAAAAAAAATAAAAACAATACTTCAACAGCCAATTCTGATTCAATACCACTTAGGGTTCCTGAAAATACTCCAAATAAACCCAATTCTTGCCGGTGGTACACCCTCGAGAACCACTTTATAGCAATGCTATTGGATGTTTATGATATGGCAAATTTGTAAATATTTATGAAAACCAATTTGGACGTAACCATCCACAAGATTTACATCACCAAAATTGGGAAGTGGGGAAAAAAATAATATAAATATATATAAAACAGCAACATCTTCATCTTAAGACTCCTCCTTAAGACCTAGCAAGGGTCTGGTTCTGGGGCCCCCGAAAGCCCATAAATAATCCCCTGTACTGTCAGACTTAAACAAATCAAATCAGGGAGGGGGCCCGCTCAAATAAAATTTACGTGCCGTGCCGTATTCTCGAGGAATACGTGCGGCGCGGCGGCAGCAATGTTGCAAGCAGGGAGGAGGACATAAACAGGATTTGAGTAACAGACTGGAAAAATTCTATCCCATTCCAATATCCACTGTGGACTGTGACGAGCTGACTCCAGCAGGCTGGCTGTAGAGGGCGCACTGCACAGCAGAAATCTTGGCACAGGTTATGGCTGCTTGTCTGCATTTTGGGGCCCTACCCAACCCAGCCCCCGACTAGCAGCATAATTTTGCGAAATGTCTGGGAACCGAATGTGGAGCAGCATTCTGCTGTTGTGCGATTCGGTGTAGTGGGTTTCTGATGAGCGTGGAATTATTTACACGTTTTCCAGACATCCCTCCTAGTCCTAGCTCTCACTTGCTGCCATTATCGTAAATTTTTGGTCGAGTCGCACTCGGTGGCACAGAACTCAATTCACTCCATGTCGAAATGAAATTAAAATTTTTCTCGTAATTAAGCCGATTTTATTAGGCCATTATTCTAGTGGTTTGTTCCAACAGTCTAATTGATAGCAAGTGTTGCGCAATTAGGAGATGCACCGTGTGTTAGGGAAATATCGCCACCGGATGTTATCGCAGTTCGACCTTGCGCATTGAAATTGTGGGAACCCAACTATAATTGTTATTACCCTACATAAATTGAGGATACTGGAGCTAATATATGTTGCTTGTCAACAGAATTTCGAAACTTGAGAATTTGCGAAAGTCGATGTCGAAATATCGGCGACAAATATAAAAAATATAAAAATTACACTGTGTGATGGTGATTTCGTATCAAAACAAGTAATATGTCTTTTCAATCAATAGTATGAATATTTAGTTACTATATTAAAATACGAGAAACTTTAATACTTTCCGAAATATTCCGTGGAATTCACTTTTTTCCATAAGTCGACTACTTCATACAATAGTGAATGAAAATTACTGTTTGCGCACGCTCATGAAAATCGTATTCCCGAAGGCGCTTTGTAATTGCTATAAATCAGTGGTATTTTATATATGTATAGCTCTCTTTTGATTTGTGTTACGAGCTTTTTCCACGTTTCGTTATTTTTTAATGAATTTTTAAAAGTGGCCATAATACGGAATTTTGTAGTTTTCAAACCTATTTTTTTTTTTAATATGACGTGATAGGATATTTTTGTTTGCAAATTCGTAATCTAAGGAAAAATTCCTATAGAAATGATATATGACTTGTTCTGTAACAAATTAAATATTAAATTTTGTCGCACAGTGTTTTTTGTCTGTGCAAAACTAAGAATATAATTTTATGTACACGTGAAATGTTTGAAAAAAATCGAAATCTTTACGGACTTTTCTCAAAAACATTTGTTGTTATCAAAGAAAGGGATTCAGGACAGTTTTATAAGATATTTTATATCGTTTATCCTTAACATTCTATAGTTTCCTCTTTCATTGTTTTTGGAAAATAAACCGAAAATGAAAACAAACGCTCAACTACAACTTCAAGTCTGACAGATCAGCTGTAATAAATGACATAACTTTGAGCAAAATGTCCATCCAACTTCAAGGCAGCTTAAAATCGAAAGCTGCAATATTGAGTTGTCTTATTGAGTTTCATTGGATTAAGACTCAAGCCAGCTTAAATGCTGATATTCTGTTTCTATCTTTAAGCTCACAAAATTGAATTAAATGAAATTGAGAGAATTTTTCCTGCCGACAATTTTTCAATATATCCAATTCGCGCGAGAATGTTCTTCAAATACAGCAAAAGAATGAGAAAGGATGAAAACCAATCACTCCGAATGAAAGAGAATATTCTCATCTTTCATTCTTTTGCTGACGGTGAGATCGAACGGGTTGAAACAAGGAAAAATTGAAGCGTTTTGTTTTGTGATTTCTAACGGATCTATATCTATATATACGGATCAAAAATCTAATATAGATAAGAATGTGTCCTAAGAACCCTGATTTTTCAAATTGCTTGTTATGTGAATCTTATTTAGTGCACTATCGACGATATTGATGAAACAAAGATCTAGATTAAGAGCTCTATTATGAAAGTCGACTTTTATCGACTTGACTAGCGAAGACACTAATTTTCTTATTATCCCAGCTTTGAAAATGTGTCTTCGCTAGTCGAGTCGACAGAAATCGACTTTCATAATTGGGGCCTAAGTGGTGAAAGTATTAATAAGCTACTGTTAGTCAAACTAAATCATAATTTGTTAGATTTAATAAGTTTCCAAGACAATGATATAATTTAAATTAATTTTCTTCAGCAAAAAAAAATATAAATTTAAAAATGTGGAAATGCACCGAGTGAAAACATAAATCAACATAATCGGCCTATTGCTAAAAGAATGAAAAAGAATATGCTTTTTAACTTTTTATCATTCGCGAATGTAAAAGATGTGGGAATGAATAATTTCATTCTGTCACGAAAGAATGAAACCGACTCAAGCATAGCGAGATTACTTCATTCGAGAGAGAATGAAAGCTAAATTCTCCTAAGAATATTTTTCTAACTCTTTAATGTGAATTTTATCTCTTTAGTGAATTTTATTTATGTGCAAAAAATGGAAACGTAAATTTACTAACCATGATTTTTAATGTTTTTATCTATAATGTGAACAAAATTTATCAATCGGCACCGTATTTATAAATTATATTTTAGGAAAAATGCGTTTAAAAGTAACAAGTATTATTCTACTACAAAATGAAAATATCGAAATATTGTTAATAAATGTACCTTTCGTTTAAAAGCAAATGGTTTTATTGTCACTAATACTTTTAAAATAATCGATTCCATATTTTGATTATTTTCCCATGTGTTTGGCTGTATGTAGCGGAGCCCCGTAAATTAAGAACAATAAAACCTTATCAAAGTATTTATTTCGACTACTTTAAATGTATTCAAATTTAGTGTGGTTGTTTTGTGTTTTGTGCGGGAAGAAAATTTAAGTATGCTATAATTATGGCAATTTTTATATAAAATTTTCGATGTTGAAAATTAGTCTTTTCTTTCAATGGATCACAACTTCTTTGAATTATGTTTAAATATAATATTTCTTGTGATAAAACCATGTAGAAAATCAATTTTTTCCCCATAAAAACGTACGAGGTCTGCCATAATTACATACAGCAGGTATTTTTATAGCATAAATAAGAAAAATATTCCCTCTCACTATTCACTTTGGTTCTTGTTTTTGTTCAATCAATCACAGGCCAAAGTTAGCAATATATGTCTTCTTTTCAAGGCTAAAACCATTTGTCTATTGATGGCCAATGATCGAATAATGCTTCATTTTTGGTTCTATTATCCGCACCCTAAGCTCCATAACTAAAATTCCTTCTCATCATACAAAGTAATAATCCAAGAACGTAGATACATCTTTCTAGCAATATATCAAATTCCGCCCACCTGAAGCAGCCTAAGAAATCCTTTTGTGCAATGTTTGCCCGTTAGATTCTATATTAAAGTTCACCTTAGACCCCGTTTGCATCGTCGATCATCCGCAAGAACCCAGTCAGTTTGAGTTTGCATCTTCTAATCCCATCATCTCTCATTTCAAGCAAATGGATGCGATTGAATGAGCTCGCTAACAGGCGCGGGCAAATCGCAACAAATGAAGCCAATCAAGCGCACCGACCCAAATCAGTCAGTCACCAAATGACAAAACATCGCGTCAAGGTGAGAAACTCATCTCATCATTGATGCTGGGAAATGACGTGGACGTTGGAAAAAATCGCCGCCATTGCGGCCAATTACCCGTTAATTGCCGCACTCTTGCAATATGTCGGCTCTCAAAACAATGCCCAGTAACTGTTTTTTACTGAGTGCCGGTAAATGCCAAGATCTGTTCGTTTGATTTTTTAAGTCATCTCCTTGAAGCCGTCTTGAGCCATCCTGAGGGCTTCGCGCGGCATCAAAGCCATTGCCAATTGCAGCAATCTTCACTCATGTGCCTGGAAATAAAGATGGTATCTTTCGATCGAACCATTTTGGCGCTCTGTCTTTCCAATTTCCACTGGTCATCATGATGATGATCACTCGCGATCTTGCAACCGTAACACGATCACATGAATCTACCAGGGAAACCCAACTCGCTCCGACCTGGAGCAATACCGCGAAAATTGCGGTGAGCGGTCCGTTTAACAATGAGCTTGAGTACGCCGCCGCCGCGGTGTCGATTGTGGTGGTAGTGCAAGCAGCGCGAGTATGCGGCCTAAGTGCGCCGATATTCAAAATTGCCGCTCATGTGCATCGATCCAGGCCACCATCGTCGTCGTCGTCGTCAGGTGGGATCGCTGTAGGCAGCCGGCGCGCGTTCAGCCCCAACGCCAGCTTCATTGTGATTTTCCCCGGACGCAGACCGCGACGAGAGCAACTCGCATTGGGATGGTCTGCATCGCGGATACGGTTATCTATCGCACTAATGTGCTCAGGCGCGCTTTCTTGTTGTAAACCCGTGTTTAGGCGTTTCGACACTATCTTCGCCGCCATGTGGCTTTCCAGATCAAAATCATTTTAAATTGGAAATTTCTCTCTGAGATTTGTTTTATTATTCAAATTGGAATTTTACTTGATTGCAGTAATTTCATTGCCACCTGGTTGCGCAATATTATAAAAATAGCATAAAAGTGCTAATTGAAAATTTCTGATCATATTAGTATCAGACAATAGCATGGATAATTGTAGACACATTCAAAATATTCATATAAAACGTTTTACATTTATAATTACTGAATCCAATTTGAAAGTATATCGCATTAAAGGTACAGAATTTATTAAAATTACAAGCTTACCTACTGTTAAAATCGGACAACAAGTTTAAGAAACAGAACAGACATGTTAAAATTTAACGTAAGTTAATTCCGATTCCGACATGCCTCGTAAAAGCACACATCAACCTGATGATTTATTACAATTTATGGTAAAATTATTATTATTATGGTGACGAAACAATATTTGTCTTAATTAGACAATACGTATAACGCAACATCAATATCGGAGATAAATCCTAAAGAAAAGTACGCTGTAATAATTCTCGACGATAGTAGAAAACGTTGCCAAGGTATAGATTTTCCAAAATTTTATTCTTAAAATATTTTTATTTGTTTCTGTCTTTTTGTGCCTACCTACTAAATTTCATCATGCGTGCCCAATAATTGTCCAATATATTCCTTATAATATTATTTCGTAAGTGCTACGTTTTTTCTTCTCTTAAGGAATTCAATTAGTCAGATGTGTTCGAACTTATGAAGCCCACTAACTAAATTGGAAAATCGACCTCGCTTTTTGGAAAGAAATGGTCGACTTCCTTCTACCTTAATTACTTTAATTGAAATTTATATGCGTGTCACGTCGACAAATGTTTCGGACAAGATTTACAAGAATCTATCCCAAATGGGAAGCTCATTGAAATGTAATTAGGCAGCAGTTACTTTCAAAAGTTCGCTCTTTTTATTATTTTCTTTCTTTTATACATATTTTGTTTTGCCCGTCACGTTACTCAGCAAATTAAAATTAAGTGCTAATTCTAAGCAGCTTGCGCGAGCCCGCGTACCCGCGAGTTGGGCCTGGTCAGCGTCCAGTGAGCGCTGGATTAATTCTTGCTTGAGTCTAACTGTGTTTGGGCCTGATGAATTACTTTGTGGCCGTGTCCCAGTTTTGACCCTTTTTATTTTTTCTTATACTTAAAAATAGCGTCTAGCTAGCAACTACCGTTTCGGCTGCGATCGCACCGATCGGCATTAAAACCAAAGTTTCAGTACATACAGCAAGGAACCTAATCGCTTCGAGCACACCTCAAAAATGCAATCGGATTGTTCATATTAATCCCAGGTGCAGCCTGCACTTCACTGCAGGGTATAAATTGCTCTAGAAACCTGTCCGCTGGAAATATCATGATCGAAGGACTGTACTTTGCCCGCAGGTGGGGACCTTCTACATCAGAGGGGTCCAACCTTTCGTTATAATAGTCAACAAATTTCTTTTTACATAAAAGTTATAAAGGGTGGGTTATCTCTTGGTTTCTCTTTAAATTACAAATTATTTTGAGATAGACATCTCTTTCATATTGAAAAAATTGACAGAAATACAGTATCATATCTCCGCAATATGATCGATTTACGTTCGAACAACGTTGGGAAATATTGCAAACTTATTTCCAAAGTGAGTGCTGTTTTGCCGAAACAGTGGGAATTTTGAAAAGAAATTTCGATAGAATTCGCGCTTGTTGTACGCAACTGCAATTTGACGACGTTGGAATTTTGTTGTAGAATGCCGTTAAGGAACGATGTTATACTGACAATTCAGAAAAGATTCAGGCACTTAAGCACAATATCGATTGAGCTATTCGAAAATGTGCTGCATATTTGGGTTGACAGGATGGATTATGGTTAATTAGTTAAATAGTTTCAAAACTCACACTTAAAACTTGGATTTTGATTTTCTGTAGTGAAATAATAGTGTAATGAACATTTCACAAAAATTCTACTTCAATTATTGATTTTATCGCCATGGTTCTTGGCGATATCTCCAGTCCTTCAAACGATATTAACAATTTTGTATTACCAAAATTACAATATGTTATTTTTTGCATTATTGGGAACATAAAAATGAGTAGCACATTTGTGTTCTTTTTTTAATATATATGTTTCATAGTAATGCTAATAAATCATGTTGAATACGTTAATGAGTTTTAATTCCTTTCATTTTTATTATCTCATATATTCATTAACTTCTAAATACTAGTAAAATTTTCTACAATTTACTTATTTTTGCAGGATAATTAAAAAAAAAAATTTTGCAATCCCACGGTAGAGCCCGTACTACAGGTACGGCTTAGGGGTCTACAGATCCTAAATACCGCCCTGGTTCTCACATCGCCGGACTACTTTACGGCCCACTTTAATCTGATCCCACCGATGATCTGGGGAACAATGAGCCTATAAATTTCTGGAAACGAGGTAGAAGCTGCCTTGACAGTTCTTCTCGCGTGTGAGCTAACTTAAGATAGCCGCATCGAATCAGGTGAGATTGGAGCGGGTGCGCGCGGGCAAAATGCGCCGCGCCGCGATGACGACAACGAACGACATGGATCAGAAGATCTATGATGCAAGCAGGCGCACAATGCAAGGCTGGCAGCATAAAAATCACTAAAAATCGTTGACAACAATGGCGAACTTTGTCCATCCCTCCCCGCATTGTTTGCCAGCAAGCCGATTACCTGGCCAAATGGAGAAAATAACTTTCTGCTTGAGTAAGACATGCGACCTTGGGCCCGTCGACTTAATTATTTATTTCTCCTGGTCGCGTTCATCGCGTTCATCCAGGTGATTAAGCATTTCATTGAGCGCGGGGAGAGAGAAAACAAAAGCATCAAAAAAAGGGAAATTTCGCAGGTTTTTCACGAGGCACCGACGACGATTGCTTTTTGTCAGGTGATTTTGCACGTAATAGCGCCGACGATTTCATCCATTTCGGTCTCAATTTTTAGATTTAGAATGGACTATTTATGGAGTCGGTTCGTTGCCGATTGGGTGCTCAGATGAGGGTTCAGAAATTACAAACTATTGAAGAAATTTCGTTGAATCGTGACATTTTATTTTTGGAGAAGGAAAACAAAATCCGATTAATGAAATCGCTAAATTCTGGCTTTTTGATTTTTAGAAAGGCAAAAGTCAGTTTAATTTTATGTAATTGATAGTTAAATCGTAAAATTGGTTGTTAAATTTTTTTTTTTTTAGTCGCTAATTTTGTACGAAGATTTAAAATTAGTACTGCTAAAAATTCTCTTTTTGGTTTTTATCTGATGTCCATTTACGACCTTAGATGTTTTTGTTAATTATTAGCTAAAACATTAGCTTTACAATGTCTTTGAACGAAACGCCTTGGATTATGTTGCTTAAGCTCACATTTTATTTGGGTGGCCTTTCCTCGAGAGTCAGATGCCTCTTTCTTATTTACCTTTTATTATGGGCTTCATTCATTATTCGAAGAATTTACAAAATTTGCAATTCATTCATTCATTCTCAGCTCACTCGAAGGCAAATGATCAAATGAAATTCCGTAAAATGTTAGCCCATCGTTTTATTGTTTTCGAATCAGAGGAAGGACAAATAAGGAATTTAATAAGGCTGATTAAGGGTCCCAGCTTTGAAGAATTGGTTCAGGTTTTTATACTTAAATTAACTTAAGTATTATTTGCAGATAAATTTTTGCAAAGTCATTTTAATGGTATTTCCGCCATATCAAGTTGAAGCTTTTGAAACTAGCTAATTTTACAAGTTCCTCACTGAGAGGAAAAAACGGCAACTTTTTTTATATTTAATAAAATTTTACTAGAGTAAATGAAAATGACTTTGTAAGGAATTCTTCCACACAGTCTTAAAAAAAATTTGTCTTTTTACATTTTACATTCTTTATAATAACAAAAATCGATTTTCATTATAATCATATTTCTTAAACGAATGTCAACAAACTTCCTTATAATGTAGATTTTCTAGTGTTTTCTTATGTTCAATTTTTAGTTTAGATGTAAAAACTAAGTGTAGACGACAGATTTAGGATATGATACTTATTTTTACCAAGACCTAAATTTTAAATTTTGAGTTGTGTGTCATTCTGTATAAAAAATCGATGTTCTATAACTCTCGTGTTATCATTTTTATGTTAAAAATCAGCATGCGTATATCCACATCTATAGACCTGATCTTTTCACTTCTTTCTATCACGAACCAGAGCAGAAAATATGTTCATCTAGTAAATAACCATATAAACGAAATGAGTACGTTTGACCGAAAGAAAAAAACACATCATTTTCCTTCGACGGAATTCGCTTAATTTCCTTAATTCAGCAAAAATATATGATGATAACCAATCATCGAAATCACCGTGCGCATCGCAATAACAACCCGAAGCCCAATTATTCTGGCAGAAGTGGCGCGGCGGCTGCGACTCAACACTTTCTTGATCAGGCGGTCCATCTCCCTCACGAGATGCTAATTATAAAAATTTCCCGATGTAAATTGCCCCCAGGTGCACAAAAACAATTTCGATCTAATTCTTCTGCACGTACCAATAATCATCGCGATAACGGTTAATAAAGTAATAACACTTAGACTCGTCATGATATAAATCGCACAGAAAACCGCCGCCGCGTCCTACACCTTCGACAAACACCTCAAGTTATGTAATTGGTGTGAAAATCAGATTGGCCGCGAGATGCGAAGGCAAAATTAATTGTTACTTCGTGAAACTGCAGCCGCGTGCGGTCTGTCGTTGTTCGGGCGAAAAATCAAGTTTACCAAAAATTACCACACCGACAAGGGTTAATCGGTAAAATTGAATGGAATGAAAATTAATTTCATAATTTGACTGCTGGTTCATAAATCACAACCAACACCTGGCTGCTGGGTGTCAGACAGGAATGTTCGGCGACAGGCTGAAATAAGCTTGCGACTTGAAATTTTGCTACACTGAGAAAAAAAAACCCAATGTTAATTTGAAATGTGTTTCATATCAAAAGCAATTTCATATTATTTTCAATACAATTGTAGGTGACTATGTAACTATCATTTTATACATAAAAATATCATATTAACATTTTTCGTTTCAGTTTAACATTGAAATCTTTTATAATTTTTTAATCATTACAATGGTTTTTTAAGATTTTTAAATGTTCTTTATAAATTGTTTTCTTTAAGCCCGATAAAACTTTATTTTTAAAAAAATAACACAAAACCGCCACCAAGACTATTCGTGACGAGCGCATTTTGTTAGTCCAATTTTGGGTCACTTTTTCGAGGAATGTTGGTCATATGTCATAAATAACACTGGCAATATTGGCTTCCAAGTTGTCAATTTTTTCTGGTTTATCAGCATAAACAACGTGAACCTTTTCATAATCAAAAATATTCGCCCGTGAAGCCGGAGATGTCAGGAATTGTTTAGACAGTGCATCCATTTCTACTTTCCATATAATTATACTTCACAAATTCAATTTTTACAAGCTTAACATTTTTGTTTGTTTAGGTCAAATCTTGGCAGTCGATTTTGACCCACTTCTGATAATCCGACTGAATTGAAATTTTGCATACACGTGTAGTGTTGATGACAATACACTTTAAAGATTTTATGTACTAAAAATTCAAAATGACAGTTTCAATATGGCGGAAAATTTTGTCATTTAAGTTATGATCCAACTCAAATTCTATATCTAAGGATATCCAGAGTTATTTTTGATCAAAATTTGGAAAGTCAACATGGCGGCTTCAATATGGCGGACGAATTTTGTCATTTATGGTCCCATCCAGCATATTGCGAAATTCCTCAATGGCGAACAGTAGACGCGTCGTGTTTGGGCTTGTGTTGATTGGCTCGCAATGTTGATAATAAATATTCTCATTAAAAAACTAAACCAAATTAACCGGAAAGGGCCTTGCAGCAGTGATGCGTTACTGTACATCGCGAGATTTGTAATTTATTTATTTTCTTCATTATAGTTTATTTTAAGGAAAGCTTGTTTTTAAAAGGTTTTTTACAAAATATTTAAGACTTATGTGTTTTCAAAAATTTGGTTAAAGCCTTAATATCAGTATTCTGCTAAAACTTGGGATAAAATACTACTGAAAACAGTAGGTGAAGGTGCCAACTCTAACTGTCGCAGTCGTGAGAAATAGCTCAGGCCCAGTGTTTTGTTTTTTGCGGAGAAAAAATCCATTCATCAAAAACGACCTTAGAAATTGGCACTCAATTTGCACTTATTTCGGTCGGGCATTTCATAACCGGGCCAGGTGCAAAAACTACGGTGCTCATAATGCTCATAACTCTGCACCTCAGGCACTTTTACCACTTTCAGAAAAAAGATTTAAGAGGAACTTGGGCCTTCTTTCTTCTCACCTGATCTCGGCTCAGCCACGGCGAGCATTCGTCTTTTTTCTCGGTATTTTTTTATCCGAACCAGACGACGTAATGCGACATTCTAGTCACCTGCTGAGTTCACAAGCAATAGGTGCGATTAATGCTTTTTTGCCGTCTGGGCCGCTTATTGTTGCACCTCGTTTTTTTTCGGTTATCTTCTCAAGACTTTCTTAATTGTAAATTGTAAACAAGCAGCGAACGAAAAAGTGAAATTCCAGAGCCCTCAACGAACGAAGTCACGGCGGCGGATCACTTCAAACTTCGAATGCTATTCTTGCCGCCGCGCCACCGCCCGCGCCGCTGGCTGCCGATTTAAGAGAAAACATTATTTCCATCTAATGCACCTCTTACACTAATTCCATCATTAATTTTAATCGAAAATATATTCCACGTATATTTTCGCTACTTAGCCGGGCTCTGGGCGCCCCGAGAAATGTGGGCCAATTTGGCTGGAAGCCGACCCGCGTTAATGGACTGATATAAATGGGCCGGCTGTGCGGTCAGCGCCGAATGCCGACCGCCGCTGCGCCGGGCATCCGTCCGGCAATTGCTCCAATCTCGACTAAGACGGTGGGCGAAAGAAAAGAGGAAATGATTGATGACGTGAAGGTGGCTTTAGCCTAGGCCCCGTAGGAGAGATATTGAACTTTTCTATTTCTTCAATTGTTAGCGCACCCGAAGAAGTTTCTTTTTCGCTCACTTGGCAAAGCGGATCTTGTTAACTCTGAAGGCCTTCTTATGCGGTTAACGGCGGAATTTGGATAAATTATGTACCATTAAATTCCGTGCGATATTGGCTTCCGTGTTTGCAGCTCACAACGCAACATTAAGCGGAAAAAATCAGATCTCTTTGATGAGCCTGCATCACATGACCGCTTCACTCACGTGGGTTCTATTTTCTGTAGAGTGAGGTACATAACAAATTCAAATTGATTGCTTTTTTTTTGGTTACATATTATTCTATAGAAAAGTTTTTTATTCAAATAACATTCATATGAGAAAATCATAGAGCAAGGTTTCTAACTTTTGAAGGTTCATGATGGGTCAGGGATCAGAAAAAGTGTAATTCTGGATTAAAAACTACATGATATTCTTTAAACCTTTAAATAACTTCTTTAATTAAAATTATTTTTAAAAAAATTTCCATTTTTCCGCACGTTCTCTTAAAAATATGTTTTACGATGACCTCTACAGATAAAAAATCTAAACGTAAAATCTGCGTATTTGTTGGTTCTCTTATAATTTCCTACCCTTGATATTTATTTGTGTCTATTAATTTTAATAAAATATTGTTATATCAAATTTTCGTTCGCCATATTGAATTTTCAAATTTCATTATTCGGAACCAGCGACACAGAAATTCCTAGAGTACCAATTTAAAATCATCAGTCACCATATTGAAGCCACTAACGTAACCTAAGACCTAAATGAAAATCCCATCAAAATTCGTTCAGTATTTACTACGTGACTTGGCGCACCATCAAAAGTTTATTGATAAAGAAATGAAGAGCTTGTATAATCGAGAATAGAATAAGTTGTAGTCCATTTTAAAAACCGTGTTAGCTTATAGTTTATTACAATTATGAAAACAGATCCTAAAACCGGATTACTGAGGTGCGTCCCCGTAAAGTATTTTTTTGTAGCATAAATCAACCATTTTCATCTATCTTTTATCAGTCAACACACCCCACAATACGTTCAGAGGTAAGAGGTCAATACTGCAGGGGGTGAAAGGTCAGACCGAGACAAGCAAAAAATCGTATGGGTGGGGGGGGGGGCATCTCGCACCGTTTGGCAGTTACAGGGTGATTCGTAAATCAGGATTTTGCCTTATATGGGAAGCGCTCTTGTATTTTTATCTTTTTTTCTACGCATCGCAGCGGCCCCAAACTGATTTCAAAAAATCACTATGTGGAAGCCCTTTCCAAAAAAGTTTACACCACCCCCCTATCCCCAACCCCTTGGCCACAATCCCCCCTGGAAGTTGAAAAAATGAACTTTTATTTCACGATTTTTCATCTTTCGCCCCACTTTTCTCCGAAATTCATGTTATTAACATACCTACTTTTTATTTTTTTTAAGTTGCCTATCTAATTACCTTTCCAAAAAGGTGCAACATGCCCAGGTAGAAAAGGGTTGCAAAAGTCCTGAAATTAAAACATCCTCACAGGTACCTAATTACTTTATTGCACCATAATGGAAAATGTCGTTAAGTAAACAATTTTTATGACAGCAAGTTCGGAAATGTTTGTTTAGGAAACAGAGGTAGTACATTTTTATTATTTCAGCAAAACAGTAATAAAATAATAAATGTAATCTCGTTAAATAGCGTTATTAGTTTATTATATCCAGCATTGACTCTTAAGTATCCTGACGCTCCGTTTCTAATACCTCCTATGAATTATGGTATAAAAATGGGTAAGTTTGAAGGACATTGACCACAGTTGAAGAAGCAATCGATAAAACCGGGTGTTTAATAGAAAAAATTAAGATAAAATGGCAGAATTCAGTGTTGAAGAGTCTGCCGATATAATTTACGTGTACGGTTTAGTAGAAGGAAGTGATAGTAAGGCCGTACGAGAATACCAAAGGAGATTCCCGAATCGGCATGTACCCAAAAGAAAGGTATTTTCAAGGACTTTCAGAAGGTTAAAAGAAACCGGAAGTGTAACCACCCCCAGAGCAGAAACGCGAGCAGGAAAATCGGCCCATTCAGCGGACCCTGACCAACAAATCCTCAACATCGTCAGGAACAGCCCTGTAATAAGCATCAGGCAGGTCGCACGAAGGTCAGGATTGTCTTCAGGGAGAGTTTGGACCGTTGTGAACCGAGAGGGACTACATCCATACCACCATATCCCGGTCCAAGCACTACAGGAAGAAGATTCCGAAAGACGATTGCAATTTGCACTTGGCTGTTCGAGTCTGACATAAAAAACAGAAGGTTTCTAGACCGAATTCTGTGGACGGATGAATCGCAATTCACCCGGGATGGCATCACAAACTTCCACAACCTCCACACCTTGTCAGATGTGAACCCACATAGGACCAGGTGTCGGTCCTTCCAGCAAAGATTTAGTGTCAATGTCTGGGCTGGCATCATCGGCAACCAGTTGATAGGACCCTTCATCTTGCCCCAAGTGCTGAATAGTCAGCTATATTCGGACTTTTTGGAGAATACCCTCCCGGATCTGTTGAAGGACATCCCCCTGGCCACCAGAAGCGCAATTTATTTACAGCTCGACGGAGCACCTGCGCATACTGGGAACATTGTTAGGGCAACGTTGAATGAACATTACTCAGAGCGCTGGATTGGACGAGGTGGACCGATTCTTTGGCCTGCTAGGTCACCGGACCTTACCCCACTGGACTTTTTCTTATGGGGAATGATGAAAGATGAAGTTTACTCAAGACCAATCAACACCAGGGAAGAATTAGTTACCAGGATTGGGACTGCAGCCACGAAAATACGGGAGAGACTGGCTACCATAGACCTCAAACGTGAAATAAAACGAAGGCTACTTGCATGAATCGAAACTAGCGGAGAACATTTTGAACAGCTTTTAAAGGACATACGTTTTAATTGTAATTAGTTTTTAAGCGAACAAAATGTATTTTTTAGTAAACTTAAGTATAATTTCCTAAAAATTCGAATTATCATGATATTCTGTAAAAGGATTTTTGTAAATAAATTTTCGTATCCTTTGCCTACCTGGGCATGTTGCACCTTTTTGGTAAGGTAATTAGATAGGCAACTTAAAAAAAATAAAAAGTAGGTATGTTAATAACATGAATTTCGGAGAAAAGTGGGGCGAAAGGAGAAAAATCGTGAAATAAAAGTTCATTTTTTCAACTTCCAGGGGGGATTGTGGCCAAGGGGTTGGGGATAGGGGGGTGGTGTAAACTTTTTTGGAAAGGGCTTCCACATAGTGATTTTTTGAAATCAGTTTGGGGCCGCTGCGATTCGTAGAAAAAAAGATAAAAATACAAGAGCGGTTCCCATATAAGGCAAAATCCTGATTTACGAATCACCCTGTAACTGCCAAACGGTGCGAGATGCCCCCCCCCCCTCCACCCATACGATTTTTTGCTTGTCTCGGTCTGACCTTTCACCCCCTGCAGTATTGACCTCTTACCTCTGAACACCCTGTATAGTTTGAGATAAAAGAAAAATGGTATTAGATTGTATACAATTTCTTTCTATACTGTATATACTATACAGAAATAAACAACAAAGCTTTCTAGTTAATTATTAAAATTAAAAGCTCTGCGCCTCTTAAATAGTCATATCTTGACAGACAAACAATATATTGAAATTAGACATTCTATTCTACTCCAAGTGTCGCGGAACTTCAAAAATATTCTAAAAATCCTATATAAATTCTGTATAACAATGCGCCCAAAAATTTTAGTATTTGATACATGAAAAAATCTTTCTCATTCATCCTGTTAGTATTTCTAGAAAGAAAAATGAATCAATTTGTCTAGAATTTCGAACGGATGCACGATTATAAATAAAAGACACAACATTTTTTATGTTCTGCCACAAAGTCTTAATGGCAAAATTAGACAAAAACGGTAAAATCAATGTCTCTATATTTCTTCCACATCCATTTCTATTCAGACATTGGACACGAGCAGCCTTCCTGTTCGGACATAGGACAACAAAAGGCACAAATGAGCGTGCGATGAATAGTGCAAAAATCCATCAAGTGCCGTGCTTGTGGAGCTTGTACAAGTTAAACTTCGACTAGAAGGGAATATGAAAATATGAAAAACTCTTCAAAAAGACAATAACAATAGACAGCCCCAGCGTGGCAGAACTTTATGGCCGTTCAACTATTTTTATGGGGAATAAAAATGGCAACAAAAATGGCAGCTCGGCAGCCGAATGGGCAGCGTAAATGCCGCATTTGAAAGTAAAAACCAGTTAGGGTTAGGTTCGGTTCGGTCTCCAGAGGAGTCGGCGAGCGCGCGCTGTACCGTGCCGTGCGGCTCTGCGACCGAGGAGGTGAACAATCTTTCCCGTCCGATCTCTGAGTGATCTTCCTACTTCGGCTTGTCTTAGGTAATTGAGTTTAGCTAACGGCGATGTGCCTATCGATCTGGCCGGAATGGAATGGCCGCGGCACGAACAGGACTTCTATTCCTATAAAATCTGCGCGCGCAGCTCAACTCGTCAATATTTTCCTGCGCGCAACGCCGCCGTCTCCCCACGGCCATATTGTTTTCTGTTGTTGTTGTTACCGCAATTGTTGCTCAATTTTATATTAATTTAAAAAAAATCCCTTCAGCCGTTAGATTCGCATGCACAAAATGCACGTACAAGTAAAGTGCTATAAAAATTGATGCTCAATAATTGCAGGAAAAAAAAAAGTAATGCCCACTGCACAGAGCAAACTCGCAACTCTGAGGAAAGTAATTAGACAAAAAAAAAAAAAAAAAAAAAGAAGCAAAAACGAGTTCACATTTATGGTAACCCCGGAAAGACGTGAGTAGAAATTGTTTCATTTCAAGGTCTTGTCGAACAAGTGAAAATCTCTCGCGGTTTTTCCTTAATCGATTTATTGAAAGCCACCATGAAAGTGGAAGCAGCGATAGTTGGTTTACTTTTCTTTTATCGATTTAGAGGAACCGCCTCGCAGATATCACTGAAAAAATAATACAGGTAGATATTAAAAAAACAAAAAAAACTGACTTGGTTAATTTTTTTTTACCATAAAAGTAGTTCAAAACAATAAAAATTAAGTCCAGCCAACCAAAAAGACCAACCAAATGCTTTTTTACTGGCTACACTCAGAAAAATATTTCGTAAAATATGTAGAAATTATTTAGTAAATATTTTTCATATTTTTACAAAATGTTCATACATTCAACAATTTTTCAATGGTTATTCAAATCAAATATTGTTTAAATTAGCCAAGTTTATGCTATGTTGTTGCCCTTCGTTGATTTCATAAATATATACAAAAATGGAAATTCTTTTGTTTGTTGCTCAACAACGCCTAAACCCTTGCATCAATATTTCTAATATTTTATCCGAGGATAGTACATATACCAACTTAGCATACAGACTAATTTTTTTTTTTTCGGATAATAATTAAAGTTTCAAAATGGCGAAAGAAAATTTGAAATTTGAAGCGATTTTCATGAAAATTGATACTTGAGGGCTTTGGGGAATGCTGACAAACATTTCTCGATTTCAACGGATTGTAATTTAAATTAGTAGAACGATTGTCTTGAATCCACTAATTTTGAATATTACTACAAATCTGCTGTCCAAATTTAGAAATTTAAATCAATTGTTTTCATTTGAAGTACCAAAGTCAAAGAATATATTTTTCAATAGTGTACAAGCTCTTTTATAATATAAGTGAAACACTTTTGTTGCAGAGAGAAGCAGGAAAGCCTTGCATGAAAAGTTTTGTTGTTGGTGTTATTTTAATGAATACTTATTTAATTGTATTAATTCTATAAATCATATAAGTTTTCTTTTTTATTATATCTAATCTATCAAGACTTCGTAATTTTAAAGTTACTATCGTTGATTTAACAAACTTTAAAAGAGAGAAAATTAAGCTTAACAAAATTTCTTCTTCAAAACTACGAGACATTTCGTTAAATAAAATTTTTAAATGATAAAAAATATTATTGGTTTTACGATAAGATTAAGATATAGCTTAATAGTATTTTATCTTAAAAACTGCGACAAAATTTGTAAAAGATATATTTTTAAACGTTACCCAAATTATTGTCAGTTTTACGAGAATTTCTACGTTAGCTCGCAATTGTTGGTGTTTTTCGTAAATCTTATTTAGTTTTTTCTTTTTATATCTTACCAAAATATTTTTCTGGGTGTAGTTTACTATAACAAAAATAATTTGTAAAAAATAGAGGCAACGATTTAGGGCTCTACGCGACAAAGTTTTTGTTCATCGTAGACTTGTTTTTTTTTTCCAGTCATAGAACGATTTCCTTGAAATAACACTAACCAATTTAATTCTCAGTAATTTCTCTAAATTTGTAAATGCAAAATATATCGCATGAACTAATCAATTATTGCTAATTCTCATAAGATAAATTCAATCACTGGATACTCGATCTAGCGACTTGAACACTGGACGGTGCGAAGCGGAACAAATCAAATAAACCTATGCGGTCAAATTTCAATTGTTTTTCTATATCCAAAATCTAGGCTGGACTGATAAAGCGTAAAAATTGGGAATTTTTGCAGTGTATAAATGAAGCTATGGAAACCATGTCGAAATTTTTAATTATGCTGAAAATCTTTAGAGATCTATGGCTGCCCCATGATAATTTTATGCATGAGCTCCGTTCGCTAATGTGTTTTGCAATTTTATGTTTTACTTTCCATTCTAATTTTATTTTGTTTGTAAACTACCATTAGTCGGAGTACAATTTTTGCAATTTGAATAGACCAGAAAAAAATATCATCGGCTTAGCTTTGAAAAACGTAATGCGGATAACCTCAAAGATTTATATACTTAAAAAAACCTGTTCTTAAGAAAAACTTCTTAAATTAAATGGTACATGTTTCTTAATTTGAAATTATCCCAAAGAAGGCCGCAGCTTCCCATTAGGTTTTTATCTTGTTTTGCAGATAAAATACACAACACAAGATGATTTATAAGTATTCTAAAAAAAAATATAAAAGAACTAAAACTGGTCATATTTCATTAGTTCTTTCACATGACATGACACATAAGGTGGCGGTGTAAAAAATTATATTACTTCCGTAAATTAAACATTAATTATGTATGCATATACGATACTTATGCAACATTCAGTCTTTTCTATCTACAAATATAACTTTTTGAAATGTTTTAATTATCCACTTATAATAATAAAGCTTTGGAAATTATTAAACAACACAGTACAAAAATTTGTGGAGTATTGCAACATTGAATATGTAAAAAAGTTTATCTAAAATTATACAAAACCCGCTTACACACAAAGTGTTAATCCTTTTAATCTTTCTCTGCATTTCATGACATATTCAGGGGACTTAGTTAATGTTAATTATTTACGGGTTTCAATGAAATCTCAAAAACAAAAATTTTTTTGCATATTTGTCACTTCTAGCCTTAAGAAAATGTTCCAAATAACAAAATTTCATCTAAATCTGTTTCTAAAAAACGAAAAACCAAAAATACGTTTGTTATGTGTTTATGTTATTTAATATTCCAATAATTCTATGAATGGTTTTTAAGTTTTTCCTTTTTTCTTAAGTTTTGAAAGTTTCTGAATGTCGCTTCAGCTTGTTAAGTGACTAGTGCGAAAACATCGAATATTTTAAAAGTTTGGAATTTTTATGGATGATTTCGCTCTTAAGGTATAATTGAAATATTTCTTAAAGTCATATGTGACTTCATACATTGCTTATGACTGTATCAAATTTAAATTCCAATTTAAGCAATTTTGAATATGTTGTAACTAGCTGGCCCGGCAGACGTTGTACTGCCCTTTCTGCTACATTTTCATTATGCCATGTGCGTCGACCAATATTTGATCGTGTTCTTTCTTTTCGCATGTTTCTACAAATAATACCATTAATATAAGAAAACAGAAAACAGTATTTCCGTTTCATATCCCTAATTAATTTATTGAACAAACTTATACGTTGTTTAATATTAAGTAAACCGTTTTACACTTCACAAATATTGGAAAATTACCCGGTTTCACCCGGCGTTGGGTAAATACTTACTAATTAAAGACTTCTCAAATCTTCGTTTGTTATATCCTAGAAATTGATTCAACCCGAAAACCCCTTTATGGATCCGCCATCTTGAATATCCAAATCTTGATAATATTTGAAATTAGTGGCATTAACACAATTATTGTAGCAAATTTAATTAAATCCCGTTGAAATCTAGAAATTTTTTTTATATATTGGGTCCGCCATCTTGGATCTAGAAACTTTGATAATTCGATAATGATCAAAATTAGTGGCACCACAAAAAATCGTACTAATTTTCATGAAAATCCCTTGAAGTCGAGAAATTTGCATCACCATATTGGATCCGCCATCTTGGATTTGGAAATTTTGATAATATTTAAAATTACTTAAATTAGAATAATCATTGTATTAATTTTCATTAAAATTTATTGAAATCGAGGCATTATGGTCTCCCTATTGGACCCGCCATCTTGGATTTACAAAATTTTAATAATATTCGAAATTAGTGGCCTCAGAATAATCATTATACCAATTTTCATTAAAATCCGTCCAAATCGAGACATTTTGGTCGCCGTGTTGGATCCGCTATCTGGAAATTCTGATAACATTCAAATTAGTGGCCTCAGAATAATTATAGTACTAATTTCCATTAAAATCCGTTGAAATTGAGAAATTGTTGGTCACCATTTAGGATTTGGAAATCTCGATAATATTCTAAATTAGTGGCCTCAGAATAATTATAGTACTAATTTCCATTAAAATCCGTTGAAATTGAGAAATTGTTGGTCACCATTTAGGATTTCGAAATCTCGATAATATTCTAAATTAGTTGCCTCAGAATAACCATTGTACTAATTTTCATTAAAATCCGTTGTAATTGAGACATTTTAATCGCCATGTTGGATCCGCCATCTTGGATTTGGAAATTATGGTAATATTCTAAATTACCCCCCCGATTCTGGATCAAAATTAAGAGCTCTTAGCGTCTTAACTATTATCAAAAATCCTTTTAAAGGAATTAATATGCTACCATATTATTGAACAAACATTAGAAATACACTGATTTCTTATAATTTCTTATAATTTGTGAATTCTTCTACAAAAAGAGGTCCATCTCTTGAGTTAAAGGGATTTTTCAAAACAATTAAGAGGTTAAGAGTTTTTAACTTTTCTGTAGAATTAGGGGGTTAGTTCAATAAGAATAATCATTGTACTAATTTTCATTAAAATCCATTGTAATCAAGACATTTTAATATTCAGAATTGGTGCCCTCAAAATTATCACTGTACTTATTTTCATTAAAATTCATTGAAATCTAGAAATCTTGGTCGCCATATTGGGTCCGCCATCTTGGATTTCTAAATTTTGATAATATTCAAAATCAGTGACCTCAAAACATTCATTGTACTAAGTTTCATTAAAATCCGTTGAAATCAGGAAATATTGGTCGCCATATTGAATCCGCCATCTTGAATTTCTAAATTTGGACAGCGGATTTGAAATCCCCATCCCGAAAAACCCCTATATACCAATTTTCATGAAAATCGCTTCAAATTTAAAATTTTCAGCCGCCATCTTGGATCCGCCATTTTGAAACCCTACAAAGTATCCTATGTCCGTCTCCTGGTTTTAAGCTACCTCTCCACCAATTTTCAGCCAAATCGGTTCAGCCGTTCTTGAGTTATAAATAGTGTAACTAACACGATTTTCTTTTATATATATAGATTTTCCACTGATTCTTCGCTCCTATTGGTCGCAGCGTGATGTTATATAGCCTAAAGCCTTCCTCGATAAATGGACTATCCAACACAAAAAGAATTTTTCAATTCGAACCAGTAGTTCCTGAGATTAGCGCGTTCAAACAAACAAACTCTTCAGCTTTATAATATTAGTATAGATTTGAGAGATTACCTTTGAAAAATATAATTAATTCAAGGAAGGAATTGAATACCCGTCAATTTGATAGATTTTGGAGTGTTAAAAAATGAAGAAATACCGAATTGTGATAGAAAATCCCAAATCATTTACCCCTAAAAATCCTTTTTACTTCGTTCACACATTAAGAGGTTTAAAATCACCATATGGGAAAAATGCATAATTCAGTCAACCAATTAATTATACTTGAAAAAAAAAATTGAAGCTGTAAATGGTCAAATAAATAAATAAGAATTTCAATTGGCATATGTAGGAACTCGGCGTTACTAATCACCCTGTATGTTATACCGTACAAAAAATTTGCTAAATCTTCCATATCTAATATTCATTTCGTATTTCCAATAAATAAAACTACATTTTAAAAAACGTTTCTTTTACATTGATTTTCTACAGAATCACTGAAGAAATTAGATTTATTAATATGATTTTAATTTATGCTCGTTATTACATTATTTGAATCGTACTAAGCCCTATGTCAAGGAACTAATATGAATTTCTTTAACCGAAGTGGTCTGAATAATGATAAGTGAACTTTATCCTCTCAATGGTAATACTAAAAATAATTTAATGTTTAAAATCGTAGGTGTGATCAATTTAATTTATTTAAAACCGTAAAGTGTGACTGCTTCTAGGACGGAGATATATAGGTACAACAAATGACGTTATATTTTATACCTATATCTAAAACCACTTTAATTAGAATGACGGGAATATATAAAAAAGAAAAAAAGAAATATACTAAGAATATCAAAGGTACTTGTTACCCGCTAAAGTTCCACGTCAATTCTTTTATCGGTAAGAACCGGAAAATAAAATAAAATAAAAATACCATCCTTCCTCTCCACTAATCATTTGACCATTAAGGTGGAAAGTCATAAAAAGGACTGCCCTTTCGAGCCCATATAAATGGAAGCGTCTTACAGCGGCGACCGAAAAAAGACACCTTTGGTTTGCGTTCTTCATCCGAAGATGATATTTCTTGCAAGAAGGTATACGAAGAATGCTACAAAACCTCGACCAGGAGAACTTGCATGATCGTCTGCGGCATGATCGGCTGGAAGTGGTTTTCAACGATCGTAGGTAGGATATGTTCTGCAAGGATTGATACATTAAATAAAATAAATAAAAAATTCCAAATGCAATAAGACACAATGAGATAAAATACAAGAGAACAACTAACCATAGTGGCAGAGGACTATAGGGTATAAAGTAAGAGCCCAAAGAACTTGAGAAACATTACAAGAAATCGAACGACAGCTGCTGGCGCACGTTTCTGGAGGTATTTAGCACGTATTACCACAGAAAACGTGACCGTCAAGACTTAATGTGAACGATGTATCTTAATTAATATTGCCATTGGTTATAAACTGCTTTTAAAAAAGTAAGAAATTTTTTTCAGCAATCGTTCAAATTTAAATTTAAATTTCATCAGAGCAATGCCCCAAAACATCTTCACAAATATGTTCCTTTTTAGAAACCCACTGGCTGGTGGTCTCGATCGGAATTCCTGAAATTCTGAGGCTATCCACTGCCCGTTTTTGGCCTGCGACTTACGCTCGCAACGCCTTATTGAGCGATTTTCACGCGATCAGAGTGATCGACACTACAAGACACTATCACGACACTGACACGAGATTTTTCTCATTCACTGGATTCTTTAGAGAATTATAAAAGGGGTTAACAAACTTCACGGAGCGATCTTTCCAGGTTGGCACAAATTATAATATCAGTCTCACTCGAAATGCCCTTGGTATAGATCGAAATTCAAAACTGGAAAAAGCCACTCAGACGGTGACCACCTACGCTGTTCTAGGAGCAAGAATACACGCTTGCGATCTATGCCGCATATTTCTATCGATCTTAACAACTACTTTTCTTCTCTGATCCGGGTTTGAGGTTGGAAACAAGAGCAACAAAAAGATGCAAAGATCTTTTGCGAAAAAAATAAGAATAAATAAATAAACCGATGGAAAGGCGAAAAAAACGCGTGAACTGAACCGACTCTGATGCCGCGGATCAGACCGCAGCTCTTTCCCGGCTGAGCAGTTTGTTTGGACTGAATCTGAGACCGCGCCGGGCTCCGGATCAGCCCCAATCGCTCCAAGCAAGGCTGAGGAGATAGTGCTGGCTGGATGCGGATAGCGATGGAGCCCCAGAGATCACCGAGGTTCAGGTACAGGTTCTGCGATCCGCGGTTTGTATCTCAAAAACCTCTTGGGAGCTCGATTTTTGAGCCAATCATGCTGGGGTACCTCTCGGTTACATACTTGGACCAGGGCATGTTATGTTACCTGGCCGAACGGTACGAACGCGTTTTCCACAAGATTTGTTCCTCGCAGCAGCAGCAGCATCATCATATTCTTGGACGACCTCAAAGGAGTGATAATCACTCGATTGCAGCACATCCAACAACGACGACGACGACGACGACGACGACGGTGACTTTTTATTATACTTTATTTTTGTGTGGGGCTCATTTCGCGCTGTACGAACACACCACGTCTTGTGGACCGCGCTTAAGATCGCAGAAAAGCCAGCCAAAAGGCACATGCAGGTTAAGCCCAATCGAGAGACGGGTTTTCGGTTGAGGAAGGTGAAAAACTTGTTGTCATCCAACGGTTCTGGGATAATTTTTCGTTTTTTTTATTTTTTTTCCAGGCCCAACACTGATTTGGTCGGATTGCTCGTTTTACTTAGGACTTCGGGTATATACATATATTCAAGTTTTCCTTTTTCACACACAAGTTTTCTTCTTCATTTCGCTTCTTTCGTCTTATTTTCATCGACTTAAGAGCTAAGGCCTTCTTTGGAGTTAGTAATGCCCTAATCGAGCGCCATCGCGTTTATTGTTGAACTCGTCGCGTTCGTTCTTCTCCAGGAATGCATACGGAGTATCCGGTCGATAATACGACTAAAATTGTAAGACTCTGCATTTGTTGGCTGATTAACTCGCTTTTTATTAGAATTTCTCGCATTTTTATTAAGGAAATGCTTGCAACCTTAAATCCTATAAAAGGCTGTCTTGATTGCTATCACTAACAAAACTAGTACTCTATCACAAGACAGGAAGGAAGTCTACCTTATTTCTCATTTTGGTGTCGTTTTTATTTTCCCTTTTATTGGTACTTGTTTGCTCTTTTGAGGTTACCACTACCATGGTATACCAATGTGGCCAACTTAACTGGTTAAGAGTTTAATATAATTTCATAACTTAACCTTCACTGACTGCAATTTTTTCCTTTCTATCGAGTTCCCATAATACAGTTGTAAGTTGGCAATTTTTTTTTCGGAATTTTATCAAAGATTGACTGATGATTAGATTTAAACAGATTTTCAGAATCCAATAGAATCTCAGGGCCTCCATGAGCGTCTAAATACTTCCTGGTCTTTCTCGGTGATATACTTGATATAGTCAGAATTTTGAAAACGAATGAATGTATTCGCAATCAGTTTCCGAAATATTTAAATTCATACGTTATTAACATTTCCGTCCAAAACTTTTCACTTTGTTTCTGAATGTTCATAAAAAACTTCTTCCCTAAACAAATCTTAATAAAGTTTAAGGGGAGGTTCTCATCTAGAATCTTGAAATTTTCGATTTTTTTTTTATTTCATATTATTAAAGTTTAATATGTCTAGAATGTTGCTTTAAAATATTTAGTCGATCCGAGCACTAGAACGGATTCTACAGCCCATTGATTCTGGCGGTGTCATGATCGTAGTGGGGCGCTCAGCCTGTGCCGTGCCGTTCAATCACGATTATCTCGGAACTTTGTTTTTCAAGATTTTTCAAATTTGCGTACAAGATAACTCAAAAACGGTTCAACCGATCAACTTCTAGTTTCGTGCATATTAAAGTAAACAATTTTCTTCATAGAAAGAGTGGAGCACATTTTGAAAATTGTAACATTATCTCCTTTTTGTAAGTGATAAACTATGAAAAAAAACGGCCGAAAACGGCCTTAAAATTTCAAAATCGCGCCATTCCGTCAATTTTAAATTTTTTTTGAAAGTCGTCCACTCTTTCTGAGACAAATTTAGTCTAGTTTATAATAATGTCATCATTATTTGATTTCAGACGAATCTGCGACCCCTAAATTGTACGCAACTGGGCCATTTTCGAAAAACATGCCTCCGGAGAAGTTGAATAACGGGCGCCATTTTGTTTTTTTTTTAATAAAAAAATTTTTTCGTACAGATAAATATACAATAAAAGATAATGCCAAATATCATTTCCCTATGTCTTGTCATTTGCCTTCAAAAAAATCACGAACTTTACCTACTTTTTGACGTTCTAGATGAGAACCTCCCCTTAAGGGTTCAACATCTAGTTAAAAATGTAATTTTTCATTTGAGTTATGTTATAACAATTTTTACATTATCTTTCAGATAATTTGTCGATTTTTTCGGGAATTCAGTGGGCATATGCTATAAAATAAACACTGTTCAAAAACGAGTAGACATATCGATTAGATAGTTATGGAATATGATTCCATTTAATACTAGAACTACCAAGACAGGTCAAATTAACTGGTACTCAACATCTTCCATGAAGAACTCTTAAGAGTTACACCAAAGCTTATTGAGGTTCAAAATTATAACATTGATATGTTATAACTTTTTCATAATTACTAATTTTAATGTGAAAGCACATCACCATCAAATCAAAATTAAAAATTTAAGGCGCCGATAGTTCTAGTGTTAAATAAAGTCGGCTGGTTTGCCAGTAGCCTGTCAACCCAGCACATTTTCGATGCTTTGGAGTCCTATTTCACGAAAAGCTCGATCAATATTATGCTTAAGTTACTGAATCGATTATGCAGTGTCACTATAGCATCGATCTTTAAAGGCGCGAAAGCTCGATTTTTAGACAGCTTGTGTAGCATGTAGCGCCATCCTGCAGAAACCAGAGCTCAACTACAATTCCTTAATTTCTGGTATATAAAAAAAAAAAAAAAATCAGTTATCATGTTTCTGTAGCGCTCTCTGTTGGCTGTTACTTTGTCACCATGTTCATCTTCGAAGAAATATTGGCCATTAATGCTGCCACTCCAAAAACCGCAGCAAACAATCACACACTAAGGATGCATTGGCTTATTTACGACCATGTGTGCGTTTTACGAGTCATATGCGGCAAATTTGCTTGTTTGCATAGTCGTCGAGATGAAAATGCGCCTCATCCAAAAACTAACAACATAATTTTCTTTTAACAAAATCGACGTCAATTTCGAACTGCTCTAAAGCCCAAGCGGAGAAGCAATAACAAAGTGGTTGAGGTTCTCGGATTTAGACGCACACTTTCGGCAACAGAGCAATATTTTAGGCTGAACGCACAGAACGAATGCGAAGATAACTTATTTCTTTTCAAAATTCGCACCATTTCAACAACACAGCGTTCACTTTGGAAATACGTTTCTAATATTTCTTAACGTTATTCATGCGTGAATCTATTTTTTTCGTACCGCGAAGATATGATACTTTGTTTCTATCAACTTTTTAAACTCGAAGAAGTTTTCTGTGCCAAAATAACATGTAATTAAAAAAAACCAACAGATGGCCGTACACAATGTTAATTTATATGTATATGTATATACATATTATATTTTATTATTATTATTAAACAATATCAAGATAATATATAAGGTATGCAATTAATTTTAAAATTGGATACAGTGGTTCGAATATTAGTTCTTCACAATATATGATCTTGTATTTGAAATTAGCACAAACATGTTTGTATTTATTATTACACAAAGTGAAGAAAAACTCAAAGACTGAAAAAATGTTTTTATTGATTCTTAGTTCATTTTTTAACTCATTTGAATTCATTGATTTAATGGGTTAAAGATATTTATGAGAATATCAACCAAGAAAAAATGGTCTTCTTAAACTAACGAAATTGATTAGGTTTTTCGTTTGATTTATGATTCGTGTTTGAACATCATAGCTATATATTTAATGTCCCACTTCTCATTAATGAAGCTTCACAGCTGAACAATCTTAAGATTTCAGCTCCTATTTTTGCTGTAAAAAAATTGGGATTATACGTTCCTCTTTTTCTTTATCAAGCCCATTTAATCTCAGGCGAAATTTATTACAGAAAAGAAACTTGCAATTAATTTGAAGAGGACCAGACCAATGCAAGAGAGGACCTTCCATAAAATTTTAATCGAAGAAGTTACCTAATTTCTTTTTTTCCTTAGTTACTATGTCTACTTTACAGCTTTTACCGTCTCGGACGAACTAGTCAATTAAAAGAAAAAGGTACATTACGATGGAACGTCCTTTCTTCGAGCTGCGCAGAAAAGGTACAGAGCCTCGTCACGCTCGACTCGCGGCCGACTTCCTTAAGAATCTGCAGCAAGAGGTCTCGAGTCTCGTTTTAAGACGAATCACCAATAAAATTTTTACGATCCCTGTCACTGCTTCCATCAATTTTTTTGTGTCTTGCCGTATTTTTTTGCTTTCCTATTCGTACGCCGTAAAAGCTTCTAGGGAAGAGATACGCTCGCGATTTCCTGTCCATCTGCTGGATGCTGCGGCGGTCCACCACTGGTATCATGTACCATTTTATGTGCCGTTATGAGTTATGGCTGTGGGAACACTCGAAAATTGGCATCGCAGAAATGGATGAAGTTCCCCGGCCTAAAGGTAGGTTATTTTCTGTCGTGGAGCGCCAATGAAAAGCACCTGGGACCTGAGACCCGCCAATGTTTCCCCCGCTCGCCCCCAGGTGGCTCCTCATCATAGTGCGGCAGTGGAATGCATTCCCATCATTGTTCCATACATTTCACTTTTTTTCTGAAACTACTTCACTTCCGTTTCTTTTTTTTTTACGCTTCTGGCACCAGGTGTGGATCAGAAATATTTTTTCTTTCTACATTTTTTAAATGAAATTTCCAAGCCCCGCGTCCAGATTACGTCACCTTTGCATAGGAAGGTCGTTCCGATGTTATTTACTGCTGACCTGCATTTCTGCTGCGTCAATGCAGACACTCAGGGCACCAGGTTCACTTGGTCCGAAGAGCTCCCAGGAAGAGCAGGATGAGGCAGGAATAGAACGGGAAGAGAATGGGCAGAATGGCAGGTTTTTCATAAAAAATTCATTACATGCCGCCTAGCTGTCGGAATAATTTTGCACTTTTATCGCGATGATTAAGAACATTCTTCGCTTTTGCTACAGCCGGCCATTCGGTGAAAAATCCCTCTTAAGTTTGAATGAAAACAACTTACCTGTTCCTTTGGAGCTTTTAAGGAAAATAACAGACTTGGAATTTATACACTTACCTGGAAAAAAATGAAGAAAATGAGAAATTATTCTAATTTTGAAAGGAAAGTGGAATAAATGAGAGCACATAATTTCTTTTTATAGTTTCTTTAGGTACTTAAGATGTTAATTATCATATAATTGCGGCATTGGCAGCTCACGAAAAAAAGTCATTTTATTTTCAAGCCATCCTGCAATGCGGGCGAAATACTTGGTCAAGTGCAGAGCTTGTTTCTGCTTAAATTTCTTTTTAATATTTGAATTGTGTTCTATTCAATCTCACCAATTAGTATCTAGCTACAGTGCTGTGCAAAACATTTGCAACTAAAATCCCAGTTTTCTATGTCTTACTACAACAAATCATAAATTCTTAAAAACAAAAAAGCTAATACAGTATTTTATTCTTTATTATATCTAATTTAAAAATACAAAAAAACTAAAGGTAAATATTCAATAAAAAAGGAGATACATTCGTTTTTTCATACTAAGATACAAATTTGACTGTGCAAAACATTTGCAACTCTTTGACATTAACAATATTGACGACTTTAAAGATATATTATTATTAATATTTTGTTGAATAGCCTTTATCCACAATAACTGCTGCACATCTTCTTGGTATAGAATTAATCAGCGACTCGATATGTGAAGAAGGTATGTCATTCCAAGCCTGTTTTATACCATTAAAGAGTTCGTCACGGTTTCTGTAAAATTATCCCCTCATATTCCTCTTAACCAGTTGCCATAGATTTTCTATGGGGTTGAGGCCTGGGGACTGTGCGGGCCATTTCAAAACTTCAAAATTTTGCTGCGAAAACCAAGCCTGAAGAAGTCTGGAGGTGTGCTTGGGATCATTGTCCTGTTGGAAGCGCCAGCACAAGGGCATTTCTTCCTCTGCGTAAGGAAGCATAACATTTTCCATAATGTTTTTGTAGTCCTCCGCCTTCATTATCCCTGGTATTTTATAAAGAGGTTCCACGCCCTGAGCTGAAAAACACCCCCAGACCATTGTATTGCCACCTCCATGCTTCACAGTTGCCACAGTGTATCGCGGATTTAGTCATTTATTCGTCGGTCGTCTTAGTTTTTGCCCTCCATCTGACCCCACTAAGTTAAACTTACACTCATCCGAAAAAAGGACAGTTCTCCACTTTTCCAGGGAAATATAAATTATATATTATAAATGACTTCGCGCAAAGACAAGTCGAGCTCTGCGATTTTTTCGGAAAGTAGTGGCTTTTTCGCTGGCCTGTAGCTTTTAAGATCGGCTTCTATGGCCCGTCTTTTTATTGTCGAAGGATCCACATCCAGGCTTAATTATTTTTTTACCTGCCTTGAACTGAGGAAAGGCCGAGATTTAATTAAAATTTTATTTCTTCGATCCTTAGCCTTTGTCGTTTTCATTGGACTACCTCCTTTATGAATATTTTCAACACTCCCAGTCTTTTCAAAAGTGCTTATAATTCTGGATATGGTGGATTTAGCTATTTTATATTTCTCACTAATGTCTTTTTGGGTTATACCATTTCTATAATCACTAATTATTCGGTTTTTTATTTCGCTGCAAAATTTATCACCACCCATTTCAAGAACTTTTAGTTGAATTGCGTTAGAAAAAAAAATATTTTAATAATACACTTCCGCGCACGGACCTGACCGCCAGATTGGATTATATGCCCTGCAGTAGTTGAATCGGAATAGAAAAAAACAGTTAACTAAGAAAGTACTGCCAATTCTCATTTATTACGAGGAAAGTATTTGTTGATATGTAAAAGTTGCAAATGTTTTGCACAGGCAAAATTGTTACGTAGAGTAAAAAAATGAGTGTTGCTCCTTTATTATGGGATATTTCCTTCTGCTGTTGTTATATATGGAAACCAGACATAATAGAGAATAATGTACTATATAATTTTTTTTGGTATCAGTGGTTTAGGACATTTTGTAATGAGCTGTAAGAAACTGTGATTTTAGTTGCAAATGTTTTGCACAACACTGTATGCATTGATTTTTTTAATAAGATTATTCAAAAACAAAAGACTTAATTTCCTTGAGAAAATGTCAATTTAACAAAATGTTAAATTACTCGTAGCGTAATTCTTTTTTTATGAAATTATTGAAATAATTGCGTGTCTCAATTTTTTCATATTTTTTATGAATTCCTTCAAGAATATAAAAAGGATAGAGAAACAGAATCATAATTGTGTAGTCATCGGAATTATGAATGAATTACTTTTTGGAGACTTTAATACCATCGACATTCATTATGAAATAGTACTTCATTATGAAGAAAAATTGGTCCATAATGAAGTAGAAAAAAGGAGGCCCGATATATAATAACGTCCTATTTCATAATGAAGTGTAGTGTGTCGATGATATAATTCGTTTATTCATTCATCCATTCAAATTCAAAACTACTAATTAAAATAGCACACTCTTCTTATTTTCATTCAAAATTTATATTTAAATACACAATGCGGTAACAAAACTTTAATTTATCCTTTTTAGAGTCAATTTCTGACAACAAATTTCTTGAGAGAAATTGCCTACAGCAGCTTTTTAATGTAATAATATTGTGGTGAATGGGGACAAACCACCTTTTTAAATACATTATTATCAAATTATCCTTACATGTAAAAATGGTATGTAGATCTTTGTTTGTTCGGGATAAGTTGCTATGGTAATGCGAATCAATATTTAATTTTCATTATTAATGTATGGTAATTTCAGTAAATAGGGATATACCAAAACCCCCAGGAATACATATAAACACAAGCCGTCAAGTAGAAATTGCGCGTGTAGACCGAAGGTATGCCACACCAAGCGCCTGAACTGCTAAACTACGACTATTACACGGAAATTATGTTCTACTAATTATAACTAGAGAGGAATACCTTTCTTATGATCTGAATATGAAAAACTTTATAGTGACAAGAACAAAAAATATTAGAATTTTTTCACTTATAAACAACTCTCGCTACTTCTTCAAACAAAACATTGCGATTTGGCAACACAAATGTCCGTGGTAATTTTTTCGATGGGTTGTAGGAATAACTTTTGAACACAAAAATGTTTAATATTTTGTTCTCATCCACTTTATTGATTTTGATACTAAAACCTTCTACTCATAGCGATAGAGCAAAAAAGTGGATTGATTTGTCAAATAAAACACGTTAAGTATTAGGGGCCATCCACAAATTACGTCACACGAATTTCATGATTTTTTGAGTTTTAAAACTTTAGATGTATATATGTGACGTCACAAAGTTTATGACTGGTCCCCCCCTCCCCCTCTTGTCACACGATGTCACACTTTGTTGACCCCCTCCTTCCTCCTACCGTGTGACGTAATTTATGGATGGTCCTTTATGGCGGGCGATAAACATGGCAAAAACCTTCTAGCAAATTCTAAACTAAAGCTCCTATCTAAAATTATTTTAACTGATGTTTACTCTGACAAGTTTCCTTTTCACTCGATATTTTTCCCATATTTTCAAACAAAATATGTAACACTTTTGAGTTCAAATCCAACTAAATGAAAAATATGAGTCCCACAGAATTTGCAACCTATACGACTACTTGACAATGCTTCCTCCCATTATCAAGTAGTCGTATAGGTTGCAAATTGCGACTGATTATATTATTCTACATCAAATTTTAAGAGATACGCATATTTTCTTTTGCAGATAAGCATTCTTTGGGGGTAAAATTGACCCCTAAAGATAATCACCTTAAGAGATAGTATGAGGGTTTTACATACTTATAGTCGATATTTTTTCAAACGACCAAATGAGTATTAATGAAATTTGTACAGTAGTCATGATTGTATTGATTAAAACAAAAAAAATGAATATCAGTCAGTTTTTCCTGTCAATTAAAAGAATCAAGAATAACAATTCATAAAAATAAAATAATAAAATAATTCATAAAAATAAAATAATAAATAAATAAAAAATATAAATAAATATCAATGAAACTCTACCATTATTTTGTTTGATAATAAAAGTGGAGAAATAACCGGTAGGTTAAAAAAAAATATTATAACTTAAGATAAGATAAATAAATGAAGAAACAACTGGACCCTCTAAGAAAAGAAAGGTCAAATTAATAATTTTTAATAAAGAACCCGAAAATAATTTAAATAACTAATGTGAATAAATTTTAGAACATTTTCAATGGAAAGGAATTAAAATATTAAAGAATTGGCATCGTCTATAATTTTCTGGGCAATTACTTTACAATTTCAGCATTAATTTAATTTATCATTACTTATACTTAGTACATTGGTAATTCTAATTAATATACCAATTTCAAAGTGTTAAATGAAAGTTTGCAGTTTCACAATTCAATTCATTTTTGTAACTGAACTTATAATCCATTTAAAATAGATCGTTTCGGATAAACATTGCAGCAACTTTTCAAAATATATTGATATACCACTTTTTAAAGTTTCTGAAAAATGAAATGAAGAAAGCCAATATAAAAATAAAAGCTACACATGCAGGAAAGAATAACCTATTTAACAAAGAGATACGTGTCTTATTATCAAAAGATGTCACGAATGAATGAGACGTTGATATTAATTCTAGCATCATTGGAAGACATTAAATAAAGTGCTTTTAGACCACTCAAGAACACACACAACTTCTTCACAACTTCAAGCACATCGAAGAAGTAGATAACATTTTTACGGCCTACTGTTTCAAATGTATTAGTTTTACTTGTCTGGTTGTACACACTTTACTAGAGCGCATTTAAATTGGAAAAAGATAAATGCAGAAATATTCTTCTAAAAGATAAAATTCCAAATTCAAGCTTCAACCTTCACCGGTAGAATGAGAATATTATAAACAAATTTGCCGTACTGATTTCTGTTTAATGTCATGTAAAGATGCAATCTGCTGCTTTTTAATGTCGGTTGTTAAACGCGTCATGAAAATACGTTTGAGAAGGCTGTGACCGACATTTAATAGAGTTTGTATATTTTTTGTTTGTTTTATTTAAAAAAAGATTTATAGTTTCTGAACTACAACGTCCTAAAAATCCAAAACACATTTTTTATATTTTAGTTGATATATAGTGGGTAGATATATAGTTGCTATAGTGGGATAGATTGCACAAAGGTAAGAATTAGCATACATTGGAAATAAAAGACAGCGTTAAACATATGAAACATATTTATTAATTCTAGAAAAAAATTAAAAAAAATTAAAAACAAAATCTCAACTGGTTCTTCTTCAACAGATCAAAAAACTAATAAACATAGCTGCCAAATGTTAATTTCAACATAGAAATGTAAAATTTTACGAAATATTTATCGAGAATACAAAATGACGAATTTTCAAGTTTATTTTTCACACAAGTAGACAAGGATTTGTAGTCGGACTTTTAGAAATCAATACAATAAATAACATGAGGTGGTTAATCAAATGTTAAGCTTCAAAATAATCTTATGTATATAGTTTTCAACATTTTAGGGATTTCCAATAAATTAGGAATTCAACTTTTTCTTTATGTTTCACCGCTGATATTCATAAATATGGTCCGAGTATTGACTGAATTGATTAAATTTAAAATGAATGAATCAAAATACTTGACCCTAAAACAAGACTGAAAAGACCTTCAAAAACCCCGTGGGTTGATGATTAGGTACTTAGTTGGCGTGTACCGTATAATTATAGCAGATATTGATATCAATCAATGAATCTGGCATTTAGTAAAAATGAAGATATAAAATAATTCATAGCAACAGGAGAATTTTAGGGTCAACATATTTCTTAATATTTAGAGTGTTAAATTTTTTAAAGTGATTTCATTTTTTTATTTAAAAGTAGAGCAAAGAAGATTCCCTTTCGGTTACACTGACTTTCATAATTTTAGAAAGAGTTATGTACAATTTTTTTTCGTAATATATATTATCTAATATTCAACGTACAATTATCTTCTGAATACAACAACACTAAAAAATCTTAACAATTTAACATTGAAGATTCTTTTCAGAAAAATACAGTTCATCTTTAGTAAATTATGAGTCATTTATTACCTGTACTCAACTGTAAAGTTGCCAAACAACCAATTAAATGGCACGTTAATAACCGCGAAAAAATCCCCATCAATAGACAAATCGTCCGTCGATTTGAGGGTCCATTAATCACGGCGCAGTTAAAGGTCGATCAATCACCCACATCATCTTGACTACTTGAATTCAGCACATCTAAACGCAATTTTAAGGCGGCCAGTGATCAATGACCGCTGTGGAAAACTCGCTATTTGGTCGCCCGCGATAAACAAAAGACGGTCCAGGTTACTTCAAAGATCGACCGCTTGTCGAAAAAAAACAACCAGTTGAATTCGGAAAATGCGATCCGCGAGGTCTACGTCCTGGTGATCTCCGATCGCACCGATTTCCACTTAGTCCGAATAATATCAGAATTTTTGGGTTGGTACAAAGATCCGGCCAGATAAAATTCTGAATCGATACGGACAGTCCAAAGGCGTTGCTAGTTTCGCACTTTGGGGACTTAATTAATTCCGCGATCATCAATCAGTGGCTTCCGAAAGCCACAAAAACTGCTCTGAGCAGCTTATTTGCATTTTATTAGAACTCTTTAATCCGCAGCATTAGGCAGTGCGGGTGCGCGGAAAGAATTTCTGGAGGGGGCAGGTATAATTGTTTTTATTCCCATCAAGCGACCTCGCCTCATTAGTAATTCCCTTTAATTTGCATGGGAGCAGCGCACCCACTCCGAATCGCTTCCCTGTTTCGAAATCGCATGTCTCGGTGGCGGCAGCGCGGCCTTGCGCAACAACTGATGCTAACTTCATCCTAATTACGCACGCATTTCATGAATCTCATTATCTATGGATAGCCGCTTGTTTGAACCCGAGCAAACCTTCTCCACGATGAGGTGAGATACAACAAACAACTTCGCGGTCAGGAATAGGGTTACCGCAAGATGCCTATGAAAAACAAGCTATAGTATGAGCGTGCTAAAAAAGTGTTAAAAACAAACAATTTACAAATTTATGGCTCGCTAAGAATAGCACGAAGTCAACACACTTTTGAGAAAGAAAGAATATTATATTACTTTAACTGATCAAAGAGGATTTGTATCGAATTGAAATTTATCAGCAATTACCCACAGCGACATTTTGGCATTTTGGGAAGAATGCTTCAGTTTAAAATGTCGAACTAAAAAATTTTCAGATTAATTTATGCCTAAAAAGTGATAACTTGATACTATTTTTACAAAATTTAAAATTAAATTTGTAATTTTCATTAATGTGTATATGTTAATACTTAGCCGACCGCGCGACCTACAGTGAGCTGTTCGATTTCCACCGCACTTTTATCATAACGCGAATTATACTCACTATTTTAAATAAAAGGAGTCTGAAAACTATTTAAGTAGTATATTAGTCGGGGTGCCAGAGGTTCAAAAAATGGGTTATTTCGTTGTTGGACGGAATTTGATGAAAAATGGCAGAAAGGGAAGGTCATTGCCCGTACAGTGACCCATTAAAAAAGTTAGAATGAGCGATGTCGGGAAGGTACTTTGTTATTGCAAAATAACTTTGATAACCCGTTATTTTTCAGTTTTCTTGGAATAACTCGAAAACGAAGCGTTTCAGCGAAAAATATTAAATACAAAAGTTGTTCAGCTGATGATTTTACGTAGGAATACGGTTTTTTGATTAATTAAAAAATTGTTTTTCCGACCGAAAACCAGCAGAAAAGTAACAAAAATGCAAAAACAATAAGCATTAAAAAATAAAGGAAAAAAACGATTTCCATCGTTGATATTTGGGTTATTGATAGGTATTGGTATTGTTAACCAAATGCACCCGGTCCGGTTTTTCAAAAACAATATGGCGACCTATTGCAACATTGTTAAGTTAAAACTTTGGAACGCTGTAAATTCTGCATGAACAAACGGATCTTGATGAAACAAATTGGAATCGGTAGGTATTAACGGCATCTTTGAGTGTGCCAAATTTCAAAATTTTTCAACAATTACTTTTTTTGTTATTAACCAAAAACCATTTGCTGTGCTTCGTAATTTCGTCAATTTACAACATTACAACAATAACAAAATGCATTTGATTACTCTTAACATCCTACAGTGGTGACTAAAAACGCGAAAATAGCGAGTTTTGATGATTTGATGCATTTTGTTGCAAAGCTTAATGTTGTAAATTGACGAAATTACGAATACACATTGGTTAATAACAAAAAAAGTAATTGTTGAAAAATTTTGAAATTTGGCACACTCAAAGATGCCGTTAATACCTACCGATTCCAATTTGTTTCATCAAGATCCGTTTGTTCATGCAGAATTTACAGCGTTCCAAAGTTTTAACTTAACAATGTTGCAATAGGTCGCCATATTGTTTTTGAAAAACCGGACCGGGTGCATTTGGTTAACAATACCAATACCTATCAATAACCCAAATATCAACGATGGAAATCGTTTTTTTCCTTTATTTTTTAATGCTTATTGTTTTTGCATTTTTGTTACTTTTCTGCTGGTTTTCGGTCGGAAAAACAATTTTTTAATTAATCAAAAAACCGTATTCCTACGTAAAATCATCAGCTGAACAACTTTTGTATTTAATATTTTTCGCTGAAACGCTTCGTTTTCGAGTTATTCCAAGAAAACTGAAAAATAACGGGTTATCAAAGTTATTTTGCAATAACAAAGTACCTTCCCGACATCGCTCATTCTAACTTTTTTAATGGGTCACTGTACGGGCAATGACCTTCCCTTTCTGCCATTTTTCATCAAATTCCGTCCAACAACGAAATGAAAACCTCTGGCACCCCGACTATATATATATATATTTACAGTAACAATTTCGTTTAACGATTTCACACATTGTTTATAAAAAAACATAAAAGCCGTGCACTGACTTACTTTAAAATGGGGAGATCTCCCCGATCGGTCGGCTAAGTGTTAAAATCGATTACATTACAAAAATAGTTTAGAGTTAAGACAGCATAATGAGACTCGAAAAGATAAAACAACAGTGTAGCCCTATTATTTTAAAGTCAAACATAAATTTTTGACTTACATTTCAAAAATTTCATAATAAGATGCGAATCACTCTTCCAAATTTTACGTATAACCTTCAACGGTCCTTATGGCCTTAAGCAAAGCTCAAGTAAAATCATCATAGGTCAAGTAAAGTCATCAAAGGTCAAGCAAAGTCATTAAAGATAAAATAAAGCCATCAAAGGCCAAGTAAAGTCATCAAAGGTCAAGTAGGCATCAATGGTCAAGTAGTCATCAACGGTCAAATAAAGTCAGCCTAAAATATCGTTTTTGAAGAAATGTCAGTAAGAGAAACTCTTCATTGTTCAAACTAGCTTAGTTATCCGGCATTGCTCGGGCACCAATCATTCTCCTGAAGAAACAAAAACTTAAATAAAGTATGACTTTTTTTAAAAGCAGGTATAAAAACTGCAATAACAACATAACTAATGAAAACGAAGTCTAGTCTCGAAAAATGGTTTACTGACCAAGTATGTTAAACGTGGTTTTACATAACAGAATGGTTCTTTTTATTTCATCTCATATATCAAGTATCGTTTCATATGTCATGTTATATCATGTGTCACGTTTTATGTCATCTCATGTAATATGTTATGTCAGGTACCGTGTCATGTGTCATGTCTTGTGTTATATCATGAGTCATATGAATTGTCATGTCATGTATCAAGTCTTGTTGTTGTTGTTGCCAACATAGACAAAAGAGCTCACCGAAGCAAAAAAAAGTGAACTTTCCGTCATAAAATAGTAGTGTAAATTAATGTAAAAATGTTTATTTGTGGTTATTATTATTTATTTATTATAGCCTATAACCACCCAGAAGACATAAGATTGCCAATGGTGGAAGAATTACTAAAATCGGTTTTGTAGTTTCTGAGATTACTTCTTACATATAAAAAAATTCACTCTCTTTATATATTAAGTTTAGAAGTATAGGTGTAGGAATTCCAATTTAAAATGAAAACAAATTTAATTGGATTGACATTTATGTGCGGAAATTTTGGCTGACTTCAAATTGGTAGAATTGAGTCAATGTTTGGAATTTTTTAATGAATGACGAATCAATCATATATTATTTGAAAATTTCAAGGTTGTCTAACCAATGAAATAATACATATAACATTATTCGAACTTAAAATTTCTAAAAACGAATATAAAGACTGAAATTAGTATAAAAGTAAGAGTTTGTATGAGTACAAGTACCTACTCTTTTAATAGTATGTTTGGCAACCCTAATTCGGATGAAAACCGCAGCCGCTGACTGGAGCAACGAGTGCAAATTTTCACGCCTTGTCGCTGTTCTATTTATTTTTTCTATTACTATTTCTGAGCAACAAAATTATTCCAATATTGCCTTCTGCCGATTTTAATTAATTATTCATGGCGCCTTAGGAAAATCCCTGTCCTCGCCTTGAATGGAGCTGGCTCCCGCCCCGTGCGAGTGGGTTGGATTGTTCCACGGAGCGGGTCCGGACTCATGTTTTATTTATCCCTCGAGTAGTACGCGTCATCTGAAAAATCAATCAGTCGTGTGGAGATAATAAAAAAAAGAAATCCGCAGGGCTCTGCTGAATGATTCCGGGTCTCAGAGACCTTTATAAAATTGTCTGGTGCAGGTTCAGCTCGAATTTGGCAACTCAATCAATGGCGGGGCGGCCGATCGATTTGTCAAGAGCAACGCCGACTCAGCCGCTGTTAACCCTCGTTAGCTCAGGTGGGCCCCACACTTCAGGTGGCAATTATCTTGAGGCCCCAGTCCGACTTACATGAGAAGTTTTCTATTAACGGGAGGCTCCCGGGTCGAACGTTGACCCTTCGAAATGCCAAGCCGCCTCTTTTTCTCCACACTGCAGGCAAATTAGCTCCGGGAGAAAATTCAATTTATCGCCGCCGCTGCAGCGAATGAATACCAAGAAGGCGGGAGTGCCGGCAGGCGCTTTTTAATTACAGGGAACGGAAGCCGGGTTCTGATCGGCCCGCGAACCTGCGACGGGTTGACCTAGAATAAGTTGGCGTTCGTATCGCGTGCAACGTTTCAATTGCTTTTTTCACAAAACTTCTTTTCGTTTTTGCGTCCACGTCTACGCCAAGACGCCGACTTGCGCCAATGCATTGTAAGGTCTCAATCGAATTCTATCCAAGAAATCGTTTCGACTATGGGGAAATGTTGCCTTTCCTAGTATTATTATTATTACTGTTATTATTATTTTAAAAAAAAATTACTATTACTGTTATCATCACTGTTATCATTACTGTTACTATTACTGTTGTCATTACAGTTAATATCACTATTACTGTTATCATTACTATTAATATTACTGTTATCTTTACTATTACTATTACTGTTATCACTACAGTTATCATTACAGTCATCATTACAGTCATCATTAGTCATCATTACATTCATCATTACAGTCATCATTAGTCATCATTATAATCATCATTATAATCATTATTACAGTCATCATTCCAGTCATCATTACAGTCATCGTTACATCCATTATTACTGTTATCATTACTGTCATCATACAGTCATCATTTCTGTTATCATTGCAGTCATCATTACTGTCATCGTTACAGTAATCATAACAGTAGAGAATACATAATCCATACTCGTAGTGCCAAAAAAAGCGAAGCCACCGTACAGGACTAAGGCTAATCGAAAAATATTGCGCTAATATTAAAAGAAAACTAAAAAAAAAAACCAAGTAACAAACCTCTAACATACTTAGCCATTTTCAAAAGGCAGTATAAAAGAGAGCCCGTTGAACAATATAAAACAAAAAGTTCACCAATTTTACAGCACGTAGTAATTATTGCATGTCGGTTGTATATAATGTAGATGATTAAGTAATAGAATAATCAATATTATTTGATTAAAAAAAAGGTTTTTCTTGTTGCTTTCATCATTCATAGGCGTTCGGTTTTTTTTCTGAATGAGTGTTTATATCCAATTATATATTTATTTGAAGAAGTTGTTCGTCAATTTTTACAACAACAAAAATTGAACGTGAAAGTTGAGATTCTTCATGAAAAAATCACTTTTTTTTTACTCAATTACGAAGAAAACTATGTATATGTATATTTTTCAATTTTTTCCAGAAGGTACACCATATTCAAAATTACCGTAGAGACAGACTATTCTTATTTGGGGTTCCAAAAGTCTAAAATTCAATATGGTCTTTTCAATTTTATGGAAATTCTATTAAAATGGATCAAGATACTTTTAGGATCGCTTATATAAAATCTGTTAAATTCAAGATAACGGAAAAAACATATCACCGTCAAATGATTTACATGAAAGTATGATTAAAGAGATTTTCGGGATCGCTGATCTTGATCCTAACTACAAAGTTGTTTAAAGAATTACACTCATTTCGACAAAATTCGAAAGCAATGGTACAAAAGTCGAAAGCAATGAGACAAGACAATAAATTACCCAGCCATACAAATTTTGTTTACCATTCCAATTATTCAAATTTCTCAAAAGAAAAGTGATAGACATTTAAATTTCTTCAAGTATTCAATTTTTCAATGACTCTCGTCTCAGACAAGTGGTTGTATTTATAAAAAAAAAATGCTTTATTATGCTAAAAAACATTAAGGATCCCTCTTAAAGTCTCATTTCCATTTTGCTACCAAAAAGGTGTATGTAGGTACTTCTGCACAAAGAGGCGTTTCGGGCTCCCAGAAATTCGAAAGTATTTAAAGTCGAAATAAAAAGCATTGCCAACAGCAGACACGCTGCAAGCTACTTATGCAAATTGCATAATACTCGTATTTTCGCAGGTCCCATTGAAAATTGCATATATATACATTTTATTCACTCCTTGGCGAGGTTATAAAGGCGCATCTGAGGCACCTGGCACTGGTGGCGAAGCACCTCAGCGAAAAGTTCAATGAATTCCTCGCTTCGGCGTGATGCTCCATAAAATTTTTGCTGGCGCACGATGGCAACAACGACGACGACGACGACGACGGACTCCTTCTTGGCGGCAAGCGATGGAGGACGGGCATAAAGTCTTAAGCGACCAAAGACGACTCCGACGCCGACCTTTACGTCTTTTTGCGGCAAACAATGTTTCGCCTCCGGAAAGGTCTAATGTCACCCAGTCGCCGGAGCCCGAACCTGCTTATAATAAAAAGGAGGAGAAATCCCATCGACGGCTGGCGAGGAATTCAATTGAATCGCTGTGGCGTAACTCTCCTCGTCTTGGCGCAAAAAGCCATTAATTTTCGTTCAATTGGACATTGATAAATTTATGAATTCAGCTGCAAATCTGCACAATCTGCACTCGTTATGAGTCGACTCCGGCAGCGTTGCAGACTGCAAAGCGGCTCATGGCCAAGTCCCAGCGCGGGTCCTAATTATTTCCAATTAACATATCCAGGCGCGCAGTCGCAGTGGCGCGCGGTCACAAGAACAAGACGCACGTCTACCGATCGCAGCGCACCCTGGATTTTTGCACCTCCAGATTCCAGAAGCAAAAATCGGTACGCTCAGATAAAAATCGCATTGGATTAAAGTCGGTTAAGAATTCAATTCGATCAAAGTTTAATTGGAATTAATTTCGCTATTTAAGGAAGAAGTTTTATTTTAACTTAACAAATATTCAATTTAAATATAAAAGCACGTTGTTAGAGCCCAATGAATAAAAACTCCTTTGATGCAATGAGAAAAAAAACGTTATAAAAACAACGGAAATAATATTAAATCAATAATTGTCAAATATGATTTGGCGCCAATGCCGCAAATTATTAATTTAACCACATTTCGCATTAAATTGTGGAGTTAACAATTTCCATTGTTAATTGGACAAAAAAGTAATTTTGAAAAAACATTGTGAACATATTCAAAACAAAATGCTTTATTTTCTTAACTATGTTTGTTGTAGCATTAAAATTTAACTTATTTAACACTAGAACTACCAAAATGCATCTTACAATACGATATAGTATATGTTCACCTATGGAAATAATTATAAATCCATCATACAACTCTGCTCTGGTAACTCTGATGGTTGCTAAATATGTTGAAACGCCCACTAAGATATGGCAACTGACATGTTCTAATACAATCGCTGCAACTTGGGAAAATTATAAATCTGGTTGTGTTTTAAACTAATAAATTTGTCTTGAATTTAAAATCTTTTTTTGAAATAAGCAATCAGAAATCCCATGAATTGCAATCTTATGTCGCCATATTGGTTCCGCCATCTTGGCTTTCCAAATTTCGATAGAAGATTCGAAATTGATCGTTATCCTTGTTTAACAAATTTTTATTAAAACCTTTTGTACTAATTTTAAAGATGATAAAAGCATTTAAATGTAAGAAATTTTTGTTCTCATCTTGAATTTCCAAATTTTCATAAAAGAATCAAAATAAGTAGCCCCAACATGTTTTGATACTAAAAACACGTCGAATGTAAAAAATGTTGGCTGCCATATTTGGTCAGTCATTTCGAAATTCTGTTAGTATATTCGAAATCAACATCCTGAAAAAACTCGTAGGTACTAATTTGCGTGACAATTACTTGAAGTTTGATACCCTAGACAGACGGGACATATAAATGATCATTTGAGCAGGCATGATCATTGAATAGGCCATGTGTCATCACATCATAGAAGCAATGATCATTCCTACTTTCCGACCAGAGCGCCTGCAGTGGCAAGAAAGTTATTGGAAAAATTTGGAAAATCGGCTTTTCTTGCTTTCACTTCATAATACCTGTCAAGTTCCTTCATTTGTTTATGTTTCGTGGGAGAAAGAGTTTTAGTAATTTTGGAAGGAGAGTCTACAAACGTCTTCGCAACTTCCTTTATGCACGAAGCAGCAGAGCGGCCACCTTCAACTTTTGCATTTTACACACATTTCTTCGGGCACGTTTTACTTTTTGAAGCGCGAGTAGTTTAAACTTTCTGGATTTCCTTTTATGATGGTTTATTTGCATTAATATATTTAAATTATCCAAAAAAAAAAGATTATTCCATTTTAAATGTCACACAACTAGCACCAATCTGACAACTGTCAAATCGAATTGCAAGAAATTCGTAATTACCGTGTGTCACCCCAAAGTAGGGATGATCATTGAAACTATTACGTAATTGAAACAATGATCATTCTTGTCGTGTGTCTAGGGTATAAGGCTTTCGCTGTAATTGTGAAACTTTATATTTTATACGAATAGAAAATAGCCTATGTGTTAAGTTGGAATATTTACTACCCTCGGGCAAAAAATGAAAAATATCCATACAAGCATTTAGGCTTGATTGAGTAACAAACAAACAAGCGGACGAAACGCTTTAAGATATCGAGATGAAACAAAGAGGAAATTATACTATGAACACTGAAAGTTTCTTGAAAATTCTTTCAAGCGGGATCTGTTCATTCTTAGTGCAATTTGCCTGTAAGAAAGCTCCGAGCTCCTTATAAGCTGATATAGAAGGTCTCTCAGCTTCACTTAAGCCTTGTTTGCGACCTATTATTAAGCGTTGTTTTCGATCCATTTAAGAAAACTAATAACTAACTAATCTCACTAATTTCCCGATAAATAGCACGCTGTGAGTAGCTGATTTCAAATAATGCAATCGGTACCAATTACTAAATGAATCATGGAAATGTTTATAAACAAGAGTAAAACAAAGCTGTTCATACATTTTTTTAATTGTTGGTTTTCAAAATATTGTAATTTGGAATGAAAATAAGGCACAGATTTTAAATTAATTTCGATCACTGTATTTAAACTTAAGTGTTTTGCACATTAATTTTTTTTTATCGAAGTGAAACGTCTTCGATTTTAAAAAATGCGTTGTTAATTCACTATTATATACTTAACAACTGTTGAATTAAAACAGATTTTTTCTTCACCAAGGTTCTGCCGCTCCCACGGTTTCTGCACCTGGCTCCTCGATCGGCGAAAAAAGGCGCAACCGTGGCGGACACTGTTAAAGATGCATGAAAATTGTCCAAGTGAAGAAATTAGCTAACGCTAGAGGAATTAGGATCGCGCGGAAGGAATGCGGCTGCTGCGGCTAGAGTTCCGCAGCAGCTGGGGCACATGTCGGCCCGATTTCATGTCTCCACTGGATATTAGTGCCCCATAGCTCTCCAAAGCAGCGGAGCCGTCGCGCTGTCTCATTTCGTTTCGTAGATTTATTTATGAAATTAAGCAAACGCTTGATGCCTTTCGGTAGACACATTTGTGGGAGCCTTCAGCAACAAGCTTGCAGGGGCTCCGTTCCGTCCGACTGGGGCGCATAAGGAGCTCTAATGGTGCAATAATAGGCGCAAAATTGCCTGCATTATTATGCACCACAGCAGAGGAGAACCCGTCACTTAGCTGCTAAAAGCCGCGCGCTGGTCGTATTTGAAGTTCGCGATTTCTTTGCAACGTGTAATTATTCTGGGATAGGATAAATACTTGCCACCTTATAAAAACAAGATTTCCAACGAATTTGTTGTACGACAATGCACCACCTCACGTTGCATAAAATGCTGGTTAAGAAAATTGAAATTTTGCAATTCTTTAGATAGTTCATAAAAAAAGAAAAGGTAAAAATAATAGGTGTGCTTTAACTCGGCTTTTTTGTTTTTGTCAAATTCAAATTTATTGAAAAGACACTTATTACAAAGATCAATAATCGTTTTATTCGCCAGTACTGTCTATAGTATTTTGTCATTTATTTATTTTATTTATTTGCCTTCGCAATAGAAAATTGGTGGTTTCGAAGCAAAATATTCATCGACTCATTTTCGAACATCTTCAACTTTCGTGAACTGCTGGTCTTTCAAATATAACGACATCGATCTCAATAAGTGGTAATCAGAAGGAGCCAAGTCTGGAAGCTGCATTTAGGATTGTCGTACAAACTCCACTTTTCATCACATGTAATGATTTCGTGCAAAAAATTCTGTGTTTTGTATCGAGGAAGCAAATTCATGCAGATGTCAACTCTTCGGTTTTTTGTTTTCTTCCGTCAGTTTATGAGGAAACCATTTTCCTTTCTTATGTACCTTTCCCATTGCATGCAATCCAAGTGATATTGATTAGTGATAACTGTTCTGTAAGATCTTCTTGAGACTGACATAGATTTTCATCTAGTAAAAATTGAAATTCTTCGTGTTCAAAATTTGTTACTGCTTCTTGACTTGGATCGTCCTTAAGACTAAAATGTCTATCAGGCCTTGGAGTTGTGTACATTGATAACATAGTAATTTTGCTTAAATTTGTTTCTATTATCATTATTACGAATAGGCTTATTAAACTTCCAACAAATCCTGCGATAACATTTTATAGTTCAATTTCTTTTGATAAATTGATGAGGATATTGTACACCATTGACTGTGTGATTATAAATATAAGAAGAGGATATTTGTATCTTACTAAAGCTACCATTAACTCATTTCCAAAATGAATTTATACTACTTTTAAAAACAACGACTCATAATATTAAATTTCCAACGATCCGCACCAATTTTAAAAACGTGATAATCTAAAACGCGCGTATTTGATATATGTACATTAGGGTGCTTTTTTTTCGCGACTATTTTTTTTTTCAGTCCCACCTCGAAATTTTGTGACAAATACCTAAACAAAAATTCCCTGAAAATTGGAGCCCTTAATATTAATATTAAGTACTAGACCAAGGCGTATAAACATTTCCCATATAAAATACACGTAAACTTTGATTATTTTTCTTCAAAACTCCACAGCTCAGAGGTATTTTATGGTATAGTCTTGGTCAATGGTAGGATTTCTTCAGAATTGAATGCTCTACAAAAGTTCCCATTGCGGTGTAACTCTAACTCCCACCAGCGAGGTAGTACGGGTCACTAACCCCAATTTGTCCACGAAATTCTCGCTTTTTGCCCCTATCTCGTAAACAACAAGAGGTACAGAAAAAGTGAATATGACAAACTTGTAGCAAATTCAATTTCCTCAAAAAAGTTCTTGAACACCAAACCGCTAGCATCCATATTTCTTGAGATATTGGGCTTTGAAGTTGAGGTAGTGTGGAACTTTCATGGATTATTGAGCTAAATTGTACAAACACTACCTCAACTTCAAAACCCAATATCGCAAGAAATATCGATGTTAGCGATTTGGTGTTCTAGAACTTTTTGGAGGAAACTGAATTTCCTACAAGTTTGTCATATTCACTTTTTCTGTACCTCTTGTTATTTACAAGATAGGGGCAAAAAAAGGAGAATTTCATGAAAAAATAGGGTTAGTGGCCCGTACTACCTCGCTGGTGGGAGTTAGGGCCCTTTTACACCGGGGCAACACTTTGCGGCATTGCGGCATGCCACAAGGCCGCATGCTACAATATTAAAAATGTCGCACATTGTGGCAAGAATCGTGCGGCATGGCAACAGCTTGCGTCATGAGGCAGACTGTCGCAGCTTGTATCCGAACACGATGGATTCCATGCGACATTTTTGGTGCGTCGAAACAGTTTTGTTTGTACTTGTTTTGGAAAGTAACGATTTTGGCGAAATCACACCAAGAAATTGAATTGAATTAAAGATTATCGGTCATGGAGTGGAGTCATGAAAAATATTTAGACTTCATTGAAGATTATAGAAAGAGTGAAGTGTTGTGGGATGTCCGCAATTCAAATTATAAAAACAATAGAGACTTGTATGAATCACCTGTGGCTAAAAATCTTAATGTGATTACCAGTCGCATTCTCGGTGATATACTATCTTGGTAGTTGGTGTCCTCTCTTTGAATATATGGTGTAATTAATTGTAGTAAATATTCAAAGTCCTCATTTGACATTCTGGTAAAGTCTTGAAATAAGGCACCATCATCTGCTTTTATATTTGTTAGTAAACTAGTCCGTGGGCCGTTCTGAAATAATGTTCTTTTCCACCAGCGTTTCTTCTTCCGTTGTTTAGCTGCATGGCTTAGTACTAAATAAGCTGCTGCTAAAGTTGCTTGATCAGCCATATTCTACGGTGTCTATCTCCTCGATCAATCGAGTAAGTAGACCAAAAACACTCCAAAAATAGCACGATGCTTTGAAAATTATCTAGGCACGGTGTTGCATCGGCGTAAAATAGACTACCGCATGCTACATCGGCAGCATGATGTTGGCGATCGTAGCATGCAACAAGGAGACGCATGCTTCAATTTGTAGCATTCCGCACTGTAGCACGTTGTTGCTCTGGCGTAAAAGAGCCTTTAGGGTTACACCGCAATAGACACTTTTGTAGAGCATTCAATTCTGAAGAAATCCTACCATTGACTAAGACTATACCATAAAATGCCTCTGAGCTGTAGAGTTTTGAAGAAAAATAATCAAAGTTTACGTGTATTTTATATGGGAAATCTTTATACGCCTTGGTCTAGTACTTAATATTAATATTAAGGGCTCCAATTTTCAGGGAATTTTTGTTTTGGTATTTGCCACAAAATTTCAAGGTGGGACTGAAAAAAAAAATAGTCGCGAAAAAAAAGCACCCTAATGTACATTGTACATACATTGCGATATTTTTTTCAGTGTACGTTCAGAAAACACATATGGTGACTTATGCATGGAATTTCTCAAATAAGCATTTGAAATTGTCTCTATGTTGAATTGCAATGTGGAATTTTCTCTAGCAAAATTCAAAAACTATCTAACCAGTTTTTTGAGCGAGATTGAGCTAGAAGCAAGCAAATAAAAAATAGGAATATATTTGTGAATTTTCATATAAAGTAAGAATGAGAAGAACTCTTTCATCCTGTCCATTCAGCAAACAAGAAACAAGTTTCCAATAATTAGCATATCTCTAGCAAACATTTCAAAATAGCTTCTCTTTCCGTAGTAAATATCCTATACGACTGGTTTTCTGTTACGATTCTCCAAGATTGCCAATAGAGACTTATTTCATATTTTCAGTTGTTTTTTTTTTGTCCTTCCTAATTTGCATTCCTAGTAAAAAAGTTTAATTTTTGAAAGGTTTAAAATATATAAAAAACATTCTGAATTTATCCTTCATGATGATCCATTTCCGATAGCGATTTATTCTTGAGTTGCAAGTCCTTGAACTTGGGATTACCTCTGATGCAACAATTTCACATTTCTTGGCAAAAAGCGGCAATCAAAACAGAAAACCTAAAAAAAATCATTAAAATACAGAAAAAGCCGGACGAAACCGCCTAAGATCAACAACCGGACCACAAAAAGACTCGTTCGATGGCCAGCATCCATCGAGTTGCGTATATCTGTCTTTTCTTTGGCTTTTCTTCACTCCTGAGTCGAGTCGCAAGCTCGCGCGGACAGACAAAGGCGATCGCGAGCCAATCTCGCGGGCTGAGGCTCGTTGTCGCCTCCGAAACCTGTTTGACCAGAGGCGATCGCAGGCACCGGCCGCAAGAACGTGTTATGCGCGACGACTGCTGCACATACCATGGGCGGAAAATGATGCAAAACCATCGCGCGCATGCGCAAGTGCATTAACAAATTGCGGGCGATTTTGATGTCGCTTTAATAATTTCGTCGTCGTCTTTTTGGTTACGTCAGCCGCACTCAGGTGTACTAAATTTGCATTAAAACTACAGTCACCAGTCGCGTAAGCTGAAAGTAACCCCGGGGTTAATTTCGTAGGCTCCCCGGCCACGGAAGATAAACTGTGAGAGCCTGGAGGAGGCTAAATGTGCCGAAGTTGTTTCGATTTGCGGCACAAGACGAAAACACACATTTAAACATACATTTGAGCATTTGAGATCTTGGCATCTAATGCCCATACCTTGCCGGAGGTGCTGCGATACGTTGCCGGGGTTAGTTAAATTGGCGACTGAACAGATAAAATTCGCCCATACCCTACCCACATCATTCACATTTTTGCTTTCCCTCACAGTTTGAATTTATGTTTCGTTGATGATACTTTTATGTTTCCACATGCAATAATTATTCATCTATATAAGGCGATTAATGAGCAAAACCTAGATATAATTATATACCCACTTTAGTTTTTCCTATATCATCTAGAAACTATTAAACTCGTATAAGCTTTGTCTATTCTTTTGTTAAAGATGCACCATAACTAATATGAATAGCTAGTTAGACCTTTGTTGATTATAACTAACTATTGTACTGCACGCTATCTTCGACTGACTTCTTAGCTTATTATCACAATTCTCAAAGAGTCTATTATACCAATTATTTCTTAAACAGAAAACAAATATTGCTGGAGATAATCAGTTTTAATTTAACCCTTCGTACTCCACAATTTTACAGTGGCGTGAAATGAGATGCGTACTCAAACGTTAGTCAAAAAATTAGACTATTCAAGTTCGAAAGCTAACAGTGGCGTGGGGTGAAATTTTTGAGAAGGTAAGCCGGTGCAAAAATCAGAAACTTAATAGCGAAAAAAAACTTACCAAATGAAGTCAGATATTACAAAATGTGTTCAACAGTGACTGCGTGTATTCTTGTCGAATTTAGTCGGCCACTTCTATCATACTTAAATGAACTTCAAGAATAATATAAGTGGCTTTGAAAAAACCGTTATAGTCGCGGGTATCGTGCAATCAAACTAAAGCGGTTAACAAAAACTGTGAAAAGTTGATATGAAATATAATTAATCTTACTTATACTCCAAAACTAATCTACGATTTTTTTTTATAAATTCGACCAAAACATCATTGTAAAAATTAAACTGATTTCTAATTTGTAAAAGAAGGTGTTTTTCTATACAAAATTCAAACCTTACAAAATTCTCACCAGCTTTTCACAATTAAATTCTATATATTAAAGTACAATTACACTTCACTTTAAATCAAACATGCACGACAAATCCTTCAACTGACAAATTGAAACAAATAAATAATCGTCATCCGACTAGCCGAACCTAACGAAAAAACCCGAGAAGCCGGATTCTATCGTGCTATCGAGAGGTAATAAAGTAGCACCACACCACACTCATAAGTCACAATCCGTTAAGCACCAAGGCAAAAAGAGACACAAGTTAACAATTTTTTTATTAAAATATAATAAACAAAACCACAACACCCCTCCCTTCCGAGAAGACGACTTCTTCCGTGTTCTTGTGAAATAAGGGAGCATTCACTCCTACAATTCACAGCCCCTTTAGTATCAAAGAAATTTACAGTCAGCTGAATATTGTTTATGAAAAAAGAATTAATAACCAAACCCACCCCAACCAACCCCACTCACCGGAGAAGCCGCTTTCTACCGTGTTATAGGGATAATAAGAGAGCACCACTACACTCACACCCGTTCATAGAGAAGACACGAATCAGCTGACATTCTAAGAAATAAACAACCACCCGCCGAAGTGACCCGAGTTTCAACTTATGCAAAATGAAAACAACCGAGAAGCCGGTTTCTATCGTGTTATTTGCTTATAGGATTTGCTTTTAGTGAGCAAAGGATATCACACAAGATTTCTTTGTTACTCGTGGAGAAAAGTGTGGGCTTGAGTAAGCCGTAAAATGACCGGCTTACAGAAGCAGCGAGCGAGCGCTTCATACCCGATGCAACCCCTTGATAGAACCTGCTACGGTGCGAGGGAAGGTTCCATCGTAGTGCAACAACAGATTATGGTTGTTTTTGGTTGTAACACTTGTTTTGCCATGTTTTCTTTACGAGATGAATTTTGGGAGCGCTTTCCAGGAATTTTACAGGCATAGAACAAGTTTTAAATTTACGGGAATAAGATGAGTTCCCAAAAGGGAAGCCGGTAGGAATCGTGTTATATGGACCCCACGCCACTGAAAGCTAATCAATTAAATTTCACGATTTTCAAAATCTCGCAGTATCAAAGTATCACATGAGCCATCCAGTTTTGAGAGGCAAAAATCCCCAGTTGTAGAAAAACTTTTTGTTTAATGTTTCCATTCTTTCTTTGGAAAATTATTCTGCGGAAATCGTGTATATAAGCAAAATAAAAGAAAATTTTAAATTATGTACTTCGATTTGTCATTTTGTTTTGTTTTATAAACAAATGCGTGCTTGTCGCCGTCGATAAATCGAGTAAAACATTTTCCTTTAATTCGTTTAATTCAAAGATTCTTGCCGAGATTTTTTCTATCAATTAACGAGGTAGAATTTGTTTAGCTTACAGTATTTAACACAATTGTTAATATTCAGAAATTGTAATGTCAAATTAACTTTCTTACAACATTTCGTTAAAATCCGTGAGTATATCTAAAACTCAATCAAGAATTTTTCGTCTTAGAATAATGCAGTGAATTTTAAGGCAGCAGTATAAACTTCGCATTACTTTTATTTCAATGTAAGATTCTAGAGGGAAGAACAAAATAACCTGGATTTTGAAAATGCGATATCCACATAGGTGAAGTTTTGAAATTGCAAGATTTACATATATGCAGGATTTTTAAATCGATATTTCACTTTGTGCTTAATCGTACCCAATTGTTCAACTTTCTACAATAGTTCATACCAAACATTATATTTATAGTATGCTGAAACACTTTGAATCAACCTGTATATGCCATTGAAACAATTACAGAACATATAACTAATAATTCCAAAAATATTAATAGATTTTATGCTACTCACGCTCTTATAGGCATATATCAGCCACAAGCTTATAGTTGAAGTTATTTACCTGGAAGAAATAAAGGCAAAATTAATATTTATGAAAAAAAGTTTCCAGTTTTTTTAAGTACAAAAATATAAATTCAAAAATATCTCGAAATATAACAAGTCAAAATATTAAAAATTGACTAAATGATAGCTGGTTTAGTGAACGCACGTAGCTCTCTGTAAAAAATTTAACATTTAACATAATAACATTTTTCAAAATGACTATTCTCGATCTCGTTAATTCGGAAACTCGAAGACTAATTATTCGATTTTTAATTTTTCTTTTTTGGGAAATATTCGCAATTGCAGTGGCAAGTAAAGCCCATTTTTAAAAAAGCGTAGCGATTTTTCAAAGCGTAATCATTTTTTTAATGATCTGATCTGGATCTGGAATTTTGCATTGAATTTAATATTTGTAAACCGTGACCTATGGCGAAGATTTCAAAATTAGCAATAAACTTCAAATCTTTAACTGAAAAAAATGTTTGATTTATAATTTGAAGCAAAATGACCATAATTCAATGAAATTTGATGTTATTTTTACAAATTTCAAAAGTTTTACTATGTTATGAGTAACTATTCAAAAATTTCAATTCAATGCACAATTCCAGATCCAAATCATTAAAAAAACGCAACTAATGAATGAAAGGAAAATGGTCAAAAAATAAAAATTTTGTTCCACTCTTTTTTCAAGAATTAATAAAAGAAAGCTTCAATAACAAAGATATTTTTATTTATTTTTTCCGTATATACCGTCATAGAGTTACTGGTTGCAACTTGCGGAGAAAAGTTGTTGATGACCCCACATGTTATACACTATATTTTATAATAAAAATTCGTAGTAACATACTAAAAAGTATGCTCAAGTTTTCCTAACCCTTAAATAATTAATTAAATGAGAAAAATTATCCATTTTTTGGACCCCTCACAGCGTTGTTCACCTTTAAAACAAAATTCCAATTTCCTCCCTATTCAATAATTGCGATCAATCAATCATAGGTCACCAATTTTTATGATTGAATTTTGTGACTAGTAAGGTAGGGTCGCCAAATATCGTCCCCTTTTTGTAAAACAAATCTAAAAAAATAAAAAAAAATACCACAGTAATAAATGAAACGTCAAACACTAGGTTCAATACTCCTTTATTCATAAAAATAATCAAAAGCCCGTTAACATTGTCAGAAAAAGTTATAAAATAGTTTTAACAAAAATACTCAAATTATGAAAATATATTTTTGGGCTCCTAATTTCGTCCCGGGGACGATATTAGGATCACGTGAACTGGAGTTGTACTTACTCCTTTTCTATTATATAAAATTGAATCTAACTATCATATTAATATCTAAACATTTCGGCATCTAAAAAATAAAAATAAAAAACATTCTAAAGTTACATGTTACGATATAAGGTTCACGTAAGGGGACGATATTAGGAAATTTCTATTTATTTTGTCGCATCCATTTAAGCAAAAAACGTGTCATACACCTGAAAATTTTACTTAATCGATTAACATCTGAGATATTAATAGTTAGTTTGAAAAAAAAATTTTATCAATAAGTCAGGTATCTCAATATTTTATCGTATCCGAGAATATTTCAATGAAAAACTCACCTTGAACACTTTTTTTGATTTTCGAATTTCTGTCGGTACGAACGTCGTAGCGAACTCACTTCTACACAATGGCCGACTGATGCAACTAGCTGTCGGTTCGGGTCACTGATAATAGATGGCGGTTTTTAAAAGAGTAGATATTGAAGGGGACGATATTAGGGTAGGGGACGATATTTGGCGACTCTACCTTACTGTGATTTTCCTTTTGATCTATCAGCTGTTTGGTATTCTGATCTTACAGCTATAAGAAAAATTACAAAAACCTCTCCATTTTTGTGGAGACCTGTCAAAGTGCCATTGTCACTTGTCACTTGCCAACAGTAAGACTTTTGCGTAAAATAATTTTTTCTACAAAATTAACATGAAAGTAGCCTTTCCAGGAAAGAAGATTAAATGTGATATCAAAGAAGATCCCAAGACAAATTGGAGGCTTATCGTCAATTTGTTAATGATATTTCGAAACCCACATAGAGTTGAACAGCTGTGGGATGAAATTTTATTCGAAAACAAATCTCCTCTCGTCCCACTGAGGCAGGTCGGTTGTCAAATTGGCGGATGCTTAAGAAGGGAGATTCAGCGGTCCATCTTTATAGAGTGCTAATCAAAATAATAGGTAATGAAGTTAAGAAATACTCTACATATCGATGTCGCTTTTAAAACCTACTAATTGATACCATCATTTGAGTAACCAAGTGTTCGTTATTTGCAATATGGAAAGTTAGTCATTCCCGCAACGCTCCTCAGTCGAACAATGTTTAGTTCCTAGAATGAACGAACACTTCGTTACTCAAATCAATTATGATACCAATTACATTTCAGAGGGAAGAGAATTCAAACGCGGAATTGTTCTTTAGAATATTTTTGAACCTTATTACCTATTATTTTGATCAGAACTATATATGTCTGCAAGTCGGCCCTAATTCGTACCAGCCTGCAAAAGGGTGATAAAAGCTAGTTGTCTTTTGACGATTATTTCAGATTTTTGTTGTGCTTAACACGAATTCTGAAGCGAAAAATATAATGAAAATAATCACGACTAAGCTCTTCTAAGTCTTTAGATATTTATATCTCTGTATGAACATCTTAAAGCTAGATTTTCCGATATTTTACGACCTGTTCATTAGTAATCGAAAGACGTAGCAATTGGGAAGCTGATTGCCCTTAATACCGCGCCGGTGCCGCTAATCTGCGTCATTCGTTCTAGTTCTTATAGGTCCCTGCAGGGGCTCTTCTTTTACGCTTACTGTACTGTTCACAAATCAGATCGTTTTCTAATTCCCTATTCGCCGAAGTGGGTCATCCCAAGAACACAGTCTTTGGCCACCAGTCGGCGCGTTCTAGCAATCAATCTGTCGGCAGATTCTGGATTTCGCTGATTCCCATAAGCCACAACAAAGTGCCCGCCCAGCGGATAACAAACTCCATCAGCTTTTTCATCAGCATCGGTTCTGCTCGGATCGGAGCGTTCTAATCAGCAATCGCATGCTATTTGCGTCCAAACAAAACCCTTCCCGCCGAATCAAGTCATCGTCGCCGCACAAAGGGGCTCCGCAGCAAAAACGGGCCCCAATTGTGTATCCAGCCTCGTCAATTTCTCGATTCGTGCGTTTTCTCTGAATGGATTCGCGCAATTACCTGAAATTATTTACTCAGCGATCCACACGTCGATCAGCGTACGAAACGGTCTTCTAATTTTCGCCCCAGTACCCAAAAAAAAAAGGAAAATATATCTTTTCATTACGTTCCCGTAAAATGCGAAAAAAATAAAAGAAATTAGCAATATCATCGCGGCGGTGCCGTTAAGAGTAACTGGACGCCTTAAGAAAGTTCTTAATAACTTAAGAAGTCGATTGCTGCTGCTGCGCCGTCATTCGGCGCCTAACCGCGCCGCGCCGCGCCGCTCCATGCTTTTCCGCGCGCGCTTGTTGTTGGTAAACAAATTTTATCCAGGTCGTGGCGATTTTGATACACTGTGCTATCTCCGTCCGGCTTAGATACGCCTCGTGAGCCAATTTGAATGGGGCGTCGAGGAATGGTGGGCTCCGCTCTTCCAGCGACTCAATTTCCATTATTAAAGGCGTCCATTATTCGATTATGGGGCCCGGCCCGCGACTTTTCACATCCCGGGACTGGAGCGGACGCGCGCTGAGATAAGACCGGAGCCCTGTCAATAGAAAAATGACTCCAAAGCCGTGAGTTATCTGCCTTAACTCATTTCGCGGATTAGAGAAACGTGGTCGACCTGGTTGATGCCAGATTGAATTAAGGTTTTTAAGTGATTTTTTGTTTTTGCATTATATTGATTTATTTCTATACCGCTTTAAAAGATAATGAGCATTGTTTGGGCCTTTTTCTTACGCTACTCCGACGCAAAACAGTTCACCTACGCGCTTTTTGAATGAATACTTGTAAGAAGACCAAAAAATATCTATTCTGCAATAATTAAGAACAAAATGTTATACTCAGTTTTAAGCTTATTATATTTACTTTTTGATGGTTGATAAAAAACTAACAATAATTCATTATTAACAACAAAATTCTTTATAAACTAAAAACACATGCAAGTGTTTTGTTTTTGTTTTTTTGTTTTAAGGGGACCTTTACTTTCATAATCGGAAAAAAATCAATTTTTTTTTTTATTTTATAAAAATGCTTCTTAACATCATACAAACCCTCTCCTAAAACGGTTTTAAGAAATTCGTAAAAGAAAAAAAGTTATACCTATATTTGTAACGCTACCTCTACGCATTTTATATGCAAAAATTATATAGCAAAAACTTTGAACGCGTTTTTCTCGAAGTCACATTTTTGAAAATGGCCGCATCTGTATCTCAAAAACTATTCAACCGATTTTAACAAACCAAACGCCATTCGATTTGTTATCAAATATACTAGAAACTAAACCTTTAAAAACATTATTTTACAACCCCACTTTTTTATGCGGAGGTTAGTTTACCCCTAACTTATAGTCATTTTGTAACTTTTTTAGAAAAATGTGTATAAAATGATATATTCATTAAAAATAAAAGGTTTTTTAGGTTTAGGTACTAGTTTTGGGTCTTATGAAAACAATCCACTAAAAATTTTTAATCTATCTGTTACAGGAAGTCCTGGAGAAATGGGCCGTTTTAAAAGTGCTTTTTGGTTGACGCCATCTGCAGGCATTAAAATAAACTAAAGTTGCATTTAAAAATTCTTTTTATATTATTCATAATCTTACCAATAATGTACAAAAGGTTTCAGGATCATAAATATAATAGTCTTTTCAAAAAAAAACTTTTAAAAAGTGTGTTTTTTCCCGATTTTGAAAGTAAAGGTCCCCTTAAATGCTTAAAGGTATCATAGACAACACATCCAAATACCAAATTTGTAGCTTTTATAGTTTTTATTTTAAAAAAAATCCAAAAAACAACGATATTGCAGTGAAAAAAGGTTCTTTGAGAAAAATGAACAGTGCAGTAGTAAAAATAGAATAATTATGCAGAAAAAGATTTTATATTTACATCAAGTTTCAAAAGTTCTTTCAATCCGAAAAGTTTTAACTACGGTAATGATACAAGGTAAAACAATTTAATCTGATAGTTTTAATTTATTCTATTCATATTTTTCCCGTGTCAAGGTGTGTTCTTCTTACACAAACCAAAATTATTTGGTGGTTTATCGAGAGATACGAGCCCATATATCAAGGATTGACTCAGCTCAAAAGAGATTTCTCCGTTTAGCTCTGAATGGTTTATCCTGGCCGAATAGTTTGAAACCACATGATTCAAAAAGTCGTGGTTTTTTCATAAATCGTCAGCAAAAACATCTGAAGAATATGTTCTGAAAGTTTTAGAACGAAATTCGTATTCTTTCCGAAATTAGTCGCTTATAAGAAACTTTAAACGCGTTTTTCTGAAAACGAAATTTTTTTCAATTTGCGTGCATGATTACTCAATAAATTTTTATACGTTTACCTTATTGAATCGCCAAGAATATGAACTAATAATTGGGATGATATCATTGTTTAAAGTTTTTTTTTTTTGCATAAAGCTACAAAAGCTTTTTCTTTAAACGGTCATAAAAACATTCATTTTCAAATTCTCTGACAACTAATTCGTTCATATTTTTGAAAACATGTTAATAATGAACACAAGTTTTTGATTTCAAATAAAAATTACGACCCTGATGATGAACAAAAAAAATTAATAACTTTTGAACGGGTTGACCGATTTGGATGCGTTTTTGACATGTTACAGATTTTTTTTTATCAATTTTGAAGTTCGGTACAATCACTAACATTTTGGTGATAGCTTTCTAACATAGTTTTTAATAATATATATTTTTTCCACATATTTTTCCACCTGCGTGACACATTAAAAAAAATAAAATGTTAATTTTTATATGATTTTTGTAGGATATGTTTGTCGTACCATCGCCAACATTTATTTTATCTGTCTCAATAAAGATCCAGGAAAAAATATATATTGTAAAAAATTATGCCAGAAAGTCACAACAAAATATTGGTGACTGTAGGACAAACATAACCTACAGAAAACATAAAAATCGATATTTTAAGTTTTTTTAGGTGTCACGCAGGCGGAAAGAAAATCTGGAAAATATATACATATGTTATAAAAAACTATGTTAGAAAGCTATAAACAAATTTTGGTGATTGTACCAACATTCAAAATGGGTGAAAATTATAGTATTTTTTTTTTTTTGAAGATATATTTGGTTTTCAATTCTACTGATTTTTTTTTTGTGGCGCGCCTCAGTGACATCTATAACATGTCACAAACGATCCAAATCGGTCAATTTTTAAATTTAATTCTCACCCCTTGGGAGTTAATTAGTAAGGGATGAAACTTGGTCAAATTGTTACTAATTTTAGTACTAACGGTAAAAAATATAATGTCCATAATCGGTGCGGGGGCACTTTACGCTTTCTTATGTGGAATTATTTATACACTGGAAGCTTCTCAACGCTTGAATGGAGAAATCTGTCGATTTGTTTAAACTGTGCGAGTAGACTAGAACTAGACATTTGATTTTATAAAACAAAAATGCCGGTCGTAAAATGCAAAATGGCGGTAGAAACAAAACAGAAAAAAATGCGTACCATAATGCATATCACCGAATAGGTCTTTCAAAATCAAGATGATGTTTCCTAGACTATTTTACAGTTATAAACTCTGTTTAAGAATTACACAGACTGAAAGTTGTTTAGGTATTATAATACGTTGTATTACCTATTACTCATCAAAACTGTATTTATAGGCAGGAAATAACAATATATTGATAAAACAAAACTAAAAAGTCATTAATAAAAAAGGAGTAAATTAAAAAACCCGGCTGTGTAAAATGTGAACTAAAAAGATGGGCACAAGATGACCTAGGAACATAATAGAATGCATAATGGAAATCCTTATTTCCTTAAAGTAGTCATTGTTATTATGATAAATATTTACAGTCAAAGGTATCAGATTCGTTTATTTGCTGCGACTCCTGCTACATGTTTGACTCCGACTGCAATTATTTATCATACACTCCGCGACACATGATTGTAGGCAGCCTCAAACACACAAGTATTTTAAAGAATGATGAATTTTAATATAATGCATACCTCTTTTCACATAGAACTAGAAAGTGCTAATTACTTTTTGGGATTTTCCCATGCATCTGATGCGTTCTTTTTTGTAAATTATTATTTACTTGAAAATTGCTATGAAATACTGCGACACTTGGATTTGGAGTGAAATAAACTCTATAACTGTTCATCATATTGTACTGAGAAGTGAATAGCTAGCGGACAAAATAAAAATTGTTGGTGGAGAAATGTTCATCCTTGAAAAAATTGGACAAATAAAGGTACTAAAAGAAGGATATTCGAATCGAGAAATTGGTAGAAGGATCACCAGGAGTGCTGGAGTAGTTGACAACTTCTTTAGGGAGTCCGAATATTATGGGAAAAGACCACCAGTGAGGACGAAAAGAGCAACAACGTCATCTGAGAGGCGCAGAATCATTCGAATAGACTCAACTGCATCAAAGACATCGAAGGAAATCCAACAAGAAGTTGGAACATCTGCCAGTATTCGCACGGTGCAACGCATTCTGAAAAGCTCACCAGCTATACAACGTCGCCGTCTGAAGAAAACCACCACAATGAACCCAGAGACACAAAGAAAAAAGGCTTAAATTTGCTCGAACTCATATGACGTGGAAAGAAGAATGGAGATGCATAATCTTTTCAGACAAAACAGCTTCACATTGTATGGACCCGACAGATATGCGTTCTACTTTCATGATTTAGGAAAGGAGCAGAAATTTCTAACCCATGTCAAAGCAGAGCAGGAGGTCTCATGGTTTGGGGAGCCACTTCTTACAATGGTCAAATCGACCTAATTTTTATTAGTGGAAGACACACATCTAAAGATTCTAGAAAAATGCTAAGGAGTGCCAAACTCAAAATAATAGAAACGATGGAAGAACAGCATTGGACTTTCCAACATGATAACGCAGCGGTCCGTACACCCAGAGTTGTGAAACAGTGGTTTGAGGATGAAAATGTTGCAGTTTTAGATTGGCCACCACTCTCTCCAGATCTGAATATTATAGAAAACCTCTGGAGATGGCTTACAAGAAAAATATATGGGTCCGGAAAACAATTCCAAAGCATAGTGGGATAGCTGCGATAACAACGTCTTGGAATGAGGTTCCCTTGGAAATAAAAAGAAATTTGTACAATTCTATGCCAAAAAGAATTTTCGAAATTATAAACCGAAATGGTAGCAACACGCATTATTCGAATTTAGAAATTTCCTTTCCTTTTAATCTATTTAATTTTTTTTTTCAAAAACAACTCGAATTTATTCTGAAACAGTATTTAGCTTGAAGTGCCTACAATCAAGTGTCGCAGGTTTTTTTAGTAATTTTCAGGTAAAAAATAATTAAAAAAAAAACTCATCAAATGCATGGCAAAATCCCAAAAAGTTATTTTTACTTAAAGGGTTAATTATATACATCATTACATTATTGAACATTTCTTAACCCTGAACACGATCCACAAAGCTCCCGGTAGCCATCTGTTAGCGCGCAGAGAAGACTGATCTTCAGAAAGCGTTAAAAGCTTCTGCAGCCAATTTCCTGCCCACAGATCTGCACAAAAGCTGCTCTCGAAGAGAACAGGCGGGCGGCTCGAAGAGAAGCGCAGCGAGGCTGCAAAAGGCCAACAACAACAACAAAGCCGGCGCGGCGAACCGATCGAACCCGCTGATTGATGACTTCGCTCGGCGCCGGCCGATGGCATCACGCTCGCGAGCGTGCAGCACACTTTCTTTCGCAACACAACCGAGAAATTCCGACGATCACTTGTGTTTTGCTTTCGTCTAAAAATAGGAACTTTTTTTTCTTAATCGGCCGCCCCAGAAAGAGGCAAGTGAGTTTACGCGCGCTGGTGGGGGGCCAGCGCAGCACGATCGCGTCCGTGTAAATGTGATGGCGCGCCTGACGATGCTTTTTTAATTTAGTATTTTTTTATTTCCATTTCCCGCCACTGGACAAGTGGCCGCCGCGCATCATCGACGGTGGAGCGCACAAGTGTTTTTTGTTTTCAAATAAAACATTTTCACGGCCTGTCCCTGGCGATCATCCGGGCTGGGGCGAAACGAGGAAATGATCAAGTAGCCGCTGTTTTTTTTACATATGCAAATTGCAATTTGAACTGCCGGTTGCTAGTAAAAAGCAATGTTTTTACTCTTTCCTGCTCGCCGAACAGTGTTACAAATCGTTAAACAGCTGGCCAAATCGAAAAAACTTATGATTTATTAAGGACAATCGAACACTTCGCATAACAATCAATTTTTTGCGGTAATACAATATTTTAATATATTTTTTTTACTATAGTAGATATAATTTTGATAGGATAAATTTTAATATTTAATGCAAATCTCTTTTAAGCTGTATGATTCATCTGAACGTTAATATGATGCATGCACATAGTATTGTATAGATATTGTATAAAAGTTACAGCGTGACGTCACTCGATACTTAACTCGTAATTGAAAAGAAAGTACCTTATTTTGTCAGAGCATACAAATCGATAACGATAATGCGACAATTCCAACGGGAAAGTATTTTCGACCATTAATATAGGGTATAAAAGTCAGTTGCCACAAAGTCCCACAAATGCACTTTAAACCCACGTTTTACATCTCAACATAAATACATCAGTTATTCATCAGGCCTTAATATAGAATTCCTTAAATTTGAAATTCAAAATGTCGGATCCAATATAGCGAATCTAAATTGCAAAACTTGCAAGATTCTTATAAAAATTTGTATATAGGGATTTTAGAACTTGCTGAATTCAAATATTGATATCAACATGATCAACATGGCAAATAAAATACGGCAGTCCGAAATTGCTAAACATTCCCAAATATTTACAAAAGGGTGTTTTTTTAAGAGGGCCAGATATCCGATATGGGTAACTGTCAAATGAGCGGTCAATTGTTATAAGTGCTAATATAATTTTTATTCGGTAAGGTCTAACAAATTATAATCATAGATCTAAGAAATCATTAAGATACACACCGCACCAAAGATTCCAAATCGTGAAAATTTATATCCGATATCAGAGCTCTCTTATAAAAACTTATAGAGCACTTCGATCGAATAATCACGCATCAAAATTTCCTTTTTGTTGTGTTTTTGAAAATGTTGTTTCCAAAACTTCGGGACATTGATGTTGACGACTTGTGGTTTCAACAGGTTCAACAGGACAGAACTATATGCCATATAGCGATCGAAATAATCGACTTATTGAAAGGAACATTTTACGAAAATCTTATTTCAAGAGATGGGCGTAACAATTGACCACCAAGATCGGTAGATTTGACAGCGTTTGACTATTTTTTGTGGGAATATTTGAAATTTCTAGTCTATGCTGACAAACCACTTCGACTGAAGCATTATAAGTCAACATAAGACGTGTCATTGTCCCCAAATGATCGAAAAAGTGGTCGAAAATTGGACTGATAGGATGCGCTGCCGATACCGATGTATCAGCTTTTATTCAAATTCATTTTGGTATTGAATTTTTAAATGTTGATATCGGAACTTTGGTGCGCCATATTGGATCTGCCATATTAAATTTTTCAGTTATAATAACAGATTTGAATCAGCAACACTAAAAACTCTTGTATACTCAGTGTTAAGCATATTCGACAGCAATTCAGTGTAACGCGGCGTGGCATGGCCGCGCCAATACCCCAGTTTTTTTTTTTTTTTTTTTTTTTTACTGATCATCATTTCTGAATATCGTGAAAAATATTGCCTTTGTTTTGTCGCGTTTTTTGCCACGGTAATTCATTTAGGCGCTGATTGGATTTCACCGAGTTCGTAGAACCCATAAATGTTTTGCGGAGGTTGCAGAAACGCGCATCAGCGGCTGATATGGTGGCTGATGATCATGATGATGACGTTCCCGCCGCAGACCGCCCGGATCTGGCAGTTAATGTCTCGCTGTGATTTTCTGGGTCTTACTCATCTCGTCTAGTTAGCCGCTGAGCGTTCCATGATGCTGATTTAGCGCTATGCTAAATTGCTGGGCGCTCCGCGCTGCCGCAGCCCCGCTCGCACCGTCATCATCCAGTACGGCGGATAAGTGAGAAAATTAGCGTTGATAAATTGAATCCTCGCATCTCAAACTCGCGCGGTGACCGGAATACGCGCGGGCAAACGAACCGCACCCCACCGTATCGTTTTCTTTTTTATCAAACGCTTCTCTCACAAAGTGCAAAAATCTCTCAACATCTGACTGAAAACGAACTGTGCTACAGGATCTAATTGGAACCGAGATCTATTTGCGCTGATTTTCGTTTACTTTTTGGGTGGGGCCTTCAATTCAAAAGTCCGGAATTTTTGGCGTCCGTCCAATTGGCTACGGTTAGATGCCATGCCGCTAGAAGAAACATCACACCGAGGAAGATGCTGACATTGGACCAAAGATATTTCATGCTCCACACACTTGACAGAATGCGAAAAGTGAAAATTCGGTCGTTTGCCTTCAAGGGCCTTTAATTATTTATTTACTTTTGGCTTTGTTAACTCTTTTCTTACAAAATTATTTCCAGTGCAGTAGCACTCACTTTTAATTTACTTTTGAAAATCTACAGCTGATGAATGTCTTCATATAAAAACATATCTATAACCGCAATATTAATGTGAGTACTCTTCAAATAAGTATTAGAATTAAGAGATATTTTTATGTAGACGTTTTATCAGCAAAGGTTTACCAACTGGTATATGCTCTGGATGGAATATCTATTGAAAAGTGTAAAAATTAAAATAATAGTTAATGCTTAACAAGGAAAGGGTTGTCAATAGCTCGGTTGGTAGCGTAAAGCGTTAAAAGCGAGCGAGCAGGGCACTAGAGGTTATGGGTTCAGTTCCCACCAGAAACTCTGGTCACAAAAAGTAGTATCACAATGGACCTAAATGTGTCTTTCGACAGCCATATCAAATCTAACAGCAACACAAGCAAGTTAAAAAGACTAACTAAACATTTCATTGAAAAGTGTGAGCATTCTTCAAACCCCTTATCCGGCAACTTTGCACAGCTAGTAATTGTAATAGTACATAGTGTAGGGTAAATAGATTTAAGTATAAATCATTAGGTTTTCAACTTCTTCCTCGACATCAATAAAATATTATCTAATAAAAATACATTTTTTTCCAACACAATAGACGCAGAAAATGTTAACCATTTAAAAATATACGAGTATTATTTACTCTGATATGATACCACAAAAATAAATAAATAAATAACTTTAAAAATAAATATGCTCTCAATGCGGAAGCAAAGAAATTTATTTACGTTTGGAAGAGAGCAAAGTAAGCGAATTAATGTCAAGTTATACTACGAAGACAAGTGTATCACGGGAGCGTACTATACTATCAATGAGATCAGTTGCAAACGATCATTACATGAAGGTCAAGATGATGGATTATTTCAAGGGAGACTACGAAAAATAAAAATCGTTTTTGGATAGATTCAAATCTCTCACATTTGGTTTTATAGAACAGTGACCATATCATCTGCACACTTAGAAAACAGATTTAGAAAAATCACCCAAGGAACTAGCTTTTAGGTGAAAGATCCACAAAAGTAAATGAATCATTCAAATTCACAACTGCTTTTAGGTAAACCATCTAATCCACCTAATTTAAATATAGGGTAAATGTGGGATAGTTGAAACACTTTTTGAAATCAGCGATTAACAAACAGAATATAAGCATTTAATGATCTTAAATTTTTGTGATGCTTAGTATACTTATTAATGAAGAAAATAATTGAGAGAATTTAATTCTATTAGTTTTATTTATAGTTAGTTACAAACGAAATAAACAATCTTATAAATGAGGATAGATGCCTACTGTGTGGGTTAGACGCCGCCATGATATTTCGACTTGTGGGATAGTTGCCCTAAGGAATTAATAAAAAAATATTTTGATTTTCTTAACTTTAATTAACGTTACCTAAGTGGCACAATCAACTAAACTTAAATATTTTTTTATTAATGAAAGAATATGTTGATTTTCTTAACTAGATGGCACAATCATCTTTGTTACTAAACTTAAATACTTTTTTATCAATAAAACAAACCACAAATTATTATCCAGTAGCACGTAACCTCTATTATATATATATTAGGGTGCTTTTTTTTTCGCGACTATTTTTTTTTTCAGTACCACCTCGAAATTTTGTGGCAAATACCTAAACAAAAATTCCCTGAAAATTGGAGCCCTTAATATTAATATTAAGTACTAGACCAAGGCGTATAAAGATTTCCCATATAAAATACACGTAAACTTTGATTATTTTTCTTCAAAACTCTACAACTCAGAGGCATTTTATGGTATAATCTTGGTCAATGGTAGGATTTCTTCAGAATTGAATATATAAAAGTTTCTATTGCGGTGTAACCCTAACTCCCACCAGCGAGGTAGTACGGGTCACTAACCCCAATTTTTCCATGAAATTCTCGCTTTTTGTCCCTATCTCGTAATCAACAAGAGGTACAGAAAAAGTGAATATGACAAACTTGTAGGAAATTCAATTTCCTACAAAAAAGTTCTGAACACCAAATTGCTAACATCGATATTTCTTGAGATATTGGGCTTTGAAGTTGAGGTAATGTTTCTACAATTTAGCTCAATAATCCATGAAACTTCCACACTACCTTCGATTTTGTTTTTTTTTTAAATCTTCGAAACATTCGAACGTACTTGCGTGGCATGTCTAGAAAACGAAAATGTAATGAATTAAGTTAATGATACCATGTGGGATAGATATCTCTAAGGGCATCTATACTCACAAATACTGGGGCATCTATCCTTATTGCGGAGGATAGGTGTCCTCCAATTTAATAAATAAATCGTGGTAAAAAGTACTTAAATAACATTTAAATGTTTGTATTTGATACATATGCAGATTATAAATACAAAAACATAAGCACTTACTCTATAATATTAAAAGTTCCAGGCGCATAAAGATTGCGCGCAACCCAAATCCACCAATCTGTCGTCGCGTAAAATGTTTTTCTCTGCACAACTCAAAACAAATACTTTCCAGCGAAGTGCACGGCAACGACTGGCGGAAAGAAGGGGGTAAGCTTACATTTAAACAAAACACTGCGGGTGTATTGCTCGTACAGGTCGCTACGTGTTTACTTAGGCATCTATCCCCCTATGGCATCTATCCCACATTTACCCTAGGAAATTTACTTAAAAGTTACCAACATAGTGTAGAAAATTTGTCTACATCTTTTAGAAAATGTGTCTACAATTTATAGAAAATTTGTCTACATTCTGCAGAAAATTTGTCTACATACTATAGAACCCACAAATTTGTACAAGAATGATCTACAATTTATGGGAAATTAGGAAACTTTAGTAAAAATTAGTAATTTCATACACCATCTCTAGAAAGGATGCCTACAAATCCTAAGTGAATTATCTACAAATTGTAGGATATTTGTCTATTTTCTACGGACAATTTACCTTAAGCCCATAGAAAATTCTCAGTTAAAATCACTACATTCAAAATAGAAAAATCAGCGAAACGATTTAGCTAGCTGAAAATCACCTAAGTATAGAAAATAGGTGGGTTGCCTATTTTTGTTTTTCTAATCTTTATTTTTCAGTTTACTTTTAAGAATAAATCGTCTGTAAAAGTTGAGTGAAATGCTAATATCACAGTTCATTTTGAATCTCTCGAACTTTTAACTTCAATAGTAATTTAACCCTTAAATGCGTAGTGTTGTTTAAAAACAACAGACAGTAAAATGTTATATAAATTCGGATATACCAACTTTTTAGAAATAATCTTTTTTATTATTGTTAACATTTGATTGAGAAATTAAAACTGTGTATTGGCAACACAGCTAATTATTTTTTCCCCGTCTATGGCCTTGTCAAAGTGACAACTACTAATGTTTGGAAGTTTTGGCGGTAGATAAAGAATTTTCTGATGAAGTTTGCAGGTAAGACTATGAAATAAATATTATGGTTTATTAAATAGAACTATTTTTAAATAATAAAAGTTTATTTAAACTTCTGATTTGTTTACCATAGTTCATCATCTCTGGTGACTGCGCAGTGTAGTTTATAAACTACAATTAATTTTTTGAAATAAATATACTAACAAATATATTAATTTTTTTTTTTATATTTTTTATTTGACTTATATTCTAAAGAATACCAAATATATTTTTTTCGCAATAAGAAGAAAAATCACGCATTTAAGGGTTTAGGTACTACAGGGTGGGCCATCTAACGTTTGGAATTGGAACTATAGGTTATTTTGAGGTTGGAAGGTTTGATGACATTTCCGATGTGACAGAAAGTTAGTTTTATGTTTGACATTTATGAAATGGGTCGCTTTTTGCTTGAACAAAGTTGGGAAATATTAAAAATTTATTTCCAAAGTGGTGAGTCTTCGACTCAAACTGTAAGAAATTTACGGAAAAAATTTGACAAAAAGGATGTGCCAAAAACGCAGTTTGTGGATCAATTTGTGAAGCGAGTTCGTGAAACTGGATCGTTGTTGGATAAAACGCTTATGGAATTTACGAGCGCGCCCTTCAATTAACATACATACATAATATGGAACATACTATACATATGTATGAATCGGATTTGTGCACTCGACGAGACGAATATCCCGAAGAACAGCACAAAATGTTCTGGTTCGCTTCCTGCTGATGCACTCGGGGCAATTGAACTGCTCGAAAACTGATTAAGCGTTTATTGATATTTTGAAGCACCCTTCTCGCCCCGGTGAGAGGTCCTCGTTGTCACCTAATTCCCCCGATCGCGGCAACTATCACTCGCCCGGCGACCGCACCCGCTGCTGGAACACATTAAAAGTAAACAGAATCGCCCGTTTTCCTTGCTCTTGACTTAGGCGCAACTATGAAGTAGCTTTCAGCGCGCTTGAGTGCCCATTCAAATTGAATCAGCAGAAAGCGAGGAAACTGGCGTAAAACGCGAACGGAAAATAAATAAAAGAGGCGGCAAAAAAAGCGAAGCCGTATTGTTTTTCATCAAATCATATAAAAGGCACTGTTGGCGCGCCAAACTACCGGCCGCGCTGCTGAGGTCCCAACTATTCGACGCGTCAATTAAAGCACGACAACAATTTCATTGCGCTTGTTTACCTTGTTAAAAGCGCCACGGCGAGATGAGTTTAAAAGAAAACGAGGCGGGCAAACATCCACCAATTTGGTTAATTGCAGCAGCATCATATTGAGCGGATTGAATCGATTCAGCGGACTCATATGTGCCGGACCGCTTCAACGCAAGTCCAGGCTCGGGAGGGTCACTCGCTACGCTGGTTGGCTCGGACCTCGAATGCTCGAACGCTTCTGCTTCTTCTTCAGAGGCTGAATTGGGCACTGATTGCAGCAAATTGATCCGGGTTTAAAAATAAACGCGCCGTCGATGCACTGCACATCAAGCGATTGCAGTCGATGATTTAATGGATTTTCGGTGATGCACGGACTCATATGTATCAGATGAGCATTCACTCGATTTTGATAGCGCTGGAGATTCGTTTTAATGAAGTCATTTAATCTGTGAGAGTTTATCTGCGATCGAAGCAATCAAGGCAGCGATAAAGTTGGATGACATTTAATTCTCAAATATTTGTGTTTTATGGACGTCCCCGGATTAAAAAAAATGTGTTTATTTAACAAGGGAGGATTGTCAATGCGCGTTTAAATTTGAAAATGATTTAATAATGGACTATCAAATATCATATTCCATTGCATTCCAAACAAAATCCAGACACATATAACTTCACAGAATTCAAATACCCCCAAAAAATGCTTATACATATTCTTCTTTCATATTGACGTCACCATTTTAAATTTCTAAATGTGACAAAAATTCCTAATCGCCGGCCCCGAAGACCTCCCAATGTCAAATTTGAACCGAATTGGGCCTTAAGTGACAGAATTCATCCGCCACATTGGCAGCACTATTTTGAATTTTTAAATTTTGACCTAAAATTCATAATTTGAAATTCTCAACCCGCCAAATTTGAAATTTAAATCGAATCCGACAATAAATGACAAAAAATCGTGTTTTTTTTTTAGATGCAGTTCCTTAAACAATTTTATTATTAAAATCGGGTACGCGACGTTAGGTAAAAATTGAGAGTAAGGGGAATAAAGAATACCATTGAAAAACTCACAAATTGCATAAAAAAATTCGGCATTTTTTTTTAATTTCCCAACCGTTTCAATTAAAATTCTTGGTTGATTTTATTGTAGATTTTTTTTAATACAATATGTTAGCTTTAACGGACAGTTCGTGTGCTTTTCATTAATTAGTAGAGGTTCAGTACCTTTAAATAAAGTCAATTAGCTTCACTTCGATTGACTTCCACAACAGTTTGACAGTTTGCATTTCAAGGTTCATTTAAAAGTAACCTTGAGACGGGCAACAAATTTTATTTTGTCTTTCATGGCAAGGGCGTTTTCGGCACTCTCTGTGCTTTTTAATTAAATGAAAAGGAAAAAAAAAGCAACGTGAACTCAAAGAAATATCTGAGCCATTTATGGAAAGGACCTAATAAAAGAAACGTGGCGAAAATCTTTTGCTTGGTTCCCTGCTGAAAATTTTTATCTCGACCATTCACCATGCTCAAGACACGAGTGGAGGTTTAGGACGATTAAATCAAGACATTAATTGAAAATAAGCCGCGTTTTATCGCTTAAGTGGTTGCGGTAAATTTTAAAACATCATAAACAGTCTTCGTGAAACATTTACACTGCACGTTTGGGTCTAAAATGCGGCAATATTACGATTTACGTAAAATTTTAAAGTGGTTTCGAATAGATTTCATCCACTGAAAGCAGGATCTGCAAAGTAAAAGTGTGTATATCTTTTAATTTTTCTTATATTTTATTAGGATTTAAATATGACAGTATGACACAATTTGTTAGGTTTATAAAAATATTTCGAATTTTACATTATTATATTCCTTTTGTGTCAATGAAATCATTAAAATAAAAACATCTTCGTACTGAATTTGCTCACCTATTTGTAATTAGTTTTTAAAACGTAAAAAAATAACCTAGCTTTTTTTTAAATCGGATATGCGAATCCTGAAATAAATATCGATTAAACTACGGATGTTTGGAACACATTTTTGATTTTTTGCGGATTTGCATTTACTGTCGTATAAACGTTGATCCACCAAAAATCTTATTTGTACACGAAATATCTGGAAGCTTTTTGGCGTATTTTTACTCATGGTTTCGACTACATCGTCCCTTTCAATTGATATTTGCAAATTAAATAAGGGAGCACGTCCAGACTTAACATCTAGAATCCAGAATGGGTCGAATTTGAGATCCGGTCTGTGTCTCGGATTGTATTCGAGTATCCGATTTTATCTGAATAGCCCCGTTTTGGTTTAGCTGGCATGTATACGATATTACCTAGACCTTTTTAAGTCGGTTTAAAAATCCAAACACATGTTTATGAATAGACTAATTTAAAAGACGAATCGTTCTATAATCACTCACAAAAATGAAAAATCTTCAGAAAATTCAAAAGTATAGTCTAATATTATTTATCAAACTATATTTTTCGTATTATTTCTGTGTATTTTAAACAAAATTATCCATCAAAATTAAATTTTCACCTTATTTAAACACTAAACCTATACCTACAAATCACCAGCTTGGAAATTTCAAATCTATACCATATTTTTTATAATCTAAAGATTATTTGGTGTATTAATTTCAATTCGTTTATGTACTTTATTTTAAAACAGTCTTTGAAAAGGTACATATGAAATTTTGGTAGGTTTAGTGTTAAGCAAGCTTACATTCCTCTTTGCAGGAATTACACTAATTAATCTTAATTATAATCCATTTCTGTTTACGCTAGTTTAATATTTCAAAATGCAAAACGTTTTTTTGTTTTAGGGTCCCATAGCTACACAAGACCCTTTTAACAATTTAAAGGGCTTTTATTCCTAACCTTCCGCTCGGTGGCTCACTGAAAGCGCTCGTTACGCAAATTCTGTATTACTCGCAGCGCGTTTGGCAAAGGTGCCCTTACACGAACCCACTGAATATTGTGAGCTAAAACCTTGGCAGGTATTCTCGCAAAAAACATAAAATCCGTGCTCACCTGAGAGTGCAAAACAGAACGCCATTCAAAAAAGTTTCTTTAAAATGCACTGAAGTCGTGAAAAAACCCGAACAAAAATTACCTGCCCCCCCCCCCCCCCCCCCCCCCCCCCCCCCCTTCTAAATCGAAATCGGGCGCCATTCACGTTTCCCACAGAGGTTTTTTCTATGGCATAAACATGCTCACGCCTAGAAAATTATCGTTTTTAGCCAAACATATCGCGGCGGCGGCGATTTAACACCTCCAACAAGGTTTTCTTGCCTTTCCCATATTATGTGTATGTAGGTACGAATCGCATAAATGTTAAAAATAAAGCCAGTGCTCCACTTGCGAATTTGTGAACCCATCCAGCAAGTGCTGCATATTTTGTTTCACTCGCCAAATAAAATACCGCCAGCAAGCACCTGGTCGATTATTGAAAATAGGTCTGCATGCGCATTATTATCAAGGTGTGGTGTGTGAGTGTGTATAAGGGAATTCTGCACGGAATCACACACGCAAATAGCAAACTACAGCACTCCTAAACGTTACACTCGCAGTGGTGCCTGGTAGTCAAATTAACAACCACTGAAGAAATTTGCTTTTAACATTTCTTGTAACGTATATTGCCCTCTTTTCCCACATTAGTCATATTTCTCTGCAGGTCATGAAGTGAGAGATTGTCATTTTGAAGATAATGAATTCTTTAAACTTTCATAATAAAACCTACTTTTAATTTAAAATTTGACTAGTTTGCGCACCCCTAAAAAATGATTTGACTGCAATGACAATGTAAAAAAAATGGTCTTAAAATTCTATATAATCACGTAGATTCTGACATGACAACACATCGATGAATATAGAGAGGAGACTGGCTTATATTTTAAATATATTTACATAATGCCTATTTTATTTAATACGTTGACGTAAATGATGTTCAAGTCTCGTTGCTTCTATAAACGTCCAATATTCTTATTATTATAAATAAATATACATATTTTCGGGTATTTCAGTTTTAAATGCACTTCCATCTAAATGTTTCAATAATCCTTAAAATAAATTTATTTTAATTCCAAATTCTTCGAGAAAGATCAAGAGGGTTCCGTACCTCGAAATTAAAAAAAAGTCTTTGTTGTCTGTCTCTCTGTTTGTCTGTAAGCCAAGACCTTTTTTCTCAGGAAAAGCTGGAGGTATCGACATTAAATTAATGCCAAATACTAAAGTCTACAGCCTCATAATCCTTCCTTCAAATTCAAATTTCTAACTCAAGTTTTATTTTCATACTGACAGACTAACCCTCTTACTAACACATCAAAACCTCAATGTGGAAAGTTGTTCAATTTCCGATACCGAGCCCTGCTCGCACTTGCCCGGTTTTTTCCGAAACTGAATTTACGCCTTTCAAGTGAAGAAAAATTATGCAAAATAAAGTTAGTTATTTGAAAATGTTTGATTTATAGTCTGTACCAAAGTTCATGTATTAAATATTTCTTATAGCTTACAAATCAACTACATATCTTACATTCTAATTACTTAAATTCATTATTCTATTTTGAAGAATTTTGAGAAATGTAATCTGCCACAAGTGCTCCGAAATGGAAGAATTCAAAATTTCTTAATTCTTCCGCAAAATTCGTTAAGAACACTTGTGTGCAGTGCAAAATTATCTCCGCAAAATTTAATTATATTGGGTGTACAAATAAGTTTCCGACCTTTTCAGATAGGTGTCGTTAGTATCACTGCTTGCATATTATTCAATCGGGCAATACATGTTTTTCGGAGGTTAGATGTCAAGCTTGAATAATTACTAGTGAAATTTGTTCAATGCGTAAACAAGAATTATTTTCATGTAATTGAAAATGTCGAATTTTGTGCCGAAAAAACAACATTTGCGGGAAGTTTTACTTCATTATTTTTTGTTGAAGAAAAGTGCAGCGGAAACAAATCGTTTGCTTGTGGAAGTTTACGGTGAACATGCGCCATCGAAAACAACCTGCAAAGAGTGGTTTCAACGATTCAAAGTTGGTGATTTTGACGTAAGAGACAAAGAACGTGAAGGCAGACCAAGAAAATTTGAAGATACAGAATTGGAAGAATTGCTTGATGTGGACTCTTGTCAGACTGAAAAACAATTGGCAGAAGAGTTGAATATTATCCAACAATGTGTTTCGCAACGTATACGAGCCTTGGGATTGATTTCGAAGATGGGAGCTTGGGTGCCACACATGCTGAAAGAAAGGGACATGGAACGTCGGAAAACCATGTGCGAATTGTTGCTTCGACGACAACAAAGGAAGGGGTTTTTGCATCGGATTATCACTGGGGATGAAAAATGGATCCATTATGACAATCCAAAGCGTAAACGAGCGTGGGTCAAGCCCGGTGAACCAGGGCCGTCGACGCCAAAAGCAAATATCCATGGTTCGAAAGTGATGCTTTGCATTTGGTGGGATGTGAAGGGTGTCGTATATTATGAGCTGCTGAAACAGGGTGAAACCATTACGGGAGAAGTTTATCGACGACAACTGATGGCTTTAAAGCAAGCTCTAGCTGCAAAACGACCGGAATGGGACAACAGGCACAATAAAATTATTTTGCAACAGGATAACGCTAGGCCACATGTTGCTATACCTGTCAAAAACTACTTGGATGGGCAGAACTGGGAAATTCTACCCCACCCGCCGTATTCACCAGACATTGCTCCCTCTGACTACCACTTGTTCCGATCGATGCAATCAGCCCTGGCACAGCAGCACTTCACTTCACATGAAAACGTGAAAAAATGGGTCGATGACTGGATCGCCTCGAAACCACAAGACTTCTTTTCCCGGGGAATCCGTTTATTGCCTGAACGATGGGAGAAGGTTATATCTTCCGAAGGAGCATATTTTGAATAAAATATTCTTTAATTTTCTACACGAACTAATGTCTTTTATTTCAGTAAAAAAGGTCGGAAACTTATTTGTACACCCAATATAATAATAATAATTTTAATTTAAACCCATATTCTGCTCTTGTAGCGAAGTACCTTCTGCAGTTTACACAGCAAATTTTAAAACAACTTAAAAATTAAATCCACAATTCCATTCAACTTAAAATGCAATAAAAGGATAAAATAATTATTTTTTCTTAGGTTCTAGTCTTTATTTAATCCTTGAATTTATGTAGTGAATTTAGAGAGTTCTTGTGTGACTGAAGATGAAAGTGAAGATATATACTTAGAATGTATGAAACTTCAATTCAAAATCACCCACCCCAAAAACTTCTAATATCAAATTTAAATTAAGAATAATGAATAAAACAAAGTTTCCCCGATATCAGCAATACATTGTATTTTTAGACATAAGTTGAACACCTATAGAAGAACGACCTTAGCACCCGCCACTGCGTCACAGGTACATCACCGTGTAGCAGTGTTGGTCACCTGAGCCGGGACAGGTATAATTAAAGCGTGTGGAGATATATCGGATCCGCAGCGCCCCCTGCGGACCGTGGGTACACACAGCAAACATGATGATGATAACAGAGCAGCCTATGCCCTGTAAAATACGATGAAAATGAAGGAAAACCGCAGAAAAAGCAACAGCACAGCAAAATAAACCTGTAGAAAACAGAGTGGGCCTTAAACCAGCACTCTGTGGTACACGGTGCCTCCTTCTCGCTAGCGCCGAGGCCTGAATGTGATGGCGTGATAGGTGCAGGTCACAGGCAGGGCATATCTACAGCAGGAGCCCAAAGGTTAGTGAAACAGAACCCGAACCCAAACCCAGCCTATGTCAGGAGGTCCATGCAGAGGTAAACAAAAGTTGAGGAGGCAGTGGCGGAGGACGCAATCCCGGACGATTAAAGTTTTAATAGCGTTTCATCCCAAGGCTGCTCAACAGGATATGGGGGCAAGGTTCTATCAGCTCCGTTCCCCTCGGTGCGTGCGAGGAATTTCACTTCATTTTTATATACCTGCCGTCTGTCCGATACTCGCCCCTCCCTGCCCCAAAGCTGGAACTTGGGAGTGATATCTGAGGCCTGAGGTATGTGAGCAAACAGCTGAAAAATATTTCAAGTCACCGGGATTCCTTTCCTTGGCGACGTGCTCAGCCTTTTTTGCTTTTCGCTTTTAATTTGTCCTCGCTTATGTCTGGCCTGTGCAAACGGGAATAATTATGCAGAACAAAGCATGCTGCTGCTCCCCGGACAAGTAGAATGGGACAGGCGAGGCGGCCTGACAAGAAGGCTCTGATTTTCTGCATTCTGTTTGTCTTTCCGTCGAGCAACAAATGCGAATGCACCTTGGCCGGCTCCGCTCAAAAGACGGGAAAGCAGAGGAAAGCTGCTTCGTTGGTTTCAGCACAAATTATTAAGACTATTTTCTTGAAAACTGTCCTCTAATTAATTGACCGTCCAACGAGATAAGACGATCAATATCACACAAATTAGGGTTTCGGTAGTTGATTTTGGTATATAGGGAGTTTAAATGATGGCTAATGGAAAATTATTTATTTCTTGTTTTCTTTCCATCTGCGCAGATAGCAGATGACTACTTAAAATTTGTTTACCCTTACATATCAATTTCGAAATTTAGGTATGTAGTAACATTAAAAAAACTGATGATTTGCGTCTTTCTCCCAACAATCTGGGTTGTGACTAAAATTTAGCCACTTTCTAATTCTTTTCAAGATTTACATAGACTTTCCAATGAATGCATTTTAAAAAACAAGGTCTGTAAAGTCAGATGACGTTAGTCTTATTGGAAAAGCACTAAAATTTAGCCATATGCAATAGGCAAAGTTAAACCATGCAACAGACAAAATTTAGCTATGCCATAGTCAATCGATTTGAGTAAGTTTGAAGAATTAAAAGTGCACTGTTTTACCGGCATTTTAAAAGAATTTAGTCAGCGTCAGTCGAAGTCTAAATTTTAACCAGGAAGTGTTGGTGCAAGCGATAAGAGACAGTTAAATATGAAAATTATAATCAATTCCAATTTGGTAACATGAAAATTTTTACTACGTGGCAAATTGCAGAAACAATGAGATAGTTAAGAATAGTTAAAATAGAGATAGTTAAAATTTATCGATAAAAAAAAGTAAAATATGATAAAACAAAACGAAAGAAAAATAAGGTTATGAATAAACAGCTTAAGACTTAAAAGTTATTTAAAATTAAAAGCACGTAAACATATAAAATATGTAACCTTAGGTGGATGTTTTTCTACGAGTTCAGGAGAAAAATAACGAAGAAAGAAATTGTCCCGGTTTGAAATTGATCGAAAATATCTTAGCTTTAATCAAGATGAAGGTTGCAAAATGTCTTCCAGCATAAGCATAAGCGAATAAGCTAAAAAAATGTATAAGTAAAAACTGAAAATAAAGCCATCTGTCCATTATCAAACCGTATTCATGTTTTATAGTTATGTGAAAATAAAATTCACCCAACCGAATGCGACCATTCATTCTACGTTAATCTAAAACATTGAGTTGAAAGTGAAGAATCTCTCCTTTTTGTTTATGCTGTTTTAAAATTTCTTGAAAACACATATGTAAATGGGCAAAAAATGAGGAAAACATTTTTAGAATTCCATCGTTACTTGGAGAACAAGTGTTTTGTCTGTTCACACATTTGTTAAAAACGCCCTACGGCAGAGAATTTCCCAAGAAATTTTATCGCCAGAACCTGACAGGCTGCAACAACTCGCGTAGTGCGACACATGTAATCCAATCTCGCCCGTAACACATGGGGATAAGAAATAAAATAGTCGAAAAAGAACGAAACCGCGGGCAGACAGCTGATAAGTGAGCGGTCCGGGCTATCAACAGAACAGCCTTTGTGGTGTAATCTAACCCGCGGATGCCGCGATAAATTCAGCTAATCGAGGTCAGTATAATACCCATCTAATCCAACCCAATCCACCGGAGCGGGAGCGACTTCTACTTCCTTTAGAAACACTTCTGGTTGAGGCCCTCTTGTCGAGGTCTCTCGTTGACCACTCCAATTGACCCCAATTGTCGCGGACAGAAAGTGTTTGCCTAGAAGACGAGCTTAAGAAATTTGTGCAGGCCATTGACTGCGATTCGACAATAGTTTGACTATCTGCCGCCGAGAATCTAGCTAGCAGGACAAAGTCATTTAGCTAACTTAGCAATGAGTTTTTAAAAGGAACATAAAGGTTTTTGGGGTCGCTGTTTTAAAACTATGAGAACAATATTGTTAGAATTTTATGACTATTCCACAAAACAGAAAACTAGGTTTCCGGGATCGCCGATTTCGAATCTTGTGTCAAACTTTCGATATCCAAATGGCGGAAGACAATTTTTAAAGTCCATTTCCCATTTAGAATTTCAAAATTTTTGTGATCTATATTAAATCCACCATCATGAATTTGAAAATACTGCGACAAGATTCGAAATCAGCAACGCCAAAAACCGCAGTTTTTTTGAAAATCATGTCAAATTTAAAAAATGTTTTTCAACATATTAAATCTGGATCGTGAATTCTAGAATTCTGCAATCAGCGATCCTAAAAACTGTTCACTGACTACAAAATGCTATATTTTATGTTTCTTTCACTAATTTATGAATTTTTCATACTATAATAAAAATATGTTGATGTTTTTAAAAAATTTGGAAAATATGCGTAGAATACTTGGGTATTTTAAAGAAGTCAAGAGATCAGCATTAGAGATATCGAAGGGGCATTTTAATAAAATAAATAATAATAATATCTAAACGGTTACGATGATTTATGAAGCATAGAATATTTCTAGTTAGGCCTAGTTCGCAATTACGATCGGATTGACCCGAGTAACCCACTTGTGTCTATTTATATTATTTAAGTACTCAGAATAATGATTTGTGTCCGTAAATACATTTCGAGCACACTCTTTGTGATCTATGGGTGAAGACCGATTAGACAGATTCAACCTAACATTTTGTTGTCCTTCTTTGTTACACTAGCTGTCATCTTCCAAGTGTAAAACTTTATACTAAGTGACAGTATAAAAACATTTATATAAAAAGTGACCATAACAACAGAGGTTTTATATCACGTTTGGATGTCCGCAAATTTTCGATTGATTTGTGGTCTAAATGATACCATATGATGAGATATTAATCCCACAAAATTTGGTGTTGACTATAAGACAGGTTTTAGAGATACAGAGGGTCAAAGTAATCAAAATCGACTCACATAGCATAGTGAGTGAAAATGACAATACGCTGAAAGATGTGAATTTCTTTATAAAATATCTTGTTCCTCAGCTAAGTAATTAACCCATTAACGCCCAAAGAACCTAATTTTTTTGTGCAGTTTGAAACCTCATTCTTACAATTGAAGGACATTTATTTTCCAATAAAAACCATGAATCTTACTAGTTTTAAGTGTGCTCTTTCAGAATCTGTCGTCAAAATTGAGTTTTTTCCAATAGGAAATTAAATATAGCGACTTTTTGGAAAAAAAGTAACAAACAATTTTAGTTTTTTTTTTTGTAATTTTTTTTCAAGTCAATAGAATTTTGCAATGCAATTCTTAATATGATCAACGGTGATCGGAATGTTTGAACTTACAGAAAAAAAATTTTTTTGCTGATCGCAATCACTCATAAACTTTTAAAAATGGCGGATTTTCTATAGTGCAAATTCTGAAAATCTGAAACTCTGAAAATCGTACAGATTTTCGTGAAATTCTGTACCAAGGGGTTTTTATCGTCACTGATTATGAGATTAAAATCAGATTTTTAAAATTCAAAATGGCAAATTCAATATGGCAGACAACAAATTTTAAAAATCTCACAGATTTTCATGAAATTCAGTATACAGGGGTTTTGGTAGTCGCTAATCACAAATTTAACATCAAATTTTGAAAATTGAAAATTGCTGATTCAATATGGCGGACATCAAGTTTTGAAAATCTTGTAGGTTTCCATGAAATTCGGTGTTTTTGTAGTTGCTGATCACGAATTGAAATTTCTACTCTTTGCCTAATCCAGAGACAACGGCGTAGACGTGGTAGAATTTTGCTTTGGGGTGATTTATTATAGTGAGTCCCTTTGCCTCTCGCTTCTCGGGGTGCTTTATTATTGTGAGTCCCCTCGCCTCTTACTTCTCTCTCTCTTCTGATTTTAATCTCATAATCAGTGACGATAAAAACCCCTTGGTACAGAATTTCACGAAAATCTGTACGATTTTCAGAGTTTCAGATTTTCAGAATCTGCACTATAAAAAATCCGCCATTTTGAAAAGTTTATGAGTGATTGCGATCAGCAAAAAAACTTTTTTCTGTAAGTTCAAACATTCCGATCACCGTTGATCATATTAAGAATTGCATTGCAAAATTCTATTGACTTGAAAAAAAATTACAAAAAAAAAAAAATTTAAAATTTGTTGATACGTTTTTTCCAAAAAGTCGCTATATTTAATTTCCTATTGGAAAAAACTCAATTTTGACGACAGATTCTGAAAGAGCACACTCAAAACTAGTAAGATTCATGGTTTTTATTGGAAAATAAATGTCCTTCAATTGTAAGAATGAGGTTTCAAACTGCACAAAAAATTAGGTTCTTTGGGCGTTAATGGGTTAACAAAAATCAGATATGAAATGTGCACATACGATGATGAGTCTCACAGTAGATCTCTTCCGCTCTTTATTGCAGATCAATTAATTATTATTAATAATTTAAGACAAAGATACAATTCGCAAAAATGTAAATTGGATGAATTATGTGACATATCACCAAGCAGGAAGCTTTACAAGGGCTGTTACAAGCTTTGTAACAAACTGAATGTTACAGCTGATCCAAATCTAGCTGATTTATCAATTTATCGCCAAGGTTACAACTCCAATAATCAATTTACAATTAGTTGCTCAAAGAAAATCGAATTTCTATTTCAAAAATACTTCAACGTGAATTGTTTATGAACTATAAGTTCTTGGTCAAGTTTAACTCACGTATGTGCATTGCACAAATCGGTATTTCTAACTAATGGCCACTTGTGAAACAAGTTTCTCAAGTAGTGAGAAATAGCATTCAACATTGATAGAATTGATTCCATTAATGTACTTTTTCTAACAGTTGTAAATTAAAACATGTAGCTATCGTTTTTTGTAAATTACGTACTCCACCTTCTTTACAATAATAATACAACAAAATTTAATCTACTGACTCTCTATATACTATAACTGACCATTTTCTTAAATTCAATTCCAATTTTTTTGTGATTAATGTCCCATCAGATGGTATCATTTGGACCACAAATTAATCGAAAATTTCTGGACTACAAAACGGGCTATTTTTGGGATCATTCTTTAGTCTTCTTCTTTTCGCTCCTACAGCTGAAGTTGTGCCCATCATTGTGATCTTTTGCGCTAGTGCTGATGGGCGTAATCTGCTAAATCTGCTCGCTCGATCGATTGCTATTTCGAACTCGACTCGAAGTTTTAGTCACCTTAGCATTCTTAATATTCAAATTTATAAATTTATAATATTAAGTAACTAAAGTTTTTCGTCTATCCAGAATAATAAAATATTTTGTACAGTTGCTCAGAATAAGGATTTAAAATTTTTGCAAATGTAGTGCAGCAAATTACCACGATTTTTATCCATGCAAATTTTTAAATCGTGGCCTACATGAACTCGCTAATTTTTGACTCGAAAGTTATTACAAGTCATGGCCAATTTGATGATCTTTTAAATTCTTGCAGCATGTTGATCATAATATAATAAATTTCAAATTCGAGAAAAAAAATTAAATTTTATACTTTTGTCTAGCAGAAATTGTGAAAATTGCACACTCTGCGTCGCGTTCGTCGGTTAGACTGAGTTCAATCTGATCGCATCAGAGCTTCCGAGGGGCGGGAGGGGGTTCATAAATTGGAGTTGATGCTCCCTGAATTTAGGAGCCCTCGGGCTGCTGTGACGGCAGCTCAATTTTCCGCTTTGATTGCTCTGTTACGCCTCATCATTTCGCCAGCCGGTGATGGAAACTCCAAATTAAGCTGGAGCCAGTGACAGGCATGTGCACCGCAGACGGCCGGAGGGGCGCGGGCGGTAATGTGGCATACCTCCGCCTCTGCCGACATGGGTTTCGGGCTTCGACGGTCCTGGCCGACTAAAATTGCTAGAAAGTGCTAATGCTGGCGGCTGTCGTCTTTGGCTATGTCGCGTCAAGTTTCACGACGTGATTCATTCGACAAATTGCGATTTCGCCTGGAAATTTGTTTTGTGTTTTTCCAACCGCCTTCGCCGGGGAGATGAATTAATTACCCCCAGACGGAGTGGTGAGCGGCAAAAAGGTAAATGCAGCGGGAAAGTTTGTAAGCCGTTTGTGGGGCGCAACGCGGTGGGGACGAAACCCCCTTTTAAACTCTGAAGATTCTAAAAAGCAATTAGTTCCCTCAACAGCACCTATAAAACTCGGTTAATCCGCTCAAATTCTCCCGCGAGGGTGTTGCGGGGTATCGTCTCGCTTGCCTCAAGGCGTCTTCATCATAAATTTTAAATTGCGCAAATTTTCCGCTCTGTACCGGCGACATGTTGCGGAGGCGGCCCGGCCGAATAAGCAGCTAAGCAGGGAAAATGTCTCAAATGACGACGTCGATGTGACCGAAAGTTGAGTGAACTGCCATTGGCGTGGCTCCTCCTTCGGGCACACGAAAACTGTAAATCATCGTCGTGCAGTGGCGCTGGATATTTTTATCGCGGTGGCACACACGCGCGTCGACGCCGCCGACACGCTCATCGAATGTAATTCAAGTTGGATTGGGAAAGCTCAGAATTTCAAATGGAAAACAAATCGAGGACAAATGCTGTTGTTGTTCCAACGGTAGGGTCAATGTCTCTCGGGCGCACTGCTGGAGGTAGATAAGACCCCTCCGGAACCCCATTTCACAACGCGTCCTTTTTCAAATATAGTGAATCTGATGATACATCTGCTCCAATTAGCTATCTGTCAGGATTATATCATGCTAAATGGCGAATTGCCCAAAATAAATTTGAACTTCTGAAATATCCCAGGAAACATGCGATACGAGAAAAAAACAAAAACTACATCTACGGAAGACCACTTTTTAGTGCTCCGAGAAAGAAGAAGAATCTCTGCAAATCTAGTTAGGTATACCATAAATAGGACAGAACTCCTTGGATGTTTTCCTGCGACGAATTTTTTATAACTTCCTATAAGTATCTTGAAAAAAATCGACAAATATCTAATTGAAAATTATGCAGAATGAATTGAAGTCCTCCGCTGTGTAATAAAACGAAAATTCTATAATAGATTCATTTCTTATTAGGAAATAGCCCTGTGCAATTTCGCAAACAATATTTTGTTCCATAAAAACTTCAACGCTTCTTCGTTCTGATCATCCATTTTATATAACATCTCGTTCCAAAATGATTGAATCTATTCATATTTATAAATAAATGCTTTAAGCTGATTTAAAAGGTCTAACGTACATTTTTTTCATATCAAGTAGGTTTAAAAACAACTTAGTACCCTGTAAACCCACATATTTTGAGGCAAATAAAAAGAAAAATCAAAAAAATTTATATTAATTTGTTTATATTAAGGGGAGGTTCTCATCTAGAATCTTGAAATTTTCGATTTTTTTTTTATTTCATATTATTAAAGTTTAATATGTCTAGAATGTTGCTTTAAAATATTTAGTCGATCCGAGCACTAGAACGGATTCTACAGCCCATTGATTCTGGCGGTGTCATGATCGTAGCGGGGCGCTCAGCCTGTGCCGTGCCGTTCAATCACGATTATCTCGGAACTTTGTTTTTCAATATTTTTCAAATTTGCGTACAAGATAACTCAAAAACGGTTCAACCGATCAACTTCTAGTTCCGTGCATATTAAAGTAAACAATTTTCTTCATAGAAAGAGCGGAGCACATTTTGAAAATTGTAACATTATCTCCTTTTTGTAAGTGATAAACTATGAAAAAAAACGGCCGAAAACGGCCTTAAAATTTCAAAATCGCGCCATTCCGTCAATTTTAAATTTTTTTTGAAAGTCGTCCGCTCTTTCTGAGACAAATTTATTCTAGTTTATAATAATGTCATCATTATTTGATTTCAGACCAATCTGCGACCCCTAAATTGTACGCAGCTGGGCCATTTTCGAAAAACATGCCTCCGGAGAAGTTGAATAACGAGCGCCATTTTGTTTTTTTTTTGAATAAAAAAATTTTTTCGTACAGATAAATATACAATAAAAGACAATGCCAAATATCATTTCCCTATGTCTTGTCATTTGCCTTCAAAAAAATCACGAACTTTACCTACTTTTTGACGTTCTAGATGAGAAACTCCCCTTAAAGATAACAAATTTTCTGTTTTCCTACTATAATTAAAAATCGGTCTCCTAAAGTAATTTTCTTCGATTATGAATTTGTAATCTACGCTGATATAAATATCGTATTATAGGATCAAATTATACGCATTTTTGATTATCACGTTTTTAAAATTGTACATTTATTATTATTTTAGTTGAAACCTTGAAAATATTTAACTCAGTTTTAATGCTACAAAAGATATAATTCATAACGAATATAAAGGAATTTGTTTTGAATAAGTGTTGTTGTTTCAAATTTGTTTTTCGTCAAATTAACGATGGAAATTTTTAACTCCAAAGTTTAATATGAAATGTAATTAAATTAATAATTTCCGGCATTGGCGCCAAACAATATTTCAAAATTATTAATTTTATGTTGTTCCCATTGTTTTTACAACGCCTTTCTCAGTATACCGAAAAATTAGATAGTATAGGAATAACCTTTTACTTTATCAGCACAAAAATATCTAAAAATGTATGCCAATCATGCTATACGTTAAAAGTAATAATTAATTTACATAAACCCTAAAAAATAAGCGTAATATTCCACAATTTTCTTACAACAAATATTGAATAAAATTAAAATTGTTCATTAAAATTACATATTTCGTCTAGAAAAATTAGTAAATTCACAAAAAATTGTAATTTCTCAATTTACTAGTAAATTTGCTTGATTCATCTTGAATTATTCAATGCATCTTACAGTCATTGTAGAAAAATACCTCAGAGTGAGAAAATTGACTGCGTAATTGTAGTGAAATTTGACGCTGGTAATTCCAAAAAGAAAATACCATTTATGTTCTACCGTACAATTACAACAAAAAGGAATATATAACTTATGGTATATGTATTGTGTAATATTGCAACGATTCTCGATGTAAATCGCTTTTAAGTTGTGCACCTTTTTTAATTGTACGAAAATTAGTAAGAATTTGCAATTTTAGCGCATAAAATAACATAAATAAATGTATTGTAACACAAAAATAGCAGTCCGGAATTTTCTGTTGTTATTGTGATGAATTTTGATATTCTTAATTAACTCTAGCCTTGCAATAATTTATTTCATTGTTTTGGCGGCCAAGAAGATCGGAAGGGAAACTTTAAAAGTGAAATGTCAGTTTCTTTAAGCTGTCATTGTGTCATTAAAAAATAATGTAATATTTTCAGCAGTTTTTAGGGTTTTTGTTACGTGCTGGAAGAAAAAGGAAGTGGAGTGCTATAGTTAAATGCCTGTAGTGAATGAAACTTTTTAGGAATTAACACGGAATTGTGCAAACATTTTCTTGTCGTTAAAGTGACGTTTCGAAAATTTTATAGTTAAATTTCTCAGGAAATACATTTTCGTTCTTTTCGAACCTATCTTGACTTAAGCACAATTAATTATAATTAGCAATTAATTAGTTGTGCATTGAGATTGTCAAAATTCAATTTATTTGCAACCTACAATTAAATTTGCAGTTGATTAATACAATTTTATTTATGTGGAAACAAGTTATAGTTATATTCATTTCCATCTGAGGACGTTGGAACAATGCATAATCCCCTTGATTAATGCTCAGCCAAAATTAAATAATTATTATTCTTGTAGGTAATATACCATCTATTGGAAATATTCCCTAAAAATTTCATATCGATCCCACAAAAAATATGGAGGTATGTCACTTGGTATATAAAATTAAGCTATTTAAAAAAAATATACAGGGTGTTCAGAGGTGGGTGGTCAATACTGAAGGGGGTGAAAGGTCAGACCGAGACAAGCAAAAAATCGTATGGGTGGGGGGGGGGGGGGGGGGGGCATCTCGCACCGTTTGGCAGTTACAGGGTGATTCGTAAATCAGGATTTTGCCTTATATGGGAACCGCTCTTGTATTTTTATGTTTTTTTCTACGCATCGCAGCGGCCCCAAACTGATTTCAAAAAATCACTATTTGGAAGCCCTTTCCAAAACAGTTTACACCACCCCCCTATCCCCAACCCCTTGGCCACAATCCCCCCTGGAAGTTGAAAAAATTAACTTTTATTTCACGATTTTTCACCTTTCGCCCCACTTTTCTCTGAAATTCATGTTATTAACATACCTACCTTTTATTTTTTTTAAGTTGCCTATCTAATTACCTTTCCAAAAAGGTGCAACATGCCCAGGTAGGAAAAGGATACGAAAATTTATTTACAAAAATCCTTTTACAGAATATCATGATAATTCGAATTTTTAAGAAATTGTACTTAAGTTAACTAAAAAATACATTTTGTTCGCTTAAAAACTAATTACAATTAAAACGTATGTCCTTCAAAAGCTGTTCAAAATGTTCTCCGCCGTCCTCGATGCATGCAAGTAGCCTTCGTTTTATTTCACGTTTGAGGTCTATGGTAGCCAGTCTCTCCCGTATTTTCGTGGCTGCAGTCACAATCCTGGTAACTAATTCTTCTCTGGTGTTGATTGGTCTTGAGTAAACTTCATCTTTCATCATTCCCTATAAGAAAAAGTCCAGTGGAGTAAGGTCCGGTGACCTAGCAGGCCAAGGAATCGGTCCACCTCGTCCAATCCAGCGCTCTGGGTAATTTTCATTTAACCTTGCCCTAACAATGTTCCCAGTATGCGCAGGTGCTCCGTCTAGCTGTAAATAAATTGCGGTTCTGGTGGCCAGGGGGATGTCCTCCAACAGATCCGGAAGGGTATTCTCCAAAAAGTCCGAGTATAGCTGACTATTCAGCACTTGGGGTAAGATGAAGGGTTCTATCAACTGGTTGCCGATGATGCCAGCCCAGACATTGACACTAAATCTTTGCTGGAAGGACCGACACCTGGTCCTATGTGGGTTCACATCTGACCAGGTGTGGAGGTTGTGTAAGTTTGTGATGCCATCCCGGGTGAATTGCGATTCATCCGTCCACAGAATTCGGTCTAGAAACCTTCTGTTTTCGATGTCAGACTCGAACAGCCAAGTGCAGAATTGCAATCGTCCTTCGGAATCTCCTTCCCTAGTGCTTGGACCGGGATATGGTGGTATGGATGTAGTCCCTCTCGGTTCACAACGGTCCAAACTCTCCCTGAAGACAATCCTGACCTTCGTGCGACCTGCCTGATGCTTATTACAGGGCTGTTCCTGACGATGTTGAGGATTTGTTGGTCGGGGTCCGCTGAATCGGCCGATTTTCCTGCTCGCGTTTCTGCTCTGGGGGCGGTTACACTTCCGGTTTCTTTTAACCTTCTGAAAGTCCTTGAAAATACCCTTCTGTTGTGTACCCGCCGATTCGGGAATCTCTTTTGGTATTCTCGTACGGCCTCACTATCACTTCCTTCTACTAAACCGTGCACGTAAATTATATCGGCATACTCGTCAACACTGAATTCTGCCATTTTATCTTAATTTTTTCTATTAAACACCCGTTCTTTTCCCTTGCTTCTTCAACTGTGGTCAATGTCCTTTCAAACTCACCCATTTTTATACCATAATTCATAGGAGGTATTAGAAACGGAGCGTCAGGATACTTAGGAGTCAATACTGGATATAATAATCTAATAACGCTATTTAACGAGATTACATTTATTATTTTATTACTGTTTTGCTGAAAAAATAAAAATGTATTACCTCTGTTTCCTAAACAAACATTTCCGAACTTGCTGTCATAAAAATTGTTTACTTAACGACATTTTCCATTATGGTGCAATAAAGTAATTAGGTACCTGTGAGGATGTTTTAATTTCAGGACTTTTGCAACCCTTTTCTACCTGGGCATGTTGCACTTTTTTGGAAAGGTAATTAGATAGGCAACTTAAAAAAAATAAAAAGTAGCTATGTTAATAACATGAATTTCGGAGAAAAGTGGGGCGAAAGGTGAAAAATCGTGAAATAAAAGTTAATTTTTTCAACTTCCAGGGGGGATTGTGGCCAAGGGGTTGGGGATAGGGGGGTGGTGTAAACTTTTTTGGAAAGGGCTTCCAAATAGTGATTTTTTGAAATCAGTTTGGGGCCGCTGCGATGCGTAGAAAAAAAGATAAAAATACAAGAGCGGTTCCCATATAAGGCAAAATCCTGATTTACGAATCACCCTGTAACTGCCAAACGGTGCAAGATGCCCCCCCCCCCCCACCCATACGATTTTTTGCTTGTCTCGGTCTGACCTTTCACCCCCTTCAGTATTGACCTCCCACCTCTGAACACCCTGTATATAGGGTATAGGTGGGCCATGGTTGAGATTGACTTTTTGGAAATTTCACCTTAATATCTCCAAATCTATTTCGGCGAGACCATGCAATCCCGCAGGGACAGACGAACAGGTATTCAGAGTAGCTTTTCCGCGAAAAACTAAGGTGCGCACGACACGTGCACCGTCTCGCTTGGGTGGGTCCTGCACCACTGGGAGCCAGTCTCTTACGTCAACAGCACTGGTGCTATTTTCAGCTGCTCAGTTACTCGGTGAATAATTGTAAAAGAAATAGCAAAGGCATTCAGCGAGCAATTAGTCGCACGCCCGCGTGCACTGCCAAGGAATGCTGAATAACCTGCGCATGCAACGCAACACACACTCCAAGGTATTTTGCAACGGAGAGTGCCCAGCATATTGCAGTACGCGCGCCATTGTGAACCCTGGCATCTAGAGTGGCTAGCATCTAGCGCACCTGGCTGAATGGTTCGCTAGACAAACATAAATTGCGGCAAAAAGACGAAAACGCTCAGCCGACCGCATAGAAAAGTGGAGTGAACTGAACACCAGCATGGGGTCACTGTCGCCGCTGGGCACGGCAAAATGCGGGGAGGGGCGGCACCGAAAGTCTTGTGACAATTTCGTCAATATCTTCTCGGTCTGCCGGTCCCCGATATAATAGATGCCATAAAAAACAACAATCCACGACGACTCCACTGGGAGTTTTGTCTGCTGGTCCCTGCTTAAAACCTATACCATATACATATCTTTTATACATATATCTGCAGATAGCCGCGGAGATCGAAGCATAGTCATCCGCCCAGAAATTAACTGCCTGCTCCATCAGCCCATAAAAAAGGGGCCCTGCAGGTGATTGGAGAGGTCTGCTCGAACGAGTCATCTTTTTTTTCCGGAAGCCAAAATAATACGTTTAGGCATGAGTTGTTCAGCGTGAAATTTGCCATAGAGATATTTCTCAGAGAATCGTGACCTTAAAAATGTTGGCCTAGATTTTTTTATTAACGTACTTTAGGCAATCATTTCAATCACCGTACTTTCAATATCACAATGGCAAAAATTAAAGATTCGAACACAATCTGCTTTAATGTGTATCTTTAAAGTCCACCGAACGAGTACCAAATCATTTTTAATACCCTCGTTAAATGACACCCATAAATAACAACTTGAATGAAAATAACATCTTATGAGGATTTATTGACAAATTATCGTAAACTGGTATTTAAGTGACAAAAAAAAATTATCTAAAATAGATCGAAGGCTACTTCCACTAATAAATCTTCAACGAGTAATATATTGGCTTCATGCTGACTTACGTATTAAATTATTATTCAAGTCCACGAACAATTTCGATTTATTTGGATCATTGTCTTGACGTCATTTGACGCAGATAAACAAAAAACCGGTGTATGGAGAAAAAATCCTTCATTCAAGGACTAGTTTTTTGTTATATTTTTTGGATTTGATTAGCCATTTTTGGTAATTTCTTAAAACATAGTGGGATATTGTAGGAGGTTCAAACATAACTCAAATGAAATATTAAATCTTTATCTGCGCTATATATATTAATATCAGTTAAGTATTTGTAAAATTTATTCAGATTTACTTAGTTTAAAAAGTTTTTCATCAGTCCTCTAACACTACATGCAAAGTTGAAAAATCGAGTCGAAATTGGTATCCACTATGATTCACACTTCACTATTCGAGCAAAACCAAAGATTCCACGACATTCCGCCATTTCTTCAATGAATCCCCAAAAATGCCCAATATACGTTTTATTTCACTATTTTTAATTATATTTCTCGAAAACGATATGTGATGAATGGACAATCTTCGTTTTTAGATTCGCAATATCTACGGAAAAAATGGTATAAAGACAATCTATCACATGGTCTGACACAGAAATCTACAGGGCAGTGTTATCCATCTTTGCACACAGCCGAATTTTATATTTCAATTATTTCGATTTTTTTCGGCTATTGTATATATGTTACATACATATTTTTGAAAAGAATCCGAAAAGAAAAAGAAAAGATGATCCTCTAAATTGTAGTTGAATACCACTGCTTCTATAGACTTGAAAAAGAATTTGTAAATAAATCCAAGTGAAGGATTTTGAAGCAGGTATTTAAATTTCTTTAAATTGTCCTGTGATGTATTTTCAGATTTCAATTGACGTCTGGCTGATTACGGTACGGTTATTAGTTTAGGAGTTATAGAAGCTCAAAGTTGAAAATGACGTTTTAGCTTTGACAGCTCCTAGCTCAGTTGAACAAAATTTTCGAAAAACCATTTTAAAGGGGAAAGTACAAAGTTTCACTTGATTTTTTTTGGAAATTTTTTTTTTCAAGTAAATAGAAGCCATTAAACTTCCCAAAAAATTAAGGCATCATTTCTTTTTTCTATTTTTTGACTTGAGGATGAACACAATTTTTCGATAGAAAATTAGCTTTTATTCATCTAATTATTCGCGAAGATATAGCGTTTTAAAAATAAGGAATATTTTCCGACTTTTTGGTTGGCCCCTTAATTTTGAGCGCCAATGTATGTTCGTTATTAACAAATTTGTAAAAAATGGTATTCTTCCAACGCCTCACTTTACCTTCTCTCCTTAAACCTAAAATACCACCGGCCGCCGACCACGATGATATTTTCTGGGCAAACATGGCATTTCCATTTGCTGGGGCTGAAATCGAATATCTCGGTGACTGTAAGTAGAGCAGAAACTCCGCCATTGTTCGAGAGGGGGATGACTTTTAAATATAAAAATCTAAACCCACCAAAAAAACTAGGATTGGACTGCCAGAGAAAGTGGAGCGGAACTGGCAATGTGGGTTGAAGCCCACCCCTAAAGCCAACGTCAAGTTCATACGGCGGAAGACACGTCCAATGCTTTCGGGGATTCCCCCAACCGCCAACCTATAGTTTGGCTCCTAAGGGGGAGTTCCATGTCCCCTAGAACTTTGTCTGTTTTGAGGGTAGAAGGAACACTTCGCACTACCCCGAGACTGCGAATGCGACAACAACCCTTTCCTCTCTTAGCCCTACATATCACATACATATAGTAGGTATATCAAGTTTCAAAGATAACCTTGGTGTAGTCTCGCCCATTCGGTCTGCCTTTGTCTAAGACTGGATGAAGGGAGCGTGTCGGGGACCGAGGAACCGGGCTTTCTTCCCTTTCTTCCTCTTCCTCCTCCAGTTTAAAGAAAATTCCTAATGAACGCCCCTGCAGCAGCTTGCCCGGTTTACTCGGGGAAGTGGAAATCTCAAATCGGCTTATTTCCGAACGGCTTGTGGTGGATTTGTGCAGCGTCTCGTGTACGGCGCGACGTCATGCGCCCCCGCCCGGCCCGACTTAAAAGGGTGCGGCGCAGCACTTCACACACGTTTGCTGCCTGCGGTGGGGCATCACATCGCACCGCACCGGATTTCTTCGGTGCTTTTAAGGGATTTCCCATGTTAATGAAAAATTTGTTAGATTTGCCGGAATTGAATAATCGTAACAGGGAAAAGCTATTGTGCTGCCCTCTCGCTGTGGGAGGGTCAGGGACACGTTCGGCGCGGAAGAATTTTAAGGGCTTATTGCGCGACGGTTTTGTCGTTAAGGATTTGTTGAGGTTTTTGCGAGAAATTAATTTCTTACAAACCTTATGCAGAAGTAATTATGTGACTTAGGGAATTGTTCTAATTTCGACGCACCCAAAACACGATGTATTTTATCAGTGATTTGGTTTTTTTATGGCTAATCCGATTCAGATAAATTATAATACGTGAACGAAAGTAGTTCTGAGAACTTACACAGGCTGACTGTCGCTTAAGGGGGGGTACAGGTTGAAATCTGTATATTAAGCCTATTTTTGTGAATTTTTTTCGAAGAAATGATTGAATTTTTTTATTTCAAATTAAAGTACATATATTTAGTAATGTTTCAAGAATACTCTCTAAAATTTTCAGAGCAAAATATTAAGAAATGAGCCTCTGGGAACCAACATGCGTAGACTCTACAAAAATGCATTTTCTCGACACTGGATCATCTTAAATCAAAAAATCAATAATATTTTGTTAGTTTAAGAGTTTCTCTAGGCAGTGACGTTGAGTTTTTATTTTTAACATTTTTTTTTCAATTTTTGAAGTGATGCCAAGAGAAAGAAGTAAAAAAAATGAAATTTTGAAAAAAAAAAATTGTTTTGCACATTTGTTATTTTAAAACGGAAAATAATTCGAAAAAAAAAGAAAATCTCGACGGCACTACCTCATAAAGTGTGTAGAGAAAGCCTGTACAAAATTTCAAAAGTATCGGTTCAGTAATTTTTAAAATAAAGTGTCCACCGGCTTTAAAAATAGTAGTTTTGAGAAAAACGCATTTAAAGATAATAAAAATTGATATGTTTAAAGAATATCAAAAAAAAAAAAAAAAAATCCTTTATTTCAGGCTTCCTTAGAACAAAATGATGGAACAAAATCGATGAGAGTGATTGAGGAGCAACTTTTTCCATAAGCTGAGTATGATATGATTATAAATTGGCATTCTTTGTGTTTTCCTTTCTCTTGTCTCTCAGGATCTTTAACAGTGACTAACTAAGATTCTAAGAGAATGGACAATTTGAATCATTTATACCAGTTATGCTTGAACTGAAATATCTTGTCTACCAAACAAATACGAGGGGTTATTCAAGATTTGTAATGCACAGTAGAAAAGAAAAAAAAATTTTTTCATTTCATCATACTCTCATAAATCATAAACATAAAATTATAAATCATAAAAATAGCCCGTCATTTGTTGAAGATACATTCATTTGAATACGAGCAGTCAGGAAAAACTGTGAGGTAGAGTGCTTTTCCACCAGGACAACGCAATCGCTCACAATGCTGAAGTTATTCTACAGATCCTGAGCCCAGCGAGTTCAACCTTCCTTTTTCCTCGGCTGAAATACCAGCTCAGAGGCAAGCAATTTGAAGACGATAGCAGCACGATGGCCGCTGTAGAGATATTTTGGGAGGGTTACCATAAGTAATATTTTTTCGGAAGTTGTTCGAGGTTTAGAAGAAAGATGAACTAAATGTATTGATTTGTTAAGAGACTTTATTTCAAACCATGATTTGTTTTATTTTTTAACATATCGAATGAATCAAATATACTGACTTTAATTACAGTATATCAAAGCCGAATATCTTGAATTTTCAATTTTATATGTTTATTTCACAAAATTTATTTTGTATACCACTTATTAGAAATTATAACGACCTCGAAAAAAAGCGCAATTCGACATCGAAAAACTTACATTACCGATTTTTATGATTGAAATCTTTTTATTTCCTATTTTTATGAGTTTTACGAGTTGCTTTATTAATCTATAACAAAAACTTAGTTCAAACAAGCAAGTAAAATGAAATACATTCTTGAAACAAAAGAAGCAATTCTTAATATACGCAAAAATTAAATTTCTTAAATAAAGAAAGCAAAAAGGTTGAAAAAATAAACGAGAAATTACATTCAAGGCCATTTTATTTTCTATCTCAAATACAGGGGATATAACTTGAAACTTTTGGATTCTCATTCTAAAGTAATCTCTAAACCATTACTGATTTACTTTTTAAATCTGCCTTTTCTACTTTAGAAATATTTTATTTCAATTTTTTCTTACCAATTTATCATTTGAAGCAAGCAAACGATACTTCTAAGTTCTGTACAAGCTGAGAAAATATTCTTGTTTACAAATAATGTAGTTTCGAAATTCGATTTATCTGCTACGGATAAGAAACCAGTTTTCTTAATTTTAGTTTTGTTTTATTACTTTTTCTTTCCGTTTGCTATTAGTTTGATTCCTCAAGAATACTATAAAAGTTTATTTTGCTTCAACTTATGGTTTTATAATTTTGTAATCTACATATTTTAGCATGAGTCAAATTCATACTAGACCGGTTTGAGATTATGCAGTGGTCGAGGAAAAGAGAAAGTGCATTTCTAACAAGATTATTTCTCCTATCTTAATATTCCTGTTCGAGCTAAAACCGTCATAACGTCCACATTAAAAGAAACCATAATCGTATTATTATGAAATCAAGTAATCCTCCCTTTTTCGTATGTTTACAAGATAACACGAAAAAGACCGCATGTAGCGAGGAGCGCATGCCAAATAGGCATAATTGTCTTTATCTGGCACCACTGCAGCAAACGTTTCCGCGAGCTTACTTTCTCATGTTCGCGCATTTAAGCCGATGTCGCGCATATTCCGGGAGATCGCATCAGCGCTTAATAAATTACTCACGTTCGTACCACCAGTGGGTCTCATGACATCACGTCAACTCAGTCAGACAAACAAACATCAGCCAAAACATCTCGGGATCAGCTGCTCCGCGGGGCCCATAAAGCGTACCCGCGACACCCACGAAATCTCGAGATCCATCGGCGGCGCACTTGACATTGCCGGGGAGGGGCCCGGGCCGGAGCGGGCTTCGAACTTGATACCGCGCCTGACTAACTAACAAGGTGACTCAGGTTACCCCAGGAGCGGAACATTCGAAAACCACTCGCCTGAGTGCGCGTCGCTTGCATTTTTCAGACGCGTTCGATTGTTTTTCGAACCCGCTGGACGTGCGGGGCGATTATTATTAGCCACGTGAACCCCTCGCATAAAAACGGGCGGGCTTCGTTCGTGAGGTGACTCATTAGCACTGTCACTAAAATTCTGGTCACACTCGCGTCTATAACTGTTTGATGATTTAATAGAGCTGATGGGCACAGTGCCCACCATTGAAAAAGATATAAAATTAGTCCCACATCGCCTGCTTGAGGCTCGTCGGGTTCTTCACTCAATGTGAATTAAAACATTCCATTTGTCATAGTGAAACATGTCAACTTATAAAATTTACATTTGAAATAATACTGTTTTGCATTTTTCATGCTTATCGTTCTCCTAGAAAGGTGTTTTTGATAGGATTTTTTTACGGATGGCGAATCTGAAAGTGAATTTTTCTCACCACATCACATTTTCGAGAAAAGTAGGGTTAAAAAAGGAAAAAAACCGTATTTTGGCTTTGTAGGAGCTCAAGATATAATTCAAAACAAAGCTTAAATACTTATATATAAAAATATCAGTCTTTATCAAGATTTAATAGAGAGACAAGTTTTCATGAGAGTCTTGCTCCTATATTCCAGTTGATACCATTTCGAAAACCTTGTCTCCTAAAAATTTTTAATAACGTTAAAAAATAACTAATATTATACAATTATAGTCAGGGACCTTATACTTCATTTGAACTATGTTTGGAACTAATATGATATTCCATTATTTCTTAAGATATTCTCAAAAATGTCTAAAATACGGTTTTTTTTCAAATTTTAAATCTATTTTTCTTGGAAATGTGATGTGATGGAACATTTTCGTTTTTGGATTCGTAACCTACGGAAAGAAATCATATAAAGCTATAGCCTATCGTTCGCGGCAAAATCATTATGCCAATTTAAATTGAAAGCTACATGTTAATCTTATCGTGGAGCTGCATTAATTAATTTAATTTTATAAATATTATCATAAATAATAGGAGAACTGAATGATTATAGCCACATTGTAATATTTGTAAATTATAAATTGGCTAGTTTAGTGATATATTCTAGTATCACAATTTAGATTTTTACTTGCATATTTTAAAATTATGCTGCAATATCACAAACATATGTTATCGTAAATTATTCACTTCTATAAAACTTCTAAGTAAAAAGTGGAGCCGATTTTGTATTCCTGTCTCTTTTCGTCGAAGCACTTTTTTTTCTTTGAACTGTAACAACGTCATTGAATGATTTTCTGCAGCCAGCGTCAAAATTGAGTGACAGTTCTGGTGACATTCACACATAATCCAGAAACAAGTCAATTTTAGTTTTTTTTATATCTTTAAAGAAGTGGATAATACTGCCCATTGTCCTGCACGAATCATAAATTGAAATTCTGCCTTTTAGTAATGATAAAAACAAAACAGTAGATTTTATAAATAATGCCAAATGTTCTTAACAACGAACAAAAGATATTGATTCCAAAACCACATACCTAATTCGGTAAAGTATCTTCTAAAAGAATTATAAAGGCTGGTTTCTTTTTTAAAATATCTATAAAATAAGCAATTTTCAATTTTTTTTCCAAGTTTGTTGATTTACTGAACCGAGTATTTTCCGATTAGTTATGGAATATAATTTCATTTAACTGGCTGCCGCGGCTGACTTGGCAGTAGTCCAACCTGTCAATCCAATTTTGCAGAACACTTTCGATAGTTTCTATTCATCTACGAATTTGATTTGTTGGGTTACAATGACTATTCTCTGAGTTCAGAATTAATTGGGAGAGCCCTAGGGCAGAACATTGACTGGGGGCATTTATGTTTCCTCGAAACTGCGACAACGACGGTTGACTGAACTAGATTCATCTTGATATTCGAAAATTGGGGCAGTTTATGGGAATTCAGAATAGAGCTTTGCGGCACCAAATGAAGTCGATTGATTTGTTCCTTTTCCGGGGGCATAAATTGCGTACTCGGGAGAATTTCCAATTTAAATGATGCCCGGGGACAAGAGTGGGCCGCACAACAGCCGTTAGTGCTGATGAGGCTTAATTGAGTGCCTAATGGACACCGTCGCCCTCTCTACTGCATGCAAATGCACCTCGAGTGCAATGCATGCAACCCACTACGCTCTAGTGGTGGTGCTGCAACAGAGCCACCCCGAAAATTAGATACCATCAGGTCCGATAGTGCGCGCAGTGAACCATTAAAAGCCAGCCATTTCCGGGTATCGATTCCGCCGATGCATTCCATTGCCCATTTACCCATTTTGCCATGCACCGGCAGCACCAGCGGCCCCACCAGCTCCCTCGGCGGATTGACTGACTGTTGACCTACTTAGGGCCTCCGCTGAGCGGATTATCGCCGCTTAAGCCGGAGACTAGCAGCTGGTTGGCTCGCTGCAGCCAAATGCGATTAAAATCAAAAGTCTTGAGCCCAGAACAAACACACACTCACTTCTTGCAAGAGGTGCTGATGTGATTTGCATGCAAATAATATAAAATGGGAGCCGCGGCCAATTTCGTGTCGTGACCACTTCCGCCCCGATTCGAGTTAGCCGCGCTGCTCAGCCCCGACGATAATCAACGATTGGAATTTATCGCACGAGATAAGACGACAGGGGATAAGGCCTACAAACAGACGCAATGACACAGCTGGAGGAGGAAACTCGAAATATGTAGAAAACGGAAGACTTCATATCTTCTGAGGTGATTCGAATTTATTGTTCGGCAGGTTGCAGGAAATAAACTTGACTTCTTGACTATCTTCACCTTTTCATTTCCCAACGTTAGACATCTGGTTTATGTTCTGATAATGCCCAGTATCATTCTAAATTTAATTTTTTGATGTGCTTTTGTAAGTTAAAGGCGCATAGGCAAATATCCCAAATAGATAAAAAGCTTCAAAAAAATCAGAACCTCTCGAAGGTATGAAATATCAATGACTTTGGGATTGCGTAGACCGTGAAAACTGAACGACAATTTAAAGAAGGTTGTAGAATCTTATGAATTGTCTTTTTGACGTGAACAACGTATATCAGTTCTCGCTGGGGGGGGGGGCACTTCAGAATTATTGATGTAAGATTTTCAAAACCATTGAATAACTCGGAAACTATAAGACTGACTGCATTGATTTTGATATCATTCTAATAGAAATATAGTTCCGTTGCTGATTAAATGGAAGTCTTCTTTGTGTATCCACAGTACGCGACGGAAGAAGGGCTCGAAGCAAAATGAGAATTTCGACGCCTGTAAAAGTTTCAAATCGGTACAGATGAAGACTCCAAGTAGCTACGACGCTAGTTTGAATGTCAAACGATAAATTTTGATTAGAACAATGCAACAATGACAAATTAAAATAGGCGAAAATTTTGAAAACGTGTTTTTTTTTACATAATATTGATCGAAACTCACGCAAAAGGCAAAATGAAACATAGTAGTTGTATAGCATCGGAAAGAATATCTCAGCAAGAATCCAATAGTATACATAAGTAGTACCTGAGAGAGCCAGGAGGCACAGAGCATGTGAAACTTAATGTCGCAGTCATGTCGTTCATAAGTTATTGTGTTATCATACCACCGACCACTTCTGAATCTACTGGACATGTGAACCGTCAACAAAACGAAGCAGCAAATAGATTCACCAAATTTATGTGCTTAATTCTGAATATCTTCTACAATCCTAGGTGTATATTTCTTTAGATGAAGTTTACGGCGACGATTTATGTTCATTTTACAAATATGTAAACAATATTGCTGTGTAACAATAAAATTATTAATCTATGAGTCTGACATTTAAAATCGCTACTACAAATTACGTAGATTGGGAATGTATTCACGTAAATCCCTCGACTGTGCATCCCCCGATACAGTCACACCCACTTTTTTTAACTCTATCTATCTTCCCTTTTAGTTTAATTTTATTTAAGTAAGTTTATTTCTAAAAATTATAATTTTCTCATGTGTTTCTATTCTATTGTTAATAGTAATGAACAAAACAAAACCAATACCAAGACTATGATAGGCTTGGTATTGGTTTGGGTCTTGCACATTGGGTCTTGATCTTACCCTTTATTTATTGTTTATGGTATTTATTCACAAATTCATCAATGCCCTGATTACTACACAAATTTCAAAGAAAAGAGGTATAAACATACTGAGAGAGCCGACTTTTCAACTGACTTTTCGTAAGGTTGAAGTCCGTAAAATCCGTATGGTGGCAGTTAAACAAAAGTGACATAGAAAAAATGGGTATATTCTTGCCATAATTCGTGCGGTGAAAAGGTATATGGAGAAAGTCATGATCTCGCAGCAAGATATTAATGGTAGCAAGTAGCTCAGGTGAATTAATGGACCCCTAGAGTAAATAAAAAATAAAGCGGTCGCGATGCTCTTCAAGACCACCCAGGTCGATCAGTCGTGATCGCAATGAGGCGACTGGGCATGCATATTCCAGAATGGGCCTCACCAAACCGCAGTATAATTACTGGTCTTGCATCAATAGACTTAGTCTTGGTCTTGATCACGTCTATCAAGTCTTGGTCTCGTTTGCACAACTCTTGCAATCTTCTATTTCCACACTCAAATATTTTGGATAACTTATTAACTGGTATTTAGTATCTTATAAGTAAAGCAAGTAAATGACTATTATATATTCACTAAACCCCCTGTTAAAGGTTCATTGTTCTAAAATCAGCGACCTTCCTTAAAAGTACTAAAAATAGGAATAAGTGTTTTTGGATCAGTGAAAATCTCGCAATTCGCTCTTGTTCTTGGACAAGTGTCACAAACCTGGTCTTGGTCTTCCATTCTACAATACCGAGATCAAGACCATTCATCAATAATTATAAAATTTAAAGATGTTTAGAATATTTTGAGGCTATGCCGGAATAAAACAAACAAGTAGAAAATATAAACAGTTTGAGATGATCTCATGCGTCCCGGTATGCACTGGATGAAAAATTTCGCATAATGACTTTATTTATGTGCGATGATAACGTTTTTTAGATGTTAACCAAAAAGTATGAAACTACAAGAACTCTTGTCAGTCTGAAAATAATTTAGATTTTATAAAAGAATTGGAAGCTGTCGGGCAGAGAAAGGGGCTAATTGCATGAATGTCAACAAAAAACCATTCCAAATACAAAGCACATGAACTGAGAGGCACAACATTTTCTTGGAATTTGTCTCCCTCGGTTTAGTGTTCCAAGAATTCAATCAATTTGTTTACCAAAAATAAACAAACGATACCGACTATCCCACGATCCATTCAAAAATTCATAGAATTATCATGATCTGAGGACAGGTTTTTGTGCATGGCCTTATCTTACCAGCGCAACTTATTCTGTGATTGACGAATATACTCGTCATGGCTCGATTCTGACGACACGAAACTGTGTGCACTTTTAAATGAGGGCGCCACAGTTAACTGGTTAATTCACTTATTCATTAATGGACCTCTTTTTGTAAAAGAATTAACAAATTATAAGAAATCAGTGTATTTCTAATATTTGTTCAATTATTATGTGGTCACATGTTAATTCCTTTTGATAGTAGTTAAGAGGTTAAGAACTCTTAATTTTTATCCAGAATTGGGGAGTATAATAGGTTTTCACAACGACTTCAAAAATTAAGCAATATCTTAAGATTTTATGTTGTAGGAAAATTTTCGGTTCAAATACGGAGTCTTTCTTAAAATGGCGTTTACAAAACAACACTACTTTTTAAACACATCGCCATCTTCCATTCCATAATACTGAATTTTTAAAACTGAATACTAAATTAAATCAGCAATCCCAAAACTTTTCTAAAATTTGAGTAAAATTTAATGTTAATTTAGGTGCAATGTAGAATTTTTAAAATTGAACACCAAATGTGAAATAAACGTCCCAAAAATTTACTTTTATGGGACTTCCTACGGAGATATTTGGTATACAAATCGCATTACATTTATTATTTTGTGTGGCTTCCAAACTTTTCATATCTATCATTGTACCTTTCGAGCCCCGGAGAACCTTCTCAATTCAAAAAGACATGAATTTAGTTCAATATAAAGGGGATTTTTGGTATCGCTCATCAGTTTGGACGAAATTTTATTTATATTGACCGGGCAATTTTCAGCTTCACTCCACAACTCCACTAGTTATATAAGTTACTTTCAGGCAGAAATTCAGCACGTTATGGATTATTTTAAACAAGAGGCGGGATATTAGAGGATTTTAATAATCAGCGATTGCCTTCGGCAAAAGAGGCGTTTAAAACACACATTAACGCAGTCTAGGCCGCGAATAGATCCGTTGAGTGCCTACTTCACCTATTAGTTCCTGGTAAAAGGCACCTGGGCGCCTCTTAAATATGCTAAAGCTAATTGGAAATGCCCATTACGTCGCTGCGATAGTTCTACGTGTTCTGTTGTTCTACGCTCGCCGTGACCCAATTTCCGGTGACCCATACTCAAGTTTGCTGATACGAACTGAAACTGGAGTTGTTTAGCGTGCGGCTTCGTACCGCACAACTGTGGGAATTAATAGTTAAAAAGAGTAATTTTCGAAATTTGCATTCTATTCTAAGCACAACAAGCGTAAGGATATTGTATAAAAAAAAGTTTTATCGACATTAAAACACATTACATTTCCATACAAATTGAAGTGGGCATTTTTCAGAGTCGCAGGGTAAATAATGCAAAGCAAAGTGGCAAACCAAAAAACTAGTACTTTTAAAGAGAATGTTGTACAATTTTTAAAGTTGTAAATTTTAGATATTCTGGAAAATGTTAGAGATTAGACTACTCAATTTTTCAGCATAACTAAGTACTCTGGAAATTTAATCCTGGGGCTACACAGGTGATCATCTGGCCCGAAACATTTTTTGAGATCTGAAATATCACAGAATGAATAGGAATATTTGAGGCGTCCGGTGTGTCGTTAAAAATAAGTTTTTCCGAACTAACTAACTAACGACGATTCTACTTAGGTAAAAAACCTTTTAGCACAAATTCTAAAAAAAACATAGTTCACGAGTTTGAAAATGTTCTGGAGTCAGCTTAACCCCGTGTGTGTTTCAAAGTTCTGTACGAAAGTGTGTAGTCCTAGGGTTAAGTTACCGAATTATTGGAAGTGTTGGTTTCAGATTTTCAGATTGAGAAACGTTGATTTCATATTTTCTACTGAAATTGTGGAATTCGAGATGGCGAATCCAATTTGGCTGACTGAACTTGAACTTGAATTCTAAACTTTAAGGGAGGCAAGTTGATTGGGAAATTGTTCTGAAAATTTAGACATCAGGAAAAAAATTCGTAACAAATATATAATCAGCGTTTTTGTCAGTGTAAGTGTTCGTTGTTAGGAAATAGATTTACATGTTTTAAAAAAAATTTCAGTGTAAGAAAATACAGTAGCGGAATGATAAATAAATCAAATATGACAATTTACACAATATTTAATATTAAGCTATTTAAAAGACTTGGAATTGATGTAATTTCTGTTAGATTCTAATAATTGAAAGAGATTGTTATTGCACTCCTGAAAAAAAAGTCATGCTCACATTGAGAATGGTTAAAAAAATTAGTGAAATTGCTGAGGTTTTGCACTGTTCGCCGAAAATTCTCTAATATATAATTGATTAAAAGTGTTTAAGATATAAAAAGTGAGACCTATCTTCAAAAATATAAAAGTAAAGTCAAAAATTTTTTAATGAATAAATAATTAACTAATCATTTTCTTCATACGGCTATTAACATTAAAGTTTATATTGAATTTTATTGTTACCTAATGAATTCGGATTTTTTAAACAGTTTGTAACACAAACTGTTTTTCGTTGAGTTAGATTAAAACTCAAACATTTTTCATTTTTTGTTTAAAGATGTGGTGAAAGGTCTAGTGAATTGAAAATAGAACTTCCTAGGATAGGAATTTTATTTTGGAAGCTGTCATTAACTGTTTGACAGGTTTAAGCCACCCGCCTTAAACTCAATGTATTTTATTTGAAAAATCAGTCTTTGCTTTATGGTTTTCTGCGTGTGCGCCGGATCATTTCACGGCTTTTAAAGTTTTTTAATTTCCCTATAATTTAATATTGTAAGGGGAGATAGAAATGAGAAACCAATACCAATGCAATGGCCCCAGCTCGCCTTTAAAAAGGCACTATAAAAAAATGATTCTCTTTATAGCTTATGCCGTAAGTAAATGCTATTTGTGGAAATTTTTTATTTACTATTTCTCTATCTATATTTCATATAAGAATTTAAAGGGGTAGTAATCCTGCCCTGATTTATCTAAAGGCAAATTTTGCAAGGTGGATTTTTTTTTAGCTTACATATGGGTTGGGATTTTGAAAGCGTCCCTTCTTAATAGGGATATTCCTTGGCTGGGAAAGTGTGAAAGTGTGTTAATAGAGGAGGAGAGTACTTTGAAGGCGACAAATACGACAAATACCAATAATCTGTACCTATGTTAATCAATTAAAAAAAAAAAAAAAAAAAAAAAAAAAAAAAAAAAAACCCTCTTTATTTTTTAAACAGAATCGTAGTGGTTTTTGGGGGTTTACAGTAGTTTGATACAATGAACTATATTAAATTAAGGGTATTTAGAGCCACATTTTTCAGTACGTGAGGGAAAAGTTCGTGAAATACTTTAAAATGGATATGGATAAGCTAATAAATGATTAATAATATTATTAATTAGTTGCTTATTTAATGGAAGAGGTAAAATCCGCACTACTTTAGAATATCTACATAGAAAAAAATAAAATTTAACAACCAGACTGTTTAAGGAAATCACCAAAACATAAATCTTTGCCCAGACTGTCTAGAAAATGCGAGTCTTTTTAGCCGACTGAAACCGAAGAGCTCTCATTCGTTTTCTTTTTGCCGAAATGTAAACAGGAATTTCCGCTGGAGTCTCCCGCCCGAGCGGCACGAATGAAACCAGCCTCAGACCGCCTCGCCCGGTTTTTAATCCAGAAATTGGCCGGTGTTTACCCAACTTCCGCAATTCGTGCATCAAATCCACTTTAAAAATAATGCATCCAGCCAATTTTGACAATTGCGAGGTGAGTTCGCTCGGGCCCGGCGAAACTCACCACGAAACATCCCGAGCAACAAACAAACCGCCCCACACACCACACAACGAAGAGAACGGCGGCGGCAACAACAACTCGCCGCCGACGTCGAAAACTTGACATTTCTCACGAGAAGGAAGAGCCAGGCCGCCACAGGAGCGACCGAGACAGGAGAAAAGTTTATCTGAATGAAAATGTCGAATTTATCGATCCGTCTCGTTCCATTTTATGACAAAAAACGGCTCCCCTCGGCCAGCGGTCAGGATTTGAGTTGCTGGCCGCTGTCAGAGGGTCACCGGGACCCCAAAGCACCCACCTTCAGAGAGCTCCAAGTCGAGTTCGGCCAACTTCTCCCGCACGTCCTCGGGCAGGGTGGCGATGTCGACGAGCAGATCAGACATTTTCTCGGCAGGCCGGCCTCCTTCGTGTGGTCCACGTCCAGCAGCCGCAGACGATCCGCTTCCGCAGTCCTCGGCACTGAAGAAAGAGCACTTTTCTTTTCGTAGTCGCACGCTTATCCAATCGGACTGGCAATTTTCTGCGCCCGGGCGAGCACTTCACATTCTCACACTGTAACTGAGGCTGCTCCGCCGCCGCCGCCGCTGCACTGCACACCTTTTCTCAGGCTTTTCCCTTCGCACGCAATTTTCCTTTTAACACTCACTGGGCGGCCCCCGATCCACTTGTTCTGGACATTGCGCGGGCACAGACCGCGGGGTTTCGGGTTCGCTGGTCTTCGCGGAGGTCTCGTTCGTCTCGCTCGGCCGGGAAATGGACCCGCAGGCTCTGGTTTTGCAGGAACGCGGTCGGAAAATCGCACGGTGTGTCACCTACCTCACGTCCGAGAGACGTTCTAATGTCGCCCGACGCACACAACCCAACTCGCCTCGCCAGCCACCGGACGAAAATTCATCACGCGAGAGAGCGCGATGTTCGGCCGTGGTGAGAACGGCCATGCGATGTTTATCGCGATCGGGCCGACACCTGGCGGATGGTGGCGACTCACGCTTGGGGTGCTTAAAGCGGTTCGAAGTGTCCGCAGTTATCCAATATGGCCGTCGGAGAGCTTTTGCTTGAAATTTTATACTAACTCTGGCGGGAAATTTAAACTCAACTTCTGTTTCCGTTAATTTATCCTACTTTTTATCTTTTAATTCACAACACTGCTCTTCGCGGAACTTTTCTTGATCGAAATAGGTAATAAAAAATGCGGTCGGATATTTAGAGCCAAGAAACTGGTATGCTAGTGAAAAAAGCTAAAATTAAAACAGAAAATAATGGTAATTTAATCACATTCATTCAGTCCTTCTCGGCTACATACAAAACCCCACATGACACATATTTAAATTTTTGAGTTATGGCCCATTTGCAGACTTCGCGATTAATTAAATTTCTATTTTAATTTATTAATGCGCAATACGAGCATTTTGTGAACGTAAGTTTAATTGTACGATTCAAATAGAAAATTGCGGCGATTTTCTTCCAAAATCGTACAGGGTGACAAATGGAAAGTTGCCTAAAGTATACCTATGTCTTTTCCTCTCTAATATGTCGTAGAAGGTTCGGATCCCGTAGTTATATACTAGAGTGTTGTCATTTTCTGTTGAGATGTCATAAAGAGAAATACGTGTACTTTAAAATGAGTATCCTTACAAAAGGAGAACAATCGAAGGCTTTTATTCTAGAGGTCAAAACTATACTGAAGCATATAGAGGGCCTTCATACCAAGTGTGGAAGTAAAAATGTAGCCATCCAAAACATTCTTAGATGGTAAGAATTAGCAAAAAATGATTTGGTTTTATCGTATGACCGCATTTATTAACACGTTCGCGGACAGTAAAAATCGAACTGCAGAAAAAAAGTGTGTGATTTATTTTTAAACTAATTGTGACATTCAAATTGTTATTAGTCACATTTTGCCAGAGTTTCAAATAACTAGTTAAAAATTAAAAATAAAGAATTGAATGCCGATAATCCGGCTTATGAGTTTAAGGGGGTAGTCCAGTGAAAAAAATTTTTTTTTTCGTTTTTTGTTTTTTTGCTCAAATCTACTCTACTACACCTAGAAAATACTCCCTTAAAATATCTAAGCAAAATATTGAATAGTTTTAAAGATACAGAGTGTTTTCGAGAGACGTGAATCCGAGCGCTCGAAGGTCCCCTGGCGTGTTTCGGAGCAAGGAGGACTCTTGTATTTCTGTTTGGTTCGCCCATTTTTTTTCGGTTTATAACGGTCTAGGTCCTTCTGCTTTGTATTTAAGGTTAGTTATGTATGGAGGAGGCATCGCGTTATGTATGGAGCAGGCATCGCTGACTAAGGTAAAATTAATTTTTTTAGCTTTTTTCCGCATAAAAAACTTTAAACGCGTTTTTCTCAAAACAGCATGTTTTGACTCGGCGGACGTCAGATCTCAGAGTCTTTTGCTCCGATTGATCTAAAAATTTAGCTGTATATTTCTTGATTGTGTATCTATCGTCGGAACTAGAATTATTAAAATCAATTGTTTATTTACAAAGTTATAAACAAATTAAGCACCCGAAAAACACCCGAAAAATTCGAAATGCCGCCATTTTGTTATTTTTTATTGAAAATTAATAATTCTAGTTCCGACGATAGCCAATGTTCTACAGATTAAAACCTCATTTGAATTTTTTGTTTCAAATGAACCGTTGCAGAGATTCGACGTCCGCCAACAAAAAAAATTTTTTTTTGGAGCGGCCATTTTGTCGGGATGACTCATCGAAAACAAAAAAAAAATTTTTTTTTGTGTATTTTAATAGTTGTACTATCATATGTCAAAAAGTTGTTTAATAAAAATTGACTTCTAATATGAAAAAAAAATCGTTGAAAAAACAGTCGTTTTCACTGGACTACCCCCTTAAATGTGATTACGAAAATGAACGCTATAGCATTCACGTCCGCGAATGTGTTAATAATATTTTTAATATTATTATTAATATTTATGTAAATAGCTATTCCCTGGCCGAATTTTGTCGATTTTTTTAAATCTCAATAAATATCTGTCAAAAATGTCTGATTCAACTCGAACTAATTTCAAATAAAAATGACATTTTTACTGAATTTATACGTATGTTTATTTTTGTTTCCCCTGCACTCATTTTAAAATTATGAATTATTAGTTTAGGCAACTTTCCATTTGTCACCCTGTATATAGGGGGTTTTTGGGGATGCTCTTTCAGAATCTGGCATTTGTTTTGCATAAAAACTTCAAAAACCCTATTATTTTATTTCTATAATGTCTATGTGTAGCAGATAGAGTCCGTCCAAAGGCGTTTTACTAGAATTCTCTTACTGAAAATAGACGGCCGTGACCTAGATTATTTTGCCCGTCTTAATCGATTTAATATGCCTTCCCTTGAAAAGCGCCGATATTATCTTGATGAAATTTTTATTTACAAAGTTGTCCATAGCCATTTTAGTATGCCCGTATGTTCGGTGATTCGAAAACCTGTGGCACCCCAGGGCGCCCTGGTGTCCCCAGAGAACTGTCAAAAAACATGGCGCGTCCCAGTGCTTGTCAGTTAAACGAACAGCTTATTGAAAAGGAGAACTGTCATTTGGCCTTTTTCAGAAAAATTATAAAATAAAACCACTATTTACTTTTTGATAATGTTCACATCGAAATGCTAAAATTAAGTTCTTGTGCCTACAACAAGAGTTAATTCCACTTTAAATACCGTGCCTGTTAACAATTAAACTGATATTCGTCATTAACCCTGAGTTTACACCGGATTTTAGCTGGGGTAAAACCAGGGCGCCCCAGGTTTCGCAAAAAACACAGAGTTGGCATTTGACGTTTAAAAACCAGTGCAGGCAGGGCGCGAATTTCACGCTCTTCCTTAATTTTTAAACTTCCAATTGCTAGAACTAATATCTGTCAAAAATCACCTTCATTTAGAGTACAAAAACAGCATAATGACTTATTCAATAACGTTGATATCTTCAGCCCCAGTCTCTACTCCTTTAAAATATCTTTAAGAGATGAGATTTTCGCCCCCCTCACGTAATCTTCGCCCGAAGATTCGCCTCGTTCAGTTTTTCTTTTTCAGTTTTTTTTTTTAATTTTCGTTTGGATTTATCTATTTTTAATTATTATTTTTTTTTCTTTTGTCTCTTTTTTTCTCATTTTTACATTAATCCTTTTCTTCTTTATCTTCTTTCAATTTAATTTTTTATTTCTAAAGTATCGGTAGTCTTTAATTGGATTAATTCTGTAGGCAGTGCATCTAGAAACCTCTTTGCCCACCCTAGAAAAATCAACAGGGTGAAAGAATAACTATACTGTCTAATTGCTTTTTTATTAAATTATTGTCGGTTGTTTTTAGCGTTTTTAACGTAGTCAATCATTTTTTAGTCTTATTTTAAACAGTAAACAGAAAATGAAATTGATTTTCTTTAAATTGACACTACAAATACTAAAAGAATTACATTTGAACTTTAAGTAGCGGAAAGGAAAGGTGGGAAATCTTTTCTGCTTAAAATTCTAACTATAAATTGAATGACAAAGTATATTTTTGATTATTTCATTCAACTATGTTTTGTTTCATTAAGTTGGTTATAGCACAGACAATTGTCTGTCAATTATTGTCTGTGGTTATAGGTTTCAGTACACACTCTGTTTTTTTGCTAGGTATAAAGTATGGAAAAACTTAAAGTAATCAGAACATTCTTTGAAGAAACCGAATCGTCAGTGATACATGATAATGAAAAGATGGGGAATACAAGTAATTCTAGTTCTCCTATACAACCTTCCAAGTAAACATCATTTGCGGAAAGTGCTATTACACTATTTTATTGCAAAGAAAAGTGCAGCAGAAACTCATCGTTTGGTTGTGGAGATTTACGGTAAACATGCTCCATCTAATAAAACTTGTAAGGAATGGTTTCGACGATTTCAAAGTAATGATTTTGGCACTGAGGACAAAGAGCATGGAAAACCAGCAAAAAAATTTGAAAATGCTGTATTGGAAGCATTATTACCAAAGGATACTTGGCTGCAGCATTAAATGTTGAACGATCAACTGTTGCAAAGCGTGTTTAATAGCAATGGGAATGGTTCAAAAAGTTGGTAACTGGGTTCCATATGAACTGAAAGAAAGAGACATCGAAAGGCAGCAAAGAAAAGGATTTTTGCATTGAATAATCACAGGAGATGAAAAGTGGATATATTATGAGAATCCTAAACATAAAAAATCTTGGATGAAGCCAGGTGAACCCGGCCCATCACAGCCAAAAATAAATATTCACTGTGGCAAGGTTATGCTCTGCATTTGGTGGGATCAGAGAGGTGTTGTTTATTATGAGTTGCTCGAACCCTCTCAAACTATTAATGGAGAAGTTAACCGACGACAACTAATGTGTGTGAAGGGAACCATAGAAGAAAAACGACCAGAATGGGTGAATAGGCACAGTAAATTAATTCTTCAACAGGATAAAGCCAAACCGCATACTGCACAAGTCGTGAAAAGATATTTAGATGGACAGAAATGGGAAGTGCTACTCCACCCGCCATATTCGCCAGACATAACTCCTTCGGATTATCACTTATTCCGAACAATGCAGTCAGATCTTACGGGAGAACGGTTCACTTCATACTTCATACGAAAGTATCAAAATTTGGATTGATAATTGGAACAGCTCAAAAGACCAGGATTTCCTCTTGCAAGGAATACGTAAATTATCTGAAAGATGGGCGAAGGTTGTAGCTGCCGATGAAGCATACTTTGAATAAACTTTTTCTAAGAAAGTTATTGTATTTTATTTTAACAGAAAAGGGCGGAGTCTTATTCACATACCCAATATACAAAAAAAAAAAAAAAAATATCAACCTTAGTTAGTCTTTACTTTGAAAAAAACCACAACAATAACGTGCACCTCATCAAATTTTCATTGTTACGTGTTCAGCGAAACTTTCTTCTATCAAATTTCGAACTATTTGCAGCTTAAAGTAAATTTTTTTAGATTCTGACCTTACGCAAAGTGGGGGAAAAGGTGAATTCGGACAATTTTTTATGGATACACAGTTGATAGAATGACAATTCTTTTTAGTAGCCTTTATCTTACATATCTTCAGATATCTTTACAAACCTTCCTACGAGATGTTTTAACAAAATAACTGCGCTGAAGATGGATGAAGCAAATTATCTTTATATGATAGTGTCTTGTAACCGGAAAGATTTCTCCCCCCCAATTCTTTACAGGAAACGAAATTTTAAAATTATTTGAATTCTAAATAAAATTTTCCTTGGTAGTATTATAAGTAAGGAAATTGAAAAATTTCGATTTTTGATAAAACGATACGTTTGAAAGAAAAATTGCTGAAAAAATATTTTTTCCGAAAAACTTCTCAACATATCAAAAATCCCCTGAGTTATGGGTGAGTTCATAAACGCTTAAAAACTGCCTGAATAAAAGAGACTACTAAACTGAATTATGTAAGGTAGGAGTTTTATGATTTTACGAACTCAGCCTACTTCTGATGTTAAATGTTTTTATAAGGTTCTAAAACAAATTTCTAGTCTATCGGTAAAGAATGTAATGTTTCCGCAAGTTTAGAAAATACAAATTTGAGAAGAACGCGTTTAAAGTTTTATGTAGCTGACAGACGCTTAGGTATAATACCCGTTATAGGTAATTAGAAAATTTCCCTCCCCTCCCATACAACTTTTTGGGCCTCAATCTTATGATCCTAAAGCAAAGCTTTTAAAAAAAGTACTACCATTATCATTAAAATTACAAGTAATGCAAGCAAGACAAATTACTAATGCCACTATCAGCATTGGTACCTCTAAAAACCTAATTATCATTATCAATTAATCAGCATTACTTAACATTGCCGAACAGTATCCTAGAAAACAAGTCTCATACATAATACGATTAATAGTATTGCTATCTTGAAAATCAGGTTTTTATATGGAATTACAATTAATAAAAACTCTTATCTGAATAAACTATAAATAATTTTAATCAGCAAATTGAACTACATATACATATACCATGTATATGTATGGTATTGCATTTTTGTGACATGAATCAAAAAATACGGTGTAAAACTCTAAAAAAAACTTCTCCACAACATTTCTAGCAAGTGAAATAAAAGTATATTATGTAGAAGTAGAATTGTTCTGAACATTTCTGATTTATATCGATTAATGCAGATGCTGGAGAATTGTTAAGTAATGCTGAATTACTATTGGGTCATGCTGCGCTTCGTAATGTCGAGTGAGGCTAGGTAATGCTGAGTATTTCTAAGTAATGCAAGCCAAACTTTCCTGCATTCCCAAACTTTTCGAAAGCCTTGTCTACGACGCCATGTTTTTCCATTGTAAGTCCCTTCTTTCCCCTATACGACACGGTTTTCTTAAAGGGAGATCCACAACTACCAATCTGATAGTTTTTGTGTCACGAACGCTGCAAGCTATGGAAAGTGGTGACGATGTTGACGTTATTGCCACCGACTTAAATAAAGCTTTCGACAGAATCTCTCATCAAATCATTGTTTTTAAGCTCAGTATCCTTGGTTTTCATCCTCGCTTTATCTCCTGGATCAAATCCTACCTTGATAATCGGCAATACAGTAGAACTCCGATTATCCGAACGCCGATTAACCGAATTGCCAATTATCCGAATCGGTCCTCAGCGTAATATAAAAAATTAAAACGAAGAAATTTTTCAATAAAAACAAGTTTTGTGGGTAATTTTTCAATAAACACAAGTTTTGTGGGGACGCAAGAATAAAAAAATGCGAGTGACAATTGCCGTGTTCAACTTAATAAAGTTTATTCTATGTGTGACAGTTCGTTTTTCTTTATTACCAGTCTATGTCCAATTATCCGAATATTTGATTATCCGAATCGACCCCTGTTCGACACGATTCGGATAATCGGAGTTCTACTGTACATGGTTCGATTTGACTCAGCGGTTTCTAAACCCTTTACATTCCTCTCCGGTGTCCCCCAGGGCAGTCACCTGGGTCCATTAATATTCATATTATCCATAAATGACTTTGAGTTGGTAACATTCTGATATACATATTAATTTATGCTGATGATATGAAAATCTCCAAACGAATCTCCAACGCATCTGACTCGGCATTCCTTCAAGATGACTTAAAAAACTTTTCTATCTGGTGCCTAAAAACCTTCCTTGACCTGAATATCTCCAAGTGCCAATCTACCACTTATTCCCGCAAGCGTCTCCCCGTCACTCATAGGAACTATTTTTTATCTGGCGAACCCATTCCATCAGGCAGCTCCCTCCGTGATCTGGGCATCATCTGTGATAGTGAACTCAATTTCCGTTCTCATATCGATCACATCATAAACAAAGCCAATTCAGCCTTGGGCTTTATTAAACGCTGGTCTAAGGAATTCTCCAACCCCTATGTCACTAAAGCTCTTTACATCTGCTTTGTCAGGCCCCTACTTGAATACGCTTGCCAAGTCTGGTCACCCTCCCAGCCAACAATTTTCAATAGAATCGAATCAGTGCAGCGCAGATTCCTCCGCTTCGCGTTACGTGGCCTTCCCTGGGTTGATAACCTTAATCTTCCTCCTTATGAGGACCGTTTGAAACTGATTGACCTCCAACCTTTAGCAATGCGCCGTGACCTCGCCGATATAATCTTTATCCATCAGGTCCTAACCGGTTCCATTGACTGTCCTGAAATTTTGCATAACATATCCATCAACACCAATCCTCGCAACGTACGATCCTTTCCACTCTTTCGTCTAAACAGTCACCGCACCAACTACGGACATTTCAAACCTATTACTAGAATTTTACGCAAAACTAACAACTCTCCCACCTTCGATTTTCATGTAGATAAAACCTCCCTCAGACATGCCCTTTACCAGCATGACCCACCACCACAATTATTGCCCCACCTCCTCCCTCGTTGTCACCTTTTAACTTTTTCAGTTGTAGTTTTAGTTTATTTTTAGTTTTAGTCTAAGCTTAGTTTAAGTTTTTTTGTTGCTTGTATTAAGCGAAGTAAATAAATAAATAATGCTGAGTAATTCCAGATAATGCTAAGAAGGAAGGTATCCCGACGTGCCATCGCCGATTTTGTCAAAATGAAGTATGATGTTATTCTACATCAAATTTTAAGAGATACGCAAAAAATTGCGGTTGGCCTCTTATGGAGGTAAAAATTACTCCAGAAATTGATACCTCAAAAGAGATTTCTCTGTTAAAGCTTAAAACCGCCCTTAATGACACGTTTTTGGAGAATTCTAGAGTCTACCTTAAATGATTTTTATACGTGTCGTTTTATATTTATTTTACAAATTTCGTCCATGATTTAAGAGTCTATTACAAGTGTGCTAAAAAAGAGACCCAATATATTTATGTAAAATTGTATGATTGAATATTTAATTTGAAATATGATCTATATACTTTTATCAAGAAAATGATTTGCATCGAATCGTATTCCGCAATAGGTCTCTAAATAAATTACGATTCCCATAAAATCGATTTCTCAATAACTTGGACACTCGAAAGTATGAAACGAATATAGAACTTGTATTTCTACATGTAGCAGTGAAAGAATAGAAAATTGATTTAAATTCATTAAAATCCGTAATTCCCAATTTACGTCTCTAAATGACATTCACTCAAAATTAAACGATATATAGCTTGAATTAGCCAATTTCGAGACAATATCCATAAAGACATAAGACGTGACACAATGTAAAAGTGGATATAAGTTCGTTACTTTTTTAAGGAATTGGGGCTAGGATTTATTCATTAATAAAAGACATGTAAAATACATTTTCTTACGTACAAGAATTTATTTACGGCTTTTCTTTCTTTTATTTATTCTAAGCAGATGAGTAAACGTAAATAAAGAAACTATTCACTTTAAAAATAATAATAAAAAATTTGTTTAAACTTGTTCATTTGTTGCATATTTTTTTTTTTTTTTACTATTTTTTTAAATTTTATTAACTTCCATCCTTTCAAATACACAATACAGTAATATTACTTTGTTGTTCTGCGTCATTATGTTCATTTTTATCAATTAATTAATGCTATTTATATATAATAATAATAATTATATAAAAAACTGCTCATTTGTTTTAAGAGGATGATACAATCATATAAAAAACAGGGCTACAGAACGAATTAAGAAGAAGAAGACATTTATGTATAATATATGTATAAAATTGCTTTCGTCATAACTAAAAATATAAAAAAAAAAAATATATATATAAAAAAAGAGAGGGCGGGGGAACTGAAAAGAGGGGCTTTGTGAATGCTTTTTGTTTTTTATGCTACATACATTTAATGAGAATATATGCGTTAATGTCTGTGTGTTCTGTTTCTCTTGTGATTTTTTTGTTTTTATTTTTTTTTATGTATATTAACCTTACCCTTAAATGTTTTAACGTAACTTTTGTTGCTCCTTTTCATTATTTGTTTTTTTTTTTTTTTTGTTATAGTTAGATAAATCTTAAGACTTGCTTTTTAATGTTACTTGGATCATACAATATTTGTTTTTTGTTGCTTCGGTGTACAAATGTTTTTTATTTACTCTCCTTTATTTGTTAAAAAATATCTCTTACTCGTTACCACCACTGTTTGCGATTGTTACTAACAAAGGGCTGTGCAAAAAACAAGCTTTACATGGTAAAACAATGACGAAACGAAACGAAACGAAACCGCTGAGAGACTAAAAAGGGGAACATAGGATCGCTTAAGTTTCGTAATATTTATATAATATATATAAAAATTGAAAAATTTCATTTAATATTTGCTTTAATTATATTTATAATTTGTTCACTTTTTAACATTTAAAATGTAAAGTTTAAATTTTTACTTACTTTTCCCTCGTTCATTTGTTTATTATATTTTTTTTACTTTTTTTTATATATAAAAAATGTCCATATCTAGAGTATTTTTTGTTTGTTTAACGAACTGCTGCGTTCGTTGAACAAGAGGGAGGGTTGCGGCCGTACTTTGGGTCGCATCCCAAAAAGAGTCCTACTAAACTTACTTAACTGATTCCCGTCCTGGTGTCTGTCCAAATCCATTTCGGGGCCTATGTGTGTGTTCTTTTTTTTCCATATTTACTTTTTTATTCCATTTCACATTATGTTGTCCTTTGCCTATCAGAAGTATATAGGTGCATATTTTTTGGGTTTTTATACACGCGATACATTAAATATCCTTGCGAGCGTCGAGGGGCTCTTCATTTACATCGAATCGAATCGGTTAATGCTTGTTTGCTTTTTTTGAATTATATCTTTACATCTAATATAAAAAATTGTTTTTTTTTCTTGCATTTTACCATTATTTTATGTATATAAAAAAAAAGCGGAATTTTATGTTTATGATATCTTTTGCTTGTAGTCTACGAAAGAAAGAGAGAACTGAAGACAAACGGAGGCTACAAACGGTGTTGAATCGAAATTCTGGTCTCGGTTCGTGTTCGAATTCGACTGTACTTTTTTGTTTATATATTTATTTATTTTATTTCCTGTTTTGATTTTCGAACGTCCTCGTTTTGTCGTGGTAGAATTTGAGCATTATATATATAAGAAAATGTCCTTAGAGTACACAATATCCAAATTACTTTTGTTAAACGACAGAATTTCTATGTTACTGTTAATATTACTTTTCCCTTTCATATATATATATTTATATATATTTATAATAAATGTAAAAAAGTTTTGTCCTATTTATCCTTTTTTAAAAAGTCCTTTTTTTTATATGTAAACTATGTTTCGGGGCTTTTTTTTCCCGTCTTGACCTTGTTGTGGATCCCTTTGACTTCCTCCTTCTTCCTCCCGCTTCTCCTTTCTTTGCTCCTTGCTGCTGCTGCTAGTCTCTTTTCTTCACAATTCTTTGTTATTTATAATTATTTAAAAAAAAAATTATTTGCACACATTCGATTAACCATTTGAAATTGTTTTTAATAATTATTCAATATCGTCTCGCAGTTACTGTCCTTTTTCAGTGCTCTTCTACATACACGTTTCTTTTTGTTTTTGTTGTTGTCTCTTTGTTTAAATTGTTAATTTTTTTTTTTATATTTATATAAATATAAAAAAGTTGAGAAACATTTTCGGGATTCTCTTTTGTTCTCTTTTTTTTTGGTTTTCTTATTCAGTGTGTCCTTAATGATTCTTTTTTTTTACTTTTATAATGTTTTCACTAATTTATATACTTTTTTGCTTTTTTTATTATATAAATATAAAAAACTTTTATTTTTTACTTTTTGATCTGTTGTTGGTTTTTTTTTCTTTCTTTTTTAAATGCTAACTATTTATTTAGCCTCCTCCTTTTCCTTGTTTTCCTCTGTTTTTTCTTTTTCGTCAGACTGAAATAAAGCAAAAATTTACCAGTTTATTACAATTTCAAGATTATAAAGTTGTGTTGAATCTAAAATTATTAAAATTATTATTTCGCTTCAACGCTTTGATCTATGTATGTGAAACACAATAGCGGAATAAGTGGCTGAATGAAATTAGATAGTCAGCGTATTAAAAGATCGAGACAGAAGTTAAATTAACGATCATACTCTGCATCAATTTTTCAGAATATAAGCCTATTTATTAATTGCAAGAACAGAACTATTATAATATGAAAATTTTATATAAAGTTAACTCAATCCCAACATTTTTCATTACGCAGGGTTTTGTGAAAAATATATGTAAAATGAGAAATAAGTTGTAGTTTAGCGATTTTTGGAACTTAAAAAACGGAATGTTGTAGGAATTTATTAGCTTAAATTTAAGTTTCAACCTTAAGTTATAATTTTAAAAAAAATCTACGATATTGACTTTCTTATATAAAAGTATTAATTGATAAAACAGATCCTGGAGCATTTTCTTGAAAAATCGGTTTTCCCGAAAATATCAGTGACAGAAGAGTTTACATTAAATTACATTTTATATACATAGCTAAGGCTCAACCTTTCATTCGAGCATCATTTTGTCATTCTGCAAAGCTCCGTTTTTTTAAATGAGATCATATGAATTTTCTCGCTTTTTAAACCTAATTTTCTCAAAAACTGGATGTGACTGAAGATTTCTTTTCAGGATTCTTAATCTACAAAAAACAAAAAATACTAAAAGAAAATGATACTACACTTATCCAGGAACAAAAATTTCCCTGATTTGTTTTAAGCAGGGTACGGAAAAATTCCGTTCGCGAATCGAAAAAATTTAATTCCTCTCTTTCCATTCGTTCGCGAATCGAATCAAATTTATAAAATTCGTGAGCGAATTTTTTGAGAAGAACTTAAAGCTTTCAATTCATCCCTGAGAATGAGTCAAATGAACTTTTTCAGATTTCGTTCACGAGCGAATATGAATGGAAAAGAATCATTCTTTTCGGTTCGCCCTCTTCTCGTGCTTTTTGCTGTTCTTTGTTGGCGATGCGTCAGCTGTGACTGTGTAGTAGGTAGGCCAATCACTCTTGTGAGCTGTTTAGCCACTGATATATGCATCTTCAGGGTGCAACCAATTGTAATTTTAAGAATGGGTCGACTTAAAGTTTTTGAATTTTCTAAATTCGTCTGCTATGATAAGGACAGCAAGATGTCGACGTATTTAGAATGCGGAAAAAAAATTAAAACGACAAAACTGGCAATATTAAACAACAAAAAATACTATTGTTATTATTTTAGAATTAACTTTCATTTAAATCTTTTGACCTACTTATTTTTCTCACCACTTTTGATCATCCGACTTTGATTCAAAAATGTCCTTCCTCGCCTTCTCCAGAAAACCCTAGATACTAATTTTCAAATCCATAGAATTTTGTATTTCAATCGCCATCTAGAGTTCCAAACTCTCAAAAGAAAAATCGGAATGAGCAACCCTGAAAACCCTCTCGCAGCAATTTTTAATAAAATATTTGAAGTTTTATGATTTGACTATTATCTTCAATTTCAAAAACTTTCAAATTCTAATTTTCTGAAAAATTCCAGCAAAACAAAAATGATGTTTTGGCCTATTTTTTGGCCTCCTAGGGCTTTTTCGACCCTTTCGGGGTTTCTAAGGGGGGTTATCGGACCCGCTCTACAACATGGTGCAAAAAAAAATTTCATGTCACATGTCATGTTACATGTCACATCATGTGTCATAAGCCGTTAATCCACATTTTACGGCTTGCAATAGACTCGTCGTTAATTTGGCATTCGTAAACAAAACAAAAATGATGTTTTGGCCTATTTTTTGGCCTCCTAGGGCTTTTTCGACCCCTACGGGGTTTCTAAGGGGGGTTATCGGACCCGCTCTACAACATGGTGCAAAAAAAAAAATTCATGTCACATGTCATGTTACATGTCACATCATGTGTCATAAGCCGTTAATTCACATTTTACGGCTTGCAATAGACTCGTCGTTAATTTGGCATTCGTAAACAAAACACAAATGATGTTTTGGCCTATTTTTTGGCCTCCTAGGGCTTTTTCGACCCCTTTGGGGTTTCTAAGGGGGGTTATCGGACCCGCTCTACAACATGGTGCAAAAAAAAAAATTCATGTTACATGTCATGTTACATGACACATCATGTGTCATAAGCCGTTAATCCACATTTTACGGCTTGCAATAGACTCGTCGTTAATTTGGCATTCGTAAACAAAACAAAAATGATGTTTTGGCCTATTTTTTGGCCTCCTAGGGCTTTTTCGACTCCTACGGGGTTTCTAAGGGGGGTTATCGGACCCGCTCTACAACATGGTGCAAAAAAAAAAAATTCATGTCACATGTCATGTTACATGTCACATCATGTGTCATAAGCCGTTAATTCACATTTTACGGCTTGCAATAGACTCGTCGTTAATTTGGCATTCGTAAACAAAACAAAAATGATGTTTTGGCCTATTTTTTGGCCTCCTAGGGCTTTTTCGACCCCTTCGGGGTTTCTAAGGGGGGTTATCGGACCCGCTCTACAACATGGTGCAAAAAAAAATTTCATCTCACATGTCATGTTGCATGTCACATCATGTGTCATTAGCTGTTTAGTCGCATTTTACGGCATGCAGAATACTGGTCGACGATTTGGAACCGATCAGCTAAGTTCGAAATATATTTACAAGCATTAATTGTTATAATAACTGAAATTTTATTTTTTGCAATTATTTTGACCCGAGTGAAAGAGTTTAATTTACTGCGGTAGAATACGTGATTTTTTTAAATTTAATAATAAATTTAAAATTTATGAATAAAAGTATATGCGTATTATGTTGTTGGGTATCTGCAATCGGTTGTATTTAATTTGATTCCCAAATCATTCATTTGCGATAAATTCGCGAACGAATTAAATTTTCAGTTCTTGAAATTTTCGATTCAATTCGCGAGTCGAATTTTATTAGAAAAAGAATCGAATAATAAAATTCGTGAGCGAATCAAAAAATTTAATTCGCTTGGGATCCATTCGCAAACGAACGAATCAAATTTTTTGATTCTCCGTACCCTGGTTTTAAGTACAATTCTGTTAAACAAAATGTTTCATTATCTAATGTTTTGGAGTTGTATAGTAAAGTAAAAAGTAGTACTTTTTGACAATTCTCGAAAATTCAAGGAAGAACATCCTATAGAAAATAACAAAGTTATCAGAATAATTAATAATTTAGAAAACACTGTTTCAAATCTACATATATACAGAGTGTGTGTGTGTGTGTGATTCAATTCTGATATAATGGAAATTTTAATTAAAGTAAACAAAGATAAAAGTCGTTTAATTAATTACTTGTTTCATAATCCTATCAGAATCCATTTTTGGTAGAATGCATGAACGCAAAGACTAAAAAATCCTTTTTTCTTAAATTTAGTAAATTAAAGAGTGAACTAATATTTTGGTATTTTGAATGTACTGAATACTTTTATAAATTTTCAAAAAAAGCCAAAATAAGTCCTTTTGTAGCTTTCCTCGAAAGTGGAAGCTAATAGGGAATTTTTATTTCCTCATTTGTAATCTACGGGAAAAATTCTATGGAAATTACCTAACTAAGATAATCCATGGGCAAAAACCTTGATTTGTGTAATTTTCTAACATGTTTCTATTGCGATCTGAAACTGTTATTTTATAAACTAATAAGAAAAATTATGTGTATTATAATTTAAAACTATAAAACTATTTATTTTTTAATGTTTAATGTTTTGCATATTAAAGAAAAAATTGCAGTGAAGCATTATTAGGCCTATAAGCATGGAATTTGGTATGATTTCATGAATCATTCGTTGGTTGACAAAATGTGTCCGCTTTAAGGCTAATAACAATTAAATGGGATGAAAGGATAAAACGGATATGCCTACAAATTTACCTTTTTGTATAATGAATCTTTGTTCACTGGAAAAATACTGACTACCGTATGCGTTTTTTTGTACGCCTTTTTAATTGAGAAAAACATTTGCTCCAAATACTTTCCTAATTTTCCTAAGACGTTTAGATTTTCTATTTTACTTCACTACGTATAATAAATGCTCGAATATTCGTTTATTAGGAATCGAAATGCGAATGTAAATAATTTAAGATTTTTATAATGATTATATTCACATATCCCGATTTACTCACCTTATCTTTTTCTAATTCCTTTTCGATCTTTTCTGTTTCATTTTCTTGTTCTACTGATTTTTCCTGTTCGCCCTCCTTGCCTTCCTTTGCTTCTGGTCTAAAATTGCATAAATATATATTTTTAGTCCAAGTTACTTGCTTGAAAATATCCCAAATAGATATTAATTAATGCTAAAAACATTGTACTCACTCTGGTTTTGGTAAATGCGCGTTTAAGTCCAATTTGGTGCAGATTTCGTCCCAGTCGGGGAAGCATCGTTCCTTCATCCTGGACACATGGCCGACGAGATTGGGGCACTTTTCAGTCATGAAGTCTCTCAGTGGATAGGTCACGTCCTTCGAGAGGAAGTGGAGCTGCGAGAGGACGGCGAACGCGACGACATCGAGCGTCGTGGGCTCGTCACCGAAGAAGAACGGCTTGTACGCGAGCATGTCGCTGAGCACCTTCAGGTCGTGCTTCCCGAACTCCTCGATCTCCTCGGCACTGTGCACGCCGATGCCATGGGCCTTCAATTTTTTCGAACCCTGGAACCACTGTGCATGAGAAGGGATATTTTTTTCATAAAAACTAAACTAAATAATCAAATGAACGGAATTCATGAAAAGAGAGGGCATTATTGAAGTTTATTATTTCGTTAGTTTGCTGTTGGTTTTTTCTATTCAGGTGCATTCACTTTGTGTCCAAATAAAACGAAATACAAACGAAATTTTCGAAAAATAAAGTTAAACATAAGTTTAAAACTTAGTCAAAATAGCAAATTAAATTCAAAATGTTGTTTTCACAAGTGAGACTGTGTGCTGTTTGTTTATTTTTTTTTATTATGAATGAGTTAAAAATTTAGTTCCATAATATGAGAATTGTAATCATTCTTTTGGAAATTAATTCCTTTCTAATAACCGTACCATTACACCATTATTGAAAATTACTATAGATTAATGAATTACAATCAATACAATTTTCACTCCAAATAATTATAGATATCACAATTAGAAGTGATTAATAATTACTGGAGTTGTTCCTTTAAATTATGTTCAAGATTTTATTGTTTTTGAGAAATTTTTCATTATTTTAGAAGAATGTATTATAATTTTTCCTAAAATTTCATCTTTACGGCTCTTCCTCGACGACCGACCTCATCTTTGTTGTTTGTATGCTTCATTCATAATTTGGAGGATTCACGATATTTGATCTGGGGAAAAATTCTGAAATCCTACTCAGATTTATACAGATACATGTAACTGAATTCATTTGATAGAACCGAGCTTCGCTAAAGTAGATCGTCTCCGGCTTAAGGCTGGCTTAAACTTGGGTCACATCAAACCTAGCCTAAGTTGGTTCAGATCGGTTCAGATCTGGTTTAAGCTTGACTCAGTGCCGTATACAATTAAAATCCTCAATAGAGCACATCAGAGTTGACTCTAAAGGGACCAGAATCAGGAGATCACCCCAGGGCGGGATAAAACAAAATAGAGTTGACCCTGAAAGGGTTAGAATCACATGATCATATTAGGGCCTGATAAAACAAAGTAGAGTATGCCGCATTAAGGGCAAAAATGAGGATGAGGGCCTGATCAGGAACGTCCTATTATTATACTTTTTATTCCATATCCAGACGCAATCAGGACCATGTGTGACTTTCCTTAGTAGAGCATGTCCTTTTGTACCCTGATCTGTCTGTACTTTATTTTTGGTCAGGATTATAATTGAGAATTCAATTTCTTGGATTTTTTTTTTTTTTGTGAAGGTACATTTTTGCAAGAAATACAGATACTTTTTCACTGAATAGTATATGTTGCCAAGAATGTAAACTCAATAATATTATTACTAATACAATAACATTTTGCTTGTAAAAGATACTACCATTTAGTAAGAAAATTAACCTTTAACTTTGAAAATAATTCGAAATGATTGACACTGTTAACAACCTTATAAGTTATGAAATCCAATTTAACGAGCTCAACAAATTCTTCATTGTCTAGGATAACTAGAAGATCAAAGATAATCATGAGTTTAACTAGTCTAGCAGCAACTTGGTATGCTTACAAATGCTTGTCAGATCTTGAAAACTGAAAACCTGAAGATAATTTATAATGAAAGTTGACGACGAACTAAAAACGATGTCGCGACATTTCAGATTTTAATATAATTTTGTGCATTAAAACAATAATCAGCGAGTCGTTTTTATTCAATGCTAGTAGAATTGAGTAAAATGACCCTGGCTTTTTCAAAAATGTATGTAATTGCGCTAGACTAGACAAGTATACGAACATACAGATGTATTGAAAAGCCTACATACAATCTTGATTTTTTTTTTTGTCTTTTCTTTAAAATTGTGTGAAACAATCTTTTGCGGATTATTCATTTAAAATTAAATTAATATTTTTTTGTAAATAGACTATCTAGATCTAAGTTACTAGGTAAGAAAAACGGCTCCATACTTTTGCGTGATGAAAGTTGCATGCAGAAATTGCTCTCGGCAACTCTCGAATGCGCCAAAAGTAATTCATCATTTCCTGCGGTGCGTGTCAAAATTGATTGAAAAAGTCGCGTCCATTGCGCGTTAATAGCCATTTTCCCTCCTCCGAGTCATTCATTTTTCTCTACCCAATTAATATAGGCATTAAAGTGGACGAGAATTCACCCGTTCGCCTCAATTAACTCTGTAAATTATGTGAAATGCACTCAACTTCGCACAATCAAATAAAATTTTTGTTGTGACCGCGCAAATTTTGAATATTAACAGTCCGTCCACTTGTTTCGCCAAAATGGACATATAAATTGCCAAAACCGGGTGATGACTGTTAAAAAAGATGATTTTTCTTTTGAAGTTCTTTGTCTTTGGAGTGTACAAAGATACAAAGATTTCTTTTTCATCTCGGTCGGTCGGTCACCAGCGAGGCAAAATCGCTGGGTGGCCGCTCGGATGGAAGATTGAAGACTTAACCTAGATTTAAAGTAAAAGTTGCCAACATTTAGCCGTTTGGTGATATCTTATAGAAAGAGAACGAAACGAGTACAGGCGGCGGCGATGGTTGTTGCTTGTTGTCTGAACCATGTGCAGCTATAACAAAAGCAGCTTGCGCCGGCGCGCCGATGCGATGCGATGACGACCAAAAGACGACTCCGACGACGGCCGTTGGGGCCGTGATGGATGGACGTATGCATGAGAAGTTCCGTGCAGATCCGAAACCGAAGAGAAAATGTATCGCCGCTGAGATGTCTTTAAGACGTTAAGATTTATAGTCGCTGGCGTGCCTGCGAGCTCAACGCGCGTTCTATGGCGTCTTTGTGTTTTTCCCTCCGCGCGATAATGGACGCAGGCAACCGACCGTAGTCGCATGAAAAACCCATTGCATTGCGGTGCGGGGCTGTATTCAGGTCTTTCATGGTCAAGAGTGTTAATAGGAAAAATTTGTGTTGCATTTAAGTGAATTTGCATGGCCAATGCAAGTGATACTCAGGTGAGATTTGCGCCGCCTGTGGTATATACCATGTTCACTTTTCTGCGGCAGTGAAATTTTTCTGAATGCATGCTGAATTTATCGTAGAAAACAAAATCAAGAGAGCAGGAGATTTACTTTCTTGATTTATTTATACTTCTGTTGGCTGAGGTGTAGAAAGTTAGTAAAACAAATTACGCAGCAATTTTAAAACTTAGTTTTATTGTATATGAACGATGCTAAAAACGTACATAAATTTCTTTTAATTACTCTTGAAGTCGAAATTCCAAATACGAATACCCCGGATTTGCGTTCTTCGCTGCGTTCAAAATTTCAGACGAGCACGCAATTTTACTTTAATTTTATATATACATATTTATTATCTGATCTGCAAGATATTGATTTTCATGAGGAAAGAATTCTCGAGTAGCTAAGAACAAAGGATAAATCGTTGATGTAAATTTCGAATAATAGTGGGCCGAGATGGCTACCCTGTGGTACACCAAATGTGTTTATTTGTTCAACATTCATCAAATTCTGATTACTGTACAATAAGTGTAATTAATTTAAGGAAGATCAGTTTGAAGCCGATTTTTCAAATTAGGCTTAGACAAATTAAACTCAAAACTGTCTACATGCACGTTAAAGAGACGAGACATTGAGGTAATGGGCTCGTGCATACCATACTTTGTTCGATGATATGGAACGTCTAAAAAAATCGTGAGTTCTCAAGGAGCGAGACGGTACCGAAACCCCGATTGAACTCAGCAACTCAGGAGAGTTAATTGCTCCTTGGAGGATGTCAGAAATGACGAGGAACCTCGAAATATCACGTCTTTTTTGGAGCGAATCTAAAGAAATTAATTTCAGTCTATCCTGGTAAGGAGGTAGATTCATACTATCCAGCCAAGGAAGCTCGCGTAGAGCGAATCTGAGAAATCTACGCTGAACCGCCTCGACTTGGTCAATATGCCCTGTATAGAAAGGAGCCCAAACGGGACTAGTGTTTATACTAAAATTAAAAAGGACTTCACGGGAATACGCTCAGACAAATATGAAGAGATCCAGTCAATAAAACTTTTAGGAAAACCAAGGATGGAAACCTAACCAAGGATGGAAACCTAACCAAGGATGGAAACGTAAGTATATTATGGTTTATCCTGTTGAAGGCCTTACTGAAGTCGGTGCCTGTTTACCGGCTTCGATGGCAAAGCTACATGATTTAGAAAATTCCAGGTGACTTTTTGTCGCTGGTTTGCCATTTATGAAACCATAATGTAAAGGCGTAAGAAACAAGAGAAAAGGCTTGCAGTGGAAGTCTTCCATAATCAATTTGGTCTTGCATTTTAAATTCCAAAATTTTGTTCCAGAATCGAAAAAATAATTTGGTTGTACGACTTCTCTACTCTAAGTCACTTACAAATATGTATACAAGTTTTAAATTACTCAGACAAACCGCATTCTCATTATACGATAATAAGGTTGTTAAATTTTTGTGGTAACAGCCATAAAATCAATGAGCTGAATATCGTTTTGAAATCTTTAAAGTCTACTTTACTTAACTTTCACATAATTACAATAACTTTCGCGAATACTAAAGCACCACAGTTTTTATCTAATGTAAACCATTAGAAATTGTAACTCTTTAAATTATTTTTATCTTTGAGCTGAGCTAAACAGAAAATGTGTGCTCCAAATTTATTAAATAAACTATTAATTGCTATAGCTACCTATCCTCAAATTATAAATAATTGGTAAACTCCGGCCGGGTTCAACCGTTAGTTAAAACAAAAACTCTGAGCCCGATTCGATTTAATTAAATTGTAAATCACGAACAAAGCATTACTGCATACAATTTAATCACAAGTCAAACCAATTTAAGCATAAAACTTTAAAACTAGCTCTGATTAGTCATAACATTCAATTACGATCGTGTCGAATGAAGTCGAGTTGTAATCGAATCGTAGATAATATGAATCGTAATTTATTTTGATCGAATCGAATTCGAATAATCACTAAAAGATGCTTAAGCGTTTGGATAATCGATAAGATTGGCAATTTGCATATCTTGAATGTATCATAAAGAAAATATCTGCAGCCAGCCCAGCCCACACCGCATGACTAATATCGAAATAATTGATCCTGTTTACATATCGATCGGTTATTAAAACTACCAGAAACATGACGATCACTTATATAGAGAAAAATTATTCTCTAATTATATTTACCTCGTGAAAATATATATCTAAATTACTTTTAAGTTGGTAGACGTCATCCACTTAAAGCATTAAATAAATTTTTAACGAAAGGTTATTTATTGTTTTATCCATAAAAAAATACGATGATTGTGGGACTATGGATCGTACGTAGATAGGTTCAAAGAAATCAACTGAAGTAATTAATTGTTTCTTTTGTTTTCAAGTTTAGTTACGAGTATATGTATATATAATGGCAAAAATAGGAATCTGAATATCTTATACAAAATTAAAGTCCCACAATTTATCGTCTCCATAAAAAGCGCGATCATTCTCCGTAGGAAAAAATAAATAAAACATCTTCCAAGAAAAAGCAAAAGTCAAATGTTAAAAAAACGCGGTTAATTTGACTCGTGTGGGTTCTGTTTCACATAGGAAACGCGACCGCACTTATGTAAAATTACTGGGTCTTGTAATTTAACTCTCAAGAAAAAAAAATTGGTATAACTTATAAGAAAAAATCTAAATGTGTTACACATTGAAACTCCTTTCTTATGTAATTCCGAAAACGATCTTCAGCTGAGTCATATATTCCCCCCATATAAGAGAAGGCGTACGACTGATTGTATTAAAAAAAAACTAATAAAGGGTTATTGACCTGCTGATGTATACTTTTTTATGTGATATTGTTCATGTTACGAGTTGTATCGGTCTGATCAAAAGATATCAAAACTGTCGATCAGAGTAAGATCGATCGAAACTGATCTTATTTATGCATGTTTTATACTTGGGACATTGTAACTCATTCATAAGTCGATCGTGAAAAAAGTGCATCTGCTTTTGTAGTCAAGCGTTCACAAGTTATAAAAGAGAGACAACAAACAATAGAAAGGCATAATAAATCATAAAATGGAAAAAATGAAAAACGAAACATAAAGAAACCATAAATCACTCGTACCTTTCGTCCAAATGCGATTTTGAAGAAGAAATTGAGTATTGAATTTGGCACACGCAAGCCAAGAGCGTGCTGCAAATTAACTTTGTACCCCTTGAGTACGAAATCTGGGTACTTGGCGCGCCACCAAAACAGAATCCAAATCAAATGGTTCTCGAGCATCGAAATCATTGCGTAGGAAACATTTCGGTTCTCCAGTGTCAGGGCGGCATCCAAATCTTTTCCATATTTCGCTGTTAATTCCTTTATGATGATCGCTGAGTCAGCAATTTCTTCACCATTCAACTCAATAAATGGAAGCTGTCCTTTCTTTGATCGGAAACGCATTTTATGGTCAACATTCTGTAAAGAGGAAGGAAAATATAAGGAATTAGCTAAACAATTTTCGAAAACGACATATTTTGGTCCGTAAAATCAATCACAAACATACAAATATGGAAATACAATCACACAGTATTTAAAAAATTATAAATATAATAACATTTAGCTATACATATAATAAAATCCTAAAAAACCCATTCATGTAGATTATTTATTCATAAAAATACTTACGATTAAGATTATGTACAAATTGCAAAAGACCCCTTTATAGAATTTATATGTTTTTTTGTTATTACTTTTGTATATCACGCAAAAACTGCAGGACTGAATTTTATGGAGTTTTAACTATTTCATAATTGAGGGTCTCTACAAATTTTTGCAGTATAAACAGTGCAACACGAATAAGTGCATTAGCAAAAATGACAACTTATTAATGCACTTATCCATACTGAGAAATTGTTTGAATTCGCAAAGGGACTTGTCTGATTTTCGTTTGACTTCTCTGTGGAGGATACTTACTGCATCAAAATATGTATTTATGCCATAAAAATATTATTACAAGGGATAAAATAACAACAAACATCATCATATAATGAAAAAAAAATTACAAAGGCATTTGATTTGATTCTTACCCAAAGTGCACTTAAGCGAGTGAATTTGTGGGAAATGTTAAAAAAATGTTATGTTGAGAGATGAGGTAGTTAACCGATCTAACGGACAACACTTAAAGAAACATTTTTAGATGTATTTAAAAAAAAAAGGAAAACCGGCTTCAAACGATTTTGCAATAAAACGAATTCAGGTGTTATCTGTAGTGCACTTATGATAATCTGATTTGATTATAAAGCAACGTCGTTAAGGAACTGAGCAAAAATATAGTTTCTTTTTTAAATTAAATGGCCCGGATCTGCAATTTTGAATAGAATTGCAATTTCTGAACTTTTCATTTTTGCTAAAAGAATATCAATTTGCATTTATCATCAAAAAATGAGTCCAATTATTTATTCAGTTAAAGATTTGAAGTTTGGATAGGTAAAAAATCATGGCAATTAGATGCGTTTATTGCAAATTTTGATGTGAGATCTCTGATGACAAGTTAACAGATCGAATCGATATTGGATTGAGTTTTTGATTTCCGTATTTGACAACTTAGAATTGAAAGATCAAATGAAAATGAATCCAATAAGTGACACTTGAAGTGACAACAGAAGTGGTGAGATATAATGCGAAAAGATGGAGAACCATTAAGAAATGCTATACCTCAAGCTCTAAAAATATTTGGCATTAATCATATAAATCTTTAAAACAAAAGATAAATTACTACGCTTAAAGATAGTCACAGTGTTTGCGAAAAAGTCTTCGATTGCACAATTATTGTCTGAGTTATTGTATCGACTAAATTAAAAGAAAATTACGAGAAAAATGCGATTAAAATTGCAAGTATCGGTGTCGATGCACTTTAACTAAAACTCTATTTCCAATTTTAGCATACAATTTTACAGACATATTCATAAAAGTAAATAATATAAATTCCTTTCACAGTGAATTCTTACAAATTGCGTTGTAAATAAATTTTTTTATGTGCCCGGAAAAGTCGGGCATTTAAGATAGTAAATAAATAAAGAGATTAAAACTACTCAAGCTTTCGCCGAAATTGGGTACGAAATTGACGAGCGTTAGAGCAGGACTTAGATGGACACAAAAATGTTTACAACATAATCCCGAGAACATTTTGTGGCCAAAACCATTTTTGTAGTCTCGACCATAACGATGGAAAATCATTTCCCTTCGCCGCATAAAAACCCACTCGTCAGCATCAATAAAACCTCACAACGGTCGGTTACAGCTCATCGTCAAATTCAAATCCAATTCCTTGGTCTACTTAAAGAATTTTCATGAAAACGAAACGACCCTAATAAATTCAGACATTTACATGATCAAAGATATCGCGCGATGACACATTCTAAGATGTAATATCCTTCTGAGGAATGGAAAAAAATGTTCCTCAAGGAGGAGCCTTCGAGCAGAGGAAACGAGAGAATGAAATTTCCAAGACAACCATGTTTCAGATTCAGAGTTTTCTGTTCAGTGTCCTTAAGACGTTGCTCTGTAGTCAAGGAGTCGTAAAAAGTAAACGACCTGCGAGGCGGTGGGTTACATGAAACCTCTTTTCCACCTCAACTTCGTTCTGGGTCTCCGTGGGCAGAAGATGGCCAGTCTGGGAGAGGTATTGCTTTTGAAGTTAAACTCCAATGTGGATTCCCGTCTAGATGGAGTTGAGTGGCACATCCAAACCCAGCACAAAACTCAAGAATAGCCCCAAGTTTTACGTTACAAGTCCAAACACCTACTAGAGGTAGAGATAATTTTCTGGTCTAGAACTCGGATGATACCTCCCACTGGGGTTTTAGATAACACTTTAACGAATAAAAGATACTGGGTTAAAGGAGAAGAAAGGTTTTCCGGTCGGTTGAAGCAAATTCTTTACATTTTGTGCAAATCAAAGTCTGTCTGACTCTGACTTTAATAGACAAATCTCAAGGAATTCTCAGAAAGTATGTAGAAATTATATCTTTCTACAGACAGGTGAATTTCTCTTGGTTTTCTCAGAAATGGGTACAAATTCAAAGATTTTCTAATACTTTCCAAGAATAAAGGGTTTTTCAATCCAGCTGAAATATAAAACAGAATATTATCGATTTATTAAACGCGTTTTAGACTAAAATGTACACTGAATAAAATACCCTTATTAAAATGATATTTTCCGAAAAATGTTAATTTGATAAAAATATTAACAAATTGAACAAAAAACTGTTCAACTGATATTAAAATGATCTTAATGATTAATTCATTATCTCAACGCATGACTATTTTTCAGAAATTTTTGGAGGAATTACAGATTAAGGTTCTAAAGATTATTTTTAAGCATAGCATATGAAGGTCATATCAAGGTCTAAAAGATCACATTAATTCTAATAAATTTTACTTTCAAATTTTGATAATGTTTAGTGTCAATCTGATGTTAGTTCATGGTTCAATAATATAATTAATAGAAAATATTTCAACATTTTTTATCGTGTATAACATTTTTTAAAGTTCTGGAGCGCTTTCCGCTCAGGGGCTAAAATTAGAAAAAAAAATCTTAGCTTGAACAAGTGATTGTCTCGATGGCAAGAGCTCTTAACCTCATTGGGACTATGTAATCCACCAGAAACATCGTCGTCCTGAAAAAGCGATTACTTACAAAACTTACCCCCATTGAATCAAATTCCGAGAGGTTTTCATGCATGTCATCAGCGCAATGAATCCATCGATTTTACTGTCCGTCCCGCAGAAACTCTTCTCATGATTCTTTTCGTCCTTTTTTTTTTAATTTTGAAGATCCTCTGCGGACGACATACCGCCCGCAACCCTTCTTTCCGCCCACCAATCCCCGGACGTGGAAAGGCTCATGAAATATTAATGAAAATTACGAACGGAACCTTATACCTGAAAAATTCTTTCGAACTTCTTTGCTCGTTTGAAACTTCAGACTTCAATGAACCAGACGTTGGACCAATCGCAAAAGTTTTATATGGAGTTTTATTTTATATATTTTTCCTTCTTGGAATTTCAGCCTGAACTTCGACATTTGTTCCAAAGTTTCGGCAGGTTGAGTGGGGACAACACGAGATTTGAAAACTTAGGACTTGGTGTGGGATTTAAGCCTCGTGCTCTCTCTGTCGCTAACGAGTGGAATGATGGAGGCGGGCACTTTTACCTGTTCTTCACGAATTTCATTTGAGTTAAGAGTTTTAGACGGTTTCGAAAGGGGAAAGAGATTGAAAGAGGATGGTATCAACTTTTCTTGCAATATATAAAATTGTATGTTTGTTGACATTTTCTGAATTTTACTACTTGAAACTTTTAATGCAGTTAATTGATATTATTTTGAGGATAGTAATTAACCCTGTCGAGCGCAGAATGACTTTTATATTGAGAGATGCTTCTATACTTAGTACAAGTTTTTGTTTAGAAATAGTTTAGTTTCAAAGAATAAGCTTGAAGTTTTTGCATGTATAAAGTGCAACTGCAACATTCACGTCTATATGTCCGTTTATATACAGGGTAAGTTTTTAACTTGAGACTGTAAAATATTTAGAAAAATAAGTACCCTACGAAAAAAGTGTTAAATAATAAAAAAAAATAGGGGTTTTTTATGGTATATTCGGATTCCACATAAAAGAATACGTTTTGCCTGAAACTTTTTCTGAATATTCATAGTAGATACTAGATAGTGCTGTAATCAGAGTTCGAAAAGTAATATTTCGTTTTAGATTTTTAAATTTGTAAACAATTTCTAATTAAAACATTTCGCTTGCGATTGAAGTAGGACTATCTTTCCTGTACCAGATCTACAAAGATTATAGGAGACACAAAAAAAGGACACCAGCATCCAGGCCAGAGACGACCGGCAGGAAGACCGGGCATTATGGCTAATTCATACAAATAAAGAAAAATGTACAAATAAAAAAAAAATTTCGCTTATCAACTGCGGAATCTATCTGCTGCCAGGAAGATTTTATTATTAACTTTGTATTTAAAAACAATAGTTATTTTTAATAAAACATTCTTTAAAATTAAGTACCACATCTAATAGAACTAAGACATTTTTTCGCGATCCTGAAAAGTTTGTTAATTTAAAGCTTCAAGAAATATATAAAATAAAATTTGAAATTTTTAACCACAAATAGAAAAACAAATCTTTGCACAGGTGTTTGAATCTTAAAAATTTAAAATTACTTTTCAAAGTTCTTCCAAACTCTTTAAGGGTATTCTCAAGGTATGAGAAAAGTAAAGTATTAAATCTTTATCACTTCACTTCAAGGCGGATTATCGCCTCCTGTGCTGTTTGAAAGAATAAAATCCCCATCAAATCATTTCTGAACACCCTCGATCTCTAGGGTGAATGGAAAAATTTGTACACTATCTCCCACAGCCCTTCAAAACACCTTTGCAAATAAGCCCTGACAAGACAAATAAAATCCAATAGAATATTTTTAATGTCACGAAAACCACCTTAAGGCTGTCTGAGGAAATTTATATTATCCCTTTTTCCTCGCCACCTCGTCATCATCATCATCATCATATGCCACGACCACACGCAGCCTCGAAAAACTTTTCTCGGTTCGAAGCGAACAAAAATGGATTTTCGTTTGAATGTCTTCTTATTTACCGCTGAGTGTTACTCCTGGGCTCTTTCAAGGAGGATAACGAAAAAAAAAAGGAAAAGTTGTGAAAGTCCCTAAGGAGTTTCTCCCCTTTTCTGTATGCCTATCTTTTTATTTTTTCGGTTTTTCTCTTGCCTCTGCAGCCTATACAGATGGAGCCACCCTGTGAGAAAATGCCGCATGATGATGGAAATGGGATCAAAAGATATACTATACGTATATATAAATAAAAAAAAAAAGGAAAAAATTGGACTATCCCAACTCTAGGCGAAATGTTTGCTGTTGCTCCCAGAAAATCATTCTTTTCTAGTTGTAATCATTCCTTTTGAGATCTCCGAAGTAATTTTGTGCAAAAATGGAAATTAAAAGCGTCGAGTGGGGAATGGATAAATGATTTTTCGGTGTCCTTTGATAAATCATCGCGTTATCTCCTCGAGGCTGGTAATTAAATAGACAGAGGCTTTAGATGCTGCGGGGGTGGAGAAGTGCCAGGGATAATTACTGGGTTTCCTTTGAACATTTAATGAGAGGTTCTTAATTTAGAGAGAAGCCCGTGGTTGTGAGCTTTCTAATTTCGTTTGCATGAAAGATCCCGTAAATAAGCAAGGTCCGTTGACGCATAAAGACTGTGTTTTGTCCGAAAATATTACGAGTTTCTCATCAAAATTTATTTATTTATTCTCTACGCATGTCCTTGCTTATATATATATATATATACAGTACCTAATTGTAAGCAAGGTTATAAATAAACTTCTTAAAAAGCAAGGTAAAAGGAGGGCGTTACAAATATTGAAGTACGTCCCTAATATAAAATAACAAAGATATACAGCGGCGAAATTCTTTATACACATTGCTAACGTATGCAATTTTGAAATATATATGTATATATACATATATACATATATTATGTAAATATCTATACGATATGCTCTTCTTTCTGTTGCTTAGGACTTTAAAAAAAGAGAGAAAACGTCCCTCTAGTGAAATTTGAGGACAAAATTTAAAGATGAAATATCACAGTAAAAGAAAAAAGCATTATAAAATTAACTTGGAAATATTATTTCGACCATTCAAAACCAAAAACATAATAAACTTTCAGCTTTAGCTGAAATAATCTAAATATTATATGTATTTAATTGATTTGGTTATAACTCTGATCAGATAAGTGTATATCTGCAATATTTAGTGAAGGATGGCCATAGCCTGGTTTCTTTTTAAAAATGCGTTGAAATAAACACTGTTCAATACTTTTCCAAGTTTTTTGACTTATTGAAAAGAGTAAACCTTCCTGTGCTGGAACCTGAGGTTATTCAATTTCTGAGTAAGTTGCACCTTGTAAAAGAATAATCCGAGGTCTTTATGTAGAATTTTCTTTAGTCTAGTGCTGCTAATGTTCAGTTGCCGAGATCTATGGCAACTTGAGCTTCTCAAGTTTAGCCGCACACTTTCGGCAACAGCAGCAATATTATCGGCAACACAGCACAATTTGAAAATAAATTTTTAATATTTCCCAACGTTATTCAGGCTTAAATCTATTAATTTCGTAACGTAATCTCTATACATATAAAAAGCACGTCCGTTTATTTGTCTATTTATTCAGTTTAATCTTTAAAATGACTGAACCGATTTTGATCAGATTTTCAGAGTAGTGAAGGATAAATAAACCCGAAGGTTTTAAGCTATATATTATTCAAACTGGTTAAGTAGTTCCAAAGTTATAGGACGAATGATTCAAGTTGGTTTTCCAAAATTATTCTGAGAAATTTCACCGAGACGAGAAGAAAATATTTTAACAGAAAACAAACCGACCTCAAAGAAATACCATAGAAAATTCTATTGAGAAAATCACTACAAAGTGAAAACTAATTCTTCTGAAACCCTCGTAGCTTTCAAGAGATTCTAATAATTAGATTACTCAGCTATTTCATATGTTCAATATGTATTATTATTATAACCAATACCTCTAATTTATTATGATTTATTTGTGAACAGAAATCTTTTGAAGTCGTTACGGACTGAGTATAAGTTTGTGTGTATTGATATCCCTTGTAAATACTACAATTATTCTGTTTTAAGTTGACTTTATCTGCCATATTTTGCCAATATAATCATAATCATGACCCCCTTTATGTGGGTATTATTCTTGACACCCTGTATGTCATCTCACACTAAATACCCATACTAATCTGAGGTTACAGATAACGGTGCCACTGTCTATAAATGATGCAATTAATTATTGTTGATTTATTAAAAAGTACTGACCCGATTTTGACGGAATTTAAATGAAAAAAGAATCACGCAGATCTACCGTGCAATATCGGAGTAATCGATGTATACAAATTATAAATAAAAATATACATACACTCCGAACTGAGAAACTTCTCCATTTTTGAAGCCGGTTAAAAAAAAACAGGACCAAGAATCTTATAATTGTAAGATGATACATCTACTATTTTTTCAAAGTTTTAATGAAATTAAATTATCCCCGTCCCTTCCAGGAAGTTAGATATTTGTCAACATTTTTTCTTTTGACGTTGATTGATTGTCCGTCACGATTCACGATGTTGATGACCTTTAATACATATCCTATATCTATGAACTTATATCCCCTAAGCAGGAATATTCTTCCTGAAACGCATTTATTATATTAGGGAAGATATATGCGTACCGCCCCCATATCATGTATATTGGCAAATTAATTCAATAAAACACCAATCAATCATAATTGACATCTCAATGCGAATGATTTACTTGACCCATAAATCATTCTCCTCCGAGCATCGCCTAACTCTTTAAATACGACCTTTTTTTTCTCCCTGTATATAAAAATAGCATCGGGTGAATCCCCTTTGATGATACCATTTCTGGATACAAAAATAAAAAAAACAAAAATTGCTGACCAACAGTCGCATGATATTTTAAATTCTGTTACAATTTCTCTTATATAAATTCTTCCATATGCATGTATTTGTATAATATTTTATCATGGAGCCGTAAATCCAGCGTATGTACACGCCCTTTTCCATCACCACTCCGCCGTCATCAGCAACATCATCATCAACGTGGTCGCTGTGCCGCGCGCCGTCATGAAAGCTGGCGCCATCTGTTAATGCTAAAAATAAAAAATCGCCAAATTCCTTAGAATCACGATATGGAAAGCCCCTTTTCAGTGCGGATCTAATGAAAGACTTGGCCCTGGCTACTGTGTGGGGCTCCTTCTTGGATCTGGATGACGTTCCCGTAGCACCAGAAGAGAGCAGGAGGCACCTTTCGTGTTCTGGGCTCGGGCTGAAAAATAAGCTTTCTCCATAATTGAATCTGAGTATAGAGTGAAAACAAACAGAAATGGGTAGACTCTAAAAAAAAAAAAATTAATAAATTCCTACCATGAACTAAAAGACGGGCCTACCAACGAAAGCATATGTTCGAAGGGAGTTGGGCGGAACCTCGAGGACTGGGTTCGGGGTCCTGATGATGAGTGCTTCTTTGAAGAGCACAAACCCGCGCTCCCACAGGAAGGCAATTCTTCGTTTCAGAAATAGCAAACTTGTGCTCGAAATTGCAAAACAGCCGATTTTACGAGATTTCAGTCGGTTCGCCGCTGCTTTGCGCGGTTCCTTGAGGAGGATTTTACTCTTTGGTACTATAAAATATATAAACCAACCCGCTGCAGAGCCCTTAGCAACAAGAAGACCGACCGAAATTTTCTCATTTCGAAATTCACCCGGCACACTCATACATCGTTGTTGAGCGCTCAGAGGAAACAAGCGCACTTGATAGAATATATAATTTTCGGGTTTATGCCGAGTTTTGTTGTTGACTGTACTCTGTTGAATATATTCTCTTGTATATATGTGTTTGCGAATTTTACAGTGTAGATAGTAGAAGTAGATGGGATCAGTTGTGCGCAGGTACACTTGACCGGCGACACATCGATCGATAAAATATGGAGGAAAAACCCCGGAGTTTGTCCCGGCATAATTTCTACTGTCACCCTCTTCTGGGTTTAATGTGTCGAACATGAGCACTCCCTCGTTATCGCGCTGTCGTCGAAAGCATTGCGTTGCGTTGTGTCCTGACTAGGGCCTAGGGGGTTGGATTGGGGTTGGGGCCCATAGGCATAAACATACATATATACATGCAAGCATATATCCGGCGTCCGGGTGCCCATTCTTAAAGCTCCTGTTTATGCCTCCCCCCGGGGATTCGCGGTCTATATATATATTTGTTTTTTTTTATTATTATTCTAGGCTTTCTGCTCGTTTCGTGGACTACTGTTGCCGGCGTCGTCGTCGTCATTGTCGTTGTCTGCACGCCTTTAACGAACCCACCGGCAGATTTTTAGCATTTTTTTTTTTCTAATTATAGAAAAGTTTCGTGGATAACAACAACGACACCGCGTCGGCGGCGGTATGGCGGCATGCATGGTTGTCCTGTCGTGCTGAAGCTTGTAATAAGGACGAAAGATTTTGTTGCCCGTCGCCGGGACCAATAATGTAGTCCTGCAGACTTTGCGTACTGCAGCAATCGTCAGTCGACATATGCATTAAAAAAATAAAAAGCTTCCAGGGGAAGAGATAGACTTGATGACTCCTCACGCAATCCATTTCCGCGCCGTTTTCTATTTATTTTTTTTTACCCCCTTGATGGGTGCATTGCACGAAATGGGTGTACGCAGGGAGCCGGCATAGGCCTAGCCCCAAGAATTCGCCCGCGCCCGACAACAACTACGACTCTACTACTAAATATATGTACTGCGAACAGGGCCAGGCACTACCGATCCGATGTCATCGCAGCGAGATTGAATGATGCAATTAGCGATGTAATTACTCTGTGTCGCCAGGAAAACGGGGTGTGCTCTGGCTCTTATACAAAGGGAAAATTGTTTTCGAAATTATCGTTAAATGTTCAAGTAGACGAGACCCGAATGCCGGTTAATAGGCACTTTGATATACCAAGGTTCGAACAAATATGTATTTATATTGTACGGAAAAGCGAAACGCAACATGGATCACCGGGTATGTTCGCGTGCTACTTTTTATATAGTACCTTCAAGTGAATTAGGCCTTGCAACCGTCGCTTTGTATTGTAATTATTCGTCAGGACGAGTAGTCGCCAAGTTGCCAAGCTTTTAGGGTGGCACAATTGAAAAAAAATTTCAAAACGTGTTTGAAGTTTTCGCAAACAGAAATTTCCTAAAAGTATGCAATTTGCCGTACTGGAAAGTGGTATTTATGGTACATATCGAGCAATACCGATCTTGCGTTTTATTACTTAGGCATTTGAATGCATAAAAACAAATTACTGCTTGATGCCGAAGTCACGTTAAGCAATTGCGAGTTGGGTTTTAAAGAACTTTCAAAAAATGTATGCGATATGGCCAATTATACCTTTACTTTATGCTTGTTTTATGGTGTATTTCACACCTTTTACAGCAAATATGTTTTTCTAATTCACTTATAAAAGAGTTTCATATTATATATTTATATTATACATATATGTACATATATATATTAGTTGAAAATTTTGGATTTCAGATCCAATTGCACTCATTCTTAATGAAACCTTCTAGTGTAAAGTTTTAAATGCTAAGCTGTCGTTGTAATAATATTATAATAAATAAAAATAATAAAAATATGTCGACCAAAATCATATGAAAATAAATCGAAAGCCATACATGAATTTGAAGAACATCGGTCATATGTAACCCAAATACCAACTGAATGTTTTAAACCATAAGCCTTATAAAACAATAAAGTACGCTCTAAAACTGCATAGGTTTTGCAACAAATTTTCAATTAAATGCGCAGTGAAGAGCTGTTTGGCTTGTACGCGACACATGCAGTTGCACATTTAATTCATTCAACTTCCGTCGCCGTCGTATCTCCTAATTTGCACCTTCAACTGCATCATGTTGTGCTATGCATACTTAAAAACTTTTGCTATGCTGCAGGCGTCAGGTATTCACCGCAGTCCAATAAAATAGCATACAAAATATCGTCTCCAACTTGAATCGACAGCCATGAAATAATTTTACTGACACAACAGACTGTAAGTGTAAACTTGCACGATTGCATGACATTTAGCAGGATATTTGATAGCAATAAATCTCATTAGCGTTAAGAGATGGAGCCACTACTCGGTAACGAGAAAGTTTTCAAAACTTTCGCGTGAAATGCATTTTCCGATATGCAGGCGAGAAATCAGAATTTACCCGGTGGAAGAAAGCTGGACACGTGCGAGGACGTGACTTTTTGATTAAAAACATAAATTGCCATCGTGAGGATATTTTTATGCTGCGGGCGGACGTGTGCCTTTGCAAACGATGGCGCTTTATCGGCGGCGCGTCTTTAAATTACACTGGAAAAACTCTGTTTTGCATGTAACTGCTGAGGGTCTTGCGCTTCTTTTGATTTTTAAATTCTATTTAAAAATGAGTCATGTTCTGGGGCCTTGCAGCAACGCGCATTTAGACGCCGCAAGCACATTTCCATGACGATAAGTGTAAATTACTAGCGCCCGAGTTAATTGGGCCTAATGCCAAATGGTATCGGTCGGTCGGGAAAATGGATCAGGGGCATCAGAGGATGGTCCCAATTGAGAATGTGTTTCAGTGTGACTCTTGGCGGTGTTTTGTGAGGAATTATCGAGCTTGGAGATTATGAGGGTCAAAACATAATTGCACGGAATTCACTCATAATTGGATGGGTGAGATAAATTAATTTTTCGGGTATCAAAATGACATGAATTTAATGAACTTCCCATGCTACTATCTCTTGTATTCGTTTCAGCGTAATGAAGCTACTGACAGTGGAAAATTACCTGGAAATTATGGAATAATTTGTCACTAGATAATATTCCACGCGTGTACAAATATTTATCAGAATATCGAATTAAGAAATATAATTAGAGTACTGATATAAATAGGTTATTTTGTAATTATGATTTGACTTATAACAAATAATCACCTGATAGGTCAGTAAATTTTATCAAGGCCCTGGCAATAGTATTCTTTTCTGTACATTCTACTATTATTAAAATTTAAATAATAAGGATAGAAAGCAAACAACTGGTAAGTTCGCAAAGAAAAAAATAAATAGAACCATAAAAAAGGGGATCGAGTATATTCAAAGAGCGATATTTAGGCTTTGAAGGAACAAAAGCAAACAAAGGCCTTATCGTGGGACTTGAAAAGGAAACATGTTTCTATATTTCGAATTCCACGATATTTGCCCTGGGAGTCAGGTTTTTCGTTGATAAAATTAAAGAGAAAGGTCCCTTAGTTGACCTAAGATTGAAATCGCAATCTGTTGAATCTTGTGAGTAGAAGCGAAGATAAATAAATATTTTAATACTTTGCTTGTGCCAATGTCTTGGCGAATAGTTGCCAAAAGAAAGGGAACACGTTTTAAGTTTAGCCTTAGGTTTTCCCAAATCAAGTTTTTCTTTTTTAAATCCAGTGAAAATCCCCACTTGGCAACAAATTCAGCATCATGTATACAAATTATGGTGTCATGTGTGGGAACTGAAAAAGTTTTTATTTTGGTTGCTGATCGTTTTTAATAAACATATCTTATATATTTATTACAATGAAAACAAGGCTCCAAGATTCTTCGTATCTCGTTTACATTCTGACCATTAACCAGTTAACGCCATATGATATACTACTGAAATTTGAATGAAATATGAAACTGTAAAATCTTCAACAGATTTTTCAAAATTATTTGATAGAATATGTACTCCCTCAATAAAATAATGATCAACTGATATATACACCTATACAAATATATTAAGCGTATTCACGCTTTGGTGTAACTTTGTGGTACGTACACTTTCCACTGAGTTTTTTTTTGTAATGGATAGACAACACGTTCAATCTTGATACATTGCAGAATAAATAACATATGTCAAAAAACCAGCTTTCAGATTAAAATCTCAAAAAAAATAAAGTTGTTTGAAATTTTGTATAGAACAACTTTATATATAAATGCTGCGGAATGCAGCCAAAAAGCAATTAATCGATAGTTTAATATGCGATGCTCTCGATAAAATTTGGATGATGTAGGTATTTTATACAACGAAAATCCTAATTCTAATTTATTCGACGCCTGATATAGTTTTGCACACTTATTTTGCAAAGCCTCTTTGCAGTACGTCTGGGATATTGGAAATTTGCAAAATGAATACCTTTACTCTAGTCTTATTTAAATATTCTTATTATATAGTATGCATAATATCTTTTGCAAAAAGCTCTTTTTTATACTTTTGGCGTAGATAACTTAAAATGTTAATTTATGTATGATTTCGCTAAAAAAAAGGTAGAATATATATGGATTTTTATGGTTGGATATTTCACATTAAAGAACACTTCAATCTACATAATTTATGCGCAAAATAATAAGTTCTTCCTCATAAGGTATGTCTAAATCGTTTAAAAGTTCTAAAGAATAGAATATCTAGGGAAATCTGAATTCCTGTGTTTCAATGTTACCCCTTCAATTTTACTAAGTATCTTAAAGAGATAAAGTACCTTAAAAGCTTAAATTGCTTTCATATTTTAAATTTTCTTATTCGAAGAGCAAACACATAATTACAAGAAAGCTATACTGTTCTGGAACAAAACCAGTAAAATTCCATAGAATAGATAGAAATATCTATCTTGCTTATGTAGTGTTATCCACAGTTTCTGATTCAGAATCCATTTCTTTTCAATTTAATTACCACAAAATGGATAGAACGAGTTCCACATATTTTTCCGACAATTATCATCTACAGACAAGCAAAATCATTGTTTTTCCCCTCATTCTAGAAAACAGAGAGAATGATTTAAATAAAATTAAAAACTCCTCCCGAATCATTGACTCTGTCGACCTTTAAAAAGAGCAGCAAAAGTGCAAAAAATAAATGATTTATTAAAATAAAAAAGAAAGAATATTCAACTTTCGCGGATATTTATGGCTGACTGCAACCAAAACGGCTCAAAGGCTCCACATGCCCCGCCTGGGGCTGCTCATATATGAGATATTCAATTGTATGTATTGTCTGTATGTATGCCATGCGGCCGCGAGGGGCGCAAAAGAAAATCGGGAAACAAACAACAATTTCATTATCTGCAGCTTTGCAATATTTTTTTTTTTTTTAAATTTTTTTGATGCTGTTGCCTTTTTGTTTTGTTAAATGGAAAATCGTCATCAATCTGATGAAGCTGGGGCCGAACTGCCAGAGAAAGCCCCATCGCGCGCTGTTGGTAGCTGCGACGGGTAGCGGCAATAGCACAAGCAAAAGTAAAAAAATAAAAGTTGACTCGGTTCTCCGACGCAATTAAAATGTTCTATGATGCATGGAACTGATTCATACATTCATATAAATGCATATGCTCAATATCGTGGCGGGTATGTCAGGGCTTTCCTTGATGCTGGATGTACTTTTTTGATACCCTCAAGGCTCCAAGTCTGTTCGACGGGTAGGCAGATGGAACAGGGTGACAGTGAAATATGCTGTGCGAGATATGGCACGGAGCTATTAATAATATAAATAGCTTGAAATTTATTTAATAGGCGGCGCTTTTTTTTCCCAGCAACCAAGACGGTGCTGTTAAGCGGTGTCTAGACGCGTAAAAGGAGAATTACAGAGAGCAAAGGATAAGATCAGTGTGATATATACAGTCAAGGTTGACATGCACTTGATATAGATAAACCACCCTTTAACATATGGCTTCAATTAACACACTTTGAAATTCTTCCCTGGGCGTTACAGTAGAAAGTTTTAGCTTAATTCTATTAAATTTAAAATCCCATTCGCTATGGGATTACGATACAAACATTGTGTAAAACCAATTGGAAGATATTTACATTGGAAGCTATATGATTTCAACAAGACAATGCCATCAGTCACACAGCACATATTTTTAGACTGGACACTGAAAATAAATCGACATATCTTCATGTGATAAAAATTGTAGCAAAACATTTATATCACTAAAAGCTTTAAATTATAGTAAGACGTAGTAAATTATATCACAAAATGTCTAAAACATTTTTACAGTCGTAGAAAAACAATGAAGATAACAGCTATTCGTAAATTAAACATATTTTACAGAAATAGCAGAAAAAGCTACGTAAATAAAGGCGCTATTCTGATTTTGGCAAATGAAGACTTAATTATTATATTATAATTACTTAAAGAAACAAGAATACCGAAATAATTTACTTTTAATAGCAGTTATTTTATCTAAAACATGATTTAATTGTAACACATACACGACATATATATATAATCCTCAATTAAGGTAATATGGCCAGCACCAAAAATATCTAAATATAAAGATAAAGTGAAACATAACCAACGACATCAGATAAGTTCATTAAGAGGAAGGCAAAAGAGAATCGGACCCAGGATTGAATCCTGCGGTGTTCCAAAAAAAATGGACACCTTTGAAACATCATTATTTAGGTTTAAAATATGTAAATATTGATTGCTTCTGCTTGCAAATAACAACAGTTTATTCTTTTAAAAGCAGTGAACGATAAATTAAAATTTTAAAGAAGGCACAAATAAAATTAGAAAACGGACCTTTTCTAAGAGTTCCTACCCCAAGAAAATGTGAATTTACATTTAAATAATTATCTTACAACGAGAAATATTGTTGTACCATGAACAGAGTAAATTAACTAAAAAAAGCTGTATTAATTATCGGATTTGGATTTTAAATTTTGGAATGAATGACATTTTTTAAATAGTTACTCGTGGCAAGAATTTCGAATTTTGGTAAAATAACATAAAATTACCATGACTTATGCCCATTTTATGTCAAAAAATGAATCCAGTACTTATTTCAGTTAAAGATTTGAAATTTAGACTGATAAAAATCATAGCAATTTTATGAGTTTATTAAAATTTGAACATATTTACTGAATGTCACGGTTTAAAAAATTCAATTCAATGCAAAATTCAAAATCCAGATCAGATAATTAAAAAACGCACCTAAAAATGTTAACTACATTCAAATTGTAACATAATCAAGAAATGCCAAGTAAACAAAGCTAAATGTAGCTTTGTTTAGTCCAACTTTCAAAGAATCTCGATTATACTTATTAAGATGGACTTTAATGTGCTTATTTAGAACTTTTATTTTCAAATATTTCTCCTGAAAATGTGACTTAAAGGATAATCAATAATTTCTGAAAGCGAATCATTTCGATTTAGATGTTGATTGTTTTAAACTTGAAATACGAAACGTTTTATATTTTTGCTGTTCTCTTCGTGTTTAAGAATGCAAAAGAAAAATAAGCATAAATTAATACGATCGGTTCCATCATATTGATTAAACATGGCTCTTTGACGTGCCATGTTTATCAATTGAGCACGTTAATTTTCCTGAAATAGTCCGAAATATATTCCTCTATCCAAAAATAAATGCGAAATCAGAATTCCAGCGCTAACCGAATAAAAAATAAATAAATATTGTTTACGATTTTGGCGGAATGTAAGAAAAACGTCTCGGTGTTCCGTCAAGTGCATAAACAGGGCAATTAGGTGGATATTTCGAGGCTTACTCATACCCAGTTGAGCATGGGCGTACCCAGCATTTGCTTAGGGGTGGGGCAAAAGTAAGGAAACTCGATAAGTATGCTTTTTTTATTTTTATTAAGTGATCTTCCCTTTTTTATCTCAACAATATTCTGCGAGGGTTCTAGCAAAATCTGTTCAAAATTTATTTTCCAAATTTATGTTGTGCTTCCAGAACCCTCTTCTTATGCACACTCATCATGCAGAGGCCGACAAGCCAGTTCTCTGTCATTGTTGACCGTAACCAAGTTTTTACTCTGCGCAAAGTACTGAAGGACCTTTCTATAGTGCATGTTGTGCAGGGCTGTGTATGTAAAATACGAATCGCCTATTTTGTGGGTGGATAAAATAGTTGTGTTTCTTTAACTAGCGCAACTAGCTCGGGTTTTTTCTTCTTCTGATTCTGTCTCGCTAAAAAATTCAGTAGGTATAGTTAATTAAAATCTAGGCCAGGCTGAATAACGCTTCTAACATTTTGATATTTTCGAATCACCAAATAAATAGGTTTAAGATTACGTAGTTAATGTACCTAGTTTCTACTCAAAATGAAAGATCTGTCATCAAAATAGAGTCATTCATTAACCAATACCAAAAAGATTTTTAAGAAGCGACTAAGTGCGTGTTGGGCCACGCATAGTGAAGGGTTCCGTATTTCACTGTTAAAATCCCATATTTCAAAAAGTACAAAAGTCATTCAGAAATCTCTATTTCACTTTTGAAGAGCTATCCAATGATACTCCACACACTTATGTCCATTGAATGTTTTTATTCCTCAGTCATTTACATATATGGAGTGCCACCCTTATTTTTTTCGTAATTTTTATGCACTATTGAATAACGGTTTATAGGCCATAGGCTACACCTAACTTCTAATTTTCATTTCTATAGCTTCAATAATCTCCGAGTAAAACGGCTGTGATATACAAAGAGACAGACGGACAGAACGAAATTATAAGAGTTTCGTTTTTGTCATTTGGCCACGGAACCCTAATAACTATAAAATTGTTAGGTTTAATGAATGATCAAATAATGTGGTTAGTAGGTAATATAAGATAGGCTTGCGTTAAAAACTAAGTGATCAAAGTATTCGAAAACAATTACTTTTACTGACTTTTACTTTCTAAATTTCCAAAAAATCGATTTTTTTTACGTAAAAACATTCCTTAGTATCATAGAAATACTGTCCTTTATTAAGAAATTCGAAATAGAAACGAAGTTATAGCTGTATTTATAACCATAATATGACCATTTTATTCGATAAAATTACAGTAAAAATACTTTAAACGCGTTTTTCTCGAAATCACATTTTTCAAAACTGGGAGACGTTTTTCTCAAAATCGACTAAACCAATCTCAATAAACCAAATTTTTTTTTGATACTTTACATATACGACTACTAAGTAAACCTCTAAAAAGTTAAAAAAACCACCCCACCTTTTTAGTACAGGGGTAAATTCACCCTCAAAACATGTGTTTTTTCGAACTTTTTATAAAATCGCGTATAAAGGCCATAAAAATATAAAAAAAAATTAACTTTTTAAAGGTTTATTTATTAGTTTTAAGTCTCACGAACTGAATTCCGTTGGAACTTTAAAAAAATTTGTTACAGGAAGGCAGAAAATTGTCTCCCAAATTAAAATGCATCTTTTGGAAGACGACCTCTGCAGGGGTGAAAAACAACTAAAAGTTCCAAAAAAAAATTTTTTTGTATACCTTACAACCTTCTTAACAATGTATAAAGAAAATTATAACCATAAATATAATAGTTTTTTTTTTAAATATTTAAAAATTGTTTTTTTTTCAATTTAGAAAGGAAAAGTCCCCTTAAACATATAATCTGTTATCTAACAGTGCTGAAGTAAATTATGTATATTGGGTGACAAAAAATATTGTTGCTTTTTCTAATTAAACTCGCCACCCACAACACAGTAAAAAGATACCTACTTAATACAAAGCAGGCACAGTTCACTTTGCCCAGTATTTTATTTTTTATTGTCGCTTACAAAATGTCGAATGTGAAAGATGTATTTTCGCATTCGAAATCTCAAAAATCGCATCTTTGAACAGTCATATCATAGATTTTTTGAGCTTTCGAATGTGGGAATCCATCTTTCTTCCACATTTGATATTTTGTAAGTGACATAAAAAATTGATCTAAAGATATCCTTACAAATCATCATAAGTAGGTACACTACTAATTTTGTAATATACGTAAATTTCTAGCTTCGAGTCAGGGTGGAGGGTGGGGCAAGTGCCCCACCCTGCCCCACCGTGGGTACGCCTATGCAGTTGAGATATTGTTCGTGATAAAAATTCCATCATTCGCCGCCGTAAGATTAATATTTAAATTAAATCAAACAAAAGGCAGCTCTACGATACTGTGGGACGAAAGGGGGAGTCTACAAAATTGCGGTGTGCGCCCATCCGCGTCTCGCACTTCCGCTAAGCATATTCTTATTTTTATTTCGCATCTTAATTAAGCTCATTTCGTAGCCTGAATTCACTGCCCTGAGCTAGCCCCACTGGGTTCCAAGGGCCGCCGGATGGGAACAATTAAAGGGTCCGCCCAGTGCCGGGTAATTCCCTTAATGAAAATTGGGGGGCAGGAAAGACTCCCCGAGATGTTTGGACACATTGTCGCCGACGTAAAAGCCCGACGACTTGAGACGTGCGACAAATGTCTTGATTTTTCTCGGCGGGCCCCAAGCCTCCAGGGCCCGCTAGTGGAGCCCCCCCGGCATGCTTGGAATTCCAGACCACTTAGTGAAATCACTTTATCACTTTCTGGCCGTTACGCGCCGATGCTTGACCACTGCAAATGCATTCATTAATTAAATAATTGAAAACGAAAGAAGCAAAAAGAAAATGCAGGGGCCTTGTTAATTATTCGTTGCTAGTGCGATTAGCTAACGACGCAAGACGCAGTGTCTTAAAGGGGCCAATTTTGTATGCAGAGTGAGACACACCCGCGCTTTTAATATGGAAGAATTATTTTTTAGTTGACGCTTCTCGCCTACGTTTTTCAATGCTACGGATCGTGCGCGCACTCTTAAGAATGTTGCTAAAAATATTTGTTTATATTGCGCATACCAGAAAAGCGCGCGCCACCACATGGCTTCTTATTTTTAAAGCACTTTGATTTTTTGCGTAGGTACAACACTGCTGAGATTTATTTTCAAAAGATCTACTACTACTCATCTGGGAATCTTTTATTATTTGGCAGCCACACAAAAAAAAAAAAACGTTTAGACGTCTGGAGAAACTGTAGTAAACATATTTCGGAATATCTATTACACTGAAGAAACAAATGGTCTTATCTCAGGGTCGTAAAATTACGATGCAGTATCAATGCCATGTAGTAAATATGTTCTCGTAAGCAGTACTTGGGAGCTTTACATTTTCAATTTTGCAAATATTTAAACTAATTGTATTTATCTTGAAACTTGGCACACACAACTTCTTGAACCAAGAAGATAGTAGAATTTTAGAAACTTTGAAGTAAAAACATCAAGTTAATCTGTTCAATTTCTGTTTGTTGTTGTATGTTTGTAAATTAAAATAATTGATGAAAATGAAATCTGGCATTAAAAAACAAACAAATAATTCAAAAACGATATTGCGTACTTCAAAAATCTCACATTATCAAAATTTCGCAAAAAAAAAATCTCGTTTTGATAGGTAACAATTTCGTGATAACACACTATCTGCGGCATGAGCTTAAATCGTACGTCTAGAGGGCGAAAAATAGTGATGTATGAAACATATGCACTCTTTAGAAAACAATATCTTTAAAAGTAGTAGGATTTCAATGCAATTTGGAAAATAGATAGCATATAGAATTATATTTCAAAGGTATGAATGAAATTTTTAATTTAGTTTTTTATTACTTAATTTATAATGTATAACATAGAAAAAACAATAATTGTTGATTATTAAAGGTTTTAAAAGTTCATCTAATTAGAGAAAAGCATAATACCTAATGTTTGGAAATATTTTATTAAATAGAATACTTCATTGCCTCTTCATAACATTTTTAAAATGGGACTATAAAATATTTTTTCCGGTTTTACCAACAATAAAATAAAACAATGCATGAATAAAACAGGGAATGTGAAATTGGTGGATAAAACTTTTTGACGCCTAGTAAAAGCTCGCACCTCACCATCTTCTTTTATCACATCTTAATTCTTTAGAAATGTATTTATTACAAAGTATAATCATAAAAAGATAAGAAACGATTTTTTTCAACGAAGGATCATATTCTAATTATTAACTAAATGAGGAAAAAATGTCCTTAGAAACAGTCTAGAGTAGGTGCTGCATCAAAAATTAAATTCCTTACACAAAAGGTATTAATACCCGACCCGCCCTTTGACGACAGTCTGTCGATAAAACCTTTTTCATTTTTATACAATGCGGGCATATTCTTTCAAAGTGGTGGTGTAAAGTATAGAAAATTCTTATACTATATACACCTAAGGGTAGGAAAAATAGGCTAAAAGTTTGAAACATTTTTTTTTCATGAAAAAAGCTTTTTTTATTAAAAAACTGCCGTGTATAAGTCATTCCTTGGAAGCTGTTCGGTATCGTAATCCCCTAACTCCTCCATTTTGTATGTTAAAAACAGAAATACTTGTTTAAAGTAGATAGACATAGACAGTTTTTGACGTAGCCGATTCTAAACATTTTAATTTTTCGGAAAATGTCGACTATTTTAAAATTGCGGTATGATTTCATAAAAACTATAATAATCGAACTTTATTTATGATTAAAAAAACCTATAATGCATTTAAAGTTTTCAATAGAAAATAGAACTATGTATGTATGTAAAAGTTCTTCTAAGGCACGTCGAAATACCTTGACTACCTGATATTTTAAGAAGCAGTAATTCGGGTTTTTTCATGAGTGGAGAAGTAGTATTCCATTTTCCGCTCAACAAGAATAAACTCGCATAAAAGGAATATACCTGCGGGCGCGTATGAATGCCACAAGAACCACGCACACGTAACACGTTGTAACTTAGTCAATTTTTCACATTTTTGAATAAAACTCTCAGAGAATATATGTAGTTGAAAGTTGTACTACCGAAAACATTATTTTTGAAAAATCGCCTTTTTTTTACCCACCTAGGTGTATGTAGTCCCCCCTAAGTTAAAGATATTCCCATTCATTCTGTGGAAATTCGACCAAATCCTTGAGTATAAGCGAAATAAAAGAAAATTCGACATAAGGTACTTCGATCTATTATTTAACAAGATAAATGCGTGCTTGTCGCCATCGATAATTCGAGTAAGATATTTGATCTTTTTTTAATTTTTCCGGAGTAATATTTTTTTTTTGAGGTAGAGGTTATAAAGGATACCGATTTATAAGAGATTTGATACCCAACACGTTAACCGTGAAAACTTTTTTTTTTGTTTCTCGATCCATTCCAATTACCAAAAATGTCTCTAAAATCGAAATTCAGTTTTATATTTGTGCGACTACTACTCCAAAAAAAATAAAAGGTGGACCATTGACTGGTTTCTTTCTAAAAAATGCGATAAAATAAACATTGATCAGTATTTTTGAAAGTTCTTTGATTTATTCAAAAGAGTAAATCTTTCGATTAGTTATGGAAAATGTTTTAATTTAAATAGATGTAGATAGAGGCAGTAGCTCAACCCGTCAACCCAATTTTCCAGCATATTTTCGATGGTTTGATGACAAGCTCAATTAATATTGTGGTTAAGTGCTTGAATCGTTTGTGGATTGACAGTATAACAACGATCTTTAACGGCAGCTAACAAAAAAAAAACTGCAAGGGTGTCAGATCGCAACTGTGCGGCTGGCTTGGAACATCTGTGATCGAAATTCTTTTTCAAAATTCGCACTGCTTCACATTCACTTCAGAAATAAATTCTCATACTTCTCAATGTTTTTCAAGCGTAAATATATATATTTCGTACCGCGGAGATATGATACTGTGTTTCTGTCCATTTTTATGGCCGCGAAAGAACTGCGTATCAAAATAACAAGTAATTTAAAAAGAAACGAAGAAATGACCCAACATAAAAAATGTCAACTTTCTATGTCAAACGGTTTCTAAGAAAAATACCTGTGACAGAAAGGCAGACACATAGGAGTTCTGTAATTATTATTGGTTCCAATTTTGTTACGGGGCTGTAATACGATATTTCCATATTTCACTTTTAGAAATTTGAAAGTTAAATATGTCGAAAAAATTAAATTACATGTAGACGTAAATTATTTCTGCATACTTTTAATACAGTTTTGCTTGTGTGAATCTGACGGACAGAAAAAGATATTGACTTACTGACTCCCGTCTCTTGGATAAATTCCCCTTTCCCAGAAAGCAAAAACATTTTTTTCATTTTTACATATAAGTAAAAAGTTGAAGCGCATATAATGAAAACGCAAAAGAAAAGACACAATGACCCAGTTTATGGATGAAGGAATTTTATCTGAATCTCGTCCAGAGCACGAACAAAGGCACCTCTTTATAGAGCACGTATACACAGATGCTCCGCGTTGATGAGCCCCATCTCAGCATCCAATCCCGCAGCATAAGCCAGCATCAGTCAACGAGTCAGGCTCGCACCGGGGCAAGATGAAAGGAAGAGTAAATCACGGCAACAGCAACAGCAGGAGCAGCATCAGCGACTGCACGTTATGCTCGCAGACGTCCAACAAAGCGCTATAATTGGCTGCAAATTGGAAAACATTCAACTTACGCTAATTGCGGCTGGTTAGCCCGAAATGGGCGCCCGTTTAATTTCAAATCCACGTAACCGTGGCGTGTAGGAGCTCCGATTAAATAAAAGAGCCCCATCATGCTACATACCGTACAACTTATCCTGGACTACGCCACTGATCGCAATTGCGTGCAGCAGCAGTGCGTCTTCGTCAGAGCTGAGACAGAACCTCAATAGTGCGCTAATAAATTTTATTCATGATGCCATCAATCACAGCTTCCACGCTCAAAGGGGGACACGATGGAATCTGATAGACGAACAGCGTGGACCACCGCAATTTATCGACCCTATGAATTTTTGGTCGACATCTGGCCACCCAATTCGCTCGTTGTTCGCCTGGGTGGGGGGCTGGAGAGTACCACCAAGAAGACAACAGCTTGAGTACTTAGACCGCATAATTAATACGATTTATTTATTTCACACCTAATTTGCTCCCTAGCAGATGCTTGCCGATTATGGCGGCGTGCTATGGATCACTATTGGGGCTGTAATCAAATTCGTTGCCGCGCACCATCGGCAAATTCGAATTAGCAAAAAGCAATGTTTCGTTTGATCTAATCCAATCGAAACCAATCCAACTAACTATAGCTGGAACACACACCACACAGCCCCGCATAGTGTGAGGTTTTTGCTGGTCCGATGGTATCGTTTTGCGCCGCCTGAATATAGACGGCCGCATTGGAGCATAACAGCATAGATATGTATGGCCATGGACTCCACCCGGCCGCCCTAGAAACGAACGAGAGCCCTGGCAACTGCTTGTCTGGATGTGAAATAAGTTCACACTCTAAAATCGGATTATGTTATACTGTGCTGTGCTATGCTCGCTCCATACTCGGGAAGTTATGCGATGCGTACCGGGCGGCCGCCCGCCGCAACAACCAAGCTTAGTGCTCAACATGAATTTATTTTCGCGCACCTCAGAGGTTCGATATTCGTTGGATACGTGAAGCATGTACGTGCTTCGGGTAATTTAAACGTTTTGCGCGGGAATCGATTAATCGACGGATGATTTCCCCCCGTATCGATGCTTTTATGGTCAGGGCAAGGCGACTTCAGCGTCTAGCCGCAAACTTAATAGAAATGCTGTTAGGTGACGGAAATGCTTTTGAAAACTATGCCGCCATAAATTACATCGTGCTGGGATGAAGCTTGTCGAATTTTCGATTACGATTCGGTGCGGATAGATAAGGTTGTATGCTTGTTTGGCTTTAGGGGTTTGATATGTTGGACAATTTCATCGACTGCAATTTCGGAAATTTCAATTAATTTGTTCGGGTATGGGTGAAAGGTCAGACATTTGGCATATTTGATAACACTGGTTCAATGCTCATTTAGGTGCCGAAAAAATGATGGATCATGTTTATAGGATTTTTTTCGAATTCGAAAACGAAAATATTCGACTAGGTCCTATTTTCGAGAATGTATCGTAGCTCAAATGTAGGTTTGGACCTAAAAGTACGAAAGACTTTGTAAATTTCCGACAAACTTCGTTGAGCATTACTTTTTCCATAATTTGGTTATTTCATATAATAAAATAAATAATTATTTCAACTCAATTTTTCTAGAAAACGACAGTTAATTGAAGATTTTCGTTTTCGAATTTGTAATTTACTGAAATTTTTTTTAGAAATATAGCAATATTTATTCGGCACCAGGAAAACATAAAATTTTGTTGTCCAGTTTTTCAAATAATGTCAATTGAATTTTCCTTTTTGTTAATAAAACAAAGTATTCAATGAAAAATAAAGTCCTTAATTTAGACTCTGCATGCAATTATGTAATACAGGGTGGGTCATTTAAGATTTGGAATCGGCTATAAAAAAAAAACAAATGAATATTTTTTCAAAGTTATGAGTTTATTAGAAAGATTGAACCTTTCCATTTAGGAATGGAAGACAACAGCATTCAAATGACACGGCTAGCCTTACAATACCCCATTCGATCAGTCCAATTTTTTAGTACATTTTCGATTGTTTGGGCCTCTATTTCGTCAATGGCAACTTCGATTTCACGTTTCAAGTTGTCAATCGTCTCTGAATGGTTAGCGTAACACTTGTTTTTAACGGCTCCCCACAAAAAAAAGTCTAACGGTGGCCAATTGACATCAGCATTTCGGCTGATTATGCGATTTCCGAAAACAGTGCGCAAAAGATCGATTGTTACGTTGGCTGTGTGGCACGTTGCACCGTTCTGTTGAAACCAAATGACGTCTATGTCATACTCTGCAATTTTGGGAAACAAAAAATCACTTAGAATGGCGCGGTAGCGATCGCCATTGACTGTAACGGCGTTTCCTTGCTCATTTTCGAAGAAAAATGGCCCAATAATGCCGCCAGACCAAAATTCGCACCAGACAGACGGCTTCAGCTCTTGCACTAATTGAACTTTGTACGCATTCATACCGATATCTTTATGCAAAATTCTTCTCAAAGAAATGCGTGAAATGTTCAATTCTTGAGAACGATGACGAGTTGATGTTGATGGTTGTTCACGCACACTTTGAGCAACAGCAGCGATGTTTTCGGTTGAGCGCATTGGACGAGTACGTACACGGGTTGTTTTATCCAACAACGATCCAGTTTCATGAACTCGCTTCACAAATTGATCCACAAACTGCTTTTTTGGCACATCCTTTTTGTCAAATTTTTTCCGTAAATTTCTTACAGTTTGAGTAGAAGACTCACCACTTTGGAAATAAGTTTTTAATATTTCCCAACTTTGTTCAAGCGAAAAGCGAGCCATTTCATAAATGTCAAACATAAAACTAACTTTCTGTCACATCGGAAATGTCATCAAACCTTCCAACCTCAAAATAACCTATAGTTCTAATTCCAAACGTTAGATTCCCTATATAATATAATTGTTGTTTAAAGAAAATCGGATCAATTAGATTTTAAGTAATGACGGTCACCGATTTGAAGAATCCTGAGGCTTTATTTTGTTTGAATTTCCTTTTGGTAGGTATCCAAAATTATATGAGAAATTTTCATTTAAAAAAATAGTTTCCAAATAATTTATTTAATAAAGCAATCCGTGAACGAGAAATGATCGAAAATACGAGTACACAGTAAGAATTTTGGAATATTTTCAATAAATTACAAGGTATTAAATTATGAATCTGATTACACAGAGCTGTGAATATACAGACTATTTTACATGGTAACTGATTCTATAGTTTTCTCGTAGATTCGGTTATAGAAACTTTGAAAATGTCGCTTACATTAAATTTATTAAAAAAATATTTCTTCTTATTTGAAAAGAAAAAAGAAATCGGAAACTGCAATTACCATTATTTTCTTATTTCTTAATAGTAGAGGAAGTAGAGTAAAGCTTAAATTTCTCTCAAAACGGATTAATCTTCAATACTTCTTTTTAACTAATGACTGATAACTGAAGTTCAATTTCATAATACACACGGTGTGTTGATCGTCGCGAATGGGTTAAGCAGAGTACTTCCAATTACAAAAAATACAGAAATCTGTGGTCGTTATGGAAATTATAAATTATAAATAAAAAATTTTCAATCGCAAGCAGTGCTGTTGTTTTAAGATTTTATAAGGTAGCAAAATTCGGAACTGTAGGGGAGTATTTCTCACCTTAAAGGAGTATTTTTAGAAGTTAGCTAAGAAATGATTTTGGATTGAAATAATCAATAGGTACAAGTTCGTTATTATTCTACATATTATTATTATTTATGAAACAAGGTAAAAATAACAATAATAAAAATGAGAATCACAATAAGAAGCTCAATTTTTGCAGTTGATTGCAAATTCAGCTTACTAAGAAAAATAGAGCCGTTTATTTTGAAAATGGTATATGTCCAGAATATCATAAAGACTATTTTTCTATAATATTGTAAAGTATAATAGTCTTAATGACATTTGGACTTGTACCACTTTCAAAATAAGGCTCAATTGAAAAAACTGAAAATAAAAATGAAGTACAAAAATATATATTTTTTTTATAATTATTTATAAGTTGGATGGAAGGCATCCATTGACTGGCATAAGTTTCGTATGTAAAAGACTTTTCTTGTCTTTTATTAAATTTACCTGGGAAAATACTCTTTCCGCAGTGGCACTAGTATGATGTAAACTAAGTAAGTAATTGTCAAAATAAAAAGAACAAGGGGCAGGGAATATAATAAATAACTTCTTGGCCACGTTTATACTCTAAAATCATCCAGGATAATTTAGTTTGATCTGTTAGTACCGTGACGTGGAAGTAAAATTTTTAAAGTGGAATTAAGGAAGGGACAGCATACTATAAAGGAGTATTTTGAACAAAGGAGGAGTACGGGAATAAAACAGCCTTGAGAGAAGTAAAATACTCCGATCGGAGTAAAAACGACAGCACTGATCACAAGCATATCCAGGGTATTTTTTGTTTTACCGCAGCTGTACGTGCATACATAGATAATTTGCTAAAATCATAACCTTTCCTTTTTTACTTACACACCTGTAGGTCGGTAAAAAAAAAGCTAATAACCGTCCGTTATTTTACTTACTTCTTTCTACAAATCGTATTTCTTTTTCTCGTCTCAGAGCACGAGGCAAAATACTTCTTCAAATAAGCATATTAAAAAGCAGTCTAGAAAAAAGACGAAGAAGTGTTTCACTTAATAATCACTTTATCCGTGCCGCCACGCTCCATTGGCCCAAAATTCGATTTTTCACGGCGTCCAACTCTCCAACAACTGTTACAAAGGCGCCTTCGCTCGTCATTGCCACGGTCGTAGTCGTCGTCATCGCCGTCGCCGTCGCGGGGCCGGGCCGCGTCGTAATTGTGCCGGCGCGATTAATCTCCGCGATACGATGGAGCCAGTCGAAGAAATGTTACTTTGATTTTATTTCAACTGTTCCGGCCCCCCAGTTCTAAGTCACTTTCCTGACGTGGGGCAATTGTAAGTAGTGCTACGCACCGTTATGAACTTTCTTCTTATATCTTTTGATTTCTTATGCCAGAGATCATTAGGCACCTTCGCTAAAAGAGCGCACTCTACCTCGACGGCTTAGCAACAATTTTACCTACGCCCACCCATCATCCATCGAATCATTCACGCGGGTGCCCTTTTCATTCGCGCGCCGTATTTAATTGAGACCCACGTTTTATAAGTATTTTGGGGCACACTCAGCTGTGGGGTTCCTCCAACAACAGGTCTTTTAAGGTAGGCCGGAGACAAGATGGATGATTCAGTGCTTTTCAGTAGGTTAGACATAATTAGTATTTTTGCACTGATGGTATGATGGTATGAGGCTCTTAACTTTTTATAATTTTCAGGGTCTCTCTAGGGGGGTAAAAGTGAGCCTAATGGATACAAAATATGTTTAAAAAGTACTCATCTCTTATCAGAGGTTAAAAGATTTAATTACTGCTTTCTTCGTGCTTAATTAATCCAATTAAGAAGGTTCTGCACAAGGCCAGAAACAAAAAACTCCATAAATTTCTTCCCGGTCGCAAGGTGGTCTAACAACTCCAGGGCCCCTGAGACTTCCGGGAGTGATTGCGAGATTCCATCAAAAAATTCCCATTGTCCCCGTTTAACGTTAAAATTTAACAAAAGCGGCTCCTCTGGATACCGTCTAGTTATCTTAGTGCTTCCCCTCGTGAGCCACCGAATCTTCTAAGTAGGCTCCGTGGTTTAGTATTATTTTTCTTCTTCTTTTGTATTTCGTTATCAAAAAACCAGTGCCCCAGAGGGAGAATGGAACTCGATGTCATCTGCTCTATGTGGCCCCACTTGTATCTTGTCATAAAAATTCATGGTTGTTTCTTTCTGTATGTGGCACATTTTATCTTCACCGAGCTGTGCCCATATTTCATGGATGGATGGATGCTCGGGTGAATGAGGAGATTACCCAGTTTCGGGTCAAAACTGTCGTTCGAGTGCTTTTCAAGTGATCCAAGTTACACATTTCAGAGTCCATAGAAATTGAAGACAATTTTCAAGTGGACATCTCGTCTCCACAGTTACACTGGTCGTATTCAAATTTAACAAAAAACAAAAGACAAACAAAATATGAAATAGAAACCATCTTGAAAGTTGCATATATGTTTTCACAACTAAACCGGAAGAAAGAAACAGTGAAGAACGCTTTAAAAATCGTACGGTTTGCAATGAAAGAAACCTAAGATTTGTATGAATACTAGACGGATGTAATAAGTTTTCAACAGGGATAAGGAACTCCAGTCAAATAAAGTATGTAAACTTATGCTTAAATAGTGTAGACATTCTTCTTAAGAAAGCAAAACTTAACTTCTAAAAATAGGTATAAAAAGTGCAATAAAAATATAACTAACCGGAAGAGTGAAAGAGTGCTCGAAAACTCAAATGAAACGAAAGTTTTGGCCGAAAAATTGCTTCAAACCTATTTCCTATGTCCATATCTTACATTTGGTATCACTTTTCACGTGCAACAAATGTAATTTTACAATGATAGGTATATCTATTATTATATAATTTTGTATCACATTTCCCATCTCCTTCCATATCCCATGTCATATATTATGTCAAGTATTGTTTCATCTGTTATGTTATGTGTTACGTTACGTGTCATCATGTCGTCTCAAGTACCATGTCGTGAGTCAGATTACCTTTTACACATAAACTGACTTTATGGACTTCTTTCTATTCATTCATTTACTAACTTCATTCCTTTGACTGATTTTATAGTTTTGTTTAAATTGAGTTAATTTCGTTAACATAAGTCAATAAAGTATTATTTTTTGTTGCATATATGTAGATAGAGCAAAAATCATTCAATCAGAGCTGAAATTTTGGAATATTTTTTTTTGAAAATCTGAAATTTTACATGTTTTCTATTTCCATGGAAATCCTCTGGACATTATAATTTTGAAGTTTTATATAACCGGTTATGATGATGATTGATAGGCAAATAATTAAGTAATTCTCGATACATTCTTTATAGTGTACCCCGGTTATTGAACGACGTTGAAAACTTTGGTTATTGAAATTGGATTAATAAGTACCTAAATGGTTTACCTGTGTTTAATGACTGGGAAAGCCTTATTTTATTGTCTTCTAAGTAAGAACATAAATTTCTGGATATAGTAATAATCATTTATGTCTCGCATACTTTTCGCGAAGTTATTCTCATAAAAACGCATGAGTAACCTGCAAATACTCAGAAAATGTCCCCTATAGAACTTTTGTTTTTCCCTTTTCAAGAAAAAGAACATTTTCTTGTTCCATTAAGTTTATTAGCAACTGCACTCATCAGTGCCATCATATCACTCGCTCAAGCCGTCGCAGTCGTCGCCGCGCCCCTTTCCCAGGCATGGCACTAAGAAGCTAGAAGTGCTCCGCTTCCATCATCAGCATCTTCCGGCTGAATGCTTCTGTTTAGCCATTTTCTTGCGATTAAATTGCTCCAATAAATTGCGGACGCAGCTTTACTGCGGAAAGATTTACAATTCCTGAGCATTGACACCAGCCACCGTATCGCTTGAATATGCTCCTCCGGCTGGAAGCGGACACTATCCGGCTCGGAAAAAGGAACAAAATCGAGCCGCAGGAGCTGGTGGAGGAGCCTTGTTTACGAAACGTAAATTCTCGCTATAATCGAGTAAGGCCATTACTTTCCTCATTTTCTTGACTTTTATTATCATCGTGGAAAAATCCTGAGGTTTCAGCATCGTTTTTCTTTCCCTGTCCCTGTCTCTGCGCGCCGCTCCGCTCGCCCATCCCCCGATACCATGCGATAAAAATGTCTTCGGGCAAACAACAAATGGATCTAGTCACTCACTGTTGCGCCGTTGCGATTACAGCGCTCGCTCCCGGTTATGTGGAACGGGAAAGTAATAAAAAAAACAAATATATATGAAAATTCTGAATGAGGTGAAATCAACGGGAAATTTATTTTCCTTTTCTCCACTGCAATGGCATATTCCCTTAAGACGCTGCCAAGCGTTTAACGATCGCTGCCCATTTCTTAATAGCCGGCGAGGGTCGGCTTAAGCCCCCCTTACCCGCGCTTTTCGCTTTAAGCCGGGGATGCGATTGATAGGCTTACGGCTTTTTCCCTAAGTGAGCCTCATAATTCCGAAGATTATTTATGGGAATTTTCTCGGGTGAATAACTGGATAATTTTACGGTGTTATGCTGCGGCGGGACTACACGGGTTCTCGAGCTCCGCTCCATTGCTCCAGCGAGGCCCCCGAACGGAAGGGGGCCGCGACGCGACGTGCCGGAGCACATTAGCCGCCCAGAGGATCTCCATTCTTTCGCGGACCTAATCAGTTCATTCGCGAGGGTTTCGCTCCATTGCAACTGCATGTCTATTGATTATATTTATAGCCTTATCTTTCTTCTTTGAGCTCTATCACTTTCTGCTTAAGTTGGATTTGTTTAAAACAATTGAAATGAGGAAGTCTGAATACATTCGAGTGCGTCATACATTTATTTCAGGAAATATGCAATTTTAAAATCTACTACTTAATTCGAATGCTTGGAAAAATTCTAATCTACATTTTTGATATGAACGACTATATCCAATTCAATTATCCTTTTAACGAAATTATAAAACCTCTAATACTATAATTGTACAGTACCCCGACATACAATTTGGAACACTGCATTTTTGATGAATATTTTTACGTAATTTAGATATATCGAAAAAAGGCGTCAAGTTTTTGACATGCAGCTTATGCAGCTTTTTCCAGGTTTTTTCAATATTTTGCTTCAGGATTTAGACTGTAGTATTTCTACGAGTATACACTTTTCATGTTAGATACGCCCACAATTTTTCCAAGGGGTTTATGCGCTCATACCCGTAAAGGATTCAGTTTGTGCTGGATTTAAGGGGAGGTTCTCATCTAGAACGTCAAAAAGTAGGTAAAGTTCGTGATTTTTTTGAAGGCAAATGACAAGACATAGGGAAATGATATTTGGCATTATCTTTTATTGTATATTTATCTGTACGAAAAAATTTTTTTATTAAAAAAAAAAACAAAATGGCGCCCGTTATTCAACTTCTCCGGAGGCATGTTTTTCGAAAATGGCCCAGCTGCGTACAATTTAGGGGTCGCAGATTGGTCTGAAATCAAATAATGATGACATTATTATAAACTAGACTAAATTTGTCTCAGAAAGAGTGGACGACTTTCAAAAAAAATTTAAAATTGACGGAATGGCGCGATTTTGAAATTTTAAGGCCGTTTTCGGCCGTTTTTTTCATAGTTTATCACTTACAAAAAGGAGATAATGTTACAATTTTCAAAATGTGCTCCACTCTTTCTATGAAGAAAATTGTTTACTTTAATATGCACGAAACTAGAAGTTGATCGGTTGAACCGTTTTTGAGTTATCTTGTACGCAAATTTGAAAAATCTTGAAAAACAAAGTTCCGAGATAATCGTGATTGAACGGCACGGCACAGGCTGAGCGCCCCGCTACGATCATGACACCGCCAGAATCAATGGGCTGTAGAATCCGTTCTAGTGCTCGGATCGACTAAATATTTTAAAGCAACATTCTAGACATATTAAACTTTAATAATATGAAATAAAAAAAAAATCGAAAATTTCAAGATTCTAGATGAGAACCTCCCCTTAAAGCCACAAGACCATCGCTTACGACATTTATTTGCTTATCTGGTTTTAGAGCAGTTTACCCGCTGATGGCATCATTAGACCTTATTATCGTTACCGGATCATGATAAATGAATATTTGAATGACATTGATCCTGGCGAGATGTGGTTTCAACAGGATGCCGCTACGTGCCACACAGCGACACAAACCATCGAATTAATGATATAACGATATGGCGTTCAAGTGATTTCGAGAAATTACACTGTAGAATGACGTCCAAGGTCATGTGATCTGATACCTCTCGACTATTTTTCATGGGGTTACGTGAAGTTATTGGTTTATGCTGATAAACCAGAAAGAATTAATAGTTGTGATACCAACATTGTTCGTGTTATCCATGACATAAGGACGACATAGCTTGAAAATGTGACCCAAAACTAGATTGGCATTTAGTTTACAATTTTCGATAAATTAACTTAAAAGGGTAACTGGGTACCCGGTTATTAACAGAAGGGTTAAGCATCTGCACTTTTCTTTGAAAAGTCTATACAACAAGAGCGATAAAGATATCGTTAGAAATACCATTACAATGTTATTAAACTGTAATGCAAGAGAAATCAATAAGCAGCGCCATTATAAAAACTGATAAATCGAAAAAATTTGTGGTATTCTTTTATTATTCAAATTGACAGCGCCATCATCAGTTATAAAAACATTTCTTTGAATTACTGAGTTTTATTCATATAATAATTAATCAGCATTAAATCGACATTAGTTAGTAATAGGAATTATTGATATACGGTTATGGTAAATTACCTGTAAAATTAATGTACTGGTAATGATTTTTTATTGTAATTATACGTTATGGTATGTACTAAAAACTAATTGTTTTTTGCAATATTTATAATGTAGTGCGATAACACCAATAAAGTGTACCAAAATCTCCGCACCACGCTACAGCAGTTCTATGTTTAAACACTTCAGACGAATTCAATTAAAAGCTTATCGACGAATTGATCAGAACCTCAACGGTACAAATCCATTAAGCCGTTTCAGAGTTACGAGTCAATAAAAAAAAAAAAAATCCCAAATAACGCAGAATTTATAATAGTAGGGGAGCCCGGGATGCTAAATTTGCAGTTACTAGAGCGTCATGGGGACCTATTGAATTGTGAAGATTAGGTTCTAAAACGAAAAAAATTTTATGTTAAGTTTTCCATTTTACTGGGGAAAAGAGCGGGTAAAAATGTTTAAAAATGTAAAAAAAAAACAGTCACATGGAAATACTCGAGCGCGTCAGACATTCATAGTGTATACCTGCTATGTCTTTCTGATAACCGATAGATATTAATCTGACGATTAGATAGTGGTGGGTGGCTGTAAAAAGGGGTAAAAAAACAGAAAACAAAAAAAGTTATTCGAGCGCGTCAGATATTGAAAGGGAATGCTAACTGAACTCAAAAAAGTCCCCTATTTCAATGGCTGACGATTTGGACGGGACCAAAACTCATGACTGATTTTTGAAAATGTTAAAAAAAACAGTTACCTTGAAATACTCGAGCGCGTCAGATTTTTATAAAGAGGGTTCAACTCGATGTCTTAGTCGCCCTAAATGATAATCTGACAATTATATAGAGGCGTATTGCTAATCTGACAATTTGAAAAATTGTTAATGTGACAGTTTTCAAATAAAAATTTTTTTTTTTAGTTTTTACTGGATGTAATAAAAAAAATATGTACACACATTTATATATAGAAAATTCAATCATTTATTTATATAAAAGTAGATAACAAATATAATTAAAAAAAAATATTTCAGTTTTCTACAAGTTTCTTTTTCACAGAATACACATTTCACACTTACATCAAAATTACTTGAAAACACAATAAACAGAACAAAACGTCGCACATAGGTCAATTACTAGGATTTAGGCCGGCAAAAATCCATTTGTCAGTAGGAACTGTGCGACAGAGTGAAAGATAGGGAAAGTGTGAGAAGGAACGAGAGGCGCGGAATGGGGAATACATAGTTCTCAGTATCTGTACGCTCAGCCTTTATCAATGGTTTTAGCTACATCGCCCCATGAAAACCGTCAGATTATATGTTTTTCGTGATCCTGATAGAATTTCCTTCAGAATAAAAAAAAAATTCAATCGCGCTCGAGTATTTCGAGGTGACGTTTTTTTTTTACAACTTTGTGACTCGCCAATTTCCTTATGCCACGCTCAAATTGTCAGATTATTGAAATATAAACCTTTCTGGATGTACTTAACTTACCTGTTCTTAATCTGACGCGCTCGAGTATTTCTGAGGATCGATTTTTTTTTACTAATCTGATGGGCTGCCCTCACCGCACTCCCCTGTATGAAGGCTTCATATATGGTAGGGGTACATTACAGGGTGCAAGGTTTCTCCCTATATGATTTTCTGACGCGCTCGAGTAACAAGCAAAATCCCCGCTTGGGCTCCCCTACTATAACAAATATTGGAATATTGTCGACATAAGGTATCGAGATCAATTTAAGTATGAAATTTCAGATTTCTAAAACTTGTTGTTTAAGATTTACAACCATGTGCCAAATTGGACAAACTAGGCAAATAGATAGAATGAAAAGTTTCATATTTTGGTATGATACTCAAAAAATCATTAAAACATCAGCTCCAAAACACGCCCATAATCACTCCTTTGTATATTTGACCCGTCTGCAATGGCTTTTAATGGAGCAATATAATTTTTGGTGTATTGAAATTGCCATCATTGTCGTGCGCCAGAGTTTCTCTATAGTCCCAATGGCCGGGGGGCTTAACCGTTATCCACCACCAGCAAACCTTTCCGAACCGGTCTACCAGCATGTTGACCATTGCGGGCACAAGCGACACTTTGACCCAGAGTAAGAAGGAATCCTCATCTTCGGGCTAGCAAGTCGGGACGGACAGTCATCGGTCTGATGTATGAGAAGTTGTAATTAGTCTAGACTTAGGTAGGGCACGCCGCCGACAGTATCAAAGAATCAAAGCCCATTATTTTTCACCTTTCTGCTCTGTCCAGCGTGTGCGGACGGGTATGTGGTCTTACACACCTCGTCGGGCTTCACCTCACCTTTTCCGTTCATTTTTTCTCATACCATCTTCTTATGAGTTCGATACTAAGACGCGCTCTTGAATACCGAAATGGGTATGGATGGCAAGGTGACTTCGATTGCTTACGTTGGTGCGGACGAAAACGACGTCGCTCGTATTTATTGGGAGCAAAAAAGTTATATCGGAGGTGATGCACGTGTACACCGATTGCTCGTTTGGGTTCATCCAGTCGAGGGTTTACTGCCTTTTCATGTTGGTGCCCCTGTGTCGTCGGTCGGAGCCAATGAAATGTTGCTGTTATCATATTACGTGAAGATGAAATTGTTGCCAAATTGGCCTTTTATATTCAACCGATTTTGCGGTATTTTCCTGTGTGATAACGATGAATGGATATCCGGGGTGGGAGATTTATTGTGAAAGGGGTATTGATCCCTCAGCTTTTGTTCTCTGCTTTTATGCTAGTCATAATCAACGTGAGAAACAGGGACGGCGTTAGAGTGGGGCGAGGGTGGGCGCCAGCCCACCCTAAAATTTTTATGCCCACCCAGCCGCCCACCCTAAAACTGTGGATTCAGATATTTGTACTTTACTTACAACTTCTGTAGTAAATCGAACAAGCCTGCAATCTCAGTAAAGCAAGCAAGGGAATTTTTGTAAAGTTTCAGAAGCAATGTAAAATTTGCATCAATCTTCATTAATAAGGTAGGCCTTCTAATAATTTATTCTTTGTACAATTAAACGGGCTTTTGTTATTAATGTTTGAAAAGTTCGTATGCATGAAATTACAAGTGAGTATCCCATATGCAAACCGCGCTATATGCTTTTTAAAAAGTTTTGAGTTATTCAAAGAAAACGTGTAAAAGTTCTCACAGATATGTTAGAGTGTTGATTTTTATCGCCTTATTTCAAAAGAGTTTCAGTTCTTTTTGCAGCACAAAATATTGTTTTTCAGATGGCAGAAGACATAAGGTTAATATTTCCACCATTAACTGAACTTAACTGAATTAACTTTTCTTGCATATAGCAGGTTTTGCATATAGGCTACTCAAGTGCAATTTTAGTTACTACTTAATATTATAAAATTAGTGTTCAAATGGAGTGACTATTACTGAACGGATTCTTTAAATACGAACTGATTATTCTCCTTGTAATTACATATTCACACCACACATTGAGTTATATGTTTGAAAAAAAGACGTGTATATACCACCCGCCCCACTAGATTAATGTTCCGCCCACCTCCCGCCCACCCATGGTGAAAATCCTAGCGCCGTCCATGGTGAGAAAAACTGACATTTCAAGGTCAAACAACAAAATTATTTGCTATACATTCGTAAAGTATTTCCACACGTTTATCTAATGTCTAAATACAAGTCATAAATTATATTTTTACTATAACCTAAAAGTTTACATGATACGAGCTATGTTCCCGTAAAACGACATATTAAAATAAAATTTTTATTTATTTTTCTATCTATCTGGACCAACACGTATATCTTTAGAATTATCGGACCGATTGTGATGGAATATGTTATTGTATTCTATATCTTATGCATGTGCATTCTAAAGACAACAAAATTATAGTCTAGATTCTAAACGCCACGGTTTTGGTGCTGCCATATTGGATTATCGAAGTTTTGAAGCTGCTTAACGTCAAAACACTACAAAACTTGGTTAGAGTTCATTCTAAACCTGTTCAGATCTTGTTGATAGTTTGTCTATTAAAATTTTATTTCAATTAGACTTCTTTATGAAAATACCGAAATGTCGCATATGGAAAAATAATACACTTATACATATTATTACATATGTATATACATATTATAGATTGCGTCAAAAAATGTTTTTTACTTATTCAATTTCATTTAAACTAGAAAATTAGAAAAACAAATCTTCTAAAACTTGTCTGAGTCTCAAGAGGCTCAGGCTTCGATTTTAGCTTATTAGTTCCAGAATTTTGTCCGGACTTATACAGGGTCCGCCAAATAACTTTTTTTTTTTGAAAATGCTATAAAAAAAAACTACTGAATATTTTTTCAAATTTCTTTTTTTATTTCAAATTACAATCCTTCCGGTTAATGATGGAAAATAATTTCATTCAAATGGCTGCCTCGGCTGGCCATGCAGTAGCCTACACGATCGGTCCAATTTTTAAGTACATTATCGATTGTGTGCAGCTGTATTTCACCAATGGCTTCACGAATATTGTCCTTTAAAGCGTCAATTGTCTCTGGCTTGTCGGCGTAACACTTATCTTTGACGGCACCCCACAAATAATAGTCTAACGGTGTCAAATCGCAGCTCCGAGGTGGCCAAACGACTGCGATTTTCAAAAACAGGGCGCAAAACATCAAGTGTAGCGTCGGCTGTGTGGCACGTAGCCGATCGTGTAGGCTACTGCATGGCCAGCCGAGGCAGCCATTTGAATGAAATTATTTTCCATCATTAACCGGAAGGATTGTAATTTGAAATAAAAAAAGAAATTTGAAAAAATATTCAGTAGTTTTTTTTTATAGCATTTTCAAAAAAAAAAGTTATTTGGCGGACCCGTTATAATATATTAATTTTTCTATAACATTTGGACATATAAATATTGGTATTATTTATGATAAATACAGGAATTTTAAATTACCAGTGAAAAATGTTGGAATTATCTCCTACAATTTTTGACCAAATATGCGACTTTTTATCACATGTGGTTATGGCATAAACGTTCGTGAATTTTATTATTAACCAATTTTGGTCAGCCATATTTAATACGCCATCTTAAAGTTTTTAAATATAAATGTCCGTAAATATGACAGTGTTTCTAAGCTATGTACAGTAAAAAATCTGATCAAAATATGTTGTCATTCAAAAATTATAGCCAAACAAGCACCACAAACAGAAAATCAGAAAAATTTATTCGTATGTATAGATTTTGTCCAATGAATTTGTATGTATATTGGCATGCCTTACCTTAAATTCTACACTCGTCAGAAATTGTAAAACGAATTTATACTCGTATAAATGTTTGAAAAATCTACAATTTCTCAGCAAATTCTTTTAATAGTTTAATAAGTTAATGAAAACCGAATTTGCATGGCTAATATTGAAATCTATACTGGGCTAAGAATGATTTTTTCCCAGTAACTAATTTACCTACCTTACAAATAAATTAATTAAAATAATAAAACTTACACTTCTGTTCGATTTTCAGTTACATTCACACGTCATTAATGCCGAGCATTGAGTTTATTCACTCCAGTATAGACTTACCTAGAATAAAAAAGAAATCATTAATTAACGATTGTTTCAGAAAATAATTGTTAAAAAGTAAGATGCTTGCCTAAGACGCCTAAGTAATTAGTTAAGCGAAGACAGATTTCTCTAGTATTTCTAGGTTTATTAAAACTAGTTGTATCTTAGAATACTTGGTTTTAGTAGGATAATATAAATGAATGCCCACTATAAATTACCATGTCTTTAGAAAGAAGAAAATTTGTAAAGACAATATAAAATAGAAAGAAACGTTGTATGCGATAACGAAAATCCCCTTAACTTTTAGTTGCAACGTTACGAGTTACGACCATATTACCATAAAATGCATACTTTAAACATAACTTTTTAACGTCTTCGCGACCAAAGCAAATGAGTCGTACAAATTAGTTGCATTACCGGAAACAGCTGGCCCATATTCACATAAGCAATCATACATATGAAACCGAAGTTAATGAAAGCAATTGCATACAAGCAGTAAAGTTAGGTGGCTTGATTGATTAGAGTAAAGTGGAGTAATAAAATCATGTCAAAATGCAAATACTTTGCTCGCACTCATTAAGAGGAGAGAAAGGATGCTGAATTTCATTAACTTAATCAAAAGTCGTAAGAAAAATAATGAGAAACGCAGGCGCACTCTTCAAGTAGATGCTGAACAAATTTGCATCTTAAGCAGACAATGCAAATTGAGAAAATTAGCTAAGTGCTGCTACTTCTGCTGCAGGTAAGTGATGTGTTGAGTTTTGTCAACAATTTCTGAGTATGATGCGAACAAGCAAACCATACAAATGCCAGCGATTTTGTTGCGGAGTGTAACAATTTATTATAAATGTGGCTATTTCCTGTCATGCGGTTTTAATTTCCGCAAATTTTCGGGTAATCAATATGTGCCTTTTATAAATTATCTGAAATTTGAGTAATCTACTCAATGTTCAGTGATTCCAATGCGATCGATGGGATTGAATGGCTTCGTTTCAAGCATGGTAGATATTTGTTAATTTATCCTTGCAGCAATTTCATGGGTATGAATTGGGTTAGCCTATAAATACTTAATTAATTCTAATCGATGGACATACATGTCCTAAAATGTAACTAACTACAAAAATACCCATTTTGCATGGGAGTTTGTGACTATTGTTTTTCCATTCCATTCCAAACTAGTTTAAAATAAAACCAATAAAAACTTATGGTACCAAAGCTTTAACTCGGCCGAGTCAGGAGATAAAATGAATTGGTTGAAAAGACATTTAAAAATACTATGGCCAAGAGGAGATAATTATTTCATATAAAAGTTTTAGAAAGAAGAGAGAGAGAGAGAGAGAGAGAGGGAGGGTTGAATTGGATTTCACTGACACATGTCATTTGCTGTCATATCCTTCGTTTTCCAATAAAACTTCTTTAATGTACTACGAACAGAATTTAATTTTTTTTTTTTATCAAATTTTCAACAAAAATACATAAATTTTTATTTTCTTTGATTTTCTATCAGTCAACCTGACAAATGCTCATGGAAATAGATTAGGTTGAGTCCTGTCATTGTTCACTCAACTAAAACTAAATGCATTGAAACATGGTACACCTATCCCTCGATTTTCAGGGTACTTGATTTACATGGTTTCGCTTTTACACGGTTTTTAAATATTACCTTTATATATTATATAGTACATTGTACGTACTTCTTACACAAACTGGATTTATTATTATTATTTATATTAACCGCAGATGTTAAAAGAATGAACAAATTAGTTAATAACTAACAGGAGGAGTAGTTTTATGTTTTTACGATTTCATATGATACCATTTTAATTACATATTATAGTCCAATAATATAATCAAAAACAAATACAGAAAGGTTGTTTCCTTTTAATATGTATGATAGATCAAATAAACAACAAACAATAAAAATAAAAACATGTAAATATGATAACATGTTTTTGTTTTTATTGTTTGGTGTTTATTATGGAAAATTACTAATTCACGTTTATTAATCTTCATTCTAATAAATTAAATTAAATAGTATGTATCGTACAAAATGTGAGCTTATGAATTAGTAGTAGAATCAAATTTTCTTGTTATCACAAAGTCTTTGTCTCATTTTACAAGGTTATTATGAGTGTATCTACGACTTTTCTTTATATTTTTTGATTCGATTTATGCTGTCAAAAGCTTATTTGAACATATCCTTTTTTATATGTACGGTTTCGATTGACACGATTTTCCTTAAAACGTATCTACAGTGTACATTGAGGAATGTATTTAATATATATAAAGCTTATATATATATATATGGATATGCATTAGAAATTACATAAATATTGTACTTTGATAGATCCAAACCGGAAATTTTTTGTTTCATCATGACATTGCTAGACCACATACAATTTTGGTAACTCGTCAAAATTTGTTGCTTTAATGGGACGTGTTAGTAGATTCATCATATTCGCCAGAATTGAAACTATTATACTATCATTTGTTTCGTTTCTTTCAAAAAGTATTGAATGGTAAAATTTTTAAGGCTGAAAAAATATTTCTTGGAACTGTCTTTTGCAGAAACAAAATAAAAAATATATAAACTGACCAGCATATTATTTAGTAAAGAAAAAAGCGCAATTATTAAACCTATTACTAGTCCTACAGATCGTCTTTAACATCGTATTATCGATTTTTAAATAAATAAGATCCTTCTTTTTAACCTTCTCTAGTTAAAATTACGATGTCATATTTAAACGTCCAGCAGACAGATCCCGAGACATTTTTATTTCTCAAACGTGCATAATACCCGCAAACGAGTGAAAAACGAAGAAAGTTGAAAAATTAAAAAGGAAAAACTGCAAATCGCCCCGAAATTCATTAAGGCGTTTGTGTCAACTCAGAGTCAAATTTATTTCCCTTTGAAGTCAGTCGTGCTTCGCCGTAATTTTGAAATTTATGAAATTTACGTAGGACACAGTTTGCAAAACTTTCTCTTCCTTAAAAGGTTCCCATTAAAGAAACTGATGCTTCGAAGAGCGTCTCAATTACGACAGCAATTTAATTAAAAGTTGTTGTTTTTTTTTTCTTGTGTGTAAAGCGGATTTGCATCTATCTCTATCACATCGCAACGGAGGCGACTCATTCGATGGGAACATTTCTTTTCGTCTGTAATTGCTTAACGACATGCAAATGAGCCCGCGGAGTCCCTCTTCAAAACTATTTGAGGTCCAGAAAAACAGAATTAATGCGGGACGACCGCCTGTGTGCCGGTCCAGTGGTCCTCTATAGAAAAATTAAGCTATAATCCGAATCCGAGTGAGCAAGTGCCCCTTGTGGACCCACTTTTGAGTGGCGTCCATTCTTCAGTTCGTTTAGACCCATAAATTGGCCCATGTCCGATTTTATTGATTTTTAAGCGTGAGACTTTCGCGCCTATTTCACGCCGCCGTTTCCTATCGTTGTCGTATCGCGCTAGCCATTGGGGCGCTTTCAGCGATATAAATCTTCGCCATCAATTTACTCACGAATTCGTCGTGTGACACAAATAGAAAAATGGTAAATAAAACACGGAAAAACTCAAAAGCAAAACAAATGGCAGGCGACAAATTGTCTACCTCAGAATCTCTCTCAACACAACAGTGCGCCCGAACACAATGCCAAAATCGCGGTCTCTTTGTTTTAGGCTTTTTTACACGCTTTGTGGCTCGCTGTTGTCGTTGTTGCTACATGTTATCATCGTTTTTTCTTCTATGTATATTTTTTTTCTTTTACCTATTTATTTCGATCTAGTTTTTGTAGATGTTGCTATTTGCGGCGAACCCTAGTTTTCCGCACAGTCAGCGGCGACGCGACGTGACGGTTGTAGGAGTGCTGTCTTCGTCGTCACGGACTCTGATTCATTTGAAATGAACAACTTTTCGGAGGCCAATTTTAAGTGTGATTCACGGCAACGTGCTGCGGATGAAATTCTGAGGGAAACGAATGCCAAAATGTTTGGAAAGCACTTGAACTTTAATTTTGGCTCCCGCTGGCTTATTTGAATGGACATCTGCTGATTGCCTGGTAGCATCTGGTGCTACTGCACGAAAGTGAAGACGTAACAAGCAGCAGCATCGAATTTGGTGAAAGTTCTGTAATTTCGTTTTACTTGAAAAGTCTTTTACTCGTTGTTCAAATTTAAATTAGACGCAAATTGCAGAGCTTTAGTAATTGTCAGCAATAAGAGAAAGTTTACCTTAAGTGGAGGTCTTTCGTTGAAAATGGGCAATTTGTAAAAAAATTTTACAGAAGATAAAAGGGATAATTGCATAAGGCTTTTACCATCTTGTTTATCGTATTTTTAAGATAATAAGTTAAGCGGAAACTTTTTAAAACATAAAACAAAACTACGATTTTAACTTTTAAATGCAGTTGAGATAAAATTTCTTGAAAATTATTTGTTTATCTTGAAAATGTTACACTTAAAACTATCGAGATACCAAGTACAGAAAACATAATAATTTCAGCAACATTACAACAACTTAAATGGTTTTTTTTTTTTTTTTGATGTATTAGATTTTTGCAGTCATAACTAATGGAGTCCAAAGTTCTCTTTTTATAGTCAGTGCGCGAGCGTCACGTTTATCAATTTCGGTTGTCAGGACTAAAAACGAAGATATCTTCTAACTCAACTGAGGAAATGTTAGGTACTCTTGTTCAAATTTCAACGATTTTAACCAAGCAGAAGGCTACTGAGCCAGCCATTTAAATGAAGTTCATATTTCGTAACTAATCGGAATCTTTTCAATAAATCAACAAACTTTGAAAAATATTGAACAGTGTTTATATTAAGGATTTTTAAAAAGAAACCAGCCGATGGTCTACCATTTACATTCAGTGTAACTAACTGTTATACAGGGTCTAGCTTTTTTCACATTGTGAAGCTTTCGGCTGGCTATTGCTGTAAAATATACTTCATCAGATTTACATAATATTTGTTATAAAAGATATTTTGTAGTCGCTAATTTGAAATCTGCTGTCAAAATTGAAGATGGCTAGAAAACTCCGAAAACTTCTGATGTTTAATCTTAATGAAAATTTTATATACTACCATATACGCAATTTAACACTTTTTAAATCAGCATTTAGAACAGATTCAGTTTGAGTTTTCCTCACAGATTTTGATGAAACGTTCATTTGGGGTCAAATGTGACGAATATGAAAAAATATTTTTTTTCGGCTGCTTCTATCTCTGGAGTTATTCAACTTTACAATTTACAAAAGTGATAGTTTTCTTGTATATACCTTCAAGTTTTCATTGTAAATTTTAAATACCTTACAGGTGTTTTCGATCTCTACATGGTCAAATTAAATAACAAATCTAAAGAAAAGAATAATGTTATTATTGCTTTTTTTGTGGATTTTCTTTAAAGCGGATCCTATAATTGTAAAAATATCCAGAAAGTCGCGGTTGAAATAATCATTCTTCGAAATTTTAAAGTTGAAGATCTCGGGAAGTAATAGCGACCAAGAACAGCTGATATTCGATACTTCTGACCCCAAATGAATGTTTCTGAAATCCCAAATCCGTGAGAAGATCTTAAATTCAATTTAAATCGACATTCCTTGCCTTGATTCAAGTATATCAGCGTCCTCACAAACCTCTGAACATCAATTTTCATGCAAATATCATTCTCTTCGCACTAAATTTTACTACAATGCACAGTAACATAATTTTGACATCAACTTTAAAAAGTTCAATTCGCCAGATGTTACGACTTATTACACAAATTTTATAAGCTTAGAATAATAAAAGTACCGTCATTAGGTTAATTAAGAAAGAGCAAGGCCCTGCAAAGCTGCAACAATTAGCTGCGTTATTTTAACACAAATTCCTGACAGTTAAGCTGACGCGTCGTTAATCGTTAGTTTTCTTCCTAGAAACTCTCCATCAAGTCTATCTCCTAAAAGATTCTTTTGGAAGCATAAAAAAGAAATATGTGCACATCTTTTTGTCTCTGCAAATTCCTGAAAGCACATAAAGTGGCTGCATTGTGACAACCACTTGAGTCGCATTCATCTTCTTGCCATATAAACCATACTAAAATAAACCTTAATTAACATTTCCAAGTAAAAATTCTCAAAAACTTGGCGAACACCTCATAACTCATAGTCACCAACAAGTTTCGGCTTATCTCGAACGACTTATTCGCCTACTTGCAGTCGTACAAGTGAACTAATAAATTTTCTCGTGAACCTGCCGCCTCGGCGTCTTATCTGGCGGTCAGATAAGACAGACAGACAGGCAGAGGGGGCACAGCCTGCAGACAAGAAGTCAGTAGGACTCGCGTGGTGCGCTGCTGCTGTCCACCTCACGAAAAATCTGTTTGATTATTCGGTATCTTGTATTTGAACATGGTAACAAGAATTTTGTTCAATCCTACAGTAGATATAAGATATTGTATCTTGTACAGAAAAGGAAATCGTAAAAATTATGAGCAGCTCTCTAAGCGGGTAATGGGTTAATCGGCCCCGATTTTAACTGCTGCTCGAACCCAAACACAGGCAAAGAAAATGTTTACACTAAAGAAATCGCTTTTCAATAATTTAACACAATTTTTCCGTGCATTTCACGAAGCAGATCGCTTAAATGCGTGCAATTTTCGAACGTTTCTCCAATTTCGCAAAGTGCGCTCGCGTCACTTTTGATTGCACAGAAGAACGGACTACTTTTAGTGGGTTTAATAAGAAAATCGGGCCAACAATAAAACCGGTGCGGCGGTAGCAGGCAGCGGTACAATCGCCAGCCCCGTCAGCAGCAATAGAATAAAAAATTCTCCTCACTCATGAACGAATTATCCAGGGGCATGGGTACTTACGACGCAAGACATGCGGCTTAATCGCGAGGTCGACAAACTCTAGATTAACGTTTGATTAGGCCCGAGATGCGCAAGATGAAGGCAGCTTCCAGCCAACCAGCGCCGCGATCATGCGCTACAGTTCTGCCAGCATCTCCGATGATGAAGCTTAATAGCGGTGATTTCTAAGATGAGATGAGCATTAATGGTGCAGTCGGAAAGACATTTTGCGTACTAAGCTGTAGATGGAGCGAATTCAATAGTATTTTAGTTTAAATTAAATTATGGGACTTTTAAGCATTGTTTAATGCTCATCTTGAGCCTGAGTTTCCTCTACGATTTTCAAGTTTTAAGCTGTGAAAGTTTGAAGATTGCCAACAACCATTTAGAATGTAATTTTGCACTGATAATTAGCTTATAAATCAATTTTCAGACCTCTATTCATCTTTTGTTTATAATTAATTAAACAAAGAGAAATCTATCAAATTCGTAGAGAGGTCTGTCTATATGTTTGTTGATGCCTGCATCTTTTAAAAGCGACTGAACAGAGATTTATTTGCTAATTTTGCTACTTTTAAAAAATTGTTTATCTTTTGCATATTTTCTTTTAACCATATCTATTTGACTGTTGAAGACAATTTAATCTTATTTTTACAAAAACGAATACGAAAAATGTAGAAAATAGGTTGACTATTTATAGATTATGCAGATTTAAATCACAATCTACAATTTTGATTAATTTGTTATCATTCATCCACTAGTAAAACAATATTAATATAAATTTAAAATTTCGAGCGTACTCAATTTCAAATTGATGCCATGAAATAAATGTGCAATTTATGCCAAAATCCTTGTTTAAGGAAATATTCGACTGGATAAGATATTTTTAAAATGAGAATTTTCATCACAAGCCTACCAATTATACATTAATCTCGCAGACTGAAATTCAAAAATTCAACTCTAACCTAAAGAAAATCTGAATTACTCTATTCTGTTTTCCAGATACATTAAGTTATTTTTAAACTCAGATCTAGATAGCGTGAAATCTATGCTACCATAGACACAATACATCAAGATTACACATAAATCAGTAACTTCGTCAACTCGATCTAATAGATGTCCATCTATAGAATAGTTAAATAACGTATTCTTTCCAGATCTACAAAACTATATTATCTTTAAATCTCCTTGTAGCTTTGAGCAACAGAGAGAATCATGAATTTGAAGATATATTATGAAGTCGTTTGCATAGATTAAACAATTAGCATGCAGAAAACTCTTAACAATGTCATTTATGGATATTATAAACAGAATAGGACCACAAAGGCTTCCCTGCGGCATTCCAGAACAGGCGTTAATGACTTGAAAGTGTGAGTCATTTATTACAAAATCTGTTTTCTATATGATAGTTTCGAGGAAATCTATCAAAGAAAATTAGAATCGCACTATTTATTGGAGCTTATTAAGAAGAACTTTGATATGAAAGAAAACTTATTTGCAACAATAGATTCAAGTAATTTCGGGACTGTCTTTATTAAAGAAACAGTTCTATAATTTTTAACCAAATGTTTAACACCACTCTTATTACACTGTGCGCTTTTAAGAGATAATTTAAATATGAAGGTTAAAGGCTTAGTAAAGAAGATATGCATAATTTTACAAGAGCCAATCGTTCACACCATTTACGACCAACATTCAAAAGACTTTAAAATGTAGAATGTGAAGAACAATAATGAGGAATATTGGTACTATATACTGATTCAAAAAACTCCGCAAATAAATCATAAGTATCTTGAAGATTTTAAAATTTTAAATTACATAATATTTGAACAGTGAGATAATTGATGTGTGTCACAAATGTGACTCCAAATTACTCTACAATTATTTTTTATATTGGTCTCAATTAAGTAATTATAGTTTAAAAAACTAAATAACACATTTTTATGAGAAGCGCATTAAGAAGTTAAAAATACCTCCGACCCCATTATCATACAAGCTCGATGATACCATATTATTGTATTGTCACCAGAATTGTATAATTTTTATATTCAATGTTTCAAATCGATATGACAATTAGAAGGGGTGAAAATTGAGTTGCAAGATTTGCTTACAATGTTAGGAAGTTTCAGGTCGAGCTTATAAAAGCGTGTTTAAAATATACTGTTTGTGTAGAAAGCGATATTCAAACTCATTTTCATTCTTAATCTCTTGAAGTTATTAAGCTTAGTCGCGTTATCATTGACATCTGTATTATCAAAAACAGTGGTATGTGATGAATGGAATTTTTTTGAACAAATTCTTTCATTTTAAAATCACTGAGACTGAGTTATTAAACAGCCCTTGTATTAAAAAATTTGAATAATTTTTCAGAAAATACTTTTAAATCGTTTCTTTCGCAATCATCTGATGCAGCTGTGTACAACATTATCATTCATTGCATGTTCTACTTATAAATGGCATTGTTGACTTACATAACACTGCGCATAATACCGGTCTGCAGGAAAATATTCCAAAAACTTTGAGTCAAACTTGTACTACAACGAGAAGTGCTGTTTCCCAATAAATACACTTTCTAGAGGAAATCTTCATCACGTCTTGCATCTCATAACGTGAAATGAATGTCGAACTGCCTCACCGAAAAAAAAGGAGTCTTTAAATCCCTCTTACATTTCCCGTGCGCCATTCCAAGGAACTCGAAAAAGCTCCATATTTGGAGTTTCGCTCCATTGTTCCGCAAAGTCTACCTACTTTGCATACACTCAAAATACATCATGCCCAATTCCTTGCCGTTTCGTTCATGCTTTTTCCTTCTGAATTTTTTTTGTTCTTGTATATACATATTTTTTTTTTATTTTAAATAATTCGTGCGTAAAGTTAGTCGTCTCCTTTGAATAAATTTTCGAGCGTGTATCTTCCCTCGGTATTGTTTTATGGGGTCAACACAAAAACCACCGAGCACCAAAGTGAAACAAATGCATACCGCAGCAGGTATGACTGATTTCGAAGGGAAGGTTCAGAACTCTGGCAAGAATTACTAAAACACAAAACGTAAAAATATACGAATGAAGGCAAATGGTAAAAAAAAAAAAAAAAAAAAATTAATATACGGTTGGGGAAAAAGTAGGTATTCAACTTTTCCACCTTTTGCACTTTATATTGTTGTTTGTTGCTTCCATGGAGCATCATTTGCTTTCTGTGGTTTCTAGCAAGCTTTTGATGGACCTTCATCCTCTGCACTTTGTTTTCATTTGTTTTTTAAATATTCAATGAGGTTGTAGGTACCGACGACTTTTACGCTGGCGAAATATTAAAATTGATATTTTCCCTTCCGCTTCTTTGTTGGCAAGCATCCACAGGTAAATTTTAATGGGTTTTAGAAAGCGGAAATAGCATCGCTGCTTTTTTACTCTAAAACGATAACTCTTCAAAGTGATTGTGCTAATTTATCACATAAAACCTTCTAAAAATAACCTCTCAACTTCAACTTTAATTTATAGTTGAGTGCGCCACGCCTTCCCATTAATTCTCATCGTCAAAACGAGATCCTAGCGCATTTTATCTAATTTGTATTTGCCGCCCTTTTTCCACCACCAACACAAAGAAAAACGAATTCGAATAAATCGAAAAATCGACATCTGTATCTTATCGAAATTTTTCTCGCACCCAAAAAAAGATGTTTGCCTGCTTGGCATTCGGTGAAATATTTAGAGAAGCCGCCGAGGCATTTTGGGTGAGATTTATTTCAAAAAAACATTGATCCGATACAACGTCTTTCAACACGACACACTCGTGGCGTTAAAACAGTGGACAGCCAAGCGACTCATCTAAACAGTTCTAAATAAAATTATGTAAATGACAGAAGGGGTAAACTGTGACTTGATTATGTTTGTGACTGGGACCGAAAGAGGGGGAATAGTTTACTCTAGACATTTTATAAAACTATTCTCGGTTGGTTTGTTTGCCACAATGCATTTTATGGGATGCGAAAAGAGAAGCAAAAAGTTCGTGTTGACATTATGAATGATCACAAGAGGGTTTTACGTTGATCGTGATAATGACGATGACGTCAACTTTTTTATGCATCATGCAATTTAATTGACGAGGGTCGTTGAACTCTATACGGCCCAGTTGCATCGCGTGAATTAATGTCACTATTTTTACAGATAATGAAACAGCAAAAACTCTATAAGATACACTTTCCTAACAAATTTTACGAAAAAAAAAAACACCATGTAATTACTTGGTTCATAACATAAGGGCAACATAACATACGCTTACATAAATTATGAAAATCCACTGTATTTAATCCCTTAAGTAGGCGGAATAAAAAATAAACGAAAGAAGATTTAAGGCACTTAGACTTCTTGTTTGCCGGAATTAGTCTCATATTGGCCAAAAATATGAAAGTATGTCGTTATAATTAATTTCATCTCCAAATGCGCATATAAGTTCCCATAATATTTACGCTTAGTAGACCACCATGACTTTTATGGTGTAACATGTTTTATCGTTTCCGTTTTTAACGCTGACGATTAACAATGCGAGGAAGTCTAGGCAACGAAGATGAAATTTATGTTCCTCATAATCATAATGGGGTAATGATAGAGTGACTTTCTAGGGATTAAGTCATAGTACGAGTATAATATGAAGAAGTTTAGTAAATCTGGTTATACGTATGTACATGGTTTCAGTGAACTGGATTATTGTGCTACTACAAATATTAGCCATGGTTTGTCAAACAAGAAATATATATATTATACTACATTGTTTACTCTAAACAAATATGTGTAATATTTCACAATTTTCTAACATATATGCAGTAAAATTATTTTTCATTAAAAATACATATTTCGTCTAAAGAAAAAGTTAGTAAGGTTACAAAAACTTGTAATTTCACAATTTACTACTTAGTCAATTTTCTTGATTCAAGTTGTAATATTCAACATATTTTACAGGAATTTTTAAAAAAAAATAGCTCAGAGTAGGAAAATTCATAGTATTTTATTTTGGTAATTCCAAGAAGAATATATACCATACAATTAAAACAAAAGGAAAAATTTAAACTGTATGAAAAGTGACATTGTGTAATATAGCAACGATTCCCAATGTAACATAAAACTAGCAGTTCGGAATTTTGTGTATCAATGTCAATGAAATATTTCAAGCTACTTCTTTTGAGTACCATTCGGTGTAAATATTGCCTAAAGAAGCAGTAATTTTGCTCCAAATAGGAGTAATATTACAATGCAAACAATTTAATCTGCATTCCAATATTACTACGCAGATGAGTACTTTTAATCTCTTGCTGTGTAAATTTACTCTTTATAAAAAATTCCTTTACCTAATCGAGCAGTATTTTTAGAAGTATTGAAAGCAAATCCTCTGGTGAATATTTAGATTCACTATTACTAATTATACATAACACTGTATCATTATTACACTTCGTTGTAAATTTGAAATTAACGTTGGTAAAGTTCGTGTCTTAATTATTGGTTACGCGGAAATGGGGCTTGCACAATTAAAAGTTTGAAATCAAATAATATTAATTTTACAATTTTTTCCTACATTTTTCTCGGTCAAAATCCAAGGACATAAAATTGGATGCTTCAATTTCAGGACGAAGAATGAGGAAGCTAAAGAATTATATGAGGAATTTTCGATACGTTTAAAATTACTTATTTTGTAGAATATTGTCTACTAAATTTTTATTTTTAAGCGTGTGTTATTTCTTAAAAATACTTCGATGATTGTTAATTGTTAGATGTTAGACTGTTGTCACTGTCCGAATCCAAGTCTTTTTAATTAATTATAATTGTAATTGTTATAGACACATATTCTTGAGAACAATTTTTTAATGGCAGGGACTAAAGAAAACATTTTGATATTAATTGAGCTGCGAGGGATAATTTGGTGACTAACAATAATGTACTGGGACCAGAAATATATGTAATTTTTTATTGTTAATAGAATTTTAATTTTTTCTGATTTTCTATTCTTCGATTCTTTTGCTCTTCATCCAAAATCGGCTCACGATTTTTATAACAAAAATGTTCGCATTCATATACTTACAGTCCCCGGCCATCGAATTATGAACACGTGCACAAATGTCGCTCTTGCACTTTTTACCTGCTTTTATGACAATTCGAGTAATTTTACAGGGCAGTAAAACCATATTACATATTCCTTGAATTGTTAAGGATGACTGATTGGAAATTTGAAATGTTTTTACGATTCCAGTAATAAATATATCGCATTTTAGGTAAAGTGATCATTTGAGTAGCAAATTTCAAACAAGTTGTGTCTCCTAATTAGTTCGTTTGTTTCCTTTGCTTAGTGGATTTTTTTTTGTATAGTGTATGCCAATTGTTTGGTACAAGATATTATAAAATATTTTTAACGGTAAATCCCGGTAATTGTCAAAAGTGGTGTGATTTTTTGAAAATTGTGCTCTTAAACTCAGTCAGTGTTATTTTAAGCAATGGGTAAACGGCCGGATTTGTCAAATGAGAAAAAAGCAGCTATTAGAGCTTTATTGCAAGCAGGACATCTAACAATGCGCGAAATAGCAAGACAAGAAAGTGTTAGTGTAGGAAGTGTAGCGAAAATTAAGAAGAACTATGAAGAAAATAAAGAGAATGAACCCCCGGGCAGACAAAGATGTAGAGGAATCCGAATGACTTCAGCGAGAACGGACCGTAGGATTATTGCAACACTTGCCGCACACCGGAGATATTCCTTTAAGGAATTAAAAAGGATTCTAGCTGAAGAAGGAATAGAAATATCTGAGCGTACACTCAGGCGAAGGAGCAAAGAAGCTAACTTTCATTGTAGACGTCCAGTCAAGAAGCCTCTGCTGACAACCAGGATGCGAAAATCGAGATTAGACTTCGCCAAACAATTTGAAAACCTTACTGTTGCAGATTGGAATAAGGTATTTATTATCCTTCTAAGTTATCGCTAATAAAAATTTGTCATTTCAAAAAATCTAAAAATTTACATTTTTGCAGATTCTATTTAGTGACGAATCGACTTTTCGTGCACAAACGGAAGCGGGCAATTGGGTTAGGCGGCGACCTAGCGAAAAGTTTAATCCCTCCTGTATACAAACAAAAGTAAGACATCCTTCTTCAGTAATGATTTGGGGTGTCATTAGTGGAAAAGGACCCGGACCCCTGTATATCGTGGATGGAAATATGAATAAGGATCAATATTTACAAGTACAACGAAACGTCCTTTTACCTTATTTTAACCAATTAAGAAGAGAACACTCCGATATAAAATTTATGCAAGATAATGCGCCTTGTCATACGGCAAAAATAATAAAAGAATTTCAAATTTCAAAAAATATCCCAATAATTCCTTGGCCCGCTAATTCTCCGGATATTAATCCAATAGACAACGTGTGGAGCTACATGAAAAGTAGAGTTTATAGTTTGACAAATCAAAATAAAGATGATTTGGTTAGAAATATTAAAAAAATTTGGAACGAAGATGTTTCATTAAGGGATGTTATCACAAGGTGCATTGAGAGTATGCCGGATAGGATTAGAGCTGTTATTAGAAATAAGGGTGGCGCAACAAAATATTAGATCTAAGCTCACTAATATTATATTATTAATAATCTTAACAATATGTACTTTCAGAAAAATGTTTACTGAATTTCTCTATTTTGCTTCAAATACACTTTTTTTCATACAAAAACGTATTTTTTAATACTTTTGCAAATGTTCATAATTCGATGGCCAGGGTCTGTATATGTGCGGAATATAAAAATGTATTCACCTATTTTATTATTTTATAGTGACCAGGGTGTAATGTTCGTTTTTTTGGGGTAAAACTCTTTAAAAACCCAATGAGTAAAATTAACCTAAACCTTATATCTATATCCTAACCTAAATTACACTATGCTATCACTAATAGATAATTTCCTACTTAAGAAATTGTCAATATAGTTACACCTATCATAAAATGTTTCAGCAGCACTCCTTAATCTGTTGCTAATTAATTCTACATCAGCTAATTTGTATAGCTCACTGGTAGAAAAATTCCAGGGTAGATTAAAAATCACTTAAGAATTTTATTTTGTGACATTTGAAGTTTTTTAATATGAGTTTGTGCACATTGAAAGCATATATGTAGATGCTGTAGCGCATGAGTGTTTGAAATATAAACTTATATATTACATATTATGAGCTTATTTTTCAAACTGAGTGTTGATCGTCTATTAATAAAAGGTTACAAAACTTTTTAGAATGCTTACTTTGTTAAGAACTATAACTTGTTCGCTGAAGTTATAAACTCAGTTAACAAGACAAGACAAAGTCTTGGGGATTCGGACAATCCCATTGTGGTACTACTTCTTGTAACCAGGGTTTTCTGTGGAAATTGAACCTACAACCTCTAGCGCTCTGCTGGATCGCCACCAACGCCGCGTCTCGCTACTAACCGATCTATTGAGACCCCTTATTAGCATTTATCACGAATAATATTTTTCTGAGGTCCGTGACCGTTCTTTGGCTCGTAAAAAAGTGGAAATTAGGAAAAATTAAATATTTGTTCGATCAAAATCCTATATATATTTTATCATAAACTGAAATATTGAAGATGCGTAGTGTGGTTGATATAGATAACATCAACCACGAAGCAGTTGATACCATTCAACGGAAACAATTGTTTTTTAAACAATTTTTTCTGTTTAAAAAATGATTACGTGCATTTAGAGGAAGAGACACACCCATCTTAATCTAGCCCTTAGCCCGGCTGTGTGACTCCCTCTGGAACTGATTCCCACCAACAAATAGTAGAAAAGCAATAGCCAACTGCATCAAAAGTAATTGCTTTAGAGGCGCGGGAGTGCTTCTGATGATAGAAGTGAAACACATGTGAGCTTGATAAACAACTTGAACGCTCCCCAGAACAGAAGTCTTGAGTCGCGCCACTGCACCACCGCGCCCTTCTTCAGCCATTCAATTCAAGGTTGTGGCTGCTAATTCTGATGCAAGACTTGCGCCTTCTGAATCTTGGGAGTAGCGCGGCTAGAGCTAGATAGATGTCTTATAATCGGCTGGCACGTCATTGTGTTTACTTTCGAATTGAAAAACAAGAGTTGTCCCAATCGCATACAAATGGAAAGAGGCGCCGAGGGGACTACCCTGTGGCTAGCGCGCGATTGTCCCCCACAGGGAGCGAGAATTTTCGAGATATTACGACGGCGCTGCCGACGCATTTAATTCACACAACGCAACAAATTCCATTGACCCTTCGGATGATAGGAATTTCTTAAGATTTCCTTTCTCTGTCCCCGCCTATTTTTTGTTTAATTTTTTCAATCATTAACGATATTACGTGGCTTCCTTGCTGTCCTCGGCTGATCCGTCTCAAATCAATCATCAAATATCTATCTATCTGTTATATATTTATGTATATCTCACAATACCTATATTTATGCACCTATATGTTTATCTAAAGCCTGCTGCCTTTGTTGCTGCTGAAGTTTGCCGGGTTTTGTAACAAAGGAAGCGCTTCTAAAAGTCCACTATATACACAAAATGCAGTACGTGGGTGCGGCCGTGGTATAAAATTACCTCCGGGATTCTCTGTCCAGATAAATTTGATAGCGCGGACGCCATGTCCGCGCCGCCGGCGATGGAGTTGTTGACATCGCCTTTTAAAACATTTTAATTGCTTTGTGATTAGATGAGAGGCTCAATTTACGGTCGCCTGTCGGTTCATTTATTTATTTTTTTTCTTATCGTGAAATTCCGCTTAATGGCGTTTCTGATGATAACACACTCACTGCCTGTCATCGTCATCGTCTTCTGCGTCGCGTCGTCGTCGTCGTCGCTGTGATGAGAAAGTCAATAAATTACGATGAGGCGATCCACGGCGATTGAGATGATTTTTCTAGCACTAAATGAGTTGTTCGAATTTTACGAGATTTTTATGGGGCGCTTGTAATATGTAGACCTAGGAAATTACGGCGGATTTATGCTTTTGCCGCGTGACTTAAGCTATTTAATTTAATTAATAAATTTATTGTGAGAAAATGATGTAAACATCGGAATCACGAGATTTTGAAAATGAAATTAAGATTTATATCCCGAAGGTTAATTGGCCTCAAAATATGAACTCTCGAGCACATCGAACATAGTAAAATAAAAACTCGTGAACATTTACTGGCTTCAGTTCTTTAGTTCAATTTCGAATTGAGAATGTCCATAATTTTCTCTTCTTATTACCTTTTGCAGTAATAAATTCACTAAATATATTCTAATTACGAAAATGTAAATGCTTTTTCAAGCATTTCGCATGATATCCTACTTGATCATTTTCAGAATTTCTGTCTGTCTATTTTATCTAATATAATTCTTATTTTCCTTATTGGATTTAATCGAAATTTGTTGTAATATCGACATAAGTTCTTTAAGTCCATCACTATCACAATTCTTATTTCAGTTATCGCAGTAACCATAATTAAATTTGCTAATGAGACCATTTATGTATTTATAGCTCTAACTTTTTGGTGGCCAAGTTCAGTGAAAGCGAAATTAGGAACATATTTATCTTGGAAAAGATTTTCGAAAAAAATGGATATTTTGGAAAAACCGTGTATATTTAGGTTGGAATTGTAAGCACCTGCAGGAGAAACAATCAAAGCGCTCCAATAGCAAAAAAGGCTTCATATATTTTTCCTTTGATGACAAAAATGTATTATTTATTTTTTATTCTAATTATCGAAATTGTCTACAATCCAAATTCTACATTAGGATTCTTTTTCAATTAAAATCGTTAAATCAAATGCAATTTTTTGAAGATTCTAGATTTAAAAACCAATAAAAATAAGCACGGGTATCTTACATATTTACAGAATATATTATATTAAAAGAAAAATTAAATTAATAAGTTAAGTTAAAATAATTAAGATACCTCGAAAGATTTTCATGTTAGCCAAAATTTTACATGAAGAGTAAAAATAAGAAAATGCTGGTAAATTGGTGAATGTTGGAAATTTTCAAGCAGAAAAAATTTTATATCTAAAATTTTTGTAAAAACTATTGAGATATGCAAATGAATTTCAATTATGTAAACTTTCTAACTATGTATGTTCATTTAAGAAAAATAGCAACACAGATATTGTATTTGAACAGATTAAGATGAAATAAACAGTCATTCTAATTTTTAAAAACTAAGTATCTAACTTTTATGACCTCCTCCAAATCAAAATTAGTTTTAAAAATCTTTAAATGAATTATGTTATTTTAAGTACCAGTATATGAGCAAAAACAAAATATTTAAATTTTTTTGACATGGCCAAATGACACAAAAAGTATTCTTTAAAGGTTCTTTAGCATGACAGTTGCCGGCAAATTGGTTAATAGGAACAGCCATTAAAAAGTTCAAGAATCAAGACTCAGACTAGCGACCCCTATAGAAGATGTTAGACCCCGAAAACACCAAAACAGACTTGAAACAATGGCTCGAAAAGAAACTTTCTCATGTGTTTTGGTTATGTTTAATTTGCATATCACAAACAGTTCAAAAGAATGGATTTCAGATGATTGATGATGGCACCATATTCTCTGTTTTTGCCTTTTTTTTACTAATACACTCATGCTGTGTTTTCGATTCAACAAATTCAACATAAATGAGCAGATGTTCTTCGAATAAGACCAAATATTTTTTATTGAAGGTGAACAAAGCGTTGCAAATTTAAGGTATCTAAGGTAGGTTTTTTGGTAATGATTTCCTCTAGAATTTTAGGAGAGAAAGTAATATTGAAAGAAGTATGTCCAATCAGATTGTCCCAGTTTTTTCACCGGCATAATTAACTAATGATGGAAATGAGAGGTTCAGAGATTTAATCGAGAACCATCAAAATTTATCTCAAGAAATTGAATTTTTGTATGTATCTTAGAAATTATGTTTCTATCCTTAAAATATGTATAAAGAGAAAAAAGCCTACGTTACTATTCTTAGATACATCAATACATTTTATAAAACAATTTTATATCTACTAGTTACATTGAGATCCGCTGATATACATATATATTATATATCTATCTTCTTAAAAAATATTTTGTTAAATGTCATAACTTTCATTTTTTGTCATACTATGAGTGTCACGATTCAATAAAATTATTTTATTAATGGTCATGCTTACTAGTGAGTTTTTGAATATGGCCTAGAATATTAGCCTGCCAAAATGGTTTACTTTTCTACACAGAAATGATAACTACTAATTTTGGAAACCCATAAAATTCCTTTATTTTCTCAAATAATTCCAAAATAGCCAAGCGATTTTACTTTGATAGTACGACAAGGGGTGTGACTTCTCAAGAACTCTTTTAAGACCTCCATAAAATGAAACCAACACGCAAACCTCTATTCGCAACTCATTAATATGCCGCGCTCGGGAGTACCTTCCTTATTTGAGTTTCCAGTACAAAGAATTTTCACGGGCCTCTCGAATATGCCACTTCTTCTTCCCATAAAGATAAAATTGAAGCCATTGCTGAACCTTGAACAAAACGAGCTCGAGTCTGAGTCGAACAGCGCGCCAAGAAGACAGACAGACCGACACAGTGCTCAAACTTTAAGACCGGGGTTGGCCCCGAAATGGTGACGAGCCGAACAACTGTCAACCATATGTGGAATGGGGTTTAGGCGTTTTTATTTTTGATGTGACAATTATTTTGCATGGCTTTATCCGGTGTGGATTTCATAAACATTTCTTCTTTTCTAGACCTCGAATTGTTCTCTATTCAAATATTTGAAGAATTCAAACGATTTTCTCTGGCCAGGGCACGTTCGATGATGATGCTGATGCTGCTGCAACAGCTAACAATCTGCAAGAAAAGCAGCATTGGATCTTTGAACCTCCTTGAGAAATGTGTGATTGGCCGCAAGGGGTTATCATCAAGTGCTCTTCATCTTGTCTGAAGTGTACCAAGCCATTCATCGTGATGAGAGTTGTATAAATAGCTTCAAGGAAATTATTGAAAATATTTAAGATTTGAGGACTATATGCGATGAATGCGGCGCTAATTGCAGGAAATTGACCTTACAATCAGAAGATGCAGTTTTTTATATACATATTTTTTTATTTGTATATGACATACCAGTTTTGCTAAGGAGATTGCGCTTGCGGATGTTTGATAAGTATATTTATAAAACGCATACAAAATTATCAACATAAATAAACTTTATAGACCTACTTTTACATATATTTCGCTGGTTATTCGCAATATAATTTTAAATGTTTATTATACACCCAAAAAAATGTCAACAACCATTTTCAAGGTTCACTCAAATAATTTATCTAATGATTTTCTCCAGATTAATAGTAAGCATGATCATTAAGAAACTAATATTGTTAATTTTTGTAATCCCAGTTCTTAATGTTAAGCGAAGCCGTTTCTTAAATTTTGAAAATAACTAATTTATAATCTTTTTGAACGAAGTATAGTAAAACTAAAATGACGTTAGCTAGACCACTCTCACTGTCGATTCAACTAGATATATTTTTTTTTTGTAGGATATTTAAATGTCGCGCCGTTTATTAAAATCAGCCTTTAATTAAAATCGGGAGAGTATAGTTTTAACTGTATGTTGGAACAAACAAGCCCAAAAGAAAACAAAAAACAAACATTCCACCTAAACCACATGACTTTTTACTTAGATGTTTATATCTTGCGATTAAAACTTGACGTATTAAATGACAAATTCAAATCTACGACTTATTTTAAACAATCAATCATTAGTTATCTTATTTATGCAATTGAAACTAACCATAACCTTACATATACAAAAACAAATCCTACGAAAAAGTTTGCAATTACACGATTTCGGTACTTAACCGTGATGTTACCTCGTTTTTAAGGCATTATTGCAAAAGTAGGCTAAACTAAGGAAACGACAACAAAAAGGAAGTTTTCGCCAGCAATTGTTCAAATCTATTCTCAAATAAAACTCATTGTACACGGGTGCAACCTTCTCTTAACCTTCTTGTGACCTTCTCGTTCCGCATGAAAATAGGGTTCGTTTTACAAATTGCTCCTATAACTAGTGTAACTTTTAACAAATGTATTTGAGACTATACCTATAACATAACGCACTTTATTACAAAAAAAATGTGTTAGGTAGACGTAGAAGTTATAAGCTCACTTTTATGATAAATTTCTAAAGATGGAACTCCGTTTTCACAAAGATCGAGTATCCAAAAGAAGAGACTTTCCACATTACTTATCCAAATTGAAATATCTCTTGTAATTCTGTGCATATTGTACAAATTTTTGGGGCCAAGAATGACCAATTTTAACGAATTGTATATTAGTTACCCATTTCTAAAAAGGAAAGCTTAAGCGAACTTAGTTTAAATAAATTTCACTAAATGCCTGCAGCTTAATCTTCTAAACTTTAATTTTAATCTTCTAATTAGCACATCTGTTTTATGATCTGAATGGCATCATAATAAAACGTTTATCCATAGTTAAACACTTTACAAATTATATTTTCTCACTCTCTTTATATTTTCCTAAAATTTTGCAATTAATTAAAAACCAGATAAAATGTTTTCTCTACCAGTTTCCTAAAATCCAAATTTTCGCCTTGTATGTGTGAATCTATATGTATCAATGTTAACAATTATATCTATACACAGTTTTTTGATATTTGTCAGAACCCAGTTCACATTTCAAGGCAGTAACTACATATGTGCATAGTTAGTGTACTTTAGTTGTGCATAAATTGAATGCAGGCTTGTTTTCAGAAAAATTATATTTATGAGGTTTCCCAAATCATATTTAGTAGGTATCCTTGTTTAGAAGAATTTTGCTCACTTGCATTAGTAGTGGGAGGATTATACACCTCCCACAGGAGTGAAGGGCTGCCCTGAAAAGGCCAAAAGCAGAAAAGGCATAAACCCATAAATGGTAGTGTAGAATGGCAATGGTATACGAAAGTATTTTTTAGGGCATGCGCGCATCTATATTCCAGAATTTGTATCTGGGTGTGTGTGGGGCACGAATACAACTTAAGCAAAACCCTCTTCCATTATACCCCCCCGCTTGTACCCTTTCTGTAGGTTTTGTGGAACATTTCCCGATTCCTCTATTCATGTACAGAAACGTTTTCATCCCCCTTGGTCGAGAAGTGCAACATAAAACGGGGTCGAGAAAAGTCAATGCACTTCGGGAGCGCTGGTTCAACTGGCACATAGCCACCCTATATATACATATATAGAAAGAGAGCTTCAAATAATAAGGGCGGGGTTTTTTCCCATCGCACTTTAAAAAATGCGAGAAACTTTTGCGTTATTCGAATTAAAAAGGAAAATCATTAAAAAGCCTGTAAGTAAATTTTTGGCGGTGTTCGTGTCAAAAAGAATTGCTCCGGAACCCCCATTGTGCCGGCTGTTGCTAACTCGAAAAGGGATTCATTAAAAAAAAAAACCCCCCTATATAAGTTGACACCCCTAATTCTATAGACCATACCGACAAATGGTCCAAGAGCCGGGTTGGGCAAGTTGAAATTATTTTTCAGCTTTATTTTCTGTACTTCGTCTGTTTTCTCACATTTTTTCCGGGGGAAGTAGCTTCAATTTGTTAAATGAAAATATTTTTCGAGGGTGGATCAATGTTGGATCGGATATGTGAATGACCAAGATTCAAGGCAATTGAATTATATCCCAGGCGAATGGTGAAATGAGGGCAAGTCTAGTAGGAAAAATCGGCTCCCTGTTGAATCTCCGGGAACCCCCAGGGCGTGGGTATATCTTTTTGTATTGAATAGTCATAAAGGTTTTATGGATCCAGAGGGTTTATCTGAATCTTTCCTATTCTTTTTTATATCTTTAATGCAAATTGAGCTTGGAAAGGTTTTACTAGGGATTAGATGTTTCTCAAAATATTTGCAAATTCTCGAAAGTACTTTTTATAATATCGTAAACCAAAATTTAAATATGATACAGGAAATTTTAGTAGATAAAAAAAGTATCTATGTCCATATCCGTTTTGTATACAAATATAAATACATACATACATACATAAATAAATAGCAAAGCTGTCCAGCACCTACAAATTTTATGCATATGAAGGAACGCGGATAGAATTGCTTTTTTATGGTCGAAATTCTCTTCTAAGACTGATGGCGCGCTAAATTTAGAAAGTATGACGTAGTTTGTAAAGCTAACTCGGAAAACTATTATTACTTTAATAGCTGCGTTTTTTTCAATCGGATCAGGATCTGGATCAATCTCTTAACATTGACATACAACAACAACTCGTGATCCACACTTTCATTTGGATTAGAATCAATGATCCGCAAGAAGTGGTTACAAAAAATTCTACGAGAAGTGCTAGTGTCGGATGAATAGTTCGGAAATTTCTAACAGGGTCGCTGCTGTAGTTTTTCTTGTCTGAAATGATGGCAGCAATGAAATTTGTAGTCGATTGGTTCTGAGTACACAAAGAAAAAGTAATTTATAGTAACAAAATAAATCAAATCGTTTTTCTGATTATGGGATTTAATAAAAAACAAAACTTTGAAGGCTATTTTTGAGTTTTCTTTGACGAAAGCTGTCGTCTAATCCCCAATTCTTATTAGATTAGCAAAAACAGGAATTCCAGCTCCTCAAACCCAAAATCGTGATCCCGGTGATTAATCTGAATCGTTTTTTTCATTTGATCCTGATCCAGAGCCAGATCCAGATGAAAAAAACGCAGCTAATGACTGCAGATGTTTGATAGGTTCTTAAACTATTTGTAGCTTAAATTCTAAAAATTCCTCAAAATTGACAAATTCCGTCTATACATGATTTGAATTTCTCAGAATAATTTGGACCATTCAACCACCAAAATATGATTTTCTGTTTTGATTTAAATAATTCGATTTAATAGTCGACCATTACTTCTTCAATCTTTAATTACTCTTCAGTCTTCTTTCTACATAGTTAGATTTTAGTTATAGATAGATATAAATAGTAAACACTTTATCCATAAATAAAGAAGTTAATTAGGTATATTGATTTTGATTATAAATTCTGTGCTGAAGTTTTTGAAATAGTCTCTTAAAGTGTACGAAACATTATGGCGTCTGATGGTTAAAGTTCTATAATATAAAATAATTTAAGTTCTGCGAGAAAACAGTGGAATTTATAGCATAACCCTGTTTTGGGTTGCGCCTTGGGTAAACAATAAACATGGGAATTTTGTTACAATTTCTCTACAGACAATTATTACAACTTTTATATAATATGAAGCCACGTCACACTTTTTATACTACGCCATGGTAACTCAGCGTAACAAATTTCTGACCTTCTACAAACAACAAGTAATAATTTCCAACTTAATGGCAATTGTTCAATTTTTTATTATATTCACAAAAACGAACGAACTCCCAAAAATATTCATTCTGATGAGGTCAAATTGGCTTCTAGTCAGAATCAAGAAAAATCATCAATCATCACTTTAACGAGTTTTCGGTATTAAATAAGGATCTTTAAGATTTTATTTTAGGATAACAAAAAAGAAAGATTTTCTGCTAACAACACGATCATAACACTTTTATAATAGGAATTCGAGAGAATCTTTTTAGGTGCGGTGGAGTCTTAAGGTTTTTGCTATCTGGTGTTGTTATCACATTTTATTTTATATTTAGGCAAAAAAACATTATTAATTATTTGTTATTTAAAGTGCTAAAGACTAAAGGCTAAATAAATTAAATTAAATAATAGGATATAATTTTGAAACAATATTCCAATCCGTAATTTCTAATATGGCGATAATATTGGAGTAATAAGAAATTAGTTTAAATATTTTAGAGAACCCCTTGAATTGTAATAATCAATAATATGGAATTAATAACTATGTCATGTTTGTTGAACAGTGGACTTAATTGAAATCACCTTTTAAGTGAGATCTTATATAATTTTAATTTAAAAAGGTCAATATTAAAAACTAATGACATATTATGTTAATGTGGTGATCCATAATTTTTATATGATAACCAACTCATTAATAAACAGTGGTAGTCAGTAAGAACGATAGTAATCAAATATTCCTAGAGCAAAAAGACCCAGAAAAACAACAGTGTAAATGGATAGATTGTATAATATTATTCTCCAAAAAAGGCCCTAGAAAAAGTGCAAGTGACATATATAATGAACATGTTCAAGGAAATTACTGCAGCTTTTTAGTAAGATATGTATTAAGAAGATTAAATGAAACAAATCTTTTTGGTAGAGTAACTAGAAAGGAACCACTCTTACCGAAAAAAATAGGATGAAACTCCCCAGCATTTGTCTTGGACCGATTAGAAAAATATGTTGTTTTGTAATGAAACGAATGTCAGCAGAATAGAATCCGATCGAAAAGTTTACATTCGACGTCCTGTGCGAAGCCAAATATACTACCATTGTAGTCAATCACGAAAGTGGAAGTGTCATGGTGTCAATTTGGAAGTATCAACACGATAATGACCTTAACCACACCGTACAGTCAGTAAAGCAGTTTTTACATAACAGATTTTTGAAATTGATATCCTTGAATTGCCTTCTAGCAGTCCTGATTTAAATTCCTTAAAAAATCCGTGAGGAAATGTCAAAAATGAAAGTATAGGGCAAAATAATTAAAAAAAAAACCTTGATGAACTGTACGAAGGATTTTAATAGGCTTGGAAATCCATCACAAAAAATCTTTGCTAACGGCTTATAGAATCCTTACCAAGACGATGTGCGAAAAATAAAGGTTCCGCAACCAAATATGAAGCTTATTTATAGTAAGTTAAGAAACTAGCATTCTTGATTAGTTGGCCACCAGTGTAAATATATGAACTATTACTTATTAATAGAATGTATTCTACTGACGAAAATAAATTGAAAAAACTATTGGAAGCCTAATAATTTTAAGTGATTACTCGTCATGTGACTGTAACACCGACGATTGGTAGAATCTTCCAAAGCGTCTCCGGACCATTAATTTAACTTTTAACACAAAATTTAATGCAAATACGGTGCTCATTTTTCATATCCATTTTGAAAATCGGAAAATAAAGAGGCATAAAGTTAAAGATAAGATGTTAACAAAACACTATGGGTACTACAAATGTCAATATGATGACACAAATTATAGTGAATGTCAAAGAAGGTTCTGCCAATCCAACAACAAAAAAGTATTGTAATCGGACAACAGATGGCACTGTACGGTGAAAAGTCGGCTTACTTTTTGATTATGATAGTATATAAGCAGGTAGTAGTTGCGAATTTATACATTAATGGGGTAAATTAGGTTAGCAAAAATGCTATTAATGTCACTCCATTACGTTATATAAAACAAAATAATGAAATGATGCCGTTGGAAACGAAACGATTACACGAAACAATTACAAAAGAGAAAAGCATTTTATCAGTTCTTAAAGTAATCACTTTTTATATTTCTGTCGCTGAGGAGCAGCCTATAATCATGATTTTATCAATTGAACCACTCCGCGACCTTGTGGAGCGGGTGTGTTAACACAATATGGAGTTTTAATGATTCCAAATTGGCCATCCGCAGTCATCTTATAAATTTAATCGCACAACGCCCGGCGACTGCTCTTAAGAAACACTTTTAGAACGCAAATGTTTGGACAAACATTTTATGTCATTTTCGAGAAAACATTTTATATGCGCCCCGCATATCTGTCCCGTTGATCTTTAATAACAACTCATGGGATAATCCACGGCTAAATTGATTGAGGGAATGGGCAACTCGAACCTCGAGATGCAGCTTAGCTCGAGGTCCATAATTCATAATCTTCCCGTTGTGCTCGCCTCTTTTCATTATTAGCTGTGTATTTTTTGTTTTTTGCTGGCCATTGTATCATCCAGCCAATGTCACATCGCAGCCCGGGACGACGTTGTGTCGTCTAAAAGTAAAAACGCCTTGAAAATTGTTTTCAGCAATTTTTTGCGCCATCTCTCTTTCAGTTTCCTTCATGTGAAATCTGCTGGGGAAAAATAAGAAAATTCGCTCGAAGGCAGATTTCAAGGTGGTGCCCAGCCTCTGCCTACCTAAGAGAGATCATAACGACGACGACGGTGCTGATGACGATAATTGCAGGGCTCTCTTCATCTTCTTCTGCACTGATGGGAACTTTAATTTTTGTTTTGTTTCGCTCCCAAATAAAGTACTCAGATTGTCATTAAGAATTCCAAGCATGCAGAAGGTGATCCGCAGGGCGAACTTTCAAGGCTGTTTCCGTTAATGGTAAGGACTGGGTTTTTGAGTATTCAATTTGGAAAGATGAATGCTTATGCCGACCCTTAAGCTGTCACTGAGAGAAATAAAATTCGATATTTCTTTGAATAAGAACGAAAGTATTTGAGTTTTAAATGAACTTTTAACAGAACGAAAAGTATTTTAATTTTAAATGAACTTGTCTTATTTAAAGATTGTAGCGATGAACTCATGAAAATTAAACTTAAAGCAAGAACTAAACTCTTCAATCAAGATACTAGTTCTTTATAGAATTTGCTTTAATATACAAAATTCTTAAATGATGGCCATCTTTTCTCTAATTTTAAGTACATGAGCGAATTTATCGATCGTTATAAACAATTAATCGCACATAAACGAGCATTGGAGCGAAAATACCCTGAATATGCAAAAAAAAAACGATAAGATGATTATTTCACACGATAACGCTCGGCCACATTTTGAATGAATAATAATAAAATTAAGAGAAATTTCTTCGAAATTCGATCATATTGTGCAGTTAAGTAAGGGACACTTAATTTCTAGGCATTTTTATGAAAAATTTATTAAATGTTGAATCCGTATGATTGCTTTAATGACGAAGCCGATGAAAATAATTTAAGTGACGTAGCTGAATGACATACGTAATCACGGCGATCATTGCTACGCAATACATCTGTGCTGAATTCAATGAAATTCATTCCGTGCAAATTACGTAATTTTGAAAAGAATATTTCATTATTTTACAGAAGTTACAACTCACTTCAAGGAATTTCCAGTCAAAATTCAGAAAGTTCTGAAATCAATTCAAGAAATTTTCTCTTGCAATTCAAACAGATTTAGGAAAATTTCAATTATTTCTAGAATCATTTCCTTATATGTGATATTAATTATAGTACGCACAAAGCAACAATAGTTAAAAATCAAGTTGTTGTTTATTAAAAACTGCGTTATAATTTCATCTATACAATATTTTATTTATTTCTAAAATGTCCACTCAGTTCAAGAAACTTGTTTTATAAAATCAAGAAAGGCTTAGAAAAATTTCGTTTTTTTCTTGGGTTATTTCTCTTGGATAAAGAATACACTGATTCAAGATTTTTGTTTATTTTAGAAACTTTCAATATGTCCAAAGTGTCCCAAATTTAAAATTGTTTATCAATTATTATTTGTTAATTACTTGTTGGAAATATATAATGGACTCGAAACAATAAGAAAAGATAAAAACAATAATGTTTCATATCTACAACAGATTAAGCATATAAATAATAGTTCAATTCAAGGTCTTCTTTGGCCAGATGCCAAAAATCACTACTAACCGATTTTGTTAAGTTGCTCATTAAAGTATCAAAAATTCATTAAAATCCAATCCAGGGCATAATCGAAACATTAATTTTTCATTAATGTATTGGAAAAAAATAAAGTTCAACCAGTTCAACTCTTTCAAAGTTTCTTAGAACGCAGGTTATCTACCAAAAAAATTAATTTTTTTTTCATTATCTTTTAAGAAAATCTTGTAAACAATTTATGTTTAAAATTCCTTAAATTAGGAAATTATGACTTTGAATGGAAGATTGATCACAATTGAAAGTCTATGTATCAAGTGAAGAAAATCGATACATATGGGTTTCAGGGTCACTGATTTGCCAATTTTGCTAAATGTTGAAAATTTATAATAAGAGGTAAAATATGGCGTTTAATAGCATTTGAAACCTAGATTGCATTCTCGTAAATTGTTTGCGATTAGACTAGACTTGAAATTTTCTAACCCCCAAATTGCAAAATAACCTCATTGATATAATTCAACCAATTATTTTATTGTTTGATTCAAACAATGTATTTTGAGTACTTTGTTGAAATAGTTGTTTTTCGTACATGTTGCAGATCGGACTCTCTTGTTTGAACCACATTTCCTGAAGACAGACAGACAGACAACCAAATGGCAAGATCTCATCTCAAGGGAAAAGATAACATTTTTGAGTTAACGAGTTTTCGATTTATGGAGAATTTCAAAATACAGAGTTTTTAGCATTTTCAATTTCGATTTATAGAGCCATATTTTTGTGCGTCAGCGGAAGGGAATGACTAAAATTACTTTGTCTTAGAGAGGATTCGTGTTTCGAGTTGTAGAGTTTCCACTAATTTTCAGAACATTCGAAACGATATAGGAGAATAAGGTATTAAAAATTATACCAGAGAAAATGTTGCAATAGTTTAGAAACGCCAGACAGCCATTATTGTCAATTTTCGGATAATTTTTACATAAAATAAGATAGACAAATGCTGATCATGTTATACTCTGGTGTCTGCGAAAATGGGCAAAGTACATTTCAACTTTTTCAGATGAAACGATTTAACAGAGATATGGCGAGAATGGAAGAGGGGAACATTATTATTATTAAAAAAAGAAAAGATTACAAGAAGTCCAACAGTGTTCTTCTTAAAAGAATCAATCTATTCCTTTCCTACTAGAATCTTAAAACAAAATAGCCAAATTAATGCCTGACTAAAATTTTCACTAAACCTCATACTAAGCGATGCGGGGGCGCATCAACTTTAACGACTTTAATAAAATTACATTTAATAAAACCCACTTTGAGCGTCCACTCATTCCAGACAGAGTCACACATCCACTCAAACTCATTGTCGCTGGGGGCCTGGGGACTTGATTTGGAATTAAGGGCCAGTGGCGGCGGCGGATAAGATAAGAATGCATTGGGACAAACTAAAGCCCCCAGATAAGTCCGGCACGTTATGGGCTTAATAAAAGAGATGCCATCCCTACTTGCACTAGACGTTGGAATGCATTATCCAACTATCCAGGAAGACGTCCAACAAGCCCCCTTGAGTCCCTGACCACCAAGCAATGGTGCAGACAAAATGTATAGGCAAGTGGAGCATAATCCCCTTCCGAGCCAGCTAGGAATTCAGAGGAGTTTAAGGGGGAGCTACCAGAAATAAAATGAAAGAAGGTAACAAAAAAAAAAATGGCAATGACGAAGAGACACAAATTGCTGTAATTATTCCATTTAATATGAAGAAAAATCCAGCCGAGCTACGAATATGTGTGCTACTCCTGTTGGAATGTGTTCAACTGCATTGAAGTGGACCTGAACTTGCTCCCACTGCCTCTCTAGTCCGACGAGACAAGTGCTAGCTGACTGCATACGGATATCTGTCTGTCTGCTGGTCTGTCTGTCTGTCTGTAGTTATCGTCGTCGTCGTCGTCGTCATCCTCTTCAACGCCATTGTCGGTGCATAGTCAGGCATTTGTTGTTCCCTGGTGTTGTTTGGTCTTGTTGCAATTTCAACTGATTAAGGGAACTAAATCCACCGGAGGAGGATAAAATTCCGCTGATTCTGTCCATAGAATCTGCACCCGCGCAATACTATATACAGTAGAAAGATAGACAACACATATATAGATATACATAGGCCCTATCCATCCACCTTGCCCTGTGCCACTCCTTATCTTTGTCGAGATATCCAACGATTACAAAACTCCAGAGGGAATGGTTGGGAATTGATGAAGGGAAATTGCACCAAAGGATGATTACTGGAGCTCTATACTAGATGAACAGGGCAGAATTGGGAGGAAAATAAGGATAGAAGAGGGGTGCGGAAGGTATTATTCTTAGAGCGGAAAATGTTGCCAGGAATCGTTCGGTTGTATCTGAGCTATTCTCAGGTTTTTATATTCTCCATTTTCTGCTGAAAAGATGAATCGAGGCGTTGGCTCTGAAGCACTTATAAATGCAAAATTCTTCCATACATTTGCGATCTGATCCAGGGCCGCGTAAGATCAAAAAAGGGGAAGCATAAGAAGCATATAAAAAAGAAGAAGAAAAAAACTCTCCGAACATTGGAGAAGAGCATTATGCTCTTGGAAATTATTGTAAGTAGGTATACGTGGGAGTTATTAATGGTCTTGGTAATTTCTTATTAAGACTCCTTTATATGGTACTCATGTCTCAAAAGAGATTTACAGCGGAAAATTGAAATTATAAGACCCAGAGGGTGTGCTGTCGTATGCAGCTAAATTAAAAAATATTGAGGATAAGGGTAAAAAATGAAAAACAAAACAGCAATCGTCGACTCAGCAAAACAAGGAGGTCTTAATTATGCCAATGCAAAGGGATTGGAGCATTCAAGAAATTTTTTCTTATGCTCCAACCACCCAAAAGTAGGTCGTATAGAAGAGATTTTTGAGAATTTCAAGATTCTTCTTCAGATTAAAAGGGGATTGAAATTTAGAGTCAAATGCTGCTTACTGATGTAGCAGCACGGTATGAATTACAGCTCTCTACGTAAAAAGCTTAAGGTATCTTTATGGAATTTGTATTATGAAAGCCAATAATCTCTCTTTCCGCCTCAAAGATAGAGAAGTAAAAGAAATGTTTCTTCAATTACTCTTCCCCGCAGCATAAAATCAGTACAGTACAATTTTCACATCAAAACACATTTACTCATTTAACAAGAAATCACTTTACAGATAAATTTTAATTTCAATGCAATGTTCCCGCATATTTTATTTATTCGACTGTTTATGGTTTGGAAAACTTCTTTATCAGAAGATTAATTCAAAGTGGAAAAGGCGAGAAAAAAACAAACTTCGAGTTAAGATAAGAACAACAACAAAAGCAAGAAGAATACGAAAAATGTAATTTGATGCCTTTCCGCTGGAGAAGCACTCAGAAGTGATTTGATATGAAAATCTCGTTAAGTCTGTTTCGAACAAATGCTTCTGAATGATATAGGCTGGCGTTGGCGCAAACAAAGAGGGAATTTTTTTAGCTGACTGGACTTCTAAGCCAGGAGGGAAACTTTTTGGTGAACATATTCTGTTCTTATATTTGTCTGCAAAGTGATTTAAATTAAAGACTTCAAAAGTTTCTACTTTGCAGCTCTTAAAGTTAAATTTGTTTTGAGAAAAGTTACTTACTTAGGTGTTTACTCAAAGTTATCATTTACAAAGTGATGAACGCTTACCTAGAAAGAAAGGAAAAAATTATTAGTTGATTTCTTGAGTTTTTTTAAACTTACGAATATAAAAGCTGTATTAAAAAAATTAAGATTAGAGTAATAAGCAAGCAAGTTCAAAGTAAAGTTTAATAAAGTCTTTGTCTTTTACAAATTAAATCTTTAAATATGAATTTTTTGGAAGATAATTTATTTTTAAATGGCTCTTATAATTCCCAAGAAAATTCATGTATTCCAAATTACGAACAGTATTCTGTCTGCTTCACTTACTCTCTACTATTAAAAATAATTGTTGTAACTAAACACGAATTACTTTTGAAGTCTTCTTCTGAGTGATATTTGTAGTAAACACTAAACTATTTTGCTTATTAATTACCCTATTAACTAAGTGTTCAAATGCGTTTACCTCCTTCTGTCTTACAATTAAATATCTGAAATATCAGATTTTTAGAATATAGGATGCAAAAGGGCGATTTAATTTCCCCAATTTCACTAACTATAACGCTAAAAAATATCCCAAGCTGGATCTTTTGTATTCGGTTCGCTGTTCGCAATTAAACTTTACTTTTGAACCACTAGATCTTCGAAAAAATTCTAGAGATTCGTGATTTCTTAATTCTTATTTGAACCTTTGGCTCCTCGAATAGTAGATCTGAAGGTTTACTACATATTTAGCACTATTTATTAAATTAGATTATATTTTTCGTTATTATATAAATTTAATACAATATCGTCCTTGTTATTAAAAAATAAGCTAAATTTATGTTAAAAAGGATTATAAAACTAATAAATAAAATGTCCATGTAAACATTGCAATTCTTAAGAAACAGTCCATTGTGTGAAAACCTTCGGAACCATATTAGATTTCATTTGAATAAAAATGTGAACCTAAACTTAACCTTAACCTTAAAAATACTAAAAAAAAAAAAACCTTAATTTTTCAGGAAAATCACTACGAAAATCAGATTTTTCAGATATACATAAAAGCTTATTTCTGAACAACAAAAGAGTGTAGAACATTGTTGGACAACTCAACTGAAAACTTGGAAGACGCACTATTGAACGAAATTTTACCTAAATTTATAAGCTGCATAACTGGTTACTTAAAAAGTGATTAATAAAAACTTAACCAAGATTTCTTGCGTCTCAATATTTCAAGAATTCCACTCCACCACATAAATGACTGATTTCTGTACCAAGGGTATTCAATTAATTGGGAAAACATATTGAGACAAAGTTAAACTAAAAAGAATAAATTAGGTCATATGTATTGACCGAATTTATGTATGATACACGAATCGACCAGTTTTGAGGAAACTTCGGCAAAGTAATCACAGATATCTGTAGCAAAATATAGTACATATGTTAAAAATATAAGACGACTGAAATGTCAGGTTACACAAAATCCGAATTAGACTACACAAATTTTATGACATAAATGTACCGAAAATGCGAATAAGTGTAAACGAATTCAGACAGAAATGTCAAGTATCGCTGGAACGAAGTACAGAAAAAAGTGTCAGATGTGCACACAAAATGTTTTTCAGCTAGATTCTAGCAAAGGCTATAGCGGATAAGGTGGTGAAAATTGCCCCCAGCGGAATCGCTACGACGGGTGGCGCTTTCGATACGTTGTGTCAAAAGATGCCTCCATGCCAGTTTTTAGCCCTCTAAGTCTACAGTTACCGGTAAAATCGGTTTCGTCCCATTTTTCGAAAATAAATTCTTACGGCCGCAGTTTTTATCCAAAAATTCTGAAAATTTCCACAAACCTTTATTTTTATGTCACCAATAATCGTGGATTTTAATAGATGTTTACCTTTAAAATTGGGGTCAAGAGAGCCATTTTAATTTTTCAAATTATTTCTAGGTTAGGAACCCTATTTTTCGCCAAGTTTTACACCATTGTTTTTTAAGTCTTTTTTTCCGTTCTTTCGAATGGCGGAATCAAAATATCGAATTTCAGGGTGCGTCATTCCGAAAAATCGAAAAAACCGTTTTTGTTTTGCATTTTGTCCACTTATTTAAGGCATAACCTCAAAATTCAAGGGCGCAATACTTACCCATACAACCAAAAATAGTCCAGGACTCATTTTCAGTTGAAAAAATGATTGCAGGACCGATATTTATGTTTTAAATTTTCAGAATTTTTGGATAAAAACTGCGGCCGTAAGAATTTATTTTCGAAAAACTGGGACGAAACCGATTTTACCGGTAACTGTAGACTTAGAGGGCTAAAAACTGGCATGGAAGCATCTTTTGACACAACGTATCGAAAGCGCCACCCGTCGTAGCGATTCCGCTGGGGGCAATTTTCACCACCTTATTCCGCTATAGCCTTTGCTACTAGATTTGAGTTCCTAGGATTTCCAGTTATAAATCTATTCAAAATATAGGCACTAGAATTCTATTTAACTAGATTTCTATCAAAATTAACTAAAATTCCAGGTATAAACGATAGAATTCTATATTTTTTGTTTTAACTAGAATTCGCTATAATTTGAATTAAAAGCACTAGAAATCCAGTGAATTTCTCTCATCTAGATTTATGTCTAAAATCACTAAATTTCTAAAACCATTACTAAAACATCTAGATTTGTAATTTTTGTTTTTGTTTTTTATAAATTGACTACATGTTTGAAATCAGCGCGAAAAATATATAATTTCCTAGTATTGAATTTGTAACACTCGCGTCTATTTCAAAATTATTTCATTATATTTAGGGCTTATGAAGTTATTAGTTTTTAAAAATTTAATAAATATTGTAATTAACATTGAAAGACCGCTATTTTGGAACCGCCATATTATATTTTTTAAATGTAGCACCAGATTGAAATCGTTGACTTCAAGAATCCTCTCATACCGATTTTTGTGAGTCAAGTGTTTGTTCCTGCTTCTTGTAATGTCTTTTAGTATTAAATAACTACAATTTCAGTGAGAATTCGAACAGAAAAGCAATTCAATATTCTGAAATTTCAGTGTTGTCAGTAGATTTCATGCCTTTTTCGCTAGATCAAATAATATCTGGCAAAATGTTGGTTTCCTCTAGATCTTCAATTAATTTTGGATCAGTAGGAGTAGGATATTTCCTAGTGAGCAACACCAGAAACCTAGAGAAACTCAACACTAGACTATATCTAGTAAATAGCTAAATAGCTCAGTTGGTAGCACAACGCATTGATTGCGAGTCAGCAAGCCGCTAGAGGTTGTGCCGTCAAAAACCCTGGTCACAAAAAGTGGTATCACAATGGGCCCATTAAAGTGTGTCTTCTGACAGCCATCATATCAGTCTAACGATCTAACAACATCTAGTAAGATTTCACCAGAAAAAAGATTTTGAGTGTCAACAGGGCTTAGAGTTATGAAAACTACAACATACAACGTGTTCGATAATCGAGGACAGACAGTGATTATAATTCAAAGGCAGGACTGTCATTTTTATCCGGTTACCAAGCATCTATAATAATATATACTTGCAAAATTAATCCCCTCCTCCAATACTAACATATTAAGATTCAGCTCAAGAAAGATATAAAACCTGCTACCGTTAAGTTACCCTATCTTATTCTAGATATCTGCTACGAAGGAAGCATCAACTCTTGTGCAACTCAGACTACTCCCTCTTCCCCCGTCCCACCTCATTGTATGCTTCCCTCAGGATCTAAAATTGAATTTCTCCTCCTTATCTCAGGCGAGCAATGAAATTTCCATTTCGCGGTCACGAAGGGCGCCCTCTGTTCGTTCGGAACGGCATAAAAAATATGAAATATATAGACAAGAAAAGAAAAATACAGATGATAACATGCTCGGGAACATAGCTATGCTTTCTCCTTGGGAAATATCTTCAAGTCCTCATAGATAAAAAGTTTTAGGCCTAAGGAGATTTTCATGGAATACAATTTTGTTTTCATATATTTCTTTTCTTCGCTCGCTCGCTCGCTCGTTATCGCAAATCGTCGTCATCGTGCTGCTTTTCTGTTTGGTACGTTGCATGAATATATATAGTATATATAAAAAATTTGAAAAATATCTATGCGACCTTCTTGACATTTCTATTTAAGGGGAGAAATAAGCAAAAAAATATCAAAGGGGCAGTGGAAGGTCTGTACCGGAGTACTCGAGCCGCGCGCGGCATTATGGTGGCACCATAACAACATGAACAATGCGAATTTTTCGCGACAGTGCTGCAATATTTCGACAGCTGTGCGGCATTTAGACAAAATGAATTATTCCTCTTGGAACAGTTTGTCTAGCTTCGATTTCTTTTTCTTTCAGGTTGATAATGGATTGGATCGTTTCAGCAAGTGAGCAGTGTCACCAAGGGTCCCGCTTATTATTCTTACGCGATTGGCTCCTAGCCAGAAAGGAAATTAATTATTTTTTTTTATAACATAATACGCCAAAGATCCTGGAGAGATTGCTCATTCTGCTCCGGCTATCTGTGCGACGATGGGTGACCTCCTCCAGATATGAAAATAAAATTTTGTGGCAAACACGCCATTGGAGTTCTACTTTTTCTTGGCTGCCTCTATCAAATTAGCCATGCAGCCGAATTGGACCAATATCAAATTTCCAGGATTCTTGATTATGATAAAAGGGAAAAATTGGGAAATTCTATTCCAGATAACATTGCTGTTCGTAGCATTCTTTTGAAATTTAAATTTCACATTATACAACGGCTTAATTTACCAGAATAAAAATCAGCCTATTATTCAAGTTGCATTTAGGTAGCTATATATTATACTTAGGGAAAAAAAAACGATAATGTCGAATTCAACATTCAGGATCGATTGAATGAGTCACAAACAACCATATTTTAAAATTTTGATACTTTTTTAAATTAAAACCTTTTAAATTTATTGTATTTCTTGTACCTACGTAAGAGTGGTTTTCATGCTGTCATAGGGAAATTGAAATGAATACATGAAAAGAAAACTTAACACCTTGTTTTTAAGGTTTTCATCTAAATTATCATTATCTTAAACTCAAATATGTGTGCTACTGCCAGATGATTTCCTTTGAGTTCATAATCAATTATACAAAAATTAAATAAAAAACTTTGCAACGGATCCCAATCTTCTCCTACGCATTTTACAAAAGTTGCAGTTTATATGTGGAGTAAAAATGGCCATTACAGAAAATTCAAAACGCCATATTTTGAGATGTATTACTTTGACATTTTAAAACTAAAAACGCTTAAGTGTTGCAAATCAAAATATCTAACTTGCATATTTTATTAAAAATCAAAATCAAAAACAAAATCGTCAAAACCACAAAGAAAAATCTTAGGTATTTTGTAGAGATGCCACGAATATTCGGCAACTATTCGGTATTCGGCTATTCGGCCACTTTTTTTCGCTATTCGGTATTCGGCCGAATATGGTTAACTATTCGGCCGAATATCGAATAGCAATTTATTTATTATTTTTTTATTACTAGCTGTTTTCCTGCGACTTCGTCCACGTAAATTATAGCCCATGTTTCTAAGGCTCTAGAGTATCTGTGTACCAAATTTCATTTAAATCGGTTCAGCAGTTTTGGCATGAAATCGTGATAAACAGATTTAATTTCGTATTTATGATAAAATATAGTAATGATTACCAAATAAATCATGAAAAAAGAAGTCAAAATATTACTCACAAAGATATATTTATTTAACCAAAAAAGAGAGCTAACAAATTAATATTTAAAATCTACCAGTGGTAAGTTATGATGAATGAAAACAATTTTTTCGGCGTTTGTTGATAGCAGACGATTGCGTTTTTCCTCATAAATTATACCTGCTTCCGAAAACAGCCGCTCACTATACACACTGCTACCGGGAGATGATAAATAAATCTTAGCAAATTATGAAAGGGTTGGATATTGTTTCGCGTTTTCTGACCACCACTTGTAAGGGTCTGCTGTCCGATCTAAACGAACAGATACCATGCAAAAATCAAGTTCATTTGCAACAGAATTTTTCTGTTCCACACCTTCATCTGAACGAACATTTTCTGCAGCGACAGTCGCCCGCGGAAAGTACTAAGTGTGGCCGAATATTCGGCTGCCGAATGTTCGGCGCTTCGGCCAAGAACCTCGCCGAACATTCGGTATTCGGTATTTGGCCAAATTATTATTCGTGGCATCTCTAGTATTTTGTTGGTAAACATTTTGAAAATTTATAATTTATAATTTTTTGTTATATGTATATGTCAAAATCTATGATTTTTGAGTTTTTCACTTTTGTGGCAGGAGTACGATGTTTGGACAGAAAGACATTAAAATAAAATTAAATTACAAATATTTTACAATAAGTAAATACTTTCTCCTCCCCACAAGTGTCCCTTCAACACAACAATAAAGGGATCCACTTAAAAAATTGATACTGAAATTGAGTTCCTATCATTATCTGCTAAAATTACGACCATAAATCCTGTCTAGACGACACAATTGCACCAGAAATTTGCATACAAAGAAAACAAAAGTGTAAAGGGGAGCGAAAACACACACGTCAGAAAATCGGATCGCTTTCAAGGGTTTTGCGGGCGCGCATTTATCTTTTCTCTGTGAAATTGCTTCCATTGTGAGTCGTGCGTCATGTGAATGAATAATGGCCGTTCAGGCATTCGACTCTTTGGAACACTTCTAGGCTTGAAACGAAAGGGAAAGGGACACCATTATACCTATTTGGTAGTTGTACGAAAAGATAGGAAGTTTTGGGTTATAGCTTGTGGATTTTTTTGGGGGGAAAAAGGACTGAAAGGTGAGATAAGGGTAGTTCCTGCTGAGAAGGGGTTTTTAGAGATTTGATTGTAGTAACGGGGTAGGACGATTATAACGCATCATATATAGGATATACGGAAGTAAGATATATGTAGTACATAAATCGGTTTCGAATCTCAACAAATATGTAAACGTAGTTTAGTTAAATAAGATATACTTTATACATATATTTGATAGGATATTAAGGTGTTTCAGGATAGAGGTAGATAAATTGAAAAAAAAAAAAAAAAAAAAAAAAAAAAAAAAAAAAAAAAAAAAAAAAAAAAAAAAAAAAAAAACCTGCAGTTTTCCTTGTAGTAAAACTTTTTGTTCTCATCTCCTTGACCTCCTAAAACTTAATTATTCGTTACAGCTTTCGTAGCCTTAGTACAGTCAATCTGTCATTTTGGGTGGAAAAAATTTTCTAACGAGCAAATGTACGTGGAATCGTTGAAGGGTAAGGAAACAAAGTGATTTGTCATAAATTTGTCACTTTCACACTCTACGCTTTTTTGAAAATTGAAAAAAACTCAAAAAAAATTTTTTGAACGCATTTATCTCGGATTCTATGCATTTTTCAGAAAAATTTATAGAACAAAAAATGTAGAGAATGTTAAAACCTACAATTAATGTCATTGACCCAATACCGTACGACAAAATCTGCGCGCTGTAGGTGGCGCTGAAGTTCGTAAACATGTGTTTTTCGACTTTTTTGTCCGCAAAACGTTTTCTTTCAGCAAAAAAGTGAATGAGAAAGTTGTTGCTCATAAAATTCCGTACAATATTTATTTAAAACATTTTTCGCTATGACTTACCTTTTTCGAGTTATACCGCAACAAAGTGTGTTCTTCAGACATTTCCTTCAGATATTTACTTCCGACATTTCCAGAAATTTTAGTTTCAATACCGTTTTCTTAGAACTTCAAATCGACAATTATATAACATCTAAGAGAAATATTATTTTTTTGATTTTTGAAAAAATATATTTTTAAAATCTTACGAATGGAATTACCTGGTTTTACCTACAAGCCATAGCATTTGTTGCGCTATAACTCTTAAAAGGTAAGTCATAGCGAAAAATGTTTTAAATAAATATTGTACGGAATTTTATGAGCAACAACTTTCTCATTCACTTTTTTGCTGAAAGAAAACGTTTTGCGGACAAAAAAGTCGAAAAACACATGTTTACGAACTTCAGCGCCACCTACAGCGCGCAGATTTTGTCGTACGGTATTGGGTCAATGACATTAATTGTAGGTTTTAACATTCTCTACATTTTTTGTTCTATAAATTTTTCTGAAAAATGCATAGAATCCGAGATAAATGCGTTCAAAAAATTTTTTTTGAGTTTTTTTGAGTTTTCAAAAAAGTGTAGGGTGTGAAAGTGACAAATTTATGACAAATCACTTTGTCTCCTTACCCTTCAACGATTCCACGTACATTTGCTCGTTAGAAAATTTTTTCCACCTAAACCTTATTTTCACGACAGATTGACTGTACTATCTATTGTATTTCGATTTTAAAAAACCTTGTTCTATTCGAATAAACTAATGAGCACCGAAAAGTACCTCGAAAAAAGAACCATCAGAATAGTTACCATTATTCAAAATATTTTTAAGTCCTTTTTTAATAAAAACATTTATTAGAATTAAACTTAGTGCTACACAAAATTGCAAAACACAATGTGACCCAGATTCCAATATTTTTTTCGACTTGTATAAACAAGCTCCTTTTTTACCCGATCCCTAAGAACCTTTTCCCACGGTTGGAAAATGCTGGAACACAATTAAAATGCTGGCACCAAAGAGAACAAAATACTAAAAATCAACTTCCTGTGAAAAACGAAAGTAGATTTATGACTAATTTACTTGAGGTTTGTATTTTGTTCAGTACAAAATAAAACTAAAGTTCAAAGAATTTCATGTTGATAATGTTATGGTTAGTGCGTCTCATGTTAATAATTTAAAATTCAATTACCGTCGCACACAGTATGCAATTCAAAAATCAGGCCATTTATTCACATACAACCCATTTAAAAATAATTTAAAACAGAAAAATTTAGGACAACCATTTATGTGTCTAATGTGAATTTAATGGCAACCAACCAATCAAGTGACCTGACGTCGTCGTCTTCTTGGGAAAAACTCTCGAATAAGTCTGTCATTTGCATTCGTTTCGGGCACAACTCCTCTACCTGTTGTTGATGGTTCTGGTCCAATGGTCAACATGCACTAAACCACTTGGAGCTGCTCAAGCCTCTAGAAATTGCATCCAACCAGTGCATATACAAAAATAAAATAAAAATAGCGAAAAGCAGGCCATTCAAGGCTATCAGGAGTTGACATGCATGCGAAAGGCCGATGAAATTAGCTCGAAGGGTTTCTTGCAATTTTTTCTATTCTATGCCGTGTACCGTGGAAGAAACATTTTTATTTTATTTTTTGAAGGCCGTTTTAAATAGGCTGCCATCCCATTCAAGGATGCCTTTGTTTGTTGTTGCTGCTGCTGCTGCTGCAAAGAGCCAAAGAATATGCATGGGAAAAGGCAATAAATTGCTCACGGACAGAACAATCACCTCCGGCTAATGCCGTGAAATGGACGAGGCTTTAATGACCAAGCTGTGTGCCTTTCGTGCGCCCATTTGTAAGGAAATAGTAATTAGGATTTGATTACCACAGGGGCACCTTAGGTCTCGAAATGCCTCAGGTGGTTGGATGAATGTTCGCCCTCTTCAGGTGCAAGTGAAGATAGAGTTCAAATATACTATATGCCCAAGTATACTTAACCCTTTGCCTTAAAACAACGTGTGGAAGACGTGATCCTACTTCTCACACACAATCGTCGTTTGATTCATAAGGCAAGGGGTTAAGAAAAGGATTAATTAAAATCAATTTTACAAGGCTCATAGTGAATACTTTGAGCAAATAATCAGAATCTTAAATTGAATTATCCCCCAGATATATCCGGTACTAAATACGAGTAAAATACAAAAACAAAGGACAAGGAACAGATCAAACCTTGTCTTCTATAAATTTCAAACCCCACCCACCCCACGGACTCTAAATATCTAGTTTAGATAGTCACTGTGGGACAAAAGCAACCTTCTAGTTCTAGAACTTTCTATAACCTGGCAAACATAAAGATGTAGAGGGCTAGGGAAAAAAATCATGCGGTCGAGACGCTGAAGCTGCGCGTTTGTTGCCCGGACCCACACCCTGTTTCCACAAAAAAAATATATATATATGGGTAATTCTAAGTTATGAGGTATTTTCAACGGCAATGATAAAAAATCATATATACATATTTAAATTATTTGAAATAAGCCTGTTATATCTTAAAAGTTACCATCTTCTTTATGGTCACTTAAATTCACGAATTAAGTGTATTTAATTTTGTCACAAAAGAGCCTAAAACATGAAAAATGTATCTCCCCTGGTCTGTCCCCCAACAGATTATGTTAGTCAATCAGTAGTTTTGACTAACTTGAAATTATGTTATAAACTATATTTCATATAACTTATAAACTAGACTAATTAAATTAATGTAATCTAAGAAAAAACTATTACTAACATTTTCTTTTTCATAAAAACTATAATGTCTACATTTGTCCTTCATATTTAGCGTCTCTTCCCCTGGCGTTTTGTATTCGTTTAAAAATCACAAATGTTTAAATTTATCGCGTAAATTGCGATTATAAATATAAAGCATTCCACGTGAAGTTAGCAGCAAGCCTTCACGACACAAGCGTACGGCCATTTTGCTCGCCATTTCAGTGACGCCACTTACTGGAAGTAGTTGTGAATCCGTGAATGCGTTCTCTCCCCTGGTAAGTTTTTTAGCGCAATTATAAGCCTAAATAACCTGTTTTCTTTATATAATTACTGTAAATTATGCATAGAATCATATTCTTCTTTGTTAATTACGTATTACAAAAACTTTGACGTTTATACCAATTTTTTAACAGAAAAGTATCTCCCCTGTCTTCTCTCCCCTGCCTTCTAAGGTGCCAGGGGAGATACTTACTGTCCAGGGGAGATAAAAATATGTCGTGTTGGAGTATTTTTACAGCCAATACGTGTACAGTCAAATCCCCTATAACGCGGTGTTTTTATAGCGCGATTCCCATACAACGCGGTGTGAAAAATGCGACAAGTTTTCCTATAACGCGGTCTCTTTATAACGCGTTTTTGATACAAGAACATTCCAACAACTCAAATGGTTTGAAAAATTTATCTATGGAAACACTTATTCGATGTGTTAAATTTTTGTATGTACATAGTTAACATTTGTGGTGTATTCCCCTGTTTAACAATTCTAGTATTCATTAAACCAAAATTTAAATATGTAAAAATCTACATATTCATTGTCATTCCTATTATAAAATTTCATTTATTAACCGTATCAGCTACAACTTGTTACTTTGAGAATGCAGTTTTTATATAGGTCTGATTTATATAGAATTTATTTATTTCTGAGATTCCATATAACGCGGTACAAATCATTTAATTTGTATTAATTCTGAGTTTCTTACAACGCAGTTTCCATAGAACGCGGCAGTGGTTTCCATATAACGCGGTATAGATTATTCTGATTTAGCGTATTTCTATGTTTCTCAAAACGCGGTTCCATAGAACGCATATCCTGATTTGAATTAATTTGAAGTCTCTCATAGCGCGGTTTCCGTATAACGCGGTACGAATCAATCTCGTTATAGGAGACTTGAATGTACTGTTGTTCATAATTCAGTCAGTACAAGATGCTATCATACGCATGGACTTCAGCGAAAACTATTTTACCAAATATTCTGAAGAAGTGCAGTCCTTCCATTTCAGGGGTTCAAGGCAACAAATCAGTATGCACACAGTTATAGTTTATACCAAAGAAGTTGGACAAGACATAAAAGGCACATGTTTCTGCACTTTGTCCAAAAATTTGTCGCACTCACCTCCAGCTATATGGGCCCATTTGTATTTTGCATACTCAAATAAGAATTTAAGTTTTTAAGTTACTTTTATAATTACTGATGGCTGTTGTACAATAAAACGTCTGATTATTATTAATTAACAATAAAAATAAAGTTGATCCTTAAACTACTACTGTGATTTGTTTCATAAAATAACATAAATATCTCTCCCCTGTTCATAAAGTATTCTACCCTGTACGTCTTGTCTCTCCCCTGTATCTAGTATCTCCCCTGGTCAGTTATAAAATAATAAAAAATAAATAAATTGACTGGCTGCTTTTCGCATATGAAGATAATAAGTGTTTCGATAAAAACATACTGCAATCATATTAAAATTCTATTATTTTTGTCGTGCCGCCTCTCCTAATAACTTAATACCTCTTAACTTAGAATGACCCATATATACATATGTATACAATAAAATAGAAGAAAAACGGAAAAAAGTGCAAGCACCTCTCACCCGGTTCAACCCGAAGAAATAAAAGCCAACAAAATCATAGAAAACATATTTTACACACTCGTGAAGGGGGTGTAGTGTGGTGTGACGTTGCTTTAAGGGCGTATACCCATAACACGATAGGGTTCCATATGAATTCCATGAAATAGGTAACGGCGACGGAACAAGAAAGAGGGCAATAAACCGCAAACAAAAGGAATATAAGCGCGTCACCGGTATTCATAGATATGTTCGCAGCATACCGGTCACCAGGATGACTTCTGGTTCTGGGACGAACGGAAGGAAGGAAGTCCATTATGATGGACCGGGGGTGAGGAGTGTGAGCCAGTGACTTGCATAAAAACCTCTCTGGAGGGCATTTTAAATTAAATAAAAACAAAAGAAAAATGCCAATAACACGGGACAAACAGCTGGAAATGAGTCCAGTAATCCCATCAAGATCTTTTTTTTTGTTCATTTCTCGTTGATATTTCTCTTATTAGCGCTGCTGGGGCGCGCGTACGAGGGGTCTCTCAAAGGGAACGGGGATGTGAGTGATTTTGCTGTGATATGGCCGATGGACACGTTGATTGCGCCCGAACTCGTGCGAACTGTGCTGTGACTGCGTCGAAACCCGACAAGAGTGATGAAGTGATTTGATTTTGATCGGGTGACAGAGATAAAACCCCACGGAATTGATGTAATGTTCTGGTCGACAAAGATTTTTGTAACACAAAGAAAAGCAAAAATCATTTCCCCGGATAACGGAATATAAATTTTGTAACTGTTAAATGCCTTCAACTGTTTTCTGTACAGTTATGTAGAGGAATTCACAAATTTTTATTATCCAAGTAGGACGAACGCCTAGGTTTATTTAATTAGTAAGAGGTGTTTTTTTGAGGCACTAGCCAATTACATACTCGTAGATTATAATTGACCTCAAAGAGGTCTCGAAAGCAAGGATAAGGAATATATTTCACTTTCTGAATTCCACAATAGAGCCTATTAACCCTTTGCGCCCTGACTTGTGCAACGTTAAACGTGTGGGTAAGGCAGCGTACTTTCTATTACGAAGCACACTACTTACTATGTTTTTTTTTTAATATCTCTGGGCTTACAAGCATTGTTGGTATCGCATAAATGCGTTTAAAATCATATACATAGTATAATCTTAGGAACACAGTAACTTTTTGACGCACAGTGGGCCGAAAACCCAGTTTATTAGTGGGCAAAAGTAATAACTCCACTCCTAGTTAACAAACTGCCTTATTCTTATAAAGGGGTGCTGACTCCGTGTCTGGGTAACTTACCTATTAATTACCGGGTAATTGTATATTTATAGGGTTGAAGGTGTGAAAATTGAGGGGTGGTTTTTCAAAATTCAAGTTTCACATGTTTTCTATTGTTTTTCAAAACTAACTAAACCCAAATTTTTCACCCCTTCAACGCTTATACACCATTTACACATGGGCATCAATCAATTCCATGAGCGTGACGTCACGAAAGACGAAGGAAGAGGAAGAAACGAATTAGTAAAGAACCAAATTGTGTCTGAGGCTGTAAAATATACGCCAGAAAGGGATTTCGATAAAATATTCATCCATTTTAGTGAATTATCATGTACATATCTATAAAAGGGACACCCTATATTCTCTACACAATAGATAATATCTATTTTTACCCTACAACCATCCGAGATTAAATTGGACTATCTAACTTTTGCAAACTTTTTTATCCCTTGCTATTATACTAATACATCAACAAAAGTTTGAATTACGTTGCAAACTTCGCTGAGCAACAACATCAGCCATAAAATTGTTTTGACTTTAAAAGATTAATTAAGTTCGCCAAAAATAGCTCATTAATTCCTATAATAAACCAGAGCAGTGCTTAAATTCCGCCGCTTCTTCCCTTATGGGGGGAAGTGAAAAACACGGCCAAAAACTCCCACCCTCTATTCTATTTGTCCTTTGTACAGCCTGAAAGGCTTTCCGCTCCAATCAGTCGAGATAAATAATTCAAAAAATTATCTAATTACATTGGCCCAATCTCAATTAACCTCGGCGGCAGTTTCAGAATCTTTTGCCTCGTTAAAATTTTATCAGCAGCGTCACCAATTTCTAATTTCCATCCCATCAGGAGAACAAGCTCTGGAAAGTAACCTTTTCTGCTTCGACGGTATTAACTATAATGCGATTAACCTTGTCCTTAAAAGCATGTGCTTAGTTGGCAAGAACCCGCGCCAGTCGAGCAAAGTAAGCGAAGTAAAAAGACGAGATAAGACAGCCGGAGCCCGTGCGAGGCTGGTGACTCTTTTCACTTTCTTCCTATGTCAATGGTAGCCGGCTACTGCTATACACCTAGCGCCCTCTGTCCGCTCTCCCCGGGGGCATGTACTTCCTGACAACTGCTTGGGTCGTCTTGGGCCTTATTGTCGTGCACTTCTTGATGAGGCCTCTAAACATAGGAAATACTGTCGTCAATGAATGACTCAACCCTTTCGGGTGTGAAGCGCACAATGTAAGCAGACCAAGTAGATTCTTGAGGGCTTCGAGCTGTGTATTGAAGATAAAAATGAAAGTTGCAAAGGTACTTGACACGTGAGAGTGTACAGAAATACCCCTCCAAACCCCGCGGCTTTTTGTGTCATCTGTCACAAGAGGGAGATGAGCTAGAAGATGATGCAAGTTTTGGAAGGAAATCAATTTTTTAACCATAAACGATTGACTATGCTATATGATGGATCTATTGAATTTCTTTTTTTAATTTTCAAGCCTTAGACTATATAAAAAATATTTAGTAAAGACTATATATAACTAGCCACAGCATCGTAGTCAACCTTTCGAATATTCTTGAACTGTTTGCGAAAATCATATAAAGTTTGCATCTCAAGATTCTAATAGCTTATAATGTAAAATATCATGTACTCGTATATAATGATGTATATAAAGTTTTTGTCAAATAAAAAACTCCAATCAAAAAATATATGCAATGACAGAAAAGATGTTTACAATATAGTCGTTTAAAAACCGAAAAAAAAACTAAAAACTATATGTAGAACTAAGTGTTGCTGAAAATCCGAAAATAACAGTAGATGTTTATAAAAAACTAACATACAAAAAGTGACTCCTCAAAACATTTAAAAAAGGACTTCAAGGCTATAAAATATACGATAGTAAACTAAGAATTAGATCCCCGGAATATGGAGTTTCAACAAGACGGCGCCACTTGTCTTACAACAGCGAAAAAACATTCAATCTTTCGAAATTGAGATATTTGGTGATGGAAGAACTTCTCTGGGAGATACAGGCAATTGACAGCTTAGCAATTCTGCGAGTTTACACTATTAGACAATTTGGAGTTAGAACGGAAGATCCAGTAATGGCACAAACCAAACATTCTGTCGCATTTTACGGAATTGGAATAGTGGATATGAATAAAAAATGTTGTAAATACTAAATAATGCTTAAACTTGAGTATTAGTGAGTATTATCAATGAAATGCTTTGAAGTATTCGTTGATACGAATGTTTTTGAGTATAATCAAGTATCTACTAACTAATGTTTATATTTGATCGAGCATTTTAGTTGATGCTAGCTGGTACTTATAACGCTTGAAGTATTATCAAAAATTATCTAGTATTTTCTAGTATAAAGTAGTTATTCCTCGAATATTATGACAGAACAACTCATGTTTTAGTTTTCACTGAGTAATTGAAATTTGTAGAAAATATGAGTATCTGCTAGAAAATAATTCTATATGTATGTATATTAGGGTGATTCAAATTTTTTTTCTTTTTCTTCAAACAGGTTCAACTGTTTCTAGGACAGGAATGAAAAGTCCTGGCCCAATCTCAGCTCATAATATCAATATTTACTGGTGGCTCATCGAACTTTCTTGTTTTCCATAAGAATAACATGGGAAAGAATGCATCACTAGACGTTTTTGTCTGTATCTCGTGAAAAAATGATCATACATGAATGGGACCAATTTCATTAGAAAGAGTATATAATTTTCTACGAAAATGTATTCTTGCATTTTTTTCGTAAAGTTAACATAATATTAGTTTATTAGCATTCAAACTCGAGGCATAAATTTAAGATTGAGGAAAAAAACGATTTTGTGACTTCCTCAATGAAACTATGAATATTATTGGTTAACCTATTGAACCTATGCTCTTTCTAATGAAATTGGTCCCAATCATGTATGATCATTTTTTCACGAGATACAGACCAAAACGTCTAGTGATGCATTCTTTCCCATGTTATTCTTATGGAAAACAAGAAAGTTCGATGAGCCACCAGTAAATATTGATATTATGAGCTGAGGTTGGGCCAGGACTTTTCTCTCCTGTCCTAGCAACGATTGAACCTGTTTGAAAACGAAAAAAAAGAAAATAAATAAATTTGAATCACCCTAATGTATATATATATCATTATTGTGATTTTTTGACTTAATTCAATAAGAGTAATGTGGAGTGGATGATTACACAATTTCTTGGTGACTCTACCGAAAAAAGGAGTGCAGCTCTAACAAATAAGGAGAGGATAGAAATTCTTTTGCAGTAGAAGATTCCTGCTTTCAAATAAATGTTGGTGCAGTTAAAAGCTGCCATCAGTCAATATCAAAAACCTTGAAAAGGATGTCAAACAAAGTGGCCCAAAAATTGGATCTTCGAAGAAATAGGTTCCTAACGTATTAGGTGCTATCGATTGTAATCATGTACGAATTATAAACTATCAGCTTTGTCCAAGCTACAAATAGCAGAGCTATATCTGTTATCATCATTTGGTTCTGTTAGTACGACCAGAACCAACATACAAAGTGCAGAACAAATATTCTTATGTTACACACATAAAAAATGATGTGATTATACAAGGATTTTTTGAGCGCATGCATTAAATATGGTAAGTCTTGATAATATTTAAGCACATGCGATTAATAGGCTTATAGATACCATAGTTAGTTATAGAATTATTGGTTTGTAGAAGACTTAGACTCCTTAAGTTACAAAAGTTAACCCTCAATAAGAATTTAGTTTTAAAAAATGGCGAACCAATATTACCAATTATTGGCTTGGCAATTTGATTCTGTGTTATGAACATGTTTTATTTAGTATTAGCATTATTTAGAATTTACTCAGATTTCTATTCATACGACTCTGACAAACGCTTTCGACTGATTTCGTTTTTTCTTTGGGGTATGAAAAACTAGAAATTTAAACCAATTAAGTATAATTCCCACTTTCGCGTAAAACAACAATTCCACGAGAATTAGTCATGAAAAGATGTTCAGATTATAATCATGCAAACATGGAAATCATTTTACACCCTCACTTCACAATGCCCTTCGTTACTAGAACAGAAAATAAATAAAATAAACTCTGGCGAAACAGACACATGCTGAAAACATTTTCCATGGAAATTCGAGTGACTGACAATTTCCGCGGTGTATATTTAACTCGCACGATAAGATCCGAATGCCCGCCCCGCTGGCCCCTGCCCGACCGGTTGCGTTCCGATGAGTGCAATTAAAATATTTAAAATAGCTAAAATGAAACAATTGAGAATGCAACCGGCAACGCAGCAAGCGACAAAACAATTAAACCAAGGAATTTCCATATAGGCCTTCGGTGCGCGCAGAAATCTATTTCCTTTCCGGTGCTCCAGTGAAGTGATGGCGAATAATTAGTCAAACAAAAGCACGGCCAAGTGATAAATTGTGCTCCGCTGAGCCGCTCGTCGTCATTTTCTGGGGAAATGGAAAAAGAAGCAAGCGGAGTCGGTTCGCGTTTTATTACGACTAATTTTGGTGCCATTGTACAGTCTGCACAATCTGGCCACGAAGGCGCGGGGATTCGGCGCAAATCTGAGGTCTGGAACCCGACATTCGATCGGTGGTGTATTGAAAAATTGAAGGAGTTGAAGCAGTGTAGGCTTCTTCTTATGCTACTTCTTATAATTTAAGAGGTATGTTTGTGCTTTTTATGAAAAATATCGACGATTTCAGATTTGTTGTCAGTTCAGTTTTCATGGTAGTTGCCGCCAATGCAGAACTGTGCCGCGAATCGGTTTCCGATTTCAAAATATATGAGGCCATTGCATGCCGCAAGGTCGATCATACTCTAATGAACAACTTTCGAGTTATAAAGATACCTTGACGGTGGGAGAATTTTAATTGTTTGCAGAATCCAAAGACTTCGTTGTGTCATTTGTATATTGTTGGAGATGAAAAAAAATGTCAGAAAATAACAAAGATTTCTATACATATGAGGATATATCAATTAACAAGTTACAACAAAACTATTTGTCAATTATTAAAGTCGAAGACGGACGAAACATATTTATGTACATACTCACTATAAAAGCATATTTTGCTTCATTTAGATATGTAAATCGAGAAATTGACGCATCTTATCAAAAACTCGGTAGAATACAGTAATAATAACAAGCAAGGTTTTTATACAAACATAAGCACTCAGTAATTTAATCGTATCGTGAGTGTATTTAACTATCTAGAATTTTAAGCTGAGTTCATATGAATCAGGGCAGAAACACAATTCCAGCTTTTTCAGCCAGCTTTAACCCAATCTGTAGCTTTATCGCTGTAAAGTTCTATAAAACAAAACAACATCTTGTGCAGCAGCTTAAGCATTTGCCACTGTTAAATTGTTAAGGGGTGAAAGTTAGAAGTGCCTGTACCTCCTTCTATTGTTAGATATATGCAAACAATATATATAAAAATTTTATTTATCTGTACAAAACTAAGAATAGAACATGTCAAGTCTTACAGATTACCTGTAAAAAATGACACAAGCCAGTTTAAATTTCAACTAAGAGCAAAGCTGCCTTTAAGCTTCAAGCCAGCTTAAAATCTCAAGCTGCAATTTCGTATTGCCGTATTGAGTTTTATTGGTTTAAATTTCAATCCAGCTTAAAAGCAGAATTTGTGTTTCTGCCCTCAACTAGAAAACATGCCTTCGGCAATGTGTCAACTCAGCTTTTGAAAAGGAAATTAGTATGGTAGTTTACTTGAATCTATAAATCTTACTCTTATGTACAAATCACACACTTTATTTTAACTTTCTGAAAATATCTGTCAATGAAAAGCAAATGTCATGAATTGGCGCAATCGATATTTTCGAAAACAGTAAACAATGCTGTAGTAAAAGGAAAATATTCGAAAAAACAAATTGGTAACCAGCTTTAGTCTAGAAGAAGTTAAAGATAGTGTTAAACTTAAGGCTTATATGAAGGTTAAAATTATTGTCAAGAATAATAAAAGGCGATTTTTCGCCAAAAAATCTTAAAAAAGCTAATTTGGTCAATCTAAAAAGACAGACATTTTAATAGAATCAAAAATAATATTGGTGAATACAAGAAACTTATAAAATAAAATAATAAAAAAGAAGTTATCTAAAATGTTAATATGACTCATACAAATTTGAATTAATTTTGTGAGCAAGTTTTGTACTTTTATGGATCCCTTAATATCGTCGAATTAAGAGCGCTATAATACGCAATCTTACAACACGCTACAAATATTGGGAGACTTTTTTATATAACGCGATTCTTGTACAACGCGCAATACAACAAAAAGTGGGATATAGCGGAAGAATACTAGCGAAAGTCAGCGTTTGGGGATGGACTTAAAATACCTAAGTATGTACGTAGATAAATAGAATATATAGAAAATAAAATTGAACATGAAATAGTCTTTCAAAAAATGTTATTTATATTATCCGTATTATACGAGGTAAATTCTCGTATAACACGATTTCCTACAACGTAACTACTGCATTGTCGATATTAAAAAATGTTGAAGTCCATAATATGGCATATCAAAATAAAAGTTTTAAAAAGTAAATTACAAAATATATATGGATTAATCCTAGTCTGCTCAAAGTCGTTTATTACTGAGGACATACTAAGATAAGAGCGTATATAACCCACAAACTATAAAATCACCTAAATATTGTTTAGTTTAACTCTAAATTTACTAAGATTAAAAGAAAATAACAAGAGGAATCTGCCCTTTACACTTTCGAGAGGTTAATGCATTCAATCTGCATTTTTTTAATTTAAAAATTAATGAACGATTTCCAAAAGAATCTCTCTATTATGTTTCCCTCATAAGCCCAACCCGCATCGATATTAATTAAGTTATTTATTTTCGTTAGCAATTCAAAAATGAACCACGCCACCATACCCTCTAATTATAGTGACGCCACTTTTTAATCGATCACTCCACGACATATGAATCAAGCCACTCGCACACAGCCATCGATACCCACAAAGACCTCATGGCGTGAAAATTGGTGTTCCCATTAAAAATTACACAAAAAAACAATAACACCGCCATGTCCTGGTGGAAAAAAGTTCTCGTAAATAAATGTAAATGAAGCGAAACGGGCGATATTTTATCAGAGCACTCTGATATTTCTGCTGGCTAAGGGAATTATGGACTATCGGGATTGCTGGGATCTGGCAATCACGAGGGTCTGGCTATAAAGAGTCCCGGTAATGGGTGAAAACGGGAGAAAAATGACTGTGATAAATAATTGTCTCGAAGGGTTTTTAATTACTAGACGACGGTCCCCCCACGTGAGCTTTGTGGATTAGTTTTCGGGGTCAGTGGGATTTTCTTAGTATTATCCTCTTTTCGATTTTTGTACACGTTTTCCTCGTGACCATTAAAAGAAACAATAAAAAGGTTTAACGCAGCAGGGCAACAATATTTTGTTAATTTTATCTCCATACATATAAATACAATCTTCTAAATAAAGTCTGAGTCACATTCGAACTTAATTAAGATTGAAGGCATCGCAAAACGTGACCTTCACTGATAACATTCGGTAGAATTTCGTAGCTATTTTCAGTAAATGATTTTTTCTTGGAAGTTATCTGTTTGGGTGTTTTGGATCCTTTGTTTCTGATCTAAATTTAAACGAAAAAGTTTCGGGTTGTCTTTATCGCTGTCAACGTTTTTAAACATTTATACTGCAAAACACTTTAATCATTTCGAAATTAAATTCGAAAATTATAAACTTTTTCGAAAAAAAGCTTTTAACGTCTTTTTCAAAATCAAACGTACATGACCAAACATTAGGCTTTTATGCATTTAAAATTTAGGACCCTTTTCAACGCTTTAAGGCCAGGTTTTTCTGCTTTACAATTTGATTTCTTAATTTTTTTTATAATTATGTCTTAAATTTATTAACATAGTTTCATTTTAAGTATTTCTTCGTCGTATTTCTATATGAGAAATTTCTAAATTTAACAAAGTAAAAATTGTCTTAAGGGAGGAAAATTTATTTTTAGAACTTCATATTATTTGTATGAGAAATTTTTATATTTAGAGACTAATATGAAAATATTTTTGTTGTCAACTATTTTGAAATACGCCCTTATAAATAAAACTTTGAGTACGTACCAGCGCGTACTAATGCTCAAGAGCATTCTCTAGTATCTTAAGTTTTCTCAAGCATTCGAGTATTATCGAATAATGTCCAGTATCGACTCGATAGAGAATTAAAATGTCCTAAACACGCCTACGACATGCCGATTGCAGGCCTACACACTGAAGTTATTTCCAGCCGGAAAATTAACCCGAAGCTGGCAGGACGCCTATATTAGAGCCTTAAATTGTGGAAATTTAATTTTCAGTCGCTTATATTGGGCGTGGGTCAACCAATTTTTAAGAATTGCCTGGAAGCCAACGCACCTTTGTGTATTTTAAAAAAATGTTCAATGCCTGCTAAAGACTATATAAGGTTCAAAATTTTTAAAATATAGGAAAAAGTTTTGTTTTGGATATTTCCATAAAAAAAAAAGGTAGACGTAATAATTCCTGGGCTTCGGTATACTTTTTTTTTAATATAAGTTCACAGGATAATCTGTTCTTTGAACATAGTTTTTTCGAGAACGACTTTGTTCCATGGTCTTTATGGTATTTTACTATGAAAAATAAATTACGAATACACTAACCGTAAATGCTTAAGCACGTGTAATCTACGCAATGACCAACTTAAAAATGCTTGAATATAAATATAGTTAGTTGAATATGTTCTCCTTATTTTCAGAAACTAGAGAATACTAAACGATGCTGCAAACGTTGCGTTGTTGAGGAAATACTTAAAATATTATGGAAACATAGCAGAATAATAGAGACTGCTCAAATTCGTTACAGATACTAGCAAATGCTAGTAGAAGCTCAGGCTTTGTTTAGTAGGTACTAGAGTATAGCTAGTACGTACTCAAATCTTTCCTAATTTCGGAACTTTATTGTTCCCAATTTTTGTTGAAGCGAATTCGCAACGAACTTCAACTTCACCTCTTCGTGCCTACTTTCATTTTTATTAATTTAGTATAGAATGATAGTTTTAATTTCTCTTTTTTAATTTCGAAATGCTGTCCTATTCGATTTTGAAATTCTTTTAATATAGTAAAACTATCATCTTTAGATATTTAGATGTTAGAATATTCGATTTCCCTCAACTGTAGCACCGAGGGTAAATGCAAAAAGCCCTAGCAAGAACATTTGCTTGGTACTAATTTGAAGCAACATGTTATCGATTAAAATTCCAATGGGGAACTTACTTTTGATATTTATCCTAAATATGAACAGGAAAGGGTAAGATTTTGTCATAAATTTGTTTGTACTTTAGTGAGTAGATTTTACGACTCTCGGAAAAATGTGGTACAATCTTATCTTTGCAAGGGACAGCACCCTAACTCCCTAACTACCTAAGTATCTCGTTATCCATATGGTTGCATTACACAGCCTAAAATCGTTAAGGCTCCCTCATCATTTAACACCCATAAAATCGGGATCAGTGATCTTTAGAGGTTTTTAGGGCTGAGGGATATTTGTACATAGATGAAAACAAAAAACATTTTATGAAATAATCCTTCCCATATGTTTGGAATGCAATGCCCCATAAAATTGAAATTAAAAAGCAGTTTAGTGCCGCTCAGCTGAAAATCTTGAGAGCCCTAATCAGGGTTTTGAGGCGGTTAAAAGGTGAGCGATCGCGTTAAGGGAAAAAAACGGGTTTTATGAAAACAAAAAATGTCTCAACATCAGACCGAAGCGCACAAATCATGGAAAATCCGCCCAATCTATGCACAATCACGGGGCCCTGCCCCGCTTGAGTATAAGATTTGCTTTGTGTTTTTTACGGAATCACTATTCCAGGCACCTCGAGGAGAAGAACGGGAGCAGACGGGCAGACGAGCGGATTCCCTCCCGGGAAATTGGGAAACTATATAGATTTATCAGCATAGAAAGGAGGCGAGTAAAAAAGGCAAGGCAGCCAGTGCTAGTGCACGCGAGAGGAGGAATAGAATCATTCAACTGACTGGCGAGGCGAACAGCTCAGCTCCTGTCCTGTGGGACTGACAAAAGTCGCAGGTTGCCAGATTTCCTGTGCTCAGGTCGAGCCGGGCGGACAGTTGCCCATATTAAGCGAAAAAGTAGAAGAACTGGTTGCGCCCGAGGAGCAAGTCACAGGCAGGCGGAAAAAATCAACCGCGGACATCGCGCTCCGCGGGTTCTTCTTGTTTTATTTTATGATTTTCCCTTCTATTTTTTTTTTTTCTGTAGGGTTCAGCCGTGGGATTTGTGTTTAGTCATTTTGCGGTTTGACTGAAGCGATTCGTGTTCGTCCTACACGTCCTCCACATGGCGAAAGCATAATTGGTATAACAGTTAGAAGGGTTCCGCGCGGGCGTTGTTTTATTTATTTATTTTTTATTTTTTTTTTCGCAGTTTTCATTTTTATTGCGCCCGTTTTACCAGTTTCGCTTGTTTGTGTGCTCGGGCTTGGCAGCTGCCTGCCTTTTCGTGCAATTAATTAAGAGGAAAAGATGTGCTTCGTTCCTTTTGTTCTCTTCCTAATTTCTTTTTTTTTTTTTCTTCTCCCGAGCCTAGAACGTCATTAAGGCCACACTTAGCGCAGATACGAGAGGCTGTGTAATGTGTGGTGTGTGGGTGAGACAGCAGATCAATCTGGCCGTCAAACGAGGGAGGGAGAAGGACAACGGGGTACTGTACTGTGATGTGTTCCCGAGGAATGAAAACGGGAACGAACGAGCGGCATACAACCGTTAAACAAATCAAAAAAAAGGGGAAGCCAGAGAAACTTATAGATACACAGCGGTGCATGCAGCAGGAGGATCACACGGGAAATCCAAGATGGCGGCTGGCCAAAGGATATAATTTTCGGTGGATTGATTTTTTTTTTATTGCGTATTTGTGGGATTGTTTTCGGGGGTGTGATTTTCGCACTTATATTTTATATTATATTTATTATTCCGCGAAAAAATTAAAAAAACAGGGCGCGATAATCTTACCTCGTATTTGAGTCCAGCTAACCGCAGCCATGTCTCCACCTTAAGACAATATGGTGAAAGTGACGGTAGCAGAGGTGTACGCGAAAACTGGTACAAGTAGATCACGTCCTTTTCGAAATTCGTTTTATGAACGGAATATTTAGGGGGAGCTTCCTGTTTTGTGGCGACCGTACTATTAGCGGCCCCATCATGATTTTCTGCGTTCTTTGCATCCGCATTGGCGGCATCACCATCAGCCCCAGCACCGGCAGCGGTCTGTCCGTCAGCGGCATTATTTGCTGCTGTATCATTTGCGTTCGCCTTTCCATCATTCGCCGCCTTTCCGCCATCCTCCTGAGGCTTATTTTCAGTCCCTTGAACGGCTGGCGAAGTTTTGTCCTCGGTAACGGAATTCTGTTGGTTTGTAGCTACTTCGGCTGCCATTTTTATTTCGGTTTGTTGTTTCGATTTAAATTTTCAAAATACTTCCGGATTTAACGTGCGATAAAACTGTTAACAAATCACTGCGAGAAAAATAATTCACTATGTTTTGTTTCAATTCAATTTTTTTATATAGAACAATTCACTATATAATTCTGTTGTTGCGGAAATATTATTGCACAAATATTTAAAAAAAGGGCCACAGTTATGGAAAGATTGTCGGAAAAAAATCGGCTAGATATGTTCCACTCTTGCACACAGCAAAATATTCAAATATTATTAATTTTTTCCACACAAATATATATCATATATATATATAATATATCACTCTGAAATTAAAAGAATCCCAAGAGTTTTGCACGCACTCCCTTCAGACGACGCCGAATCTCTGTCGCTGCTGCCGCAACTTTTTGACTCGAGTAGTGCACGGCCTGGAAAATTGGAACTTGTTCCTGTTCTTCGGCTGCTGCTGCTGCTTCTTTTCTTTCTCCTTAATTCCTCTTCTTTTTTCCACTAGCTAGGCTGGATGGCTACTTCTTAACTTTTACACACCTCTTTCAGCTTGCGATGCTCACACCAAACTGACTGCGACTGAATCGACTGGACAACCTCAGACTCGCTTGCTTTGCCTTCGCCGCTGGTGAGTGCTGGCTGGTGGTGCTGCTGCTGAACCGACCTGGCTTGCTTCTTCTTCGCGGGGTGCTTCGCTTCCCCGTCTTCCCTCCTTTTCCTTTTGTGGCCTTTGGAGTTGATGATGGCAGTTTTACACCAGCGCCCGGTTGGTGATTCCAACATATCGACACAAGCGAGACAGCATCAATCTCCCCAGCCTGAAGCCCCGCTATCCATCTCCCTCTCACACCGGGAAATTCTTCTTCATCCACCAATCTCCCGGTTTTCTCTCCCGTTTTTGAACTGAGCTTCGCTGGAAGAAATCACCAAAAACCACCGTCGCACTTCTCTTCTCCAGGGTCGGTTCTGATTTTTTGGGTGCGGGTCATGGACGACGGCAGCAGCAGCAGCGAGCGGCGGTAAGATGCACTTTGTTGCGCGGTGTTTTCGTACGCTTGTGGGGGTGTTTTGTGCTTGTTAGGCGGCGAAAAAGTTTCGCCCTTTTCCCTTTGATTACTGTTATTTCAAGAAGGTGCTTCATTAAGGCTCTTTTCGGCCTTCTTATTTACGTCTGATGAGCGATTAATTCTGCTGCACTTTCTTCCCCCTATGGAGGAGTTCTCTTTTCAGGATCACATACAGTACCGTTATATTATGCGATGCTGAGATGTGTGGTTGCAGCGGTTGCAGATTATACAGCGGAAAGAAGCTTTCAAGGTTTTTTTGGTTTTACAGGTAATTATTATTATTTTTTTTTTGTTTCAAGTATATAATTTTTGTTTTTTACTCTCCTTATTTTTATTTCAGATATAACCACGAGGTAGTAAGAAATTAGGGGATGTAAAGTTATAGCACTGAGCAGTAGTAAGTAAAGGTTTTGGGCCTCAATAGCTCGGTTGGTAATGCGACGCGCCGGCTGCAAGCCAGCAGGGCGCTAGAGGCTGTGGATTCAGTTCTCACCAGAAACCCTGGTCACAAAAAGTGGTATCACAATGGGCTTCTAATGGCCTAAGTGTGTTTCGGACAGCCAAATCAATCTACAAAGGTTGGAACGAAAGACTTAACTGCATTCTGCTATTTACTAACACATATCCGGCTGGATGACGCAAATTCGTCATTTCACCAGCAGCCAAATAACGTACAGTAAATTATTGAATCTTATTTTCGTTTTAAATCCAAATAAATTAAAGTGAAATGTTTACCAAAAAGCGATTCCTTTAACACGTTTACTGTCACGACTTTTTTATGGTGCGCTCAAGCTGCCACAAAAAAATGTCCATTATTCTTAGGATATAATGATAAATTATTAAACAATATGATGAAAGACGGGCATATTCTTATCAACAAAAATGTGTATTTCTCTAGTGGTCGGTCGCGACCACCATAGCGCTGCAGTACACTTTATTATCTTACGAGATAATATTGCGCAGATAATCGCTAACACAATGTCGGGATAAAGATATTCAAATTTCATGTCTATCAAGAATATCTACCAAGATAAAATTACGCCATGAAATTCAGAAGTAGAAAGGCTGAGTAATGTCTAGTACGGAAATATTGTAACACAAAAAGAGCTACTACATATTAAAAGGATTCCGACGGTCAAACCCATGTTTGTTTAGTTTTAAGCCACATTGGAATATTTAATTTTTTATGTAACGATTTAATAAAAATTTTTGTTGTTACTATAGCACACTTTTTATAAAAAATAAAATCGATATTAGAGTAAACCAAATTAAAAAAGCGCGACATAGAGAATATGGACTCACTAAATCCGTAATTAATACAGTGAGAGGATGTTTGGAAGAAATCATTATTCCCCAAAGAGCGTGTAGAAGAAATCCAGCCAGAATTAAGAACTCCCCGAAGACAATCAAAAACAAAAACAGTTCTGGAGTTGTTTGGCATGATTTTGAATAAATGTTAAATAACATTACCACTGGAGGTTAAAGAATAAACTAACAGTTATACAGAAGCATTTTCTACGTACATAAATGAATGGAGCTCAATTATAAGAGGAAGTGAATAGTGCCCCTTTATAAGAAAAAATATACGGAAGTAATAATAGCAACATACTTACTTACTTCTCTTTGCTTTATAGATACCATACTATACCAAACCGTAGAACCAAACGGCACCTTTATAAGCCAATAATTTTGGTTCTAGAGATTCTAGAGAATAAAGTATAAAACGGATCAAAAACTTCTGTTTTTTTTAAAACCTGCTAACACTTGCGTTTCACCACCGTGACAACGCCCCAGGGTAGATCGATCCGAACAATTCAAGTGGTACATTTATACCTTCCGTGAACAAAGGGTAATGATTTCACGCATAAAAACGCATAATGTGAGAGAGAGGGTCTTTTGGGAAAAAGGATCATAAATGAGTAGACCTTTTGCAAGGATCTTACCTGAAGAAAGAGTAACAAAAAGGTATACTCATGCAGCGACTTTTTGAGAACAGAATAATAAAATATCGACTACTCTTCCAAGCGGCGCAAAGTAAATAATCATAACCTCCAGTGTAAAGGACAATTAGTCGGACGAGGATCACTTAAGAGGACTTGAGGGTACACTCATTCATTCCTGTGATCTAATATTTATTTGCCGGCAACAAAATCTTTCTCTAATCCATTCGCACTTATACGCATCCTTTATACCCGGTAAACACTTTTCTTGTTGATACGACTAACCACGAGAAGACAGCAAATCTTAACATCAGCCATCGTTCCAAGACAGGCTTTTTCCTGCTTCGCTCCTTATAATAGGAATCTTTTGAGGAAACGTTGTTTCAATATTAGAACAGAAATATGTGAGATCAAATGTTTGTAGCATTCGTAATTTTAAAACGTGACTTCTTGCCTATACTAAGAGATAAAAATAATATGTTTCAATCCCACACCCTTAATTTCAGTACTGCTCTTTCTGTTTTGAGGAGAGAACTAAAGGAGACGACTTCCTATAGAAAAAGCATATTTATGAAAGAGTAGCCAAAAATTTTCGCCATTTTGAGTTTTCAATGGTTCTGATAGAGGCTTGGCTATTTAGATCATAGAGAATATGATTGGATGTAAGTTGGTTTAGTTGAAGCAATTTTGTGATGTGGTGGAAGCCTTCTCTGTTATAGTTGCGCGTACAGTTCAGGCGGATATTTTCATCAAGATAGAAAAGGGGCATTTGTCACGCGATACCCCTATTTAGGCTCTATTACGATGTGGTATTACCTGAAAAATTATTTGAAAATCTCTTTTTTCCCCATGAGAGCTAATTTTGAGAGGGAAATGCTTCACTTACGTACACGGATTTTTCACGGTATGTCCTATCAATTCTGTGATCTAAGATTGTCATATTTTTGTAAACAAAGAGCTGCGAAGTGAGATTTTATTAATTTTTCCACAAACAAATGTTTACATAAGTCCAATAATTAATATTGATGTGCATTTATTTTTAGCTTTTAATAGATAGTATTATATGTCCTGACAATAGCAAAACCAAAGCAGGTGCAAAATTAAATGCCTGGGCTTTTTACTCGAATACAACAGCAAGAACAAACGTGCGAGATTGTCTTTTAACTCATTCAAAATGATTAGAAGTAAAAAACTTGCGAGAAATTCAACTCAATATTTCGAGTAATTGTCTTTGTTTACAACTGTCACATAAATGGAAATCTTGACGTAGTTACAAAAGGGAAGATTTTCCGCCAGTGAAATTTAAGACATACAAATTTTTTAACACCGCCCGTGGCACCTCGAGGAAAACAAGAAGAAGAACGCAAGTGGCTATACTTTTTTTCTAACAAGTCATCTCCTTTAGTTCTCTCCTAAAACGTTGTACGACAGTAAAAATTTGCCCGAATTTTCTGTCTGTATTGATAAAACGTCTGTGAGTCACAGCTCGAAATCGGTTATATCACCAAAAATGCCATCAAATGTCCAAATTATCTAATCTGCCTGCAAAATATGCCCCTCTTCCATTCCTACAACTTCCATGCTTCGTTGACCTTGAAGTTTCGCGGCTGTTCAAGAGTCAATCGTCTCGACCATCGACCATAACCCTAAAAAAAAGAATAAACTAAAATAAAATCAAAAATAATTCTCGTCCTCCACCGATTTCTTGCATTCGCTGGTCATTCATCTTGGCCGCCTCTTGAGAGGTCGTTATTCCCTGGTGGCCAGCCAAAGGTGTGGGTGTGGAATAGTGACCAACGGTCGGCGCAGGTAAATAAATCCCAGCGACAATTACTTCGCCGAACCGTTGACGTGACGGACACGGATGCAACGAGACACACAAAAGATCGCGCACAGCGAAATTAATTTTCAAAGTTGCGATTCCTCGCGAGCTCATGCGGCGCCGACACAGGGAAGTGCAATTAAGCGACGCGCGCACGTGTTCGCCATCTGTTGCTCCGAATGTTCCCGGTCCCGGGGTTTTTGGCAAATGCACTTCAGTTGATTATTTATCTTCCCCATCCAGATTTTATGAAGCTGAGATTTCAGCACGCTTCCAAAAATGCATTCTACCACCTACAGCGCCCTCTGCTACCTGATTTTGGCGAACTAAAGTATATAATAAAGTTCGACAAAATTTGTGGGGAATGATATCCGGATTTGCGGATGATTGCAAAGCAACTGATCGTAAATTTCATAAATATCTCCCGTACTACGTATTAGAAGCGGCGATTAGCTGGTATGCTTGCCTGACCTGCTTAAACAGCAGATGGTATATCCAATTGGTCTTCTGAGATTAAGGCAATAACGCGATTTTAATTAATAAATTATCTTCAGCTTGTCTGGCGATAAAGTTGTACGATTTTGTAATGGCTATAACTAAAATCTCATGGACACGGCACGCTGGTGGATTAAAAGAAAGAAGCCCTTTCATCTCTCGCCTGTGCTGCAATGTAACTGTAAAATGTGTATTGCGCGATTCCGTAGCGCGGACGTGGACCAAAATCTCGTAAAAATGATAAAAAATCTCAAGTACTCTCGCGGGGACCTAAGGTCTGCAGGAAGGCCCCACGAAACGATGGAGGGCATTAGATGCAACCGCGACGCGATTAATTGGTCAATTTTCGCCCGTCGATCGATAGCTCTCAAATTAAGACGGAATTTAAAGTGGTCATTAGCTGGTGCAGGCCCATAGTGAAAATGTCATATACGCGACGACAACGACTCTTTAATATGGTGCTGCCCACTGCCGGCCCCCGGTCTACAAACTTTCGAAACTGCAGACTCTGCTGCCTTGGCTCAAAAGTCCTAATCTGCAGAAGGGCGCCCACGCTTAGCCCGGATTAGCCACATACATAAAATCAATTGACTCTCGAGCTATGATGCATCCTCCGGGCATTTATGCGGAGTCACTGTCGACTCGTCGGCTGTGAGTGATAAGTTTACGACTTCCCTAATGAGCCCAACAGGCCCTGCAGGACAGATTCAAGCCTAGCCCAGTGGTATAAATTTTATGCTGCACTCTTGTTTATTAATGGGGCTCGGGTACAAGTCCACTTGTGCCCTCCTCAGACTCAGAAACCCCATCAGGACATGCAGGAAGAAGGGGACACCCTGTCCTGGTTCTGCGACGAGACTTTGTGTGTTCCTCCGCTAATTGCTATTGATCCTCTAGATGGAGTAATCCCGTCGAGCTCGGTGCTCGAAGGGAGCACCCGCCCAATCCAACTCGTATGATTCCCGAGGCTTTTCAGTGAAACTGCTCTCTGGGAATCAGGTCGGCAGCGACGACGGGCCGAGCCGGGACACAGACGGGCTGATTCTTCTCGAAGAGTGATTAAAGATGTACACCGAATTCCGGTGGCATAACAAATGGTCGTAGATGTCCTCCCCGGTCAGGATTATGGAGCTCGTCCGGGTTCTGCGAGGAATGACGTCGGAATTTATGGGTATTTCTTTTCAATTATTGTCTGCTTTCGGGGAAAAAATTGTTTTACGCAAGAACAAGGGGACTTCTGCTCTTTTTGGGGGTAAATAATAAGTTTTCCAGAGGGAAAACAAAATTGGGTCAGTTAGGTTTACACTAAAAATGAAAAATACTTCAAATAAATTGCGCTTTGGGTTTAGGTTCAACTTTTTTATACATACAAAGGTGGACCAATAAGTATCCATGTTAGGAATGAAGACGCAGGTTTTTCGCAAAAACTTTTTTTTTAATTTTCAAAGTAATCTCCTTTTAGGACTACATATACATTTTTCCCAACGTCCCTGCCATTTCTTTAACCTGTCCAAAAAATACGATTTGTTAAACTCCTCAAAATAGGCGACGATGATCTTCTCGTTTGAGCTGAATTTTTTTCCGCAAGTTACGTTTTCACGTTGTACGATGGATGCGGTAGCAAATCGTAGCGTACGTCATGCAATTTGTCAAATTGGATCGTGTCTCTTTCAATTTCTCATCGAATCGGTCCAATAAATCATTGTAGTACTGCTCCAAGATCAGGCCTCTTTTCTACAAAAGGTCCATGAGGATTATTCCCCTCGAATACCAAAAAATCGTGGCCATAACCTTTTCAGCCGATGGACCTGTCGTTGCCTTTTCGGAGTAGATTTTTGCCTATTTTTTCAATTGTTTTGATTGTCGCTTGGTCCCTTGGTCTCTGGCATATCGTGACAGAACCAGGTTTCATCAACGGTGACGACCCGATGCAAAACCTTCCAAGAATTTCGCTTAGAGGTCCAAATAGTGCTTCAAAATTGATACCCGTATCTGCTTGTTGTCCACTGTGAGCAATGACGGCATCCATCGAGCCGACAGCTTTCTCATTCTTAAATTATCATGTAAAATGTTGATTACTGTTCCGTACGACACGTTTATGACCTCTTTACATCTACTTCGCGCACTTTCGTTCGGCGATCAGAAGAACCATGTCGTGGACCGTTTCAACGATTTCCTCAAAAGCCACATCTGCGGCCTGGGTACTTATCATCAAAAAGCTATGTACGGCCACGTTTAAATTCGTAGAACCAATATCTCAAATTTGTTGATATACAGAGCGAACTTGGATCGCTTTTATTTCTTCGCACGTTTTTCCATCCATAAATAAAAAGCGACTGACGAATCTACATATATTGCTTTTTTGGTATTGTATGTATTTAAAAACGGCAAACACGTTTAATATGAATGGCTTTCAAATCAAAAGTAACCTATAAATCAGTCTGAAATTTTGTATGGCATAGTTTGAAAGATGGTAGTACACGATAATAATGCCAATCTTGCTCACGAACGTCAACTGTCTTCAAACACGGGTACTTATTGATCCCGCCTTGTAGATATTAAATATTTTATTTTCTACTTTATGTAACGCATAACAAAAAAAGGCCTCCTGATTATCATACCGAAATTTTTAAAGAATAAAAAGGACAAACGTATTATGTGGACTATAGAGACAAAAAAAATATTTACATTTAATACTTCTTTCTTCAACCTTAACTAAAATTGGTTTGACTTACTTCATTCAATCAAAACTTCGAAAACTCTGGTGGGTTTGGGAAAAGGTATTATAATTTTATCACTATTTACCTATTTTCAAGAATGAAAACTGCTGTACTCATAAAATTGTTAGATATTTATTCTAAAAAAATTCATTGATCATAATTCATAATTCAACGAATTCTGTGGTTCATATGTACTATGCAAATAGCGTTAGAAATAATTGGATTAGGTCTATCCCTGGGATCTTGGAACGATACGCTTGACCAAATCATGCAAATCACACACAGAATAAACCTACATACATATCCGGCTGATAATCAACTGGATACTGTCTATTGGGCTATAAAAGTTATTCGGTACGAAAGGCAAGTAACTCAATATGCTAATTTAACACTCACCCTCATTGGTGCCCTTCGGCATGCTTTTTTTTCGCCATCCCTGGTCAATTCTTTTGCATGATTTGGAATTAATTAATCGCCTAAGGCTCTAGACTCTAGAGCCTTCCACAGCTGTTAAAGGTCCCACCCACCGCCCGGGGATCGAATCAACTTGACTCGATAAATGTCATTAAACAAGTATAATCTTATCAGATTATCCCCGCTACTTCTGGATTCAATGAATTGTACAACGATGTTATTATGTAAAATACATACAATAAATTCTTCCTTTCATCAACTATGACCTTTATTTTCCCCACTTATAAAATATATAAACCACCGGTGGCCGCTCCGAGGAATTACCCACCTTTTTCTGGCACACACTCAATTGTGTGACAATTGCAATGGCCAAAAATTGGCATCGGACATCTACGTCATACCAGAAAAAAGTATGATGATAGCATACCGCTTGTGATGTAGCCCGCCTGGCTGAAGTGGTGCGATGCGGTGCTGCTTGTATGCGCTTGAAAGCTATAACCAATTTGAATGGGAGCCAAAGTCAACACAGAAGAGCGCCCGAACCCAGCGCCGAACTCCGCTGAAAGGAAGAAATGAGGACAAATGAGCCCTTTCCTCAGCAAAATTATGGTCAACGCCTGACTGCACACTCAGCTCGCATCGCAGCCGGGACCGGGCGATATACATATTTAAAAAAAAGTGTATAAAGAATAAAAAAAAAAAAAAAAAAAAATATTACCATTCTTTCCGGGGAGCAGGGCGGTAAGAGTACCACACTGCCCCGGTATGAAAATGTTGAAGAGCCGCCCGCCGCGCCGAATGGAGATTATTTTACATATGTGTGCGCGCAAACATCTATGTATGAATGTGTGCAAAAAACGGTCGAATTTGTGCAATTGCACCGTTCAGTCTTGCCCGTTAAACGTGGCAACGATGTCCGTCCGCCCGACGAATGCCGCACGCTCAACATAAATGCATGCATGCATGCATGCGGCCAGAGGTGGTGGGAAGGCTTGAGCGAGTGCATGCTGGCGCACACATCCCCACGCAAGCACAGCATATACCCGCACACAAGCGGGATGCTAAGGAAAAGCAAAATAAAATAAAAATACTCACGCTGTTCGTTGCTTGGCAACGAGGGTGCGGTCGGTTTCGGTCCTTTTCCCATTTTCCCATTGAACTTGGGCTTGATACGTGCGTGCGCTCTCGTTTGGGTTCCCCTCCCGCACGAATGGAGTTTTTTGGAAGATGGAAAGAAAAATCCTTTGTTCCGTTGTTTTCACCTATTCCACCTCAACGCCGGCGGGGCCGACGGAACAGACCTTTTCGTTTCGCGGCTTCTTCTCACGTAAACGACGGCGCCCCCGCCCCGCCTGCCTGTTTGCCGATTTCTGCTTCAATTTTCGCGAGTTCAATGCATGCGCACAATCGATAAAGCGGCGGCCACCGACGAACAGATCCATCACCATCGTCGCCGGTCATTGCATGGGCATGCGCGAAACAGACGGCTGCGCATTGACCATCTTTCCGTCTCAGTCATGCGCAGCGTTGCTGGAAGAATTTCATGTGTATGATTTCCTTGTCTTTCCAGTGCGACGTGTCTGCTCTCTTAAAAAGCTCGCCCAGATTGGTCCAGTCCAGAGGCAGTTTTTCTCTTTTCTCACAACAATTTTTATCCAGCGAAAGAAATTGCCGCGGTTAAATTTTGCCTGCCCCGCTTAATCCGCTAAAAGCTAAATAGGGAAAAAATCCCATTTTTTCGGTGTTAACAACACTACGGAACGCAGCAGCATCACAGCAAATATCAAAGCCAATTCTATTGGAAAAAGAAGGAAATTTCAAAGGGGAAGTCGAAATTGGTTCCCCTTCTTTTCTTACCGTTCACTAAGCAGTATTATCCCTTCCTTATGCCCCCACCCCCTACGTTTCCAGGTGATGAGTAAAAGGACTTTTCCGGCCGGAGCTGACGATAACGGCGGTTAAGGAATTATCCCAAGATGAGAAGATGACAAAAGCGAGCTCATCGATTTTTCGCTATCGAGCGCAGAAAGGAGCTGGCGATAAGGCAATGACCCCACCACCGATCGGCCAATTCCCGGACCTGGCCTGACCTTGTTGAGTCACTCTTCCGCCCTTCTTCTGCCTGCGTTCTTTCAATCGGTCACAATTGGAGTTGGCATTTTACCGGAAAATCCCTTTAGCCCATTGTCGTCGGGTCTGCATAAAAACTCAGCCTCAGTCCAGGGATATGATGAGACACGTTCGTCCGTCCCCTGGCCCAGCAACCCTTGGTATTAAAAGAAAGGGTTTTTTCTGTCGTTCCACTGCACGCCGCCAGAGTGACAAACGGCCTGCCAGCCAGCGCTGGGATTTGATTTATGCCTCCCTAAGGTGTGTCCACAGTTGATGTCGGGTGATCGCTGTGCGGTTGGAGGCCCGTCGCGTCGTGTCGCTTTCTACCGAATATGGGTGAGGTCGGCACGGGCGGCGGCAGCACAGCATAAAACGCTCGCTCAGAAAGGAAAGGACTTTTTGATGGATTTCGACCCTCTTTCGGTGTGCTCCTTCGAGAAAATTAATTGCTTCAGTGATGTTGCTGATTTCGCAGCTGCAGGAAGATTAAATTGCCCGAAATTGAGCCCTCGGGAGAATTCAGCGGACCCCGGGAGAGTCGTAATGGTTTAAGATGTCCCCAGAATAATGGTAATATTTCTGTTGTTGTTGATTTTGACGATATTTTGAATGAATTGGTCATCCATCCTCTAGCCATGCTATCTAGAAATTAAGTTCTTTCTAGAAAATCCTTAAAGGATTAGTAGACTTAATATCTAAGGGGTTACGCCTAGTTTAACCCATTAAAGCGCAAAACGAGGATTTTGTGCACGCAAGTTCAATTGTACGATTCGAATAGCAAATTGGGGCCAATTTCCTCCAAATTCATATATAAGGGGTTTTTGGGGCTGCTCTTTCAGAATCTGACATTTGTTTTGCATAAAAACTTCAAAAACCCTATTATTTTTTGGTTTTTTTCAAAAAAGTGCCGATTTTTTTGGGTCATTTTTCGTCTCAACGTCGATTATCTTGTCGTTGCTGCTATTGAATGATCATATAACTACCAGAAATCGCGGTCCGAATGTCTACACTTTCTCAAACCATGGTTTTGAATTTTTTTTTTCGCTTTGGTTTTTGCAAAATGGCCATTTTGTACAGCAATGTAATAAAAAACTTCGCGATTTTTTTACACGAAAAGAATCAACTTTACAAAAAAAATTTATATGACAAAAAGTGCTTATAATTAGCCAAGGAACACGTGTGAATTTTTTTGAAAGTTTTTTTTATGATAAAATTTGGTGATATTTTTACTCAAAAAGGACGAATTATATGAATAAATTATATATGATTAAAAGTGATTATAATTAGCCAAGGAACACGTGTGAATTTTTTCAGAATTTTCCGGAACATTTTTGGATTTTTCAAAAATTGGCCAAATCCAAAAAACCAAAAATAGTCCAAACAATTCTGAAAAAATTTACACGTTTTCCTTTGCTAATTATAAGTACTTTCTGTGATATAAATTTTTTTTGTAAAGTTGATCCTTTTCGTGTAAAAAAATCGCAAAAGTTTTTATTACATTGCTGTACAAAATGGCCATTTTGCAAAAACCAAAGCGAAAAAAAAAATTCAAAACCATGGTTTGAGAAAGTGTAGACATTCGGACCGCGATTGCTGGTAGTTATATGATCATTCAATAGCAGCAACGACAAGATAATCGACTTTGAGACGAAAAATGACCAAAAAAAATCGGCCCTTTTTTGAAAAAACCCAAAAAATAATAGGGTTTTTGAAGTTTTTATGCAAAAAAAATGCCAGATTCTGAAAGAGCACCCCCAAAACCCCTTATATACGAATTTGGAGGAAATTCGCCCCAATTTGCTATTCGAATCGTACAATTGAACTTGCGTGCACAAAATCCTCGTTTTGCGCATTAATGGGTTAATAGGCCGATAGTAGTCCCGTAGACGTATCACTTGTCGTAATTTACGACAAGCAGAATTCGGTATTCTTCTAGTCGACCAAAACTATGCTATAGCAATGTGGCAGGCAAATACAAGCAGGCATCAAGTTGAAGAAGAAAAAACCTAGTAGGCCCTGACTTTTATTGATTAAAAATAAAAATTGTAATATCCAGTCAGTCATTAGTAGGAACTAAACTAGATAAATTAATTCAAAACGTATTTTACTCGATGTTCATTCAAAGTTGGAAGACGGGCTTATCTTGTTTTTTAGTATTCTTAAAAATCACGTCATTTTCATGAACTCAATTAGATGTAACCCCTTAATTTAAGGGGTATCCTAATGTAAAATATTCAAAAAATAATTTTTTATATTACTTTCTGATAGTATGTATGTATTTGTAAGAATTAGCTTTACAAATTTCATTAAAAAATTGAAATTATTTTAGATTCTATAGAGCCAAAAAGTCGTCAACTAACACAACAGGTCTATTGTGTCTTTAAATCGTTCAAACTTTTATTTCTCAGAACGCTTTTTTTACCTGGCCTTGTGGTAAAATAAAAACTACTGGACCTATCTCCCAATTTTGTAAACGATGCTCTAGATATCAATGGCTATAGTCCGTAGTAAAATTATTATTATTTATTATTAATTTCATACTTTTTTAATAATAATAGGAAGACAAATCAAATCTATACCTAATGACGTTACATGAGAAATAATTCCAAAAATACCTATTTTGAAAGCTCTTTGTATGTAGAAGATAAATGCCATTAAATTAGGTCGACTGCTTGATGCTTAAAGGTAAAATTTTGATATCCTTTCTATTTCTTTACTAAGATAATATTCATTATTTTAGTATTTTTGCTACTTTAAATTTTTAAAAGGTTCGTGTGTATAGATAAATGCAAACAGGGGTATGTCAAATGAAATTTACAAATCGTTATTATCAGATATATTTGTAATTATATAAATAATTTATAATATTTCGATTTTATTTTCTGGGAGAGAAGCAACAGTAAGTATTTTCGCATGATTTTTTTAATATTCCATACTAAATTAGCTCTTTAAAAACTGTCCTGGCAGAATATTTTTTAATTCCTAAAGTTCAAATTACTCATAGTCATACAATTTAAGATTTTATTTAAAGATTTTTTTTTTTTCAATAAAAAAAATTTTGTACCATTTAGTTACCTATTTGTTATTTTTTTTCTTAAATTGCCCCAAAGAGATGATATTTATGATATTAAATATCGGTCTAAATCTAAACAGAACAAGTTCATATTGGAAACGCTGAACAAAGCGACTTGATACACTTTGTAGACAAAAGAAATGAGGAGTTGAGATAGCTTACAAAGAGAATAACAATCAAATTTCTATCAAATTTGAGGTTTTCCTCTAATATTGTTTAAATCTTAGTCATGTTTGTCCACATTTTAGTTTTACGCTAGCTTTACCATAAAAGTGTTTTTTAACGTACACGCCGTCAAGTAATTTAGTGACGTCACAGTCAGGGGATAATAGAATTGACGGTTTTTCAAATGATGGTTGGAGTGAATTGTATAACTACAAAAAGCATTGAGAATATGAAAACTATGCGTTGATATATCTTGAAAGTAATTTCCGTCTCTTTATTTTCTTCAAAACACTATTTAATTTCTAGTGTATCTTAGTCGTTATTCTCGTAATTCGTGATTATCGATTACGTAATAGTATTTAAACAAAATACCAATAAATTCAAACACTTATGTATTTATTTATTCTTCACTTAATGGATGTATTTACATTATCGCTTACAAATTAAAATTATTCGACATCATTTCTTGCCCTAACGAAGAAGTATTGTCGGTAGGAGCATGAGGTGATGGATTGGGGTGAACACGAACATGTGAATCAGAAGAACTAGGTGATGGATTTCCAATTTCTGATGTATTAATCGTGGAGGCATATTGTTGTGTGTACACTTGATATTTTCCTATATCAGCTTCATAAATTGTGTTGTGAATAGCATTCTTCACACATGCTAAGGTATGTGGATCATATTTTCTTAATTCATTCGCTATGTGCAGGCCAAAGGAATAATATGAATCAGTAGTGCTTGGAACGGATCTTTGTAACATTTCAAAAACTTGAGTGAACATTGCATCTACAGAGAGATCTGACTTCTTTTCAGTTGGGCCGGACATAACACGCCTCTTTTTAGGCGATGGTTGTTGCGCTGCTGATTGCATCCTTCGCTGTGTTCGTTTTGGACGTTGTGAAGATGGTACTTCAGTAGAGGTAAGCTGTTCAATATTTTCAATGGGCTCTTGCTTCACATCCTGAAGAATAAAAACAAAAGGTTTTGCTCATTTTTATAATAGTTATGAATCAACTATAATTATTACTGGTCATAGGTTTCCATTTTTTGAAAAAAATATTGTAAATACCGACACAATGAGAGTTTATATTTTATTTTGACTAATTTACCTTGTATTTAAATAACAAAGTTAAAAACTAAAAACCTTCTACGAATCTAAATGCCTTTTAACACTAGATTTTCGGAACGCGTCAATTCGACATATTTCAGATTTCGTGGCGAAACTTAAAGAAGTCGTATTTTATAATTGTTAATGAAATATGTTACAATTAAATACGACGATATGTTCTTCTAAATTCCTTACCTCTCGAGCCTTTTATTTCGTACCGAATATATTCTAAACTTATTTTTTCGGAATCATTAATTGCTTATTTGTTTAAGATACGACGTGGACTACGGCTATGCAATTATCAATATTTATTTTATTAACGAATCTATTAGGTAACTGCACGTAGAGAATTATCATATAAAAACAGTGAAGTCTTGTTCAAACCTTTTTTAATTTAGAGTCATAGTCGTGTTTTAGTTTTTAACTTTATTTTTATTTAATTCATTTTGGGGTCCATAACAATGAAGTTTTGTAAATTTGGGGAAAATTGCAATATCAATTTTTATTCAAAATCAGTTTAGTAACTCTCATGGAGGAATGGTACATTTCTTTATATAATAAATTATATCTTTTTTGAACCTACACATTACAACCTTGCATTTGATATCAAACTAGATACATTTGTCTAATTTTTATTTTTTGTGGGTTATATCCGTCATGTTGGATTTAATATGACATTACAGCCGGTAGCCTATGACACGCGGAATATCAAGACGAAGCCAAAAACACCTCATTTGTCAAAATGTAGGAGTTACGAGGAAACAAATGAACATACATACAAACATAGACTGCTAAAATCATAATCATCTTTTTTTCTTTGCCGTAGTGAGGTAATAAGTAGGCATGGAACATCGTCCTTCGTTCGATGCCTGAATCTTGAAGTGAGTTTTTCCAAAGAGTCCTCCCAACAAACAATATTTTTCCTATAAAGCCCTTCAAGAGTTGTATGAGAATTAAAATAAACTCTCTATGAATTCTTCAAAAGCGTTACTAGCTATGAAATGAATCTGATAATGCGCTAGAACATTTCTTGAAGAGTTCTTCAAATCACTTAAAAGAATTGTCAAAAGCAAAACGAAGAGTATTATCAGAATATTACCTACACAATGAACTTTAAATAAGATTGTGTGCTTTGTTACACATATGATATTCATTTTTAGAGTTTGTGGATTATATATATTCTCGCAACACCTCTAAAAGACTTAAAAAAGTTGAAATAAAAACACACCTCTGATATGTATATTGGTCTCTTTATATGACCATGAAATTATAATGTTTATTACAATTTATCAGTGGGAATATTACTGCAAAAGAAATTACACTGGTAAAATGTGGTATGATACCTCCAAAATGTGCTTATCGCTCTCAAAATTTTGCAAATTAATCAACATGAAATGATAGAACAAAATTTTTCTTTCTAAAACAGTTAAATAAAAAATTTAAAAATATTTTCAAAAAGCCTTTCTTCCGATTTAATACATGAATTAATAATAGAACAGTTTGCAATTTCAGAGAAATTAATTTATTTTTCAACTTAAATAAATTATTACCCACTACATTCCTTCATTGAAAAGCGTAAAATGGCCGGTTGTTGTTGTCTTCCATTAAGTCTTTACAAGACTACTTGTAGAACGTCAAGAAAATCCTTATTCTTATAACAATCTTGCTTTAACTTCATATAAAGTCACGAGCTCATAAGGCTTTTAAAAGATTTTTACTAGCTTTCGTTCTTATAACGATCCTATAATATCGCAGTCCCAGAGCTCAGTTATTTTTAGGGTTCCGGAGCCAAATGGCAAAAAACGGAACCCTTATGGATTCGTCATGTCCGTATGTCACAGCCACTTTTTTCCGAAACTATAAGAACTATACTGTTGAAACTTGGTAAGTAGATGTATTCTGTGAACCGCATTAAGATTTTCACACAAAAATAGAAAAAAAACAATAAAGTTAACTTAGAACTGAACCTCAAAAATTTTTTTTCATCAAACCCATACGTGTGGGGTATCTATGAATAGGTCTTCAAAAATGATATTGAGGTTTCTAATATCATTTTTTTCTAAACTGAATAGTTTGCGCGAGAGACACTTCCAAAGTGGTAAAATGTGTGCCTCCCCCCCCTGTAACTTCTAAAATAAGACAATGATAAAACTAAAAAAAATATATGATGTACATTACCATGCACCGAAAATTGGTTTGAACGAGATCTAGTGCGTAGTTTTTTTTTAATACGTCATAAATCGTAAACCGCTATTTACCTTTCATTCAATCAACTCAAATCCCTATAAAAATGAAAGTTCGTTTGTTTGTTTGTTTGTTTGTTTGTTGCTCAATCACGCCTAAACGCTTGCATCGATATTTTTCATTTTTTGTCCGAAGGTAGTACATATTCCGACTTAACATATAGGCTAATTTTTTTTCGGATAATACGTAGGGTTTCAAGATGGCGGATCCAAGATGGCGGCTTAAAATTTTAAATTTGGAGCGATTTTCATGAAAATTGGTACCTAGGGGTTTTGCGGGATGGGGATTTCAAATCCGCTGTCCAAATTTAGAAATTCAAGATGGCGGATCCAATATGGCGACCAAGATTTACTGATTTCAACGGATTTTAATGAAAATTAGTACAATGAATGTTTTGAGGTCACTGATTTTGAATATTATCAAAATTTACAAATCCAAGATGGCGGACCCAATATGGCGACCAATATTTCTCGATTTCAACGGCTTTTAATGAAAATTAGTACAATGAATATCTTGAGGTCACTGTTTTTGAATGTTATCAAAATTTACAAATCCAAGATGGCGGACCCAATATGGCGACCAATATTTCTCGATTTCAACGGATTTTAATGAAAGTTAGTACAATGATTATATTGAGGTCACTGATTTGGAATGTAATCAAAATTTACAAATCCAACATGGCGGACTCAATATGGTGACCAAGATTTCTCGATTTCAACGGATTTGACTGAAAATTGGTACAATGATTATTCTGAGGCCACTAATTTTGAATATTAGCAAAATTTCCAATTCCAAGATGGCGGATCCAACATGGCGACCAGAATGTCTCGATTTCGACGGATTTTAATGAAAATTGGTACAATGATTATTCTGAAGCTACAAATTTCGAATATTATCAAAATTTATAAATCCAAGATGGCGGGTCCAATATGAGACCAAATTTCTTGATTTCAACGGATTTTACTGAAAAATTAGTTTTAATTTATATTATGTTACTTGCTGCTACGGAACCCTTCATGGGCGAGTCCGACTCGCACTTGGCCGCTTTTTTCTTAAAAGAGTTTTAAGTTTAACTCTTACAAGAATGTGTAACACACACTAACACAAGATTATTATAAGATAGTAATCAGAATAACAATTGCTTTGAAAACGCAGTGTTACTTGTAAGAGTTTCAACCAAGAGTGAATTGTCCGCGAATGCCTTTAAGAGTAATATAAGAATCAATTCTTAGGGAGGAAAAATATAATTATGCTACTAGAAATGATTTTTAGAAAAAGCCTTTTAAAAGAAAGATTTCTTTATGAAAAAGTTAATAAGAGCTTTAAAAGTCTATTTCAAATTTGCCTATGTATCGAGTCTTCCAAATTGTTTGTTGGTCTAACTTAATAATTTACGAACATGGTAGATTTATCGCATTTTATTAAAATCCCTAGGCAATACATTAACACCTTGCATGTGTGTGCAACGTGTAACGGGCAAATTCAGTTATTTCGCATGCTAGTCAACTCGATAATTTACAAATGTTATTGATGAGAAGGAATGTAATTTTGTATATTAAATAAAAAATTTATTAATTACTTCACTGCTGTCTATCCTGCAACTGATATTACAGTCCCTTTCAACGATTGTTCTTTTCCGGACTGTAATCACAGTCTCCCTTTTTCTAAATGCACCCTTTCTAATTATAGTAGAAACTCTATAACTCGAAAATCGTTATCTCGAAACTTATCTAAGACAAAGAAATTAGGCTTTTCCTTCCGCTGATATATAAAAAACTTTATAGGTCGAATTATTTAGATTCTATAATTTGAACTAAATATGATTTCTCTACAATATACTATTAATACATATATGTAACTCAAACTACTAATTCAGCGGATTCTATATCTTGAAGATGCAACATTATAACTTCAAAAATCATATATAGAACATATGACTCTCCAAGAAGAAATTGAAAATGTTAAAATCCGTATATTTCGAAATTCTACATAAATCGAAAACAAGCTAACTCGAAAATTTCAAGGGAAAGAAGTTCAAGTTATATGTAGAGTTTCTACTCTAATTTCTGTGTGGAAGTTTTAAATTCTTTTTTTCTGGAAAGAATATAAATAAATAAATAAAAGAAAATACTTACAATTTCCATTGTATCCTCAGTAATTGCAGGATCATTTTTGGTGGCCATAAAATCAAAGTATTTGTAGCCAAACCATTTTGAAGTATAAACGCTATCAGATCCTGTAACTTTTTAATATACTTTGTTTTATTGCAAGCAAATAGGTAGGTATAGGAATACATCTAATATAAGTAAATATAATTACCAGCTCTTCTGAGACGACTTTTCCTCTCTCTTGATTTTTCTCGACGATATGAACCCATCAAATTGTCCATTTTTTTCTTAAGATCCAACACTGGAAATTCTAGCTCATCCGAAATTTGCTTCCAACAATTTTGTCGTTTAGTTTTGTTTAAGTAATCGGGATCTCTTGGATCCCACAGGCATTTGAATGTCCCATATATTTGAATTAATAAAATACACATGTCTTGATCCATTTCAAAATGGCTGCTAAGAATTCTCAGTACATTTAGTCCGCTCGCCGCGAGCTGCAACACAACCCTCCACACTGTATGACTGGCTCGGACTGAGGCGCGACTGAGTTCATATGGAACATTTACCAAAAGCGCATGGCTCGCCCGACCCGAGGCGTGCTCTTGCCAACTCAACGAGCCACAGAGACGTACAAAAATAGCAAGCGTCGACTGCCGAGAGCCAGCTGCTAGAGTTTCACAGACTAAAAGTTCCCAGTGCCTCGCGAGGCTGTCAACATGAAATCGGCTATTTGGCATAATAATAGTAAAGTATTACTCCGAATTGCGTTCTCTCGATTTTTAAGCTTGTGGCTTCCGCTTGTCCCCTGTGCCCAGGAACTTGTATGGGCATGTTTAAATTATGACTACGCGATATTCGATCACAGCGGACTGCGTTCCAATTTAATGCTGACACTTATTTTCCACGCGCTTTTCGACTTAATCACATGATAAGACAACATATAAATACGTGTCCATTTGAAAAAGACGCATAGTCGTCACTTACTTCTTCTGTATCAATATTGTTAAAATATGGTAAAACATAACATTCTAAATATTATTGAATACATATTTTAAAACACATGCAATTAGTGATCAATCATAAAATACATTGATTTTTCCTCTTAATTATCAATTATTGTTAAGTTCAACTATAATTTGAATGGATCTTTCATTAGCTAAAAGCGTATAGAACGGTTTTCTAAGAAATTCGTATTATTATTATAAATTTAGGAAATTACAATTGAAAATTCCCATAATAGCTTAATACTATTATTTGGTAATTATCTGAACGATTGCATATAACTCTGGCATATCGTTTTTGTACATACATGCTAAAAAGTAAGGGTCCTAGCATAGAGCCTTGAGTAACACCAGATTTTATACATGGAAATGAGGATACAATTTGTCCGTTGTATGCACTTTAAAAGAACAAATTCTAGGCGTTGAATTTTTTTTTAATTTGGACTACTATGTTAATGATTTTGAAAAATGTCATAATGTCAATCCTTTGTGTTTATTTGTATATATATCTACCGATAACAATTATCTTGCAGACTACAACATTAAGCTTAGTGTTATGACTAAATACCAGTAAAATTCATGTGTGTAAGTTAGAATTTTCAAAGATGGTCAATTTGAAAGTTTGTCTTAACATGCTAATATCTATAATTCTAGATAGATGTAGATGCTAATATCTATAATTCTATGTCTTCGAGAAAATATCAGGTTTCGAGAACGAATAGGCTTTTCAGGGGAATATAAATTAATTAACTGTAACAATTCAGGTGATTTGATACTATATGACAGTATGTCTTTTACAAATGTAACGCAAATAACTTCACGTCATAAATTTAGTACAGATATTCTGAGAAGCAAATACCTAATTTTATAAGATGGCATATTATAATAATGAAAATTTAAAATTCTAAAATTCACAGAGTAATTTTTAAGGAAGGAGTCATCAACTTTATGTGAGGTGTAAAATAAACTTTTTTTGTAAAATATGATCTCTAATATCCGTAACTTGTTAAATTATGTTAATGGGAACGTTATCAACTGAGCAGTTAAAGAGAATTTCGGTGAAATGATATTATTAGTCACTTATATATGTTTAATTGAATATTTATTTTTCGAACACCAGATCGAGTGTTTAACAAGATCACCCTGCAGTGAGAGACAATCAACATTAGAACTAATTTTGGGATATAGTTTAAGATCATCAGCGAAAACTAAACATTTAGCTCCCGTAAATATTGTGACAATATCATTAAGGAATCACAGAAAGAGTAAAGTTCCTAAGTGACTGCCTTGAGGAACCCCTGGAGAAACTTGAATTTCTCTAAATAAGAGGCTCCGGCTACCTATTCTTACTTATTGCTTACACAGGCAGAAAAACATGTTAAAATGAAGTTAAAACATATTTGAATTTACAAATATGATAGTCAGCTAAATTTGAATATACTTATATAAAAGCGAAAATGTTTAAATAATGTTATGAATGTAATGAATTTAAATGTATAATTTTGACGTCTAAATACGAGCACATTTGATGTGTTTGCCTTTAAAGGTACAGACACACCAAAAGCGAAGCGAGCGAAGCGAACAATTTAAAAAACTTGGGTGCCGTACAAATCAATTGAAGTGTCCGAATAGAACGCGATATGAGCGAAGCGTCTACTGCGACAGAATGTTCCCAAATTTTAAATTATTCGCGCCGCTTCGCTCGCTTCGCTTTTGGTGTGTCCGTACCTTAAACCTATTTTTACTTTGAGACCTTCAGTAGCATATGGACGCGATTAAATGTAGTATTGAGATATGAAAATATCTGTAAAAAAATAAAAATTATATTTTTTCTAAAAATGGTATTCCCAGATATGCAATAACATTCATGGTTAATTAAAAATATCTTGGAAATAATGTTTTCAACTTCTCCAGCCAAATGTTTAAAAAAATATATGCATATTAGGTGCAAACTAAATAAAAAAATGTTCTCTTATGCTGCGTGAATTGGTAGAAATATAGTTATTAACCCTTAGACGGTCGGAATTTGAGAGCTAACACCGGCCTAGAAAAGTGCTGGTATCACGTATCAACTATATACAATGTTCATATCCCAGGGCGAGCCGATATATCGGCTCTCCTGTCCGGTAAGGGATAGGAAAAATTTTGTAGTATTAAATTTTATGAAATTGCTAAAATTCGGTGAAAATGTGACTCTAGGGGTTTTCGGGGTTGCTGATTACGAATCCGGGGTCAGATTTGATCAATTTACATATCCCTACCCCCCACTCTAGCTCCTCCGCTACAAAGACCTTATTTTTTGGCACTCCCGCAGTTTAATTTAAAAATTTATTATTTTATTATTATTATTTATTTTTATTGATATTGATACTATATCTTTCAAAATTGATCCCAGATTCGTGATCAGGAATCCCGAAAACCTCTAGGGTCACTTTTTACTGAGTTCCGCGACTACCAAAAAATGAGCTGTTTGAAGAGGAGGTAAGGGGGTGTGAGAGGAGTAGAAATGTGTGAACTTATCAAATCTGACCCCAGATTTGTCATCAGCAACCCCGACAACCTCGATGGTCAAGTTTTCACCGAGTTTCGGGAGTATTAAAAAATAAGGCATTTGATGAATAGGGGCGGGGTAGTAGGGGGTAGGGTGAATGCATTTATCAAATCTGACCTCAGATTCGTGATTAGCAACCCCAAAAACGCCATGGATCTTGATTATGACAAAAAATTATTGATTTTCCTTCAAAGCCGATATATCGGTTTTCCGGTCCTCTAAAGGTTAAGCATAGCTCATAGAATTGTTGCTAATCATTTCATACAGACATATAATTCTTATTTCTGACATAAGTCTTCCTGTATTTAATTTAATATAACTTCCGTACACTTCCCCATTACACAGTACAGAATGCACGGTAACGACAAAACCGTATCTTCTTCTTTTTCAACACGATAATGAAATTGTTCTTTAAAAATAAATGCACTTTTAAAATATTCAAACTGTTGCTACATTTTAAAAATATCACTTTACAATTGATGTGTTTACTTTTAAATCAATAATGAAACTTTAATAACACTTTAATCTTGCAAATCTGAAAAGGTACAAATTGAAAACCAAAATGTTTACATTCGGATCAAATAATTTAAGGGACTAAAATCAAAGCGCATGTATATTTTTCTTTTAAACGCATTCGCTTTTAATTTTAAAGTCGAATTTTTGTCTCAATGTACGGTTTCTTAAATATGAAGAAATCCAAAAGAGCTGCTTTGTAATTGTAAAGAAAATTAGAGCTCCTTATCTAATCAGGATCAGCTTCAGCTTATTGATATTTTGGGAAACAAAATAAATGGTAATTTTAGTCGTCATAGGATGTTGTTGTGAGAAATGGGGTGTTATTTGGGAATTATCCCTCATTATAAGGCGATCCCCATTCCATTTCCCAGCGGCTAAAGAAGCAGAAGAAAAATTTACTTAATTTGTCCCGGCAAATTTGGAATCTTCTCCGACCGGCTTAAATGTCTGGGGTTCTGTTCGAAAGATTTTTTCCGAAACAGAAAACACTCCACAGTCTTGGGGATAGGGGAGAGGGAAGAGGAAGCATAAACGTGATTTCTTCCAAAAATGTCAAGTGCCAATTTTTATTCAAATTACCAAATAGAAGGAAGCGCCCGCGTCGTTGCTGCCCACCCTTCTGTCTATAAGGTTCAAAAATATAAAGAATCGATTTTCCTGCATTAGAATTCGGAACAGTTCGGGCTCGTTTTGGACGGGCGATAAATTGGGGATGGCCCCAAAGTCGCCCACTAATTAAGTTATTCGCTCCCATTAGCGTTTTATTTCACCTGTGTGCGAAATGAGCTGGGGCGCGATGATATAATATAAAATACCTACATACCGGCGTTCGGGCGATACCAAGTGCTTCAACCCTTGTTCTTGTATCCATCCAGCGTGGCGGAACCCACTTGACACCCGAGCCGGCCTGTTCATTAAGATTCTGCAGGGCGGAGCACCCATTTATAGGTCCCCGGCCGAGAAGTTTGCCAGGATGCGGAAATATGTTCCAACACGAAAATCAATTTCCCATCCTCCTCGAGCCGGGGAGCTGCTGCTCCTGCTGCTGCTGCCGGCACAAAAAGACACCGTAAAAACGCCTGTAGGGCTGTTGCTTGTCGACAAAGGAATTGTCGAGTCGACTGGCGGCGACGACGGGGCAGACGAGTTCCTGGGATTCTTTCTTGGGTCATTCCAGTCCAGGCCGATGGTGGCGGGCGGCGACGACAAACGCACTGATAGTCGGGTTTTCTCCCCGCTTAACAACGTTAGTGCCTGTATAAAGGCCGAGATACAATGTACGCCACACGTTTTTGTGGCGCTACAAAATGAGTTTGAATACAAGAAAATGCAATCAGCTTGATACAATGAACGCGCTGATACTTTGTAGCGCCACAAAGTTTGATGGAACTTTAACTTTTGAAGCGCGATGATTCGTTTCCATGTTTCTTTTTCAGTTTGGTCCTAGGGACGGTAGAGTAGTTTTACGATGCCCAACAGATGGCTACGGCATTTTGTGATACAACTTTTAGCTTTGGTTGGTATATATGAGAAATATGAAGGTAAAATGAAGGCAGGAACAATGACTTTTATATAGTTCCCAGCTGAGTGCCCCGCGAGGATCATTTTTGTGAAAAAACTTAAAATTGAGTGTGGTATAAAAGAAATCGGTTCGCGAAAGTTTAATTATTTTTAATTTGCGTCAGCTTAAACATAACTGTGCATGATTTGCTCCATGAAATTTGAGCCTGTGCTAAACATGGTCTCATTTTTCAGACGACGGTTAGCAGCTCAATTCTTTCATTCCAGCTGTAGCGTCGCTCTCATTGTATATTGCAGCGCGATATTTCAGAATATTCCACGCGCCACAAAAACGTGTGGCGTACATTGTATCTCGGCCTTGATTGCCGCGCGCGTGGAGATTTCAGGGAGTGGGACCCGGGACTCCTTTCCTTGTTGCTATCCCCGGGGACTGGCTTTTGAGTTCTTAACTAAATCATTGCGCCCGATAGAGGGTGACACGCATAGAGGTTATATGAGCCGGCTTGTCCCAGCGCATGGAACGAGGGGAAAATGTAATGTAAGGCGTCACATCGCCCTCTATACTCTATACTATACCTTTTAAGACTATGGGGATTGCGGTGCTTCCATCCTTGAGACAATTCGTGCCACAGTGGAGCCGCACAATAGAATTCCCTTCGAGGTATGGGCGGCTCAAGGCTCCATAAAGAGCAACAAGTGAATGAATGTCTCAAGGAATTATTCCTGCAGGACCAAGCAAAGGGGGAGGAGCACTGAACTCATTTTCACGTGCCACCATGAAGGGGACATCTTTTATAAGAGCTGGACGTTCGTAGACGCCCCCAGACTTACCGGAAATAGATTGTCGTTCAGGTCATGCCACAAGTCCCAGTTAGGAAATATTTAGAATTTATAGAGTGCCACAAGGCGGAATAATATTCCCAGAGTTGCTTTTATTCTAATTGTAATTATGTTTTGTTTTATTTAAATTTATTTAATTGACATTACGGTTTTGTGCCTCTGTAGCTCTGTCATCAGGCTGAACGAAAGAGGGGAAGGGGAACGTAGGTTGCTAGAAGAATATATTCTAAGCTCAGAGTATTTAATAGCCTTTAAATAGACTTATTGACTGGCAATGAATATTTCAAATCAAAGTAGTTATTCGAGCTTGAAAAATTATTTCAATTAAATCGTACGTAAGCATCACTCCTCTGAAATATTAAGTTTTCAATGGTAAAATTTCATTTATTAATATTTCAATCTTTCTGGATATATTTTTCCAATGTACAAATTTGAAATAGTCCGAAAATTTGACTAGTAAATTCTCCACATATAAGTTTGTTGGGTCCACTTTAAATAGTTTAGGCACACAACGACTTGGTTTCAAAAATTGTACGGTCTTTATCGTCGATCTAAGTACTTCAATTTTATATTTTCGTCAAAATTGCTCACAAATCACAGATCAAATTTCAATTATCGACAGGAAACAAAAATATCTAGACTTTATCATAGCGATTTTTCAAAACTCGATACAGCTTTTTCATACGAGCACTTTTTATGTCGGAAAAAATACATAATCCTAGATTTCTTTAGTAAAGGCAATAATATTAGTTCAGTTTTTTTTTCATAACTATAAGTTTTTAGCCACTTTCGATGGTGTCACTTCATGAAAGCTGATAAATTCAACATTAAGTGAAATAAAAAATCTGATTAAAAAATTGCAATATAATATACAAAAGTGCAATACAAATATTTTCAAAATCTCTTCTTTCTAGCTTTAAAAGCTGTAAACTCGGAAATCACATTTTCAAAATTTATATTTTATGTTGCCTCAATTGCCAACATGGCAAGATTGTTTAGCTTCGTGTTGTTCATTTTTAACTCTAGGTAGTTTTTGATTAATTTTAATTTACTAAAACTTCTCTCACACGAAATAACTGATACGCAATTAGTTTAGTACGACCATGAGGTTCGGTAGAGGATTCTAAAAAATCCCATTCCACAATGAATTTTAAAACGTCTAAAGCTACCCAATCATTTATTATTGAATCTGTGTAACATTGGCTGCTTTTAAATGCCTTCTCAATCTTGTTATCTTTACTTAAAGCTCTAGATTTAGTATAAAAGACTAGAAAAAAAAATATGAATGGTTGCATCATGTTGTCATGTAATTGTATATTCAGTAATAGTAAATATTTGTTTAAAAAAATAAATGCAGGAGTAAATACGCTATTAGGGCCAGCTCCAATAGTAATCTCAAGGAGCTAGCATTAAAATTTTTGTGTATCCTGATATTTGAAACTAAGTACTCATATGAGTAAAGAGTGATTATTGAATGAAAGAATCGATATTTAAAGAACTGGAATCGAAAGTTAGGGATATGAGTAAAGTTTCGGATTTGATATCGTCTCTCTAGGAGTCAGTATAACACTTGATGTGTTGTCAACTGTACCGTGTATCGTTTCATCACTTTAGCGATTTAATAAAATGTTTGTAAGTTTCTAATTTTTTAAATCTTGAGTGTCACCGCCAAACGGGAGACATCCGGAGCGCCATTTCCTAGCTGCGCCACTATTTCGTATGAATAATTAAGAGTTATTTAATTCAAGAATTCTTAAAACTAACTCCGCTGTCAAAAAGTCCAAAAATAAAATAGTCATTTAAAAAAGTAAAAAAGCTAACTTCTAATAGTGCTAAGGAATAAATTGATTGAAAACTAAATTGAAGAAAACAAAACTATGTACTTGACGAATAATGAATATAATACTTAAGAATATGAAGGTTAAAGGTACTATACATGACCGAATTCTGATTGAGTTATAAAATTGGAATAAAGTCATATTTGATATATCTATGTTCATCAAATCAAAAGGAAATCAGCATTGATCTGCGAAAGCTCATCGTTGATGATTACCTTAATGGACTGGGGTATGGTAAAATAGCTGCTAAATACAGTTAAAGTAAATCCACGGCTCAAACAATTATTAAAAAGTACAGAAATAGTGGATGTGTTGAGAATTTACCAAGAACGGGACGGCCAAGGAAAACATCTGACCGCGATGATGTCAGAATTATAAGAGAAATAAAAAAAGAGCCGGCATTATCATCTAGAAATATTAAAGTAAAATTATCCCTTAATGTTTCTGACAGCGACGACTTCGTAAAGGTAGATTTACAAGACATTTTAAAATTAGGAAGCCTTGTATTTCGGCAAAGAATAGAAAGAAGCGTCTGGAATTCGTCAAAAAATATTTAACCATGCCATTTTTTTTTTTGGAAAAAGTTATTTGGAGTGACGAAAGTAAAGAACTGAAAAATGTAAAAGAAAGACAGAGAGTATGGCGACGTTCACATGAAAGACTGCAACAAAAGTGCATTCAGAGCAGAACAAAGCATGGCGGTGGAAACGTTCTCGTTTGGGTTTGTTTTAGCTATCATGGTTAAGGGGATTTGGTTTTAGTGGATCAAAGAATGACAGCAGCATATTACGTCCAAATTTTATCAAATCACCTGCAGTCTTCAGCTCAAAAAATGACGACGATTTCATATACCAACAAGAAAACGACCCCAAGCATACCAGTCAAATTGCAAGGGATTACTTCGTCCAAAACTCTATAGATGTTCTGGAATGGCCTCCTCAAAGTCCAGACATAAATCCTATAGAGCATTTGTGGAACTATTTGGACGAAAAACTCAATCGGGTGGAGTGCAATATGAACAGGGCAGCTTTTTTTGATAAAATGCTAGATTGTTGGAATAACATACTCCAAGATTTTATTCAAAATCTGGTTTTAAGTATGCCGAGACGTCTACAGGCTGTAATCGATGCAAATGGCCTGCACACAAAGTATTAAGACAACTTTTGGGTCGGGTAAGCTTTAAACAAATTTAGGTATGTATACTTTTGTCTGCTAATTTGTTCCTGTTTTTTCCTGTTTTAAATAACATTGTTTGTTAAGTTTTAAATGCTCCTTTATCACCTGTAAAGAAAAATAAAATTAGAAAAAAATTAATTTGTTTTTAACTATTATAAATTAAAAAGAAACACTATTTATTCAAGGGTATGTATATTTTTGTCGCATACTGTAAATATTGCAGTCGATGAAAATTAATATTTACTATGAGCTTATTTTCCATTTTATAGGGAAACCAAAAATCGATATTTGGTATAATTTGAGGATTATTATTATTATTAGGCATTATTACTAATAAATAATTTAATTTCAATTTTAGAAGAAATTTCCGAGTTGGGTAATTTGATTCAAAATAGGATAGTTTTTATTAATATTAAAACCTCAAAAACAATATAAGTACAGTGGTACTGGTAATTTACATGTTAAATAAAATTAATAGAAAACTTTTATTTTTAGATTTAATATTCTAAAAAAAATTATAAACTTAAGAGTAAAATAAGAATCAATCATTTTAGATACAGATTTTTAAATTAATACAGAAAAAAGCAAAATAGTATACCATGATTTCGGTTAAATGTAGTCGTTTTATGGAATTCTGTTCAAATGAATGCTGAGACCGACCCTCATTGGAGTAATAAAACTCTACCTTTCCTGACAAGTGACAAACCGTGCCCTTCCCTTTTAACCTCCTAATTTGAAAGATTTCTCGTAAATTGAAGTTATCCTCAACAAGGAACGGATTTCTTTCCAATTAATCACACGTCTCTCCTGAGTCTTGCTTTTCGCCTACCGCCAACCACCGCCCATATAAATTTCCCGAGAGTATTGGAGTTGGAGTGTCCGGGTAATTTAGGGCTGTGGTCCGGCTGCTTTAACCCTGACCACGTCAATTGCCTCCACAAATTGAACAGCAGATCAGGGTCACTCGACGGCGCCGAAATCGAAGCAGGGAGTCGAGCTGGCTCGAATCGAATCAGCTGCAGGCAGGCTGCCAGCGAGGCAATCGATATCTCCTCTCGAATCCTGCTAAATATGTCGCATTAGGCGACAATTCCATTTCTAGGGGTCGACCGTGTGCCGCACCAATCACCACCCAGTTCAAGTGCACTCGACCCGCGCACGTTCACACGATGCGGCTGCTTTTTAAACCATAGTGCGCTTTTTTTTCGAGCCGCAATTGATCGCCCTCCCCTAATTGCTTTATTGCTGTAATTCCGCCTAATTCGATGGCGCATGAGGGCCCTAAATCTCGGTTTTATTGTGAAACAGTTGTCCCCTATTCAGCAGTATTGCGGCGATAATTGTGGGATTTATGGCGATTTGAGTGCCCGAGGAGGCTCCAGATGCAACAGCATCCATTGCACCCGTCCCCTCTCCCCCCGGCAGCCATTCAACTGGCTGGTTCATCTGATTCATGCGAGGAGATGCATAAATCCAAATAATGTAGAAGATTTCATGCAGCACCAGAGCTTCTAATGCAAGTGCTCTCAAGTGCAGACTCAACTTCAAGGGCGGAGTAAGCAATTTCCGTGCATTTCTAGTTAACGCTGCAAAAAAAAAAAAAAAATCAATGGTTGCATCAATTTGCAGCTCGGGCATTAAAGGCGCAAAAATTGTGGATTATTATGCGGATGAAGCTGACTCGAGTTGTGGCACATATTTGGTTCCTGTGCATTCCTGCAATCATGGGTCAATCAATAACAATTGCATTCTGCATGGTTTAGACATTTTTCCTCTTTTGCTTCATGGGAGCATTAACTTAAATATATTCAAAACTTATTACAATTTTAATGTAATGTCTTTTCACAAGTAAACGAACTTCTTACGAGAACACTGTTTAAAAGACTATTATCAGAAGTACTGACATATATTACATATGCGTAATTTCCTACAGGAGTGGACGGTAAGATTTTTATTCCTTCCCTTTCGCACTAATAAAATTAGATTTTTGTACATGTGTTTTCTACTGGAATTACTTCTTCATCCCTAAAGATGTTAACACCTGGTGCCAAGGATGAAAGTGCACAGACTATTAAATTGTTGAAAAGTAAAACGGATGAAGATCCATCCGAAGGTGAATGAATGAAGTGAAGTCTACAATTCTGTAAACAATAAAGCATATAAGGAACATTAGTGATTATATTCCGGGAAGGGATGTCACGGACTATAAAGACCACATTGAGCAATATTTTTATAGCTAACAATATAAAAGAGAAGAAGACTTCGATGTTGCATGCATGGGGGACGAGAGGTGTACAAAATGTGTAAATCACTTACGGCGCCATCTTTGCCAAGTGGGAAACGTTTTAATGATAGAAATAATTAGGGAAGTGTAGTACAATTACATAACAATTAGTCAAGATTTTTACATAGAAATAAAGTATTTTTATGAAATTTCTGCAATAAAGGGTCATTTTCCTTTTTTCTAAGTAAAATTCCATAACAATATGTAAAGCCTTGAATTTGATTAAGTTTTAGAGAAATTTTTCTTTAGGAATATGTAAACATACATTTTTACAGACTATGACAGTCTTGGTATTGATCATAGATTTGCACACTCGGTTTTGGTCTTCGTCTTGGATAAATAGACTTACTGCTGGTCTCTCGCTTGAAAGACTCTTGCAGTCTTGTATTATATTTCCACTCTCAAGTATTTTGGATAAGTTATTTACACGTATGTATTTAAATGAGTTTCAGATATTTGAAATACTGTTGAAAAATTTAAAGTTAGGAAAACGTAGAAATTGTTTGTTTAAAGTTAGTTTGGGGAACTGGGTGGGGATAAAATGTTGAACAAAATATGATTATTAAGCCAAGAGGAGCGAAATTATAGGAAAATTATTAAACTCCCAATAAAAAAAAAAGAAAAGAAAAGGTAGACTATATTTCCTTTGAAATTGTATGAATAACCAAGTAGATTGATTATTTGTACCATATTTGATAGACATAATTTTACTAGTAAAAAGTCCTGTGTAATTTTCTCATTAATTACACTTATGCCTTAAATTTAAATGATCTTCGTTCTACTGTTTTCAAGTTATACATATTTAACCAAAATTGAGTTTATAATAAGTATCGCCATAAGATTCCGTCCATAAAAATCAAATTTAAAATTACAATATTTTTAAAAGCTATAGAACAACACACTTTTGAATTTGGAGTATAAGTTCAATTAATACCAAAACCAATAAAAATTCATAAAATTCTGGTAATTTGCACTAAACCCTGTGTTAAATATAGGATAATTTTTTTAAAAGTAGCAGCTCACCTCAAAGATACCGAGAATAGGAAAAAAAAAAATGTTTTTCAATCAGCAAAAATCTTCTAGTGTGACTGTGCTCTTGGTTAAGTCTCGCAAACATGATTTTGGTCTTAGTCTCAGTTTTGCAAGTTGAGTCTTCGTCTTAGTCTTGCTACCGCTGATATAGAATTGGTTTTGGTCTCGGTCTTGGATTTTCCTCAAAACCGAGATTAAGAATTCAAGAGCGTTGTTGCTTAACACTAGTTAAGCGAACACCTGCCTATTAGTCTAGACCTACTCCAGAGACACTTTAAGACGATCAAGATTGTCCTATTAATTATTTGCTCGAACGAATACATCTCCAGTTCATGGTAAACTAATTAAATGAAAATTTCATTTCTCTCCCCTCCGAAGTGCTGCACTGAGAAAACATGGGCTGCTCGGTTTTTGGGAGCACCCCCACGGAAAATCGTCACATGATAAAAGACGTTTCGCAGAACTCATTAATCCTGTGAAGCTCTGCCAGACGATTTTCCAGTGTTCCCCGCCACGCTTAGCAATAATGAGGAGCGCGACATGAGCCTTAGCAGATACTAATCCGATCGATGCCGGTTAATTTCGCATCCTGAAAGTTTTCCCCCCGCACACGAAGAAAGTTTTAATCCGATCAGGGAAGTTTTCGGAACGCTCAGCAACTCCTGTTTTCGGCGCCAGCGGTGGTGCACGTTTTAAGGGCGGGCACGATGGTGAGCTGCACATGCCGCAGTTTAGGGGATTCTTGAATTTTGTTATATTTCTCGTGGTGGCGGTCCTTTGGGTCGGTTAAGTGGAGCTCGGAGGCACCCCCAAAGTTCGGTTCATGAAGTTCCACTCCATTTGTCTCGCAAAGGGCCTCATCAGTTGAAGTTCCTCGGCCGTGTCTAGTCGGGAATTATTTAAAACTTCGAGTTGTGCTTCACTAACTCTTTTGTGCTGACATAGCTTATCATTAGGATTTTTCTGAGACAATAGCTTCTTAGATATGTAATTCTAAAATAATTTCTTACAGGATAAGAAAAACAAATTCAATGTTTCTTTCTTTTTTCAAACGAATACCAGATCATTACTATAGGATTATTTTCCGTATATTACGAATTCGTAAATTAAAATTCTCAATCAACTCCCGTTTTCGAGAGGAATAGAGTGGAAAGTTCAAAATATTGTAATTTTGCCATTTTTGAAAAATTATCGAAAAATAACAGGTGTTCGTTGGAGCTTGTAAAATGGTTCAAATCAAAGCCTGAATCTTATTCTGGAAAATATCTAATACTACTAATTTCTATAGCTTTTTCTAAACATCCACGCGAATAAGTTTATCGTGAGCGTGGATCTATTATGATCTGCACCTATTGCATGAAATAATCGGTTTAACTAAAAATTTGAATTTCAAGATTGACCATTTTCATTTACGAATTAATAGTATAAGGAAAAAATTTGGTGTTTCGTCTAGCACACTGTCAAACGGTCAATGGGGAACATTTTGAAAGATGCTGTAATAATCAGACCGATGTTTGAGATTCCTTGCCTTTAGTAACTGGGTTTAAGACGCCCTGCCTTTGGTGGTTGGGGTTAAGGTTCCTTAAAGGTCATGATTAATGTTTTATCCAAAGTCACCATTAGACAGCCACTGGGAAATCTCACAACTTTTGTTCTGGATATTTTCCAGTAAGACTTATTTCCGTCCTAGTGTTTGATCTTGATATGACCTTCAGAGGTCAAAGGTTCAAATTGCTCTAGGTCATACTTGAGCGTAAAATTTACCGCTCTTTCAAAAGTATGTCTTCCCATTTAAGAACATCAACATGATCTCGAAAAGACCCTGAAGATCATGGTCGAGGTCAAATACAAGGTCACCACCAGATAGCCAAGAAACAATCCTATAAATTGTGTTGCGTGTTGCGACCTTCTTAAAATGTTTAGATATTTTTACTCTAAAAGAGATGATAACAAAAATATAAATATGAACCGAATGCATGCGTCATAAGTCTATGTATATTTGGTGGTTTCAGTCGATGTTTTATGCACTCGGAGTGGTTGTTTGTTTTCTTTTTTAATAATTGACTTATTATCCTTTTAACTGAAGACTGCGAAATCGACTTCCAAAAACTTCAACCATCTGAAAGCGGATGAAGTTTTAGAGTCATTCGAAAGTTTCAGTATTTCGGCATTAAGGGAAAATGAAAAGTCTGCAGAAAATGCACACGTCATTTCATCTGACGACGATGAGAAAATTTCAAGACAACTTTTGAGATGGTGGCCATCTGCGCTGCATCGTTCCTTCATCTTCCCTGCAATCGAGAAATGAACTCCGCAGACCACTTAATTGGTCCCCGGAGGAAAACTTCATCAGCAAGACACTCGTCTTCGAGCAAAAAAAAAAAAACTTCTTTTCTTCTCCACTTGGCGGTGCATCGCTCATCGTGTATTTTTGATGCTCGCGCGCTTCACTTCCTTGCGTTCCGCAGCGCCACCTCCGCTACCCGCCTCAAAACAATTCGGTCAATCGACCAATTTCTTTGACCACAGCCGTGAGGAATGCGAATTTCCGGCCGGTTTTGTAGTCTCCGCTTCCTGTCCGAACGCACCCACCGCGCGCCGAAGACCGCTCGCTTGCCCGCGGGCTCCAACTGCAAATCTGGAGATAGTAAAAAAGACGCTAACTAGCGCGGCGAACAGTCGCGACGACGCGACGTCTTCGCTTTCGTCTTCATCAAGTGGGTGCATTCGAAATTCAAATGGGAGTGCAAGATCCAAGATGGACAATTGCGCCGAAGAAATTCACAAAAGAAATTCAAAATGACACGACGACGACGACGACGGTCGATTAGGCGATGTGGGCTGTGTGCGACTATGCGCGCGTTCCGAATTCAACCCGGGCGACTCTAATCGCAGTCTGGGATCTGCGAAGAAACTGGTAATTCACTTCGACGATGTGGTTTTTTTCGGGAAATTGGACTGCTGTTGGGCTCATTACGCAGTTCCTGGGACGGTGTCACTTCCTTCCTCTTAAAACGCTCCACGGGTGGGCATGTACCTTTCTGCTAATTAAGGAAGGAAGCTCGCATTATCGTGGGAGATAAGACGAACTCGCAACGATTTAGCCAATATCTTTCGGTCGTAGCAAGACGGATAAGTAGGCATTTTAAGTAACCTTCGGCGACCCTCACCCTTTTGTCGGAAGTTATTTATTCCTCTATTTTGTGAGTTATCTGAACAAAATGCAAAATAATGTTATGGTAAACGATGACTAAAAAATAAATGAGGTTAGTGGGCTCGAGTCTGGACCTTGGAGTGTTCAAGTAATTAAGAAAAATTATCGTGGTGCTCTAGGTCTAGGTTATTTTTAATATCCATTCGAAATATTTAAAGTAATGTTGTTTCTGTACTTTAGGGCCGACTTTTTCTGGACGAAAACTGAGAATAAAATCCCAAGCCCGAAAATCAAAGAAATGCTTCGTGCACAACATTCGGGAAATATCTGTTTGTCACACTTGAATTTTTATGTTGCCTGCAACAACTATGAATTTTGTGACCCAGTCAAAAAGTGCCCAACGTAATTCTGTGGGCCAAGTTGGCACAAAATTGGCAGTTGGCAGGCGTCCAATTTAGAGTACGAAAAGAAACCTAAACTATTTTTCTAATCAATTTTAACTATTTCTTGAAATTCGTACAAATAGTTAAAAATTAGTATAAAATAGTTGATGACTCTATAAATCTATTTGGTTATTAATAACTGCAAAATACTGGTTAGTTTTGACTAGAAAATTTTAAGTTTTAACAAATTTTTAGTTAAATTCCAGTAAAAATATAAAAATGGTTAAATAATTAATAATGATAATGACTATAATTTACTATTACTTGTGAAGTGAAAAAAATAGCTACAGGGAGAGAGAGAGAGATTAATCATTTATTTTCATCATAATATTTTTCACCATAAGTATTATCATCTATTTCTAATTGAAAGTAGAATGTGGTCAAAATGTCCAGAATAATAGTTATGTATTTATAAAGTATAATTATGGTCAGGTTTAACTAGCAAACTTGTTAAAACTATTTTTATATTCAATTGTGTGTCAAAAGTTGTGAACACCAAATCGCTAACATCGATATTTCTTGAGATATTGGGCTTTGAAGTTGAGGTAGTGTTTCTACAATTTAGCTCAATTATTCATGAAAATTTACACTACCTCAACTTCAAAGCCCAATATCTCAAGAAATATCGATGTTAGCGGTTTGCTGTTCAGACCTTTTTTGTAGGAAATTGAATTTCCTACAAGTTTGTCATATTCACTTTCCCCCCCCCCCCTATCTCGTAAACAACAAGAGGTACATTGTTTACGAGATAGGGGTGAAAAGCGAGAATTTCATAGAAAAATTGGGTTTACTGACCCGCACTACCTCGCTGGTGGGAGTTAGGGTTACGCCGCAATGGACACTTTTGTAGAGCATTCAATTCTGAAGAAACCCTACCATTGACCAAGATTATACCATAAAATGCCTCTGAGCTGTAGAGTTTTGAAGAAAAATAATCAAAGTTTACGTGTATTTTATATGGGAAATGTTTATACGCCTTGGTCTAGTACTTAATATTAATATTAAGGGCTCCAATTTTCAGGGAATGTTTGTTTAGGTATTTGCCACAAAATTTCGAGGTGGGACTGAAAAAAAAAATATAGTCGCGAAAAAAAAAGCACCCTACTGTATATAATCCCTTAAGGAAAAAATCAATTTTGTTGACATATTTTAATGGTAAAAAAGTACTATTACATTTAAATTTTGAAGTATCAAAAAGAGTAGCATTTGAACTATATTCTATGAAAAGATGAAAAGTTTTCCACCTTTTTATTCCTATTTTGAACTTTAAACGCGTTTTTCTCAAAACTTTATCTTGAAAGACGGTGGGGTGGAAACGATTACTCAAAAACGAATGCACCGATCTTATTCAAATTGTGCACACTTTTTCTAAATGGTATTCACTAGGGAGTAAACGAAGGATTTTGTTTTTCGTTCATTACAACTTATTTTACATTGCAATATGTATTGTTTTTTCGTAACGAAAAATGAATTTTTCGCATGCAACGATGTCATCGAAGAGCTCTTTCAATATTTGGGTTACCGGTTACTATTTCATAATTTCAATATTAAATAAACTCTTGCTTAGATGATTTTTATTGTGAACGAAATTCAAAAATGACAACAGAAATGTGTAAGCAGTTAAAATGTTTATTTTTATCAATACCTTTTTTTACATCCTTTATTTTAAAAACAGTGTAAAAGCTAAGTCGTGTAAAAAAGTACCGTGTAAATCGGGGGATAGGTGTATGCAAAAGCACGAACTGAATTAAAATCACTCAAGGGAATCAAACTCAATGTGAGTGACAATGCGCTTTTCTTCGTCTGTTACGTTCCACACTCAATTATTGTATCCGATAAGCTTTGCGTAAAAGCATGTGGAATGTAAAGAGGTTCGAGTCTTTGTAAGTTTTTGTAAAGCCGCTAGTCAGGGACGGCGGAAGGTGTTTCTGGATCAGTTTTTTTTCCTCTAAATAATGTAATATTCTATAATTAAATTAAGTTACACAAATCGAATGCTTAAAAACATTTATTTTTTTAAGTTATTTGTAATGGTGTACACTTCAATAGTTCGTTTTATTTTATGAAACATCCAGGGCCGAGTTTTATTCGCACTTAATCGGTTTTTTTTTAAATAAAAATCACAGACGATTGTAGTTCACTATTTAAAAGTTGCGAATTTCGTTAAAAATTACAACAAATAATATTTTTACATTGACTTGGTAAGGGGTAGTTACACGTATGCTTAAACTGTATGCAACATTTACGCTCAATTGGTAAATCCATAGTTTTGAAATTTCTTGTTTAGGCGCGTTAAAAGTACTCACGTCTAAAATGCGAGACTATATAACATAGCAAACCTCGTAAGCCAGATGACGCTATTAAGATATAGTGTAAAATTATATTTAAACAGAAGCAAATAAAAAATAAATAGTCATGAATCGATTTATTTTATATTACATTAAATTTTACGATTTTTTAGAAATGTTCCTAAGTTAATTAGCTGATACTTAACATTAACTTTATAGCTAAAAGCGGCGTTTAGGTCAAAACGAGGTAGCTAGAATTCAGTCAACATTTGATCTTAATTTCGAAGTTTTTTTATGGGATCAGCAATGCAGTTTTTATATGTCAGTGGCATCATATCATGTATGGTCGCAATAGCTTCGCTCTAACTTCCGTACTTTCAAAAGTTGTACGAATTGGAGTACATCATTCTGTACACATATTTTCCACAATGTTTTCTTACAGAAGATGCAAAAATAAATTTTTATACGAACTAACTTAAATAACGGAATATCGGCCGCCCGGCACACTCTGATGTTAGGTGCACCGACTCAATGGGCGAAAATGTCACGCGCGGCGCCTTGGAAGCTACGCGTGCATTGATTTCAGTTGTTGTCATTGAATCAATAAAAACGCAGAGCCCAATTTACTGTATAGATATATATATTTTTATAAATTGGTTCAGCCGATGGTGTGGCCATGGTAATCTTTAACCCTTATTGTCCCAATCTGAAAATTTTTGCCCGTCAACTTTAAGCTTGGACGACTTTATTATTTATTTTTAAAACATTCTGAAAATTCATAACCGGGTTTTTTCAAAAGTGGTCTTTCAGAATATCACCTGAAAATTTTAAAAATACCACCCCTCTCTACTGTATTTTTGAATTTATTGAATTTTTTAAAAAATACAGATTTTTGAGGGTATATTTTATAAAAAAAGTGATATTTTCGATATGAAAAAAGTTTTGGAATATGCCAAAATAACAAAAACCTCTCGATGAAAATTAATAAAGTTATTATTCCCGGAAATATGATTTGTATTCACTTTTTTACGCTTGATTTTGACTTTCGAAAATAGGTTAAAATGGAAAAAAACATAATAGGGAGAATAAGAACCTCTATTCTTTTGTTATCTAACTTCAAATTTCATCACCAGCATCTAAGACCAAATTTCATCCGAACCCCAAGAAAAAGACCAAAAGGGGTCAAATTCGGCAGTTTTTCAAAAACACTTTTGAAAACTAAAGAGTTGAGAAAAAATTAAGTTCTGAAAATAAACAAGAGTGAAACTTATGTTTTCTACCTCTTTTTAGTTGCTATAAGGGATGAAAACCGGAAGATGCACGGTATTCGCTATATAAAGTTGAAAAGTAGTACTCGTAAGGTTATTGGGTATGCAATTTTTAAATTTTTAAGCATATATTCTAGTACTACAACCTTTTCTTTGTGGTGTAAAAGGTAGTCAGGGGGTAACTAAGGGTTGAAAATTCGAAAATCAGCAGCAATAGTTTCTCTGAAATATCTCTGTCGTTTGTAGGGGATTTTGGCATCCCAGATTCTAAATTTTCGATTATTATTACTTTACAACCATTTCCTGTGGCGTAAAAGGTTTGCACGGGTGTGTAAGGGTTGAAAATTTGGAAACCAGTTATTCTAAAACTAGAAAAGCTAAAGGAAATAAAAAAAAATTAAAAGTTATAACAAATTCTGAAAATAATCAGCACTATTGAAAATACCCGTGTATGAATTTACAGAATTTTTTGAAAATAAATTACAAAGTTGCCCGAGTTTAAAGTTGAAGGACAAAAACGTGCAGATTGGGACAATAAGCGTTAAGTGGCGGAGCTGTGGTCTTACGTGTGGTTTATCCATTTTTGATATATTTTACAGTACGGCGGTCGTGCGACTGAATAAAAAATGCATAGTTCAGATCTCTTGCGGCCGTGATGTGGCCTTCTTAAAATTTTTATTTATTTTTACTCAGGAAAAGATAAGATAATGCAATTTTACATTTCACATGGAATTTCCATCGACCACTTCCTTCTTTACCGCCAACACTCTGCCCGCGCTCTAATAGATAGATTACCTCACCGGCAGCGGCACCTGCACCGACACAACCGATCTAGCGAAATTCCTAGGTAATTATGCTAATTAAGAAGCCGCTCGTGCATTTGCACCTCTCACACGCCCGCAACAAGACCGCTAATTATTAGCCCCTCGCGATTCTTTCGATCGCCACGCCATCGCGATCGGGGCGCGATAAACTCAAGAGCGATGCGTGCACCGATTGCAGTAGCGGCTTAGCAAGACGAGTGCAGTTCTTTTGCGCGTTTCTTGCGATTTCACCTGCGCGGCCTACTCCTCGTAAGTGCAAATGGGGCCTCAGTGTACTCCGCAAGAGCGGAAATGGAAATCACAAATCACATGGGGCTGCGAGTCGTTTGACTGCCACCACCGAGCAAGCGGCGAATGTGGGTCTCGTCCATTAATTCTAGGCTCTGGCAATCGCAGGCACCGAAAACACGCCGCTGCCTAGGCTTCCAGGTGAACTAGGGAAATCCGCTCGCGGCGCGCTGTTGATGCACGCGCTTGGCTTATTTGCCCTATTTCCTCGCATGCTTGGGACCCGAATGCACCGAGGCCCCGGCGCGCGCACATTCGCTGGGTGCCTACAAAAGATGCAGAGCGGAATGGGCGGGCGGCCTGAACAGCGCGAATAAAGTTTAAGGTTGGGGCCGACATGCGTGAAGCGACTTTAATTAGTTTTTGTGAAGCTGTCGTGCTTATGGCTTAATAAGCGGATGCCAGCGGAGTGGAGTGACACTCGATCTGGCCGCTTTGCGACGAGTGACGAGCTCTGCAAAAGCTTGAGCGGCCGACAGATGATACACGTTGGATTTGTTTGGGAATGGTTATGAAAGGTGTAATTAAGATGTTCATTTAATGAAACCCTCATGGTTGGCCTGAATGAAAATGAATAAAATTGATTTCATCACATAGTGCGTTATTATATTTTATTCTCATGGTCACGTGGTGCAGTGACCTAATTTTTATTACACGCTGATTTCACCAATTAAGAATAAAAAGCGTTCGTAAGGTGTATCCTTTTCAAGGTATGCAATTGAGAAAGCTTAATTATTCTATTTAACCCTGTAGAACTTCCGACGACTTTGTGGTGTTAATCAAATCAAATAATTAAAAAAAACAATATGTAATGATTTTCCTGCAAAAATGTTAAAATGCATTATACGTACTTTTAAATGGCATAACTATCATAAATATAATTTTTCAAGGAAAATTTTTTCAATTTACATTTTAGAATAATTGCAGATTGGTATTATTATTATTATTAAATGTTATATCCATATAGATACCATTTTTAATTTTGAAGTAATGAATTTTAGTAAATGAAAATATTTGAAATAATTAAACATGAGTAAAACTTTTCTAAATTTTAATACGGATGGTAGCATGAAAAATAGTAAGGTATAAAATATCTCAGACTAAGGTTAAAGATGCTCGATATTTCGCGCGCCAAAAATAATTTAACGATCAAAAGATGTAAATTTTTAATAAGTTATTAGTATTAAGTGTGTGGGTTTATTTGGTATTTGAGCAACATATGGCAATCAACGGTAAACGAAGGAAATATTAAAAAACAACTTCAGCTGAGCAAAAAATTATCATTCCAATTTTAGAAAAGAGAAAACTAAACGAGAAGAAGCCGAAATGTGTCAGTAGTACATGAGATCAGTTTATATAGAAGTATGGCATCGAATATAAACTGAAATCAATTTTAAGGATTTTAAGTAGTTTAAAAATAATAATAATTACATATGTGCTTCAGAAATTTTGACTGTGATACTAAATTTATAATAATAATTTGCTAAGCACTCATTAATAATTAAATAATAGTAAGTATTTGTAAACCTTCAGCATTCAATATAACACTGTAAACAAAGCTGCAATTTTATTTCTTTTGATAAAATAATATAAAATAAATAAATATAAATCAATATAAATATTAATTCTTGTTTATCGTTTTGCTAATTACTCACTCATGTTATATATCAATTAGACGCATTTATAAATAAAGCCTGTAATGAAAAGTTTTGTCGTGTAAAAAATGGGTATAAATTGAAAAGCACTTATACCATATTTTTATGAAATTTTATTTTTATCAAGTTCATATACTGGCAATTGGTAATTCTAAATTTTTGGAATTTGTTTGACTTTAGATCTCCTAATTGTCTGACTTTAGATCTCCAATTCTCCATTAAGCCCTGCACAAAACTCCTGGTGGCTGTTTTCGACACTAATGCCCAACGCCTTTTTAATTCATCGATGGTTTTTACACTTTCTCCATGTTTTCTTAGCTTTACCTTCATAATTTCCCAATATTTTTCGCCCGGGAGAAGATTTGGCGTATTAGGGAGATTGTTTCCTTTTTTAACATAAGCATTATCCTTGGACTCCAACCAGTTTATCGTTTTTGATAGGCTGGTTGCTAAATCAGGTCAAAACAGAATCGTATTATTGTGTCTTTTAATCATCGGCAATAATCGCCTCCTTGAACATCCATTTCGATATATTTCAACGTTTATTGTTCCAACAGTAAAAAACGGTGTTGATTTCATCCCACATTCGCAAATAGCCTGCCAAACCATAATTATTTTTCCAAATTTTTCAACACCATCTGTTCTGACCGATTCATTAACACTTTTTCTGTTCTTTGCTGTAAAAAACTGGAGACCCGGTAGAAAAGAAAAGTCGATTTAACAATATGTTTCGACATCCATTAAGACACATATTTTTTTGAGAAAACTTTTCGGCTTACATTTCTTGAACATCTGATTGCTCGCTTGTCTTGATCAACACTTTTAGGTTCTTTTTGCTTCCTAAAATTCTTCAAATTACTACGTTGCTTTGCTCTTTGCACCATTTAACCATGACTGTATCCAAGTTTTTTTTAGCCAAATCTCTCGTAGATATCGACGGATTTCTCTTTAAAGCGGAAAGGATACTTCTTTCTAGCACATGATTCGCAGGACCTCTTAGACGACCTGACTTTACTATCTATGATATGCTTAACTCTTCCTTGAACCGTTTCATATACTTTTGTAGACCTCTGTATAGTCCTTGTTGTAATTTTATATTTTTGATCCAGTGCTGAAAGTGATAATTGCTGATTTTTTTGCCATTCGCGCACAACCTGCTCGTGAACCGAACCACTTGAACGCTGCATTTTCACTAATTTGTCTGTAAGGCAAACTAAACCTATCGAAAACTTATTTGCAGATTCTGGGAATTGTGTAAACAAATATTTTGTCAATTTTATCAAAGAAGGGATCATTAGCAGGACGAAAATAGACGCGACAGAAATTTTCGTGACAGGCTTTATTATATCAGCTACGTCAAAAATCGATAAAAGTTTAATAAAAAGAGTTATATGTACTTATTAAAAATATAAAATCATACAATATTGTCCTATACTATATGTTATAAATAGTCAAAATTCTAGAAGTTTGTATTTAATAAATTCGGAGAAAATTTTGTTCTATTTATCCGATTAATATATGAAACCATCAATATGCATTTTTTGATATTCGCCATTGCAATTATTTTCCTATTGAAATATCTCAAAAATGAGTTAAGATGTTAATTTTAGGGGAAGGAGGGTTTCTTTGGCTACTTCGTTGATCAAATTATTAATTTGATGGAGAAAAACATCTCGTTAGATATATGCCCTGCGATACCAAACATGATTTAAATAACAAACATCGCTGCTAAATAAAGTTTCATCAACGGCTTCAAGACAAAAATGTTCCAATTATCTGTATGTAAAATCCAAGAACGATATTTTTATGATTTTAATTTCAGATCAATCCGGCGTACAAGAGTGCAATTGGCCGCCTTTCCGTCTATTTTACAATGTAACAATTGCTATTACGTAAAACTTCCACAATTGGGTTGTCTGCGTTCGTTCGATTTGCGATTTCAAGTCACGGAATCAGCGTCCAACAGCCTCCTATATTACGAGTTCGTTTTGTCGGCATTCAAAAAAGAAGTGTGAAGACAAGAATCCAGCCTCATTCCCGACACTCACCTCACAGTAGGAAGTTCTTGTTCTGATTTCTTAAAAATTGAAGGTAGGAAGAAATTGTTTCGCCTTATTGTGTCTTTTGAGCTAGTCTAAGTTTGAATTGAGCTCGAACAAAACGAGTTTTTCTCCTTATTCCACATACTTCATAAGCAATTTGTGTCCAAGCGTTATTTCTCTTTACCGTCTTAAAAACTACTGGAACTGAGTTCGTGACGTTGCAAAAATATCGCTGACGAAGTCAATTCAAGTTTTACCACTGATCTTAAGTTGATTTTAGCTTAACTTCCTGCTAAAAGATCTGATTTAAGTTGGTCGAATTTTTGTAAAACTCTATTAAACAGCGACGCCTTTTTTACTTTGTTGTTTTTGTTTTTGCAATAAAAATAAAATAAAAAATCTCTAATTGGACGAATGGTCGATGTCTTAAACACATGAAAACTTGTTCGATTCGATTATTCTTTTTTTTTTCTTGTAAACAAGCGATCACTGGTCTTCTTAATGCCTTCGATCGTCATCAATCTTGTCGACATTCTGGACGTCGATAACGACAATTATACTCATTCCTTTACTATATCGATATATGTAGTACATACTATTGAATATACATCTACCTGAGATTACCTGTCATGTATTGTTCGAAAGTAGTCAGGATTGATTCGAACCAACGGATTGAGAGAGATTTAAGCAAGCATTGGCTAGACCTGATACAAAATTAAGCGGACAGTGCACGATCAAAAAACTGCATAATAATGGCATACTCATCACAGCCATCGATTATGCTCTCTCTCGTGTCTTCTGCATCCTCTACAATCGCAATTCTTCGGTACCAAATCTTTCTTCTTTGGAGCATTTTACCCCCGATGGCCAACCAGCAGCCATCTGACTGAAGCACCAACACCGAACTATTCTTCAGGTGAGTCGAAGTCGAAGATATATACCTACAAGATGCTTTGTGAGAGCATTAGCATTCAAAATCTTAATGCGGCCTGCGCTGGTTCACATGTGGTCGAGATTTCGAAAGTTTTTCCACAACACCACCACGAAAGGAGCAAAACAAGGTAAAACTGCTCCAACTCCGGACAGGTAGGTTAGGTAGGTAGCCGCTGTAAGATCGATTCGCTCAGATTTCAGTCGATCGACGGTTTCTGCAGGAGTTGCATATTGCGATCACCTCGAAGAAGTCTCGGTGCCTTTTCTCAGTCTTGCTTCACTCTTTTGCGGGGGGAGGACAGGGCAATTTTCCTCAGCTCAGAAGAAGTTTGTGTGTCGGTTCTTTTGTTTTCTTTTCGCATAAATTTTCTCTTTATAGAAAGTTTCGTATACTTTTCTCGAAGTCGATTAATTTGTGCTAATTTACGTAGGGAAACGACTCGGTACACATCGCTCAATGGAGTGATCTTGCGTGAATTTTATCGCTGTTCGAACGGTTCGATTTCGTGAAAGTGCGAGTGACAGTGTGGTTTTTTATTGTATCAAAACAAATAATCAACAAAATTTTATATTACACTACTGTCTCACAAAAAAAAATCATATTCAGTTTTTTGTTCCTGCATCGAAGTGGTATTTTTGTGGATCTTATATTTGCTAAGATCAACGTCACCGCTGGTGGATAAATTCGAATAATTTAGGTATGTTTTCTGTGGCAATTTTCGTATTTTGTCTTTCGTTTCGTTTTCGGTGTTTGTTCAGTTGTTTTTTTTTTATAGTCTTTTTTTTTTTGTTATCGAGTTAATGTGGCCTGTGCAGAAGCGCGACGATCATTGATCTTAAGTTTTTTGTAAACTGAAATTCCTTTGGTGTTCGCGGTTTCTTTATTGGAATCGAAAAACACACTTTTGAACTTTTAAAACTTGATATTAGGTATGGTTGTCGTACTGTTGAATTGGAAAATTTTTTCAAAATTTTGCTTTTCTTATATTTTGAAACGTATTTTTCAACTGGTTACCTCAAAACTAAATAGAGAAGTGACATCATTTCATGTAAGCTTCTAAGTGATTAATTCTGATTAAGAAAAATTTGTTATTGCAGCGTATTGATGCTTAGCATTCAAATTACCCCATGAATAATCATTTTTATTGGCCAAAGTATAAATAAAGTCTTTTTTATATACTATTTGTGGAAATCTAAGAAATTGAGAACTTATTTATAAAGTGTCCATGTAACTTAATAAATAAATAGAAAACTGCGAGACAAACAGGGTGCAGAAAGATATCTCAACATGATACCAGTTTATATCCGTTGTATTTATAACTGCCTGATTAATTAAGAATTCATTAATCTGCAAATCTGCAGATTGCAAATTTTTTTTTGTAATTATTCGAAAAGCTGCACTCTGTGGATATATCGGCGGCAAATCGCATCTGCGTACAGCAGGCGCCATTGGTGTATTGTTTCCACCGACATTTCTTTTCAGAATTCTTACTATTTAGGCAAAACAATATGTTTTCAATATTTCTCAACGCTGTTTAAGCGTTAATCAATTCATTTCGTACCACGGGGATATGCTACTGTATTCCTATTAAGTTCCTGAGCACGAAAGAGCTGTCTGTATCAAAATAACATGTAATTTAAAAAGAAACCAACAGACAATCAACGGCAAACAAACGACAATCCTTTATAACTATCATTTAACCAATCGATATAAGTGGTCCTCAGTCTCCGTCGTATAAATTGCCTAAATAAATAAACTGAAGATATATTTTATTTTGCTGAAATTTGTTTACAAAACCATAAATATTTTTTAATTCTGAATGTAAGATGTGTAATTTGAAACTCCTTTAATTTATTGGAAAACAATAATGAATTAATATCACTACAGCAGCACCAGAATTCCAGTATATTTTTATGGATCAGCTTTTGTTTATATTGGGAACTTTCGGTCGGTCCCAAAAAGGGAATTAAACTTTCGACCATTTGCTGCTAGAGTGATGTACGGCCCTAATAAAAATGAAGGAATATTTGTATCATAAGTGAGAAATACTAACTATTTTGTTTTATTAAAACATTTTATATGATGTCTAAATAGTCATTTTCATTGTAGGCGACAAACAAAAACGTAGTGTTTGTTTAATAAGCATAATATACTCATCAACTTCAATCGTATAATTTTGTTGTCTTCGAATTCAAGCAGATAATTTGCTGTAACCGCAAAAAATTTCTCATTTCTTCAGGTTTCGCGGTTCACTTCAAAACAGCGGAAGACATCAACTCCTTTCTTCATCTAAATGTGGAAATGTCTCACGGAATTGTCATCCGACTTCCATTGGTTTCGTCTTCCTATTTTCGGAGTAAATATCCTCACCAAATAAGGCAGAAAACACTTCCATTCACCTCCTGAGTATTGCATAAAACACGCAACCCATCTTCGGGCAAAAAATGAAAGTTAATTTCTTTCGAGATTTTAGCCGAATCCCACCGCATTTATAGCGTATTTATATGCAGTTGAGTGCGACGACTTTTTGCCTGGCATTATTAATTAATTCGTGAAGGTCACAGACATTAATAGCACTTTTTTTTCCATCTTGTGTTTTTTTTTATCTCGACGGTAATTACCACTCGATCACTCGAGTTGATGTGACACAACATCAAATATTAGCAGCATTAATTTCCTCATTCTTTTAATAAATTCGGTATGTAAGAATGGGTTTAAAAGGGAGAAATTTATGAAAAATTCCAAGCAGCGCTGTATGAACACTTTTGCGATATGGTCGAAATAGAAAGTGTCTCTGTCGGCAGTAAGTAGAGTACTTGTCCGAACCGAACCTTTTTCCTCCTCGTTTTCTAAAAAACCTGATTTTGTTCGCAATTTTTGGCTTTAAGTGTTACACCGACCGGATGGCATGGATAGACGTAAAACTTAAGCTGTTAGAGATACTTTGCAGGTGATAAGCCGATCTTGTTTGCAATAAAGCTTGAGAAAGAGTCGTTTCTAAGTGGAGTTGCTGGTCGACTATTAAATCTGACCGCCAAGTGAAAACCCGACACGTCGATCACCGAACAAAAACCGGTGATATCGGGCGTCTGAAGCGATTTATGTTTTTTCATATTAATTGTGGTAGGTATACAACATGTTTTGGAGGAGTCTTTATTACACTAGAAATGTGTTACACGTTTTACGATATTCATATTAAGTTGCAGGGGACTATAAAAAATTTTAACGTGTAAAAAAGTAATCGCGATCACTGGAATCTCGTCTGCCTATGTACAAGAGCAAGGAGCTAAAGTAATTACACTAAAGGACCCGTGATAATTATGAACATTAAAATGTTTAATACTGATGTGATTATAGTCTTTTAATAGGGAATGCAATTAAGTTTAGGTTAATTGAATTTATTGAGTGTACACTGCATAGTGAAAACCAATCAATTTCTCACTCCGTGCATAGGCAATGCAATGCAAATTGTACTTTCTCTAAATTCAACGGTCAAAAGAATGACTATTACTCTATCTTAATTATGTCTTTTGATTGATCTCACTGACTGTAATTGTAATACTTGCAATTAGTTAGAGGCTTGGCCAAGTTTGACACAAATGAAAGAAAGGAGCCCTTCACCAATCCCAATGCATTTTAAACTTTCCTCTACCCGTCCCCATTCATAATTTTAAGCGATGTCTAGTTCATTACTAAAATGTTACTTTTCTCATCAAAATGTGTACCGATCCTCTACTCAATTATGTATTTGATTTTTTTAAATTTGATCTATTATTTTTCAATCTTCATATAATTTAGCTTACGGTGTTACTTTCATTGCATTTATCTCTATTTGAGTAAACGCCTTGAAACATAGTACATGATTCTTGAATATAGTAGCGACTCAATTATCCGGACCGCGATTATTCGGATTACCAATCGTGCTCGATCTTGTTGCGCACTATCTCCACTTTTTTTTTTTTTTTTCATTAGCTGCATTTTTTTTCGTCTGTCTAGTTAGTAGGACAATAAATCATTTTATATTGAGCGTAACCTTAAAGCAGCTATCTTGGTATAGACGATTATTTAAACAAAATTTTAAATATGGCCTGTGTTATCCGTGAGAAATTTCTATTCAAGGAATGATTTCCTTATTTTCTGGATAGACAGAAAGCAGAGCTTAAAAATGTCAAAGCGCAAAAGATTGTTATCGCCTAAAGGTAAAATAAACATTGAATCTTTAAAGAAAGGAGAAACCGACCGTCAGTTAGTCGATAAGTATAGGGTAGGCAATTTTCTACAATATCAGATACTAAAAAGAAACCGATTCAACTTTAGTGTATACATACATACAAACTTGATAGTGAAGACTATGTACCTAATTTCGTTATTTTATAAGCTTTTATTAAACTTCACATACTTGCTTAGGTCAAATCTTGCATATTGATATTGACACACTTCTGGTTATCTGATTCGGTTGACATTTTGTATACAATTGCATTTTCGATGACAATACAATTTACGTTCAATTTATTTCTTCGTATACATTAATTTATCCATATTTTCCATTATCCGAATGACTTATGACAACAATTAGTCCGGTTAATTGAGTCTCCACTGTATTTATAAAACTCTATGATATAAAAGCAAAAGATTATAAAATTCACATTTTTGGGATATGGTAACTTCTTGCTTCAGAGGGTGCGTAAGACCAATATTTCACAAGTCCAAAATCTTCTACAATTAGAAGCCTTCAAGTGGTTTGGCGTACACACGCAGCGATAGTGCAAATTGGTACCCTAATAAGTTCGCTATTCAATCCAGCAGACATTTAATCGCCTTTTTACAAAATATGTAATAAAATTTTAGTTTAAAACGGAGACGGTTGTTTGACAGGTAGACTCAGCTGCGCGACTTAGGAATTAATCCATCTTTTTAGTCTATTTGAAATAAAAGTGCTTGAGGTTAAATTTTCTAGAACAGAACTTTTCCCAACAATGATAAAATTCGGATAAATTCGAACTTCCGAGGAAACTGTCAAACCATTTACACACTCATGCAAAAGGTCAGTTCACGCCTTGTAATTGTAGAAAATTTTAATAAGTCCCCCAAAAATGCAAAATGTAGTTCAATACAAAACACAATTATAACATTGTACGAATAAATTGATGCCAATGGTAACAAGGGTTGTCCTCATGGAAAAACATTGATGACTCGTGAAAATACCGATGAACTCATTAGTTTTTCATTAGTCTTCATTACTTTTCATTAGTATGTATTTTAACTAGTTTTTCATTAGTTTTGATTAGTATTTATTAGTACTTTTCTATAAGGGTGAGGCCTCAAATAACGAAAGCAGACGTTGAACAAAAAAGATGTGTCGACCATTTTCATTTACAATATTGTTTGTAAATTGAAACTCAAACTCGATTTTCGTTTGATATCGTCTTGTGTGAACTAGAACCTGATTTCAGAAATTTTTATAGTTTATGTGTTGGTATAAAAAGTACATTATCACAAATGAAAAGTTTGTTACTCGAATCTTTTACTAAATATAGAAATAGAAAGATACCAAATAGAGTAATGTTTTAATTTAATAGCAGAAAGTGCTTAATATGGAACTCTTTAAATTTTACTAGTACAGTTACTGTAATCAGCATGCATGTCGCGTTAAAAGTGATCGTTTTGCGACATTGCTCGAATCGATCGGGAAATTGGTGACAATAACCTTTCAATTTTTTGAAGCGATCATAATAGGCCACCCCGAACGGAACTTACGCGACTTGTTCACAAAAATTTGGGACAAAAACAGTTCGCAACTCGTTCGCATGCCGCGCACGATGCGGCCGTACAACTTGATCGGCTCCATGAAAATATGCGCCAAAGTCGTGTTACCTCTGTTACCTGCAATCAGCCTGCCCCACGCCGTCCGCCGCACTTTGTTACCGAACATTTCGCTAGCTCGAGTAAGTGGCCCCCCCTGCGTAAGGTATGCAAAGCACGACACCATCATAATTGAACGTGAACGAAAAATTCAATTGAGGGAAATTTCTGCAGCACTTCGCTTCGCCTACCTGTCGCACGGATGACTTGGATACGTTCGAATTTCCGCCTGCGAACAGCGCCACTGCCACTCGACGAGGAGCTTTCGTGTTGCACCTGGTTATCTTCAGTGGGTCCAATTTACCGCGGCAGTGTTAGACAAACCATTTGTTTTTCTACGTCAAAGTGAAAAGTTCCCACGGAAAATGAGTTTGGAGTTCAACAGGCGTGCGGGAAATGTTGCACAAGTTAGAGGGCTTGATTTATGGCCGTTACTTTTTCGTCTTATTCTTCTTTAGCTAGGAACGCCTTTGCTGATTATCTGGGCTGATATGTTTTTTTAATCAATTTCTACTTTAAGAGTGACATTTAAGACAGTTGGTTAAGCAAGTCACAAAGTGCGTCGCTGTTTGAACGTTCCCTATGAATATCAATAAGTTCAGAGTACACCAACTGAAAATTTAAAAAAGTGTAGCTTTCGTTTTTGCGGTATCTATACAGGTAATAACTCTCTAGTCAAATATTTTGTAGGGAATACACTATAATACAATTTTACATATAATACTATTGCATATATGGGTCTTTTTATGTAGATACACTGATTTATTGAAAAATATAATACTGACATACGTTGAAGAAGAGATTTCACTGAAACTGAGGTTCCAACAGGACAACGATTCGAAACATAGTTCTATATTATCATTACTTAACTCCAAGAGTTTTTGGATTAGCCAAATTGGGTTTCGCCGATCTTAATCCAGTTTTGAGAATTTTTTGGAAAGTTGTCAAACGAATAATGAAGACGGGAAAATTGGAGGATAAATTAGAAAGAAACGTTGAAAAGCTTAGGTAGATTAAGAAATCATTGGCAATTTGACATCTTTTACACCAAAAAGATCAATTATTAATATTGAAAATTTCGGATTCATCACGCCAAAATTACCAGATAGATTTTACTAAAACTTTGCCGTTTTTTACCTTAGAGGCTTGGTCATTATTTCCTATTAAAATTATCATATTAAAAATATTCATTTATCAATATCTGCACATATGTACTGTACATATCATAAAACTGTAACTGAGTCGTATCTAAACGTCCATTAGATTTTAGGATTTTAGATTTTTTATCAGCTGTTGCAAGAATTACAAATTGATTTGATCGTGAATTTTTTTGCACCATATTTTAAGCTATATTCAAGCATATCTTCAGGTGAACGTGAATAAAATCGTGCGCACAACTATGTATTTTATAATAATTTTATATTTCTAATCTAATTATCAGCTAAACTTGCTTTAAATCGGAGAGCAAATTATTTAAACAGCTCATGCTCGGGGTACCTACATTCTGATTTATATATAGGCTAACTTTGATAGCCTGTGGTGTAAAAAACGTGTACTAAGTGAACAATGCCAATGACTTTAAAAACTTACTTGCTAAATGCCAATTCCAAAATGGTGTTATTGTTTAACATTCCTCTTTTAACTATTAACTATTAAAATGGGTAAGAAAAGAACATTTTTTTGGTATTAATAAAAAATGGTTTTTACTATGGTATGGATACAATACCAATATGGATAGCATATAGTAGAACATGGGCTGCCCTATCCGCAATTGCAGTATTATCCTTCATTTTCGGGACACACTGTATAAATTTTTATCAGAAAGCATACCTATAGATACTATACTAAAGATATCAACTTCTGTTTTGTTTTTTTTTTTTAGGGCTTTCTAATTAATTTAGTTTGAAAACATTGAATATTTAGTAGATAAATTGTTATCAGTTGATAACGCATGTTTACAAAAATTCGGTCGGTTGAGAAAAAACAATAACTTATTTAACAAAAATTATCTACTTATATCAACGTTTTCATGCTTCCATCTTTTGGAATTTCTATAAATGACTGTATGTACATCTTCGGACAAAGATATGCAGCATAACATTCTTGGTCTTTACCATCAATTTATGGACTTCGTAGTGCGTAGATATTTGCTAATCCTCTGTTTGACGATCATTAAAATCGCAAGTATTCGATCTTTCAAGGAAGCCGACGATTAACGAAGACCGCAGCAGACCTGTCACATCACTTCCTTGTAAAGATGCGGCTGACAGCATCGATCGTCGTCTAGAAAGTTTTCTTGATCGACGTCGGTCGGTGACAATGACTGATCGCATTTGAGTTGCAGTGAAAAAGAAAGTCAGCGGCCGCGGCGAGATACGACCGTACCTCACGTCGCGTTGTATTATGCATATCGCGAATATCTCCTGGGATCTCATATCACCACAGATGGTCCAAAAGACCAAAGAGTCCCAGCATCCGAAGCCGCCGCGCAACCGGTTAAGCTAAGATACTCTATTTATGTCTGTTGACATCACGACCAACTTGAAACTTTCAGAACTGGCTCCGGCCGGCCGTTGGTTTGTCGAAATCAGCTCGAGAAGCAGCGAATTGAGAATTTTTGCGACAAAACATCTGATAATCGTACACCGCATAGTACACCTCCTGGGTGTGCTTCACCTTCGAAAAAAGCAAAAATTGTCGTTTTTTCGCGAGGTATAAATGCCAGCAGCCGGATTAATAAGATATTCATTGGCTTAAGCCGCGATACCGTACGTCCGTTTCACGGAACTGCGGCTTAAGCGGTCTTTCTTCTCCTTCGATTCGTTCTTCTGGTGGTCATTTCTGTTCTTGGAACTTGCATCGATGGTGAAGCATCGACAAAAAGATTCTTGTGGCTCTCGATTGAACGTCTTAAATAAAACAAGACAAGTCCAGTGCGGCTAGTCGTCGGCTAAACGTGCGAATAATTGACCACATTCATTCAAATGAACTCAGCGAACGTCAGCGCGTTCGGCTCCGCGGAAATTTTTATTCGCATTGAAACTGGCGGCAACGGATAAAAGTGGTAAAAGCTGACGAGGCAACCTTTGTTAGCACCAGCCGTAATTCGAAGGTGATAAATAAGAAACATGCCAACTTAAAGCGGCCCATACACAAGTCAATCTGTTGGCCAACATCGTCAGCGGTTAAGATTGGCTGTTCTGCAACTAGCACAACAATGGTTGGTTGAACATATGTTGGCTCAACTGCAATTTTCGAATTTATTCTTATCCCTTAATGCGCTTACTTTAATTACGTTTGCTGCTAAACTGATCTTTGTTGAATATGGTGATAAAAGAGTGATATGCTATACAACACTTGTTTAATTTATCAACTAAATATTACCTTTACAGTGTTTATTGCGCTTAAATGCAAATAACGCAATTATTTTGTCCATGTACAGTGGTACCTCGACATACGAGTTTAATTCGTTCCGTAACCTTGCTCGTATGTCAAATTGCTCGTATCTCAAAGCAATTTTCCCCATTGAAATTAATTGAAATGCCATTAATCCGTTCCAGCTCCCAAAACACCACCTCAGTTGTTTTTGTTAAGTGTTTTTGAATAAGAAATATGTATTTACAAGAAGAAACATTTATTTATAAATAACATACATATTCTATAAAAACATAATAAAAGAAAAAGTGAAGTGCTTACGGAAGCGCTTAATTTTCGTCACTGGTCTTCGCTTTTTCCGTCACGCTTTGCTCATTTTCACCTGCAGATCGTTTAAAAAAACTGTCCAAGGAGGTTTGTTTCTTCCTCCCTTTCAGGATAGTCTGAGGTGGGAGAAACTGTTAGACGCTGCACACGACCCCAACATGCGCCCCGCATGTTGGGGTCGTGTGCTGCGGTGTAGTGTGCGATTCCTCGTATCTCAAATCTTGCTCTCATCTCAAAATATCGCTCGCTCGGCGGCTCGTATCTCAAAACACTCGTATATTAGGGCACTCGTATATCGAGGTACCACTGTATAGTGTAAAAAATTAAACTAATTGGTTTAATGTAAAAAAAGATGGGTAAGTGCGAGTAGGCTTGCGTTCCATTATAAAGAGTTAGGGTTGTGTACCATTATAAAGGGTGTTAAACACTCTAAGAATTTTGTGGGACATTAAACAACTTTTGGAAATTCGCAATAGAATTCGAAACTAATGATTTCCAAATTTTTACCTTTACATGTGCTATGAGACCTTCCTTAGTGTCAAATTTCAAGATTCTAGGTCATCGGGAAGTATCCTATAAGTTTTGGTGTGTCAGTCAGTCAGTGAGTTAGTCTGTAATTATCAAAATACACTTCAAAAGGCTGTACCTTTTTATAGCATTGTGTTAGAAGAATTGAGAAGAATTTTTAGAGAACTATGATGCTGTAGACTTTAGTATTTGGTATTAATTTCAACTCGATAGATCCAGCCGTTCCTGAGAAAAAGGGTATTGACGGATAGACAGGCAGATAGACAAACGGACAATAAAGTGATCCTATAAGTGTTCTGTTTTTGCATTTCGAGGTACGGAACCCCACAAATGAAACAATTTAGTTTAAATAAACAAAAATTATTTAAACTAAACTATGGAGTTCTTTGAAAGGGTGGTCCTACTATAGAATCTGAAATTTCAGATTATTTTTAAGAATTAATTTTAGAGAACGTAAAACACGTGTTTGAAACTATATCTAAAACATTGCACATATATTATACATGTACCCTATTTGTGAGAATTTTTCCATAATAAAATATTGAATAGGTTCGTCGTAATAGCGACAGAATGTGTAGGTCAGGTTGCCTAAATTAGTTAAGTCGATGATATATTTACTCATATTTTAAAACTAAGCAAAACCTCAGTCTCGATTTTTATATTATGAGCTCGAGCTCGGTTTTTCTAAATAAAAAGCTTTTGCTTAGTGTTTAAGATTATGAACCATTTACCATTGTTAGTTCTGAGCAAATTTAAAAAATTTGAAAATTGTGAAAGCTTTGAATGTTAAATGGGAATTAGATATAGAGCATGATTTTATTTAAATATGTAATATTTTTTGATTATCGTCGGAGTAATGATTTTGGCGGAAACTTTTCAGTCCCTTATTTTTAATCGCTGTAAGAATTCATTCTCACAAAAAATCGAGCTCATATAATTTTTTTCTATTAAACTTTAATAATAAGATAATACAAGTTTGAAAAAAATTGAAATCAATCAAAAGAAGCTTCCAAAAACAATATTTGTTCACAAAGTTTCTCGGAAATATCGAAATGAAGCCCTGAAATGTCGAGGGAAATGTTCGTGAAAATTGAACTAACAATTGTTGATGAACTATAAAAATTATAAGTTTGGACCACGTTTTACTAAATTCGACAATAGATTAAACAAAAGACAAATTTTATCGTTTTTACTCAAACAATGGCTTTGGGGTCACATGTATTAAAAAAAACCTAATAGTATTCAATTCACTAGTAAGTAAGAAAATCCCACAGCCTCAGAAATTATAGTTTATTTTGCTGTATTTTTACTTGAATTATTTTACAAGGACTGCACAACTAAAAGAGCCAAAGCTGCCACCTCTCAACAATCGAAAAGATCACTTGTCATAGTAAATCGCACCAATTCTTACTGCAAAATCATGGAAATCATTCACGTGGCCCTGCTCAGCAATAACAATGCTGTTGTGTGGGCCCAGCTGTCTGTCTGACCTTGCGATTATTTATTTCCCTTATAAATTTTTTATCTGTTATTTACGCTTTTGCACAATATTCACAGCTTATCTGAAGTCTCAATACATGTGGGCTGCAAAAAATCCAGCCGGGACTGAATTATTCAACTTCCAACGGCTGGTTGTCCGTCGTGACGCCTATTTTGGGACCATTGTGCAAATCGACTTCAACCAGGCAATCAACTCCGCGCGACTGTCGAGCGTGAGTTGCACGAGTTCTTATGCAATTCTCCCACGCAAGGCGCTCACCGGAGGAACACAAAATTGCCCAAACAAAGGTGCTAGCGCGCTTGTCTCGTCCGCCTACGCCGCATTATATCGGGAGAAATTCTTTAAATTCTTCAGATATATACCTCCATCAACTTTAAGCCTGTCGTTTTTAAGGCACATCTTAAGACATATTACTCTGAGAGTTACAGGTCCAAATTCCAAATATTATCAGACCTACAATGAATTTCCTTTAAGAGTACTATTTGCTCCAATTTCGAAAGAAAAGCAAAAAAAAAACAATGTACTCTGATGAAAATCGAAAAAAAATTATATACACCTATCCCCCGATTTGCACGGTACTTTTTTTTACATGATTTCGCTTTTACACGGTTTTGAAAAACAAATAGAAGTATTAACTTGCATTAAATATGTATGCAATGCAATTTTTAAATTCCTTTCACAATAAAAATCGTCTAAGTAAAAGTTTATTAAGGATAAAAAGTAAGTTATCACAATAATCCGAACGAGCTCTTCGAGTACATCGATTTTAATATATTAAAGCTTAACTTAATATGAGAAGGTCTATAAAGATTTAACCAAACACCACACAGAATTGTTAATTATGGATTTCATCTCCAAGTCTTGCCGATCCGAGATTGTCTCTTATTCCTCTACCATCGAACCAGAATCGCATTAAGTACTATGGAGTAATAAAAGTAACATAATATCAGCTACGAAGTAAAGATTAATAGTCTATAAAAGTCACGATAGTAATTAATTTGGCTAAATATTTACGGATCTAGATTTCTTCTTTCTATATTTAAAATGAATTGCTTATATATTTGTCATTTTATAAAAACACTGGTATTTTTATGTTTTTCAACATATATTTACTTTTATTTTATGTTGAAATAAATGATTAAATTATGCAAGCTTTAGTTTTTTTTTCGATTTACACGATTTTACGTATACAAAATCCCGATTTCGATTTACACGGTTTCCTAAGGAACTTATCTACCGTTTAAATTGTGCTCTATATCTAATTGCCATAGAATTGTTGCAATAATGACTCAAAGTCCTTTTAATAGTACATCAAGTGTTTGATTCCTAATACAGAATCTTTGCAGAGATGATAGAGAAAGTGTTAAAAGAAGATGGTATTAGGATTTTTCTCCTGAATTTGAAATTTAATTTCTATGAATAGAACGAACTTTTTTTGCATCGTCATTCATCATTATAAATAACGAAGGATATATGATAATAAGATTTAATGTTAACCACAATGTGTATAATAGGGTGCTTTTTTTTCGCGACTATTTTTTTTTTTTCAGTCCCACCTCGAAATTTTGTGGCTAATACCTAAACATACATTCCCTGAAAATTGGAGCCCAAAAAAATAATATTTAGTACTAGACCAAGATGCATAAAGATTTCCCATATAAAATACACGTGAACTTTGATTATTTTTCTTCAAATCTCTACAACTCAGAGGCATTTTATGGCACAATCTTGGGCAATGGTAGGGTTTCTTCAGAATTGAATGCTCTACAAAAGTGTCTATTGCGATGTAACCCTAACTCCCACCAGCGAGGTAGTACGGGTCATTAACCTCAATTTTTCCACGAAATTCTCGCTTTTTGCCCCTATCTCGTAAACAACAAGAGGTACAATTTAGCTCAATAATCCATGAAACTTCCACACTACCTCAACTTCAAAGCCCAATATCTCAAGAAATATCGATGTTAGCGATTTGGTGTTCAGAACTTTTTTGTAGGAAATTGAATTTCCTACAAATTTGCCATATTCACTTTTTCTGTACCTCTTGTCATTTAAGAGATAGGGGCAAAAAGCGAGAATTTCGTGGAAAAATTGGGGTCAATGACCCGTACTACCTCGTTGGTGGGAGTTAGGGTTACATCGCAATGGACACTTTTGTAGAGCATTCAATTCTGAAGAAACCCTACCATTGCCCAAGATTGTGCCATAAAATGCCTCTGAGTTGTAGAGATTTGAAGAAAAATAATCAAAGTTCACGTGTATTTTATATGGGAAATCTTTAAACGCCTTGGTCTAGTACTTAATATTAATATTAAGGGCTCCAATTTTCAGGGAATTTTTGTTTAGGTATTTGCCACAAAATTTCGAGGTGGGACTGAAAAAAAAAAATAGTCGTGAAAAAAAAGCACCCTAGTGTATATGTAATATAGAGAATATTTGATAAAAAAAGACTCCTTTTTTTTAAACACGAAAAGTAAATTTGAATCATCACTTTCAAATAACCAAAGTGACCGTGAAACTCAAATATTTCTAGTCCGAGAAAATGATTTGAGATGGCAATGGTTATATTCAGAGATGGACAAGGGGACAACATTTGGCGACTATACTATACTTTATACAATGAGCAAAGGGTACATACGTATAATTTTAATTAGTGGGGGAAATACGTACAAAATGACATACAGTTTTGTTTTTGGGTCATAACTCTATATAAGTAAATCACAGCACATTCATATTGTACACCAGTAATCTTTGGTTTGATACCTTTGAATTCTAATAGATATTTAAAAGATAAACAAACTAGAAAGAATAATAATTTTAATTTAACTGAGATCAATGAAATCCATTTTGTCTATATGCTATGGACAAAATGACATACCACATATGGACTAAATGACATACACGACAAAAGTTATAAAATTAAAGGCAAAGCTCGCAAATGAACCGCTTGGTTCGTTTAGAAACGTCCGCGCAAGAGGCGTGGACCCAATGCGAACATTTTAAACACCGCAACCAGTCTTCTCCAGGCTTTGATCGGGAAAAAGGATCGTGGAAATATATGCAAGCGCAATCCTCTTCGTCATCTTGAGCGTCATACCTATGTCATTTTGTCCGTTACGTATGTATGTCATTTTGGCCATATAGCGTTATAAAAATTCTGCAATAAATGCAAAATGAATATTATTCACGGAAAATACTATTCAAATGCAACAATTAGTACTTAAGGGATGCAATAAATGTACACTCAAGGTAAAACCATGAAAAATATAATATTAATACAAAAAAGTCCCTGCAGTTAAAAAAAAACTCGTAATTTACCAATGTTTGTCGTCGGCCATGACATCAAAACGAAAGACTGGAGCGAGTTCACGTTTTGACAGGTTGGTATGAGCAGGTAGAGTCACGTGATGTAGTTAGCTATGGCGGCCTAGAAGCGGCAGAATTTGAAATATGATGCTTGTGTCATTTTGTCCGTACTTCCCCTATACTTGTTTTGTTTCGGACCAACGTGACGATATGTGTTTAGCATAGGCAAGTGGCTTATCCAGAGTGATTACAAGGTATTTAACTTTGTCTTTCCATTGATTGGGTTTTATTTAAGTTTATTTTTATTTTCCACTTGTGGAAATAATTACATCAATGAATAGTTAACCTCTGAAGCCTTCAATTAACTATTCAACCACTACTAAGTCTTTGAAGTAAAATATTCGATCTTACCATATATCAATTTTTCCTCAGATTTGATTTTTTCTAAAACATTAACACCATTAGGGACATTTTTGTACGCTATTTGTCATGAAACAAGAAATTAGACTTTGAGGTCTTATCAAATGTATTTAAAGGGTTTTATTTAAAGGATGTCTTAACAAGAACTTTGAATAAATAAAAAAAAAAACACATTATCTTAATGAATCTCTTATTGATATATACAGAGTAATTATTAACATTAAACATGGAATAAAATGCCGGTCGCCCACCGTGACTCCGTTGGCAGGTTTGTACCCTTTTGACTTTCAGAATACGTTTTTTAAAAAAGGCCGCTGTATTCCAGAAATTTGGCGTTCAAATTTTTCTTTGAGTTCTTAAATCATCTTGAGATGGTTCGCATAATAGACCTCACTTTTTTTTAAAAAAACCCCGAAGAAAAATCCAAGCAGGTTAAATCGTATGAAGGTGTAAATCTTTTGTCAAAATTCGTTGGATATTGTTGAGAGCGAGTGATGACCGTACACTGGATTTGCACCAGTAACATGTGGGCTTTTCAAATTTCATTTTGTATTATTAGTAGGAAGTTTGAAATAAACAAATCTATCTAGTCAGTCCAGGCCTTCACTTTCTGTTTCGAGTTTTGACTTATAACGGTAATCGAAATATTTCCTTTCGACAAGTCAAGCATATAGCTTTATGGTTCGAAAACAATTTCTAACAGCACGAGCTCAAAGAAGGAAATCGTTGCGACCTAATTTTTAGCAATCCCCGCGGTGGATGAGCCGTAACTATCGAAAATTTGAGATCGGCCTCCGTATGTAGCGCATCGTGTTAAATTGGCTAAAACGTCACGCACGTACAAAATTTTCCTTGTAGCTAGCAAAAATCAGCACTTACCTGGCCCGGTCACGTCTTTCCTCCCCCGAGGTGGCGCAGGTAATCACCACGATCTCAATTATTAACTCGAAAAAGAAATTTCGATATTCCTTGAGCAACGACGACGCCGACATGACACCACTGCTCCGCCCCGTTCGTACGCCAATTAAGCGCGGACATTTCGTCGCTATTCAGCAGGTGGGGAGAAAGCGAAAGCGCCAACCCGCCGCGACTAATTAAAAGTACTGAGTGCAGCGGGGACAAATTACAAAATCAAACCTGCTGATATAAATTATCTCGACATTTTGCAGGTTCGCTTCGACGCCGCGCGCCTAATCGACTAATTGGCGCCACCTGAACAGTGATATGCAGTCTGCAGAAATCTGGAGGCGCACCCATGCACGATGACGTCGAGATTCGAACGTATAAAGTCGGAATGCAAGAAGAAAAACATCCTGTGGGAGGATCCTGACTTCCCTGCGGTTCAGACGTCCGTCTTCTACTATCAGACGCCGCCGTTCACGTTCCAATGGAAGCGGCTGCCCGAGATCGTTACGAGCGCCTCGTTCATGAGCGAAGGCGAAAATTTCGACGTGATCCCTGGAAAGATGGGCGATCGCTGGTTAGTCTCCTGCCTGGGGGTCCTGTACACCCTGAAAAACCTCTTCTACAGAGTCGTACCTGCCGACCAAAGTGTCGAACACTCGTACGGATTGTTCCGGTTTCGCCTTTGGTGGTGCGGCGAATGGGTAGAAGTTCTAGTCGACGATCGGTTACCAACGATCAATGGGAAATTGGCCTTTTTGCAGCCACAGAAATCGAATTGCTTTTGGGCATCGCTTCTCGAAAAGGCGGTAGCAAAGTAAGATAAAAAGAAATTTTGTTTTATATGCTTAGACCTCAAAAAATACCATTTTCAAATCGTAGAAATCACATTTTCACGCAATTAAGTCGTTTTTAAAATCAATAGGGTCTATTCTTATTTTAACATTGAAATATTTAACTTAATTCTTCAATTGAGATAGTCCTAATTTCTTAACTTGAAATCGTAGAAATCACATTTTCACGCAATTAAGTCGTTTTTAAAATCAATAGGGTCTATTCTTATTTTAACATTGAAATATTTAACTTAATTCTTCAATTGAGATAGTCCTAATTTCTTAACTTGAAATGATCCGTATACTATAGTATAACTACATACAAACGTAGCATTTGGCTCTTCTATTATCTAAATAAGAATTCTTTGAATTGAAACATTTGATCTATTTAAAATATTTCCACTTTATTAAAATGAAAATAGACCTTTTAATTATAAAAACAACTTTATTGAATTGAAATGTGACTTCTGTGATTTAAAAATAGTATTTTTTCAAGTTAAAAATGTGTACTATATATTCTTATTTGAATTGTTCGTTTTCTTTAATAAAGACTCCACGGTTCTTACGAAGCTTTAAAATATGGAACAAGATCAGACGGTCTAAGCGATCTGCTTGGCGGAATCGTCGAATGTGTTCCTATAAAAAACGGAAACGACCCTATACGGCCTATTCAGCTAAAAAGTTTTCTCGACACGACTTGCATAGTTACTTGCATTTCGACAAAAGGAAACAACGGCCAGTACAAAGTAGCACCTGAGAGACTTCCAAATGGGATCTACGTCAATGTCAACTATAGATTGTGTTCTCTAGATAAGGTACCTAAATTTATTTAGATCAACGATTTCCATAATTTTTGCTAAAGAAATTAAATAATTTTTGTCGTTGAAGGTCGAGACCCTGCTTGGTGATGCAGTTCAGCTTGTGCGTCTGAAAGACCCGCTCGCGTCTGAAACATTTGGAACGAAATCAGGATACAATGGCGAATGGTCAGCAATGTCAGCGTCATGGGATAGAGTTTCAATACAAGAACGTGATCGATTACTTGGACAGTTGGACGTTGGAGAGTTTTGGTAAGTGCTGAAGATTATTTTAGAGATTTATAATATTTTAATTTAGATAAGCCTAATGTTAAGACTCTTAGAAAAAGCCTTAAACCTGTCCTAACGCAAAATTCAGCTTCACAAACTATTATGCTGAATAGGTCCAACATCGATGCATTTCGGAATGTTTTAGAAATATAAAAATTTGTATTGTAGCGGACTATGGAATATTGTTTTTTATATTTTTGTATAGTTTTGTTTGTGCCAAATGATACACATAAAATTCAAAATGAGTGAACATATTAAAGAAGTTAATGTCTTTGAACAATTTTATTTAAAAAAAAAAAGAAAAAATTTCTCAAAGTCCATATTTGGCTTCTAAGTATTATCTGCCAAGTTATTTTGTTTAAAGTAAAATATGGCAAATATTCTATTCCATTGTTTAACACTAGGTTTACCGAGGGGTCATTTTCACCCGTGTCAGTTTATTTGAAATTTATTTTTTCAAAGAAAAAATATAACTTACTTTTTATAAATTTCTTGATTAATCATTAGTTATACCTGTCTTATAAAGATTAATCAAGATATTTTCAGAAAATACAGCATGCATTGTACTGGAGAAAATAAATTCAAATTAAACTACAATGGGTCAAAATGGCCACTCGGTAAACCTAGTGTTAAAATATTATCAATTTTCGAAATTCTAAATTTATAAAAATAAAACAAAATATATATCTTTTTGCGAAACAAAATGACTATATGGTAAATTATTCCTGTTATTAAAAATTTATTAAAATTCAGTCAGGTAACTCCCAAATTAGTCTGGATAAATTTAATTTCTTAATTCGGCACTGTATTTGTAAATCAGTAGCACAAAGCTATGTAATTAGTGAATTTTAGCAAATTAGCTTTAGTAAAGTTGAGCATTTAGACTGTGTTAAATTGGATTTCTTTATTTAGAATTTCTAGCATTGGGTAAAACATTTGAAATCAAAAGGTTTCAAAAATCAACTCAATTTTTTCTGAAAACTTTATTTAGGACTAGCTGAGTTACCCGGTTTCACCCGGCGTTGGGTAAATACTTACTAATTAAACACTTCTCAAATGTTCTAGTTTGTTATATCCTAGAAATTGTTTCAACCCGAAAACCCTTTTATGGATCCGCTGTCTTGAATTTCCAAATCTTAATAATATTAAAAATTAGTGGCTTTAAAATAATTATTATACCAATTTTCATTCAAATCCGTTGAAATCGAGAAATGTTGGTCGCTATATTGGATCCGCCATATTGAGTTTGGAAATTTTTCTAATATTCGAAATTAGTGGCTCCGGAATAATCATTGTACTAATTTTAATTAAAATCCGTTGAAATCGAGACATTCGGTTGCCATATTGGATCCGCCATCTTGGATTTACAACTTTGGATAATATTCGGAACTTGTATCCTCAGAATAATCCTCAGAATAATCATTGTACTAATTTTCAGTAAAAACCGTTAAATCAAGAAAATTGGTCTCATATTGGACCCGCCATCTTGGATTTACAAATTTTGATAATATTCGAAATTTGTAGCTTCAGAATAATCATTGTACCAATTTTCCTTAAAATCCCTCGAAATCGAGACATTCTGGACGCCATGTTGGGTCCGCCATCTTGCATTTAGAAATTTTGATAATATGCAAAATTAGTGGTCTCAGAATAATCACTGTACTAATTTCCATTACAATCCGTTGAAATCGAGAAATTTTGGTCGCCATGTTGAATATGGAAATTTTGATAATATTCGAAATTAGTGGCTCCGGAATAATCATTGTACTAATTTTAATTAAAATCAGTTGAAATCGAGACACTCGGTTGCCATATTGGACCCGCCATCTTGGATTTACAACTTTTGATAATATTCGGAACTTGTATCCTCAGAATAATCATCCTACCAATTTTCATTAAAATCCGTTGAAATCGAGACATTCTGGTCGCCATATTGGATCCGCCATGTTGGATTTGGAAATTTTGCTAATATGCAAAATTAATGGTCTCAGAATAATCATTGTACCAATTTTCATTAAAATCCCTTGAAATCGAGAAATCTTGGTCACCATATTGGGTCCGCCATCTTGGATTTGTAAATTTTGATAACATTCAAAATCAATGACCTCAATATAATCATCGTACTAATTTTCATTAAAATCCCTTGAAATCGAGAAATATTGGTCGTCATATTGGGTCCGCCATCTTTGATTTGTAAATTTTGATAACATTCAAAATCAGTGAACTCAAGATAATCATTGTACTAATTTTCATTAAAATCCGTTGAAATCGAGAAATATGGTCGCCATTTTGGATCCGCCATCTTGGATTTCTAAATTTTGATAATATTCAAAATCAGTGGCCTCAAAACAATCATTGTACTAATTTTCATTAAAATCCGTTGAAATCAGGAGATCTTGGTCGCCATATTGGATCCGCCATCTTGAATTTCTAAATTTGGACATCGGATTTGAAATCCCCATCCCGCAAAATCCCTATGTACCAATTTTCATGAAAATCGCTTCAAATTTAAAATTTTCAGCCGCCATCTTGGATCCGCCATCTTGAATTTCTAAATTTGGATATCGGATTTGAAATCCCCATCCCGCAAAACCCCTATGTACCAATTTTCATGAAAATCGCTTCAAATTTAAAATTTTCAGCCGCCATCTTGGATCCGCCATCTTGAATTACTAAATTTTGACATCGGATTTGAAATCCCCATCCCGCAAAACCCCTATGTACCAATTTTCATGAAAATCGCTTCAAATTTAAAATTTTCAGCCGCCATCTTGGATCCGCCATTTTGAAACCCTACTTATTATCCGAAAAAAAATTAGCCTATATGTTAAGTCGGAATATGTACTACCTTCGGACAAAAAATGAAAAATATCGATGCAAGCGTTTAGGCGTGATTGAGCAACAAACAAACAAACAAACAAACAAACAAACAAACAAACAAACAAACAAACAAACAAACAAACAAACAAACAAACGAACTTTCATTTTTATATATATATAGGGATAGGGATAAACCTTTCTCTTTGTCGTTTCTTATAAGTTAAATTGTTTTAAGATGTTTCTATTATCAGTCGTAAACAATTCCCATAAAAACCTCAACTACTGTAATTATACTACAATAAAAAACTCGATGACCCTCCCGAGATCCGGAATACTTCACCTGCAGAGCTGAATAACACGCCTCAAGTAGATACCGTAAAATTATTCAGTAACTTCTTGCCTCTTCTGTGTCCATCCACATTTTAGCTTTTCATATAAAACTCTTCATATGCTCTTGCGAAAGAGATTACACGGCTCTGCTTAATTTGAATTTCAAATGGCAGGAGATTCCGATGGAGTTTAAGTCTACCTGACCGTGTGGCCATATGCGCGGACAGATTTGCTTCTCATAGTTCCCCGCTGAATTTATTAGACAAACCCCGATTAAATTGGTTCACACGTAATTCATTCACTACCACATTATTACGCGCCACGCCATCATGCTGCTGGAGGATGGTCGATGTAATAAGCAATTATGGAATGCGCAATTAGCCAAGAGGGAATGTATTAGAAATTAATTCATTTTTTTAAGTTAATCTTGGATACAATCAATTACGTCGATTGTGTGCGATTCAAAGGGTTCCTAGCTATAAGCGTGTCCGCTTGGACCTAAGCAAGAAAATCCCATACCTATACCATACATGGATGTGTCCTTATGAGTTAAGTTTGGAGGTACCATATTTATTTCGTATATCAAAAAACAGGGGAACTAGAGGGCGAAAACCTTTTGAACATTAGGTCCTCCTAGTGTCCAACAGAGATAGAGTTTGGATTTTAGATTGCTGTAGTTGTATCATATACTAATGTACTTTGAAATGACAGTGAGAAAACATATATATGTAAATTGAAATGAGAAGTTTGGAAGCAGTGTGAATCTTCAAGGTCAGTAAGTAACAGCTTCCTTTGAGTGTCCAGAGCTGGAAATGAGATATATGATAAAGGGCGTCAAGATATACATGTATGCCAAAAATGATGAAAATCGAAGGAGTGGAAGGGTCTCATTTTTTTGAGCAATTATTCGTGTGAATCTTCAAGGTCAGTAAGTAACAGCTTCCTTTGAGTGTCCAGAGCTGGAAATGAGATATATGATAAAGGGCGTCAAGATATACATGTATGCCAAAAATGATGAAAATCGAAGGAGTGGAAGGGTCTCATGTTTTTGAGCAATTATTCGTATATTCATTATTCCATTGATTCACTTGGTTCGAGAGCTAAGGAATTCCAAATCAAAAGTTGAGGGATTGGTAAGACTCAATCGAAAAGTCTCATCATCAAAAATAATGGTCCCCGGTGGGAATTGAGCTTCCTGTTTCGTTTTCATCATTTCATATGATATTCAAGTGAAAATGAGCGATTGCTACCCATAAAGTGCAATAAAAATGAATGAAGTGAGATTCAAGCTAATTGCTCTGCAATGACTCACATACATGCTCTTAGACACAAGATGATTGTTGATTGACCCTCTATAAGGTCATAATTAATCATAATGAGCAATTATATTCAAGTATATGGACGATTTGGTTTAGGTCCAAAAGTCAATGCTTATAGCTAGGAACCCTTTGTTTACTAAGCGAATAGACGAGTTGGAGCGTTTTTATAAATGGCCAAGGAAATTTGTCTAAACACGAACGAAAAACTAAATCCGAAATCGGCTCTGTGTCTATTTCCGGTACTTTCTCTTAAAGTATTTCAGGAAATGGTTTTAACAATCGCTTCATTAGTATAGCTAGATAAATTTTATTGTTTAAATAAGCTTCTTGCAATCTCGAGTTTGACTTAGCATTCATTGTACTGCACTAACTCAAACGTTTAACGCTCACACCTGAAAAATAACGAAGCTATAACTTTTTTCATAAGCTCACTAAATGTCGTTAAAAATTAAACACTCTACACGTTTCAATCTTCGCTCCACATCTCTCAATTCATGAGTATTAAACTGCTAAATTAAAAATTATAAAATTTAAGTTATTATTAAGATTTGTACAACTTCGTTGTAGTAGTAACTTTATCATTAACATCCTTCAAATATACATCAGCATTTTATTCATGTTCGCAACAGAAAACTTTACGTTACCAAAAGAGTTTATTTGTTCTGTAAAGGGTTTAAGGGTTGAGCGTATTCTCTACTTTCTTAAGATGTCGAAATCATAGAAAATTTAATATTTGCATATTTTCAGGATATCATTTTTAGCTCTAACACAATCGTTCACGTTCCTAGAGTGCATAAACCTGGATACAGACACTGCCAAAGATGAGGTCACACTATCAGATCGTTCGAAACGATGGCAAATGAAAATGTACCAAGGCCAGTGGCGTAGAGGTGTTTCAGCAGGTGGATGTCGAAATCACGAATCCTTTCACATAAATCCACAACTTCAACTGACTGTTCAAGAGAAAGAAGAGGTCATTATAGCGTTAAATCAACACACTGCAGTGGAGCCAAAAGTAATTGGTTTTACGATGTACAAGCTAAGCACAGGTAAATACAGGTTAAGTCGAATTTGATTGTATCCTTAAAATAACAATTTATGCAATTTCAGCTAAGAGCAAATTAACTGAGTGTCTACCAAAGGAATTCTTTAAGAGTCAGGTTAGTTATATAAATTCCGACTATGGAAATACTCGGCACGTGAGTCATCGGTGCACTTTGGAAGTTGGACGATACCTTCTTATGGCCACAACTTATGAGCCTGGAGAGGAGTCTTCTTTCACAGTACGAATTCTTGGGAATTCATTGAGATTGTCACAGCTTGAGACACAAACTATGATGCTGTTGGACCCTTTCCCGCCGCTTAATTTGAATAACGAGCCGGACAGTTCGAAAGCTAAAAAGTGCCAGTATGAACCCGTTTTTATGCAGCTTGCAGATGAAAATAAGTGGGTTTCTTTTTCTAAATCATTCAACTTGAAGATTTATTAAATTTGTTTATTTTAATTTTTCAGAACCATTAATTGTTTTGAGCTGCAAGAACTCCTAGAAGCCTGTCTTCCAAACGATTACATTAAGGGCTGTGCCAATCTAGATATTTGTCGACAAGTCATTTCATTACAAGATGTAAGTTTGACAAAAAAAACAAATAAATAGATTTTTAAAAAATGCTTAAGCGCTGAGATAAAATTGAAAAAAAAAGATTAAATAAAGTCTAAAGCTAAAACTTCTCCTAGAGATATATATATATGTATAATCTCTATTTTAGAAAGTGCCAGACTGCCAGACATTTTCCAAGATTAAAAACATTTTTTTCAAGATTTTGAGTAGGAACCTTATCTTTAATTTTTCGTAGTTAAATCATATAGGTTTATTAGAGTGTTTTTTTTCGCGGCTATTTGTTGTTTTTTTTCACTCCCACCTCGAAATGTTGTGGGAAATATCTAAAAGAAAGACAGAGTTTCTTCAGAATTGAATGGCGTAACCCTAGCTCTTACCAGCGAGGTAGTACGGGTCACTAAACCCATTTTTTTTCATGAAATTCTCGTTTTTTTGCCCCTACCTCCTAAATAACAAAAGCTACAGAAAAAATTTAAATGACAAACTTGTAGCAAATTCAATTTCCTACAAAGTGTTCTAGAACACCAAATCGCCAACATCGATATTTCTTGAGATATTGGGCTTTGAAGTTGAGTTAGTGTGGAATTTTCATGGAGCTAAATTGTAGAAATACTACCTCAACTTCAAAGCCCATTATCTCAAGAAATCGACTACTTATCTGATCTATGAAAATAAAAGTTTCTACTCATTAATTAACATAGCGTCTAATTTCATTTCAGAAAACTGGAACTGGCCGCATAAGTTTCATGCAATTCAAGACGTTCATGGTGAATTTAAAGGCATGGCAAGGAGTATTTAAAATTTACACAAAAGAAAAAGCTGGAGTACTTAGAGCAGAACGCCTACGTGACGCACTTTGCGACGTAGGCTTTCAACTTAACACAGATATTATGACCGTGATGATGCACAGGTACATTCGAAAAGATGGCACTTTGCGTTTCAGTGACTTCACCTCATCTATTTTGCATTTAACGACAGCTTTTGGTAATTCAGAAGAATAAACTAATAAAATAAATTATTTTAAGGTGAATTTTTATTTTTAGAGATTTTCCAAAAAAAGGATCATGATCAGGATAATGTTATCAAAATTGAGATGTCTGACTGGATTAAGACGGTTATGCGGTGCTGATGTAATTACAAAATTATACTCTTTTGTAAAAGGTTTTTAGGACCGCGCTTAGTGTTGCATTAAAGAATTCTTGCAATGAATTCTACATCGCGTTTTGTTATTTTGTTAAATAATGTTTTTTTCTTTTTTATAGAAAGTATTTTTTTAATTTATTAATAAATGTGAAGAATTCTGAAATTGGTTATTTTCCATTTGATGCCATTATTGGGAAAACGCTAAGAAAAAAATCTCTGTGTCGGCCTGCCAAATATTTTAAAATTAATATTACGTTTGTATGGAACTCGAAAATGGAAAATAATATAAAAGTTGTCTAAAAAACCAGATTTTGGAATTTGACGAAAATTAATTTGTTAACTTAAAACTTTAGTTCAAAGTACAAATGTTTATTAAACATACACGCAGAACGCATAGTAAGGTAATAAGAAAAACAGTCCCGAATTGACCCAGCAAACCAAATGATTTGCAAGCAGAGCTGTAAAAAATGGCATTACCAGTAACATGCATTACCATTACAGGTAATGCAATTTAAAGATGATTACCAGTACCATTACTAGTAATGGTAATACAAAAAATCGAATTACCATTACAGTTACTGGTACTGGTACTTCACCATTACTGTAATCACATGAGCATTACTTAGCATTACTCGCCATTACTAGCATTACTTACTCACATGAGCATTATTTAGCATTACTAACCATTACCAGCATTACTTACTGCTCAGTATAGCAGTAGTACTCAGCCTTAATCAAAATTATTACAATAAACATGTTTGAATGAATATTAAAATATATATTTATTCATATAAAATCGAAGATTTTATTACCAAAAAACTTTCAGATTGGCATTTCTTATTATGAGTAATGCTGAGTACTGTTATATAAGTCTGAGTAATACAAAGTACTGCCATGTAATGCTACGTAATTCCGAGTAATGTCAGTAATGCTAAGTAATAGTCCTGTAATTACAGTAATGGTGAAGTACCAGTAACTGTAATGGTAATTCGATTTTCTTGCATTTTCATTACTAGTAATGGTACTGGTAATCATCTTTAAATTGCATTACTTGTAATGGTAATGCCTACGTGAATGCATTCCAAAGTAATGCAATATTTTACAGCTCTGTTCGTGAATGAATACAGAAAGAATTATTTTATGCGAACATATAATTTATTAACGATATTGAAAATGAATCATTTGTCGGACTATTGGGACTTGCGCTAGCGAATCTTCCGAATCAGCCCGACAGCTGATTCGTTTCCGATGTTTTCAGTAATATAAATTTATTAATTCCATTTTCCTCTTTTGGCATTGCATAATAAGTATATCATATAAAATGATGAAAATAAGATATGCTAAATTATTCTTATTGCATTTTTTCATATTCGATACGTAAACGTAAAATATGTTCTACAGGTAAAAAGAGATTCATAAGTGCATTTGTACTTGTTACTCTTGTCTCGCACGTGCCACCAGCTTGTACTATACATGAAAACAAAACAACATTCTCTAACTGGTTAATAATACTCAAGAAGCATATAATTAATCAGGAAACATTCTCCATACCCTCGTAAAAATATTGCGATATTTCGTAAAAAGTGAGAAACTCTTCGTTACATCCCTCTTTAAAAACGTTCGTTTTTATTCGAAATTTACGAATACCCGTGGGTATATTCTCAGCTAATAATTCATGATTTGGACGATCTTGAAAAAGACCAGTTTTGAAGATTCTGAAGATAACTGGGTTTTGTAAGTTAAGGTAAGTACTTTTTAATCACCTATTGAATAGTTCGGAATTAAATAAGCATTTTTCAAATAAGTTAAATTTTCTTAAACCTTCTAATTTTAGAGATTTCTCTTCTGAAAATTGATTTCGCTATTTTTAAAAGTTCAATGATTGTACTATAAGTTGGAAACTGAGTTTATTTATAAATTTATCTAGCTATCTTTAGACGATTGACTAAGGCGAGAAATTTGGATGTTTTCTTAACTTGTCGTTTTCTCTTCAGGATCATATTGAAACAATTGCTATCAGAGCTAACGCAATTTTAGGATTCGTCAAGAAATGGTCTAAGGTGTTCAATGATCCCTATATCTCTCGTTTACTGTAATGTCTTTTCGTGACACCCTTTTTAGAATATGCCAGTCCGGTCTGATGTACATTCTGAGTGCTATATTAAAAATATTGAGGCCGTTCAATGTAGATTCTCACATTTCACTCTTCATGGTCTTTCCTGGGAGAATAATCATATCTTGCCTCCTTATCTTGATAGACTTAAGCTTATTACTTCACTTGGTTCGTTAATGAATAGAAGTTATCTCTCCAGAGCTGTCTTGGCTTTCGATTGTTTACAGGGTTATATTAATTCTTCTTTCAATATTTAAGTGCCGGCACGCACGCTGATGACTTAATTATGGTTTTAAGAAGCCGCGTTCGTTCAATTTAAAATACCCTGCTATTGATTTCCATTTATCTAAAAGCTTAAATTAATTAAAAGATTAAAAGTCTGCTTCGTTAATGGTTCATCTAAAACGTTGTAAGTAATCAGGGACAGTATCGTGAATTACGATACGATTTGCATTTGCGATCACATGCCAATTTTGTATCATGAAGTACGATTGTGTGTAAATCGTAGTATTGCCATACGACAAATGGCAGATTTCTTCGTGGAGTGCTTAGTTAAATGTGCGGGGTGATTCAAATTTGACATTTTTCAAAAACTGATTGCTGTTGCAGCATAAATATAATGGATTCTATCGTCCTAGCGGTTCCAAGGAAATGTTTTAATTCCCAGAATAATAAGGAAATATGTAAGAGATAATGCGAACCCGTTGGAACTATATACAGTGCATTTCATATTTATAAGCCACCATCAAAATTCGAGTTATTTCTGCCTAAGAACAATTTACTATGTCAAATCGTATACCAATAGTTAGAGAAACAGTTTGTGTGGCAATTCCTCTATGAATCATTCTTAAGTACCGTTACTTTTGTATCATTTTTGAAATTTCACAATTTCTGTTCGTTTCATATTTATAAGACATTAGATTTGCAAACAAAATAAAAAAATTTATTCATTAAAAAAATAAAATTAATAACTAATATGATCTCCCTTGGCCTTTATTAATTCAAAAATTCTTTTGTCCATTGATAATACCAGGAAATTTAAAATGTTGGCGTCAAGTTTTTCCCATTCCATGAGAATAGCAGTTTTAAGGCTCTCTGAAGAGATATATTGTCGATTTTCTGCATAAACCCGCCATTTCTTCTTGAGAAATATCGGGTTCTTTCCTCAGATCCCGCCAGTACGAATTGAAACCGTCAGGGCCGTCTAAGTTCCATTTTTTCCGTCAGAAAAAATAACCTGGATATGTTCAAAATTTATTTAAATAATGCAAAGAAATTAATTTTGTTGTGTATCCTACTGATGACCAGTCTCTTCCCATGTTTTGTCTTGCAAATTTCAAACGAGCTTCAATATGACGGCCTAAAAGTTTTGAGGCTAACTTCATTTTAGCCCTGCGAATATTAGGATCTCGTTGAAGAGTCCTCCGTTTTCGGTCGTTTTCGACACTTTTTTTTTTGAAAGTGCAGCTAATTTCGAACAGCTAAGTGTCGAGTTACAGGCAGCCCGTAAAATTCGCCGTTCATCTCGCGAAGAAAGCTTCTTCTTTCATCCACTTCTCTTTGCTTGTCCATATAATTCTGAATTATTCAAAAAATTACGAATAACACATCGACTATGGGCGATTTTTCTTGAAATTTTACTGATGCTAAGATTTTCTTCCTTAAAGGCTAAAATTTTGCCCTTTTCAATTTCACTAAGTGATGTACCACGCGGCATCTAAAACCTTAATCTTTATTGCTAACAAAATTAAAAATTTATTAACTGATGCACAAAAAAGCTGCTTCGATATGCACTTCTCTAGAACTGTCTTATAAATATGAAACGAGCAGAAATTGCGAAATTTCAAAAATGGTACAAAAGTAACGGTACTTAACCTTTTAAGGACGGGAAAAATTACGTTAAAATTGACCTTTTATTAGACATGAATATTATAAATAAATTCAATGAACTTCTTATGTGGAGTCCCCCCCCCCCCCCCCCCCCCCCCCCCCCCCCCTCCTTGCTGGTCGATATATCGACCAGGCCCGTCCGCAACGGAAAGTCCCATGTAAAAAAATTGGCGCGACGGTTTCAAAGTATTTTTCTAGGTAATTTGATGCGCTGAATACGGGAAAAATCGTGAAAATTTCAATTGTTGACCTTGAATTCACCTTGTAGACGAGTGCGATTCGCGGTAGTATATTTTACGTTAATCAGTACATAAAAGGTAGGTATGCCAACTTTCAGGGCTAAATATCAGAACAAATTTGACATTGAAAAACGCTATTTTCAAGGTCAAGGATGCTTCCAGGAATTTATATACTATTTTTCCCATATTTAGCGCATAACATTTTCGCTGAAAAACATCAAATATTATGTGTCCTTTGGCTGGTCCATATATCGACCACTCCCGTCCTTAAAAGGTTAAGAATGATTCATAGAGGAATTGCCACACAAACTGTTTCTCTAACTATTGGTATACGATTTGACATAGTAAATTGTTCTTAGGCAGAAATAACTGGAATTTTGATGGTGGCTTATAAATATGAAACGCACTGTATATCCAGATAATTGTGAGCCTATATTGGCTAGGTTTCTAGCTTATTCAGATGAATAGTAACTTGTTTACTATTTCCACTGTCGCATGTTTTCTCTGTCAGAAAAATTATGACCAAAACTCTTGCTGTTGCCTATTCCTTCAACGCCTTTCCTTAAATCTAAAAGTTCGATCACACTTTCTTCTAACTCTAAGAACGATTGATCCACCTCCAGTGCTTGCGATCTCTTTTTTGTTAAATATAAACTTCCTCCTAATATTAAATTTATATTGGGGCCATATCTAAAAATAATTAAAAACTGAGAATGCCTGACTGATGGAAGTTTTGTACATTTTTCCATTCTGTAGATTTTCTTACAGGGGAACCAAAAGAGTTAAGTTTTTCTGCCAACAAATTCCACAAACGTTCACTCTTCTCTTTCCCTGCATTTGATTTAAGTGCTCCTTTTATCAAGTCTGGGTGCTGCTCCACAAATTCCACCATTACTTCAGACTGTTTTCTCGTAGTTTGTTTATAATCATAAAACAAATTTAAATTTCGTGTTATTTCTTATTGTTATTTTAATTATAGAAAACTTACATTTTAAAAATAAAATTGTCCCGAAGCAGCACCCTTTACGACAAAAAACGAAAACTTGGCACCTCGTAAACAAAAGAACGAGTGGTTTAATATCATCGTAACAAAAGTACGATGTCAGTTACGATATTGACCGAATAATCGTACTTGGTGCTACCAATGGTACAATTTACGATTTTCGTTAAATCGTATCGTACTCCGTGATACGGCCCCAGTTTTTTTATGAAACTGTTATATGTAAATAAATACGAAGGATGGCGCGGGGGCTCAGATAATATTAATATAATCCATATGATATATGCAACCAGCGAAGGAAACTTCGGAAAAAATCCTAGCCCCTTTTTGTTCTGTTTTAATTCTTATAAGAAAAATTCTTCGTAATTCAGATATAAATTTTCACTCCACGGAAAATGAAATAATAAATAAACTTATAAATCAGGCCCAATCTCCTAAACAACTAAAAAGGTGTAACATTTTTTCTAGAAATTATAACCTTGTTATTTCCAATTTAGGTAATAAGAAAGTAGTCTTTGAGTAGAAGTGATTGTGTATCTTGCTCTAGTTCACAAATACTTTATTCATAAACTTTTTGGTCTAATTAATATTGACTTTGAATTCCACTAACTAGGCAAACTTGGATCATGTTCCCATTTAACCTGGACATCAGCCTCTCTGTATTCTATTATGTACGCGCAGTCTTCCTTGTCGCCTTCCTTTTGTCCATCGGAGGATTGCTCTTCAAAAGCGGATTCAGCTACAATGGCAAGATTTTCATCATCTGGTTGCTCGTCCTGTTCCATTTTCTCCGGACTGTCGCTAGAAATGATCATCGAGCAACTTGAGTAGCTCTCGTGCTCCTTGAGATCATTTAAGGACCTAAAACAATTACCACAGCTAGAACAAATGAAATTATTTTCCTCCGGCTTCTTGGCCCTGGCATCGTTCTCCTTGCCCTTCTCATGCCTGGGAAGATGCTTCTTTATGGAACTTGCGCTATTGAAGGTCCTGTTGCACTTGGAACAGTGGAACCTTTTCACTCCCGTGTGAAGCTTCACGTGTTCCGACAGCGAAGAGGACGTAGCCAGTTTCTTTCCACAAATTGTGCATGCGAAGGGCCTTTCACCGGTATGCGCTCGTTGATGAATATCAAACGATAGCTTCGTAGCGAATTTCCTGTCGCAATTCTCAAAAGTGCAGGCGAATGGTCGTTCTTTATCGTGTATGTGCCTCATATGGGAGTGGAGCTCCCCGGATGTGACGAATGATTTCTCGCAAACCCTACATTTGTGGTTTTTCACTCCCGCATGAACCTTCATGTGGACGTAGTATCCGTTCCGGGTTAAAAGGCACTTTCCGCAAATCTCGCAGCTATATAATTTATCTCGAGAGTGCGTGTCCATGTGCTCCTTCAGTTCAGAAGTCTGTTTGTAACTCTTGGGGCATTTAGAACAGGCGTAGGGACGCTCGTTTGTGTGGGTCCTTACATGCCTCTTCAAATCGTCAGCCCGTGCGAATCTCTTCCCGCAGAAGGTGCACAATTTGTTTTTTTGGTCCGTCTGGTGGATTTTCATGTGTCTTTTAAGAGTCTGCAAGTTCCCTAGTTTTGCGTAGCAAATATCGCACTCGAAGGCTTTAGCTGTCGGATGTTCTGTTCGAATGTGATCGTGGAGCGCTTTCTTTAATTCAAAGTGCTCGTCACACTCAGAACATTTAAATTCTTCTTTCGGAGGATCCTCGACGGCATCCTTTTCGAATTCTACAACGATATTTCCAAGTATCTCCTCCTCATTTTCCGCCGCCTTCTCCATGTATTCCACTTTCAGGTCTTCAATACTTTCCTCAGGCTCCTCTATGATGTCCTCGCAGGCCAAGACACTTTCTGAAATAAGTTCTGTAGACTCGATACTGTCGAATTTTATTTCCATCAATGCACAGCCATTCGTATCTTCCTCCTCGTCTGTAGCAGTCTCAAAAGCAATTTCTACCGCGTTGTCACAGCTCGTCTCATCGAGGTGCTGGACATCCTCGTAGGGCGGCTCATTGTTATCGGACAGCGCAACCAGGAGCTTTATTAGGGTCTTCTCAGCCTTGTGGCTCTGCATCCGAAAAAAGTAGGCCCCACTCAAGTTCTGGATGCAGTTGTTACAGATCTGATGGGGCAGGGAGTCGCCCTCCTCCACCTGCGAAAAATCAAATTTATACCAATTCTACGCTTATTTATAAGGCGAATATACCTTCAAACCGGTCGACTCCTCCATCATGTCAATCATTTTCAACAGTTTACCATCCAAATTAATGTTCATAGCTCCAATTTCGAACTCCTTCAGCAGATTGTTGGTGTCCGTCGCCTCTCGAAGGCACGTTCTGCATAATTTTGAGACATTTACATCACTCTCGGTTATGCGTTCTTTTGCCTTCGATTTTCGGTCCAACAGGTTCTCGTAAAAATTGATGTTACTTAAGGAATTCCACATAATTCCAGAAATAAATCACTTTGTTGACAATTTTCCACGAATTGTTTTGACTTTTAAGCTGCCATAGGCATGACAGATCCAACATAATTAGTTCCAACTTCTACCACTTGGAGGCGCTGAAATCTGTTGGTGGTGAAAAATTGAATATTTTTCGCGCCGCCTTTTAAATAATTACATTTCGATTTTGTTTTAATAGTCCAGTCAATTTAACCTCTGAAGCGGAAGTTTGTGGTGGAGTGCTAATTTTTGGATATATTGTTGGGGACGGTGAGAAATGAAGCTATAACTATTTTTTGCCCCTCGGGGGTGTTTGCGAAGGGGTGAAAAAGGGTGAAAAAGGGTGAAAAAGGTTTTTTGTTTATAACTTTGAATAAAAAAGTCAGCCTGGGTGGGAACGTTAGAGGGTGATATAATAAATGATTATTCATCTTGTATTAAAGTTTCCCCCGGTTTTGTTTATTGCAAAATTGTTTATTAACAATTTCACTCTCCCAAACCGAAAAAAATCACGGCTGATTTTTTTAAAAATACTTAAGCTCGTACGATGTCTTTCATTTTCACAATATCACTAGAAGACGCAATCCCCCATCATATACCAAAAATTCAAAACGGTTCCATGCATTTCACCTGAGATAATCACCCAGATACCTCACCTGTTTTACACCGAAAAATGTACAGTTTTAATCCAAGTCAAGATATCCCCCACGAATCGTCGCCCTCCGACCAGATATCGCTGAGCAGCACACATTTTTCACATTTTTTCCCAGCCCACGGCGGGGAAGAAGAAGATTTGCGACTGATTCAAAAACGGAAATCGCTATAACTTTCGATGTATGTAACGGAACTTAATGTATGATGGCTTCAAAAATCACTTATTTTTTTCTCCATCTTTTCCTCATACACCACTTTCACCTAATATTTTTACTTTTTTTTATATTGAATTAAACTTAAAAAAAAAATAAAAATTAATTACATTTTATTCCTTTTCTCCCACAAAACTAAACTTTTTTAAAATATTCTTAATTTTATAGTTATCTACAGATTCCACCCTTTATTCTCATAATTTTTATCATTTTCCACAAATCCCCCCTGACCCCCCGAATAAATATATTACCCCTTAAATTTTACAAACAAAAAACTCGCCAAACATTTTATTTTTTTTCTCCAACAAAACTAAACTTTTTTGAAATATTCTTAATTTTGTAGTTATCTACAGATTCCACCCTTTATTCTCATAATTTTTATTATTTTCCACACATCCCCCCTGACCCCCCGAATAAATATATTACCCCTTAAATTTTACAAACAAAAAACTCGCCAAACATTTTATTTTTTTTCTCCAACAAAACTAAACTTTTTTGAAATATTCTTAATTTTGTAGTTATCTACAAATTCCACCCTTTATTCTCATAATTTTTATTATTTTCCACAAATCCCCCCTGACCCCCCGAATAAATATATTACCCCTTAAATTTTACAAACAAAAAACTCGCCAAACATTTTATTTTTTTTCTCCAACAAAACTAAACTTTTTTGAAATATTCTTAATTTTGTAGTTATCTACAGATTCCACCCTTTATTCTCATAATTTTTATTATTTTCCACAAATCCCCCCTGACCCCCCGAATAAATATATTACCCCTTAAATTTTACAAACAAAAAACTCGCCAAACATTTTATTTTTTTTCTCCAACAAAACTAAACTTTTTTGAAATATTCTTAATTTTGTAGTTATCTACAGATTCCACCCTTTATTCTTATAATTTTTATTATTTTCCACAAATCCCCCCCTGACCCCCCCGAATAAATTTATTACCCCTTAAATTTTACAAACAAAAACTTACCAAACATTTTATTTTTTTTCTCCCACAAAACTAAACTTTTTTGAAATTTTAATAATTTTGTAGTTATCTACAGATTCCGCCCTTTATTCCCATAATTTTTATTATTTTCCAAACATCACCCCCTGACCCCCCCGAATAAATTTATACTACACCTATCCCTCGATTTACACGATAGATAGGTTCCTCAGAAAACCGTGCAAATCGAAATCGGGATTTCGTATAAGTAAAACCGTGTAAAACGAAAACAGACTGAAATGTGCATAATTCGGTAATTTATTTAAAAGTAAAATAAAAGTAAATATATTTTGAAAAACATAAAAATACTAGTCTATTTATAAAATTAGTAGTAGGTGTATAAGGTATAAGTATGGAATTCATTTTACATATAGAAAGAAGAAATCAAGTCCTTAAAACCTTTCTTTCTAATCTTTTCTTCTTGATTGGTGTTGTGTTGTCGTTGGTATCTTTCATAATTTGATAGTACTTAATGCGATATTGGTTCTATGTAGAGAAATAAGAGACAATCTCGCATTAACCAAAGGTGGTATTAAAATCTTAATTAAAAATCATAAATAAATAAATAAACTCTTACTCAGACGATTTTTATTGTGAACACAATTCAAAAATGGCAGTGGTAATATCCATGCAGTTAAAATGTTCAGTTTTACCTGTTTTTTTCTTAAACCTCTGATTTTATAAACCGTGTAAAAGCGAAATCGTGTAAAAAAAGTATCGTGTAAATCGAGGGATAGGTGTATTTACCTTTTTTTTAAATTATTCCCCATTTTTACTATTCAATTTTTTCCACCAATTCTCAATTAATCTCACTTTTTTTTTTCACCCACATCTACTTCAAGGTCTTCCGAAACCAAATCTACATTTTTTCTCCATTATTGCTAATAGTTTGTCCCCAATTGGAGTAGATCTTTATGCAATAATCGTAAATCGAAACTGGGGAGAAATTAATATTTTGGGCGAAAAATGATCCGCTAGCACACACGGGGGCAGATTGGGGACATACTATTAGCAATAATGGAGAAAAAAATGTAGATTTAGTTTCGGAAGACCTTGAAGTAGATGTGGGTGAAAAAAAAGTGAGATTAATTGAGAATTGGTGGAAAAAATTGAATAGAAAAAATGGGGAATAATTTAAAAAAAAGGTAAATGGTATAAATTTATTCGGGGGGGTCAGGGGGTGATGTTTGGAAAATAATAAAAATTATGGGAATAAAGGGCGGAATCTGTAGATAACTACAAAATTATTAAAATTTCAAAAAAGTTTAGTTTTGTGGGAGAAAAAAAATAAAATGTTTGGTAAGTTTTTGTTTGTAAAATTTAAGGGGTAATAAATTTATTCGGGGGGGTCAGGGGGGGATTTGTGGAAAATAATAAAAATTATGAGAATAAAGGGTGGAATCTGTAGATAACTACAAAATTAAGAATATTTCAAAAAAGTTTAGTTTTGTTGGAGAAAAAAAATAAAATGTTTGGCGAGTTTTTTGTTTGTAAAATTTAAGGGGTAATATATTTATTCGGGGGGTCAGGGGGGGATTTGTGGAAAATGATAAAAATTATGAGAATAAAGGGTGGAATCTGTAGATAACTATAAAATTAAGAATATTTTAAAAAAGTTTAGTTTTGTGGGAGAAAAGGAATAAAATGTAATTAATTTTTATTTTTTTTTTAAGTTTAATTCAATATAAAAAAAAGTAAAAATATTAGGTGAAAGTGGTGTATGAGGAAAAGATGGAGAAAAAAATAAGTGATTTTTGAAGCCATCATACATTAAGTTCCGTTACATACATCGAAAGTTATAGCGATTTCCGTTTTTGAATCAGTCGCAAATCTTCTTCTTCCCCGCCGTGGGCTGGGAAAAAATGTGAAAAATGTGTGCTGCTCAGCGATATCTGGTCGGAGGGCGACGATTCGTGGGGGATATCTTGACTTGGATTAAAACTGTACATTTTTCGGTGTAAAACAGGTGAGGTATCTGGGTGATTATCTCAGGTGAAATGCATGGAACCGTTTTGAATTTTTGGTATATGATGGGGGATTGCGTCTTCTAGTGATATTGTGAAAATGAAAGACATCGTACGAGCTTAAGTATTTTTAAAAAAATCAGCCGTGATTTTTTTCGGTTTGGGAGAGTGAAATTGTTAATAAACAATTTTGCAATAAACAAAACCGGGGGAAACTTTAATACAAGATGAATAATCATTTATTATATCACCCTCTAACGTTCCCACCCAGGCTGACTTTTTTATTCAAAGTTATAAACAAAAAACCTTTTTCACCCTTTTTCACCCTTTTTCACCCCTTCGCAAACACCCCCGAGGGGCAAAAAATAGTTATAGCTTCATTTCTCACCGTCCCCAACAATATATCCAAAAATTAGCACTCCACCACAAACTTCCGCTGCAGAGGTTAAATTGACTGGACTATAAGTGCATATAAACTTAAAGATCTTTGCAATAAGTAAACAACTTAGTAAAATTCAAAGTTTTACGATAAATTTAGAATTTTTTTTTAACTTCGTTTCTATGCCCAAATATAGAATTAACTAGAATTAAATAACTTAAACAACTGAATTATACGTGTATATGAAAAGCTATTAAAATGTATTCAAAGTTTAAAACTTTGAAATTTTAATTATTCTTCAATAAGCGGGAAATGTTAAGAAATTAAGGCAGATTAAGTAATTTCCTTCAAATTTTTGTTATTGAAGGTGTAAAATTCCAAACGATTCCCTAAAATTTGTATGACAAACTCTTATCACGTACCCTTGACCTTAAAGTTCAACATTTCATCGCATCGCTGCTGAATCTGCTGAAATGAAAGTCGCGAGCAGTTTTATTATTTTGTTACGCTATTTTTAAAGAATTATTTATAGAATAAGTTCTGTTCTAATAGGCCTGCGCGGTCCGGTTTGTAGACAGTGCGGAACAAATAAAAGAATTTTAAAAGTGTTGTGATAATAATAGTGTGTTAATTTTTAAGCGATAGTGTAATTGTTACTTTAACCTTACTGCAAGCTAAAGAAAAGAGGAATTCAGCTAAAATGTTGCTAATTAAATGTAGTAAGTCTTAAAGTGAGTAAGTAAAATAGTATCAGCAAAGCCAGTTTCGAAATTACAATATAAGGCCTTCAAAATAAATTAAGGCGATAAGTGAATCCAACTTTTTTGTACAAACGGTGAAGGTCGATGATTTCATGAAATTTTAACCCCGGATTTTTAATTTTTCGGCGTCCAGCCTATTTTTGTACAGAAAAAACAAAAAAAAAAACTTTTTGTATATTGTACAGATCAAGAAAGATTATCATGGCAAACAAGTGATAGTCTAAGAGCTGGTCGCCACTTCGACTAAGGTACAGCCACAAAGCTGAAACTTCTTATACATACCATTTAATGTAATTGAAGTAAGAAAACCCATTTCTAGCAGGATTAGCGCGGTTGCAAAAATACCGACTATTTTTTCCAAGTTGCTAATTTATAATTAAAAAATATATACTACCAAAAGTCTGGCATCTGAGTATATCTTAATTTACACTATTTTGAATGCAAAAAAAAAAAAAAAAAACAATTGCCAGACGTTTTTCTCGGTTACAAATATCTGTCAGATGGGTCTAAAGGTGCTAAGATGGGTAACACTGCATTTTTCCAAAGCTGACTTCTACTGAAAATGTTCTATACAATATTCTAGGAAAATATTTTGAAAATCAGACAATTTGAGCAGTTACAGGTGCTTCCCAGATGAATATGTTGTTCACCATATGTAGTGGAAATACATGTAAGATCAACTAATACAGATGCTCATGTAAGAACGAGAAAGTATATTTCCTAGAATATTTTATAGAACATTTTCAGTAGAAGTCAGCTTTGGAAAAATGCAGTGTTACCCATCTTAGCACCTTTAGACCCATCTGACAGATATTTTTAACCGAGAAAAACGTCTGGCAATTGTTTTTTTTAATGTTTTTTGGGACTGGCAAGGAATGATCTACTGGGAACTTTTAGAACAAAACCAGACAGTTAACGCTGAATATTACGTTACACAGCTCCGCAAGTTGGCTGAAGCTGTGAGAAAAAAACGACTGAAAAGACTTGGTATACAGCTTCTGCATGATAACGCTCGACCTCACAACGCCAAGTTGACTCACGACGAGTTGGAAAAACTTGGATAGGAAACTATGCCCCATCCATCTTACAGTCCGGACCTGGCGCCTTCAGACTATCAATTACTTAGAGCACTTAAATGTCATCTGTTAAGCAAAAAATTCGAAAATTATGATAGCCTCTTAAATTTTATTGGCGTTTTTTTTTTATCTCAGCCTCCCTCTTTTTGGAAGAAAGGTATCCTAACTTTGCCTAGCAGATGGTTTGTAGATTAGATGGTGAATATATCATTGACTAAGTATGTATGTTGTTTTACTTATTTTTAAATTAAATTTTTAACTCGTTGATAGTGGCAAGGACTTTTCGGACATATAAATATTTATTATGTACAATTAAATTAATTTTAGAATTATTAGCTTTATTATTTGGAATTATTCTGAAGCAGCTAAAATATTATAGGTGGTACCGTCGTTTCCTCTAACCACTGACATGAAAGAACTGGACTGCTAACCGTCGTCTGAAAAATGAGACCATTTTTAGCACAGGCTCAATCCTCATGGAGCAAATTATGCTATTAAAAATGCCCTAAAATACCGTACAATTATGTTTAAACTGACGCAAATTAAAAATAATTGAGCTTTCACGAACCGATTTCTTTCATATCACGCTCAATTTTAAGTTTTTTCATAAAAATGTTCCTCGCGGCAATCAGCTGGGGACTTAAGAATAACAGAGATAAATATATAATGCCTTTGTCTAACCTTCATATTTCTCATATATACCAACCACAGCTAAAAGTTGTATCACAAAATGAAGTAGCCATCTGTTGGACATCGTAAAACTATTCTAACAGCTGATTTCAACGGAATATTATGAGTTGGCGGGCAACTTGTAAAGGCTGTCGTGGGTAAAAGTAATGTGCAAAAAGCATGTGTTTACTTTTATTTATCTATTGGGGATATCAAAAAGATGTATCACACGCGAAGATACTAGAAAAAACCAAAAGAAGTGCACATACATAGCGCCACCTTGGACATTTTTTTTGTAAAGTTGTCTGCCTGCGGGACTTAAGAAAGAGCGAGATAGTTAGAATTCGGTCAAAATTTGGTCTTACTTTTGATGTGAGTTTTTGTACGGGATCAGCAGTCCAGTTCTTATATGTCAGTGCCTCTAACTATAAACCACTTTTCTGACACTTTTTGTTATAATTGAATTGTACTTGTCTACCGAAGTTCAAAAGTCGATGAGTGTTTCGATCTGAGAAGCCAAGCTGATCTCATTAATATGGCACTTGGTTTGGAAGCAATTTAATAACAAAACAAAATACATATATACCTAATTCAATAAAAAGAAACGTCAACATTTTCTTATAACTGCATAATTCAATTTACTTTATTATAAAGTCTTTTTTTATAAGTGTAACCCACTCCGAAGAAATAAGACTTTTGACGGAAAAATATCTCGAAAATTAGAACTTTTTAAATTTCGGAACACCATAACTTTTGTTTCTTCGGAGAAAATCACAAAAGGTATGTTAATTTATATACCTATTTATTTAATAGGAGGTGTGCTCCAATTTTTTTTTTTTTTTTTTTTTTTTGAAATGGACATTCTGAAAGTTCTGTAGAATAACCCTCGAGAAAAATCAAATCCAAGAAAACAATTAAGCGAAGCGTAATAGTTTGATCACAATCAAGCTCTAGCATCGCTGGGTCTATAAATATAATTTTTAATTTTTCTTTGAACATTCCAGCTAAAGTGTACAATTCTTTGTTCACAATTTAAATGAGAATATTTCTACAAAGTTCCATTTTAGATTTCAACTTGCCCGAGGGAATTACACTTTTGCATTCATTTCGCGTTAAACGTTCTCAACGTTCCATATCTTGAGGGAATCCTTTTCTACAAAGTATGTCGTCATATTCTCATGATGATTTTGTCTTTAAGACGACGTCGACCGTGTATAAAACGAGATAAAAAAAGAAGAAAAACACGGAAGGCTATCATCCTCACTAGGAGAAGTGCTTCCTGCCCGCTTAAGCAGTTCCAGTTTCATTTTTAGCTCTATATCGTTCTCCACAAGTTGATCTGATATTCAAAAAAGGAACAATGAAATCTTATTATAGCGCAGGATATATAATATAAATCAAGGGCAGAAAAGTAAAAAAGGACATGAGTATGGCGTGGCCCCCTTTTGAGATCGTCGATTCATTCAACGACTTTTGGCTCCTGATGCTTAATATCCATTCCCAACATCCGCTGCACCAACTCCTCAGGCTTACAAGAGACAAACAAAATTCAAGATTTCTTCCACATGCCGTCGACGGAAAGAAAAAAGCCATTCATTCAAATTGGAATTCCACCATCCTGCAAAGTGTCGCAAAAATATCCACTGCTTCCATATGGGACGGGGGAGGAGATGACGAGCACATGTTTTTCTTTGTCCCAATATAATTTTTTTCCCTATGCTATATCTGTAAGATTGTCGAAGTAGAAACAGGTGGAATAAGATAAGGATAAATGTCGCCTCGCCGCGCGGACATGCACCACGACATCGGCTGTCTTCGGAACTAAAAGGAAGCCACCAGACCGATTTCTATTCATAAACATCCCTTCGTCAGTTTGCAAAAGCACATGTAGTACACTTACGATTTTGGGGAGCCCCGATCCCGAGAGGCTACGCGCAGGAGCCCCACGGTTCTAGTCTCTTTCGCTCTCTTAACACGCCCCAATGCTGGGTGAATGCATCCTTGCAGTCAGCTGTTATATAACCGCAAAGGTACCTCAGCGACCAGCGACGTGGAACCGAATTCTAGAAAGAATCTTTCAGAAATTGATGCAAACAAGTTCGAATTTTGAACAACTATCGAAAATCTTATCTGAAAGTTAAAGTTTCATTGATGATTCGTTCATAGCTGCAAATGCGGTATGAGCATTTGTTTATGTTTGGCTCCACCTTGCATAAGGATGGAGAGAGACTGGGAGATTGCTCCTTTTAGAAAGAAGTTTGAGAGTTTTTCGAGTGGATGAGGGTCATAGGTTAAATGGAGGACGGTATTGTCACACCAGAGAAATTATTTTTACCAGCCAAAGGGAAATTTGCTCTAGATAAAAAGTATAGAAGGTAAACATCATTTTTTATCTCAGTAAAGAAACAAAAAACAAATCATTTTTTAGAAACATTTATATTTGCTTGCTCATTTCAAACATTTCAAATTTGAGGTGTCACTACCATTTCCGTTAACAATAATCTAAAAGAATCTTTGAGTTATTGCTACTATGTATAACCAACAAATTCCAACAAAATCGGTTCAGCCGTTCAAATGTTACAGAATATAAAAATAAGGGAGTAATTTTAAAGGAGTTCTGATGGAGAATGATTTTAAACAAAAGTTTGATTAATAGGTAGTTAGTGAAAATATGAAAAACAGGATAATCTGTAAAATTAATAATCTCTTAATTTTAAGTAACCGGTATTTAACCCAATTTTAAAAAATTTGTCTAATATAAAACGCAAGAATATAAGACATTAAATAATAATATGAGAAAAAATAAAAATACTATAAAATATATCCTTTGATTATGTACTTATTTTGATAGTTTAAAATTAACCCTTAAATGTGCAATGTTGTTTAAAAACAACAGACAATAAAATTTTATATGTATAAATTCGGATATATCAACTTATTAGAAAAAATCTTTTTTATTATTGTTAACATTTGATTGGGAAATTAAAACTGTGTATTACATGGAACTGTTTCTAAATAATAAAAATTTATTTAAAAACTACTTTTGGTTTTATTACCATATTCATCATCACTGATGACTGTGCAGTGTAGTTTATAAACAACAATTGATTTTTTGAAATAAATATACTAAAAAAAATATTAAATATTTTTTTTTTTATATTTTTTATTTGACTTTTTTCTAAATACTACCAAATATATTTTTTTCGCGATAAAAAGAAAAATCGTTCATTTAAGGGTAAAGATCATCTACTGGCGAATCTTCTTAGCCAAATTCCCTTTTCATTATCAATCTTCATACGGGCCCAAAAAAGAGGCCACTTAAATTTACAAAAATTCCAAAATATTACATATTTGGAATGTATTTAATTACCAAATTATTGTAACAACTTCTCCAGTTAAATCTTAATGTGTAGATAGTCTTTACGATTTTTCAAAACGTTGACTTATCAAAAATATCGGTTCAAATGTTAAGAAGACAATTTCTAATGTTACAAGCTACTGGATCGATATACACGGTGTCCAATAAGTATACATAAGAATACAAAAGTTTTTTCTTCTTTACTCATGAAACTACTGTTTTTTTGCTTCTCATTTTTTGAGAAAAAATATTCCGTTATTAGTCCACGTACTGTGGTAAAAAATTCATAATTTTATCACTCTTCCTTAGAGAGTGAAGAACAATGGAAGCATTACGTGCAATAGTGGTTAGTAAATTTACTAAAGGAATGAGGCCTTGTGAGATATTTCGTGATTGCGGATGGGGGGGGGGGGGGGGGGGGGTAATTTAAAAAATTGGATAGGGGGGAGGGGGTTGGTAATTTACATTATTGAACTAAATTGAAATTTTTTTTAAATATCATTAAAATATTAATTTAAAATAAAGTTTAACTTTTATATCTATACTACTATGATTATTAAGGTGTTACACCACCCTGACGCTCGAAAAAATAGATATAAAAATTAACTATTTTTTTTGGCTTGGCAAATGGAATATGAATTATTCTTTATTTTACGTATACATATAATAGATTTATAATTTCTGATTCTGAAAAAAAAAAAATTCTGAAAAAAAAAAACTTTAAAAATGGCTGAGATATGAGTCGCTCAGTGGGACCTTCTTTTTAAAATCCTTACTGACGGTGTACATGATTTCTCCGTCCAGCATTGTCCGAAAATTGAGAATTAAAAAAATTGCTTCTTTAGAAGCTAAGGCGGTGACGAAGGGGAAAAATTAAAAAAAATTTTTTCGAGAAATGTCAGCTGTTAGAAAAAAAACTCGAATTTGCATCGACATTTTGAGTTTAAAAAATATATAACTTTTGAATACGGAGCCGAATCGAAAAAATAAGTGGTGCAAATTTTAGTCAAATCGGTTCAGTAGATTTTAAAATATCGTGTGCACCAGTCTGAAAAAAGTAATTTCGAGAAAAACCTGAAAGAAAAAAAGGTCGACGTTAACACCTTAAAAGTAAATTTTTTTTTTTTAATTACTTTCAATCTGCGATTCCTGGACCATACATAAGGTTTTCTGTTGCTTTTGCGATGTCCTTCGTTACCTGAGTTACTGTTAGTTTAATCTTTCCAAAGGAATTATATTATTGTTAAAGATAGATAGATACGTAACGGTCCGATCTCTACTTGAGTTTTGGGTCGGCTCCCTGACGTGCTCACTTTTAATTGCTATAACTTCGGTAATCATTTGAATTTTAGAATGTTTCAACGCTTAAAATATTCTTAAAAGTATAAACAATTTATTTACCAAAAAAAAAGAAAACTATTTTTTGAAAATTTCATTAAAAAAATACACAATAAAAGTTCTAATTTTTTAAAACACTTAATTTTTTAAAAAGATATCTTAGAAACGTAAAAAAAAAAGGATTTCACAAAAGAGAATCTAGTTTTCGACTTTTCGCAGCGAAAGAAATATTTTAAAAAATTTAACTTCTTCAGTTATCAGTTACAACCTGAGTAATCAATAAGTGATAAAGATATCCCACTACTTTCAAATTGAGTAAAGGCGCCAATATTTATTGCCTAGTGGAGAGGAGCTATTACTTTGTTACCTTTGTTAATGAATTTTGCGATGAGTATCTGAAGTATTCTATTTTTTCATTCCGAGGGCATTTTTTTCATACATCAGTTTTTTTGATGGACATAGCGTTTTTTTAAAAAGACCCTTGAAAAGGTAAATGCTACCTATCTTTGTGGTATGAGAAAAACATCACTCATATAGTATGTATATACATTTTTTGTTGTTTTTGCTATTGTATCATTGTCAAAGGTATAAGAAAATCAGTTATCATAAAACAAAAACTACATATATGTATATATATAAAAATTTCACACTCGATACAACGATATAATAAGAAATACAACAAATTATGAACGCCGCTTATAACATATCCAGGCAGATAGCCCGAGCTTGCCATACGATAGATATCTTATCGAGAGGTTTCGGAATTTGTCTTTCTGAATGTCTAATTCTTTAGGTATTGGTTGACTTGTCTAACATAAGACAGATTTTGAATACTTTCGAGCCGATATAGAAAGTTGTAATTTGGCAGTATAGTAATGTAATTCATATCATACTTGACTAAATGGGCTAAGGCTAAGCTAACAATTTCTCTAATTACTAAAGGGAAATGAGAAGTATTCTTACAAAATATCCTTTTTGATGGGGAACATCCTGAATCTGGCAGTGCTCCTGAACAAGGTTTAATCCCTATGGTCCTCCCTTAGCTTCTACGTTCAATCGGTGTAATCTCTTCAACATCGACGCTCCAGACAGTCAGTCTAGTTTCAACTCGGTTCGTCTTCGGTCTTGCTTTTATTTTCATCCTCCAGGCAGCCCAACTCTAGCCCCTATGTCTTTTGTTTTTACACTCCGGACTGCAGAGAACAAATAGTGCAGCCACAAAAGGATTATATAAATCATTCGCCACTCAGTTATTCATGGAGAAAGTTTCTGTATTTGAAGTGTTGCTTTGAACGGGGGCACTCTCTGCAGAGGCATAAAGGGCCAAGGGCTTTGCAGCCACAAGAACAAAGGTGACGATAGGGCTAAGCTAAGTCGCAACACAAAGAAAAAACTTAAGCGTAACTCGCATCAAGGGGCAAGGTGGGCTACACAGTTAATTGCTTCTTTCTGTGGGGTAGATTACAAAAAGTTTTTGTGGCAAAAATACAATCGATTTACGTCACAGATTTTATATAGGTTTATTGTGGCCCTTTTTGAACTTGTTCGATGGCATCTCAAGAGGACACGTCCTGTGATTTCTTCAGTTGAGTGCGATATACCCAGTGCGAGAGTATCTTTAGATTGTGCAAGAATGCTAACAAGATATGTATTCGGGTGAGTCGCGTGACTTACCTAATTTTATAGCTGCGAGATATTCAAACCAATTAAAAGCACACATCATCGTGTTATAATTACGCTAAATATGCGACGATAAACGGTCAACATTATTGTTGTTGGTGTCAGGTGTGGGGTTCTTTCGCAGCACAAAAACACCATAAATCCGTCAGGATTTCCATTTAAACTGAAGGAAGTTTGCGTGATTTAGTGTCTTCTGAAAAAGAAGGATAGTCTGTGATTTGTTTGTTGTTAAATTTGCATACGTTAATTAAAAATGTCGAGGACGTGGAGCGTGGACGAGGAGCTCTAGAGAGCAAAACAGGAGAACAACTGTTTCTATAGGTAAGTCTACATTGGAGTATATGAAGTTTGTAAGAACAATTCTAATTGAAATTCATACCGCTGTCGTAACACATGCTGCGGCACGTACACATATATTATTAGGCACTTTAATAATTTTACTCACGTCGTATATGATGCGTTCCCAGGTGAAAACCCTCGTAAAATTTAACGAAATGAACTTCGTCTTGTGGTAGAATTTGTTTCATCACTTACGGCACAACGCCGCTGTTTTGAATGGCCAACGTATGCGATGGAGTGGTGCTCCAATTTCAATCCTGTACTAACAACAATATATGTACGCCAGAAGGTACGAAGGTAACGAGACCCACTAAGGGTTCATTCACATCCCTTCGATAGACCTTTTTTCCCCATTTTTACATACAGCGCGGCGCCGGAAGTGTAGCTATAATTCATGGAACAAGCAAAGTTTGACCGCAAATTACATCCATAGAATAGACGCAAGCTCTATGAACCGTGGCGTTTCTAGGGTCTGTATAAACCGCTTTAATGAAATTCTTGCAAAATTAATTAACATACCATCTCACAGTAGCCTTAATGTACTTTTCTTTCCTCTCCATTAACCCTTAAGTCCATAGTCTGTGTTATCCGCACTTTTTTTAAGAATTAATGCAAACACTTTCAGAAATGATTTAAAATTCAATTTGGTGTTCTACTTTCTGTCGTATGCGCATCACGAGACCTAGGTCAGTGTGCATATACTTTGAGCTTACAAAATACACATAAAAAAAGTATATACTGTATATAATACATAAAAAAACGTCTCCAGTCGAAAGAGACACTCCACAACCTCTTGAGTTGTACTGAAGACGTTTCGTCGAGAGAATTAAGTAAGTGTACCGGCAGTAAGCGAAAGGACCTTTCATACATATTTTGAGGTCCATATTTCACGGCAGATGATTCTCTTCCATCATCGTCACAGTCCAGAGGGTGTTACTAGGGAAAAATCTGCTTAGGTATCATATTGAGTGGTAGCGGTTCGATCAGATAATTCCTTCAGAAAATTGTTTACGTACTGTTGCATGAAGTTTGTTTTCTTAAAGAAGCTTTCAGGTTTCGACAAAGATATTCCATACAAATACAACTACGGTACCTTCCTATCTTTTAAAAGAAAATGTTTTTATATTTCTACGGTAATACACCTGTCCTATATTGAACAAACGAAAATATTATAAATATTAAAGTTGTTACCACTTAATGGAAATACGACTAAATTTAGGTCGTTTTATCGTAAACAGGCCGGAAGTAATTGCTTGAGTAGTTTAGACTGAATTCTCAAAATAATCCATTAACATTAGATGAATATATACCCAAAAGCGGAAATACTACTTATATTTCAATAACACGAAACATAGGCTGTTAAAAAATGTTTTTTAGTACACACCTTGATTCTTAATTACGTATGGCTACAAGCAGTAAAATATTGTTCAGATAAATTAAAGTAGGTGCGTGTTTAATGTCCAGAGGCGGCAAAAAAAAGCAAATGGACTTGTAGAGAGCAACCATTACCACTACCTCAACGGAGAAAAAAAAGAATTGAAAATATTCCAAAACTTAGATTATAGAGTACAAGATAGACGTGTAAAATCCGTGTATATGAGTAAAGCATTTCCTCTTGATGGGATACATGGCTTACACATAAGAGGGAAAGAGAAAGACGGAAAATAGGAGCTTACTTGTCATTCTTATTATTTACGTGAAGCAAGTTGAATTTGCAAGAAGTTCGATTTCCCAGAGATTTCACAGCAAATTTACACCATCATTATTAAAAGCAGACAAATTGTAACAAATTAAAGTCCCCAAAACGCGCAAAAATTGAATGTTTAGACGAATTATTTTACGCGTTTTGAAACTGCTCAGAGAACTGTCAAACCTCGCCGGAACTATCGTAGTGGCGGCGTGTATAGAACGGCTGCACTGGGTACATAACCACAAATGCGAAGATTATTAACATATCACTAAATTGCTTCAGCTAAATCGTCTAATGTCTCATCCTGTACTCTATATTTTGAGTTCAAAAACCACATATACATATAAATAGAGAATAATTACCACGTGATGTAACATAACCTCAAATATAGCGAAAAAACGGGGGTTTTCCACTTTCAGGTTAGAATCTCTAGAAAATCTAACGTGATGCAACAATTCTGAGGTCGGATTCGTATATTGTGTACATTCGTATAAGTATATTGTGGTTTCTGGTTTAAAACTTTTTCGGGCTGTAATTCTATACCGCTTCCACGAACAACTCCTGAAAACAAATTTTATTTAAGCCGCAAGTCCATCTCACATTTGTTCTCGTTTTACAAATACCACATAGCTTATGGCATTCCAGAGATTAACCCATTAACGCGCAAAACGAAGATTTTGTGCACGCAAGTTCAATTGTACGATTCGAATAGCAAATTGGGGCGATATTCTTCCAAATTCGTATATAAGGGGTTTTTGGCGATGCTCTTTCAGAATCTGGCATTTGTTTTGCATAAAAGCTTCAAAAACCCTATTATTTTTTGAATTTTTTCAGAAAAGTGCTGATTTTTTTTTTTTTTGTCATTTTACATTTCAAAGTCGATTATCTTATCGTTGCTGCTATTAAAAGATCATACAACCACCAAAAATCGCGGTCCGAATGTCTAAACTTTCTCAAACCATGGTTCTGAAAGTTTTTTTGCTTTGGTTTTTGCAAAATAGTCATTTTGTACAGCAATGTAATAAAAAACTTCGCGATTTTTTTCTACGAAAAAGATCAACTTTACAAAAAAAATTTATAGAACAGAAAATGCTTAAAATTAGCCAAAGAACACGCGTGAATTTTTTCGACTATTTTTGGTTTTTTGGATTTCTCCAATTTTTGAAAAATCCTCAAATCTAAAATAACACAGTAGTATAATACTAAAATCTATAGCATAAAAATAAGCTTTTGGAGGCATTTTTGCGACAACTCAACAAAAATATTGTTTTAATTTTCCGATATTTTTGTTTCTCTGTTTACAAATTTTTTATAATATAAAACCCAGATTTATGTAATGATGCGGGCATAAACGATTTACGATCCACCCAGTTATCTTTTATTAAGAGAGTATTATAAAAATCCCTCTGAGCAGAGCAATAAAAGGAAAAGAATTACATTTAAAGGGTTCATGAAAATCGTACTGGTGCCGAACATTTTGTGCAGTAAAAAATATGTTGCTATGCTTTTGATGTACATATATGTATGTACAATTATTGTGTTATTATATATCGTTAGTGGCTCTTCCATATATATCTAATCTTATCCTTAACCTTAGGTTTAATATGTGCATACTTCAAACACTGACTTCCCCATTTTCATGGCATTTGAGGCTTATCTCAAAGCTAAAACTTTTCCATGTATACGGGCTGAATGAAGAAACAATGTTACTCGCATGCATCTTCGTCGTTAACCTCAAGGTTATATTATATGTATCTACATATTTGTTTTATGGGGATACTTAGACAAAGTTTATGTTAAGAATGTAAACACAATTTTCAGAATTACAGTACGCTTTGTACAAAGTAACTTTAATGTGCAATAATATCAACATAATATCTTAATATGTTTCAATTTTTCAATGATATGATGTCAGCAATTTCAACCAGATTGAATTTCAATAAAAAATCTAACTTTTTGGGAAGCATATAAAGTATTATACATATGTACCTACCTAACAAATCTTTTTCTTTGATATAATTTTAAGGAATCGTATGCAACAATAATTTTAATGCTTTCATCTGAGGCTTACACTAAAGTTAGGGTTGAAAAACAGAGAAAAGGAATTAAACCCTATAACTTTTTTTAAACTTTTTTAAACTGCAAAATTTAGTTCAAATTCTTATAAGTAATAAAAGTTACTTAAATTATTTTTTAAGAAGCTCAACTTAATTAAAATGGACAAGGTCATAAATTTTTTTTTCCGGATAAAATATTTTTGTATTTAAAATTCTGAAAATGTATGATAATGTTAAGAAATATTTACAAGAAAAATTAAAACATTTTGAGAAACAATGACATAGAACTCATTTTTCCAAGGTCTTTTCCAAAAATTTCACTCGCGATACCATCGATTTCTCCGTGAAGTTTTAGCATTATTATCTAATCATAGTTCCAAATGTACAATATATATCAATGGTGTGCAGGCAACTCCAAATTCAAATTCTGGAAAAAAATATCAAAAGTAAGTTATGTAGGTATGTGCGAGAATTTTATTTCTTTAATTTATGAGAAAGTGGGTACTCTAGAAATAGCGTCGTGAAATTTAAAAATATCCCCTTTCTTATCCAAAATCTTTTCCTTTTATGTAACTAACGAACTCTTTTGATTAATAAAAAAGTTTCTTTTCTTCAAACCTTCCGAATGCGACCATCTTATTTTCTTGAAATTTTTAATATATTCCTTGGTGAGCAAAAGGTTCGCTGGGTAGAGTTCCCTGATGAATATTAAAGGAAACAAATGCTTCGTTTATGTAAATTTTTGTCTAATTGCATTCCCAAGTACACGATAAAGTATTGAAGCAATTAAGTTTAACGAAAATTGCAAACAAGTTTCAACTTTAAGGGGCGGATATGCAAAAGTGAAATCACTGTAAGCCCCCATAGCATAGCACGAAAGGGCTGTTTTGTGCTTGCATATTATTTTGGCAATTTATTTTGATTTCATTATCATGTTCTCTATTCATTTTATTATATAGTTTTCTTGTTTTTGGTTCACCCTTTTCGAGAATAGTCTCCCCCACCGAACCACCTTAATTCGAGGGAATCTAGCAGGCAAACTTTCATATATAATGGTTGTAGTTTTCAGCCAAATTGCGGCAATAATTAGTTCATTTTTTGGCACATTTATTATCTTGACTTCCTACTCCAAAATAGCGAAAATGTTGATACCCCGTAGTTTTGTAACGTCCACGTGCCGAAATAAAAACTTCCTCCTGGCAACATAGCGAGATGTATCTTAGGCCAGGGTCGTATCCCAGATTCGCTTCTTTCAGGTCGACCTTGGTGGCACCACCATCCAGAAGTTGGCTAAATAAACCATGGACCGTGATTGTAATTTTCATCGGTCGGAAAAGGAGCCCGGGAATTGAAATGTAAGCCAAAAAATGGATTGCGGAGGAGCAGAAAGGACAAGATAGCTCTTGCTGTATAGAGCTGACGTCCACCTATCGCTGGATTTTGGTTGGCTTGTTTTTACTACAGCCCCCAAAAAACTTTTATCCATCCGATTCCGGGTCGGCTTATTCATTTTCCAGGATTGCTTATCTATGGCTTTTTCCGGCTATGATAGCCTCACCAGCGGCGTCAATTATATCCTCAATCTACACATACTACATATATGGTGAATGAGGATATTGCGGGGAGGAAGCGAGGATTTCGAAACCCAACTGCAGCGGAAAAAATTCGATCCGGTAGTGGCGAAATCATTTTCTTCTTTTTTTCAACCAAATTTAAATTACGAGCATTTCTGATGTACGATTGCCTTTAATATAGTACGTGAGAATTTTTATCTCTGTGCTCCCACGGGAGCATTTTCAGAATTTTTATCGATGCATTCGAACTGAATGAGCCCCGACAGGACACCCAATTTCGTATAACTGCCATTTTCAATTTAGATTAATAATTCAGGATGTGGGCTTTCCATTCACTGCTCGTATACTAGAAAAAGTTTTCGTATTTTTATTAAAGTTAACATTTTTGTTTACAACTCTGTTCAAATATTTATTTCATTGAAAAACAACGCTAATCTATAGCCTAAAGGTGTAACACCTTTGTGGAGTTTGATGATGATCCTGATGATGGTTTATATCGTCCTGCCTTATAAATTCACTTGTTGACAACCAAAATAGGTTTTGTCTACCAAGAAAATATAATAATAATAAAAATAAATATAAGTTTCAGGTATCTTTATATTATAATCGATCAAGCAAGAAATTAAAACCGTTTGATAAGGGAAGAAATCAAATCAAATAAAATATGGCAGAACTCTTAAAAAAACGTAAAGGTTTCCATTTCTTGAATTTGATTAATAAATTAATTTTAATATTAAATTATACATACAATAAATGAACTTTATAATGTACCTCACTAGAGTTGAAGAAAAATTAACAGATTCATTAACCATAGAAATTTGTAAATCTAAATTTAAGTAATGAACTATAAACTTTCGAAAATTTAAACTAAACAATTATTTAGTATAAAAGGAAGCTGTTGTAGACTTTACCTTGAAGTGGTCTAATAAAACTAAGGTAAGCCTAAACGATATTGCTTTAATTAATAAGTGAACATAAAGCATCCACAAACAACATTTATTTAAAACTCAGGAAAAACATAAATTTCGTTTTCAATTACAGCTCATCTATGCTCTCTTTAGAATCCACTCATTTCGTCTAAAGTGATTTCTCATCTCAGTTCGAAATGCATTCATTGATCAATAAATTTGTTAATGGACACGCCCCATTTTAATTGTCATTCATCAAACGAATTTAAAGTTTCAGCCTTAAGGACCAACATCAAATTGAAGACCATTTACAATTCGGTTCAGGAATTTCAAACTTTATTGCAAGAATACAAAGTTAAGGCTACATGCACATTGCATTAGAATCATTCCAATTTAGTTTGTCCAAGTTCTGACGAAAATTTTGCAATCGATCTTTAGATCCAATTAGTTTCTTGTAGCTTTGAAATTAAATTTGTTCGTCAAGACTCCAGGAGTCGAATGAAAAGTTACAAATTGCGAAACTATCCAATTTTGATTGGATTTAAATAAACTTTTTCGTTATAGAGAAATTATGGGTGGCAAAAAATAAATTTCGTTAGCACTTTGCAGTTTTCCATTTAATAGCTTCAATTTTTGGTTAAAGTTTGATTCGAAAAAACAAACCATGGTCTAACTACTTTCTGTTGTGGTAGAAAATTAAAGAAAATTTTTTTTTATTTTTTTTTTCGTATCCCGCATCAATAATTGAAAATAATAAATTGAAAAAGGAAAACTTATATACAGAGACTTTTTGACATAGGGAGCGTACAATTTTCATAATAAAATAATCAGGATTGCACGTAATAAGGAAATGCCCAGCGCATTTTATACCTTTTTAAGGATCAAACAGAGTACCAACAAATTATTTCTGGAGTCATCGAATACCAAATGAAGACTAATAAAAGGAAATAAATTAATTTAATATACATAGTTATATAGTATATTAATTTATATGCTTATAGTCATGAAGCAAAGTATGATATCATAGGTGTAAAGAAAATTAATAAAATCTAAACTCTGTATACAGGGTGTTCAGAGGTGGGAGGTCAATACTGCAGGGGGTGAAAGGTCAGACCGAGACAAGCAAAAAATCGTATGGGTGGGGGGGGGCATCTCGCACCGTTTGGCAGTTACAGGGTGATTCGTAAATCAGGATTTTTCCTTATATGGGAACCGCTCTTGTATTTTTATCTTTTTTTCTACCCATCGCAGTGGCCCCAAACTGATTTCAAAAAATCACTATTTGGAAGCCCTTTCCAAAAAAGTTTACACCACCCCCCTATCCCCAACCCCTTGGCCATAATCCCCCCTGGAAGTTGAAAAAATTAACTTTTATTTCACGATTTTTCACTTTTCGCCCCACTTTTCTCCGAAATTCATGTTATTAACATACCTACTTTTTTTTTTTTTTAAGTTGCCTATCTAATTACCTTTCCTAAAAGGTGCAACATGCCCAGGTAGAAAAGGGTTGCAAAAGTCCTGAAATTAAAACATCCTCACAGGTACCTTATTACTTTATTGCACCATAATGGAAAAAGTCGTTAAGTAAACAATTTTTATGACAGCAAGTTCGGAAATGTTTGTTTAGGAAACAGAGGTAATACATTTTTATTTTTTCAGCAAAACAGTAATAAAATAATAAATGTAATCTCGTTAAATAGCGTTATTAGATTATTATATCCAGTATTGACTCCTAAGTATCCTGACGCTCCGTTTCTAATACCTCCTATGAATTATGGTATAAAAATGGGTGAGTTTGAAAGGACATTGACCACAGTTGAAGAAGCAAGCGAAAAGAACGGGTGTTTAATAGAAAAAATTAAGATAAAATGGCAGAATTCAGTGTTGACGAGTATGCTGATATAATTTACGTGCACGGTTTAGTAGAAGGAAATGATAGTGAGGCCGTACGAGAATACCAAAGGAGATTCCCGAATCGGCGGGTACTCAACAGAAGGGTATTTTCAAGGACTTTCAGAAGGTTAAAAGAAACCGGAAGTGTAACCGCCCCCAGAGCAGAAACGCGAGCAGGAAATTCGGCCGATTCAGCGGACCCCGACCAACAAATCCTCAACATCGTCAGGAACAGCCCTGTAATAAGCATCAGGCAGGTCGCACGAAGGTCAGGATTGTCTTCAGGGAGAGTTTGGACCGTTGTGAACCAAGAGGGACTACATCCATACCACCATATCCCGGTCCAAGCACTACAGGAAGGAGATTCCGAAAGACGATTGCAATTTGCACTTGGCTGTTCGAATCTGACATCGAAAACAGAAGGTTTCTAGACCGAATTCTGTGGACGGATGAATCGCAATTCACCCGGGATGGCATCACAAACTTACACAACCTCCACACCTGGTCAGATGTGAACCCACATAGGACCAGGTGTCGGTCCTTCCAGCAAAGATTTAGTGTCAATGTCTGGGCTGGCATCATCGGCAACCAGTTGATAGAACCCTTCATCTTGCCCCAAGTGCTGAATAGTCAGCTATACTCCGACTTTTTGGAGAATACCCTTCCGGATCTGTTGGAGGACATCCCCCCGGTCACCAGAAGCGCAATTTATTTACAGCTGGACGGAGCACCTGCGCATACTGGGAACATTGTTAGGGCAAGGTTAAATTAAAATTACCCAGAGCGCTGGATTGGACGAGGTGGACCGATTCCTTGGCCTGCTAGGTCACCGGACCTTACTCCACTGGACTTTTTCTTATAGGGAATGATGAAAGATGAAGTTTACTCAAGACCAATCAACACCAGAGAAGAATTAGTTACCAGGATTGGGACTGCAGCCACGAAAATACGGGAGAGACTGGCTACCATAGACCTCAAACGCGAAATAAGACTAAGGCTACTTGCATGCATCGAAACTGGCGGAGAACATTTTGAACAGCTTTTAAAGGACAAACGTTTTAATTGTAATTAGTTTTTAAGCGAACAAAATGTATTTTTTAGTAAACTTAAGTATAATTTCCTAAAAATTCGAATTATCATGATATTCTGTAAAAGGATTTTTGTAAATAAATTTTCGTATCCTTTTCCTACCTGGGCATGTTGCACCTTTTTGGAAAGGTAATTAGATAGGCAACTTAAAAAAAATAAAAAGTAGGTATGTTAATAACATGAATTTCGGAGAAAAGTGGGGCGAAAAGTGAAAAATCGTGAAATAAATGTTAATTTTTTCAACTTCCAGGGGGGATTATGGCCAAGGGGTTGGGGATAGGGGGGTGGTGTAAACTTTTTTGGAAAGGGCTTCCAAATAGTGATTTTTTGAAATCAGTTTGGGGCCGCTGCGATGCGTAGAAAAAAAGATAAAAATACAAGAGCGGTTCCCATATAAGGAAAAATCCTGATTTACGAATCACCCTGTAACTGCCAAACGGTGCGAGATGCCCCCCCCCCCCCCACCCATACGATTTTTTGCTTGTCTCGGTCTGACCTTTCACCCCCTGCAGTATTGACCTCCCACCTCTGAACACCCTGTATAAGTAACACAGGCACACAAAAAAAATTTTTTTCGTTTCCACCGGCCAGACCATATAGACTTTATGTTTTTGGGGTCGCTGAGCCCGAATGCGAGGTCAGTTTGGCTCCAGCACTTAAGGTTTTTTTTTAAAGGTCATTTTAAGGTTAAGCAACGAAATTATGAGCGACAGGTTCCATTCAGTCTCTCTATAAGTTTTCGAGGTCACCAAATTCGAATCTGAGGTCCTTTCGACGGTTGGGTAAGGTCCAAGGTCAAATAAGGTCACTTTAAGGTCAATTTAGAGTGACTTGGGGCAGAAATCGAGAAAATTCGCGACAACAGGTTGCAACCAGTCTCTATATGGGTGTTTGATGTCACTGAATTCGAATCTGGGGTCTAAGTATAAAATATTCTTCGATCAAGGGTATGACGTAAAAAAACCTCCTACTCCGGAATTTCTCGATTTCTGCCCCAAGTCACTCTAAATTGACCTTATTTGACCTTGGGCCTTAAGAATTTATTTGGAATTCGGTTACATCAAAAACCCATATAGAGACTGGTTGCAACCTGTTGCTGCAAATTTGCTCGATTTCTGCCCCAAGTCACTCTAAATTGACCTTAAAGTGACCTTATTTGACCTTGGGCCTTACCCAACCGTCGAAAGGACCTCAGATTCGAATTTGGTGACCTCGAAAACTTATAGAGAGACTGAATGGAACCTGTCGCTCATAATTTCTTTGCTTAACCTTAAAATGACCTTTAAAAAAAACCTTAAGTGCTGGAGCCAAACTGACCTCGGATTCGGGCTCAGCGACCCCAAAAACATAAAGTCTATATGGTCTGGTCGGTGGAAACGAAAATTGTTTTTTTTGTGTGCCAGTGTAATAGAAAGAAACAATTTTTATCGCAATCACTCATAACCTTTTCAAAATGGCGGATTTTCTATAGTGCAGATTCTGAAAATCTGACACTCTGAAAATCGTACAGATTTTCGTGAAATTCTGTACCAAGGGGTTTTTATCGTCACTGATTATGAGATTAAAATCAGATTTTTAAAATTCAAAATGGCAAATTCAATATGGAGGACAACAAATTTTAAAAATCTCACAGTTTTTCATGAAATTCAGTATACAGGAGTTTTGGTAGTCGCTAATCACAAATTGAACATCAAATTTTGAATTGAATTTCTGTATTGACTTCCAAAACTGATATATTTTTCATATTGGGAACGTATCAAAACTTTTAATTATTAATTTTGTTTTTAAATTTTGTTGTCGTTATTTATATTAATCCTTTTTATTATTCTTTTTTTCTCCTTTCAATTTCATTTTTGATTTCTAAGGTATCGGTAGCCATAAATTGGATTTATTCTGTAGGCTATCGCCGCAACATTTTAGTAAATAAATAAATACGAAAATAATTGATAATTTCTATTGATAAGACAGTATATGTGGAAAACTTAAGAAAATTATATGATTGATTTCGATACATATTATTTTGACATTTAATATATAATAATATAATTGTATAATAATTGTTAAAATTTAAATTTAATAAGAAAAAATATTGGCTTCATTCGGAATATTTGTTTCAGTGTGGTAAATAAACCGCATTAAAAGAACTTTCATTTTTAAGCTAATGACGGCGAAATAAAAAAAAATGATCAGTTGCATTTTTCTTTAAAACTAATCAAAATTAAAACTCAAATTTTTAGAATTTTGCAAAAAAGCCACTGTCATGAACCAACGTCACTTTTAAAACATCGTCAAACATCACTTTTAAAAATTTCACTTCTTTAAAAAATATGCACGATATCCCAGTTACTATAAATATGATTAATTTTGACTTGAAGCAAGCAAGAGGTAAAAAAATGAGTACCTAAAATGAGTTTTTCCACCCTATGAAGGTTGTTGTGCCTCAAAGATCCCCCATCAACTCTGTACTCTATAACATCTACAGTAGCGACGGTCCCAAACCTACAAATAGCGAAATCGGTCTATTTGCTATTGACACAGCAGTTCTAACAACCTCAGTGGACCCGATTTTAATATTAAGTAATATTAAAGCAGCTTTCCCAACATTAAACCACTACTTCTCCAGCTGGAAAATTAAAATCAACTCCGAGAAAACCCGAGTCGTATTCTTCACGAGAAAAAGCAAAGAGACATCACTATCATGCAGAAACCTAGTACTATACGGACACTATATAACATGGACGGATAGCACTACATCTGAACACTAACTTCCCAGTCGGAAATGTATCAAGGCATTTCCCTAAGAAAGCCTGATATGATTACTTCCAAGCACTTCCAATATTCCCTCTAGCATGGGTCTGCAGGTATCTACCTTATATTCCTGCTTCCTGAGAATCGAGTGGGTAAGGAGTAAATGAGTTTTACCTAAAAACTTGTTGTGTTTTAAGAAGATTTCGTCATCGTGCGATGCGCTTGCATCTACGCGTTTTCTTTTCACTCTCGAAGAGTGAAGGTTGTTTTTATTTTTATTAATTCAATGAGTGCCTCATATTTTAATAAGCTGAGCAACAGCTCAGTCTCGATTTTTATTTAGATTCAGTTCAAGTTTGGTTTTTCTATATAAAAGCTGAGACAAAGCTTTTGCTCAGTTTATTAGAATAGGCCCTATTATTCCATTTATTTTGAATAACTTCTTCTATTTCATTTATTTTGAATAACTTCTTCTATCGGGGAAACGAAAATTGTTATAATAGTCATCCAGCATAAGCGATTATTCCATTGATTTAGAGTAACTACTTCTATCCCTGGTTATTAGGGAAACGAAAGTCAAGACCTTGCCTCCAATCCCGTCGTGGGTAAAAAAGAAGAAGGAAAAGAATCGAGTCGGGAAGGAGTGCTACCTGCCCGAGAAGCAGTTATATCATTTCTTTTAGCTCCTTCTTTTTCCTACTGGGTTATAAAACAAGCACACACATGACATTGGAAAAGACAGACACTCTAATTAAAAGTCGTTGTATCCATTAATTCATAGGAAGTATTTACTCTCCGTGGAAAACAAAATTTATAATCTAGAAAATTATCTTTCAAAGCATTTTTCTGTACGGTTGCCTGTGTTTGGGACATTGTGCAAAATCGCACATCAAAAAACATCTAAGTAAAACAAAATAAAATCCTAAAACTAATGCTAAATCGCCTCTACTACTTCTCTACGGAAAGGCTTTACATCCTCTCAAACACACAATTGATTAAAGATAAAATCGAAGGTATAAATGAGAAGTTTTTTCACTCCTGCAAATGATCAGAGAATAAATTCTTACATCTAGGTTTAGTGTAGGCTAGGTTTTAGTTATCCACACAATTTTTTTACATATTTCTGTTTTCTTCAAATTAAGCATATACTAGATACATAGGTCTCTCTCCAAACAAATTTTATAGTTAAGATGAAAAGGCTAATCCAATAACCTGAATACTTATTTAACAATTAAGCCTACAATGTTAAATAGTACACGAAATCTACGAAACAATAAAGAGTAATTGAAATTGAAAAAAAAATGGGGAAATGATGCAGAAAGTGGGAATTCCCCATGAAATAATACATCCGATATTAACATAAGAAAGTGGAAACACATTTTTCTTCCACTCCCTAATACGAAATAAATTTTATCATGTTATATTCAGAAATTTGCGGGTCAGAGGATCATTGGATAAACGATTGTAGGGATGAACTAGCAATCTGGGATTTGCTTTTGAAATTTTTGGAATTCCTTTTTAAAAATTCAACCATCTGCACGTGTTTGAGTTTATGGTACACTCGGGTATTTTATTGTTAATAATTTCAGCAGACAGGTGGCAGTTTACATAATTATTTTGGACGAGAATGCCAAATTGGGTACTTCAATTCCCAGCCTACGTCATATAACTAAACATTACCTCAGAGCTGGTTTAATTATGGTAAGTAATTAACAACTCTTACTTAGGTGCTTGTTTGTTCCTCTGAATTTTTTTAACCGAAACATGCAACATTAAAGGTTTTTGAAATTGTACCCTATGGAAATCTTTTCAGCAATGTGACCCATTTGCTTGAGCGAACCGGAATATACTTATAATTTTTTCAGATCACAAGAGCAAAACATTTTTTCCCTTGGCCATTTATGGGTCAGTGAATTGCTATTTTGGGGCGGAATCAACTTTTTGACTGTTCATAGCTACGCAAAATTAATTAGCAAAAAAAATACAGAAATCATTCTGCAAAAAAAAAAAAAAACATTTAATTTTCTTTCACAAATTCAGTTGCACAAGAAATAAATTTTTCTTCTTCCTCTGGTAAACATAAATCCCAACAGGATTACGTTGTGCATATAAATGATTTTATTTTTGTTTTATATTTTCTGTATATTCAAGTAAAAGAGGAGCCCCAGGTCTCGGAAGGCTGCATGTTCTCGACTCGAGGAGGTTCCTCTGTGCCAGGAACAAGAGTTTCTGAAACAATTTTTAAATTCCACGGTCAACCCGGGCAATATTTACCTTGGGCAAACGTAAAAAGGAAGAAAACATTTAATGTCATCAAAGCGGGCTTTATCTGCCTTCATAGCCGCTTTAAAAATTTAGGGCCAGCGAAAGGATGCTGAGACTTACTTCCTTCCTCGTTTACCATGAATTGTTGAGCATAATTGAAAATTTTATTTGATTCGCCATGCTGTGGCACTGGATCTCGCCACGGGAGCCTCACCTGCACCAGCGGGAGGTGCCAGCTTTAAGTCATTTATTGGTGGCTCACGTGGTGTTTTGGGGCTTACCCAAAATTAGCATACTATCGATTTGAAGCTTTTGGAATTCTGCAAAATTTAGTAAAGCCCTGACTGCCTGGAGGCACGCAAAATGATTGTGTACATAAAGCTCATTATAAATGCTATCAAGAATAATGTTAATGTTATGCAGGTAGTGTGGGCAGCATTAAAAAATGCATTACATTATCGAATGCCGCATAATATGCATGTTTGTGAATCCTAGCGGAAATTTGAGCCTAATTGATAGTGCCATAAAGCATGACTAAACTGAAGAACTCTGATTTCCAAGTAGTGTGCAAATTTCAGAAGAGCTGAAGAGAAATATCGGAACGGAAAGAGGATATGCAAAGTTTGCAGAAAAATTTTCCTTATTTTAAAAGAAAACGTTGAAGAATAAAGCAAATCTATGTGAAAGCATAAGACCTTTCTGCCAATTGAAGTATGCACTATTTGTGACTTTATTTGACCTTCTTGTCAAGCAGACATTTTTTTAAAACGTGTGCACCATTTATGATGAAGAATTTCGATCTAAAGGCGAAATAATTTCCTCTCCTGGTCGTAAATCAAGGGATATGTACCAAAATTCCACATGATATATAAAGTAAACTTGGAGCAGAGCAAATGTTCGCAAGCGTATAAATCCCATGGAATTTGAGAAAAACGATTTAATGGTTAAGTTTAACAGAAAAAGAGCTCTGCTACCGTCTTGTGAGCTAAGGGAAATAAAACAGCTTGAAAATTAAATGTGTCGTATTTATCGGAAATCATCAAAATGATTGATTTCCTTCAATTTTACACATATCCGTAATTATGTGTTTCGTATGTATGACGTAGGATATACATTATTTGTGGAATATGTTTCTATTAGTTAAAGAAATTGACTTAATTGTTATGTTACAGTAAGTTATTTTAATACTAGCAGGCGTTGCGTAAATACATATTAATTAAACACTTCTCAAATGCTCTAATTTGGTATATCTTACCCACATATTTCGAAATTCCAATAGCAGATACGAAAGAACTGACCAAAAATCCCATATTGAATCCGTAATCTTAAATCTCAAAATATTGATGTAAATAAACATATTAAATTCGAAATCAAAGCCTAGAAAACACGTTTATACTAATTCCCTTGAATTATAAAAATTTTGTTCCCTATCTTAGATTTCTAAATTTTGATAGTAGTTTCAAAATTCATTGCCTTGTTATCCCTTTTTAAAAAATTTTCATTAATATACTTCAATTTTTGAGAATTCCGGCCGTCATATAGGATCGGCCTTTTCGAAATTAAGTAGGTAAGTACCTATATTCGAAATCAGCATCATAAAAAACCCGCAAGTACTTTCATGTCAATTACTTGAAGTTTAAAGTTTTTGCCGTACAGTTTAAAGTTTTTGCCGTAATACTTACAAAAGGTTAGTATATTTATGGAACATCATTTCCATTTTGGGGTGGTTTTCACCCCCTAAATGTGCGTATCCGCAGGTAAAAAAAAGTACGTGTCTCTTATTTTTCGATACTCTATAATATATTTCAATTTCATCAAAATTAATGAGACAAACCTGAGAACGTTTCCTTGTAAGACTTTCGTTTCAGTTTTAAACTGCATACCAAAAAGTCTGCGACAGATTACGTATACGATTTTAATAGGTCCCAAACAAAAAGGTTTCGTAAAACCCGGCAGCTTAATTAAAAATGTAAAATATAATACTAACACGGTGGTAAAACGCGATATGTTTTAATTTACCCCATATCATAATAAATGAATTATGCACCACCTTATGAATGTAAACTTCAGTTGTTTTTTCCGGGAAATATTCCAGTAAGCAGAACGCCCAAAAATATTTTAATTTAATTTTGTCTACTCTCCTCTTTCAGTTCTCGTTTAATTTGACCATTTAGAACGTGATTACCGTAAAGAACAAATTTTGGGATTTGGCCCTTTATTTAACTTAATTTAATTTTGAATCATTAGAAAATGAAATTTTTCAAAGTTATAGAATGCATGGAATTAAGAAAAACCGATTTTATAATTAAATTATTTATTTCTAGTCTTTTATCGACATTTTATTGTAGAAATTCCAAACGTTGCACTCAATAAGAAGATTTTCAGTGTTTCTATCCACCTTACATAATTATTTTTAAATTTTTGCCTGCAGATTCTTTTTATTCAAATTCAACAAAAGCTATTTTCTATATTTTTTTAATTTCATGGCTAGTTTAATACGATGACCAAAAATGGTCAAATTAAAGAGATTTTTGTTAATATTAATATATCTATCTACTACTGACATTTATATATTCATAAAAATTTTAAAATGTCACTACCTAATCTTCTAACTGATTGTGAGTGTTCAGACAAAAATCAAACTAAACCATTTATGAAGTGGTTTATAAATAAGTACTTTTTATTATGATTTTTATGAGTTGTGACAAGCCCACGCCACCTTAGAGGCGTTAATTTCAACTTGTTAATTAGAAAATGTAGTCATATTAATTTATTACGGTGTGCTCAGAAGAGATTATGTAAGCAAAACACTTAGTCCTCCTTGTTATCATAAATCCGATTAATTTCATACCTATCGCTCCCTGTTGTATGTGTGGCTTCTTATAAATTCAAACTGTAGTAACTCCACACCTTGGGAAAACTGTTCCGGAACAATTGGAGCAATTTATGTACATATCATTTAACATGCAACACAATGAATGAGATATGCATGGCGTAAGCCAAAGACTAATCTGCGGTAATAATCCAATTTCAGGACCTGGTTGGATGGACTAAATGCCATGAGGTTGAGGGCGTATATGCTCAGCTTTTTCAAATTATATGCTTCAGCTAGAACATTACATATAGGCATGTGTGGACGTTATGGTGTTCCTACAGAGAGGTTCAAAGGGCAAAATATGTTTTTAGTCGTAATTTACTACTGATTAGAAAAGGAGAAGGGTGCTCCTCTAGTCTGTGTCCTAGTCTCAAAACGTAATAACATAATTGATGGATATTCAAGCTGACACTAAATGGAGGCGATAACATAAAGTACAATACAATTGTTTTGGAATGATTTCCAACCACTTAAATGGTATTAGAGTAATTAGAAAAACATTTACTAAATGAATACACATGTGGTTTACTTCATCGGGGCATAATAAATCACATATTTGTTTATTTATAGCTTATTTACCCGGCCTTGTCCGGGCGCTATCATTCATCTATAGAAAGCAAAACTTAATTAAAGTATGAATTCAGAAAGCAAGTATAAAAAATTCAATTAAAATATAAACTAACCAGGAGGGTGAAGAGTGCTCGAAAACTCAAATGAAAACAAAGTGGTATATACATAAGTCCACCATATCATTATACCAAGTTCTCAAGTTAAATCTTAATGTGTAAGTATTCCTCATGTAATTTTTAAACACTTCCATAAATAGTGTCTCATTTAATATTACCTGTCATATGTAACAAATTTGATTTGAATGATGCTTTTTATTTTAATAATATAATAATAGATTTTTATATCACTTAAACCATCTTCTCCATTTTGTGTCATATCAGGTCATATGTCATATCATGTATTTTGGCATGTCATGTCATATGTCATGTCATGTACCATGTACCATATCATATGTCAAGTTATGTTGTCATGTACCATGTCAAAGTAAACAAAAGAGCAAATCAAAGCAAAAACAAGTAATGTTTCTGTCATAAAAAAGTAGTGTAAATTAGTGTAAAAGTGTTCATGCATTCCGCTTCAAACTTAAAGTAGTATGTTCTCGAAAAATGGTATTTAGTATTAGATATGCATTTAAAATTCTGTTGCCTTCGTAAAATAGCAAACTAAAGACTTATTCTCCAATACTGTTTTCCTTACTGAAGTGCTAGTGTGGTGATGTTAGAAGTTAGTTTAAAACCGAATAATGGCATTTTTTAAATAGCGATAAGAGTTAAATAATATTTTTTTTTTTTTTTAATGAACAATCAGCTTAGTCAAAGCCTTGTAAAATAACAGAATTAATCTGTAGCATATGACTGATTATTCATCATTTGGTCCGATGTTAGTACACATGCGACCAAAACCACCAAGCAGACTATTCTTTAGTGCATGCTTACTGACACGAACATCAAACAAATCAGCATTTTTGTTCACATTCAACCTCATGCAATTAATAGGTTGGAAAAAACTATAGTTTTTTTTACATAAACTAGTTTCTAGAAGCGACACCGCCCTAAGATTAGGCTAGTTCAATCTGAAAGTGAATTCGCCAAGGGAAGCTGAATATTACCAATTATTAATTGGTGAATAAATACAATATCTGTAATCTCCCGACGCTTGTGCAAAGAGTGCATATCAAGGAGCCTCAGACAATCATTATAAGGGGGGGAAGAACTGGATTGCTCCAAGATAAATCCTTAAGAGCGAATCTCACAAATTTCCTTTGCATAGATTCGATACAATCAATATGAACTTGATAATAGGGCGACCAAACTTGGTCTAACAATAGAAAAATAAAGCTGTTTGAACACAGCTCTATTGGAAAATTCACGGGACCATCTTTTGATGAAACCCAACATAGAGTTTGCTTTAGTCACCATAGAGTTAATATGCTCAATGAAGTCCAATTTGCAATCCAGGATAACCCCCAAATCACGAACAGAATGAACATGTCATAGAGCATAATTTGATAAGGTATAGTCGACGCAAAGGTTTGCGGCCTCTACAGAAAGTCATGATTTCACACTTCAGTTCTAAATTGTTGTGTTTACACCACAAGTGGAATATGTCTAAGTCTTTTTGAATCGCGTGGCAGTCATTAATATTTTTAGTACAAAAGAATATTTTCATATAGTCTGCATAGATTAAGATTTTACAGTTTTTAAGAAGTTGCGAGATGTCATCTATAGATAAAATAAAAAGAAGTGGACCCAAGTGACTACCCTGCGGAACACCTGATATAGCTAATATCTTCTTCGAGGTAGCATGATGAAAAGAAACCTGGTATGTCCTGTCGAGCAAATACGAACGAATCCAGTTAATAACCAGAGATGGAAAGCCTGGAGCTAATAATTTAAGGATTATTATGGAATGAGAAAGCTTAGGAAAAGCCTTGCTGAAGTTAGTATAGATGCAATCTGTTTGCATGCCTTAGGAATGGCAGACGGAATATCATCGGGTCCTGATATGAAATCAAGTGGGAGCTAATTGATATGCTTGAGGACATCATTCGCAGTAATACAGATGGATAAATTAATAGGAACAAGATTTTGGTTTAAGTGGTCAAAATTATTAAGGTCAGGTTGAAAGTCAGGGGAGAACGGTTTTTCGAAAAAGGACGCAAACATATCGCATATTGCAGATGGAGTGTCACTAGAGACCCTTTCATATTGCGTATTAATAGGTTAGTCGTCCACTTTTCTTTTAGTATTAATAAATTTGTAAAATGCGAGCGGATTGCTGTAAAATTCAGTCGTCATTCGTTGTACGTAATCGTTATGTAATTGTATAGAATATTTCCGAAATTTATTATAATATTCCACGAATTCATCGTACGAACAGTTATTCCTATCCGAAAGACATGCCCTCCACAATTTATTCTTCTTATTTCTAAACCTCCGTAGATCGCTATTGAACCAGGGAGGTGAAGAAGTAAGGGACCGCTGGCGCTCGTAGGGGACGCACGAATCAAAAATGTTGAAAAGCAAGGCATAGAACTTGGATAAGGCACTGTCAATATCATTATCAGATAAAAGCGTAGTGAAATCAATGGAAGACATTCTTCTGGAAAGTTCGTCCGTATCCGCCTTCCTAAAATTTTAAGCGTAGTCATTAATGGCAACATATTGTTTAGTATTTTCAGTAGTATAAAAATAATCGATTTGGAGTGGCGGGTGAAATTTGTCCAGAGTGGACAGAAGAATTGGACTGTGATCAACAATTGTGTTGAATACATACATACATACATGATATGTATAATAACTGCCAGGAACTCGAATGTAAGACGTATATTTTAAATATGTACCTAACGTTGTACCTATATGGCAGAACTAAAAGGATTCAAAAATTTCAGATAATTTCAATTTTTGACACTCTTTAGAAAATAATACAATTAAACGCATTTTTTGGAAAATTTAATTTTAAGACGATTTCGAAATTTTTTTTACATATATGTTGAATTGATTAAGTTATAGATTTCATCCAAATTTGTTTAGTTAAGTGTTGTATTGAATAGTTACCCTCGATCAAAGAAAAAAATAATTATGAAAATCATCCATTTTTAGCCTATAATTAAATTTAATTTAAATTTTGGTAGATTTGTTTTTGTTTATCAGTTGGTTTATTTTTTAATATATGGTTTTCCCTTATTTCATGGTCAATTTTTATACCTTTTTTTTTTATTGTTTGGTACTTCTGTTAAAGTTAGAGACTAGGATCAAGGTTAAATTAAAGTCAAATCGGATTTTCCGAACCTTAAATTAAGTGTATACATCATTTTTTTACCAGGTTTCTTCCTTACGAGATAATTGAGTGGATCAATTAAAATAAATCACCTATAATATATAAAGGGATAAAACGGATGAAGAGCTTTTCGATAGATGAACTGAATGAAATTACATTTTTTTAGTATCTTTGGTGCTAAATTATCTTATAGTCAACCAATCCAGTTTTTCCTTGTAGAAAGGTACTAGAGATAAAGTCAGACGCTTTCAATGGTAATTGATATGAAACTCCAAGGTCGGTCAATGCGAAGCATCTCAAAGTATGTATAACTCTATGGTCATTACGAATGTGGTCATCGAAAAAGGCTTAATCCACTCGTCACAGAAAAAGATAAGCGTCGAATGAGAGCCAATTTACCTTCCTCCTTTACCTCGTGCTGATGAGGCAATTCGTCTTCATCATGGTGAATGGGAGCTCGTTCAGTTCAGTCATCGCCGGAACATTAGTTCACTTCCCGGCGCCAAAATGATGACTCTTTACTGCTGACTGCAAAAGCCTTTTCGGGGTAAAAGTCCTCATTCACATCCTTTCAAGCACCTAATTTGATTGTTCGGGGCTTTCTGTCCCTGTAGATGGCTCAAATGAGCAGCCAAATGAGACCTAGAACGACTGACTCACTGTTCGTGCAGGAATCCCTAGACCTGAAATGGAACAGTTAAAAATTCACCTACCTCTCATTAAAACAGATGCATAGGGAAAACGTGAGCTCAGCGCGGGGAAAATAGAGAAATCTACACAACTCTATACCACCAGGTTCTATGAGAGCGTGTGCTTTCCACCTGCAAGCAGTTTTCCCGACTTCAATAGTCATCAAATGTAAAAAAAAGGAAAGGAAATGAGAAAAAACGAAAGTGGTGACTCTCGAGATCTAAATTTCTGAATAGGGGAGTTTTAACAAACCCACCCCCATCACAAAAAAACACCACCACTGGGCATATCATCGAGTGAGTTTTGCAGCCGGTGTGGTGGCCGCCTGCAGGTGGATTTCCTGACAAAGCGCAGCAAAGCTCCTTGATGGCGTGATTATTTTCCTTTTGTGGTTAATGCCACCATTTGAAGGCAGTCGCTGGAGGCCCGTGCAACACTCCACACAATTGGAAATTTTCTTTTCTTTGAATGCCTTTTTTTTTTTTTTTTGTTGTGGTGGGTGGCCACAGATCACCTTACTAATCGCCGACTTGGCCTTTTAGAACCAGGTCAAGTTGCTGTGATTCGAAGCTTGGGCTAATTACGAAGAAGTGGAATTTTATGATTTCTTTGATGAAATGGATTCAAAATAGCTCCAAGGCATGGATGCTGGGGATTTGGGGCGGCACTAATCAACCGGTAGCTGCAGCCAATTGTATAACCTTACAAAATCTCCTTTTGGAGGCTTTTCGGTACAATTACTTATAATTAGTTAGAATTAGTTTCCTTTTACACGACATTATTTTGTCTTATATAAACCTATATATATATATATATGGCCTACATAAAATATAAAATAATCTTCTGAGTGTATTGCTGTGCTTATATTGGATAGATTAAATAACCTTAAAATATCCTGTCAGGCCAACTTTAAAATTTTAAGTGGACTTATGAGAGAAAAGTCCGCACACACAAGATTCGAGGGAAAAGTTTGAAGTCGATAGTTGCATACATACATATGTTCAGACTTTTCCTGTAAACCTGTACTTACTCTGATGCAGAATTTAAGACGAAGAAGTCATTTAAAGCGATGGCGAATTGCAATCAGTGATTGTAATTAAATCCAACTATTAACGCCTTCTAGTATTGCAATTTCCGACTATGACAGTCATGGCCATTAAGGGGGGAAACCACATTAAGAGGCTAAATTAGAAGTGGTTGTTAGGACTTTTTCAATTGAGTGTTTTGAAACTTCGAGGAGTTTTTATTAATATTTTCATGTACCTGTCATTAAATTTTTGAAATCATTTCAGCCAGAACTCGCTGATTTATTACCAGTTCTCCACAGCAGGTCTTCACCTGACTTCCTAGCTTGCGTGCAACTTCGGTGTCCTAACAAAAATAAAATTTGTTAATTAATATATTTCCCAATAATATGAATTAATCTGCGGTCAAAATAATTGGAAACTGAATTAAAGAAAAATGTTGATTTTCACTCTTTTTTTTTGTATCTTTATGCAAAAACCAATATTCTAAATAATGATATTAACCTAATTGTTAGTTCATATTCTTGACAATTTAACAAGGTAAAGGTCTAATTAATTTTAAAACGATTGGTCAATTAGTTCTTGAGTAATAATGCATGTAATTTGACAAAAAGTCTTTTTGAGAAAAACACGATTAGAGTTTGGAATATGCGAGCAGCGAATAGCTTTGGGAAGAATACGAATTTCGTTCTAAAACTTAGAGAACATATTCTTCAGATATTTTGGTGATAATTTATAAAAAACATGATTTTTTTTTAATTTTCTAATGTAGCTTTTTACCTTAAATGAAAAGCCCCACAAACTAAAGGGAACGGGTGTATAGTGTAAAAACCTGGTAGGTTAGCGTCCAAACAAAGTTAGTTTATCGAAGAGTACAGCAATAGTGTGCAAGAGAGAAAGTGAATAAAACATAGGATCGAACTCTCAAAATGGTGTCTTCGAAGTTATCACGTAGTGAATCGAAAAAGTAGAAATGTTTACTGTTTAAAACTATAGTTTTGAGAAAAGTTCATAAGAATTATATAAAAGCCTATTTTATGTATTGTTTCATTCGAAATATCAATGCGAAAAACTTTTAATAGACGCAAACTTCCGAAATTAAGGGGACATTTACTTTCTAAATTGGAAAAAAAGCACACTCTTAAAACTTTTTGTTAAAAAAATCTATAGTATTTATTGAAAAACTGTTTTTTTATTCTATATACATACATATATATATATTAAAGTACATACAAACAATTTTTTCAATGATTTTTTACTCTTCGTAGTGGCGGTAGAGGGGCGCATTCGTAAAGGCATGTTTTTGTCGGTCAGACACTTTTTGAGCTTCCTAAAAAAAATTAAGTCAAAATTCAAAATGGGTTATGTTCCTGAGACATTTTCCTAGGGGTTATACCTAAAAAATTATAAAAAAAAATTTTTTTTCGTTTCTTTATAGAAGATTTTCAATAAGTGTTGAAAAATCGATGAATTTTTTAGGTGAAATACCTTTGTAAAAGGGGTGGATTTATATAAATATAAGTTTTTAGAGGAATAGCCCCTAGTATACTTTATAAAGAATCGAATACTTTTTGGTTTTTTCAAATCGGATGATTAGAACCTGAGAAAAGTGTCTGACAAGTTCAAAAAATGTAGTTTCGAGAAAAACGAGTTTAAAGTTTTTATTTGATAATTTTAAGGTACGATAAGCGTAAGGTACCGTTAGAAATGTGTCTATAACTTTTTTTATAAATATATTGAGTTTCTCAAAACGGTTTTGGGAGAACATTTCTGTGATATATTAGAAGACATTTATGAAATAAAAAAAAAATCGATTTTTTTCAAATTTAGAAAATAAATGTCCCCAAGTACAACGGGTTGTAAGAACAAAAAGAAAGTTCCGCGTGGAAAGTCAATTTTTAGGCAATTGGTATGAAGGAGATGCAACATAGTTATTATAATTCAGTAAAATTAAGAAAAAAAATTGTTATATTAAATTAAAAATATTGAGAAAATCATCACATTTTCACTTCCCTGGTTTGTTTACATCGCACAAAAGCAAGATAGCTTGTTGAGTTAGTGGTGGCGCACAAATCCAATATACGAGGGGGTGTAAAGTTTATGCCATATTATCCGAGAATATTTTGTATAAATTTGTGCTCTAAATTTCTATATTTGTTTGTTTTGTTTACCATCGTTATTTTAAAATTGCACTTTTAAATTTATACATTATTTTAGATCCTCCTGCTTTTGTTATCATATATACTCTTGTACTGAGCGACCAATACAAATACAACCAATTCTAACACATCAAGAAATGTACGTTAAATCTTGCTTTACAGTCATTTCGTAATCAGCTTATATTTCAGTAGCGTGCAGTGCTCGTACAAACGTTCCAATATCACATTACAAGTCTGTACTCTACAGCAAAAAATTAAATGACTGCAGATTTCATTCAAGCCATACTTTAGACTTTTTAAGTTTATTAATTTGTGATACACACGCTCTAATTTCAGTCTATAGATTTTTTTACCCAGACTTCTTTGTAGATATGTCAGTCGTAGCGTTTGTAGCGCTTCAGCAATCTCAGCTTTTATTTAAACATTTTTCTCTTAAAACTTGATGCCAGGAAATTATTGAAAAATCACATTTATTTTTATTTTGTTAAATATCTTGAAATATGAGATATCATTCAATGCATTTTATTAAATAATAAAATTTGAATATGAAACACTTTTACCAGAAATTCGACTCTTTTGAGATATTTGTCCATTGTAGGACTTTTTAACTCATAGTGAAACAAAATTTCATTCAAATCGAAACTGTTAAAGTTCATTTTCGTAACGTTTCGAAATTTCTACTTTCAACATGAATTTAATATAATCAAAGTGGCATAAAATGAATGCATATTTTGCTTCAGTACTTATTAAAAATCACATACACAACACGCAGGGGTCAGGGCCACTTCCAGTTCACACAAGCAGACATTGAGTTTCATTGAATTTCGTTTTAATTTCCAAAATTGAATTACAATTACACTCAGCTCCGAACTGAACTACTAAACCTGCCTCAGCATGGAAAACTATGGTGTTTTTTTGTCAAACAAAAAACAAAAAAATGGAGTAACACATGAACATAGACATTTTGAAAGCATGCTTTTAATACCGAGTTCAAAGAACGTACCATGCTTTTTTTTTTATTATTAAAAGCAAGCGATTTATGGATGAATTAACTTGTTCTTATGAACATCGCTCAGTATAAAACAAACAGAAGTTATTAAAAAAAAAAAAAAAATTTCAATCGATACTGTCAAGTGCTACATAGTGTACAAATTTGATATTCTCGACATCCTGGTGCTTTTGCAAAGAATGCATGCTAAATATGGTTTTTCCGTAGTAAATGTTTCATTACAATTTTATTATTCATCCAGAGAGCTTCACGGGTCGATAACAAATGTTAAAAAACTTTTCTTTAAGTAGGTAAATTTGTACTAGGCTGACATGCATAATTCGCATTTATATCGCTCTGTTTTTTCTTGCTTTATAAATTATGTAATTTAGGTAATTAATGTTTAGCGTTATTTATTCATAGCTATATATAATGGATAACTTTGGAAATGGTTCACAGAAAATTAATATATCATACATCAATCTCAATATCAATTTTTTTGTTTTTGTACAGGGAACATCTACTTACAGAAATGCTCGCTAAACTCTGCACTTATCCATTCGTGATATGCTTAAAAGAATCTCATCGACATGCAGTTTTGCTTCTCTATTTGCCGAAAGTTTCGACATCAAAATGAAAATTCACTGCTGAAAGCAGGAAGTGTTATAAGCTCGTTTGGATCTCGTGTGCCCTCTTCTTCCTCGTCACGAAAGTTCTTTTCGTCTTGCGAAAAATATAAATTTTGTGTAAATTGAAATTTTTTCATGCAGAGAGCAGAGTAAAAACTTTAAGGCAGCATAGAATTTAAGATCGTTTTGACTTTCAATAAAATGCTTAAGTAGCTTAGTCGAAAAGGAAAATGAATTTACGGCTAAAGCTATCTAAGCCGCCGTTTATCGTACGAATCCCAGTTGAAATTGTGACTTTATAGTTTATAGGAAAAGTGTAGCAGGATGATAGATTTATCTTTTTATACAATATATTGTTTGAGTAAAAATGGAATAGTAATCTCAGTTACTAAATGATGGAAAAATTTTTATGGATACATAGTTGATAGTATAAAAATTTTACATTATCTTTTTTTTAACAAAATGGCGGTGCTGAAGCTGGATTAAGCTATTTACGTCTGTTTGATGTGACCTGAGTCCTGCGGCGGCAAGAGATCTCCTCCAATTTTTTACTTGAAACGGAAATTCAAAATAATTTGAGTTCTAGATAAGATTTGCTTTCGAAGTACGCAGGAAAATCGAAAAATATCAACTTTTAATATTATAAAATGGTATATGTTTGAAATTAAATTTTTTTTTGTAATACCGAAATGTTTCGAAGCGGACTAAAATACGCTCAGGTATAATACCTTATTGAAAGTTATCTTAAGATCCTAAAGCATAATTTAAGCAAAACAAGAAGAAGATTCTAGACCAGTAGTATCTCTTTAAAGTTTAGGACAAATTTATGGATTTATTTCACAAACAGCTGGTGTCTACTCTGAAAGGTTTTAAGGGCAGGTTCTCCTACTTTGAGCGAAAAATCGACTTTTTCATGATTTTTTTTTTGGGTACTTAGGATCGAGTTAGGAACTAGCGGTTTTTTTGTGGTCATTTATTAATATAAGTAGAACAGAAAAAAAAAATTTTCAAAAAAAAAAAATCCAAAATGGCGGTTCCAGCCAACGGTTTTCCTGACAGTGCGCGACGTGCAACGATTTGCGCGCTGCATTCCCTAGGGTGGGGTAATCATCTGAAACATGAAATTCAAAAATATTTAGTTACTTACACATTGTCCCCCGGCCCTGAATGTTTTTTTAAACAAATTAAACGTTTTTTGAAAAAACTACACCACTTTGAAAAAAAATGCAAATTTTTCGTAATTTTTTTCCCATAAAAATCGGCTCAAAAAATTGTTTATTTATAAAAATTAAAGAAAAAAAAAACATTCAGGCCCGGGGCAATACCTACATTTCTCTAAATTTAGCACTTTATATCAAGTGAATCGGACAAGTGAATTTTGAGCTAGAGTGCAGCGCGCACTAAAATCTTACAATCGTGGGAAATCGCGTGTAAAGTTTCGCTTCACATTTTCACTCTCTGAGCGCTCGTCCGGCCGGCGCGGTGCACACTTCTCTTAAACACGCTGTATCTTCCAAAAAAATTAAGAAATCAAAAAATCCTTTCGGCAACATAATTTAGACCTGTTACCGATTTAAAAAATGTAAAAAAAAAAAAATCGATTTTTTGATCGCAAAGTAAGAGAACCTGCCCTTACAGAAAAAGTAGGCTAGAGTTTACTTATTGTCTATTTGTGTGACTACTATAATCTTTTTAGAAAGATAATATGCTCTCGAACTAAGAGACTTACTGCCGCAATATAACGAATATTTTTTTCCATGTATCAAAATGCAATAAAAGAATTTTTGATAAATCGATCTGTCTAAAACTTCTTGATAGGTACATAGTGGTGCTTATTCTGGCAGTCGTCTCACCTAGCTTTTCCTATTCTGATATGCTATTACGTGACAAATGTCGTAAAAATCGCCAAACCTCACATTTTTGGTTATTCTAGGAGTCGATTTTTACGACAAACGTCGTTGTGAAGTGACGCATCTTGTCGAACGCTTTTTTCAGGTGACAAACGGCGAATACTGAAAAATTTGGCGACATGGCAGATAAAAGGTCAGTTTAAAGAATTGTTTTAACATGAAGTAAAATCGCACCTGCCTGAAATGAAAAGGGGGCTCAAAATATCTATAAATATGTTTTTAAATTATTACAACGTATTCTTTTAGGGTTAGAGTCACGAACAAGAAACAGTTCGAGCAATTAATAGAATTCATGGACCAAAATCAAAATCTTGCGAAATGGTTAAAATTTGCTGTAAGTTTTTGTATTCCTAAAGCAAAATATCAGGATGACTAGAGCCAAATAAGTCGGAAGCTAAATAGCATAGATCCTCCAGTCAGACAAATTTAGAATGGCAAAAAGTAAAATTAAAAATTTCTTAAATTACCAAAATATTACACTGCTTACATTTTCAAGTATGTAATGACTGGCAGTTAAAGGTAAAGAGAAAATTACAAGCCAATAAAAAAGAACAAAATGCCACGGGGAGTGGACCAAATAATCTTCACAATTTTGAATGGCAGAAGAGAGAGTTATACATGTCCTTACTCTTGAAAAAGGAGTTGTGTTATAAGAATCAATGGGCCCTATTATGGAAGTCGAGTTTAGTTGACTCAACTAGCGAAGACACTGTTTTTAGTATCGCAGTCGACCAGTCCATAATAGGACTCAATAACCAACCATTTGTGTTCGTAGCAATAGAGCAAGGAGTCCTGCTATAAAGACCAAAAAGAAATTATTTATGTTCCTAGCATTACAGTTGGAGAAATTTAGTTGTTTGTTTAAATAAAATAATTAACATATTTTTCAATAATTTTTATTTAATAGATTTTCTGGATTATCCATGTGAAATGACATAATCTCGTCTCTAATTCTTACTGCTTGGTCTTATATCAGCATCTTCATCTTGTGCGTTATCTTCATGCCCTACTTTGTTCCTGTTGTGAAACATATTCTTCCAAACTTACATTATGTTAGTCAATTCCAGCGGATTGGAATTATCCCGTATTCTTAAGCATACCTCTTCTTGGTCTTAAGCATACCTCTTCTTGGTCTTCTTCCTCGTTACTGCTAGTGAACCACAACTCACTACTATTCATTTTACTATTATTATTATAACGATTTATGCTCTAATAGAACACAAACTTAACAGGGAACCTCAAATCTCATTGAAATATCAAATCACACTCAAGTGCTACCGTTTAGATTTTTATTTGTTCAAATGCCTGCTGTGTCACATCACTCGAATGCTGCAATAGGCGAATGAGTTTCATGTGACAATCCATGTGAAAAATCTCACTAGGTGAGACGACTGTCAGAATAAGCACCAGTGTATCCTGTGACTTATAAAAATTGATCACTTGTTCTTTTTAAATAATAAAGCAGTCTACATTTTTCGTAATAATTCATTTATTTTAATATGTTCAAACACAATTTCATTCGGGACTGCACACAAAATTGAGAAAGAAAAAGATTATGTTCCATTCCTGTCCGTCCGAACCAAAACGATTGATTTTTGTCTTATCCGACCAGATTACTTTGGCCCAATTTTTACTTTTTGCCAAAGGCCATATGCTGCTAATATGCAAATCAGTTCAGCATTAACATCAACATTACCGTTTCTTTAATGATTTTTGTACTTTAACAGAGTTAGTACGCTCTCCAATCACGATACTGTGAATTAATTTACGTTTACAATGATTCGACAGAATCTTTTACGTTTAGATGGTTTCACTTCAATTTCTAAATACAATATTTCTCTTGACTTGTTTGTGAATCCAATGGAACATTTTAATTTTTTCGCCATTTCGCCTTATTTTTTAACTCGATTTAAATGTTTTCCCTCGTATTAGATGATACAGACCTCATTGTCTCTATAAGAATTTACACTACACTTTCATTTAGTTCAAAATATAAAAAAAAAATACTCTACTATATTTATTAAATCTAAAATTAACAATGAAATCTTTAATTTAAATTTCTAACCATGCCGTAATACGAAATTATTCAGAAAATATGAAACATGCAATCAATTTTGTGAATATAGTTTCGCATCGTTGCATTTTCCAACACACTGCAGAAAATACCCATTCCATTCCACAGATATAAACAGTAACAGAATTCAAATGTAAAACAAGTTGATCTTTCTGTTGCATTGCATTATTCATTCTGTCTTTAATTAACATCTGCTGTAGGAAATTGCTTCGCTTCCAACTAGCAAAGCATTTGCATATTTAGTAGGTACAATGTTTCTTAATTCCAATTAAATATCGACTCCTTTGCCCGCATTCGTCCAAACCCTGAGGAGCATGAATTCTAAAGCATATTTTGACCTGGTTACCGAAACGAATAATCTTCCTTAAATCCACATCTCTCACTATTTCTCTCTCTACCTAACGCATACTCTGCCTATTTAGCATTTTGCTAATCCTGAGATAGTCCAAGTGATTTGTTTCCAAGCTTACTGAAATTCTCTGGAAATGCCTGCAACTCCGTCCCAATGAATTTGAAAGGAGCCCGATCAGAGCACGCCAGAAGCTCTAATTACCACATCCAAGTAGTTTTCTATGTTCATTATAAGAACGACAGGTACTCCACAATGATTTCCACTCAACGGACTGACTACTAATCAAATTGAAATTACGAGCTTCAGACGAATGAGTTTGGGCAACATTAAACAGCAGCGAGATGGGCCACACTGCAGATCGGAGTTCCCCGAGTAAGGAATTTCCAAAGCATTTTTGATGACGAACTAGATATCGATCACACATGGGCTGTAACCCACACCTGCCACCAGCAGTAAAAAAGTGGTAATTGTCATCGTATAATCTCATGGGCGTACACAAAAGGGCAGGAAGTAGCTGCCCGCTCTGGGATTTTGGAATTTAGTGTAAAAATTCATGAAGTTTTACTTCATGCTCATCCATTTTATTTCCCGATAATAAACTTTATTGCCTATTTGTACTTAATTCTATTAGACTATAGATCCCTCGGACCCTTGCTACTATAATATCTATAACATTTCTATAGCTGAAACTTTTGGTAAATATAATAGAAAGAAATTACCTTCCAAACTCATCATCTGATCCTACTTAAACCTCAAATACATCAATATTAAATATTTTTTCTTATTGCGCCACATGAATTAGTATAACCCGCCACTTTTTACTTTCCTTATCATCTAATGCATCGATTTTAAACTTTTTTATTTTATACCTTCTGTAAATAGAAGAGAGTGACGAAAAAAGAATATATTGTCGTTTGAAAATAAACGATTACAATTATTTATAACCCTTCTCTATAAGACTTTTCAACATTTTCTTCAAAAGTATTCATTAAAATATTAAGCATAATTTATTTATGGTATTAAAAATGTTAATACACCTATCTCCTGAATTGAATTGTACTTAATTTGTTCGATTTCGCGTTTACACAATTTTTAGATTTCTAAATTTTCAATTTAATTTATTTTACATACCTACATTTATTGAACGCACTCCTTCATCAAACATCTTAATTTCATGTATACTATATTTTGTTTTTAGTAATAAATTAGAATTAACGACTCTAAAAAAAGCCTTCTCTCTGCTAACCAAATAAATGAATGGATAAGTTTATTTATATATCAATATAAATGTATTCATTTAGTATACATCAATGTATTAAGGACAAAATTATAAGTTTACGACTTGTTCTAAATACATACTCGTGGCATTGATTATCTGTTAATAGTAAATCAATTAGTAAAAATTAAAGTGCGTTTTGAAAAATGGATAAATAAGGATCACTAGAATTACTATGAAATGAAAGTAAATAGTAGACTTGACAAACATTTGATATTGGGTGTCTTTACTTCAGTGTCCTTTATAGAATTCATTGAAATTACCTACGAAGAGCTATGTTCCTGAATGCTTTCATATTGTGTATAATGGTTTTTATAAAGTTAAAGGGGATATATATATTAAGGCCTTATAGCAACTTTAACACGTTAACGCCGGCGTGTACCACCGGTGGCTCACACGCGAATGGTTCATCTGGCGGCGGCGTGTACCACCGATGGCTCACATAAGCTTTTCGTAACACATAATAAATAAAACTATTATGTCTTAATAAACGTATAGTAAAAGGAAACTGCTCTTCTGAAGCTTTGCTAAACAATATTTAAAATACGATTTTTAATGCCGCCCGATGAAGTGAAGTACAAAAAACTGCGCCGACGTCAACGTGTCAAAAGTGAATAAAATTTAAAAATCCCAAAATATTTTTAATTGTAAATTTAAAACACGTTACGTACGACAAGCTGACACGGATTTGTATTTTCTTCACTTTTCACTTTCTGGGAAGAGGTATTAAAAATAAAGTACTATTGTTCAAATTTTCTGCATCTGTGACCCACAAATGCATAGAAAGAACGCTAAAAGTGGCAGATTACAATTTATAAGACTTGAAAACTGAAATGGGGTTGATTAAATTGGAAATTGGAATAAATATATAACGCTGCAATCGTGGGCAATCGACTAGTTACCGCCCTTGTTGCTTAATTTACTATTAAATAATACATCTTTAAACTGAATGACAATGAAGAACATTCCGTATATATGGGAAGTCTCAAAATTACTCAATCAAACAAAAAAAAAAAAAAAAAAAAAAAAAAAAATATGTATCTTTAAATAAAATGAAATAATATATGTATATTGTATATAAATAATACGATACTATGTATCGTGGTAATTGGATTTTTTCCCGCCGGGATTGCGATGGGTAGTGGAAAAAAATAATTTCACACAGGCAAGGAACTGGCACAGTATTGCCCTCTGCTAGACATTGTTGCAATCAATATATATATGGAGCCTCAACGGATTTTAAGTTAATCAATGCCCCAGTGCTCCTCTAACACGTACGACAAACTTGACCTATTTGGTCTGTTCCCTTCCCGCCCCCTTTGATTTTGCTCAGCATATACCCACATGTCCTGTCCACGTCCTGCTTGAATGGGGCGCAAGTGGAGCCACAGAAGATATTGTTTTTATTTTCAACTCCCATAACTGTGGGAATCTTCAAGATCAACTTTCAGACTGATAAAAAAAAAAACAAAAATATAAATTAGACACAATAAAAACATTCCAGGACTCTTGATGAAAGTTTTTCTGGTACTTTTCCTCGGACGAAGTTTTCGTTTTCAGGTTCTGTTTCTCTGTTCCCAGAGCTATTTATGTATGTTTTACGAAACTGTGCACCGGGACATACGAAGCAATGAAATAAAATATGTCCGAACTGGGCTGGTGCATCCTACTCGCGAAACAACTTGAGGGAAAAAAAACAGGAGCACCAGTGGAAAACATCGTCTTTTGCCAGTGCCTCAAGATTTTAAGGAAACTTTAGAAATCGTAAAGGATCCTGTTGTGGAAGGCGATTTAGGCTGAAGTGGCGAATTTATGGTACGAGCGGAGCTCGAGTTCTGGTCGAGGATCCACCGAAATCACTGGTTGTTGGGAGCTGTTGCTCCTTGAATTGGACTCAGGACACCCTCGGGATTTAACACGTTTCGCCGAAGTGGAAAACTAAAAGATATTGCAGCGAAAATAGACTTGTACGTGCGGTGTCCACCTATGGACCTCTGAGCCATTCATGAATATAAAATTAATTTAAAAGGAAAACTGGGAACAACTTCAGACTTGGCTAATCACAAAAAAAAAAAAAAAAGGAAAATTCGGTTTTTCTTGATTTTAGTTTTACATACCTCCCCAAAGGGAGATTGAATCGTGTTTTTCGATTAAATTCCGTAAGGTATAGGTATAGGTAGTGTGTATAAAAAACATATTCTCAGTATCGCAATTTTTGAAGCATCTTGAGTTCGGCATGTTTACTTTAATAATACCCTGTAAATTCAGTTCTTCCATTTAAAATCATGTTTAAATATTTAAAAGAAAAAATTGGATAGAATAATGTTATTCTATTTATGAAATGTGCTCGCTCGCTTCTTCTTCTCCTCCTCCTTTTTTCTTTTCTGAATCGATTTCTAAAATCGGGAAGAGATCATGATGCTCATTAGCGGGAACATTAATTATTTCAAGGCACTACGCGTAACCTAAGTACCACGTCACAGTCATTATATGGGCGCAACATCCTACAGCACATTGGGGACTTAGCCAAGCAATTCTCGTTTCCACCGTCACCCCGAGGAGATGCCCTGAGTACAGGGAAGAAGATATTTAATACTATACACCACATTAATTCGAGGAGTATCCTAATATTTTAAAAACTCTAGTTCCTAAAGAACTGATTTTGAAAGGGTAGTGCCATTACAAATTATAAATACTGGATCCATTATAATAATGTCCATCATCCTTTGCTTTTGTTCTTAAAATGAAAAACTCTGACAATCTCTAGAAATATACAACTACGCAATTAGCAACATAGACTCGGTTTTGCTTCCCGCATACGAAATAAAGGAATGGCGCAGTAAGTTTTATTTTACAGGCGAATGTGTAGTGATTATTGTAGGACGATTTTTGTAGAGATTTCCAAATATTCATCTAAATGAGGCGTTTATCACAAGAAAAAGTCAAAACTGAATTTTTAGAATAAGGACTATCTTTTCGTAAAATGCTATTGCTATTTGTCAAATCAGTCTTTGATGCAAACAATAATATAAGAAGGTTTGTAAAAAGAGAAGGGGGACGCCTAAAAACTCTTATTTCACAGGATAAAAGAATTCTTTCCAAGTAAATTATTTCCAAGGAGTCTAAGTGAACAGTAAACAGGTTAATAGAAATATTTCCAGAAGCATTACACCTGTTTTAGTGCAGCTATTGCATCAGCAACAGAGCAAAAAAATAAGTGTGTGGACAGCCGGCCGTGCTACGTAGGAGCTGAATTTTAAGGAAATTGAAAAGAAGAAAAAAACAGCCTTATTTCACAAAATATAAAAGTTCGTTTAAACTTGGCCAGGAAGTATAACTCTTGATCTTCTGACAACTAGAAAAAATTAATATGGTCTAATGAAACGAAAATAAATAACACAGGTCAACAAAATTAAACTTTTTTTTTGAGTCTGAGTTATAAATGCTATTTTCTTATTGCTTGTGTCCAAAAGGAAGGTAAAAGTGCCATCATTTTGTTAAAACTTTGCTTTTGTGAAGGAAAATTTGACATTCATTTGGATAGTTTGAACTTCAATTACAACTAAATGCGTTCTGGGATATTTCTGATTTTTTGCCAAAAAGTACGTTATACTAGAGAAAACAGTATAGCTACATTACAATTAAATATAGCGTCCGAACATTTGCAATTTTATGAGGTTTTTTATCAAACTGAATCAAAGAGGTTTTAGGGTCGCTGATACTAAGTCTGTTATTAAAATGTATATTAAAGATGGCGGATCTAATATAGCAACCGAAAATTTAAAAAATGTCCGCCCCCAAAAGATTTACAAGGAAATGAAAACATAACAATTTTGATGATAGCCTTCAAAGCTATAAATATTAGATCAATCTTCTAAGCCTTAGTACAACTAGTGTACCCCTCTAGAATTGCAGTCTAACGTTACCAAATAACTATAAAGCCATAATCCATATCCATGATTAAAGAAGAATTTACCTTCATAAATAGATTTACAATCTAACGCCTAAGATTCAGCCATTTAATCGCGACAGTGATTATTCTCAACGAATCATAAGGATATTGGAACTCTTTATTTTGTATTTGGTGCATGAGCTGGAATAGTAGGTACATCTCTAAGACTCCTAATTCGAGCAGAGCTTGGACACCCTGGATCATTAATTGGAGACGATCAAATCTATAATGTAATTGTTACAGCCCATGCATTTGTAATAATTTTCTTTATAGTGATACCAATCATAATCGGTGGATTTGGAAACTGACTAGTACCCCAAATACTAGGAGCCCCATTAATAGCCTTTCCACGAATAAATAACATAAGATTCTGACTCCTACCCCCATCACTAACTCTGCTAATAATCAGAAGAATGGTAGAAAATGGGGCTGGAACAGGATGAATAGTATATCAATTGTGAGACGAAAGCAATGAGGAATGACCGCATATTAATCAGAATCAAAAATCGTGTCGACTTGTGTAATCGTTATTGCTCAGACGGCCGCTCAAAGGAAGTGAATAAGGAAGAGTGAACGCTTAAAAGCCAAAGGCATGTGTCAAGGATATACATATGTAGGTGGTTTGGAGATTTTTTACTACATTCGGTGTTGGAAATCTTAATTATATCAGTGGAATTATATGATAAGGAAGATTACCTCAATATATTTAAAATGAAACTATTAACTACAATATATAATGTTGCTATTGAAAATAGCCCATTTCCTGGTTGTGATTCAGCATGATCGAGACCCCAAACATGTACCGCGGAAGTCGTGCAAAATTGGATATAAAGGCAATCACTTTCTCTTTGGATTGGCCGGCACAAAGCGCCGATTTGAATTCAAAAGAAAACTTGTGGGCATACATGAAAGCACAATTTCACAATAACTATGGTTCACCACCTTCTTCTTCGGACGAATTAAGGGGTAGGGCACGAAAATTGTGGGATAAAATTGAGCTTGAAAGATTGAATCAAAGCGGTTTTAGATGCCAACAAATTAGTTATTTGTTTCAATAAAATAAGAAAAGTGGTGCAGAACCAAGTCTATAGAAATTCCTAATTTATGAGTTATGTAAGAAAGATATCCTTTTTGTGCTTTATAAATAAAGCTTTGTATTATGAACTAAATAGTTTTCAAACTTAAATCTTCATTTTGCCTCAATTCAAACAAAAAATTTGCACTTGCTGACTCAAAATTAGTTACATTAGTTTAGGAGCTTAGTTATTAAGACTAAAAAGGTTTATTTTATTTTTCGCTTTTCAGTCCTTTTTATCATCGGTTTAATTTTTTGTTAAACATTTTTTTTTTACAAAATTCCTCTTTGCATTATTTTAAATTTTGACAAAAACAATTTTTAATTTAAAAGTACATTTGTTTTTTGAACAAATTGTTATTCTTCACATTTGATTATACGAAGCATTCCTTTAAACGACGAAACAAACCTCAGACAGATAAAATACAGCAGTTACGAAACTATTTACAAATTCAAAAAAAATGTTAAGCGTTTTGTACGAAAAGGATATAATTCGAAGATTATCAATAAAATTCTTATGGTCCAATTTCCTTGTATTTGCCGTTTCAATATTACCATTTGGTTGTGAAGATTAGATTAAGGAAACATGAAAGTTTTATGAGTTTAATTATGGATATTAATAATTTAGCTTATTGTCATAGTAGGTAATAATTAAATAATAATTTATTATAACAATATGCAAATTTCAGTATTCTCACCTTAAAAATCGGTCTTGAAACTACACAAAAGCCATGTTTTATATTTTTATTTTGTTACTTCTTAATAATATTACGAAAATTGCGTATGATGTATAAATTTCGTTCATCTGAATTTTTTCTTTTATTATTCCAGGATATACTGCGAATAAAAGAGAGCAACTAATCGAAAACAATATTTGTAACTGAACTCAAAAACACCTTTAAATGAAGCAATATGGGAAATGGAATGAACAAGGTAAGTAAACGTTATTCATAGTCAGTAATTATTAACTAAGCAATTATTAATGTTACTACAGAAAATGCACAAATAAGGATAATCGCCAAATAATAGCGCTATTTTCATACGTATTATATACTATACATATATATAGTATTTATATTTCCCAAGAAGAAACAAAGTTGCGAAAATGCACTTCAATTCAATTTATTACCAACATTTTTCGTGTAATTTCTATAATTAAGAAAATCGTAATAAATGGTTTAATGGCTAAGAATTCCTTTTCCTGTAATTATTACTTTTGAAAATTGCCCCAAAGGGCGCAGGACCGATGGATGGGTGCTCTCCTGAACTTTTTATGATTACATTTCGTGCACTTAATTATTTAATTATATAATTATTACATTGGATATTATGTGGGCCAACTAACTAACTTAATTACAGCTTCCGACATTACATCAAAGCATTCGAATTTTTTTCTGTACAGTTTACTTTATATATAATACATTATTAAAATTTTAATATAAAATAAACGAAAATGGAAAAACTATGGAAGTGATTTTTTAAGATTTTGTTTAAAACATAAAAGTAGAAGCTAACATAAAAACCAGCTTGTTAATAATTTTGATTAAGCCAAATTCTTATTTTACGGGACTATGTACTATCTATTTATTTTATTTTAATCAGAAGATTTCAGTATCCTATTTATTCTACTAGTTTTAAACGAAGCTTCGTTTTAACTGTTTAACTGCCTAAAGGGTTGGCCATCGGTTAGTTTCTTTTTAAAAATGCTATAAACAAAATATTGTTCACGAATAGCTCGATCAAAATTGTGCTTGAGTATCTGAATTGTTTCTGTTTTGTCGGCATAACTATTTCTGCAACATATCACTCACTTTAGAAATAAGTCTTCAATATTTCCCAACGTTGTCCAAGCGTAAATCTATTAATTTTGTGCCGTGGAGATATGATCATTTGTTTCTGTCAATTTTTTGAGTGCAAAAGAGCTGTGAATGTTAAAATAATGCGTTATTTAAAAAAAAAATCAACAGATGAATCCGCCCTTTACAATTACAATTTGAATTATAATTGCAATTCGTATTTGACTTTAAAATTAAGGACCGTTTTCTCACAACAGTCGCCTTTGGAACTAAATCGAGATATGAAATATCGAAAATGTCTATGTTTAAATTTATTTATGTACCTTTAAGATGTATCATACTAATAAATTATAGTCCAGAGAAATTAGACATTGCGCTTCGGAAAAATTTCCGGAAGACTGGATTTTGATATGAACCTTAATATTGTTGTTCTTAACAAAATGTCAAAAGTCTCCATCGATCCGAGTGTCGCTAAAAATTTTACACGAGGTCAAAGATGACCCGAAACAGTTTTTCGTGAATATTTCATTGATGGTCACTTTCACAGAAAACATATTTATTATCTAACTTGCGACTTAGGAAATCTCCTTCAAAAAATATATTATAATTATATATATATGGTGCTTATCGTTGCTTCAAAAATAAAATGAGTATGTAGTTAAAAAATTGATTTTCAATTCTTTTAAAAGAAGGTCAAAACACACCTACAAACATTTTTTTTTCGATCTGAAATGGGCCAAAAATTGACCTTTCCTTGTCAAAAACCTTTTAATATTTTGAATATTTTGTTTTTCCTTCTGAAATATTTAAAAAATTTAGAGAAAATCGATTTTTAGTTTTTGAGAAATCGAACCTCTTCTAAAGAAATCAGCCACAGGAAATCGTTTTTTCCATTTCTTTTGCATTTCCGCTGCCTGCAAAAGTCATAACGCGAATCTCGACTAAACGTGGGTTTTTGTCCACGAAAGAACTCTACCCTCAGCCACCTGTTGGCAGAAATACGACTTTCATGACATTTCTGCGAAAATAAACAGTCGACTTTTTTTTCTTCATCAAGTAGCGAGCTTCAGCCGGAGGTTTTTTTTGCATTTTGCAATGGTTTACTGCTTTACCGCCTCGTTCGCCACACTTTTCGGTTAAAAATGTTTACGTTGTCTACTGCGCCGTTGATTGCATCACTACTTCAGATTATCGCTGAAAATGAACTGGAATATGTGCGAAGAAAGTGTCGAACGTTTTCCTCGAAACTGGAAAGGAAATTTAACGATTTTATCCATTTTCAGGTCTTGCCAGGGCTTTACGTTGGCAACTATCGGGACTCGAAGGATCACCAGCAGCTAGAGCGGCATCAAATATCACACATCGTGGCGATTCATGACAGTCCAAGAAGACTGCTGCCCGTACGGAAGCTCCTTGTAGTCTTGCCAGGGCCCCAAATAAACTATTTTCTCATTGGCAGGACAAGCACTATCTCTGCGTGATGGCTGCTGATACGCCCGAGCAGAATCTGTCGCAGTATTTCGCCGTCTGCAACGACTTCATTCATGCGGCCCGACTTCGCGACGGAAACGTCCTTATCCACTGCCTCGCGGGGATGTCCAGGTCGGTCACGGTCGCCGTCGCGTACATCATGAGCGTGACCAACCTGAACTGGAAGGAGGCGCTCAAGGTGGTGCGGGCTGGACGGGCCGTGGCAAATCCCAACTTGGGCTTCCAGACCCAGCTCCAGGAATTTGAGATGTATAAGCTGGCCGATGTGAGGAAGCCCCATCTCGCCTTTCTTCCTATTCCCAGGTTTTAAAATTTTAAAATTTAATTTCAGGAGCGACGTCGTTTGAGGGAACGATTCCCAAGCATTGCGCTGGAACAAACCGACCGTGACAAATGCACCGCGGCACTCAACAGCTACGAGGAGCTGCTCCTTAACAAGGATATCTGCGAGGGGAACTGCTCGCGGGGAGAGAAGTGTCCTACAGGTGGATTAGCATTTTTTATTGATTTCACCACAGACAAGTGGGAATAAAAAAAAATCGGCTGAATTGACCGCTTCTGCATAGTCGCGAGTTACGCAAGCTTTTCTCATCAACTCACCCATCACCCACCAATATCATTCGCTAGTGCGTCCTTCATCACATTTTTCGTTCTGCATCCGCATCACCTGCATCAGAGCGCGATTGTAACCGCTTTTCTGCTTAAATTCAAAATCTTTGTTGGGTTCTGTTTAGGATAGGCACAATAAATCCTTTTGAAAACAAATTTAGCGGCTTAACTCTTTTATTTGAATGCTTTGTACTAATCAGCAAACCAGGGACTTGGTCTTAGTTTCCTCTATCTATGAAATATAAGTTGCAATATCTGCTGGTCTATTTATTTTTTATAAAACGAAGCCAACCGTCGTCATTCTGAAACTAATAGGCCGAAATTAATCAAGATATAGGAACAAAGTTCTTTTGTGCCAAATTTTGAAATTTTCAATTTTTATCGCAATTTCCCTAAAAGTCATGAATTTTTAATAATAGCGATGAAATAAATCATCAAATTGCTAAAACTTTGTGAAAAATCATGGATTTTATAACACACTAAAATATATATAACAAAGAATCTCATTTAATATGTTCTGAATTTTCCTTTTTGAAACAAAAGTAGTTTTTTAAAGAAAATATGTGTATTTTAATAATGTTATATATAAATTGGCAAAAAAGTACACTCAAAAGTACATTTTATGCTAAGTTTGTGGTTGATAAATTTTGAAAACTGAAGGCCCTGTAAAGATTAAGGAAAATTAAAACGATCTCCCTGTCATTTATAGTTTATAGAAGAAAAAAATATGTTTGCTGAAAAAATTCCTTCCTTTTAATTTGTAAACTTATTCCCACACAGGATGTGGAGGAAAATGGTACGGACAATTAGTAAACAATTACAGGAAAAAATAGTGTTCCTAATTTATTTCAAAATCTTGTAGGCGAAATCACAATTAAGTTAATTTATCTCCTTTTGCTATTTATTCTAGAATAATAAATACAAATATACCATCAAATGCGAGTGAAGCTTGCGCGTGGAAGATTTCACACAATGAAGAATATAGAGATTATATGCCAAATATACATAACGAAATATTCAATGGACTCAACTTATATAAAAGGAGATAAATAAAGCGTCTAGTTAAAGATTTTTGGAAATATTACGAATAAGCTGGAGATTTTATTTAGAATTCAGACTCTTTTAGTTAGGCACACTTTTTCAGTTGAACCCTTAAATGGTGTTCTTTGTATTTATGAGTTGTTAAAATATTACAATTTAGATAAATGGTAGATTTTCTGATTGAACCCTAAATTCAATGCTCATATACATTTTCATTTTTCGAGATACTATAGAACAACCAGTAAAAACAACTAATTTTTAGTTCTTTGGGTTAAGCGAGAAGAGCTTCTGACTCATTTATTCATAACTTAAGACTGAATATACCACTTGTTTTTTGCCTATATTTTAAAAAGAAGACAGCCTTACCTTAACCTTTAACTAGTGATGTAGGGTTTGTAAGACTCCTCGCTATTTTGGTTTATCTCAAATCAATTAAGACTGAAAAATTCCTTAAAATGATACTTTTTTGAAAATCTTAAATAAATAAACGGAAGTTAATTAATTCATGTTTTTTTTATTGTTTTTAACCTAAAAATACTAATAAAACTTTTTTTTTACATGTCCAACTATAGTGAATAAGCCTCAACACATAACTATTTTCAGGTTCCTAGTTAAAGGTTAAGCTTACTATACTATTATATAAGGCAAAAACATGTCTACCCTACATACCTTATCCCCCGAATTACACGAAGATCGATTCTTCAGAAAATCGTATACAAACAACAAATAAAAAATATTTAAAGTTATAAGTCGTATGTAAGTCATTTTATAAAAACAAGAAATATAATATTACCAAAAGTTTAATTACTCTCATCACTTTTTTATTTATTATTATTTGTTATGGGTAACCCCTATGGTGAGCACTTCGAAGATGATCTGCTACCCTAAGGTACTGCAGAAGGTCTTTAATAGAACGGAAACGAACATCAGTCGAGTTCAAATACACCTGACTGAAGTACTTTTTTCAAGATATGTGATGTAGTTTCATCGTCTTCGAGACACAGATGACATTCTGACTCATTTGGCAGACCTATTTTATGTAGGTTGCCTACCAACAATCTTAGATCCATTTTCCTCAAAGGATTGATTTCAGTGTAGGCATGGGTCTGACTTTCCCAGCATATAGTATAGACTTTTGACTCCTAGTCCATTTTACTATCAACGCTTTGGTCGGTCAGGAACCGAGGTGATGAACCTTCCCTGGCTAAGTCATCAGCGACCTCATTTCCTTTAACACCAGAGTATCCTGGTACCCTGCAAAATTTTGACGAAAAACGCCCTTAGGCTATTGGAGAAGTAATATCAGCACCTTTCATTCCTTTGTCGATGTTTAGAAAGATGCAACCTTCAATGGCATTAATTTTGGTCAGGAAGACGCTGGACCATTTTCTCATTACACCCGAGACTTTGGTATTGGGTCCACCAAGCACCAAGTTCTGGTTTTGAGCCATCTGTGAATCAATTAAGACTTTTGGGGTCCAGCATGGGGCCGTCGTCATTCTAGTCTACACGTTTAGGGATGGGAGTCCTGATTCTTTCACCAAAGTGCAGTTCCCTAGATTCTTAATCTTTTCTTCCTGATTGGTATGATCTCACTTCCATCACTCAATAGTACTTGAAGCGATAATGCTTCGATGGTCGATGAATTATGCTATTTCAGATCGGGGAGACTTGGTAATGAAATCCATAATTAACAATTATGTTTGGTTTTTAGTTGGATCTTTATAGACTGTAGCGAATAATTTTTGAAACTTAGAACTGAAGGAATTTTAAAAAAGTCGGTATCCAAAGAAATTAGGTAACAACTTTTTTCTATCTATCTATCTATCTATCTATATACTATATATTTTCTCTTAAGACACACTTCCTCTTTGACTTACAGGATATGAATTAATATATATGTAGTAGTACGTAAGGGATTAACTTATAACAAAACTATTTTTCTTAATATCTAACCTAGACCTACTGTACTAAAATTTAATTTATTGGGCCCGGTTGTACTAACTGATGAATTATAGATAAAAGCTGGATATTTCATTAATACTTTATTTAGGTGTATGTACTTTTTCAAAGCTGTTTATTATTTTAAAAATTATCTTGCGGTATTTAGGACCAACTCATCTCACCATCACATACAGACACTAGTACATTAACATTAAAGTCCTCATTGATCGAGTATATTTTGATTTTGCTTCTGTCGCACTAATAAATAGCATTAAAAAATCATATTCGTTTTAATAAAGCAAACGCAATTTAATTATCACAATATTTTCATGTATTTCACCCCACACAGCGGCACACATTCATGCTCGCTTCCCTGCGATAATTTGGCTGTAAATCCCCGAAAATCACTTAAATTTATGTAGAATACAGCGCACGACACATAAAAAAAAATGCTTGTGGTAGCTCGTAGTAGAAATCATTTCATAAAAAACATAAGTCCCAAAAACACCTGGGAAGACCCGCCAGTGACCGCCCGAGTTCTCCCCCAGGACTTTGCAACAACGAAAGCTCAAAGGGAATATTCCGTCGAAGGCCGAGCACCTCGTCCACCCGGAGCGCCAGCCGGCTCGCCCCGCCGAATGGGGCCCAATCCTGTCCATCGTCACCGAAGCACGGATCCAGGCGAAAATCCAGCAACCAGTCGCAGATCCCCGAGGATCAGGAGCTGAACCTGACCAGCGGTGCCGCCAGCTCGACCCTCACGCGGAGCTCAAGCACGCTGAGCAGCACCCGGCCGAGGAGCAGTCCCGCAGGACTCTATTCATATACAGGTACTTACTGGAATTTAGATTCTATCTTACTAAGGGCTATGTAGGTCTCGTTCCCGGTCAAGGCTCCGCCCCATCTTCCGTCCACGGCTCTCGGCAGGACTTAGCCTCGTATGTGGACAAGGGCTCAGCCATTTACCTCGGCTGTGCCCCGCCTAAAGGCACCAGGGACTCGACCGGGTCATCGTGGTCAATTTCGTCGAGGGTGAGCTCATCGGGAGGATCGGCTCCACAGACTCCTATTAACACCCCACCGGTTAGCCCTAGGCACGGGATGAAAAGGTGGGTTCTAAATTCTCACATAATCTGGGTACCCACTTTTCCCCCCAAAGCAAATTTTTCTGATTTTTCTCGGTACTTTCAGAGTATTTTTTAGTTTTTCTTTTGACCTTACTTATAATAATGTCAGGGGAAATCATATATAATTTCATAAATCTTATTTTTTTCTTCCTCAACATTATAGATTTTCCCTTTCTGACTAAAATTTGTATGTAGGGCACACAAAATAAAAGATTGTTATTTTGTTTTTGGGTAAAACATTACAAAAAAAATAAAAATAAAAATATAATAAGTATTAGAACATTAAAAATAATATTGCAATTTCGGTTACAAAAATTAACACACATTGACTCAGTAACAATAATAGGAACAAAATAAAATTATAGACTCAAATTCAATATTTTGTTGCATAGCCATTGGATTTAATAATGCTTTTGGGTTTTTGAGACATAGAATCGGAAAGCTTTTTTGTCAAGCCAACTCTGCGCTATAGAAAACATTACAAGACCTAAAATTTTGACTGTAATTTTGATCACAATAGCAGTTATTTGAATTTAATGTACATCGCCTTTTTCTAGATATTCTTAAAAAACTCAAGATCAAAAACTAGAAACACCGTTGACATAGCCAAAAAGGTTTATTTTTTAATTGTTGTTTTGACTCACTTAAAATTAAGAATACTGCTTTCAGACTATTGCATCATATAATAAGAGAGTTTAATGTTAACATCCGGTGATGAAAAGCGACAGGCATAGAAAAACGAATTTTCAGGAAAAAGTACAGAAATAAAAACTATGTGTCATACTTGTCATAGTATACTATACGTATATATTTTATATGTATTTAAAAATATCATAAAATGCATAGTTTATGGCTGCAACTATATATTTTTCAATTATCTTTCCCATAGAAAACATTCCTTGATAAAAATATCGCATTGTAAGACCAAATATGCGAGTTTTTGATTATCACGTTTTTAAAATTAATTGCGCATCATTGTACATTTAATAATATTTTATTTGAAACAGCTATGGAAAGCATAAAATAAGATATTCAACAAACTCCAATTTTAAAACAACAACAAATACTGGAGCTAAAATAAAGCACGTTGAATACGTTTACATACGTTTTTTCACAGTCGCCGTTTTGTCAAATTAACGATGGAAATTGTTAGCTCCAAAGTTTAATTAATTAATTAAGCCATTGGCATTGTTTCCATTGTTTTTACAACATTTTCTGAGTGTTTGGTAAACATTTCGTTAATCTTTGTAAATTCAAAAAGATATAAATGATCAAATAGTTAACACAAAGAACCGCTCAGTAAAATTTTAACAGCACCGCGATAAATGTTAGATGAACAATTGTTACATGTTTTATCCCAGTAACAAACTTAATTTTAATCTGGCATAAAATCCCTGAGTCCTATCCAAATTCTCTGAAATTTCTCCGACTACTAAAATTAGGAGTCGTCGTCGTTTCTGGGAGGAAAGTGGCACCCTTCTACAATATCTAGGTAATTAAATTCCTCAAATTTTAATTATCTAATTAACTTTTCAGGACGAGGAGCATTGTTAAAAGGACCTGATTGAGCCCTTTTGCCGACTTGAAGAACCCGTGGAGCTCCTGAGGGCGATCCACAACAAAATCCACTTTGATGGGTTTGGAGATGACACTCACTTTGTTTCTATTGTTGAACTTTTGTATTTTTGAATAAGTTTAGCTGTAGGTTAACATGGGATGTCCACCGCCCGGCTGGGCCGGGCGCGCGATCTTGTTGAATTTTACTAATTTTAAGGCGAAAGCAAATTCTGACACAATCATTTCTTGCATTTACCTGAGCAGCAAACTCTTTCGTTAGCAAAATGTTGCATTGCATAGGGTGCAGTCATTCGATAGTACAATTTTAGCGGAACAGAAAAGTGCCAGGTATTGATAGCGGAGTTTATTTTAGCTCATAAATTTAACTTTAAGTGATGTGGTTGATGGTCACCACCGTAGAAAAGCAACGAAGATTGCTTTTCTATGTTGCGTCGAGTAAAATGATTCAATGCATATAACATATCTTTAATTCTTTAGAAGCGGAAGTGCATCAATATCGATGACAAAGAGATTCATTTGAACTGAAAAATATTTATAGCCTAGGGCCTACTTTCGAAAAGTCTTACGTAGAACAGACTATTTATTTTAACTAATTCGACTCCACTGAAAAGAAAAATCGTTTTAACAATTCGAAAACTCAACAAGAATTCGAAAATATTGACAAAAACGTGATTTATTATAAAAATTATGTTTTTGGAATATAAAAAAGGCCTTTATAAGGTGTGTGATGTCATTTTTTTAGAGAATCAACTCTGTTGCTTGTAAAATAAGTTGTTTTTTGCAACATAAGATGCAGAATATGATTTAGCAACATTTTATAGTTAGTGTCCCGAGAAATACTTCTCAGTTTAAGGGTCGAATAAGTCTAAAATCGTCTATTGACAAATTGTTATACGAAATGCTTCCTAAAACTTAATTTTTCAACATTAGCCCTAGGCTTTTCCACACAATTCAAGGACAATGCCATCAAGTTTATTTCGAGCATTTGAGAAGTTAATATGTCTTGGGATTTTATTTTATTCCAAAAATGACTTGATGAAGTTGTTTTGAACCTGTATATCTATTAAAATTTGCGTTAGATAAGGTGCGCCATTTGCTGGTTTCTTTTTAAATTACATGTTATCTTAACACAGACAGATCTTTCGTGCTCAAACAATTGACAGAAACACAATATCATATCTCCGAAGTACAAAATGAATAGATTTATGCTTGAACAACGTTATGAAATATTTAAAACTTGGTTCCAAAGTGTTGCCGAAACAGTGCAAAATTACAAAAAAAATCGTGTAATCAACCGTTTTCATACTTAAGCACATTATTGATCGAACCATTTGTGAAGTAGGGCCCTAAACTATCTAATCGAAAATGTGCTGCAAAATTGAGTTTATAGAATAGACTACTGCCAAGTCAGCCAAGACAACCTTTTAGAAAGAGTTAAATAATTTAAATCATATTCTATAACTAATCGGAAGGCTTACTCTTTTCAAGAAATCAGCAAACTTTGGACACTATTGAAAATTATTTATTTTATAGTATTTTTAAAAATAAACCAGCCAATGGCTATATGTTAAATTCCTTAAGTGCAAAATAGAGAGATATACTTAAAGAAATATTTTGAAAACAGATAATATTCATTATTCAATTAAAAAGGATTGATAACATCGACCAAACAAAAGTTTGATTAAATGTTTTCACTTTTAAAATTACAATTTTACTTTGTCAGTTTATTAAATTGAAAATGCTAATATATCAGGTGATTTTTGAGAAGAAAATTCCCAAGGTTTAGACTGTCCTCTTAATCTCCAAAAGAAGCACAAATTAATTGTGATTTAGTTTTACGCACAATTGTTAAGACCTCATTTTCGTACCATTAACGTTTATAAGAATTTTAGCGGATTAGTTGTTTTCATTCCTCTGATGGAGGGAACGTTAAAGAATTATTATTATTATAATATTTGGCCCTAAAACGTTAAAGTTTTTTAATAAAATATATCAGAACTGTAGCACAGCTAAAAACGTCTTTGGAGGATGGTTGGAGACTAATAAAAAATGGGTTTTTATTATCCGGAATTTTGCAGTACCCATTGTCCAGTTAAAATTTCTGAAAGACATCAAAGATTTTGATGCAATTTGGTGCTTTAGATAGCTCATCCCCTATCCATATTTTTTAAGGCCATATGTATATAATTTAAAAATTCTAGACGGCGTATTCGGCGGACCAAAATTGCGTACCATTAAGATATTTCTTATATATATTAGAAGTTTTAGTTTTGATACACTTTTGAGTTACGAATTTTGAGGTATATTTTTTATTGCATTACACAAGTTTTATTAATAATAGGAATCATGAACAATGATTGTTAGGATGATGAAAATATGTTTTTCGAACAAAGCGTCAGTTTGAGCGGTTAAGACGAAGTTCTATTTATTTAGCAGTATTAATTAACGGAGGATTAATACTCCCGGTGGAGAAATATATGTATGAAGGATGCGATAAACCATTGGTTAAAATTTGATGATATGAGTGCGAAGTAAAAAGATGTGGGATAGTTAACAATTATGAGTATTTTCTTATTGCTTATTCCATCTAAATGTAAGCACGATCTTATCTGAAACACCATCATATCTACATTCTACATACTCACTAGAACTGCCCGTTTTGGTTGGTGTGCTTAAAATAAAGTTCATGTGAACATATCTCAAAGTCTAAACAGTACATACTATATACATATATATTTTTGAACATACATAGATGTGATTTTATAAATTGAATTAATCCTAAAAAAAAAACGCTTTACATTTAAAACGCCATAAGATAAATTCACGAAAATCAAAAGGGATATAAATAAAACAAAAGCCGCTAACTTTGTTCTATCCTCGCCATTTAGCTAGCTAGCACTGCTAGGCTCAGTAGAGTAGAAGACATTTTAGTGTTGAAAAAAAAAAAAAAATTAAAAGCAAAAAATCATTAAAAAAAAAAACTACTTATAGAATCAAAAGAAGTTATTAAGCAATGTGAAATTAAATTTATTAAAAAAGTTGTATATTTTTACTAAAATCAAATGATTGTATACATTTTTTATTAGTTGAAATATATGATAAGAGTTACAAAAGAAAAAAATGGGTTTATTAATTTTTTATCCACAATTATACTCTTATATGTATATTTTTCAGCAATAAAATTAATCACCAATTAAATAATTTTTTCTTTTATATATTTTATTATTTCAGGGCTGGTGGTAAGATATCAAATATAAATTTAACAAATATAATTCACTGGGAACTTGTTCACTTAGAAAGGAGCTGAATAAAAACACAAGCAATGGAAATATTTTTGCCAACATTTATTAATTTATTTCTTTGTCTTTCAATATATTTACTAGCTGGTTTGAGAAATATTTGCTAAATATGCGTAAATTCTTAAACAATAAACTAATTTCGCGTTTTCTAAAACATTCGAATTAATTACTAAGATAATTATAAAAATTGCACACGAGCCTTCCTATTTTAGATAGGTGTAAATTCTTCAAAAAAAAATTAATAAAAAAAAAACTAATTAAGTAACCTTCCAAAATTTTGCTCTAACTTAATTTTCTGCATAAAATTAATTTATAATTCTTATCTATTTTATGTTTCCCCATTAAATACATTACGTTGCGTTTAAAAATTAACTAAATATACACAATAGCTATTAAAATATTAAAATAAATTGCGAAGTCGCGGCATAAGATTTCTGCAAGAACTCTGAATAAAACCAGTTGGAAACATCAATTATACTAAACAAACCTTATGTTTCTTTCTGTCTATCTAACAAGTGATAGATCATTGTGGCAGGTATAGTTTTAATTCCAGAATTCTTCCGTATGATTGTAAGCCTTTCTTTGAAACGTGTAAATTTTATTATACCGACAACAGACGTTGTAAAGGCAATCCTGAGTCTACATTTCATTGCTACACCTTCAAAATTCGCTATGTATTCTTGTTGTACGAAAACTATTTGTTGTAATAAAATAATATATACTATAAGCACATAATGATTATTGAAAGTGCGGCGATCATATGTGTATTAAAAAATAAGTTATCCGGATATATTGCAAATAATTCATTAATGCTCTAAAGATACAAACTGACATGATATTGAATTTCATGTTTACTCTACATACGTCATACACATATATTTTGTTTCAAGATTTTTTTAAATAAATAGCAGAAAAACACATATGAAAAAGCAATTTCACAATTCTTATGTGTTTGACGAGCATCTTTTAAATAACGCATAAAATTCCCACGTTTCATTCGCAACCTTCTTAAAATGACATAATAGACACGAATACCATCGACTAGATAATGTCATCACGTGAACACATAGTTTACATTCAAGACACAATTTGCACATACATTTACTACATCAATATTATAACAATAGCTTGCCTATACTCTATAGAGAGAGTAGCATAATAAACATAAATACTTAATTAATTGTATAAGTATGAAACAAAAGTGGCATAATGCATAAATGCATGAAATTAATGTCTCCTTTTCTCCTTACAATATTATATGTATTAAGTCGAATTTTAAGTGATCAACGCAGAATTCAGGTATGTAATTTTTAATTACTATGTTTAAGTATGGATATGATTAGATAGTAGAGGTGTTGTTGCAGTGGGATATGCGCTCGGCCTTCTTTGGTACATACTTTCCAGGTCGTCCATGCAAGGACATGAGACTGTCATATCTTCGCAAATTATCGAAGCACCGCTGGATTTTCGAGGACTGTAGTCTGAAATTACTTCTAAGAGAGCTTCATCACTGAAAATGGAAAACATGCTATAATGTAATTTTTGAAAAAAAAAAAAATATCGTAAGAAGTGGCAAAAAATAGGAACTGAGATTGAACTTAATAAAACTACAATAGTACACCACCAGATTTAATTTTCGGAAATCGAATGAAGCAAATCTGCAATCAAGACCTTACAATTAAACATGTTTTTGATTCCTGCAATATGGTATGCATAACAATAAAAGAAAGAAATCTAATATATCTTAGCATCCCGTCTGTATGTATCAATGAAATGAGACAAATAATTATTTTCCTTAAGGATACAAAACGTTACGGTAAAATTTAAGCTGATAAGACTTTTTTTATAAGAGTATTTATATGTATATATACAGGTACAGAAAAAGTAAATATGACAAACTTGTAGGAAATTCAGTTTCCTATAAAAAAATTGTCAACACCAAATTGCTAACATCGATATTTCTTGAGATATTGGGCTTTGAAGTTGAGGTAGTGTTTCTACAATTTAGCTCAATAATCCATGAAAATTCCACTCTACCTCAACTTCAAAGCCCAATATCTCAAGAAATATCTATGTTAGCGTTATGGTGTTCGCAACTTTTTTGTAGGAAATTGAATTTCCTACAAGTTTGTCATATTCACTTTTTCTGTACCTCTTGTTGTTTACGAGATAGGGGTAAAAAGCGAGAATTTCATGGAAAAATTGGGGTTAGTGACCCGCACTACCTCGCTGGTGGAAGTTAGGGTTACACCGCAATGGAAACTTTTGTAGAGCATTCAATTCTGAAGAAACCCTATCATTGACCAAGATTATACCATAAAATGCCTCTGAACTGTAGAGTTTTGAAGAAAAATAATCAAAGTTTACGTGTATTTTATATGGGAAATCTTTATACGCCTTGTAGTCCAGTCAATTTAACCTCTGAAGCGGAAGTTTGTGGTGGAGTGCTAATTTTTGGATATATTGTTGGGGACGGTGAGAAATGAAGTTATAATTTTTTTTTGCCCTTCAGGGGTGTTTGCGAAGGGGTGAAAAAGGGTGAAAAAGGGTGAAAAAGGTTTTTTGTTTATAACTTTGAATAAAAAAGTCAGCCTGGGTGGGAACGTTAGAGGGTGATATAATAAATGATTATTCATCTTGTATTAAAGTTTCCCCCGGTTTTGTTTATTGCAAAATTGTTTATTAACAATTTCACTCTCCCAAACCGAAAAAAATCACGGCTGATTTTTTTAAAAATACTTAAGCTCGTACGATGTCTTTCATTTTCACAATATCACCAGAAGACGCAATCCCCCATCATATACCAAAAATTCAAAACGGTTCCATGCATTTCACCTGAGATAATCACCCAGATACCTCACCTGTTTTACACCGAAAAATGTACAGTTTTAATCCAAGTCAAGATATCCCCCACGAATCGTCGCCCTCCGACCAGCTATCGCTGAGCAGCACACATTTTTCACATTTTTTCCCAGCCCACGGCGGGGAAGAAGAAGATTTGCGACTGATTCAAAAACGGAAATCGCTATAACTTTCGATGTATGTAACGGAACTTAATGTATGATGGCTTCAAAAATCACTTATTTTTTTCTCCATCTTTTCCTCATACACCACTTTCACCTAATATTTTTACTTTTTTTTATATTGAATTAAACTTAAAAAAAAAATAAAAATTAATTACATTTTATTCCTTTTCTCCCACAAAACTAAACTTTTTTGAAATATTCTTAATTTTGTAGTTATCTACAGATTCCACCCTTTATTCTCATAATTTTTATTATTTTCCACAAATCCCCCCTGACCCCCCGAATAAATATATTACCCCTTAAATTTTACAAACAAAAAACTCGCCAAACACTTTATTTTTTTTCTCCCACAAAACTAAACTTTTTTTAAATATTCTTAATTTTGTAGTTATCTACAGATTTCACCCTTTATTCTCATAATTTTTATTATTTTCCACAAATCCCCCCTGACCCCCCGAATAAATATATTACCCCTTAAATTTTACAAACAAAAAACTTGCCAAACATTTTATTTTTTTTCTCCCACAAAACTAAACTTTTTTTAAATATTCTTAATTTTGTAGTTATCTACAGATTCCACCCTTTATTCTCATAATTTTTATTATTTTCCACAAATCCCCCCCTGACCCCCCCGAATAAATTTATTACCCCTTAAATTTTACTAACAAAAAACTTACCAAACATTTTATTTTTTTTCTCCCACAAAACTTAACTTTTTTGAAATTTTAATAATTTTGTAGTTATCTACAGATTCCACCCTTTATTCCCATAATTTTTATTATTTTCCAAACATCACCCCCTGACCCCCCCGAATAAATTTATACTACACCTATCCCTCGATTTACACGATAGATAGGTTCCTCAGAAAACCGTGCAAATCGAAATCGGGATTTTGTATAAGTAAAACCGTGTAAAACGAAAACAGACTGAAATGTGCATAATTCGGTAATTTATTTAAAAGTAAAATAAAAGTAAATATATTTTGAAAAACATAAAAATACTAGTCTATTTATAAAATTAGTAGTAGGTGTATAAGGTATAAATATGGAATTCATTTTACATATAGAAAGAAGAAATCAAGTCCTTAAAACCTTTCTTTCTAATCTTTTCTTCTTGATTGGTGTTGTGTTGTCGTTGGTATCTTTCATAATTTGATAGTACTTAATGCGATATTGGTTCTATGTAGAGAAATAAGAGACAATCTCGCATTAACCAAAGGTGGTATTAAAATCTTAATTAAAAATCATAAATAAATAAATAAACTCTTACTCAGACGATTTTTATTGTGAACACAATTCAAAAATGGCAGTGGTAATATCCATGCAGTTAAAATGTTCAGTTTTACCTGTTTTTTTCTTAAACCTCTGATTTTATAAACCGTGTAAAAGCGAAATCGTGTAAAAAAAGTATCGTGTAAATCGAGGGATAGGTGTATTTACCTTTTTTTTAAATTATTCCCCATTTTTACTATTCAATTTTTTCCACCAATTCTCAATTAATCTCACTTTTTTTTTCACCCACATCTACTTCAAGGTCTTCCGAAACCAAATCTACATTTTTTCTCCATTATTGCTAATAGTTTGTCCCCAATTGGAGTAGATCTTTATGCAATAATCGTAAATCGAAACTGGGGAGAAATTAATATTTTGGGCGAAAAATGATCCGCTAGCACACACGGGGGCAGATTGGGGACATACTATTAGCAATAATGGAGAAAAAAATGTAGATTTAGTTTCGGAGGACCTTGAAGTAGATGTGGGTGAAAAAAAAAGTGAGATTAATTGAGAATTGGTGGAAAAAATTGAATAGAAAAAATGGGGAATAATTTAAAAAAAAGGTAAATGGTATAAATTTATTCGGGGGGGTCAGGGGGTGATGTTTGGAAAATAATAAAAATTATGGGAATAAAGGGCGGAATCTGTAGATAACTACGAAATTATTAAAATTTCAAAAAAGTTTAGTTTTGTGGGAGAAAAAAAATAAAATGTTTGGTAAGTTTTTGTTTGTAAAATTTAAGGGGTAATAAATTTATTCGGGGGGGTCAGGGGGGGATTTGTGGAAAATAATAAAAATTATAAGAATAAAGGGTGGAATCTGTAGATAACTACAAAATTAAGAATATTTCAAAAAAGTTTAGTTTTGTTGGAGAAAAAAAATAAAATGTTTGGCGAGTTTTTTGTTTGTAAAATTTAAGGGGTAATATATTTATTCGGGGGGTCAGGGGGGATTTGTGGAAAATAATAAAAATTATGAGAATAAAGGGTGGAATCTGTAGATAACTACAAAATTAAGAATATTTCAAAAAAGTTTAGTTTTGTGGGAGAAAAAAAATAAAATGTTTGGCGAGTTTTTTGTTTGTAAAATTTAAGGGGTAATATATTTATTCGGGGGGTCAGGGGGGATTTGTGGAAAATAATAAAAATTATGAGAATAAAGGGTGGAATCTGTAGATAACTACAAAATTAAGAATATTTCAAAAAAGTTTAGTTTTATTGGAGAAAAAAAATAAAATGTTTGGCGAGTTTTTTGTTTGTAAAATTTAAGGGGTAATATATTTATTCGGGGGGTCAGGGGGGATTTGTGGAAAATAATAAAAATTATGAGAATAAAGGGTGGAATCTGTAGATAACTACAAAATTAAGAATATTTCAAAAAAGTTTAGTTTTGTGGGAGAAAAGGAATAAAATGTAATTAATTTTTATTTTTTTTTTAAGTTTAATTCAATATAAAAAAAAGTAAAAATATTAGGTGAAAGTGGTGTATGAGGAAAAGATGGAGAAAAAAATAAGTGATTTTTGAAGCTATCATACATTAAGTTCCGTTACATACATCGAAAGTTATAGCGATTTCCGTTTTTGAATCAGTCGCAAATCTTCTTCTTCCCCGCCGTGGGCTGGGAAAAAATGTGAAAAATGTGTGCTGCTCAGCGATAGCTGGTCGGAGGGCGACGATTCGTGGGGGATATCTTGACTTGGATTAAAACTGTACATTTTTCGGTGTAAAACAGGTGAGGTATCTGGGTGATTATCTCAGGTGAAATGCATGGAACCGTTTTGAATTTTTGGTATATGATGGGGGATTGCGTCTTCTAGTGATATTGTGAAAATGAAAGACATCGTACGAGCTTAAGTATTTTTAAAAAAATCAGCCGTGATTTTTTTCGGTTTGGGAGAGTGAAATTGTTAATAAACAATTTTGCAATAAACAAAACCGGGGGAAACTTTAATACAAGATGAATAATCATTTATTATATCACCCTCTAACGTTCCCACCCAGGCTGACTTTTTTATTCAAAGTTATAAACAAAAAACCTTTTTCACCCTTTTTCACCCTTTTTCACCCCTTCGCAAACACCCCTGAAGGGCAAAAAAAAATTATAACTTCATTTCTCACCGTCCCCAACAATATATCCAAAAATTAGCACTCCACCACAAACTTCCGCTTCAGAGGTTAAATTGACTGGACTATTGGTCTAGTATTTAATATTAATATTAAGGGCTCCAATTTTCAGAGAATTTTTGTTTATGTATTTGCCACAAAATTTCGAGGTGGGGCTGAAAAAAAAAAAATTGTCGCGAAAAAAAAGCACCCTTGTATGTATGTATGTATGTATGTATGTTGTAAGTTAACTAAAATAATGAAATTGATAGATAGGGACTCCAAAACTTTTTTGTATATTGTGTTGGTAGGCCTATACAATAAACCAATAAAGAAAAAATATATATATAGTATCTACGAATAGTTTAGGGATGTTATACAAAATATAAATTCCACGAAAATAATTCACGTTATACAAACTCAGCATTCGGATAGATGATTTATAAAATATGTAAAAATACGATATTGTAAGTATTAATTTTAAAGACATCTCCAAAATTAAAGTAATTTTAATCGAGTGGTATTGCTATACTATATGCATATATATTTAAAAAATCTTCTTTATGATTGCTCACCTGTGATACCTATGATGTTCCAACAAACTTCCTGTAGCAAATCTAAGCTTCTTTGGGGACTCAAAACTGGATGATCTTGTTAAAGAGTTTCGCGGAATATTTCTACTCTTTAGGGAACTTCTAATTCCACCTTCAATTGTAGGCTTGATACCACCGCCCTCTTTGAACTTATTTAGAGCTCTAGATCCTCGTCTTTCCGTCCGTTCATGTGTACGCTTATCTCTGGCATCTGGATCTTCTCCCAGCAACCAATAGGTTCGTTGTTCGCCCTTTCCTTTCATTGGTATTAAGCCACGATCCTAGTTTCGTATTGAACAAATATTTAAATATTCAAAAGTTAATATTTATATTTAATTTTAATATAACAATTCTTTAAATTCGTTATACAGGGTATCTCATGGAACTGTGTGAAAACTAAATAAATGACCTCCATCTTTCTGACCTAAGGGCGCTCTGTTTTAAAAATATATACCTGAAGTCTCTCAGTTTTATTCTAGCTGTGGACAGCATTAGTGAAAATGAGTGAGCTAACCTTTCAGAAAAAAGTGTAGAATTCTTTGCTAAGTTGATTTAGGGAGCAGTCAAGTCCATAAAAAGGTATCTAATTACATTTCTTTGAATCTTCCATCACCGGAGAGACGTACAAAAAGATGTTAGAGACCAAATTCTTTCGTTATGCGAAAAAGAGAGGTTTCGTTAAATCTTTTTATTTTATGCAAGATGGAGCAGCACCTCATCGCACACAAGAAGTATTTGAAGCTATCAATAAAGTTTATGGCGATCGAGGTATTGATCTAGACTACCCGTGGTTTATTAGGAGAACAGGAATAGAGTCGCCACCTTACTCGCCAGATCTCACTCTTTGTATGTAAAGGTCACTGCTATTAAAATAACCCAAAAACAATACAGAATTCAATTAAAGAAATAATGAAGGTCGTCAATGGCATTTCAAATTAAACGTTAGAATGTGCTTTTAAAGTATGGAGTTTGAATTTAAAAAGTTTTTTTTGTAGAAGCAAAATTTAAAAAAAACTAGTTTGGACTCGAACTTCAAAATTGAAACAAATAATTAGAGAATATTAAAAAATCAAAAATTATTAATTCCTAAATGAACAGATATAAAAATATAATTTCATTAAAAATATTTAAGTTTACAAACTGGTGAAGATATAACCAAATAAAATATAGTGCAAACGTTATATTTGTGCCAACTTAGATTTTTCACATTTCTTCACTACATTTTTAAATTAATGGTTTCTATTAAGTAGATATATTTTTTTTTATAATAAAATGGACATAAAATGAAAATGACGATAAAAAAGTAGTGAGTCATTAGTTTTCACACATTCCTATTGGACACTCCGTACACTAACAAGGAGAAGGCACCTACTCGTCATCACCGATTTCGCTCAAATTTATAGCACACGTAGGTCTTGGCTACAAATGATAGTACCTGAAGTGGGAAGTCCAGATGGCCAAGCGTTTAGTAAATAATAGTATACAAAAATTTTCACGCGGCTCTAAATCTCATTCATTGTAGCACTTCCCCAAAGCGGCGGCTAGTGTAGTGGTTAACACTTGGGCTTGTGATTCAGTGGTTACGGGTTCGAATCCCTGCGTTCGGAGGCTTTTTTGTAGCCAAGCCCTACATGTGCTATAAGTTTGAGCGAAATCGGCGATGACGAGTAGGTGCCTTCTCCTTGTAAGACTTAATATGAGACTTGTAAATCAAGCTCAAGTCGGTTGGATTACACGAATTATAAATTCCGTTCTCTTTTTACACTAGTTCCTTGATTTAATACGATTAATTCCAATTCTAAAAAATCTTTTCATAATTAGTGGAGCTTTTATGTACTTTTTTAACGCTTGGTATTGATAAATTAGTGACATTTTTTCTTTTCAAATTAAAATTTGCCTCATATAACACATTTTTATTTTAATGGCTATTTTTATAAAATAAAACCAATGGAACCAAACTTCTGGTTTTCACAAATACAAAGCATTTTTTTACGCGATTTTTTTAGACGTATTTCTCGGGAACGTATCTATCGTGTAAAAACAGAATTGGGCGTACATTTTACACAATTTTTTTTTTTTTTTTTTCATGTAGGCATTAATTGCATAATGTTCTAATTTTAATAGAAAACTCTAAATTAGCTAGCCTAGAAAATTATAGATATGCCAATTTCAATAGTAATTCTTTGAAGTTGAGTTTCAATCGCTGAATATTATTAAGTCAGCATTTCGACTTTTAAAATATGGATAGACGATTCGTAATCTCTGATCCTGAAAAACCCGGATATCAACAAAATATTTTCGAGTTGAAAATCAACAAATCAAACAAATCGTCTTGAATAAATGTATACATATGTATGTATGTAGATATTTGAAGTAAAACAAATAAGTATAAATTTAAAATCATTCCTTACCTGATAATGATACCCTCCTAATTTATCCAAAAGTTTCTTACACTGTCCACTGCAGTGAATTTTCAAAGGTTCCCCAGTTGACTCCATTCTAGATGCAGTATTCACAGTGTCTCCAAAAAGGCAATATCTTGGCATTTTAAGTCCAACAACTCCAGCACAAACGGGGCCCGAATGTATTCCTATTCTTAATAAAAGCTTTTTATCAGGTCGATGGCGTACTTTGAACTCAGAAACAGCACTCAGCAAATGTAAAGACATTGAAGCTATTTCGGCAGCATGACTATCACCATTTCTAATTGGAAGCCCAGAAACCACCATGTACGCGTCTCCGATGGTTTCCACCTTATAAACATCATAGTGGCCGATAATCGAATCAAAACAGGTGTACAAATCGTTCAAAAAATCGACCACCTGCAAAGGGTTGCTCTCCGCCGACATGGCTGTAAAACCGACAATATCACTAAAGTAAATCGTCACCATGTCGTAGCTTTCGGGGTCAACTTTGTTGCCCTTCTTGAGCTGCTCGGCCACAGGTCTCGGCAACATTTCAAGTAGCAAAGCCTCAGTCTTTTTCTTCTCTTCCTGCAGTTGATCGGTTCGCTCGTCCACAAGAGCCTCCAAATTGTTGGCGTATTTTTCCATCATGGACATCATGTTATCGAAGATATTCGGTTTCATTCCCTTCCTCAAGGGTCGCAGCTTTGTCCGAATGGTCTTAAAGTCGGGACGATCTTCAGGTTTCTCACTCCAACACTCACGCAGGCATTCACGGACGCAATCAAATGCAGTTTCTAAGGGTTGCAGGGACGGCCTTGTAATGATAAATATATGTTTTTTAATTGTGCTTTTTAATTATTTTAATTGATTTCAATATAAACCTGTAGGGGCAGTTATTCTCAGGAATTTGCAAAATTCTTCTAAGACATTCCATGGGACTAAGTCCTGTTTCACCGAAGGGTCCTCGACGCGTATGAATTTCATAGAGTACGATTCCGAAGGAGTACGAATCGCCCTTTTGACTTCCAGGTACAAGGGAGGGTGGGCCTCCTCGTAGGAGCTCCGGTGCTCTGTAGAGAAGCTCTGAAATATTTATGATAATTTTTTTTATTACTGCTACATATGTGTTTACTTGGGGAAAGCAGAATACATACTATGTACATTTGGTACCTTTATGAATGGTAATCTCTACAAATAAAATTAGATTTTTAAATAAAGAGAATTCGATTCCGTTTGCAGTATATTTTTCTATTAATAGTTGACCTAAATAATTCCAAGGTTTCAAATGAATGCATTTATTTTATGGGTTTAGAGGAAAGGTTACTTTTGAAATAAAACTATAAATGTCTTTATCGGATTGCACGCTTAAAAACAACTCTATTTTCGCCTTATCGAACATGAATTATATATGGGTAATCTAAATGATAGACGACATATATTTTAAAATTTAGATTGCTGCACTGTACTTGCAAAGAAAATCGAGATATAAACGAAAATAAATCAGAAAAGTTTCCCTTAAGTGATTGTTATGCAAAATATTTATCATTTTTAAAGTATTGTTAGTCTAAATCGGAAATTCAAATAATTATTTAGCCCTAAGACGATGTTTGCAATTATCTAGATCTAGAAGACCCAATGGGAGCTGTTCTCTGCTTTCCAATATTTTGACTACATATAATTTTTCTTTGAAATTAAATAACAACGTGTGATTTTGACTATAAAATAAGCGTTTCGTTGCATTACGACTTTATTCCCTTTTATATCTTTTATACCGACTTTGAAAAGGAAATAATGCCGGTCGGCGTTATTTCGTTTTAAAGTATTAAAGTTTTTACAAAACAGTATATTTAGTCAAGGAAAATACATACATATATAGTAAAGCCATTTAGACTTTTCTCCATTCGGCCTTATTTCTGAATACTATTTGTTTTCCTTAATATTTATATTTAAAAGCAAAGTAAAAGACCTGGAGATTTTTGCAAAATTCGACTTTATTTTCCTTCCTGAAAGGAAATAAAACAACTTCAGCTTTATTACCTGCGGCTTTATTGCAGGACACCAACATTTTAATGAAGCACTTTATACTTTTTAGAACTCAATAATCATAAAAAGCTGCTATAAAAAAACAGCACATAGCGTTTTTTGCTTTGTAGCTTTGGCTGTGAAAAATTTTAAAGATCAGGCATATAGGGGAAGGTCTGGGTAACCCCGGACGGCGCGGCGGGTAACCCCGGACATTTAAATTTCTAAGAAACTAACCACGTTGAATAGGTATAGTTTTATTATAAATGTGTGCCCTCTGGAGTAAAAATAAATCCAATTTAGTTGCGGCGTGGGCACAGAGCGAGTTACACGTGAGTGTGTGTTTTGTTCCCGGCAAAACATTTTCGTTGCTCCTGTCAAACTTATTTAAAGGTTGAAGTGATATTTGTAACATTTGTTGTACGATCGGCTACCCCCGGACACGATAAAGTCGGGTACCCCCGAACATGGTTTTAAGTTTTGAATTTTGCGATATTGTTTTAACAAACTAACTACAATTGTTTTGTCAGTTTGCTTATTTATGGAAACTGCTTTAAAATGTTGTTACTATTGTTGCAGAAAGACTTGAAATATGCCAAAATTTAAGGGGAGAATTAGTTAGTTAAAAGTGATTTATAATAATAAATTTTAATAATTTTGAAAATGTACAACTGAAGTATTTCTTCTTTTATAATTGAGATCTAAACTTCTTTCTTAATGCCGAATTATAATCTGTTAGCCCAATTAAAAAGTCTACCGTCAGTCCCGCTGTCCAAACGAAAATTCCACTATCGGTCCGCAGAGACCGACGCCGGCCAAGCGGAAAGTTCACAGTCGGACATGGGGGATCGACGCACGCCGCGATCAACGTGTTAAATATATAACATTTTCAAATAACATTGCACCCTTTCCCACGCAAAAATTCCCTTTTCCATTTGAAACGTATAAAAATCTATTTCAAAATTGCTCTTTTTTATATCAAAAATACTAAATTTCAAAACATTAGTATCGATGTTTAATTTCGAAAAGAGCTTATTATTCCAAATGCAAAGTATCAGAATTCAATTCAAAAGTGCATTTTTATTCAAAACAAAAGTAAACAATTTGTTTGTAAGGCTAAAAAAACGATTGGGCCACCATTGATTACTATGTCCGGGACTACCCGCCATATTTTGTGTCGGCTAAAAACGAAGGCCAAAGTATTTTTTTAATATTTCTTTAAAATAATTTGATATGATTAGTAATTCTTAACTAACATCATTGAAGAAGTTCCTAGTTTTATTTTCAGAGTAAAATAAAGAAAGGATTTTTGTTTTTTGGTATTTTTATTTGCAATTCATTTAAGTGTCCGGGGCTACCCGACCTTCCCCTACCAAATGGGAAGAAAAAAGTTTAGAATCTAAAAACATGTAGTTTTAAAAGAATATTTAGGTTAAAGTTGGGGTTGAGCGTAATGAACTGGAAGCATTCTAAAGGATCATGTTTCTTCCCTCCTTAATCACTTAATCAACCAATCAATCAATCATGATGACACTCAGAACTCGTCGTGTTAACTTACTTTCGTATCTTCATTGCTTTTCAATGGAAATGGGATATTGAATTTGTCTTTTGACCGGTTTCCCTTCCATATAAAAGTCCTAACAGAATCCACAATATAAAAAAACGGGATATCGCTACAAGTTTTTAAACACCATATTTTTCCGGCCCTCTAAAAAAGGAGAAGAAATATATTTGTATGCTGTATATAACAATAGACCGTTCATGTCTAGGATACTGCTAAGGGAAAAGTGGATCCGATTTTTAATTGGGAATTCTTAGCAACTTCACTGGATCCTTTTCTGCAACAAACTTAAAAACTGAAATATCTTGTGATTGATACTGATATAAAATTTCATGAACTTTCGGAATATGATAATGATTTTTAATTAAAATTGGAACTACGTAATCAGCGACCCCAAAAACCCCTCAGTGCAAATTTTTGCTCAGATCCATGTGATTTTAATTTTTTCGTCCGCCATCTTGGATCCGTCATTTTTATATTCTCAAATCTGACCTCAGATTCGCAATCAGCGACTCCGAAAATCCCCTAGAGCTATTTTATGCTCAGATTTATAAAATTTTAATGTCTTTGTCCGCCATCTTGAACCCGCCATTTAGAATTTCTTAAATTTGACCTCACATTCGCAATCAGCGAACTCAAAAACCCCCCTGTATAAGTTTTTAAATAAAGTCATTGAATTTTCGACTTTCAAACGCCATTTTGAATTTCAAAGCGTACTCATTTGCAAATTAAGGAACAGGGTCCATGGACGCGATATTATTGCTTTTCCGGCAAATTTTTCATTGGTTTCGAACCATAAATAATGATTTTCTAAAAAAATCGTTATCATATTCTGAAAGTTCATGAAATTCTATATTTAGTATTGATCAGTTCAGAATTTTCATGTGAAGGTTTCAGTAGAATTTAGGGCGGCTTAAAAAACTTATGAAAATGCGTCCGTTTGGGCCTTAACGGGTTAAGTAAGGATAAAAACTAAATTAGAATTTATTTTTTATTTATGATATCGGTATGATAATAAGCACTTTCTGTTAAAAGGAAGAAACACAAATGATCTTCTATGTAAAATAGCAAATCGGAGACAGAAAAAGTTTTTCAACTTACAATCCAGCCTCTTCCTAGGATTTTCATTTATAAATGTAGTGACAATGTAGACACTTAAATTACACTTATCTACTTTAACTAGATTTATATCTAAATTAAATAAAATTTCAGGTATAAACGATAGAATTAATTCTATAGTCTTTGTTTTAACTAGAATTCGCTAGAATTTGAATTTAAAGTACTAGAAAATATTAACTAGATTAGTAGTTTATATCCTATACTTGTTACGTACTCTCCCGTACGTAATGCCGGCTGACTCAGGGAGGAAGGGAGGGGTCTTACACTGCAGAGTAACTAAGGGCGCCACGTGATTTTTAAAAGTAACGGTGTAAATCACGAAACCATTTTGGTTTTACGGGATCGATATTAGTAAGAGATTTATTCGGCGGACGTTATAAACATTTTATTCGGGCGGAATAATATCGACAATATCAATTTCCAAAGTAAGTCTAACCGAAAAAAAAAGGAAGATTCGCAAAAAAATTTTCCGCCACTAATTTAAGTGCGCGCGAAAGCCACGCACGCCTCCAAAATGCCACTCGACCCAAAAAAAAATTAATCAATTAAAGATACTTAACTTTAGGCTTGTTGCCTTGCCGCCTCCTGTCCGAAACGTGTTGACGAATTTTTGTTATCTTTATTATCTTCTTCTCCAGCTGGGTGGGACACTTTCTCGTAGCGCACAGGCCCTTTCTTTAAACTCGGACACTACTCCCGATCAGGGCCACTTGCCGCGTTACCGCTCACTTTGACGAATAGAACTTGACTGACTCAATGTCGGCTCTAGGCTTTCCCGCCCAGCTACCGCCTTTGTCCTTTTCGCCGGAACTTTTGATTAGGGCAATTGTGGACAGCCTGACGGTGGTTAACTGGTATAACCATTTAATTGGGAAGTGTTATTAACTTTCGCTAAGGGCATATTAAATATGTTTTCTTTTGTTTTAATTATTTCTTTCCCACAGCTGATCTGTTCTTTAATATTTTTTTTTTTTTAAGTTTGTTATTCTATTTTTTTTTTGTACGTTTCGGCGTAGGGAGGGCAGTTATTACTTATCTTTCAAAAAAAATGAACACCGAAGTGGCGAGTTGGGGGCGTTTACATTTCAATTAATTCATCATTTCCATACATCGTTTCGTTTTACTAGTTTGGTCTAACTACATAAGCAATATTACTACAAACCAAATTACGACTTAATTAGAAAAATAAGTTCACAACGACCTACCTCTTAATTCTCATCTTTAGGCAAAATATTCCAATCCTCAAAATTATTTGAAGCAATGCTTATAAACTTAGCAACAAACTAAATATCTTAAAGAATAAGTAATAACCGAACATGCAATATGCTACTTATTTACTACGGCAAAATGCAGTATGCTACTTATTTACTACAGCAAAATGCAATATGCTACTTATTTACTACAGCAAAACTATAGCTAAATTGACTACTGAACTATACCTGAACTAGATTTGAATTCAAAAAAAAAAATTAACGCCCGAATATTCAATATACTTATACTACGTAGTCCAGGTCCAGATCCCGAGGAGTTTGAGTATAGGTGTGTGTTCGAGTGTAGATGTGTGTTTGAGTGTGCGTGTCATTGCTAATAGATGATAGCAATCTATGCGCCGACAACCTCGCGTAGCTCAGTGTACGCCTACAAGCGTTTGTGTGGGCAGGGTGATAGCTGCCATGTATGTGTGTGTGTGAGAGCGTGTGAGCCCGATGGGCGATCGTCGTGTATGTGTGTCGTGCGAGCCAGGTGTGAACGTAATGTGCGCCTAACTGCCGTGTGAAGAAACGAACTCCTTCTAATTTCGAACTAGCATTAAATCTCAGGTAGGCCCAGCGTAGAACACCCAAGTAAGTTTCCAGTATTCCTTCTCCTGAAATTAACCCAATTCTTCTTGTAGGATCAACTGAATAAGCCATTGGAAACACAGGGACGGTACATCGACGACGACATAGTAAGTAGCCTTTGACCAACCATTCACCAACATTTATATTTAACAACATTTCCCTTTTAGGATCTGCTTCCCGTGATACGTGCAGAATTGACATGTAACATTCCCTCCCCTTCTCCCGGGAGATTTCCTGGAAATCTCACATATTTACGAAGCTAAACATGAGATATCCGTCCAATTTAATGCGGCTAATCAACAAAATCTTATACCCGTATAGGATTCCGTAAATTCTCTCGCAGGTTCCATTTACTCCAAATGAAATGGTTTCAGCCCGAAACCGAATCTTTGAAACCTGTACTTCTCCGAATTTCAGCCTAACTAAGAAAAATGAATGGTATCTGGTTTTGCTCATACTACATAGTACATTACTTCCCATGACACTCAAATGCATTACACTTACTAAGTTCATAGAAAAGAATCATAAGAAAAAAAAAATTGCACGATTAACTTCATCCCGGCGGTCACACTGTGCGAGTGGAGCTGGCGCCAAAGGCGCTCGCCTGCATCTCTGGTCCCATCGAAGAAAGGTGTTGTCCGAACCTAAGACCAGAGATGGGGATGAACCGAAAAATTTTCGCCCTCTACCTACTTACACAAAAAGGAACCCCCTTGCTGGCCCTTGTCGTGGACAACTCCAACTTTAAAAAAAAAAAAAAAACTGACGCGCAAGGACGCCAGGTCTTAACGCCACGCAACAAAAATAATAAGAAAAAAAAACAAAATTACTAATTTTGAATAACATTTTGGAATTCCCGTGAAGCGGGTTACCATAAGGGATTAAAGTACATAAGGAGAAAAGCTCAAGGAAAACAAAAAGGTGTGTCAACCGCTTAACAATGTCCGTCATAGGCGGTTTTCTAATACACCCTATAGTTCACCGGTTAAGCCGGATGGATACCTTTTTAGGGCCACCAAAAATAAAATGAAAGGAAATTAATAGAAAACCGAACTCTAACGCAACTTTAGTCATCTGATGCTCTCGGGTGATAAAGTTTCAGATCTTTGGCATGCCACACCCCCATATTCTTTCCAGCACGGTCAACTAACTCGTAAGTCCACGGTGAGACCACCTTAGCAACTTTAAATGGGCCTATGTACTTAGGCGCTAATTTTGCGTTGAAATACTTCGCCGCTTCCGACAAAACAAAATTCCTCCTCATGACTTCATCGTTTACGAAGAACTTCTGATCCCTTCTACGCAAGTTATAGGAATGCTTCGAGATCTGAGACGCTTTCAATAATCGTTCCCTAACGTCTTTTCTAACTTCGGCTAAAGCTTTTGACCGTTTTGCAAAATCAAGATTTCTGTTGCCATCAGTTTGCTCATATAGTTTGCCATCAGTTATCATCTCTCTGCCGAAATTCACGAAAAATGGAGTTAACTTCAATACTTCATGTACCGATGTACGAATAGCACAGGCAACTTTAGCCAGATACGAATCCCATGTACGATGGTTATCCGCCACATAGGCACGAAGCATAGTTTTTACGACTTGATTGGTCCTTTCGGCTGGATTCGCTTGAGGATGATAAAAGGCCGTATAATTTACTTTACAACCGTAGCTCTCACAAAGACCTTGAAACTCTTTACTTTTAAACTGTGGACCATTATCACAAACGAGGGTCTTTGGTACGCCAAATAAAAGAAAGATATACTCTTCAATATAATGACAGATCGCATTAGAACTGGCTGATCGCAAAGCGAAAAACATCGGGAATTTACTGAATAAGTCGGTCACAGTCAGAATATACTTGAAACCTCGGTTAGAACGTGGCAACGGCCCAATTAAATCCATACTTATTGACTCCCAAGGTAAATTAGCCACCGCCCGAGAAGCCATGAGCCCTGCGGGTTTCTTTAGCTCTGGTTTTGAAGCTTGACAAGTCCCACAGCATTTTATGTAAGCGGTCACATCGCTTCTCATTTTTGGCCAGTAAAATCGCTGCGTCAACCGATGGTACGTTTTGTAAACCCCACAATGACCAGAAGTAGGAATATCGTGTGCTTGGTACAATAGTTCTTTCCTTTGCTGTTTCGGGACGACTTGTTTCCACGAGTTGCTTCCGAAAGCCAATTCCGGATATTTGCTTTTAACGTGCTTCCATAATAATCCCTTCTCATACCGCCAATCAGAAAATTTCGCCGGAAATCTTTTAACTTTGTCAGACATTCTCGCATACCATTTGTCTTCGTTTCCGGCTTGGATGCTATCAACGACTGGAACAGAACGGGAGAGCCAGTCTGGCAATAAATGCTCTTTACCTTTCCTATGAATTATATCGAACTCATATTGCTGAAGGCGCATAGCCCACCTTGCTAGTCTGCCTGTAGGGTCCTTCAAATTATGGAGCCACTTCAGTGAAGCGTGGTCAGTTATGACTGTGAAATGACTGCCCTCTATATACGGTCTTAGTTTTTCTATCGCCCATAAGACGGCCAAGCATTCCCGCTCGGTTGTGGTATAATTACGCTCACAACGATTTAACGATCGACTTAAGTATGAGATTACTGCCTCTTCCTCACCTATTTTCTGTGTTAAAACGGCACCTACTCCATAACCAGAAGCATCGGTATGTATTCTGAATGGATAACTAAAATTTGGGCACGTTAATATTGGAGCACTAACCAGGTCGCTCTTAACGAGCTGAAAAGCCTCCTCACACTGCTCAGACCAACAAAATTTATTTTGCTTTTTCAAAAGCGCAGTTATTGGAGCGATAATCGTGGAAAAATTTGGCATAAATCTCCTATACCAAGCAACTACTCCTATGAATCTTCGCACATCCGAAACGTTTTTAGGACTTGGGATTTCTAGGATACATTTAACTTTCTCCGGATCAACCTGTAATCCTTGTTCTCCCACTATATAGCCCAAATACCTCAATTCCGGACGGCAGAATTCACATTTATCAAAATTTATGACTAGGCCTGCTTGATGTAGGCGATCTAGAACCTCGGTCAACACTCGCTTGTGCTCTTCAAAGCTTTGGGTGACAATAATAATATCGTCCAGATACACAAAGACCTTTTCTTCAAGATTCCCTGATAATACGTTGTCTATCAAACGTTGCCACGTCGCCGGAGAATTACTAAGGCCGAAAGGCATTCGACAAAATTGGTAAAGTCCTCTTCCAGGGATCGTGAAAGCTGTGAACTGTTTTGACTTTTCTTCGAGCGGCACTTGCCAGAAAGCGGATTTAATATCGAGTGAGGACATGTACTTAGCGTCGCGTAATTTATCGAGTGTAGCAGATACATATGGTAAAGGATATGCATCCTTCTGAGTCACTTTATTAAGCTTTCTAAAATCTACGCAAAAACGATATTTTCCGTCCTTCTTCTTAACCATGACTATTGGTGACGACCATGCACTATTGCTCGGTTCCACAACTCCCAATTCCAGCATTTTATCTAGCTCTTCATCTATAATCTTCCGTATCGCTGGTGACACCGGATAATATCTCTGCTTAATAGGCGGAGAACTTGTCTGTATGACATGCTCTACCCTATTAGTACGACCTAAACCCTCTCCCATTTTATGTTTGGCCTTATGCACAATTTCATCCAACTCCTGTTTCTCCTCAACTGAAAGTTTGGATTGAGATTGTAAAGCATTGACGAAATAGTTGATCTTCGAATCTAAAAACTGCCAAGAATTGTCTGCAAAATTTGCTTGGATACCCATGATACGCCAAAAATCTATACCGAAAATAATATTATGAGGAAATTCTGGGATAATTAATACATCCACCACTCTAACTCTATTATTTAATTCGATCGGGATACTAACTTTTCCGAGAATATCAACTACTCCGCCATCTGCAACACTTACTTTGCGCGCTGTTGAAGCCCTAAGCTTCAGCTTTGTATTCTCGAGAATTTTCCAACCTTCACCACCCATTACTGTCCTTGTGGCTCCGGAATCGAGAAGGCCACAGAACTTAGACCCTAAAATTTTTACTTCGAGGTGGGGGCGGGTATCGTTCTCCACTTGTGTGAAAACATACTCCACCAAAGCGTTAAACTCGCCCCTATACTCGGGTTTCTCCATAACTTTTGCAGCGGCGGTTTTATAGAACTGGCTCGGCTTGCCGCTTAAACCTGAGCCCTGCCCTCGTTTCCCGAACTCTGCGACTGTTCGGCATTACGACTTCGAGGTTTTGCGCAATTACTACAATCAGGCCGTTTTACTCCTTGCTTTCCGCAACCGAAGCATTTTAATTCGGCTTTACAAAATCGCGCTATGTGTCCGGAATTTCCACATTTAAAGCATTTCCTATCGCCGGTACTGTACGTTTTATTATTAGACCTTGCGATCGCTGATACCGTAGACTGATCGACCGAGACATAAGCCAAATCAGGTTCCAAGAGTTGATTAATTTTTTTGGACGGAGGAGGTGCAAAAGCTTCAACTGAAGTCCTGACAGCCTCTAATCGACGGCCAAACTCCGTCAATTCTCCCAGTGAATTCACCTCAGTTAACCCTAATTGAGTCTGGTAGAATGGATTTATGTTCTTTTTAAGGATACGCAACTTTTGTGACTCAGAGAGGGGATCACTCATACGAGAAAACATATTACTCATTACAGCTATATACATGCCCATTGATTCGTCTTTACCCTGGGTTCGTCTCTTAATCTCTTCTAGCAGCCTTTCATCATAATCAGCTGGGAGGAATTCTTTCTTGAGTTCCTTCACCAAACTTGACCATGAATCAACTTTTGATTTGATTGCTCTGTACCAGATGAGTGCTTTTCCCTTAAAAAGATCGAGGGCAGATTTGTATAACTGCTGGTTATTGACACCGCGAGCATCGGCTAACTCCTGCACCCTGTCTAAAAACGAGTTCAATGACTGCCCACTCTCACCACCAAATTTAACGTTCCATTTATCTAGTTTAACCCTCGAATTTGAATTCAAAACACTAACGAATGTGGTCTGCAAGGTCGAATCCTCAGCACCCTCCGATGAATCACTTTCCTCTGGTTCTCCCTCAGCTTTAGCTTTCAACTCAGATAGTGCTACAATAAGTTCAGCACGAATTTGAGACTTTTCCTTCTTCTGATTTTCTTCAGTAGCCATAGCCCTCTCCAGCCTACCGAAAGCCCATTCTATTTTTGTCGTTGTTTTCCGAAATTCCGAAGACTCGGTATCGCCAGTGAAAGCTACTATTAAAGCTTTGATTTCTTCTAGCTTTGCCTTGAGCGCTACTAAATCTTCATCGAAGGTGAAAGGATATGGCTCCACTATAAGCTTTCGCCCTTCTTTTTCAGTTTTAAACGCTGCCCTCAAATTGACTCTCATGTCATCAACTTTACCCAATGGGAGATCTCTAATGGTGAGCTCATAACTGAGTTCATCTTGACTGAGCCGGTTGATCTCCATACTTGGAAATTTAATATTTATTTCAGCAAAAAAAAATTACCGATCGACCAGACCCAAAATTCCGACAGCAGAGAACAAGCTGTATGAAAATAAAACTTGAAAGCTTCACCGGACTTCAAATCGAAACTTCGGAAATTAATCCTGAATAGAGCTCTTGCTAGAAACTTTTCCGAAATCTAAAAGCTTTTGGGATCTCCACGCCAGGAAGAGCTTGCGAAATTCCCCTCGCAAAAAAAAAGTTTTGGGCTAGCGCAGCTTTTCAAAACCGAAAGCTTTACAACGATCTGGACCGTTCGATGCACTAACTGTAGGAAAAGGCTATCGCACAGAAAATCAACAAAGACAATTTTCTCAATCTCAATTTTTATTCACCAATAGGAAGAGGATCGATCGCAAAACTTTTACTCTCAACTGCCGTACCGTCACGGAAGGATAAAAAGTTATAGCACTAAATTTCAAGTCAAAACTGTTCTCTTCCTATTACACTAGGCAATAGTACGGAAATCCCTATCCGATGCTGCGACCATTTAACTCCTATATTAAATTACAATAAAGCAGCAAGGTACCCAAAGAATTAAGATCTCACTTACTTTTCTCGTCCGTGAAGAGTAAGGAGAATCTAGAACACCGGAAATTAAAAGAGAAAATGCCGATCTCGCCAGGAAGAAAGGTCCGATTTCCCTTTTCGGAAGGTGAGGGAATGTCCAAAGCCAGCACGTAATCTCGAACCAACTCAAAGGTCGCAACCCCGCATAATATGCACAACACAACACAAAGCTCGGTGAAGCACCGTTGAAGTGAAGGAGCACCCGCACCCGAAGCAATAAAAGAAACTCTCCTTAGCAGGCCCGAAAACTCGATCAGACCGAAACAAAGGTCACCTTATTAATGCGGAAAAACTTTTTTTTCTACTTTTATTAAACACCCGTAAATTACTCGTGCTTCGGTGCAGCTCAGCCCGTCACTTCGCAGTACATCACTTAATGCGGGAGACAAAAACCAAATCACATGCAACTACTGAATCCGCTATTCACACATAAGATAAATCTCCCAAATTTCGAAGGCTGTAACTCAAAAAAAAAATTAATAATAAATGTTAAATGGTAAATTTTATCAAAAGTGGCTTGTATCCGATCACCCGGGCACTATATGCAATAGCGAAGAAAAAAAAAGACTTTTGCTTCTAACTTTCCGACAAATAGCAATACCGATCCCGTTAAATAGAAATTATACTCCGACTATAAAATGCACTCAGCAACCAGCGAAATTTTTTGCTGATAAAAATTTCTCCATGCCCTTTAACCTCCGGGGCCCCACGTTGGGCGCCAAAATTGTTACGTACTCTCCCGTACGTAATGCCGGCTGACTCAGGGAGGAAGGGAGGGGTCTTACACTGCAGAGTAACTAAGGGCGCCACGTAATTTTTAAAAGTAACGGTGTAAATCACGAAACCGTTTTGGTTTTACGGGATCGATATTAGTAAGAGATTTATTCGGCGGACGTTATAAACATTTTATTCGGGCGGAATAATATCGACAATATCAATTTCCAAAGTAAGTCTAACCGAAAAAAAAGGAAGATTCGCAAAAAAATTTTCCGCCACTAATTTAAGTGCGCGCGAAAGCCACGCACGCCTCCAAAATGCCACTCGACCCAAAAAAAAATTAATCAATTAAAGATACTTAACTTTAGGCTTGTTGCCTTGCCGCCTCCTGTCCGAAACGTGTTGACGAATTTTTGTTATCTTTATTATCTTCTTCTCCAGCTGGGTGGGACACTTTCTCGTAGCGCACAGGCCCTTTCTTTAAACTCGGACACTACTCCCGATCAGGGCCACTTGCCGCGTTACCGCTCACTTTGACGAATAGAACTTGACTGACTCAATGTCGGCTCTAGGCTTTCCCGCCCAGCTACCGCCTTTGTCCTTTTCGCCGGAACTTTTGATTAGGGCAATTGTGGACAGCCTGACGGTGGTTAACTGGTATAACCATTTAATTGGGAAGTGTTATTAACTTTCGCTAAGGGCATATTAAATATGTTTTCTTTTGTTTTAATTATTTCTTTCCCACAGCTGATCTGTTCTTTAATATTTTTTTTTTTTTAAGTTTGTTATTCTATTTTTTTTTTGTACGTTTCGGCGTAGGGAGGGCAGTTATTACTTATCTTTCAAAAAAAATGAACACCGAAGTGGCGAGTTGGGGGCGTTTACATTTCAATTAATTCATCATTTCCATACATCGTTTCGTTTTACTAGTTTGGTCTAACTACATAAGCAATATTACTACAAACCAAATTAAGACTTAATTAGAAAAATAAGTTCACAACGACCTACCTCTTAATTCTCATCTTTAGGCAAAATATTCCAATCCTCAAAATTATTTGAAGCAATGCTTATAAACTTAGCAACAAACTAAATATCTTAAAGAATAAGTAATAACCGAACATGCAATATGCTACTTATTTACTACGGCAAAATGCAGTATGCTACTTATTTACTACAGCAAAATGCAATATGCTACTTATCTACTACAGCAAAACTATCGCTAAATTGACTACTGAACTATACCTGAACTAGATTTGAATTCAAAAAAAAAAATTAACGCCCGAATATTCAATATACTTATACTACGTAGTCCAGGTCCAGATCCCGAGGAGTTTGAGTATAGGTGTGTGTTCGAGTGTAGATGTGTGTTTGAGTGTGCGTGTCATTGCTAATAGATGATAGCAATCTATGCGCCGACAACCTCGCGTAGCTCAGTGTACGCCTACAAGCGTTTGTGTGGGCAGGGTGATAGCTGCCATGTATGTGTGTGTGTGAGAGCGTGTGAGCCCGATGGGCGATCGTCGTGTATGTGTGTCGTGCGAGCCAGGTGTGAACGTAATGTGCGCCTAACTGCCGTGTGAAGAAACGAACTCCTTCTAATTTCGAACTAGCATTAAATCTCAGGTAGGCCCAGCGTAGAACACCCAAGTAAGTTTCCAGTATTCCTTCTCCTGAAATTAACCCAATTCTTCTTGTAGGATCAACTGAATAAGCCATTGGAAACACAGGGACGGTACATCGACGACGACATAGTAAGTAGCCTTTGACCAACCATTCACCAACATTTATATTTAACAACATTTCCCTTTTAGGATCTGCTTCCCGTGATACGTGCAGAATTGACATGTAACATACTACATGTTTGAAGTCGGCGAGAAAAAAAAACCAATTGCTTAGAATTTCGTAGTATTGGATTTATATCACTCGGATTATCGCGCCAACTTCAAACATGTACATAGTCAAATTTTAAAACTATTTTGTTTTGAGGGCTATTAGATTTATTTTTTGAAAAGGTTTTATATAATTCTGTATATTTGTAATATATTAAATAAATTTAGAATACGAAGGCCATTTGCAATGCTGTGTACTCATATTTGTTTTAAGATTTTAATAAATAATTAATATTAAAGGCCTACTTTTTTGGAACCGCCATATTTAATTTTTTAAATGAACCACAAGATTGAAATCACTGGCTTCAAAAAGCCTCTCATACCGATTTTTGTGAGATTAGTATAATATAGGGCAGAGAAAGCACTACACTGTGTACAAAAATTAAACATGAATTGACAAGGTTTATACCGAGGAACGCTGAACACAGAGTAGAACAGCAATTAAATATACTGGAATTTCAGTGTTGTAAATAGATTTCAAGTCTTTTTTGCTAGATCGATTAATTCCTAGCGAGAATTTTGTTTTCTCTATATCTTAATTTTGGAGGAAGCTCAGTAGAAGTTGCATATTTTCTAGTGAGGAACACTAGGAACCTAGAGAAACTCAACACTAGACACTATCTAGTAAAATTTCATTAGAAAAAAGATTTATATGTCAGTGTCCTGGATTAAATGAGGTCAAACAAGTTCATCACCATACCGAATTTCAAATCGATAGAATTGTACGATTTTTAGAATAATAGCTAGTCCGAAGCAGACATACCTGCAAACAAAAACCGAAGGTGGTGAGACTTCCTGAGGTTTCCTTTTATATCAATTTTGGGACGAAACTTTAATTATGAAGTATTAGTTATAATTTATAAGAGAAACAAAATTGCCCTGATTTACGCTCAAATTTTAACAAAATAATTTTTCTAAAGACATCAACATTAAAAAAAGTACCAACATGTGAAGAATATTATATCGCTCCATTTTAAAAGCCTTTTCGACAAACCTTTAAATAGGAGCCTTTTACCAATAATTACTTAGTTAATAGAACCGACACAACTTTGCTACCAGCAATCAAATGTTACTTACTTAAGCACTTAACAGCCATATTTTGGTTATCGGGGGGATCCTCGGAACCCTTTTTAAAAGCAAATAGTCCGAAATCGCTTAGTTTAACCACCCACCGGGAATCCACGAGACAGTTGGACGTGCAGATGGATCCGTGCACCCGAATCGGGGACTCATGCAAGTAAATGACGCCCTGTGTTAATGGAAAACTCACGTAAGCACCAAGAGCAATCTAAGGCACCCCAGCAATCATCCCCCACCCGCTTACATACCCTTATTATGTCGGCTACCATCGATGCTATAAACATGTTGTCCAGCTTGACGTCCTCGTTCTCCAGGATGTCCTAAATAGGGCGAAGCGAAAGGTCTTTAATTACTCCTTGACTAAGGGTTAAGCAGAAGCATGTTGTAACTTACTTTAAGACTGCCTCGGGTGCAGTACTCCGTTATTATGCAGATGTTCGGCGGATCCGTACAAGCCCCAATAAAGGCGCAAATGTTATCGTGCCTCGAGTCCCGGAGCTGCAGGTGGAATGGAAGGAGACCTTATTCCAACAGGATTGAGCAATATTCCCAGGTACTTACCAGCTTAAGTTCCTTCTTCATCTCCCGGGTGATGTCGATGCTCTTCTTTCGCACCTTCTTGATGGCGTACAGCTGGCCCTTGTAGAGGCCAATAGGAGTGAAAATTGTCGAGTAGCGAAAATCTGCATCAGGATTCGAGCTGAGGCTAACTTGGCTGGTCCGGATCAAGGGGTGAGTTGACTGAAACATTTCGAGAAAATTTTAATTAATTTCCATTCGGACAGCTCACTCGAATTCCAAGTGAGAAAGGAGAGGAAAAAGGAATTTTTATTATATAATACCCTAGTCTGCTTTTGGCCCGCATTCTCCTTGTCACTTTCGTGCATTTGAATTTCACGATAATCCACTTTCCAGAGGAGGCTGTCGAGCTCCTGCTCGTATCGCCAGTTCCTGTAGAGGACCAGAGAGACGATGCCGAGCAGCAAAAGGGCTCCTCCTGCTATCCCGGCTGATATTTCACCCGTATAACCTGGGAATAAAAATAGAAATAAAAATAAAATCGCTTGAGCAACACTCGATAGAAAAAATATTATTCATTAAAAATTTAATAATAATGATAAAACACCAATATACCTTCATAATCTACATAAAAGTTAAGAGCACTTAACCTCTTAATTATTTTAAAAAATCACTTTAATTAACAAATTATAAGAAATCAGCGTATTTCTAATATTTCTCAATGATGCCGTAGAATATGAATTCCTTTAAAAGTATTTTTGATAGCAGTTAAGATCTTTTAACTTTTATCCAAAATTAGGGCGATAATTAAGAAGTGGGGATTAATTAATTAATAAGAGGAAAACAGCGGTAAATAACTTCTTACTTATTTGTCTGTATACGGGATACTTAGCCCATGATTTTGATTTCTTCTATACAAAAAGTATGTCTGCTTATTTTCTGAGACTCCCTCAATTAAACCTACAGCTTGGCTTATTTAGAATAGCTATATTTACTCAAATTAGTAATTTTGAAATGTAAAATTTGCTAAACCGGTGACCTGCCAAGTCGTGCTGCATCCGTCGGAATAACCAGTAATCAGAAGGAGCAAGGTCCGGAGGATACGGCGGGTGCGGTAGAATATCCCACTTGAGTGTTTCTAAATATTTTTTGACGACTTTTGCGACATGAGGTCGAGCGTTATCGTGCAAAAGAATGACTTTATCATGTCTTCGTTCATATTCCGACCGTTTTTCTCGTAATGCACGGCTCAAACGAATCAATTGTAGCCTATACCGATCGCCCGTAATATATTCACCAGGTTGTAGCTGCTCATAATACACAACACCCTTTTGGTCCTACCAAATACACAGCAAGACTTTTGAACTTAAATTTTGCTTTGGTGTTGATGTTGAGGTCGATGGTAACGATTCACCAGGTTTAGCGTAACATTTTTTCTTCTTGGGATTATCGTAGAATATCCATTTCTCATCCGATGTAAAAACCCCTTTCTTTTTTGCCTTTGAATCAACTGCTCGCAAGTGAAAAATCGCCTTTCAATTCATGAGGAACCCAGTTTCCTTGCTTTTGAATCATTCCTATGGACTTTAATCGTACAGAAACTGCTTGTTGAGTCACTGCCAATGTATCTTCAAGCTCCTCTTGCGTTTGACACGGATCTTCATCAAGTAATGCCTCCAATTCTTCGTCTTCGAATTTTTTGGGTTGTCCAGGGCGAGGCTTATCTTCAACGCTGAAATTACTAATTTGAAAACGTCGGAACCATTCCCTACATGATTTATCAGTTGGAGCATTATCACCATAAACTTCCACAAGAATTCGATCAAAAAATTAAAACCTCCCGCACATGCAGCTTAGTTAACACAAAATTCGATATATTCGACAAAATAAAAAACAAGGTTTTTTATGAAAATCAAACTGAAACTGAAAGTTATTGACAGATGTCTAACCTCTCTGAAACCACCGAGATCAGCTGTCACTGTGAATAATTCATAACAGCCAGAACTATCTTTTGAAAACTAACCGAACTAATTTGTACACCTAATATAATTCTAATAATTTTATTGATTAAGAAAGACGTTTTATTTTTAAAATAAAATTTCTATCGTTTTTGTATTCTTGCAATTGCGAAAACAGGAAAACGCTACTATCTAAATAACATGCATATACCACCTAATTTATTACACAAAGCTAAACCCGCAGCTTTGAGTATCAATATAATGAAACCATAAGCTACCAAATCGATCTCAAACCTACGGGGGGTGTCTGAAATCTTTATAAGCCTAAAAAAAACAGCTTGCTTTGAGCTGTACTGATCCCTGGAACCAGCCCCACCTGGAATAATCCGAGTGTGAAGATACACCTTCAGCCCCAATCCACTTCAATTTATCCAATGAAACACTTTCTCCATCGCTGCAGAGCCCCCTCCGAATTCGATAATTCGATATGAATTCATTTTTTCCCTTCGCCGTCAATTTGTCCCGAGTGGGTACAGCGCCGAGTGCCTTTGACAACCTCTTCGGGCGAAGTGGTATAGCCCGGGATGCTGGGATTATGCAGATATGCAGCCCGCGCTTCCCGGCGGCCTCAGCGATCAGTGTGTCGTATTCATTCCTTCTGTCTGCCACCTCGCACAAGACGAAGGATGCTTGCAATTCTATTTGGACACGGCTCGCTGAGTCTAGTCGGGGGTTTTTCGCATTTAGCAGATGTCGATTGGAATTTATGAATATCGTCCGCTGTGGAAAAATATGCATCTGCCGCCGAGTACCCATTGCAGTGCTTCAATAGTGGTTATTGGAATCAAAGAGGATTGAAGCGATTGGCATTAAAGAAGGGTGTTTTCTTTTATAGCATACCATTCCATTCACCATGTTAAAAACATGAGTGTCTACCTACATATTTAGGATTCTTTATAAGGTAAACCCAAAATCCTCTCTCTAAGTAATCCTTTCAGGTCCTTTTTTGATGTTTCAGCCACTTTATTAAGATTTTCTACTTATAGAATTTCTTGTGTGTGTTTTTCATTAATCTCAAGCTTTCAACAAAAACCTATAGCTTTCATAGGAACTCTTTGGCTTTCCCATACATTTCTATAACTATAACTACAAAGGCAAATTAATTTCAAAGATACTTAGCATAATAATCTAAAAATACCTTATTTTGGCCATTCAGCGGCTCTTTTACCGACAGGTATTATTTGAAATATCTTAGTTTCAATTTGCTTAATACCATCATTATTATCCGCCATAATTCTAAGCTGCTATTCACTCGAACAAAACCCGCTTTTGAAACTTGGTAAACAATTAAAACAGTCGACTGCTTCGACTCGAATTCAGCGATTGCTTTCCTTAAACCAAATTGAGCATTCTTGAACACTTAAATTTAAAGTAAAGCGAACATTATCTTCTAAAATAAAATAAAAAGCCAGTCAAGTGCAAGTTCGATTCACGTACAGAAGGTTCAGTACCGTATTTTCTAAATAAAATATTTTAACACTTTTAACCTCGGGCCTATCCAAACTTTTGAAAACGCTTCTTAAACTGTAATTTAAAGATCACATTGGGCAGGACAAGGTTCAAAAATACATAAAGTTAAAAAAAAAATATATATTTTCGAGTACCTAATTTGCCCCCTCTTTAAATCTTATATGAATATTTTAAAGTGTTAACTAGTGCAAAATATGTGGGTTAATAAGATGTGTTACTATGCCAAATTTCAAATTCCTACGTCACATAGTTTCTGAGAAAATCGGCTGCAACAAATGGAAAAGCAAGTAGACGAATAGATACATGAGTGATCTTAGAAAGGTTTCTTTGCTTTCCTTTGAAGGTGCGGAAGTTTTTACCTTGCATTAAAAACACAATCGTTGAAAATTGAAAATTGCATTTAACTATACATTGGGAAAAGAGGAAGTATCTAGTGAATTTTTATGTAGAATCATGGTGTTTGATGTTGCAGCTTTAAGAAATAAAGCGTTATATCTAGCCCATTTATATACACTATCAAGAGTCATCAACAAGTCGCAATAGCCTGAAAATGTTAAGATGAATGTCGCGGGCATATACATACCATATATCTGAAAATAACGATTCGACAGTGCTGATGAAAGTTAATTAAAAACATAGCAAAAAATAAGAGAACCCAGAATAGAACCCTAGAGTACTCTGCTGTTAACATTAAGAAAACTGGATGATGTATTATTTCATGTTACCTTTTGCTTGCTTTTCTCAAGATAAGAAGAAACCAGCCTGCATGCAGTGTTTAAGAACTTAAAACAACATAAGACGTGTCATTGCGGATATGCGACCCCAAATGCCCGATAAAGCGATATGGTGATATAAAAAGCTATGTAACTGGCACTTGCGGTGCTCATATGCCCAAAATTGAATTTAAATATTAATTATTATGTTAAAAATTTAACTTTCGAATAAAACCAAATTGATGGTGACTTGGTTGAGTTTAATGTGTTTTATTTAAATTCAAAATTCGCTTTTAAAAAACACCCTTTATATTAAATAAATTACATTACTCACTAATGCATTTTTCTCCTCGAAATCCACAATTTGGTTCAGATGCTGGAGGACCATCTCCCACCCATGGAATGGTACCATAAAGCTGAAGCTCCTGAAAATGTAATAAGGGTAAAGAGGTGTTTTGTACTTTAATTAAATAAGGCACGTATTAAATTGAAAGTTAGCAAAATTATACGTCATTCACCCGCGCAAAGCATCTCCAAACATAAAACCTTTTTTTTTTTTTATATACATATAAACAAAATTGAAAAATAAAGGAATTACCTGAATGTGGCGCTAGTGTAGCGGAGGAGGCATAAAAAATGAGAAAGGGTTAAAAAGCGTTGAAGGCGAGGATTAAAGAGGAACTAGAGGCTACTGACAAAGTGTGAGATTCCATGCTGTTTTGTGTTTTAATCTCGTCGTAAGGGCTCGACACAATTGCCCCATTTTTTTTTTTTGGGGGGAATTGCAGTCGGTCCAAAGTGCGGGCTTGAGATAAGAGCTGACATACTCACCGGCATGACGTCGCTGTTTGGCACATTAAAGGTTCCCACTGGAACTAGTCCGTAGGCAGAAACATTTTTCCTTGTTACAACACCCCCGCGGGCTAGGACAGTGTAATTGCCTGCTGCATCCCCATTTTCGTCTATGTACACGTGGTATCTATACAGGAGCAAAAGCACGTGATCTTTGGTTCGATATTGTCTATAAAAACAAAACAAAAATTAAGTTATAACTCACCCCATAGCACTTAAATAGCGAGTTCCCTTCACAGCTTCGATTAGGGCGCTTCCATTTTTGGGGCTTTCACCTGTCTCGAGCAGCCTTACGAGAGCATTGGCGTAGAGAAAGACGGCATCGTATAAATATGCGGCTTCGGCTCGAATCTATATAATAGAATCCAGAAAACTGTCCCCCAATCAATCGAAAAAAGAATTAATTACGAGCATCAAGTACCTGCTTGGCTCCCCCGAAGTAGCCGAGTGGATTTGGGAAGTTGAAAGGCGGCAGTTCCATGTATTTATTCACCTAAAAGTAAAAGAATACGAAACCAAAAGAAAAGTTTGCCTTCATTTCATCGCCAACAAATCTCATTAGCAAGTCTATGCAGAGTAGAAGAATATTTATCTAATGGAGCACCAGAGAAGCCCCCAAAGGTGGCTGACATTAAGCTACATCACTGACGATATTTTTACTCCCTAAAACCGTGAAGGGCGAAATTGATTTTCACCACCCTTCAGTTTAGCGCGAATAAATGAAGATGGTATTTCTGGCAGAAACATATAATGGGAATTACAAGTGATAGATACGTGATCCCCGACAGAAAGGAGGCTCCTTCGGGTTCACTCAAGAGGACAATTAATTGCGTTTCATTCAATTGAACTTAGGGGTGCTTTTCCCTCAAAAAGCAACCGGAATATCCCTTAATCGCATCTTTCGAAGATCTAAGAGGGTTGTTCCCATAAAAGCATTAGAATAACCAAATTTCGGTTTCTAAGCGCTCCCCCAATATCAAGATCTTCATATATCAAAAATAAGTTATAACGAAACTGCGGAATGGATGAATGCATACGCCTAATTACTTCCCTTTTTATTTTTGTCTATATCTTTTTACATTCATCGACATAAATGTATAAATATAAATGTATATACACAATTGATAACTTTTTGATATCTAAAATAACGATTACGGCAATTAAGAGGTAACATACTGTTACAGAATTTGCCTTGCCTATAAAGGGGATTAGATTTTTGGTTTATCGTTACCACTTAATTACATTAATAGCTTGTTCGTATCATGACTTAAATTTAGACTTTGGCAGATGCTAGCTAAATTGTTGGAAAATGTCATTCCATTCAAGCATTTCCAATTCGTCAAACGTGATCAAACTTACTTAAATCGTTAGTGTTTTCCCGAAATTTGTGTCATTGAACATTACGGATATTGATTAAGAAGCCATAACAATTTTGTGTGTTTGTAGCCAGTAATTACTTAAGTTAAAACTCGTCCCTAAACATAAATCTTCTAAAAGTAAAAAACATCTTTTGGACATTTTGAAACATTTTATAATTAAAGTTTTTCTTTTTGTGGTAGATACTACTAACTGTACACCGTAATTTAAACAAAAGCTAAGCACTACTAGATTTTAATTTTCTATGAATAAACTTGAAAGAAATCATAGTTAAGTGGCAAAACTTTACAAGAAATCCGTCCTCCCGCGAAGGAGTTTTAAAAAAATGCGATTTCAAAGATTGGCCGTGTCGCAGCCATTTTTCTATGAAAATAATAATAACAAATTTTTTTTTCATATTTAATAAACGCTCTAGAAAGAAATCTTATTCCCTTTTCCATTCTCCCAAAATAAATTGTAAATGTTAGGTCTTTTTCCGACCGCTAGAGTGGTGTTAACCTTAAAAAAGAAGAATTTAGTTTCAAACTTTATTTATCTTTTAGTAACTTCCCAAAACCGTCATACATTTATGTCTGATACTGTATCATGTCATGTCATATGTAATCATATTTTTCTTTATTTTACCTGAAACAAAGATTTCTTGGGAATATATAATTTAAATTTTATAAATTCGAAAAATGAAATGTTAGGTAAAATTCGTAGCGACATTTTTTGTCGATTTCAAGCTCATTCTCTTCTATGTAATCCAATTTGACCAATTTAAATAGATTGGTACTTATAGAAAATAATGCTCGTCCTCATTTAAGACCTCACTGATAAAAAAATTTATTTTAATTTTAACTTATTTATTTCTGTACTATAATAAAAACAATTTCGCGAAAAATTGTTTTGTAGGAATCTGTAATAAAGCGAAAGTTTTCGTTTGAAAACTATTTAAGGGGACCTTTACTTTCAAATACGAAAAAATCTATTTTTTTTTTTTCATAAAAATGCTTCTTAACATCACACAAACACTCGCCCAACCGTTTAAAGAAATTCGTAAAAGAAAAAAAAGTTATACCTATATTTGTAACGGTACCTCTACGCGTTTTATATGCAAAAATGATATAACGAAAACTTTGAACGCGTTTTTCTCGAAATCACATTTTTGAAAATGGCCGCATCTGTATCTCAAAAACTATTCAACCGATTTTAACAAACCAAACGCCATTCGAATCGTTATCAAATATACTAGTAATGTAAACCTTTAAACATATTATTTTACCCCCCCACTTTTTTATGTGGAGGGTAGTTTACCCCTAACTCATAGTCGTTTTTTAACTTTTTTAGAAAAATGTGTATAAAATGATATATTTATTAACCTTTTAAGGACGGGAGTGGTCGATATATGGACCAGCCAGAGGACACATAATATTTGATGTTTTTCAGGGAAAATGTTATGCGCTAAATATGGGAAAAATAGTATAGAAATTCCTGGAAGCATCCTTGACCTTGAAAATGGCGGTTTTCAATGTCAATTTTTTTCTGCTGAAAGCCCTGAAAGTTGGCATACCTACATTTTTTGATGCGCTGAATATGGGAAAAAGAGTATAAAAATTCCTGAAGGCATCCTTGTCCTTGAAAATTGCTATTTCAAAGTCACATACATATTTGTTTGCTATTTCGCCCTGAAAGTTGGCATTCCTACCTTTTTTTATGTACTGAGTACGAAAAATATAGTACCACGAATCGCGAAACTCATCTGCAAGGTGAATTCAAGGTCAAAAATTGAAATTTTCACGATTTTTCCCGTATTCAGCGCATCAAATTACCTAGAAAAATACTTTCAAACCGTCGCGCCAAATTTTTTACATGGGACTTTCCGTTGCGGACGGGCCTGGTCGATATATCGACCAGCAAGGAGGGGGGGGACTCCACATAAGAAGTTCATTGAATATATTTATAATATTCATGTCTAATAAAAGGTCAATTTTAACGTAATTTTCCCCGTCCTTAAAAGGTTAAAAATAAAAGGTTTTTTAGGTTTAGGTACTAGTTTTGGGTCTTATGAAAACAATCCACTAAAGATTTTTACTCTATCTGTTACAGGAAATCGTAGAGAAATGGGGCCGTTTTAAAAGTACATTTTGGATGACGCCATCTGCAGGCATTAAAATAAACTAAAGTTGCATTTAAAAATTCTTTTTATATTTTTCATAATCTTACCAATAATGTACAAAAGGTTTCAGAATCATAAATATAATAGTCTTTACAAAAAAAAACTTTTAAAAAGTGTGTTTTTTCCCGATTTTGAAAGTAAAGGTCCCCAAGGGAGTAGTACCGGTTATAATTAGAGATGCCACGAATATTCGGCAACTATTCGGTATTCGGCTATTCGGCCACTTTTTTTCGCTATTCGGTATTCGGCCGAATATGGTTAACTATTCGGCCGAATACCGAATAGCAATTTATTTATTATTTTCTTATTACTAGCTGTTTTCCCGCGACTTCGTCCGCGTAAATTATAGCCCATGTCCTTTCTAAGGCTCTAGAGTATCTGTGTACCAAATTTCATTTAAATCAGCAGTTCAGCAGTTTTGGCGTGAAATCGTGATAAACAGATTTACTTTCGTATTTATGATAAAATATAGTAAGGATTACCAAATAAATCATGAAAAAAGAACTCAAAATATTACTCACAAAGATATATTTATTTAACCAAAAAAAAGAACTAACAAATTAATATTTAAAATCTACCAGTGGTAAGTTATGATGAATGAAAACTATTTTTTCAGCGTTTGTTGATAGCAGACGATTGCGTTTTTCCTCATAAATTATACCTGCTTCCGAAAACAGCCGCTCACTATACGCACACTGCTACCGGGAGATGATAAATACATCTTAGCAAATTGTAAAAGGGTTGGATATTGCTTCGCGTTTGCTGACCACCACTTGTAAGGGTCTGCTGTCCGATCTAAACGAACAGATACCATGTAAAAATCAAGTTCATTTGCAACAGAATTTTTCTGTTCCACACCTTCATCTGAACGAACATTTTCTGCAGCGACAGTTGTGACTTGTCGCCCACGGAAAGTACTAAGTGTGGCCGAATATTCGGCTGCCGAATGTTCGGCGCTTCGGCCAAGAACCTCGCCGAATATTCGGTATTCGGTATTCGGCCAAATTACTATTCGTGGCATCTCTAGTTATAATGTTCTAAAAATCAATTTTTTTTTTTTGCATTTTGTAATTCCTTATACCTTCAGAAATTAACTGTCAAAATGTTATTAAGAAATTTCAAAAAGAAAAATAGTTACAGCAGTTTAAGCGTGCGCACCTTTTTCGCTCTCCGGTGGTAATTTGGGCTATATAAGAAATTGAAAAAAGACTTTAAACGCGTTTTTCTCAAAATGACGTTTTTTCAAATGGCGCACAATTATTCTCAGGATTGGCTGAACCGATTTAGGTCAAATTTGGTGTGATTATTTATTCAAGTGTCCTGTGTGGTAATCCACCACAATGTAGGCCAAAAGCTAATACAATAAAATTTGGCAAGCGAAACAAAGTGAAAAAAATAGGTGATTTTTTGAAAATTTTTTTCAAAAAGCCGCCATTTTTGTTTTTTTTTTTTTAATAATTTATTCAAATATTGTGGAGAATTACCACGTAAGAAGCATTCTTCTTTAAAATGCCGTTTGGTTTTTCTGTTTTAGATTCTGCATTCCTGAGATTAACTGTCTGTCATGCAAAGAGGTATTTTTTGCGGTGGCAACTTCAGCCCCTATTAATAATAAAAAAAAATTGCAAAAAAAAATTTTTTTTACTACCTTGAAAATATAATAAAAGTGTAAGAGAATTTTGAAAATGTTATATAATAAAGGAACCGGGAAAAAAGCTATTGAAAATTAGGCTGTTTTTTACCTTTATAACCGGTACTACCCCCTTAACTTATCTTTAGAACATTGGCTAATATTTAAAACTCAACATTTCATATTTTCTTTTTTAAATTAAGGGGAGGTTCTCATCTAGAATCTTGAAATTTTCGATTTTTTTTTTATTTCATATTATTAAAGTTTAATATGTCTAGAATGTTGCTTTAAAATATTTAGTTGATCCGAGCACTAGAACGGATTCTACAGCCCATTGATTGTGGCGGTGTCATGATCGTAGTGGGGTGCTCAGCCTGTGCCGTGCCGTTCAATCACGATTATCTCGGAACTTTGTTTTTCAAGATTTTTCAAATTTGCGTACAAGATAACTCAAAAACGGTTCAACCGATCAACTTCTAGTTTCGTGCATATTAAAGTAAACAATTTTCTTCATAGAAAGAGTGGAGCACATTTTGAAAATTGTAACATTATCTCCTTTTTGTAAGTGATAAACTATGAAAAAAAACGGCCGAAAACGGCCTTAAAATTTCAAAATCGCGCCATTCCGTCAATTTTAAATTTTTTTTGAAAGTCGTCCACTCTTTCTGAGACAAATTTATTCTAGTTTATAATAATGTCATCATTATTTGATTTCAGACCAATCTGCGACCCCTAAATTGTACGCAGCTGGGCAATTTTCGAAAAACATGCCTCCGGAGAAGTTGAATAACGGGCGCCATTTTGTTTTTTTTTTTAATAAAAAAATTTTTTCGTACAGATAAATGTACAATAAAAGATAATGCCAAATATCATTTCCCTATGTCTTGTCATTTGCCTTCAAAAAAATCACGAACTTTACCTACTTTTTGACGTTCTAGATGAGAACCTCCCCTTAAGAACGAAAGTTGTAGATATCAAGACCAATATTATGACAAGGTATGATGATATTTGAAATTACTTATTTTTTTCAATCGCTCAGAATATTTTCTATGACCTTAGAATTCAGAGAATTACAAATACCTTTAATCAGACTATCCGAAATATCTTTGAGTATTATTTAAGATTATAAATTTGGAAAATAGTAAAATAAAATTAAACACATTTTTATACATTACTGTCCAAAGCAGGCCGTTTCCACAAGGAAATAGATGAAATCTTTTGGTAACTATAAAAATTCCAAAACTATAAAGAGTCCAAAAGAGTTATTGACCTTTGGTGGTGCCGAACAGACTGCTCTGAGGTTTTCGGGAAACATAACTTCTGAAAGTTTTGAACAGGGAGAGCCGATAAAAAGGCATATCTGATTTACATACAGCAGAGCCAAAGGAACAGACAAAGTTTAGGGTAGAGTGTTAAATCTCTACCCAAATTATCAGGAAAAAAAAGTTTATGGTGCTTTCGAGTGGAGATTATGGTATATCTGCATTGCATAGTGCATCTATAAAAACCTGCATAAAGTCAACATTAGTGGGTGTGAGTGGCATCATTGGACACATATAAAAAAGAGGGAACTAGACAATTTTATTACATTGAAAAAAATTGGGATGTTAAATAGAAGATAGTGGTTCTTTTAATTTCATCTGTAGATTAAGTAGCATGTAACATAAATATATGGTATGACAATATTTTTTATTAATAGATAAAATTTTCTTAATTTCATCTTAAATTTTAAGTGATTTAAGTGATTACGCAATCAAACGATGAATTGGAATGCAGTTTTTTGCTTATGTTCAAGAAAGTGGTGTAACATTTCTAATATATTACTTCAATTCCCCTTATAATTTACCTTTTCTTACTATAAGGAATGTCCTATTAACTGTGCTCGTGATTATGAAAATGGTCTTAATCAAGAATGTAAAAAACATTAATTTATCAGTTTTTTCGTTCTGTATTCTTTAACATGACATTGAGTTGGTTGTTCTTTTACGAGCATGTCATTAGATTTTTTAAATCACTCAAAATTTAAAATCACTTCCAAAAACGAGAAGAAAACCACAATTGATAAAAATTCATTACATACTCAGCAAAATAATTATAAAATGTAATAGCTTTCAAGTATTAAAAATCACATTTCCTTATGAGCTCCACACAAAATTTCACAATTATAAAAAATCTAACTTTACAAGAGTAAATCTTCTATGAAATATTTTTTTATACATATAGTGTAAAAATATTTTTTGATTTGTTCAAACTCAAACCATTAACTAACACGTAACAGAAACTACATAACTTAGACCACATTCATAATCATGGGCACCTGTCTCTTCGAATTTGTGTTCTCTTAAAAGGAACTCTGTTGCTATGCTGCAAAAGAACCCTTCCTTATTTTATCCCCAATATTTTGTTTACCGCATCCCGATTTCCTGGAATTGCCATTCTGGCATAGTCTGCAGATCCAGAGTTATGTTATATTTCATGTAAAAACCCTATTTTTGTAATTTAATACTGAGCATACCTAACTGCCATAATATTTACGGTCTTATAAAGTTATATACACCATAAATAACAATTTTTATACATTCATTTTAATCTCTGAACATTGGATTGACAGAGAGATGTTACAGGTAGCAATTTGTAGTATTGCAAAGAAGATGTCAGCTCCCCTATAAAGGAAAATTCCTTTGTTAAAACTTCCAATCATCTAATGATTGGCTTCGTTTGGCGTATTTCTCTAAATTTCATAGTACAAGTCTCATCATCAAAAGAGAGGAATGTGCTCCCCCGTCCGTGCTGCATCTCGTTCGGTTCAGCGATTGAATGGTAGGAGGAGTATCATTCGAGAAAATCAATTACAAAATTCCTTTGACTCGATGGAGTTTTTCCTCCTTGAGTTGATTCTAAAATAAAAAGAGTCATCGAGGCAGTATATTTTCCCGATTGAAAGTAGATCAATATGTCGTCGACGGAACTTATCGGCCGGTTACATTTAGTTCTAGCCTAGGCCTTTCCCGCTCGTGATGAATTGATACATTCTTTTGGCTGCTGACACCATTGGACCAACAAACAAAAATTAACAGGGACTGAGAAGAAGCCCTGAGAAAATTTATTTCCCTGAATAAATCACAATTTTTACCGTTTCGCCGGAAATATTTGATTAATGGCTTCATTCAGTCTCTGTTGAAGTTTTCTTCCCATTATATATATTATCGCAAGGAATCAGAAGCCAGACGAGATTGAAATAAATGGACCAATAAGAGGAGCTAAACTCCCGATATGCAAAAAAGGTCCGATGATGGGAGTCATTGACCTCTGAAAATTTCAATTTTCGCCTGGCTTGCAAAAAATTCTCGATAAAAAAACGAAATACTATCAAGAGAAACGAGGCTTTTCACCTCAAGGAGCTTACCTGTTTCGCAAAGTCATTAAATGCAGCCGGGGCCGTGGGAAAGATTCCCAAGTAGGAACGGAAGGCTTCTTCGGCGATTTTATCTAGATTTTCCAGGAGGGAGCCTCTCAGGTATTTCTCGGGGGATTCCGGGTCGTATTGCTCGATGTCAATTCCGATTACGAAATACTCACCCTTGTCGAGCAGGCCTTTTTTGCTCAGACTCACCATCAGGCCAATGTGCTCGAAGTAGTGACTTAGGACTAAATAAACTGAAACGAAGAAAGGAAGAAGCTTTGTAAGGATAAATGTCATTTTGCTGTGTGTCAAATTTTATATATTAATGAATTTTGGGGAATATTTAGGTTAAACTTACGTTGTTACGAATGGCACTCACTTCTTTAGCCCTTAGGCGGCATAACTCTGTTTTTCGAACTTAAGACGGCACATAGAGTAAAATCCACCCTAGCAGTTAGCAGTTTAAACTTGAAAAAGTTCAAAAGTACTGACTTTTTAGAAAAAAGTGTAGAGACATATTTTGTAAAAAAAATCATACTCTTTAACATGTAATCAATAAGTTTTTTTTTTTTTTTTAATAAATGAGACTAGAAAATTACATTTCAAGTGCATGTGAAAAAAATTATTGATTTAAGAACACAAGTCAGTATTTTTATGTAGTAAATAAAAAATTATATTTATTTTGCACTCTAAAGTAAGGAGATTTTCAATATTTGTAAAAATCACTTGGGATAGATTATACCCCTGGTGCCGTCTAAAGGATAAATTGAGAAAATTAAAAGTTTGGCAACCTGCATAGAAAAATACTGCCTAATAAACGTACATTCCGAAACATGGTTTAATTTCCCTGTGAATGCAAGGTTAAAGCATTTTTTTACCACGAATAATAGCCAAGTTATGGCCTCTTGAATTTACCCCTTGTGTTGGCAGTTTTTTCAGAGAAATTAATGCACATCGACACGTCGTTTCGGATAATTTTTTGAGACGTTAAATCCATTTCTAGTATATTTTTTTCTAGGGGATACGACAAGCTAAAGTAGGGGACGGGATAAATCAAAAATTACAAAACATAGGTATGTTGCGTTTCACATGTCTCTTGAGACGCCAAAAGATGTTATTTTCTATGTAGGGGTTGACTAAAACTATAACTAAGGGAGGAGTTAGTTGAAAATCATTTAACATGTTGCACTTTATTTCATATCTTGGGATAATAAATGCATTTCTGATGACACTTATTATCTAGAAGTTTTAGTGTGAAAATAAGTAAGAAAGTTATTCGAAAATTCCTAAATTCTAACATGTTCTTCAGATGTTTCTGGGGTCGTGAATCATCCATTTCTGGAATTATTTATTATCTAGGGTGGCACTAATCCAAAATCATTGAAAAAAACCATGTCGCATTTCGTTTCACATGTTTCTCAGGGCTTGGGTACTTCTCGTGGTAAGAATATGCTTTTGTCTTGTATTCACAGGGAAATTAAACTAAGTTATATAATCTTTAATTCGACGTTTATTATGATTTATTTTTCGGTGCTTTTACAGGGGTTGATGGGGGAAAATTGCTGAGTTCTATTCCTAAATTAGAGGGTTTTATTTCGGGATTTTTCTTTAGGGTGCACTTTAGCACGACCCCTCCTGTTTAGAAAACGCCAATTTTCAGCTCTGAAAAAATGTCGCGTTTTTGAATTTGCACAATATATTTAGGAAATCAAAAAACTGGTCAAGAGCGAGTCGGGCTCGCGCAATCCGAATTCTGTAAAACATTTTATTTTTCAACAACTATGAGACTGAAGAAAAAAACGACAGTTTTTGCTTTTACCAACCCAGAAGAATTTTCTGTGTGTTCTACGTATAGTACATTTTGTTTATCACTATTTTTAATAAACTTCATAAATAAGGAAGGTCCTGAATTCATCGCACAAGTTTTTATTATTTGCACCTATTACTCAGGAACGGCGGGATGTTTCTTGAGGCGCCAAAATATGTTATTTTCTATGTAGGGGTTGACTAAGAGTATAACTAAGGGAGGGGTTAGTTGAAAATCATTTAGCATGTCGCACATTATTTCATATCTTGGGAAAATAATTGCATTTCTGATAACATTTATTATCTAGAAGTTTGGGTGTGAAAATAAGTAAGAAAGTTATTCGAAAATTCCTAAATTCTAACATGTTCTTCAGATGTTTCTGGGGTCGTGAATCATCCATTTCTGGAATTATTTATTATCTAGGGTGGGACTAATCCAAAATCATTGAAAAAAACCATGTCGCATTTCGTTTCACATGTTTCTCAGGGCTTGGGTACTTCTCGTGGTAAGAATATGCTTTTGTCTTGTATTCACAGGGAAATTCAACTAAGTTATACAATCTTTAATTCGACGTTTATTATGATTTATTTTTCGGTGCTTTTACAGGGGTTGGTGGATGAAAATTCCTGAGTTCTATTCCTAGACTACAGGGTTTTATTTCGGGATGACCTTTTGGTTTTTTCTTTAGAGTGCACTTTAGCACGACGCCTCTTGTTTAGAAAACGCCAGTTTTCAGCTCTGAAAAATTGTCGCGTTTTTTAATTTGCACAATATATTTAAGAAATCAAAAAACCGGTCAAGAGCGAGTCGGGCTCGTGCAATCAGAATTCCGTAAAACATTTGATGGTTCAACAACCTTGAGACTGAAGAAAAAAACGACAGTTTTAGCTTTTACCAACCCAGAAGAATTTTCTGTGTGTTCTACGTATAGTACATTTTGTTTATCACTATTTTTAATAAACTTCATAAATAAGGAAGGTCCTGAATTCATTGCACAAGTTTTTATTATTTGCACCTATTACTCAGGAACGGCGGGACCAATTTTCATAAAATTTATAATATTTGATAGAAATTTGGAAGATAAGTAAAATAAATTGTTACGGATATTATGATAATTTGTTATACAATACGTGATGGATTCTGATCCGCTGATTTAAAACTTAGAGCCCAATTAAATCAACAATTAAAGATAGCGTAACCAATTTGGTGGTCTTTTTTAAAGAAAAGTGAATTACTCAAATAGATCTAGGCCGATTTTCATTAGTAAAAATTAATCCGTGATTTGTACTTTCAAATTTTAGAATATGTAAGGTATATGGTGGGGTTAAATCCTGTTCGAAAAACTAGTTTCATGGTTCATCTAACTATTTTTGGTTTTGATTTTCACATAACGATATGACGGAATTAGCTCAGACAACGAGGCCTATTGTACATCTAACAAGAAGCTTAGTCGATCAGAGTTTTGTAATTAAAAAAGCCCAGCCCAAAGGATTCTACACTAACAAGGAAACGTTCTCAGGTGTGTCTCACCGATTTTGATGAAATTGAAATATGTTATAGAGTATCGAAAAATAAGAGACACGTATTTTTTTTATGTGCGGATACGCATACTTCGGGGGTGAAAACCACCCCTAAAATTTACCCCCAAAAACAGTTTTTCCTAAATATTTCAAGTTCTAATGAATTTTTTCGAATGAAACAAAATGGAAATGATGTCTTATAAATATATTAACCTTTTGTAAGTAATCCGGTTCCCGGGGGTGGCAACCTTTATTTTTTATTGCAGAAAAACGATTTTTTGTTTAATATTTTTGCGTCACAAAAATACCAGTTTTAGTTAAAAATCATTGAAAAATATTTTTTTACATACGATTTTGAAAAATAAAGTTGACCTGTTTTTGCGTTTTCGTAAAAAAAGCTCCTCAAGGGGGTAAACAACCCCTAGCACTAATACGTAAAAGATGTATATTCTTTCAGACATCAGTTTTTTCGTGAAAACCAGTATTAAGGGTTTTTGGAGTCGCTGATTACGAATCTGATGTTATATTTAAAAAATTCAAAATGGCGGATCCAACATGGCGGACAAACTTTTGAAAAATACACCAATTTTTATTTAAAAAAGACAATAAATAAAAGTACCCCCCTAAATGTGCGTATCCGCAGATAAAAAAAAATACATGTCTCTTATTTTTCGATAATCTTTAACATATTTCAATTTTATCAAAATCAGTGAGACACACCTGAGAACGTTTCCTTGTAAGAGAAAAATGTTCTAAAACTAGAAATGATTAAGATTATATTGAAGTTGTAAATTGCTCTTATAGAAAAACACTAATAAACAATACAAATCAAAATAAATGACAACTAACAAAAATATCTTAAAATCATATTAGAAAGTCCTTTTTAAATATAAGAAAGTTTTATATTCTTCCAGCTCTGCTTTTGCCTTTGTGTAGAAGCAACGATTATATGTACATGTTGAAACAAATATTGACCGCGTTAAGTTATGGTAGCCTATGTAATGTGAATTAAAAGTTAAGATTACATGATTTTTGTTCACAAATTAAAAAATGTGCTATTTATTTTAACAATTCTATAGAAAAAATTGACATTAAAATAATTAGATGAACAACTAGATGCTTGTCCATCATGATTGAAACAGAAACTTCATACCTGATTATTCAACAACGTGTTCTTGTTAAATCACCTATGTAGAATATTGCAACCCAATATGTTACTATGTAGTTGTTTAAATTCAGTAAGAAAATTTAAATGATAAGCCTTTGAAGGTTACATACTTACATAAACATATAATGAAGCGGAAACTTTAATAAACATGTTTTCTAATACCAGAGGAAATTTTTAAAACAAAAATATTTTTCCTTAAAAACTAAAAGATTATTCCCATCAATCTCTACCAACAATTTTGCAACCAATTTTCTCGCGAATAGTTCTTTCAATAGCCACTTCTTATTTTATTGACCGAAAACCTAATTTCGCAGAATCTTTTAATCGACTTACTTCTTAAAAAATTCTGTTATTGAGTCAGAGAGATCAAAATTTGTTTTCGCGTCTACATCTAATGGAAAGGAAAAAGGCATGTCAGCAAAGGGCAAAGGCATAGTTTGACAAGTATCTCATCATGCTCATAAGATATGTACATAATCTGCATACAATGAGCACAAGGCAGGAATAACAAAAAGAATTGCCGAGAACATATTCAACCAAAGACGGACAAGGAATTACGATGATTTCTTTTTTTACGATTCTAACAATCTCGATGGAATCCCATAAATCAGAGTTAGAGTTGAGTTAAGCTAATTCGCCGCAAGTCGACTTACTTCTAGTGTTTGTGTATGTCCTCTCGACAATATCGTCAAAAGGATTCGCCATAAATCCATGATGATAAATAGTTTTCCAGGTCATGGTATCACGCACAGTAACGCCCGACGACTTCAGCACTTCGGCGATGGTGTCCGCCACAGGACCGTACTCGTCATCAAGCGTGTCCAGATAGAGGAATGAGACCTGGAATTGAAGAACAATTTATTGAATTAAATTGATTTCGAAATTCCTTGCAATTTTCTATCTCTCACCTGGGTCCAGTTAAAGGCAAGCAGTAGCGACACAACCGATTTCGAGATTTGGGTATCAGGCGGCCTCGTCCTGGCGAAAGTGGGAAAGTCCTTCTTGTTGGACGTATCCCGGTGGGTGCAGAACTGTTTTCGTTTTGTTTTTTTTAATGAAATGAAAAGTTTTTCGCAAAGATGTTACACTTACATAGGAAATCATTGGTAAATTAAATGCGGCTGCCATCCGGCCTTCGTGAACACATGTTTCCTGAGGTCCTATGTATCCTGCTATTTGCTTAGTCCAAAGGGCTGCTGTTTGCCGTATGCTCGAAACTTCCTCACCATAAGTTTCAGCGATTATGAAGGAGAGGGAGTGGCCGAGATCCTTCAACTTTCCCGAATTCACTTTAGACAATGCAAATGAGATGGCACCAGATATTGTCAGTCCTATGAGGGTGGGTAGACATGGTGAACTTTTTTAAACTTTGAACTATACGCAACATATGCTTCTGTATTCAAAAGGAGACTATCAGGCTTCGTATAGAAAAATTAAAGGATTTTTAGAATTAACTTTTTTACGGGAAAAACTCTAAACTTGGGTTGGAATTAAGAAAAAATTATAAGTTATAAGATATTAAAATGTGATCAAATCCAGAAGAATTTGGTTCCAGAAAAAGTTTTCGAAATTGACAAATTTTTACTTCCAGAAGAACTTAATCGTACTCAAAAAAATGACAAATTCTTATTGTACTACTCTAAAAATGTAAAGTGGTTTTTCCGTACGGCGTCTGTCTATGTACGTTGAATTTTCTTCTGTACTCGACTACTTTTGTAGAAATGCATTTAAACTTTTTTCTAAATATTCATATCAATTTCTAACTGGACAATTTTCGTAAGAATAAGTACATGGAGGTTCTCGGAGTCACTGATTTCAAATCTGCTGTGGAAATTAATGTCTTCAATATGGCCGTATGTCAAATTTTAAACCTTATGCTATTTTCGTGAAAATGGGTACATAGGAGTTCCCAAGATAGTAGATTGTGGTAGTGTTTCCATGTTAAGATTTATTTAATTATTACTATTTGTCTATATCGTTTTTTGTTTTTTGCAATTTCGTTTCTCAAAAAGTAAAAGGGCTCTTTAATTAGGGGACAGTGGGGCAAAACGAGGTAGTTAATGTTTGGATACCAATAAAACTTACAACTTATAAGATGACAGTATATTTCGTTTTAACGAATTATTTATTTATTTATACAAAATTCATCAAAATCTGACTACTATATTATAAAAAATAAAAACTGAGACTTTTATCTATAGTAAGATTATGGAAACAATTAATTATTAGAATTACATGATGCGAGGAAGTCTATATTTGAGTAGTTCTCATTAAATAGATGTGACATTGATGAAACAGATCAGAGAAACCGTAGTTAGCAAAATTTATAAATTCTATCGCAACGCGGAGACCAAACTGGGCTGGTGAATTCTAGAATAGACCTAGCAAATAAACAAAAAAGGAGTTCCGTGATGCAAGGGTCGTTGAATTCTTTTGATCAACGTTAAACGAAACCAAGGATGGAAACATGGTCATCGAAGGAGAACCAAGAGATAAGCCACACTCCTAAGTCTTTATTTTTGTCAAGACTATATAGAGAGCGATCATTTAAAGTATAGTTAGAGGAAATTACATATTTTTGAAAAAGACATCGTGGTGCACTTGCTAATATTAAGAGACAGCCGATTAATAGAACACCAGTTAAGCATATAAGTCAGAATTGAGAAGAACACAATCAGGCTCATTGGAAATTATGCGAAAAATATTTGCGTCGTGCGCATCACAAAGAATTTTTGAGTGATTTAACAGCAGGCTAACATCATTAATGTAAATAATAAAGAGTAAAGATCCCAGTTGGCTACCTTGAGGAACTCCAGAAGTATAGTATCGTGAATACATTCAGATAAAATTTCATGAAAAGCAACATGCTGTATGCGATTAGTCAAGTATAATGCAAGGCAAGCGAAATATAAAGGCGGGAATCAGAAAATAAATAATTTATAAATGAGAATCTTGTGGTTTATTTCTGTCGAAGTCCTTGCTAAAGTCGATGAAGACACAGTAGACTTGTTTACCGGCTTCAATAGCCGGAATGTAATACGAACAGAACTTTAAAAGATTTGTAGTTGTAGACTTTCCTTTTAGAAAATGCTTTTGGAGGGATCCCAAGAAGGGCTTATAATGAAAACTAAGGACATCAAAAATTCAGGCTTCGAAGAGTTAGAAAAAGGTCTGTAATTCTTAATGTCACATTTGGCTCCAAAGCTTCGTCAATTACAAGACCTTTGGAAAAAAGGGAAGTCGGTTGGAGCTTCGTCAAGTGAATAAAATCTTTAAAAATAATATTACAGTTGTCGTCAAAAATTCAGCTTTTAAGAACACGCCAAAAACATTAAGCATAATTGATCTGAGGATCAAAAAAAGAAGTAATAATTAATTATATTTGAATTAAATCAAACAAAAAAATGTACTGTTGTCTTACCTTGCCTTGGTGAGGTAAGATGGTATAGTTAATTTATAAATTAATTTCTTTAAAATATTTCAATTATAAATAAGACTAATGAGATAATTTACTGCAGAATTATTAGGAATTTCGAAATTCGGACAAAATTAGGATACTTCATTTTACGTCACTATCCCATCTTGCTTCAATCTCCCCTATAATGGGACCCTCAAAATACAATATACTTTAGGGGCTACTAATTATTTTTTCCAATGGTATTGGTACCTGATTAATATTTTATGTTTTTTCCCCCTTTCTAGATTTCATTATTCTGAATTTTATGCCCAGCCCTTGACTTTCTGCTATTAATTACAAGACCCTTCTTAATTTATTCGTTTTTCAAGCAAAAAACTCGACACCAGCTGTTTTTGGCGTGTCCTGATGAAAGGTGCATTTATTCCTCGAATCTACCTACCGCAAAAAATTGGGGTAACCAATATAATAAAAAGAAAAATCATGTTACGTCAAGTCTACTTCTTATTTAATTTAATTGATTTATTCTATCTACAGAATACAATTTTTACAGACTATTGAAATGATCTTTAACTCAATATAGGGGTTGTCTAAGCTGGCAACTTCAAGCAATATTGTTCAAAATTATGAATTCGTTAAATTGAACACGATTCATCGATCATTAAACATAACCTCCAAATTCTCTATTTTCGTTGATTACTGTTATTAATACCATAGGAATTCTTTATAGTTTTTGCAAATGGTGTCTCCTGTCAGAGGACACTATTTGGACGATATCATCTTCAGTACTTAATGGAACAAACTTCAACGACCTAAGTAAGTTATAGCTATATAAAATTGGGTCATTGCTTTTGCACCACCTCCGTAAACTCACCTGGTCGCTGATAGTCAAAATTGCCAGGTCTCCTCTGCGAGCCGGTGAGGTATCCTAGCGTGAATATTTCCGCATTGGCCCTCGATTTCGTGTGGAACAGAAGCAGCAGCAGAATTTTCAAGTTGAGCAGCAGACGTAATTGGAGGAATCCCTTCATAACGTCCTGTCGCAGTCAGCGGGAAGCTCAAAGCAATTAATTTCAAGGCGTGTGGCATGTGGCAGTAATTAGAAATGGTCCGCGTCAACATCGTGCAACACGTCCACAACTGACTCCTGTTCGAGCTGGTGGCGCTTGTGTTGCATTGTTTCGCTCCTTCGTCCAGGCAATTTTCTTATTCCGGTGCTGTTGAAATGCAGTTTGTTGTCAGTTTATTCGTTTCTAACATTCTCTTCTGCGAGTATCTACGAAACTGTCCAAGCTGTTTCTGTTAGCAGGATGCTCATAAATTCTCTCCACTTTGTCAAGCAGCAAGTTTTGCATATTTCCGACACGATGGAAATTAATTTTGGTCCATTTACTATTCCGTTGGGAAATTTCGTTTTCCTATCTCGCAAGTGCTTACAGCAGCTGAGGAAGTCAACGTCGTTCGTTCGTTCGTTCAGATCCTTTTGGCAACGTATTTACAACCTGCAAAAGATGATTTCGTTATTTTTCGCTACAGTCGAACTACACGCTCCATAAATTGCATTTAATTAAATGTTCTATGGCAATTCGTTGAACAGATTTGTGCAAATTGCAAAACTTTTGACTATAAATGGGTGTATTTTACTGAATGTAGAACGTTGTAAACAACGCTTAATACGCTCTACCTACTTGGCTTGGAGAAATTTGATAAGATTTACGAGTACTTAGTAGGTATGTTTTGCACCGTACACCATAAAGATATATTATAAAGAAAAGAAAATTGGAAAAAGCGCACTATTAATTATATTCTTATTTATAACAGGTCCCCTATTTTGCAAACATCATCGATGTTTTACTCCCAATTTCTCAAATTTATACTAAAGAAAATATAAATCGTAAACCCATACTAAAAAAATAAGTTTAGAAAATTGGAACCCGAGTACGGAAAAAAATAAATATAATTAAGGAAAAAAAAGTTCAGAAACCTTTAACCCAACAAGGAATACACAAATAAAATAAACTAAAAAATAAGAAACAAGTTCCTTCTGCCACTTTCACATTAATAACGTTATAATTCAACTCAAATAACGTGGTCGATACGATAGCAAAAAAAAATTTCAGACTTTCCCAATTTTTGGACGTAACATCCGTATCATTGACTTAGTTCATATAAAGCCTGCGTCACCCGGACCATAAGAAAGAATCGGTTGACACCTCATTCATCAAAATCGGCTCAGTAGTTTAGGCGCTACCGTGGAACATACTTAAATACAAACATACACACATGCATACATATATAGACTGCTAAAATCACAATCCTTCCTTTTGGCTTTACCGCAGTCGGGTAAAAAATACATAACACGCATTGCTTGAATATTTCATCTGTTAATATACAGAATGGTTCATTGAAATAACATCACATTTTTTCTTTGACTACTACTGCTATTTATAAAGGGTGTCCCAAAATAAAGCTTTCATTTTATTTGTTTAATAAAACACACATTTCAATTGAACAGTCAAAATGTTTTTATTTCAACGTAGAATATGTAGGTTACGTGTGGAACACTATTCGAAGTAGTGAATTTCGGTAATGAATTTTCGAACAATGCATAGAGATCGATTGTGAAATGCTGCATGATTTAACCTCAAAGCTAGCTGATGACAATTACGAAATGTCAGCGTTTGATATTTTACACAACGAAAATAATTCCAAATTCAAAATGTAAGTCGGTACATGACTTTCATCAACATGCTAATGATAACTAATGATAGCTTATTTATAGAAAGAACTCATTATTCAGAGACACCCTGTATAAACCGATTATGAGAAGATTTTGTAACCCAAAACTAAAAAAAGTTACTACATTTTTTGTTGTGGTTATATTATTTCAAGGTTGACAGTAGTTTCGTTATAAAAGCAATCATATTATGCATTGAAATCAACGAAGGAATATTTTGAAGTAAATATAAACATTATAATAGTTGAATCAAAAGATCTATATAGTTAATTTTACTACGAAATGTATTGTTCAAAAATGCCAATACTTTTTATTCAAAAATAAACATACTTAATAACGAAAATAAAGCATTTTGTTTTGAATCCGCTGTTTAAAAATTGTTTTTTTATCAAATTAACGATGGAAATTGTTGACTCCAATGTTTAATGCGAAACGGAGTTAAATTAATAATTTTGGGCATTGACGTGAAATCATATTTGGAAATTATTGATTTAATGTTGTTTCTTTTGTGTTCACAACGTTTTTTCTCTTACAATCAGTATAAGCTATGAATTCATCATTAAAACCAAACATTTTCATTACAAAAAGACATCACATCCTTAAAATAAACAAAACATCCTCTAAAAAAATATTTCTATAATTGACGAAAAACTAGAGGCATCGAATCAGAATTAGAGATTTATATAGGCTATGAGCGAAATTTAGAATTTCGAGCGTACTCAATTTCAAAATTATCTCATTGTAGGCCAATATCAATAGGATTTTTAGATTATGAGTTCGAAAACAAAACGCCCATGTACACCTTTTAATTGGGAGAAATCTTGAATTGAACAGTTGAACACTTTTGAGTGAAATTAAGTAAAAGATTACAAATATAAACAAAATAACTTTACAAAACACTTTTTACAATTGTTAGGGTCACCAATTACAGTCCATATTTTCTTTCTATCCGTTGCGTTTACACCTTTTTAATTATTTTAAGTAATTCAATTCCCAAATTTTGTTTAGCTAGCATAACGAGCAGTTAAGTCTATGTTTAACGAATGCTGCCCTATTCTCCCACTCCAAAGGCCTCTTTTTCATTTGTTTAGGTTTAGGCAATGTGTGAATAAACAAAATTAACCAGTGCTTATGGAATGTAACGAGGACAAGTACAACATAGTCCTTAAAGTTTAAAGTTATCCAAATAATATCTTCTTGTGCGAATACTTCCCGTTCCCCTCTGTTAGCTTTGAAAGCATTATCCCGGGGTTTACTATTCGTAGTCCTACAACCCTTGGCAGGACGATAAGAGAAAAAGTTTTAATTCAATTATGGCTTGATATAAAAAATCTTTGTTACGTCGCACTTGAGCCCTTCTTCATCCTTCTACTTCACGCTAGTCGCTGGCTTTTTAAAGCTCTATGCTCACAGGGTTTCATCAAAATAAAACTTAAGACAAAGCCGCAATTTTACAATTGTAAAAGAACTGGCTGATTGTTTTTGACTTTGTTGCATCGCCTTCTGCCAGGATAGGAAATGTTCCATTGTGAGTTTTATGGAAAGAAAATACGAAATGACAAACTCAGAATGGCCATGGTTAATTATGGACCTAATTAGAAAATTCGCTCAGCTACATGATGAATGATTACCATCATTAGGACGTCTTTTTTAGCTGTCTTGGTCAGAAAACGAAGGGGCTCAGTTCCTTGACCCCAAACAGCCATTTGTTTTTTGAATAAGGACAGCTCCAATAAATCCATTTAGGCCCGACGCCACATTAATCTTGCTGAAATCTATCCTTAATCACTTTAGAAATTCTTGGGAATTTTAAAAGAGCCCCCGTAGACCACATCCCTTAACTGCCTAATGTCTGAGCTGGATTTAAACCCTCCTCACAGCCCTCAGATGCTTTTTCTTCGCGACAGTCTGGCGAAATTTACTTTTCCAATCGCATAAAACAACCTTTTATGTCGACACAATATAATTATAGAACTTCATCCATTTCAGAAAATAAATGGAAATTATGTGAGAAACCACATGACGACTACGAATTTTATTATTGTCGTCCAGGTTCAGGTTCTTGGTTCATAAAGGAAAAACAATCACTAAGTGAGGGTTATGGTTTATTTCTATAGATTTTCTCGGACATTCCCTCTTGCGAAGCTTAATATCTGGACAGCTTGTTAATACTCTTAGAAGGATGAATTATGTCTGAAATTATTTTCGTGGTTCACTTCATTTAGAATTGGTTTGGGGATACAAATTTGGGATTTTCTATGGTAAAGACTAAAATATTATTAGACTTCTTGTTAATATAGCTTTCTTGCGAAATCGCAAAAAAAAGGGGGTATGGTATTTTTTTGCATTTTTTTTTTGTTTTTGTATCTGAAAGTACAACTCGTCAAGAATATCCAGTCAGGTCGATTGGAGGCAAAACTACCGGAGATACAGTGCCTCGAATATCCCGTAGTAGCGAACAACTCAATGCGCTATTAAAACTTTAAACGCGTTTTTCTTCTACTTCGATTGGTCAAAGTCTGTGGACACTGTAACTCAAAATCTACTTGACCGATCTTCTTCAAATTTGACACATTCGTTAAGTATATAAAATATGAAGTAGTGACGTTGAGATATTTTTTTTTCGCATTATAATTAGTTTTACTATGACAAATAGGCTGATTTTTACCGGCTTTTACTCTTAAAATTCGGTTTTTTGACTTTAAAATTATGCCAAAAATTGAAAAATTGTAAAAAAAAAAGTTCGACGTAATTACTTAGAGAAACTCATAAACTAACCAACTATATTAGATTTTTTGATTTCAGATAATCCAGTAATGAGTTCTGATGTCCACCGCAAACTGATTTTTTTTTTTAAGAGTATCCGAAAATTTGCTCTCAATGTCTTATTCCTTAATATTTTAGGCTAAAAATTTAAATTAATATTATTGAAATGATACTTTATTATGAGTACAATTTACAAATAAATACACCTTACCATATGCCCAAAAGCGAATTAACCCAATTAACCCCCCCTTAACGAATACATTTTAAGATGAATTGAGAAAAGTTGCAAATTTTAAACATTTATACTTGTATCTATAGTACATACCAGACTAAATTAATTCACGTACTATTTAATTTGGAACAACCGCTTTCAACTCTTAAAGATTACATCAACAACATTACAGATAAAATATATCTGCCAACTCACAGAGAAACCGTATATTTTAATTCTTAACTCCTATTTTAAGATGTTTATTTTTACTTTAAACGTATATTTTACTTTTCTTAATTAGAGTTCCATACCTCTAAAGGTAACAAAATGGAACACTTATGGGATCACTCGTGTGTCTGTCTCTCTATCACAGCAGATTTTTCCACATATTTTGCACTTTTTAGCACTTTTAAATACTCATATGTATAAGAATTCTCTCTCCAGAGAAGGAAGCTAGGCTTAAAAGCTCCAACTTAGCCTTATATCGGGGGAAGATTATAGAGAACTCAACACGGTAAGTTTCGGAGAGTAGGTAGATAGATAGTAAAGTTTCGTAGTGAGGCGTCCAAACTACGTACCCATACGCTAAAATCGGACGGACAAAAGCGTAAAACTAGGTTTTAAGGAGATAAAGATCGGCAAAGACCCTAGAGCAACCACTTAACGACACCAAAGTCTAGATAATGTCTTATTATAGGTATGTACGTATTACACTCCTATCTTTTTCACCCTGTGACCTCGTTCCTTGTAGAAAAAACCTTGAAATATAAAAAATTGTAAAGATCGAGGAAGAGATCGAAGGGCTTAGTTTGGTTCTACCTACTATATATATGAATTGCGTAAGCTTCCGCTCTAGATGAAGCTAGCCTTTACTACCCTGCCGAGGAATGTGGAAGTGCCGACACACAACCTACTTGGACAGAGCGTCTATGTGTCAATCAACAGGTGATCAATATTCAGTCCCGTGATGCATACAAATCAGCTGAGATTTACCTACTGGCTAGTCTAGAAGAGCACTAGCGGGCGAAAGACATAGACCTCGTAAATTGTCCAAAACTCGGACAGTTCGACAATTTCAAGTGGTATCGGAGTGATATTTGCCGAACGCTCCTGCGGAGTCGTCCAGAAAAAGCCAGCAAGCGCCAGAATTTGCACATGCCGGGTGATTTGTATTCAAAGGTGAGTTGCTTTGCATACAATCGCTCGGTGGATTGCTCCGACTTATCTGCCATCAACATGAAATTACCTCGACGGCGATTGCTTGTTTTATTGCCTATCGACTTCTGGCGGGGGCGGTCGGGCGGCTTTTTCGCATGGAAGTTATCACCTTTTCATTCGGCTTTATTTTCGGAATTGTGCGCTTCGCGCTTTTTTTTATTGCTCACTTGAACTGCTTTTGGGACCCGCATTCGGCGAGGCAATCTGTTCCTTACTCCCTGGCGCCCTATTTTGATGGCGAATAAGTTCTCATTGAATTTTCATTGCAATGGTTTCGGGGTTGTTCCTATCAATATAGAGGTGGTTTTGCAATTTAGGACTGATAAGAGGGCCTTTTCGACAATTGTTTGTACTCAATTCAGTTCACGTGCTCCTTGGTCCCCTTTCCACACTATTGCTTAAATGTGCTTAAATGTGCTTCGAACTGTCTCCACATTTTAAATTGACTCACCAATTTTAAATTAGATACCTAGATATATTTTAAGCACGAGTGACATTTTTTTTATTTAAACAATTTTTAAAGTTTATGAGTGTGTTTTATGGATACAAATTTACGATGACCGACAAAAACGCTTCGTTGATTTCTTTGACAAAATTAAGGCTAATTCGTAAACTTTTCGCTTTCGAAGCAAAAGTTACATTAAATATGTTCCAAGAATTTTGTTAAATGTCTTTGCGGAACTTAATTTATGTGCTGGCTTATTGCTAAAATGAAATAGTCCTTTTTCGTATATTTCATGTACTTAAATACTTTAAAATAAATATTTAAAAACTTCGTTAATATTTTGAAAACGGAATTGGTTCCTTCCCTTGTATAGTAAAATTCATTGATAAAATTTAGATTTAGATTGTAGATTAGACGATTTATCTGAAGAAATTTCGTGAGGTATTACTAACCTTGGCTTTTGGAGTTAAAGCCCAATTACAATGACCGGATCTGAACGCAAGAGAACCGGATTGAAATATCAAATTGGTTTCCTCAATAAACGTTTTCTACCTCAGCGATTACAGACGTGGCCAAAACATTACGATCACTAAAGAAAAATCGAATTTTCGTTATAAAATCATTTATTACTTAAAGTAAGGATGTTATTATTAATTTTTAATACTTTGTACATTTTCCTTTGGCTTCTATTAAACTATTTATTCTATCAGTCATGCCTCTTATTAGCGAAGGGCACATATTTTTTATGTCGGAGTCCTCATTCCATATGTTGATGATGTTTTCTATCAATTGGTTCTTTGTCGTTATTTTCCTTTTTGATAATTTGTGTTTCAAAATGCTCCATAAATTTTCTATTGGATTCATGTCGGGGCTATTACCAGGCCATGGGAGAACGTTGACTCCCCTCTCCTGTAGAAAATCCGTGACTGCCTTGGCTTTATGGCAAGGGGCTCCATCATGCATGAATTTTCCACCACCTTCAGGAAACCACTCGTTAAGCCGAGGAAGCATTTGTGTTTCCAGTACTCTTAAATATTGCTGATGTCGTATTGTTCCTTCCACGATGTAAATTTGTCCTGGACCCTGTGATGAGATGATGCTCCAGACCATTACTTGTTGCGGATGCCCTACGGTTTGCTGAACGCATTCTTGATTAAAGGCTTCACCCGTGCGCCGTCTTACATATTGACCACTCTTTTCCTCAACTTGGAATATTGATTCATCACTGAAGCATACCTGCAACAAAAACACATAATTTTAGCAACTCATAATTGTTCAAAAATAAAACTACAGCAAGAAATATTCGATTTAAAATTTTAGTAAGCCTACGCCAAATTGTAAAATTTCCAATATCATGAAAAATTATAACGTTGGTACCACATACATTTTCCCAATCTTCAGCAGACCAATGCCTTAGTTGTTTTGCCCAAGATAGGCGTTTCGCGACCATCGTAGGGGTTAGTTTAGGCTTTTTTCGAGGGCGTCGGGCATTCAGTCCTTCTGCTTGCAATTTTCGTCGAACTGTTCTGGCCGAAACTTCCACTCCTTCTTCGCTTAAACGCGCCGCCAACTCAGTACTTGTAGCCCTTCTGTTAGCTAGCGATGCGCGGACGAGCTGCCTCGTATCTCTTGGTGAAAATTTGGATTTCCTCCCGGTTTTCTTCCTTGAACTGGTTGGTTCCGCCAATTCATCCTGCGGGGTCTTAATGATTTTGCTCACCGTGGATTGAGCAACCTTTACAATTCTGCCAATTTCTCGCTGGGAATATTTTTTTCGTTGTACAGCGATTTAATCAACTTAATTTTTTCGCTCGAAATATCACCTTTGCGACCCATATCTGAAATTTTTCGAAACAGTTACAAAATAGCCAAAATATTTTTTTTTATTAAAGATTAAAAAAAATATAGAAGAAGGATACTTTGTGAATATCCTTTATATTAATTACTTTCTTAATCTTAGTTGAATGAAATATACTTACCAACTTTTCTAATTCAATTTCCTGAGAAAAATCACAAATCAAGTACTGATTCTAATTCTCTATAGATCACAATTTTAGGTACTCACTTACTTTCAACGTTAACACTGACCGCAAAACCGACTGTATTGAAATGATTTTTTTATGGATACTAGCTAAGGGTGTGAGAAGTACAACGAAAGAAATCCCGGTGTGCAAAAGTGGGAATTCCCGGTTTCCAGGAATTAATATCCGGGAATTCCGTAAATTCTTAAGTGATCGTAATGTTTTGGCCACGTCTGTACATTGAACAAGCGGATTCGATGGGAACTACGTCAAACTTAAAGTAAAGAAAATCTGCCTTTTTCTTCTACTTTTCAATTTTTCATGTTTTGCTAAAGCTGTACACATGTAACACAACATTAGAAACATTGAAAATGCTTTTCTTTTCCGATTTATATCCATTTCTACTTTTCGCACTTTAGAGATTTAAGCAAACTACTTTGACATTTTAACCCGAACAGATACGTCATTGAAATCAGTGTTTTTTTCCTATCCGTTTCCCTGCGTACTTTAACATTTCTATCCGTTCAGATCCGGTCATTGTAATTGAGCCTTTATGTATCCATTGCAGTCGTTCATTATTTAGAGAACGAAAAAGAGGCAAGGCACCATAATTGAAGACCGAAAAAATTCCAAAATATTTTTCTGGATTCCAAAGTTTTATTTCAAATAAGTAAAATATATTTAATAAAAATAACACAAGTTTAATATTTTATTGTTTTTTCATTAATTATTTGAGTTTTTTTATTTGTTGTGTCCTTGTATTTTATGTAAAAAAATCGGTTGTCATAAAACAACTATGAAAATATAATATGTGACACTCGACACAAAAGTACATTAGGGAATACAACAAGGGTTAAACACATCTTCTGTATATATAAAAAGTTAGATGTTGCTATTAGAATTAGAAGACCAATTCTCAAATTAAAAAAATTCCAAAAAGGCACTCGAAATTTAAGTCACCGAGGATGGTTTTGATAGAATCGAATGAGACCTAAGAAAACAACATTCTGGTCGGCATGATAGGCAGAAGTTCAATCGATGCATTCTTCATCCATTAACCTTCAATCACAGTCTTTTTTCCATTTGAATGCAATCAGTTGCTATGAAATGGTCTTCCAATCTATTTTTGAAGTTTTATTTGTTACCATTTTTATGTTTTGTAGCACCATGTCTAATATATCGAATAATTGAACAATTTAGTTTCCTGAAAAAATGTTTCCCACGCGGATATGAGAAATTGTTTCGGAAGTTCTTCCCCGAGCACTTGATCACCAAAATTTTTTTATTTCCAGAGAGGAACACTCAAGTACTATTCAAGGACACAATAAAGTACTATTCTGTTTAGTTTGGAAAAGAACTGATTATTTATATTCGCTACAAATCAATTTGAAATAGCAAAATATCACAAAGCAAACTCAAGTCATGGTACCAACACGAACGATAGGTAAGCTTCTATTTGTGTCCCTTCTCTTTCCCTCTTATGTGTAAACAATCTGTCCTTTAGAGGGAAAATCCCTTACTCGTGCACACGAATTTTACACGACGTACTCTATAATCTAAGGCTTAGAATACACATTTTGTAATCTTCGTAATCGAGCAAAAATTTTCCTTTAACTTGAATCTTTGAGCAGCAAAACGATCCAAAACACATATTGCTTAGTTCTCAACCAATCCAATTCAGGGCAAATCGTAAAATATATGAAAGGTTTCTAGAAATTGGTATAAACATACATAATTCTTTAAAAGAACTGTATTTGAACTCCAATTAAACCGATTAATTGTTATTATTTAATATGGTTTCTTAAAGTCTAACCTTTATTTAATTTTATTATATTTTAATTTGTAGCTAGCGAAAAAAACCATTTTTCCAAATAAAAAATCATTGGTTGAATTGGCAAAATCGCTGTTGTTGTTATTTTAAGCAAGATTATAATACCACTTTCATAAAAAAATAATTCTTGGTTACGTTCCGAAAATTCTTTTCTGTAAAAGTGGAATTATTGGATCCAAACAAAATCGTGCAATTTTCAAAAGTAGTTCAAAGTCTTGTTGACAATTTCATGAAGTTTTCCACTTTTTATGTGCAAATATTTCTAGGTCTACTAAATGTCGGCTGCTGAAAGTATCAAATCCGAATGGAGTACGTGAACGCCTCACATCCACGGACCTCTTTTGGTACTTTGGCATCGTTCACTTTTCGATAAATAATTCATGAAAGCGCCACAATACCGCCAGCCAACTGTTATCACTGAACAATCATAAATTCATGTGACGACGCACTCACGCACACTGCGCGCCAATTTAATGAAACAATTGCGCAACCACCCCCTTTGGGCTTTTCTCTTCGGTGACGCTGTGCTCGGTGCATCTAAAAAGCACTGTGGCTGACTTTACTGCTGCTTTTGTGGGCAATTTCAAAAGTACTTGGCGCTTTTCAGAGACACAATTTTAAAAAACAAAAGGAACAAGTGGACATTGAGTGATATGCTTTGACTTCGCTGGATGCAATTTATATCTTTTGCAAGATGTTTATGGCGTGTCATTTCCATTTTTATTTTGTTTTAATCTGTGAGCAGCTCGACGCTGAATAAAAAATAATAAATTGCCCGTGATTAAGTGGGGATTTACCTACGATTTGTATCGGTTTCGTATTCATAAAAACATCATAAAGAATCGTACAGGGCCTGGTTATTCCCGGTTCGGTTATCGTATAAATAAAAACACTTTTTTCCGGAAATAAACACAATAGCAGGCGCGGATCCAAGGGAGGGGTCACGGGGGTCATGACCCCCCCCAAAACATCCCGAATTTCAAGAAATTGAGCTGAAACAATATTTTGCAAACCGAAAAACAAAAAAAAAAAACGAACGAACAAAACTAGGTTTTGCAAACTTAAAAACCTGAAACTAACCAAACGACTAAAATTAACTTACTTTTTTGCACTCTGAAAAATTGGAATCAAAAAATGACTAAATCAACAAAATTGACTAATTTTCTTAAACAAGACTGACTTTTTTATTATTTTTTCTATATTTGGATTTTAGCTATACTTCATATACTATCTATTTCATATACTGTTTACAATCTGTTTACAAGTTCCAACTATAAATTTATTAAAACTATTTATCTGAATTTTGCTTCATAAACTGTGTAAATATTTACCAAGTATCCGTCAAAATTGAAATCCTACGAGTCCTTGCCACTAATTACTGTAATTCTTGATTACAAACTTGATTACATACTACAAAGCAGTGTTGAAAAAACTGTAAACAAATAAAAGCCATGTAATGTTTAAAAAGATTCTATGAAAAACATCACTTTAATTTAAATTTCAAAATTAGACAACTATGGCTATACATTTGGTCCTTCCAATGTTATTTCACATATTATGAAAATGAATTTACCTTGAAGCATCCGTCAAATGAATCCTTGTTTTATCTTCTTACTTTTGTTGTTTATTTGCTTGTTTTCGTTTTGTTACCTTCTTTTTTTATTGCGAAATGCACTAAAAACTATCCTGGTTTCAACGACACTGAAATCAACAATGGACTGTTGTGTTTTCAATGTTTGGATTGCAAACTGTGAAGTTAGCCACGCTGCCATAAAAGGCGCCAAGTCATTTGAAAACACACGAGGTAACGTTTCAGAAGAAAATTCGAAATAAAAACATTCAGACATTTTTTAGTTATAAGAGTACATTTTTTATATAAAAAAATTATAATTTTATATAAACAACAAATTTATATATGAATGTAATGAATTTTCAAGTAAAACAAATTGGACGGATTTTTGCATAAGGTTATTCAGGCTTTGTTTTTTATTCACTGAAGAAATTTGGCTTACATTGTTTATTTGGTTATTCTTGTTATTTTTGTTATTTTTGATTTTTTTCTATCCCGTGACCCCCCCCGGAAAAAAATTCTAGATCCGCGCCTGCACAATAGAGCACAATTTTTATGACAAATAAATTGCCCCACTGATTTTGACGAAACATTATAAAAACATTCATTTGCGGTCTTGTACCTCCAAAGATAGCTAAGTTTAATAATTCAAAAACGATATTTTTCCATCGTGATTTTCTGTATATAAAACTTCTTTGGTAAGATACAGTTTTAAAAGACTTAAATTTTATAGACACATATATATATATGATTTTAATTTGAGTAATCTAAATATATCTAAATATATATATATATAAAATGCTAATGTTAGTACGTGAAGACAGGGTTTTCTCTATCACCACCAACTCCAATCAACTTCCCGCGTGGGTGGTAAATACCCCTTGGTCTCCAGGTGGGAGTAAGGGAGTTTAGTCGCGGTGGGTGAAAGTGGGTGTTTGGGGGTGGCGAAAATGTGAAAAAATATATTTCTGTCCTTTTCTAACTCATGAGGGCTTCCGGAAAAATCTCAACATTTTTGGAATGATCTACATAGAAAGTTCCAAAATGAGTCGATGTAGAATGTTCGAGAAAGTTCTAGAAAATTCTGGAATGATCTAGAAAGTACCAAAATGAGTGTAAACTATTATAATCGATTTAGAATGTTCAAGAAAGTTCTAAAAATTTCTGGAATGATCTAGAAAGTTCCAAAATGAGTGCAAACTATATAAACGATCTTGAACGTTCTAGAAAGTTCTAGAAATTTCTGGAATGATTTAGAAAGTTCCAAAATGAGTGCAACCTATTATAATTTGCTTATTTACAGTCCGAACAATAAAATTATAAATGAAGTGTATAAGCAAGTATTGTAAAAATATATTTAAAACAAAAAATAATACTAAAATAAAAAATATAAATGTATAATATATGTCAATGTATAATGTAACATGTATATCGATAATATAATATGTAAATAATTATGTAAATAAAACATAAATTTTCCATTTACTAAGCTGTTTCTTAAAATTATTTCAATTCGTTAATTAGTTTACTCTATTAGATATACTCTATATACACCGCATGTTTAATGGCCGAATAAGTCTCTCAATATCTAAGATAGAAATCTATAATATCTACGTTAAAAAATGGTTCCATATATATTTTTTATACCATTAAACATGCGACGTATTTTAACCCGAGCAACGCCGGGTTTCGCTGCTAGTAGAATATAAAACTCAACTTAAATTAGCAGACGTACTTAGCCTACTTTAGTTCTACTACTTTAACTGAAAAATGTTAATTTAGTAAGAACATAAAGCATAACAAGATATAATTCTTTCTTTTGAAACCATTATTTTCTTAACTCCTTGATGTACCATGGTTTGTCAAAATACAGAAAAACCAATGATAATTTGTTCTTGCTAAATTAGCAAAGTTATATAATAAGTGCAATACATAAACAAAACTAATGTTGCGTTCAGGATTGTGAGCGCGTCTGGATGAAATTCTGGAATTGGACAATAATTTTACTGAAGCGCTAATAGAATCGATAAAAGATTATCCTATTCTGAATGACGTATCACATGCAAAGTATAAACATTTTAATAAAATAGAGATCTTTGACATATGATGAAATAGAGAAGATTTTATGCAAAGACGGTAAGTAAAAAACACTTCAATATTTTAGTATTTAGTATATTTTGCAATTATACATATGTGAACATATCAAAACAATTATGTATTTGTGTGAAAATAGTTTATTGAACTCTGTCGAATAGCAACGCCCAACAATTCATAAAAATATTCTTTAGTCATTCTAATGTACTTGTAATGGATCCTCTTCCAAATCAACAAATACTATAGCAAATACTCCTTTTATATCGCGGTCAATTTTTATATCATGGATCCACTTTTCGGTTCTACTTCTGAAACTTTATATTAATAATTTTGAAATAACTAAATTTTATTTTAAAACATAGATAAAGATCTAATAATAAATAATAAAACCTTTTCTCCATACCTAAAACACATTTTCACTTTCATTTTTTCGCTTTAAACTCTTGCAGGAAACTATCAAACTGATTTGTAATAATCGCGTATGCAATCACATCACGTCTGTATGAAACGATCTAATCGCGATCGAATTGTGAACGTAAACAATATGGTGTAAAACGGCCTTAAAATAAGTAGATGTATAAAGTATTTTGTCAATACTTTTGTTTTTATTCATGAATCCGTCCTACCCTTAAAGTAGACGTGATTTCTGTTCATGAAAACAGTGTATTTGAAAATTCCAAAAGATTTCCTGAAAAATTGTTTGAGGCAAATTGTTTTATTAAAAAGATATAAACGATTTATTGCATTTTATAGAAATTTGAAAATTTTGATTTAACATATTCCACCTATCTACCTTGGCTCTAAATTATTTAAGAAAAAATCATCCAAAAATATTAAAAATATTTCAAGTTATGAACCTGATATTTTTAATTTCTAGGTCAAAACGTGACCGAATGAAAATATGAAATGAGGCGACGTACCTGCCTATAAAATATTAATCATCAGCAGGATACACCCATGAATAGTTTCATTTAAAACGAGCGAACCAAATCGTAAAGTGGCGAAAAACTGGCCCAAGTTTTATGGCTGTTTAATAAGATTGGATCTGGTTCAGTTTTGTTTTATTTCAATTTTCAATTTCATATACAGCCTATACCAACAATTTTCCAATTATCCACAGTCACGGTTTACCCCGAAGCCAAGTTTGTTGCCCACCAGGTCGGCAGTGACTCCACCACATCATAAAACAAGTTGTAAAACAGAATTTTCACTAATCACCACTAATTATATGTTAGTGCGAAATAAATGCATCCACAGAACCAATCCAAATGCATTTCAACCTGTGCATAGCTAATACAATCACCTCGTCGTTTAGTAGGAAATCTCCACCTACAAGCTATATTGAAATTATTTCGCCCAGAACATTTCAATGTACAACCAGACAAATTAATTTCCCATTAATTTCCGACTGCAAATTTGCATTGTGCGGGCCTCCCATATTGCACTTGTGTAGCAAGCACACAGCATCTTGTGCTGCCGGCACAGCATCTTACAAATGCATCTCTGGCCCAGATTCAGGCGGCCTTGACACCCAAAAAAGCACTTAAAGCTCCCAGCGATTGCAAGCGCGCGACTTGCATCGGCTGAGCGCACCAGCGCAAATAGTTGCCTCCTTTTTTCTTATCTTTTGTCGCGCTAATCAACGTCTTACGTGCTCATGCAATTGCCGCGATGCATCACGATCGCAATATCGGACGGAATTGAGTCGTCTTAAAATAGCGTGTGTCACGCCGACAAAATGAAGACGTCTTAAAAAGATGTTAAGCGCCTGCTATTGTAAAGTGTCGAAGTCGATGCAAACAATTAAAACGACAAACTTTTCAAAGCATTTTTGGGATTACAACGATGTGGATGTAATCCAGAATGCTCCGACCCAGACGCGGGCAAGCATAACGCAATGTTTACTTTACTTTAGTAGCTTAAGATTAAGCTTAACTCTACAAACGAACTGGCTGAGGGGTCGTGCTACTTTGGGACCAGAACGTGTACGATTTAAATATATGCAAATTTTGGTTGAAGAAGCAATTTCCTAAAGCATAAAGCCGAATCGTGATTTAGTCCTTCAACAAACTTTGAGCTGGGTGTGCTTTTTTTTTACTGAAGAAGAAAGTTGAGAAGGTTTCTTTGTTAAGGCATTAATGAATACAATTCTTCTCAATTTTTAGGGACTGTAACCGAAAATGGAAACATATCACCCTTACGCCTGTCCCACACTAGGTAGTTCGAGTTGATGTAACATATTCAACTTTCGAAAGTCATAAAAAAACCAGCCTACAATCTACAGGACCTTAATCTTGACAAAACTCAGCTACACTAACTGGGTAGAATTTCATGAATCTCTAACTCTATTTACAAAAAGCAAGATGACAAGACTGTAACAAATATTGAATATATGGTAGGTATATTCTGAAAATACTTTTTATTTAACCTTGATTTACAAATCCATATATGCATATACGATGTTATACATATATAAAAATGAAAGTTCGTTTGTTTGTTTGTTTGTTGCTCAATCACGCCTAAATGCTTGTATCGATATTTTTCATTTTTTGTCCGAAGGTAGTACATATTCCAACTTAACATATAGGCTAATTGTTTTTCGGATAATACATAGGGTTTCAAAATGGCGGATCCAAGATGGCGGCTGAAAATTTTAAATTTGAAGCAATTTTCATGAAAATTGGTACATAGGGGTTTTACGGTTTACAATTTAGAAATTCAAGATGGCGGGTCCAATATGGCGACCAAGATTTCTCGATTTCAATGGATTTTAATGAAAATTAGTACAATGATTATTCTGAGGCCACTAATTTCGAATACTAGCAAAATTTCCAAATTCAAGATGGTGGATACAAAATGGCGACCAAAATTTCTCGATTTCAATTTTTCTCTTCTATTAAGTGATATTTTTGGGTGAATAATATAAATACTGAAAATATGATTAATAGCAATTAAAAAGAGCTTCTAATGTACTATATTTTCGGTAATAAACATAGCGTGACATGAAGAACATAGAAAAGGTACTTTTTAATATTTTGTGATTTTGGTTAATTTGCTCACCATAATTTTTATCATAGTAACACTATGAGAAATCAGACTAATTTTGAAATTTTAATAACTCAAAATATTTGCCCTCGAAATTATTTGTGAGAAGAAATATTCTAAGCGTTGCACGAGGAACGCTAAATTGGCTTAACTTTATTTATGTTCTGTTTATTTATCATACCTCTACGCATTACCATTGGATTCTTTGATAAAAACACCTTCAAAAATCACTATGACTGTGGAATTTTGTATATTTCAGACGCGTTATACTAGGAAAATGTTGCATGATATTTTTATTCTACTTAGGATTAGTTACCTAATCACTGTCTTAATGAATGAAAATGTTTGAAGCGTAATGAAGAAATAAATAAAAGTAATTGTTTATCTTCTAACGATATCTATAAATTTCAGGGACATATTGGGTTGTTGCAAATTAAATGGCGGATTGTCAGACATCGTATAACAGTATAGTGAACAACTACTTACAATGTTAATAATTAAGAAATATTGCGCAATACTAAAACTGCATTTGCTTCTCTCTCCCGACGCATTATTGCTTGGACTCTCAAAGTAAATTAAAGTTTTTTAGTGATAGTGAAAAATAGACAAACGTGAAGTGCGCCTATTGTTTTTGAACGAATTCAAACTGGGACACAGTGCCTCAGAGGCAACACGAAATATAAATATGGCATTCGGCGAAGGTGTAGCTAGTGAGAGAACACAGCGTTGGTTTGAAAAGTTTCGTTCTGGAGACACCGACTTGAAGAACGTACCACGGGATCATCGAGAGGTAGCTATCGATGACGGTCAATTGAAGGAAATTGTCGAGAGTAATCCTCGTTTAAATACGGGTGAGATAGGAGCGATTCTCGGAGTACATTAGTCAACTATATCAAGACATGTTCAGACTACAGGAAAAGTAAAAAAGTTGGACACATGAGTTCCACATACTCTGACAGAAAAAAATAAAATAGCTCGATTCGAAATATGCGCATCACTAATTCTGGGGAACAAAAATTAGCCTTTTTTGCATTGTATTATTACATGTGATGAAAAATGGATTACGTATGACAACAGTAAACGAAAGAGACAGTGGTTGGATGTTAAGGAACCGCCAAAGCGCATCCCGAAACCAAGTAGCCACCCTAAAAAAATCTTGATTTCAGTTTAGTGGTCTGCGACTGGAATAGTCCACTATACTTTTTTAGAACCCGGTGAGACTCTGAACAGTGAAAAGTACTGTCAGTTACTTGAGACTGTTCGCACGAATTTGTCAGCAACCTGTTTTAGTAAACAGGCATGGTGTCATATTGCTGCATGATAATGCTCGCCCGCAGATTTCTAAATCAGTCATTAAAAAAATTAAGGAATTAAACTTTAAGACATTGCCACATCCAGCATACTCTCCAGATCTGGCTCCGACGGATTTCGGCACTTGAGTCTCTTTTTGGAGGAAAAAAACTAATCAGACCAGTCTGAAATTGAAACAGCCTTTATGAATTGCATCGCATTTCTAAATACAGACTTTTACAAAACCGGTACATAAAATTTAGCATCTCTTTGGCAAAAGTGTGTTGAAGCTGAAGGCAACTATTATGACTAAATATTTTCGTTTTTTAAATAGTTAATAAAATAAAGATTTAGCCTATCTTATCCGCCATTTCATTTGCAACAACCCAATAGAATAGTGTGAAAGGTTAATTGTTGATGTAACAAGTTGTCAATAGTTAATGACAATGAGTATATGACAATGAAATTCGTATTTAACTAAAACCCAAGTATTTTATTATATTTTGGTATTAATATTTGGCATAACTCATTTGTTACTTTCTTCGTTTTTATCATGTTCGTCAACAGTAGGTTATGGCACCCAAAAAGATATCTTGTTTAAACAACTAATTTTGTGGTTCATTTAACTATAGCTAAATTTTTTTAATGATCTATATAGATCCGAATCACAGATCATTAAAAACCGATAAGGGAAATTAATGAACCGAAGTTATATTCATTGTCTTCAGACACAATGGACCAATCTGCTCACCCAATATAAAGTGCTCAGAAAAGAATTGTACACATTTAATTGTTTCTCTATATAACGATAACTTAAGCTTCGTTTTTTTTAATAATCTATACAGCTCTCTTTAACAATTCTACAGTAAAATTATCATTATCTTTAGGATCTAGTTGATTGAAACTAAAATGTGTACTAAATTAATTAATAAAGTGTCATTGTTGAATCAACTATAAATATTGTTTTCAGTATAGCCACAGAATTTAATCAGCAATTTTACCTACTCTAAATCAAAAAATTTTCCAATAAATTACTAAAAAACAATACATCACATACTTCCAAATCTTTTTGTGATTTTAGCGAATATAATCTACTATAGAAATAGAACCTAAGCCACACACTTTAATACCAATTTTTCTCTATCGTTTTGATTTTAAGCTTATTTCTAGCTAGCTAGAAAAATTCGTTTTTTTCCCCAAAGCGATACGAAACATTTTCACCTTTTAATTTTTTCCATTAACGCACATAATTGCATATTATGATACTTCTGAAATTTCAAGATATACACTCAAGTAAAAGTGTCATCAAAATCCCTCCAGTTGGTTTTGAAGATAAAACAATTCAGGTAAAATGAGTGTGCTTTGCAATATTTCAGTGACAAGCAATGCTCTTACGTTTGAGGGGAAAAACTAATTTTCAAAGTGTGAAACTCATTCAGAAACGACAAGCAATTGAAATGTATCTTCCTTTCAAACAATTTATTTTTATCTAGGGGTTAAAAGACTCTGCCAAACATTTAGGCGAAAAGTATGTCCGTCGCAGCGGAAAATGAGATTCCAAATTGAATAAGATATTGAAAATTCGAAAATAATTTAAATAAAAAGCAATTAAGCATTATGGAGCCTCTCTGGGACTTTCGTTTAACAAATAGCTGAAAAAAAACGCGTAATTAAAGGCTTCTCGGTGCCAAGATTTCTTGAACAGATGCCAACGATGTAAACTTACGTCCCCGGTTGATCTGCTTTTCGTTGATAAATTTTTTAGTTTTTCTGAGGTCAAGCTAGCTTTAGTGTGAATTAAATTTATAATTCTCCATCCCACCGGATTGCCGCCGGGATCCCGATTTCAATTTACCACGTAACGCGATAGTGCAAGGCGCGCTTGCTGATGTAGGTCAGTTCTGAGCTAGCCCGATTCCAATCTGAGGTGCTTATCAGCTGCAGGCCATTGTACGATGCGAATGCAGCAGCTAAACCACTGCAACTATGCAACATGCACTTCGAACGATCGCGATTCATGATTTATGACCCTGCCAGCTAAGCTTATCAACGTGTTGGCACTCGTTCGACACGGTCAATTATTAATTGCCAACAGCGAACTTAGTGGCGATTCAGCAATTTATGAGAATTGCAGGGAAACACTTTAGCGGGATGTAAACGGATATTGTTGGATTTTTGGTAGTCAAAGTCTATATATAGTCGGGAATTACGGAAATAATGCTAACCCATTTTTGGAACTCTTGTACAATTAATGGGTACAGCACATCTGCTTCCAATCTTAAATATTCGGAACTTCCCTACCCCTTTGGAAGATTTTACTTCCAAACAAATTTCAACGCCAAATGTTTCCATTCACTGAATTTCCCAATGAGCTTAGGAGTTGCGTTGAAACATAAACTTAGCTAATTCCAACCCAAACCAATATTTTTAATTTTTATAAAAATCCAACTATGAAAGCAAAAATTACTATCTACGAAAAACTGAATAGCAAATTCAAATACAATAAAAGTAGGTTCAAAGGGTTTCGTTTCGTGTCCTAGTTTTCTCTTTTAGGGAGATCTCAGACCTTCCTTTATTGTTATTCCCATACCAGGATCTAACTTTGCTTGGCAAAATTTGTCGTTAGGGACAAAAAAATTTTCCTTTTACTACAGGTAAAAAAAATTCCGTAGCACCTATTTCTCGGCACTTTTATCCCTCTAAACACTAAATTTTGCGAGCGTTTAACTGCTTTCAGCAATTTACTTTACTCCTTAACTTTTGATGAGAACTTGTTTTTATTCAAAAGACCAATTCATGATATTAACACTTAAAAATTGCTTCAGGCATATTGCCACCACGAAGCACAATATATCAGTCCAATTTTGGGTCACTTCTTCGAGTCAAGGTCGGCCGAATGTCAAGAATAACACAAGTTGTCAAAGTTGTCAATTATTGCAGGTTAATCAACATAAACCAGTGACATCACGCAACCCCATAGGAAATAAACAAGAGATATCAGATCACACTATCACTTTATGGCCCAATCATGATTTCAATAAATCAATGATATGTGCCGCCATATGGCACGTAGCGTCATTATATTGAAACCACATCTAGCCAGGATCAATATCGTCCATTTTCGAAGAAATATTCATTGATCATGGTCCAGTAATGATCTCGATTTACCACAACACGAGCCTGAATCTATTCGTGATTACTTGGCAGACTATTCCGAACATAAATATCACATAGAGCTGTCAGGATGACAGTTCGAACTGAGAGTTATGCCTATAGGAAAGGAAGTTCTATCTAAGCAAAGAAAACATACTTTATATGTTACCCGTATACAAAGTTCTTTTAAGCCCTTTAGTTATTTGATAATGTGGTAATATGTATTAAGCCTTGAATGGCATAAATTCAATTCAAAATAGTGTAAATCTCTTTTGTGAAAAACTTATATCTGCGGAAAAAAGATTTAAAAGATTTGAGAGTTTTTAAGATTCTACAGCAAAAAATGGCTAAAATGCTGCTTTTGAAAAATGTTTAAACTAAGTTTAAAGGATGCATGTACCCGTATGATTAATAAGAGGGTATTAAAAAGAAAATCAGAAACGTTTTCCACTATTTTTTTCTCTTCTTTCCCCGACTTATTGATATTGTAAAATTCCTCTAGCAAATCTAGGTTTCCTTTGAAAGTGATATGCCCTAAGAGGTAATTATAATCAAAGAATCCCCACAAATACTTCCGATACATAATATGTATATACATTATGTAAAAGGAAGATATAATTTCGGCAACTTAATATAAAGTGCTAGCTATCGGAAGTAAGGCATACCGTTCGGTTTTACTTAATTAAAATTTCCTTTATTCAGATAAAACTTCTGGAAGTGAAATCTGATCCGTTTCTGTGTTCCTAAAATCTCTGACTATATCCCACCAGATTATGTGTAAGCCAAACGTAAAAGTATTTTAATAAGGAGTTCATTTCCCAACGGGCTGGGCTCACTTCAGCAATATTGACGTAATCATCTAGGTCAAATTCGTTCAAAGGTTCGCAACAGCGATTCCCGACGGCCGGCAAAAATTTCACAGAAAATTAAATCTTAATTTTATTTCCGCACCCTTCTATGGGTCGGTTCATTGAACTCCCTTGAACCCTGGGATTATTTCGTTCCAAAATTTGATACTACATCCATTTCTCAAGCCTAACTGAATTCGATGCCATAATTACATGAACGCCCAGTAATAATTATCCATTTGCTTAATTAACAGCCACTGGAGTGATATTTAGTAACAATAGACGGACCTCTGTCCATATGGTTGCAGGGGTTTGCCTACCTTCACTTTCGTGGTAAACCCTCAACCTCTGTTTGTAAAAGATTTATCAGAGGCTCCAGTTTCGTTTGTATATTCAGGCCTATGAACTGTAGCGGCTAAATTGATGGCAAAAATTCTCAATTGCGTAAATTTGCACATTAATCAGAAATATAGAGGACGAGTTTATAAACCTGTCAGAAGTGGGATGATATGGAGCATATTTTTTAAAGGGAATTTTTTTTGTGGCAGCAATTCAATTAAATTGGTCTTCATTAAGTACAGCAGGGCACTGCTCTGTCACCCTTTGCATAACAAAAAGCAAATACTACATAATACTTTACTGGCATTTTCGTGAAATTTGAATGCAGTCAAAGTAAAATACAGGCGCACCTCGTAACCCCTGGAAGGCTTTTTAGGAGTTTATGGAACCTGGGAATGAAATTTTAACATATCCTAAAACAGCAATTGCCTTTCAAATAAATATTTAATGGTATAAGCTTTTGGCGGGTGTAATTTATCTTGTACAAAGGCAAAGTCCATCCGTCCGTAAAATATGAACGGGAGCCAATGATATGGCGCGCGAAATGGAATCCTTAAGCGTCACAAAATTTTTCGTTATACGGATACTAAAACGTGTCCGGGAATTCACTTCATATAGAAAAAAGTCCCAAACGATTTTTCTGTTGTGACTTGGCACTGTACTGTCGTACGATTTGCTGGGTAATTTCGATTTTATCTGAAGAGAGCAAGCCCTGTTCCGCGCTGCGGCAGTTGATTGTTTTCCCTTATCCCTTTTAAGCTTTTCTTTCCCAGAGGCGAAAATTCTTTTCCCAACATTTTTAAGACACTAGCTATGACGGAGCCCCTCATGGAACGCTTCATGTTCCACCACGTACCAATCAATTGCGTCGTTAGAGACAAGAAAAAGCTTACAATTTGTGGTTATTTGCTGAGATTCGATGGTAGGAGACACGACATTAAGCTATGTTTGATCTTGTCCAAGAGGCGTGAGGATGAATTTTTAATGTGCACGATGTTTTTGAAGTTTCCACATGTTACGCACTGGCTACAGATTAAACAGAAGTGATGGGGTCTTTCTAGCCTCCGGTCTAAACCTTCTCAAGAATCCTATCTTAATCTCAAAGTGTGTTGTGGCGTGTATTTAAAGAATTAAATTATTTGATTAAGAATGTTTAAAAAGGAACACTTTGTTTGTCTCATGGCAACTCTTCTCAACACCCCTTTATATTCTGCACAAGCTCTTTTTCCTCCGCTGATCCGAAATGTGGATCTGACAGTTGATGACTACTTTTATTTATTATTCAGGAGCACGACCTTTCCTAGGAGGCTCATGTAAAATTTCGTTTTGGGTTTTAAACAACATAAATCTAGTGATATGTAGGAACAAGGAGCAAGGAAGCAACGCACACTTTGTAATCATGGTGTATCCATGCTATCACTTTTAGAAAGTGAGGATGGTGGATGTTTTTTGCCAACACTCATCATTCTAAATTTAAACCCTTTTCAGAAATGCATTCTAGCAGAAAATGTTATCACTGCTGCTCGAGAAGTACCCAATTATTTTTTTTTTTTTTTTAGTGATAAGTCTGCACGAAACTACACTATATACTAAATTACATACACAACTTACTATACAAAATATTATATATCTATTAAATTTTTATTATCCTATCTTACTAATAATGTGGGTTCGGAATTTGGGATTTATGAAGATTTCTCATGGGATTTTGACCCGGAAGGGATAAGCTAATTGGTTTTTTTCCTAGTTTATATAGCTTGAGGGAAAGAGAAATGAAAACAAACCGGCCAAGTGCGAGTCGGACTCGCGCACCGAGGGTTCCGTATAGATATATAAGTAAAACTTCACCCAAAAAATATGTGATGTAACTAAAAATTTAAGGTTTTCGGAATTTTTCCTTTATACATATGTGCTATAAGACGTTGCTTCGTACCAAATTTCAAGATTCTGAGTTCAAGGGAAGTACCCTGTAGGTTTTGATTCCCTTGCGAGTGTCGAAAATTTGCGGCATAAACGGCTGTATCTTTTGATTGCGTTGGCTTAGATTTTGATTTTTTCACAGCTCCAAGGGACAGTAGACCTGAGTATTTGATATAAATTCTAGCTTGATACCTCCACGCGTTCCTGAGAAAAAGGGTCTTGACAGACAGACAGACAGACGGACGGACGGACGGACAACAAAGTGATCCTATAAGAGTTCCGTTTTTTCCTTTCGAGGTACGGAACCCTAAAAAAGTGTTTTTCTTTATTAATCTACATAGTATGCAAACAAAATTCCAAACAATTAATTTTCTTTTTAACTGAGCTAGAAGACGGAGGTCATGTATATTTTCTACAAATGTGTACATGTATCTGCACAATTTCGAACAGAACCGAAAACATTTGGATAAAAGTTGATATCGCGCGGGAGATTTATAGTGTGTCAATTGTTATCTTAATGTCAGTATCCTCTTTATATGGGATATGTGTTTCATTATTAATTATTAATTATACAACTTACTACAGATTATCGGCGAGATCTCATAGAGAGTGTGCAAAATTCTAGTATCTTTGTTGTATCATAATTTTAAAATATGCAAAAGAAATCTATATTTTTATTGTTTTACTACTAACATATAGTTTTGCTCATTTACAATCTACAAAAATAATCATGATAATAAAATTCTCATAGATCCATTTCGTCACGTTTTAGAGAAAATTAAAATTATAAAATATAAGTAGAAAACATATTTTGATATATGTAATATAAAAAGTAGTACCCTAAATATTTTTGGATTTAAAATATGGATAAATATTGTTGCTTTAACTTCAAAATTGCAAAAATAAATCCAATATTATCACATAAGCTTAGTAGATAATTTATAAACTTTATACCTTTGCATATTGCCATTATTAGAAACATCCTTTCCTAAAGTAGAATACCTTGTAAAATCTTGTCACTTATGAGCTTTTGATAAAATCATCTCACAGTTGGTGTTCCCTTTTAGAATTGACTAAAACAATTTTCGACGTGCTGAGCATCAGAATAGCCTTTCATGTGCATTTTCCTTCATAAACATCCTCTGTACAGTGAATTTCCGCACGAGTGAGGTAATTCAGGTGCTTGAAAATATGCATAGGGTGTGACAAAACTCGTCCAGGTCATGAATACCTCAAATTCACGTTTTGTACAGAACCACATAGTTGGAATATTCACATATTTTTTTGCCCACAGCAGAGGAACCTCGGTTGTTGCAGCGGTGCTGCAGATTGGAGAGCAGTTTACGTAAATTAATTTCAATTCTGATTTTATCAAATTGATGAGAACCTATTCGACTAGTAACAACCAACGTGAACCGAATTGGTAAATTGGAAATTGCTTTAAATAAAATATCCACATTTACTCGGGTACCGCAGTTTGATTAAATCATGGTTTTGGAAATTGAATGGTATGTGTATCGCATTAAAATTTCGGTTGCAGAATAATATAATAGCTTGGATATTTTATATAATTTGGAGTGATAAGAGTAAGTAGTAAGTAATAATAGACTATAGACCCATTTGCTTAAGCCTCCATTGCTACTCTATAATATTCGAAACTGAACATAATGCCTCATACAAATTCTCGCTCAGTGCAGTAATTATATGAATAGTCCCAAGTTAATTTTAGTATATTTCACTTTGCCAGCTTTTATATTTGACTTCTGTTAAAATGTATAAAAATTTTCTAATATCTAATCTAATAAAATTAAAGGCATAAAAGATACCTTCATTTGTTTTAATTATATTTAAAAACAACCACAAAACAACTAATGAAGCTCTTTTTAAAATAACAAATAGCATCTCTGGAGGCAACATGCAATTTCAACTGCAACTCAGAGTACTCTTTATTTGTTTTCATAGAAAATTTTGTGAAATTTAGGCCATTTCTGTCGCCGGAGCGTCTTTGAACTGAAGTGAAAATAGAATTTAAATAAATGCAACGTTGCGTTTCATTTGCCGAGATTCTTGACATGCTTTGCATGGGGGACGACTGAAAACTACTAGCCATATTGGCTGCAAGCTGCATTTTTCATAGTGCGTTTAGTTTGGTTGTCTATCAATTTGAAAATTCAGCTAAGTCAGTAATTCTTTGTTGCATAAATAATGGCGATTTCTCTACATCTTCTCAATAATGTATGAACGTTTTTAACATTTTATGTTATACTCCGTAAAAGAAAAAATTTTACACTTTTTCGCAGCACAAAATTGATATTAGTAAAAATGCAAGCATCTTACCAATCAAAAAGTCGTAGCACAATATTGAAGTTTTTAAAGTAGAGGCATCTTAAAAGTCGTTGCAATTTTAATCCGGCACATTTTTCTTCAACTTCTACTTTTTAATCGAAAAACTAGCATGAGATTTTAAATTAAACGATCAAGCATTCGATAAATAAAGTAAACTCGGAATATTGGATTTTTCCTTCAATAGCCCTATAACATTAACAAAAGCGTTCTTTTATGAACAAAAAATTCCAAACTATTTAAAATTAAAAACAAATTTTATAAACGTCTTGCGGATTATAATATTATTCTTTATTTGTTCATTATTATTTCACTTCATGCACAAATATCTACACATTAAAATGTTTTTTTTAAGAATTTTGGAAAATTAAATGCACCATCAACACATTTCAGCGTAGCATATTGGTTTCCAAACTCTCAACATCAATTTAAAATTCAAGAGCCAATCTACTGAAAACTTATATACACTTTATTCAATAAAATCATTATCATACACTAAGAGAAATCATGTTCGAAATTTCTTTAAATAATCAATTTTCTCTTTAAAGAAGGAAAAGTGTCTTAATTTTCAATGAACTTATCTTATTTAAAGATCTATAGTAGCTATAAAATCATGAAAATTGATCTTAAAACACGAACTAAAGCCTTCAATCAAGGAACTAGTTCTTTATATAAAAACATTTTTGTTTAATTTGAAAGGCTGAGAATTTTCTTGTTTTAATATACAAAGTTCTTGGTTGGCAGTTTTTTGAAAAAACTACTGGTCCGATTGAGCTCAAATTTTGTAGACTTATTCCATATATGTTTGCTTATGGTGTGAACCATTACTATTAATATAGGTTAATATTGAACCCTTTTTTAATAAATATTTTAATAAAAAAAAAATAAAAATTAACGTTAAAAAATTAAAAATTCCGCCATTTTGTTGTTTTCTTGCCAAAATACTTCATCGTGGTTCACACGATAGCACCTGACTTATATTTTAATATGTGCTTTGAAATTTTCTTACCAACTAGTTTGAAAAGGGTTTTTTTTAGGCAGCCATATTACTGTCGTACAAACGGCAGAAATTTCGAAAAAATTATTTTTGTTTTCTTTGATACATATATTTTAAAGTGTAAAATTTTCAAATGATTCAATAAATTTTTCTATTAAAAAAAAACACTTTTAAAAAATGCAAAAGAGAAGTGTACTGCCCCCTTAAGAGCTCACATAAACATGAATATCAGTACTGCTTCAAATGACAAATTTAAGCTTAAACCTTTCTAGAGTCATTACATTTGTAAAGGACTTCAAGTCCTAAAAGAAAACTTTAAATATGTACATTTATTTTAAAAATAAACATTAATTTAACAATCTTTTAATACAATCAGAAAGAGTCAGATTTGCTCAGTTTATTGAAACCTAAATTATTTTTAAAAGAATTTTTCACTTATTTGTAGAAGTTTCCACTCAGTTCTAGAAACTAATTTTAAAATCAAGAAAGGCTTAAGAAAAGTTCAGCATTTTCTAGAGTTATTTTCTTAGTGGTTCAAGAGAGTTTTTCTTTATTTTAAAAACTTTTTCTTTCAGTGTACCCTACTTGATTCTTACTACCTGGAAAATCGATCGACCGACGCTGCTCGAACCTTAAAAATTCATCTTCGTTTCGCGAGAAGAACAGAGAAGAACATCGGGTTAACCGAGCTTCGCTGAAGAGAATTCTCTCCTGCTTAAGCCTGGCTAAAACTTGGTTCAAGCAAAACCTAGCCCGAGCCTTGCTTAAGTTTATTCATACCTGGTTTAAACTTGACTCATGCACGTTTTCATCGTCGTGAAATTTCAAGATCATTTGATTGATCATCATGACTTCTAAAACCTTTTAGTTAGAGCCGTCTTCAAGAAATCCAGTACATATGTATATACAATAATTGCTCGTTTAATAGTATGATTTAGAAATTATTAAAAATAAAATTTATCAAGTGTAGTAAGATTTTTGTGGGCCGTTAGAAATTATAATCTTTATATAAAAGTGAGTTACGTTAGCGAATTCGCATTGTTACAACAAAAACTAGGTATCATGTCTATTTTAAAAGCCTGTTACTTTTTTAATCAAACTTTGAGTAATTTATGTAAGAACTTTTAAACTGAAAATGTTATTTCTTATCAAAACTTTTTAATCTAAAGCAATTCAAACGCAACCTTATTTTGTTTCTAAAGTTTCGCTAAGCATTTCAGTAAGTTATCCGCAAGGGCCCAATCGAATAAAATAATTATTCGAGATAACACCCCAAAAGTCACCACGCCTCCCAAATTGAGCCATAAATTTTCCAACTTTATTCTATGCCGCTGAAAGTGACGACACACAATATTACAAACATTAAAAGAGAACAAGCGCACAAAAAGAACATTCGAAGACATTTGCGAGGTGAAGTTGATCCCTCCCAAGAAGAAGGTCGTCAACACCTCGCTTATTATGCAATCTTCAATGTACGGGGCGATTTGTTCCCACTTGTTCTACCTTGCACCTTGGTCTTGCTCTTGGCGCGCAACGCAATCCAGCGAAAAGCGTAAATCTCAGCTGGGGCATGTTGTCGCAAACTACACGTAAAAAGTGCATTCTCCAGGTGAAACCATGAGTTCAGGTTAAGAACTGCGTGCACTTACCAAATAAGTCCATCCATCGTCGGAGCCGGCAGCATCGAGATGAGGACCACGATTAGGGGTACCCGCGGTCGCGACCTGAGAAAGCACAAATTCGCGAAATTCCTCGCGTTTGCAATTTCTTGCATTCACAAGCAGATAATTATGATTCCAAAAACGTTTGCTCTCCACACCCGTGTTTATCACTGTGCTGCACTTTTTAATTCCTGTCAATCAACGGACTTTCACCAACTTTTTGTGCACATCACACAATATAATTTTTTTTCAGCACGACAACGACACTGTACACACTACTCTGCACCGAAAAGTGTAATCGAGAAATTTTCACAGTAACGCAGCAGTACAGCACACCTGTAGAGGCCGGGTGTTAAGAATTTCATTTCATCTTAATTAGTTCACCAACTTTAAAAAAAAAAACTCCATCACCTGTTGTCTTCGAATTCAAATTAGGTGTCTAACAACTCTGTTGAAAGATACCTCCCAAAAGTTTTTAAAGGGTCTATTCACGCACCAACTAATGCTAACGTTCACGTTCGCAGCCGCGAAATTCTAGGCTTTATAAAATCGCAGTGTGCTCGACTTGAAGTCACCGAAACAACTGACTCTGAAAGTGCAAGCCCCAAAACATTTTGTTCGCAGATTTTCGGGGAGCTCTGGTGCCCCTTGCCACCACCTCACGGAGCTCCCGCACACTTTTCGCTCAATGAATGAATGAATGAAACCGGGTGGCCACCACGGGGGGACGTGCTACGAGGAGCGCTACTATGCGGCGCGCGTACAACAACCTTACTCGAGGCATGGCACTGCCAAAGGAGTTTTTTCTGTTTCTCGACAATCTTGAGATTTTCCTTCCTCATGTTTTCGTCACGAACGATTCGAGGGTGAAACCGTTCTGAGCACTTCGGGGATTAAGCTGTTTAAGCGGCCCTTTTCCTCTGGATTGGGGGGCTATGTTATTGCCGGATTGCTCCTCCGGGACCGGAAGCACTTGATTGAATTCAAAGGGTGGTAACGCCATTAATAAAGCATTCAGCTACCTGCCAAACGCCAATATCCTCCGATTTAGGGCTCCAAGTGTGGTAAACTTTACGGATTTTTCTGAACCCTTTTGGGTTAATGATGATGTATTCTTGTGCAATCCTGCACTCGATTGGAGGGATTCTTACATCCTACGAATAACGAAATTTACGACTTTTTGGATCCTTATTGATTCCTTTCTGCCTGCTTTCGTTGAACCCCAACTAATATTAGCCCCTACCCTCTGATTGTAGCAACTTGAATTTTAACAGAATGGGCCCTAAGATGGCCTCCTGAGAGCCGCCGTTTTTTTTTTATAAGTAATGTAAATTGCTCTCAACGGGGGTCTCATAGAATTCTGCCTCTTCCGTGTGGAATATGCCAGGATCCACCTGACCTACATATTCAATGAAGGGCAAAACTTTATGAGGAATATATCTTCCGAATGTACCCAATTTAGTTCGAAGAAGTTAGACCAATATGAGAAAAGTAATTATTTTTGATATTATGGTGGGGAACCACAAGAAGTTCAATTTCCTTTTTCTACTTAAGATATACCTTTTTTTTTGCATTCCCACACGATTTTTGTAATGTTTCGGGAAAGTAGAAAAATATTATAATTACCTACAGAGGGGGAACAGATTGATATATAGTTCAGTGCTACTTTCCCTTTAGGGCTTGTTTGGGAACCTTAATTAATTTCTTATTATGTTTATTTCGGAGATCGCGGTCTGATGTTACTTTATTATTATTTATTGTTATTACTCGCATTTGTTATCATGAAGGCTGTATTTATATTGTAGTATGTCTAGAAAATTTATATTTTAGGTATTATGACAATTTTTTAGATGTATTTTATTTTTGTCTGTTCAGATAAAATGTGGGCCTACTCTTTCCATGGTCCTTTCAATGCGATCTCTTAAATTGTAATATTGCATTGTCTTTTTTTCTTTCTCGAATAGTAAAAAGAAGAATTTTTTTTTGCAATAAGCATAACAAAACTACGACATTAATGTTTATTATTAAATCTTTTTAAGATAAGTCACTTTGCACTTTAAAGGTATTATTTTCTAGTTCGATTGTTTATTATTTATGGAATTAGAAGTTTTTTAAATGTTTAATTGGATAATATATTATATTATAATAATTTATGCAACTAACTAATCACGTAACTTTTTCAATATTTCTCCCACATTGCTACTGAAATTTTCCTCAGTTGAAAAAATCAAATATTCCACATCATCCAAATATTTTTATAATTAACATAGTAGATATTCGAATTTTATTGTAACCACTAACAGATGACACAATCATTATGAATTTAATAAATCTCATTGGTGGTTATGACAGCATTCCTTGCGTGAGAATCCAAAGCGCTTCTTTAAAATCAAAGCCTGGTTTTGATGGTCTCTACTTAGTCTCAGTAATATTACTATACTTTAAGTGACGATCCACAGAAGATTTCTAATCTCTTTGGTGATTTTTTTTAACAGCTTTTCTTACAGACTGTAATGTTGATACCTATGATAATAGTTTTATGCCTTTTTTATTCTAGACGCCAATCTCTCTCACTAAAAAGGCTCAAAGGGAAATATATCACATTATCATCCTATTGCTAATCGATGTTGTATAGCTAAAATCTTTGATCTTATAATCATTGTAAGCCTTTCTTGCAGTCTTTTTAGCATAGTTTTCTCCAAAAAAAATCTGCCACAAGCAATTTGCTGGAATTTTCAAATTACTTCGTTTAAAATATTGAAAATGGTAAACAGGTTGACTGCATTTTTACAAACTTCAGCAAAGCTTTTAACAGAATTAATCACTGAATTCTGCTCCATAAACTCAACCTTCTTGGATTTCAATAATTTTTTATCAAATGGCTTTGTTTTTACTTGTCGGAGCGTCACCTCGAAATAGTCCAGAGAAATATTTAAAATTTCGGGCGTACCTCAAGGTAATCATTTGGATCCTCTTTTTTTATCATATTCATTAATGATGTGTCAATGTTCTTGTTAAATTTTAAGATTCTCTATTATGCTAATGACGCCAAGATCTCTCTGGTAATATCTAGCGAACAGGATTGTATTCTTTTAAATTCTGATCTTGATGCTTTTCATTAATGTTGTGTGGCTAACTGTTTGCCATTAAACATAGACAAATGCACTTATATGTATTGACTTCTATTGGCGAATGCTCACTATACACACTTAACAAAACCAAGAATCTTGGGGTCGTCTTAAACGAAAAACGGTTGGGGATCATGTTGGTGTCATTGTCAAGGGGTGATCTAAGAAGTTCAAAGATCCCTATGTTACTCGATCTCTCTTTCGCTCATTTGTAAGACCAATAGTCCAGTATGCGAGTCTGATATGGTCTCCAACTCTTAAGACACACATTAGCAGTACAGTTCTTAGATTCGCTTTTCGAAACCTTCCTTGGTGCGACCCATTAATTGTGCCTTCTTTCGTGGACCAACTCAAATTGATTTCTTTAGAATCTCTTGAGCATGGGCGGAGTTAGAGGTTATCTATTGGGAGGGCAGACTTTTATCAAGTATAAGAAAAACGAACAGTGAACTAATTTTCCAATTTCCCCCCCCTTAACTCCGCCAATGCTCTTGAGCAAAGCCGCAATAACTTTAAAGTAGTGTTTGCCATTTATTGTATATCAGCAAATGTTAACTCTCGATTGAATGAGCGTATTAGGTCAATGTAACGCATCTTCAATGCTCATTTTCAAAACATTGATTTTCACTTATCAAGAGATGCAGTTAAAAATCAGCTTCGTTAAAACTGATATTTTGGTTTTTGGCGTATTTTCCATACTAATCAGTTTACTGAAATAATCGAAACAAATAAAAAAATAACTATTTATGAGTATATGTCCAACAAATTTGTTTTGTACTAAACGCAACAGAGTGGCAATTAGCAGATTGCCGAGTAAAGTTTGCTTCTCTTCTCCATCTAACTCTTATTTCGTTTTCGTTTCACTAAATCGTTAGATGTATTTATTATATCTATTAAGGCTATTATCTAAAATTGATTGCTCTAGTTATTTCGACATAAGCTGCAAATTAGTAGCAATTTATTATTTTCACTGGGACTAGTTACTTTAAGAATCTTGTATACGTTTCATAGAGAAAACAGATAAAATTAAGAGAAATAGGTGAGTAGCACATTTTTGTTATTTAAAAGAATATAAAACGCATTTATAAATAAATTTTTTTTCTATTGTTAATTAGTAATGTATTGGATGAGAAAATTAAGATCCATTAAAAATAAAAAAATGGTTTTCTAAACCTAAAAAGTATATCTATACTTACTTGTTGTTAACGTATACCATTGTGAAACCAAATAGCAGAGTTAATATAAAAATAAAAATATTAAATTTTTTGCTTTGAACCGAATTATTCTTCTCCCACACAACTTTTTAATCTGAAGATTTTAACGCTTGTTAGCATAGGATTTCGTTAAAAGTTTTTCGTAATTACCTTAAAAATTTAATTAGACCTTTTCCAAAAAAAAAGTCCATGCGTACCAATGGGAAGAACGGGTGGTTGGTAAAATATAAAAAGGGGAAAATCATAATTTACAACATCAGCCCTTTCCGGTTGTTGGCTTGTTAGCTTTTAATAATCCCATTAAAGGGTGATCAACAAGCCCCATTCACTGAAAGTATAATCCAGGGTCTCGAAAAGGGACAGTACGTGAAGATTTATTTTTCATCTTTTGGAATTTCGAACCCTTCACTAACATTTCCATCTGTGCGTGATGGTCAGAAAATTGAAATGTAAAAACTCAAGGAATGCCCTTTCTTAATAGGTCGGAAGATTCCAGCTCATGAAATAATTAAGTACGAATAAGAAAAGCAACAAATCTGAAGGAAACCGCTGCAATCCTGGCTGACCGGAATTTATCTCTTTGCGGGTATCGTAACACATTCCATTGTTTTGTAAGATAGGGTCCAAGGAGCATAGAAAACACGCGACAGTACCAAGAATCTGCAGCGACTATTAGGAGCAGATATCCTGTGGTCATATAACTCTTGGTCGGGATGCTGTAAAATGGACCACATACATTTTGGAGGACAATTCGGGGGAGACTTGCTCTCGGGATATCCTGAGTTCTTCTTTAATAAGATCACGAGATGCTCGTTCAAATCCTTTCAACTCCTTATCGCAGTAATTAAACTCGGAAGCGGAAGATGTACGTTTCGTTAATTGTCGATTAATATCGGCGACTGTGGGAAAGGAATAAACACCAGATCGGGTCCTTTATCACAAATATATTAGGAACGTACCTTTTGCTCTCGTCTACCATCCGGTGTTTTGCCCCCGGCCCCCGTTCAGGATCATTTCACACTTTTATTACCAGGACTACAATTTAGTGTGACTTTAATGTACTCTAGGATGGGGTAAAATTCATGCCGCATCCCGGTTCTGAGGCTCCAGCTTTAACCTCCACTGTGAGGGAGGAATGCGGCAGTTTGGAACGATAATAGCCCTCTATTTTTGCAATGCGTGATTTATGGTCCACCTCCCCTCCCAGTTTCTTTCTTCTCCAATCCAAGCATACACACGTGATACCTTGTAGCTTCTTAAATTGGGTCGCTAGATCAGATATCATCTTTTGTTGGGGGAGAGAATCTCCTTAACGATGCTTTCAGAAAGTATGGCTCCAGGAAGCATTACGAGGATGGATATGAAGTTTGAGCAACAGTTTGGCATCACAAGATTCTTCCCCTCTAGATGGATTTTCCTCGACATTTACAGAGCATCTGATTTACGATAATGCTTTAATTTAACCTTGAGCTTGAGGGCAAAATAGAGCAGAGCAGGTGAATGTTAAAAAGGATAATCGTTTTAAAGGGAATTTATAAGCCTAATGGTTTAAATAACTTATTTTCTGCTTTGAATTTATTTTTAACTGTGTAACTCCGTGTATTATAACAAAACTACTGACTTTAAACCTTTTGCAAAAAACTTTTCACAATTTTCCTCACAACTGTATCATTTTTCATTGCACTCGTTCCAATTTTTATTTCAAAATTATATTTTTAATTCAATGTTATTATATTTCATTCATTTTTTATTTGCTGAATTAGAATATTGATAAAAAATGTATTATGACATCATTAAATTTGAAATTGACACTTTTAAAATGAAATGTGACACGACTGAAATAAAAAATGACACTATTATGTTGAAATATTTGAAAAGATTCTTGCAAAAAATAAATTTCAAACAAACTCTGCCAATATTTATAACAAAATTTTATCTCTTTTATCATCGGATACCTTCAAAATGAGTGAAAGGGTGGTATGGTATGCTATGACTGATACCAGGATAATAAATTATGTATTGAGATGAATTTTACCTTATTGAATAGCAATTGCTCAATAACTGCAGACAAAACAATGGCAAAGTGCTAGTCTATATATCATTTACTAGTTTTGTCTCTTTAGGATTGGCTTTTTCCATCAAATAAAAAATAATAAGCTGACGCATATGGAGAATAAATTGAAAATGATACAAATGTAAAAATTAGGAAAGAAAAAGAAAAGATTCACAACTTTTCAAATACTTCTGAGCATACCATACACGCTTTTATTATCTCTCTCAGATCTTCGTCAGTATTACAAATAGCTTTAATTTTTTCTTTCAGAATTAATATGCGCTATATGGGCTCTATGGCCTCGGACGACATCATACTTTAAATTTCAAATATCGAGGTATGACGGAGCACCGTCTTGCATAAATAGGTAATTTGACCTTGAATACATAAATGAATTTATGTATAGTACAAGAACTTCTGCCAATATTTTCTTATACTGGTCAGAACGCAAAGTTCCATTCACAAAACATATTGGGCCCGAACGTTCCAGGTCTCCTTTAAACGACATTAGTCGCTAAATTTGACCTGTAAATTTTGTGTATTTTACAAATTAAGATAAAAATATGCGAATATATTTCAACATGCTTACATATCCTCAATAATCACGCAAAATCTACTGGATGAAGTTTAAAAAAACCTGCCATAGTTAAATCCTGGGTTAATATTTAGAATATTATTTGTTCTGATAAAATATAGTATTGTCTCAAAATGACGGACCTACACTACAGATTTCGAATGTACTATCAAAATTGTGAATATCAATATAATGGATCCAATATGGCGACTAAACTTTTCAAAATTCAAGAATAAGGAATGGAAATTTAATTAAAATTTAATGAAATTTAGTACAAAAAGCATTTCGAGACTTCCGATTTGGAATCTGTTATCAAAATTAAGGAATTCCAAATGGCAGACATCACGCAAAATCGACGGTACGAAATTTTATGACATTTAACGTGAATAGTTATAGCTTATGCCATTAATTATTATTTATGATAAATAGTATCTCCAACCACCATGTGCAAAAGTCTAAGTCCCCATACCGTTGAAAGATCGATTAGGGTATGCTATATTTTATGCAAAATAATTTAATAGTGTAATTTGCCTGTTATAAAATACATTTAGCTACATATATTCAAATAAATCTTCGCGTCCACTCGAACAAATTGTGGGCTCCTTGTACATAATGTAATACAATCGATAATTCAAATCATATTAATCAAACAGTATCTAATACTCTAATAGATACTCATTAATAAAATTCTTCCCATATACTTATTACACTGTTTCTTATAAAGTATTTATTATTTACTTATTTCTTAATTTGATAAAATAAAATGGATGAGTGCAAGCCCTTTCCTCACTAAGAAATTATTTGTAGAATATACCTTATCGGAGCTTATAATTTAATATTAATTTTCTAGGGATCTAAAAACAATTATTCTACAAACATTAGGATGTGACTTTACAAATATTTTTTTAGGTGCTGTTGAGGTAAATTTATTGACAATTAGCACATACAAATTGGTTATAAAGGAAATTATCTATTTTCTTATTTTATATTTTTTTAAATTTTTATTAAATTTAAATTAAACTCAATGGAGATCTCCAGGGCGTTTTATGACTTTTTCTATTTTTTCCAGTATATATGTACAATCACACGATGTAACAAATATTTTTTTGGTATTAACATCAAACACAGCACATAACTAATTTAAAAAAATATGTCTAATATGTACATTATTTAATTTTTCAAAGTGTCAATATACTAGACAACAAATTTTATATTATTTTTCTCCAACGGAACAAGAGATATATAATTTTTATAAAATTTTTCTCATAGATTACAAATTCAGAAACGATGTCACGTTTTTGAGCAAAATAAGTTTGAAAAGTGACAAGAGCTCGTAATATAACTCAAAAGGAAGCCTGAATCCTTATCTAGATATATAAAATACTACTTTTCTACAGGAGTTACTAAGAATCATCCTAAGGGATATGTTTTTCAAGAATGTCCAATAGTTGTGATATTTATTCACTTTCTGTTGTGTGAAATAATCGCTTTATGGGAAAAAGTGAAAAGATACAGGTTTAAGTTACAAACTCCTTTAAAAATGATTATTTTGAATTTTCGGTTGCAAAATTGGTGTTGACCTGTTATTTTGCTTTAATTTGAATTTTAGGTGCCAGTTCTTTTAACTCACCAATTTTTGACGAATCAGCAACGACTCGAAATTTGTAATAATCAAATTAAAGTTTAATATTTCATCTGCCGTCGCCTTGAAAACTTTTCCTAAGGGAATCTTTCTTCCCGAAAGAAGCAAGCATCTTCAAAATTAAAAGAGAATCTAGTCCATACACAAATTAAATCCCTTAAAATTATTAAAGGTAAGGGTTCATAGCGAATTAGACCCATGAAAAACAGACTATTTTTCAATAATTTTTTTAGTAGGTTCAGTTGTAAATATAAATATGGGAGGGGTTTTACTTCAATAAATATAGTGTCGAAGTACATGAAAACAATTTTTTTTGTTTATTTTTCTGATTTTTTGTTGTTGAAACAGGCGGTTGAAAAAAAGTAAAAAAAAAAAGAGGGCTTCGCCTTGTTGATGGTATCTCCGAGACGGATGGTCTGAAACTAAAAAATGAAAAAGTTTTAGATTCAGTATGATAAGGGCTATAGCATGAATAGACAGATTTTTGATTTTTTGAAAATTGACAAAATGGCGGACATTTTTCCAAAAAATTCCAAAAATCATCATTTTTTTCCCCGTTTTTGCCCTTAAAAAAATACTTAAAATCAAAATTTCAAAAAACTGTCTATTCATGTCATAGTTATAGTCATAGAGAACATGTGGTAAAAATTTGGTGAAGATCGGTTCAGTAGTCACCGAGATTTTATCAACAAGGTGCCGAAAAACGTTGTTTCGAGAAAAACGCGATCAAAGTTTTTTTTAATGAAAAATCGTAAAAAAATCTCACCTGCGCTTAATCAGCGATGCCTGCACCATACAGTATGCCTTCTGTATATTCATAATTAACGTTTTCATCCAAAACAGAGTTTCTGCGGATGATTCTGGTTTTCTTAGAGGCAATAGTGCTGATGCGCGTCAGCATCTCGTACGCGCTGTCGGTCACGGTCATCAGCAAATTGTATGGCGGCCGGGCCGATTTTGACGCCCATTAATATAGTTAGAGTGCCAAAAATATAGTTAGAGTGCTCCGATCTTTATCAAATTTTAATATGATATTTCTATATATATATATTAATATGATATTTCTATATATATATATATAGTTTCCAAAAATGTAATAAAAAAAAATCGATTTTTTGAAAATTACAATTCGCTATGAACCCTTAAGGTACTATTACCGTCTAGAATGCTAAAAAATGACATATATTCAACAATTTTTTTTTCACTTTCTATATTATATATTGTTATCAAACTTTTTTTACAGTATTAAACAGTTCTTGAAGATTACGAAAAAAATTTTTATTTTTATTTTCTATTAACTGTAAATTTAATACAGCAGAATGCTTCAAAGTTTATTAAAATCGGCCCAGTAGATCCGGAGATTAACTGTCCGCCAGTTAGAAAAACCTAAACTCGAGAAAAACGCATTTAAAGTTTATTTAGAACATGGGAACAGCCGAGAGCGCGCTTCAATTGAGTCGTTATATCTCGGCACTGGCTTCGAATTTCGATTTAATATTTTAGACAGTTATTATTGAAGGTATAAAGAATCTAAAAATGTAAAAAAAAAAAAATTCAATTTTTGAAAATTCTAGACGGTAATAGTACCTTAATGAAGAATCGAAAACAATGCGTCCAAGGCGGGAAACATTTTTCAAATTTATCCGGAAGTGCTAAACCGGAAGGCCCTAAAAGTTTTTAGAACAAATTTCATGTGTAGAGGTTTCTTCGGCCACAGGTTCCACAGATTCTAATTCCATACGGCAGCACTAAGCACTGACAGTCAACTGACATCCCCTTTGTTGTTCTATTTTCTAACCTAACAAAATGGATCTGTTGCAAAAATTAAGGGAGCAGGGCTGGTCCGAGAAGAAAACAAACGCAATAACCGGTTAAATCGAGTAACGAAGATTCATTTCAGGCACCTAACCGAGGAAGGCATTGGAAAACTGTTCGAGAACGTGGACAAATCAGATGTGAAAAAGGTCATCCAGGCTGCCATGGATGTAAACATTGTGAAAAATATTCCGTCGACCAAATGCTTGAGAAAAATCCGATTTTCTCGTTGTAGATGGACTTGCGAGATATCGGAAATGGTGCTCTGCCCGCCGAAATCACCAAGAAGGACGACAGCATACCAGGGAGGGTGGTGCTGCAAATTGCTCGAATTAAAAATCTCTCAGCACCGAAAGCGAACGAAGACTCCCGGGCGGCGCCCAGATTTCTGCAAATTGATCTCACCGACGGTGTGAGCCAGGTGGTTGGGCTGGAATTCGAACACATATCTTCTTTGAGCCTTAACGTAGCGCCGGGGACGAAGATTTATTTGAAAAGTGAAACCATCCCGCTTATACAAAATTTTTTGGTTCTGCGACCAACCGACATTCAGGTGCTCGGAGGGAAAGTTCCGGCGCTATTTGAAAAGTGGGAAATCAGTAGGACGCTGCAGAAGTATGAGCGGGCTGGCAGGATTAACTCTGGATCTTCGGGTCCGCCGCCTTGGATCCCCTTCGGGCAGAAGATTCAACAGAACTTCGGCAACGGGGACAAAAACTTCAAAAGCCTCAGCGCTGAAAAGGATAAGGAAAGCAAGGAGAATAACGAATTTGAAGCAATGCGTAGCGAAGCAATAGCCGAAGCAGCTAAAGCTGCCGGAAAAAAGGTAATTTCTATCGTACATCCTTGCATCTTTGGAGTAATCTATTCAAATTTACATAGGTTTTTGGGGGAGGCAACCAACCAATTGTCGACCACAACGTCAAAAAGATAATGGAGAAAGGCTTCTCCGAGGAAGAGGCGAAAAATGCCCTCAAGAACACCAGGAACAACCTGGAACGGGCGCTCTACAACCTTAAAAGGCGTGAAGAGTTTAAAGTGAAGGAAGATCCAAGGGATAAGCCGAAGAAAGGTATTAAGGAGTCGAAGAAATCTAAGGATGATTCACTTGTGCCTGCAAAGCCAGCCGGCAACGTGTCCTTGTTTGATTTTCTTACAGACAAGCTTCCAATCGTAAGTACTATCAAATTTTTATATCTGAACCCTTTATTGTGTATGGCGGATCACTTTAAGTTATGTACGCAATTTCTTACACAATTGATTTATTTTGTTTTTACTTTGGTCGTCTTGTTGTTTTAAAAGAAATAAACAGTGTTAGGTAATATTTAACCCTTTTTTTTGCGCTGGGGATTGCGATTACCCCAAAAATCCGATAATTGTCCTAATTTTGGATTTACTCGCAAATTTTTTTTTAAGCCCTCAGAATCCATTAAACTTGACAAAAAATGAAGGCTTCATTTCTTTCTTCTATTTTTTTACTTTATCTGAGCGGTAGGAGATTAAACAAAATGTCGATACATAGGTAGAAAGTACAAGCTTCAAAATGAGCGTTTATTCATCCAAATCCATTCGTTTTTTCTAAAGAAACAGCGATTTAAAAATTAGTTCATTTGCCTGTTTTTTTGGATGATCCTTTAATTTTTAACGCCAGTGTATTTTGGCTTATTATCAACTCTTAACGAATAAAAATTTCATAGTGGTTACATATGAACTTCTAGACTCCACAAAGTTTCCAAATCTGTAGCTAGGACACAACTTAATATGAAGAATTAAAAAAATTGTAAGGTTTTCGTAATGATCTTGATGAAAACTCATATTACATCCAATTTTTGTCATGTATTATTAATTATGAACACTGGGATATAGAGACTTTGTTAAAAAAAACCTTGTATAAATTATAGAACCCAGAGAGAGAGAGTTGTTTTATAAATCACAATTTTTCAGACTTCAGATGTTAGTGAAAAGGCTCCTGTAACATCACGGCCCGACAGGACCTTAAAATCATCAAGCGAACCTCCAAAATCGGTGAACGTGAATCATAATCAATCGAATTACTCCCAACAGGAGCATTACCAAGCTCCGCCGGCAAGAGACTCTCATCAAAGCACGTCGTCAAGCATTCACAGTCAATCCAGTGGGCGGCCAAAATTCGAGAATAACATTTCATCAAGTTTTGCCAACAGAAATGCACCTAGTGGGGCTCCAGAGGGTGACCGGGGACGCAGTAAAAATCTCAGGGGTGGAGGGCCATCCTCGAACTCTTATCAATCGCGGCAGAATAACTATTCTGATAAGAATCGAGAGTACTCCGATAATAAAAATCGTGACTATTCTGATAAAAATCGAGAATATTCTGATAAAAATCGAGAGTATTCTGATAGAAATCGAGAGTATTCCGATAAAAATCGAGAGTATTCTGATAAAAATCGAGAATATTCCGATAAAAATCGAGAGTATTCGGATAAAAATCGCGACTACTCTGATAAAAATCGAGAGTATTCTGATAAAAATCGGGAATATAATCAAAGGGGCAGCACGAGTTTTTCTAGGAGCTCTAAACCCCACGAGAGGCCAAGCTATCAGAATGGACCAACAACTTCTCGTAACCGAGGCGAGTATCAGCAGAAGAATGGTTATGATAAGTACGCAAAGGGGCAAGGGGTAAGTACTTTTTTCTTATATTTTATAAACTATTTATGCCTGTTTTCAACAACAAACACTTTCTAAGTGTATAGTTAACATCTCAGGTGACTTCAAAAATTAATCAAAACTGTATAAATAATTCATTCAGCGTTAATAAATCTTTGAAATTGAATTGTGCATCGAGGCAGTTTTGATTTCTTTTGAAAGTTGCCCTCCAAGCCGGTCGGAGGAATAGTTTTTTTAATAATCATTTACACCAGCTTCAAAAATGCAAGGTCTGATCCTGGAAAACCTTAACGCGAAAAAGACATCAAACATAGTATATTTGTATCGGTGTATACGTAGGAGTGGAATACGTATCTCCGACATTCGTGTTGTTTATATATATATATATATATTTACATACCCAATAATGCCAGGAGTTCCACATTTTTCGAAAAAAATTTGCTTTGCTTCGAGCTTTTCGGACTCTGATAAATTTATTTTAATGCACTTCGAGAAAAACTTTTCAAAAAAAAGTTGACTGAGTAAAATTTGCTTCATTTCCCACATTTTCCTGATAGCTTTCTTGAGGCAAAAAATAGTAAATACTGATTGCTTTTGGATAATTTTTAAACCCTGATTTATTTATTCATTTATCCCCCCGATTCTGGATAAAAATTAAGAGCTCTTAACCTCTTAACTACTATCAAAAATCCTTTTAAAGGAATTAATATGCTACCACATTATTGAACAAACATTAAAAATACACTGATTTATTATAATTTGTGAATTCTTCTACAAAAAGAGGTCCATCTCTTGAATTAAAGGGATTTTTCAAAACAATTAAGAGGTTAACAGTTCTTAACTTTTATGTAGAATTGCGGGGTATGTTTTCAAAATGTAAACGTCTCAATAATAAATTTCTTCTTTTTATACGTACCTAGTTTCGTCGATTTCGAAAATATTTCTTGAAGTATTTTTCAAATTTTGTCATATATTTCTTTGAACTGCACTTGAATTTCCATTGCTAATTTTATTATCCAAAATATGTGGGGCTATCGTATCCATAATCAATTAGATTAATTCATCGTCTTGCGTTAACTGCACGTTTTACACGATAAGATCCGCTATTTCGAAAAATACGCGTTGCAACTAAGCTGTTTTATTTCATTCTCGAATATTTTTCAGACCGCAGCACCTAGGTATCCACCAAAAGGTGATTCGGTCAATCCAGGCAATCCATTCCGAAATTATAACGAAAATCGCCAATCATCCTACACCAATGAATCCTCAAAAATTAACAAAATCATCGAGGAAACAGGCAATTTGAAGATAGAGAATAAACCACGATCCTCAGGACCTCCACCAACCTCCCGCGGACAGCATAGTATTAACTCTCAGCAATATCAACCGCAGCAGAAGTCACATCACCAGCCCCAGCAGCAAAGTATGCCACCTTTGTCTGCACCCCAGCAATCACAATCGCCACAGCAGCAGCAACCGCAGCAAGCTCAGAAGCAACATCCAATTCCACATAGCACATACGCTCAGCTGCCAAACGGATTCGCATACGATCCCAGCAAGATCATGGGTTTCCAAAATAAGGAGACAAATGAGTTCGCGATGACCCTACTGAAGAGCCAGGCGATCAACACGACGATTCCAGTGCGACCACCGACCATGGCACCTCCCCAGTACGCAGCGCCCCCACCGATGCAGATCGCCCAGCATCCGCCATATCCAACTGCTCCATTTGTGATGCAGCATGCGCCGCATCCACCACCACCTCCCGCACCTACCTACGGGATGAATACTGGCGAGAATTGGAACAATTGGAAGTACTGGAAAGTAGGTGATCGATGCCTCGCAAAGTACTGGGACGACGGAAAGGTATAATTAGTCTGTTCTTCAATAAAGAGTCCTTCTAACCCACTCAAACTCTTTCAGTACTACGAGGCTGAAATTCGGGCCTTAACCGATAAAACATGTGTCGTCTACTACTTCGGTTACGGCAATCATGAAGAAGTCATGAAATCGGACTGCCTCCCGTTGAACGATGGCCAACATCGCAATATAAACTACAGTCAACATCAACAACCAGCGACATCTATGTCCCAGCAAGGCCAGCAGCAACAGCAGCAGCAGCAGCAGCAATCAAATCTTAGCCGGGGTGGCTCGAGCAGGTACCGCGGCGAGCGCCAGATGTACGTGCCCCCGCCAAAGAGAGAGGCTTGAAACATTACTTGGCACCTAGGGGTACCGAGAATAACTTTCATAACCCTTTTCCTTCCCGCTCATAATCCTTCATATCCTCTCTAAACCCCAAGCTTCTTTTGTCCTTTTCCACGTTTCCTCCTGTTTAAGTTTAAATTTCCCTAGTCCCTTTCATCATTACCTGGAGCAGCGTATTGTAGAATGAAAAATTGTTTCTCCGGTGAGGTTTGCAAAATATTCATGTGTTCAGCCGTTCAACGGAACCTCCCTCACCCAGCCTGAGGAGCTGCCTTGCCGGAGGCTCTTTTTTTAATTTATTTGTAAAAATTATCGAATTCAACTCCAGGCCTTTATCGTTCTGCTTCTCTTTTTCTCGTGACATTTTTCTTTTGAAAGTGAACTTGAATTAAAGAAAAATGTGAAATAAGATCTTTTCTTGTCTTACCCTCAGAAAACATCCTTCTTAGGTTTAACCCTTTGCACTTGGCGAACTTGAATAAGCAATAGCTGAATGGTGACCCAGACTCACCAGTCGAGTGCAAAGGGTTAATATCAATCTTTAATACTAAAAAAAATTTCCAAAAGAGCTTTAAACAAAACTACAACTTAAAAATTTATCTATTTTATTAACTTTTGCCTTTTAGTGCGGGCTTCAAAACTTAAGTTGAACAAGTACATGATAACAGTAAAGTATTCTGAAAACGTGATTTAAAAATCTTAAAGAAGTTAACATAAAATAATCCTTAGCAAACGCAGTCTACTTTAGAGTTGATCGTCTTTAGCTTTGAACACCAAATAACATACATATAAATAAACCTTAAAAATATGCAACATTAACCGACCTCTACATTTTTAAGTACTGCCGAGAACCTCATTAGAATCGCTACAATTCTGCCTTGAGTCAACATCCGGAGTTGCAGTCCTCCAACTCACTTTTGAGCTCAATCTTCACTTGTGAAATATATGACTTTTCATTTTCATCTTCTGCAAAGAAATACGAACAATTCTTAAAATCTTATTTAACGCAGGTTTTAAAAAGCAAAACAAAAATATGAAAATATAAATGAATTATAAAGAGAAGGCAAGATATTGAACAAGTAAATATAAGAACTTTTCCGTAAAGAAGTATTATAGACGTTTGTTTGAGTTGAAGTACTAAAATGAACAAACCAGAAATAGAGAAGAAAATGAGTAAAATCCTCAGCAGAGATTTTGACTTTCATACTATATGGATAATTTTGGCATTGAAGCAAAAGAAGAAAATTAGTTCACTCACTTAAGGGCTTCCTCATTAATAGTTTGAAATCTTCTCCATCTCGTGATGCCTGTAAATTCAAGAAAAGTATCATTACAGAAAAAATATTATATTAAAAAATTAATAAATATAAATTTTATTGATAAGTTAGAGAGTGCACTCAATACGTAACAAATTCTCGGCATAGCCTCAAAGAGATCTCGTTGCATCTGTGATTTTGATGCTCTTACTTTGGAGTTATTCTGTCGCAAGGCTTCCAAACGTGCTTCTCGCTGCTCCAGTGATTGCCTGGCTCTGTATTGTTGGTTATACAATCTTCTTTGTTCCAGCCGAATTTGGCGTTGTTCACTAGATTCTCTAGCCAGTTTCTCTTCACGTTTCCGTTTTTCTTTCATCAATCGTCTTTTACGTTGCGTTGTTGTTTCTTTTCGTCCTTTCCGATTGCCGATTGTACGTTTTGTCGAAGTTGTCGCTGAAATTCCAGATGATTAGTTTAAAGTTATGCTGTAAACGACAGCTTAGTTATGAATATTAATAATATACAAAATTAACATTAGATGTAGGGCGTTTTCAAGAATTTCAAGAATAACTATTAGGGGATTATTTGGACAAAAGGATCATTAAAACGAAACTAAACCATGCCTGTAGAAGCATATGAAAATCAGCCATCAAATCAAAACCAAAATCTGAACGCAGAGTAAACGTTATTAGAATTAGAAACCAACATAAAAGATGATCTCAAAAAGTACGATCACGAACAAGGCAACAAATTATCAAGGTATATGCAAAAAACAACCTATATGATTAACAAATAAAAGCGGCGAATCAATTTAAGGAAACCTAATAGAATATCGGAATCGGCGGATGAATTCTTGAAAACAGCTTTCTTATTTTTCGATTTTATGTTATACAATAACCTTTTTTTCTTAGCTATTTCAAAATGTTGCCAATATACATGAAATTCCATTCTGTACATAGTTTTTAACGAAAGTTAAGGTATGTATGGTAATTAGAACGAAACGAAGATAAACTCACCAGCAATTCTCGGTGCTTCACACTTAACTACTACATTATTGCTCGTCTCGAACTTTACTCTTAACTCTGAATTATCAGTCAACATGTAGGAATGGTATTTAACATCTTTGGCCTCAGCGTCTCCAGTAAAAACCTCAAAGTCCCATTCCAATTTATCGTCGTTTTCTAGATCAAATTTTACCTCTGACTTGTGTATTGAGATATCAGTTTCAGTTTGGTCAACGAGCCCGATTTCATCTTCTGTAAACAAATATTAAATAATCAAAACGGCCTGGTTAGAAAGCGGAAAATTTACTAATAACAGTCCCATCATTGATAAGTACTTTAGGCTTTTGCGGGTCGAACTGGAGAAAGTTTCCCTTGGAATCGACCAAATTTATTTCCTTCGTATGCTTCTTTCGAACGTGTTCCCAATGCCTAGATCTGTTCTTAAAAGTATTAGAACAGTAGAAGCAAGCGAAATTTCTTTCTCCGGAGTAGATTTTCTTGTGTTCCTTAAGTTTTGATGACGTCGTAATACTCTTTCCGCACCCGCAGAAGGGACATGCGTAAGGTCTTTCTCCGGTATGGGTTTTTCTATGACGCTCAAGATGATGCAAATAAATAAAATTCCTTCCGCATTCAGAACAAACGTAAGGTTTCTCCGTCATGTGAACACGGATGTGTCGCTTAAAATTTAAAGAAGTGGAAAAACTCATCCCACAGTGAGGGCAGACAAATGATTCCTTCTTTGCATGCTTTAGAGTTGATGATACTTCCTTTATAACTTCTTCTTGTAGAATAGCATCGATCTGCTCTAAATCAGTATCTACAGATTCAATCTTGATGTTTTCCTTTAAGACAAACGTGCTACAAGAAGCTACGTTTCCTGCATTTTCGCCGGTCTCTAGCCGTTCTATTAACTTCTTGTTCTCCTCTAGCTCATCATCACTTTTGGGCTCAACTTTTACCTCTGACCGCGAGAAGTTCGCAGTTTCAGTTTGACTACCAAAATTCACTTCACGTTCATCTTCTGTAAGATGTGCCAAATAACTAAAATCTTCAGTGGACGATAAACTTACCAAAATCAGACGGATTGGACTTCTGCCGGCAATCGAACGCTTTTATCACTTCGTCGCAACAACCTTTGCATAGATAGTCATCCTCTTTGGCCTATAATCGAAAAAGAGACTACTTTTAGCGAGGGACTTTCATAAAAACAAATAAAATTTAATACTTGCAGTCCCAGCAAGAACCTTAGTATGTAATCCAGTTTTTTGGGATGCCGGAATATGCGGATCATTTCTACATGGAATAAATTGCACAAAAAACACATTTGCGACATTCTTCCTGGCTTAATTTGGAAGAAAACGAAAGAAACAAATTTGTTTAATAACTGACTTAGCAACTGACTTTAAGAAACGTCACTCCTTGAGTGAACTGCTTTACCGACAATTACAGAAATTAAAAGTACATAATTGAATATTGAGATCAACTTGCAGAAAGAAGAATTCTGTTATTATTTTGAATTTCGAAGATTGAATTTGAAGGGCTTCAGAAAATATCTCTTTACCTAGGAAAAATTACTAAAAAGTAGTTGATATATATGAAATTTTATAAGGCGTAAAAGTGTGGTTTAAAACATACTCGACGATGAACAAAGGGCAAAATGGTCCTATTACACATTTTACAAAAAAGTTTAAGGATGATTACGTTTTTATTAATTCTTACCTTAGATCATAGATAGAGATGACATTTTTCGCACGGTACTTATACAATAGGCCCCGGTGCGACTTGACATTACTCGAAAAATTAACCGAAAATGTCGTTTCTTATATCGCCGACCTACTCTAATCATGTTCCACACTGGGGCCTATTTTGAGGGCAAAATGCTTCACGCACGTATAGGAATTTTAGACAGTATGTTCTATCCTATTCTCTATTATCTAAGCTTCTTACTAAAATTTGGAGTTTTTGTTGTAATTTGTAATTTTTATTTTACACAACGAGTATACGACAACCTAACCGAAGTTAAGTTTTGGATTGAGACGAACGCAGTTACCTGGTTAACTTGTTTACTTTGTTCTTTTATTTTACAGATTTTACAGTTTTTCTAATTTGTAGGCATTTCTTCTAAATTATAGAACAATATTAGGGATTTGTTATAAGTTTTTTTGAGTCAGATTCAGTAAACCCAAGGCCAATATAATACATAATTAATTCAAAAAATGTTCAGAAATCTACTTCAGACTTTCACCGCTGAATCTACATATATTTATAAGCCAAAGAATCCTCCAAATTGGCGAAGCTCCTAAGTCAGTACACTTTACCCTAATTCTTAACGTGAAGATAGTCCTCATGCTATTTCTCAAAAAGTGAACTTATGTATCGAAAACTAGTAAATGCTTCCAGTAAAAGCGTTTGCTGAATTTTTAAGTAAAAGCTTAACCCTGCACTGCCAACGTGGCTCACTACTCTATTATTGCCAACCACACGTCCGGGAGACGTACACTCGAAAAAAATGTCTAGAAATGGCTGATTTTTCCTACTAAGGGAGGCAAATCTCTCTTTTTAATTAACTTATTATCTAAAGAATATATTTCAGTAATAATCTGCTAAGAAAAGTAGCTTTAAGTATTTTTATATAAATAGATTAATATATCTTTTCGGGCGGAAATATCCGAAAAATCCCCACACTACACGCCTCTGAGGCACCTAATTGGCAAGGCAGGGTTAAGGAATTACTCTAATTAAACAACTTCCAAATATCGATTTTTTTTAAATTTTTCGAAAATAAGTGTTTTCAAAAATGTTCTCTGGAAATTCTAGAATGATTCGAATATTCTAACTATAATTTTCCATACCTTAAACATGAGTACTTGAGCGAGCTCTATTACTTCGGTCGCAGCTAAGCCGCTTACCTGGAAAACTTTAAACGAGTTTTTTTCGAAACAACGTTTTTTGGCCTTACGTTGTCCAATTCTTGGAAACTACTCAACCGATTCTCTTGAAATTTTAACCACATATTCCTAGCATGTATCGAACTACGATCATATCAAAATTTTCTAAAAAAATCATCTTCTGTTTCTTTTCTAAAAAAAGTCGGACATTTTGTTAATTATGCATAAAAATTAATAATTTGTAGTTCGGAACGAACTCACAGTTATTCTTTATCTAATAACATTTAAATTTTATGTTTCAAATTATTTGTTGCAGAAAAATTGACAACGTAAGTCACCTGTTTACTTTTTGAAGAGTTATCTTTGTCTACCATTTTTGCGTATAAATATTGAGTAAATTGAATAAAAATAAAATTTTAAGAGTGTATTTTAACTTTTATATTAACATCTACTTATCATAGCAACTTAAAAAAAACATTCGTAAAAATAGCCTTTTTTCGAGCGTTTAAAGTAGACTAGTTAATTCCCTAAATTAACCTTTTCGGTACGACACAGTTTTCCACAAGAGTGGTTGCACTACATGGCAGTGTAGGCCGGGAAAATATATTTTACTGCAAGCGCAGCATTCCAACCTGCACCACTTATAACGGACATTCACAGAAAGCTCGAGCCCGTGGTTGGCGGCAGTTATGGAAATTTTCCACTGCCGCCCTCAATGACGACTAAAGCCGACGATCGTATCTACAGGGCTTTTCATGAATGCTGACTATAGACGACGACCGGACTCAGAGAAGGTGGCGGTAGGGCCGTAAGGGTTAAAAGTTAAAAACTTATTGCTTGGCATGTTTTTTAACCTTTGTAGTCTATTATTCAAGAAGTGTAAAAAGATATTCGAAATCGATTTTCAACCCAAACCAAGGCTTTATATTCGACCTATGATGTGAAGATTAATATTTTCTAAGAAGTTTTAATTGTTGCGTATTATATTTGGTTCAAATTCGGAGTTTTTGGGGTGGCAAAATATCGGTGGTATACCATCACTGAAGCTGACTATTGCTGGTTTTTTCTCACATATTCCTAGTAAATATTTGTACCTTACTGTACAGATACATTTTTTATTCTGACTACCCGCCAAAAGTAGGTCAACCCACTCCAAAGACCTTGCTTGCCCAGCCCTGCACTGGATCACCTCATCTCGCACACTTCTCCAGATATCTTCCCGCGTCCACGAAACGCGCGATCAGACCATTAAAAAAAACAAGCAGATGCCGCGGTGCCGGGCGACGACTCCTCGCTAGGGCTGCCGGCCCTTCGAGCCCCGTGGGCGCAAGCCCCAACCCACTTTCGAGCGGCTCGAGGGCTCCAAGAGGCTCAGGCTCTGATAACGCTTCACAAGGGGCTTGTTTTTGTCAGCTCTGCATTTTTCCGGTTCACCCCTCTCGAGATAAGCGGCGTAAAAATCACGCTCGGACGCAAGAGCTGGCAGCACTCGCCTCATTGTTTTGTACGCAGCAAGCAGGAGAAATGCGTCAGCCCGCACCGCGAGCACATCGCCACGCGACTTTTCCTTATAACGGCTCCCGTCCCGTAAACACATCAACGGTTTCTTTCTAATCGCCGGGTGCGAAGGGGGTGCACGAGGACGGGTCACAGGCCGTCTCGCTCGCACCGGTGTGCATTGTCGCGAGCATTCAAATAATGACAGCTGACTGGCCGAGGGCTCAATGTGAATTTGTCGCTCGTGAAGGAAGGAGGTTCGGTTCAAATTTGTTCTACGACGAAGATTTTAAAGAGTTCCCAAGGAAAAGTGACTTTTTTTTATTTATTGTTGCGCTGCAGTGAAAGGAAGCGACGTTGTCGGGACACAAAAGTGCAATTTCAAAGCGCTCAGATATCGTCGGGTGGGTTTTTGCTTGTGCAAAGTGTGTGGTTCGGAATTCGGATCGCACTGTGATTCCCTTCCAGGAAAGGGGCCAGCATTTCTGTTTTTCTTACCTGGGACCAGGACCAGGACGACTGTCAGCTAGTTTAATTGCTTTCCGTGAGGAAATTGAACTGAGATGAATCTCTCGTTCGCTGGCTGCGGCTTTCTTGGCATCTACCACGTCGGAGTGGCGGTTTGCTTTAAAAAATATGCCCCACACCTGCTGCTCGAGAAAATTGGTGGAGCCTCAGCCGGAGCACTGGCAGCATGCTGCCTACTTTGTGATCTTCCTTTGGGTAAGTACCAACATTCCTATTAAATCTAAATCTAAGCAGGAATACCTGCGGAGGTCCAACAGGTGCCTAAACAACTTTCAGCTCGAAACTCGACGACTGCTCGCTGTCAAGTGACAACTTGATCACGCTGAACAAACTTTCAGCAGTTCTTATCGCGAATTTTCAGTATTTTATTTTTTACAAATCGAGCCCCACAAATAAAATTATTACTAGCACAGTTTACGGAGTCGGACAGCGGCGGCTGTGGTGGCGGAATTGCTGTGGGTCGCTGAACCGTCCCAATCGATACCGCGCCTCAAGCGGGTTACCCCGGGAAAAAAGTAAACAGGGAAAAACTAAATAAAAAAACAGGCAGCGAAATCGTCATCTGGTGATACTGGGGGTAGTGTTATTATTTATTCAGTTGTAGCAATCCGAACCAACTGATTCTGCTGGCTCATGCTGCTCCGCGATTAAAATTCAATGACACGCGAGCCTCGCTATGCGAGGAGGCTTATCTTCGTTCTCTAGAAGATTTCAGGCGCTATTTTGTAGGATGACGACTAGGGCGAAAAGTGTGAGGGAGCTGCACCTTGCCCAACATCGGCGGAATTGCTCAATTTAAAGGGTCTGACTAAGCTTTGGTGTGGGCATTCGTCGGCCAAATATCACGGAAATGTGCCTCAATTCTATTAGAGCTCGTCAGCCGAGCTCAGGCGATCTCAGGCTGATTGGCGCGCTAAAGAATCACGGGGAGAATTGTCAACTTTTTAGCTTTATTCCAATTCCAGTGGCCAGTTCAGACCGTGATGCCGTCTGATTTCAGATGGGTAACGCGCCTCAAAACGTGACTTCTCCTCAATTGCGGTTGAACTATTTAATTGCTTCAAATTTGCTGTGGTGTTGTAACTTAAGAATTCCAATGATTTTACAGCGAATAACAAATAGAGATTGCAATAGAGCTAGAATTGGCAGATTGGCTTGGTTCTAAATAAACATGTACGTAGACGTTTCCGGTCTACTAGCAATCCTAAAACATATCTTGATAAAATCTTGAAAAACATCATCCAGAAGTGACAAAACCCGGATGAATTTATGAAATTCAGAAACGACAAAATCCAAAAACCACAAAATTCAGAAACCACAAAATCCGAAAAGTGGGGAAGTGAATGCAATTGCGGTAATTTTTTATTATACATTATGATTCCAAATCCTCCAGTTTTAATAAACAAAATCGTAGAAAGACATCTCATTTAGGTTGAAGAAATAATCCCAAGAGAAAATCAAAATATCCAGAAATACACAGAAATCATTTCTGAATTTTGTTGTTCTGGTATTTGTTTTTTTTTTTTGGATTTCGTGCCCAACACATTAAAAGTTATATTTGAAAGGAAATAATTTGAACAATTGAATCAAAGGTTGAATAACCAAGGTCCCTGAAAAACCATTTTTTCAAGTTATTTTGAAAAATCCTGCATTTATTTCGGTTGTATTATCCCAATAAATAAAATATAATAGATCAAATCAAAAGTGATCTATGATCTATGAAAATGTCAGATCAAATCAAATCCTGTTGTATAATTTAGAATAAATCGGATTCATATAAGAAATATGAGATCAACGTTTGATTTAAAATGAACTGCCAAATTAGATCACTAGGGTATTGGGATTTCGAATTCAGATTACGGAACGTATTTAAATTATATAAAATTTCAGTTTAAAAAATGTTAAGAAATCTAATTTATTAGAACAGATGAGATATTGATGACGGTTATAAAACACCATATTTGATATTTTAATTATATTGGTTTAAAAAATATATATAAATTACGTCACGAACTTTATTCTGAGAGTCGTAGAAAAATTAAAATATCTGCGACATCACTCGGTATTCAACTGTAAGGTGGCTATCTATTTGCATTTAGCCTTTGACCCAAAGAAGGAAATTCATTACTTCGCTTGTGCTAGAAGAGTGTCATATTAGCTTTCGTTTCACATAAAAGAGCCAACAGCTTAAAATGGCAATTTTCTTAAGTTTTTTGTACGCATGAATACATATTCATTAAGAAAGCTTCTTTAGTTGGATGCATATTAAATAAGTATCTAAGTAATCCAAACACAGTGGGTTCGCTTAAAGACCAAATTTTAAAATTCAAGCAAGAAAATCTATAAATTTTAGTTTCAATGAGAGATTGTAGCTGAATACTCTTCTTGAATTCTTAATTCATAAGGACTCTTGAATCCGTACAAAGGTAAGTTCATTAATATACATAATTAATTAATAGAAAGAAAAATCTCAAAACGTTTCTCTAAAAATTGTGTAGAAATCAATTTCATAATTTTCCCGGATCATGAACTTCTCAAAGAAGGGGTGTGGCGCTTTCTTAATCTCAAGAACTATTAACCATTTATCTCCTATTAACCATTCAAATATTAATCTTTTGATAAAGGGCACGTTCTTTTTTTTAACCGAAAAAAAACGAAATTAAAATCTCCATGGCTTGATATGTACGCTTCTAGATTGTTTCTAGTTCCAAGGTTGCGATAAGATTTGATTTTTTTCTAAAATTCTTTTTTCTATTTAATTTTCTCATAAACGCATCTGTTCGATTTGCATTGGACAAATAAGCTTCATTGAGGTCATTCAAATAGAGAAAAATAAAGAAAAATTAACTAACTATTCGATATGATAACGTATACGCGGCCGCGCATGCGTTGGTCGATTAGAATCTGTGTAGGCAATTAGAAACAATGATGCAGGAGAATTTCAATTAACTGATAAAAATTATTTTTATGGGTGAGTTCAAGTCGGTTACGATGAATTGTATATATTAATTAAGAAATTAATAGCAGGTCAGTGTATTTATTTATTATTAGATTCGAACTTTTCGTTATATAAATATAAATAACTTTTGGGAATTGAATTTGAACATAATATTTACTTCAGTAAAATTGATTTCAGTACAGTTTACAGAAATTTTTCTATTCACGACATATATTTATAATTTTAACAAAACATTCAACGACAATCTACTCTATTTGTAATGGAAATATTCAAAATACTTTTGAGATGCTTTCCGCATATTTAATTTTGTTGTCATTTGATTTTTCCATTAAGCTTGTTTAATGTAAATGTTTTTTATCACCATAAACCGTATGTATTGATAACCCGCAACAGTTTAAAGTATTTTTAAAAAAACGAGGTTTAAAGGTTCTAAGTTTTATTAAATCGTTGAATTTAATCATATTGGCTGTTCACTCCTTTGTTTTAAATCTATTTATTAAAGTACAGTCTCATAAACGACTGAAGCAGATAAAATCAATGATTTCTTTCATTACAGACTTTAATCAACCACAATGCAAATTTAAACAACAATTCATTACCTTATTTACTTTTTATTTGCCAATTGATTGCATCTATTAAAATTATTTGCAGTCTTATGCATTATCTTATCAGGAAAATTGCAAAAATTGATATGATTGATAAGTCGACTGCAACAGGTGATAACAACGTGATCGAACACGTCCAATAAGAGTAAAGTCCGCTTTTTCAAGTAAGCCCACTAAATTAGTCATTGCAATGAATTTAGTGGAGTTATGCCTTGCGATAGAGAATTTAACTAAACAACTTTTTGAGAATGAACTTAGAATGGTAGCAATAATTTCTGGAATATTTATATAACTTCTTTTATACATTTAAACACCTTGTCGCAATTACTGGTCAAACACCTTCTCTACATTCAACCTTAATCTAATCTATTTGCATATATCTGCATAATTTTTCTAGTTTATCGTATAATTTATTCATCTATTACCAATACTTTTTAAATTCGATATGGATTTCACTGTCATGTTCAAATAGTGTTATAGTTAGTTTTTCGATTATTATTAATGCTGCTAGTATAAAAACCCTACCTATCGCGGTAGGGGTTAACATTTACGTAAAAATTTACTAAACTTATTGAAATTGAAAAATCAAAACAGATTGTAACTTATCTTATTTGTATTCTTTGCACAATTCTTTTAAACAATGATAAATGCTGATAAATTACTTCCAATCAATTATACACACATTTACGAAATTCTTTTGTTATCATGTTTATTTATAAGCGGTGCGCGGATGTAAGTAAGACTGTTTGGATTATGTTTTGAATCAGATGAGAATAATAAACAAAACATATTTCATTTGGATAGTAGGTTCAACAAATCATAACACGAGAGTTTGTTTTAATTCAAACAATTAATGAGTTCAAATGCATGACTTTATCTGGTAGCATTCAACTTCAGAATTTCCTGTTCAAATATTGAATGTTCTGATAAATTTTGAGGGTAAGAACTGCATTCTTACTGTTCTAATTGGGACAAGAATTTCTTGAATGAAATATCAAAGTTATTTGAACTTCTTCATTGGGCCTAATCAGGTTAAAAAAAAAAAAAAATTGTTTTGCATTAATCATAACTTTATTAAAAAAAATCTAACTCGTTTGATCGTTTATTTTTAAACTTAACGAGTTCGTATGATTTACGCATTTCTAAAAATCCAGAATTAGATTTGATGGCATAATGAAAAGAAGAGAAATTGCCTTAAAAAAGCTTATAAGCCATGGTCAAATTTGCCACGTTCCCTCACATCTGCGAAAGCTTTTCATATAAATAAGTCAGAGCTCACGTCATTTTAGATTCAGCCAATTGGACTTTGGTCTACTCCCGATACGGTTGTTGGCAGCTTGAGTAAATATCATAAAATAAATATTGTATAAAGAGTCTCCCGGCGTAGAGAGCCCCCCACAGTAATGCTATCATCATTTATAAGTCAAGCAGCAAGATGTTTTTCTGATTTTGCCATTGGTATTTGTAAAAAAACAATTGATGGATGCGATGACTGACTGGAGCATTAAGAGGCCAGATTTTTGAATTATTCTATTTTTAATCATAAAAATTTTTGTATTTATCACAAAAATATTTTGCGTTTTTGCTTCTTTTGAGATGAGATTGTTTTTGTGGGAGCTATTGATTTAATTGGAGTTGATTAGCAGTATTCATGGAATTTGCCTATATTAAGATTTTTGTGTTTTTGGCGAAGATTAGATAATTTTTTTTTATCAAAAACAAAATTATGTCTCTAAGGACAGTATGCATCAAAAGGTCATAAAACGTTGACCATCATTCTCTAATTAATAAGAAAACATTTCATTCTCTTTTTGAATTTATAGTCTAAAACCATTACATTGCATAGTAAATGAAGAGTGAGTTTACATAAACCAAAGCTGAATGAAAATCAATATTAAAGTGGCGTTTTAGTTGACAAAACTGAATTTGAGTTAAAACGACACTTGATGAAGGGTCGTTTTAGTTCAACGTCGACTTACATAAACCTGGACCTTATTGATTGGAGTTGGAACTTATTATTTCCATTATTTCAGTTATTATTCAATATATTATTGTTAATTTCAATAAAAAATTCAGAGGATTCCACTCCAATCAGTATGGTTTCCAATGAGGAGGTAACACCACCTTACCGGAACATATTTTTTAACCTTAGGAAAGCGTTTGATACCGTGAACTGTGAAGTTTTTTTCGAAAGCCTCGTGGAACTGGGAATAAGAGGAAAAAGTCCTAAAGGATTATCAAGAAAACAGAACTCTAAAAACAAAAAACAAATACTTACACTTATAGCAATGAGAAGTTTGTCTGAATTGGCGTTCCGTAAGGATCAATACTGGACACACTGCTATATACCATCGACACACTATAAAAAGGAATAACTATGTTTTACCTGGAATTAAGAACATAATATACATATTACGCATATACTTCACCGCTGGTAACGCTCGGCTTGATCATCTGCGCCAAACCTCAGCAAAAAATCTACAAATAATTTCTAAATTTCTGAATAGAGCTATCAAGGCGGTCTACAATCTTCCTTGACTCACTCCTAGATCCTCACTATACTTTACCAGAAAGAAGCTGAACCCGATCCACTTGTGGAGGTAGAAAAAGTATTGTTGTAATTTTGCCCGCCGAGCGGCTGGCCGGCAAAACCACACCATCTGCCTTCGCTACGATTTGGCCGATTTGCCAACGAACGGACAGACAGACGGACATAGGGACATTTTTGTTAGGAATATTACTCGTCCACCGAAGTAGACGAGTCCAAAAAAATCGATGAGTGTTTCGATCCGAGAAGCCAAGCTGATCTCGTCAGCATGGCGCTTGGCTTCTCTGCCATAGACACTCACAAAGGAGGGATCGAAAGCTAATCCCTATATCTGCCCGATCGCAACTTCAAGTGTGAAGTATAAGCGAAGGCAAATTCTGTAACAATATGTTAGGATAATTTGTATCTATATCATAAACAAGAGCGACCCTTATACCAAGTATAATTTGCCTTGGAAGCACTGAGTTAGTTTATTCTAATTTTAAATTAATTATTAAAACGAACTATCATGGTAAAATCTAAGAGTAGATTGTTAGATATTTACCTTTTAATTCCATAATCAATCCTGGCGGAAAATATAAGGGATTATAATTCTCTACGTCATCACTAAGAACGATAATTACATTATCAATTTTCATTGGTAATAGAATGATAATGGAGTTTAATAATTACTACTCTATGAAATGATGTTAAGAGGTTGTTTTTTTTGCAAATATATTAAACCAACACCTTGAGTAGTACAAAGATTAATAATATGCTTCTAAACAATTAATTCAATTTGATGTAAATGTTTAACGAATTAATGTAACTAAAACAAATGGAATGCAAATTAAACTAGATCATTGTCCTACAAAACGCAATACGCTTTTCATTTCTCCTTCAAAAAAGGAAAAAATTAAAGTTAGGCAGATACGAGAGGATGCAATCTTAAATGTCCCAGTTAATTAGTTAAGACCTTTTCAAGTGACCTATATCTTGCCATTATTAGCCGTTTGATGTGTAGCTTTCAACTGATCTGACAGATCCAGAATAAATCTGCCATTCTGCTGCTGTGATCGAAAGCGTTCTCCCGTTCATTTAATAATGAAGAGATAAATAAATTTGCGTATTTTCAAATAGCCTCTTATATACTTTTATTTTCATTTAATTAATTTCAATGCAGTGATTCTGTGGTGGGGGAGATAATAGACTCCGACGTCAGTCAAGTCATCGGTCCGAAGGCTAACTCAACAATTAAATGCCGCGTTGGTGGTGTGTTGCTCCAAGGAAATTATAAATAAATTTAGCGTCAATCATCTGAGTGAAGTTGCATTTTGGAGCACGACAAGATTCTTCTAATCGGTCTTTTATGATTTTGAAGCTCGTGCAACAGATCATCTTAGGTCACTTTTGTGACTCGTTCTAGATGTTTTGTTCTTTAACTGATTTATTATATAGATAAGTTATTGCGACTTGAAGGTTGATTCAAAAATAATATAGTATATAGACTTAGTTCAATAGCAAAACTTTCTTCCACAAAGAAACTAATCTTATCTCAGAAAATTGAAAAATCCCACGATGAATTTGTTACAGCTGGTACGAGAAAACAATTTTGGATTGGCGTATTTTATTTAAATCGAGTTTAATTAGAAAATTGTCATCATATATGAGGAGATAGGAAAAAGGGTCATGGGGTTATGCTGCATCAATGGGGTTTAAAAACAAAAATTATCACCTAATTGATACTGAACTGCTTGAAAATGTTTCATTGAATTCCTATTGACGTCACCCGAAAATATGACTATTTGACTGAAATAATCGTTCGGGGCGCGGTTAAATGTTATCGATGGATCATTTGAACTTGAATGACTTTTTATGGAAATATTTGAATGAGTACGATGAGGTGAATCTATACAAAAAATGTTTTTTTTTTTTAATTTTGATTATTCATTAATTGGATTCGACCAAAAAAAAAATTGTTTAATTTAATTTAGTAAAAACTTTTGACCGATAAGAATTTTTTTAACAAGTTCAAAAAACGAAGTTCGTTAAGATCAATTTAAATTTAGCATATTATAATTGGAGCTGTCTGGGCTAACTATTAATTTAATGGTTTCATTTCATCAATAATTAGTTAATTAGTATTGTTTTTCCCTAACATTTCCAAAGTTGTCAAATGGCTTTATGAGTTTTTGTTACGAGTTACGAGTTACGAGTCTTCTACTCTGTTTTTCAGACTTAATCTCCTCGCAACGTCTTTCTCTTTTAAAAAATGAAGAAATACCTCGGTGGAAAAAAATTGACATTGAACAAGAGGATTTTCGTTGAAACAAACACCTATTTAGCAAAATTTCAAAGTTATAAAAGCATTAATACTTAAATAATGAATAGTAATAATATTTTTTTATGATTTAATTTAATATCGTTCAATCGTCCAGGAAGTCTATTAAAAAAAAGTAGAGTAGTACAAAAAGTCATAAAGGGGTTATCTATTATTTTAAGATCATTATTCAAAGCTATGACAGTGTCCACGAAAAAAAATCTCAAAACTCTTAAAAAGTATTATAAATGCTACAAATTTATTTAATGCGACTGAATTATTTGAGAAAATATGTTTTTACGTCAGAGATAAATTCGTTACGTAGATTTTATAATCAGCAGACTTTTTGAAAAATTAAACATTTTTAAATTCTTGAATACTGATGAATGTGTGGGATGTGAAAAAAAATTATTGGTTGAGTAGATTTTGTAAAAAAAATTAATCACAGCTCACGTAACTCGACGGCTAACGAAAATGACGCATGATGTATCATTTCAATTTTCAAAATTTAATTAAAATGGTAGTCAACTTAAAGAAACCAAGTGTCCAACATTATAAAAAGATCACAAAGTCATAAAAACCGAAAAATTGATATTACCGGACTAAAGTGGATAAGTTAAGTAAGTATTACGAAACGAAAGCCAAAGACTTTCTTTTTAATTTTCTCCCTATTAGCTCCCAAAAAGTCAGTTCAAGTTCAATGTCAAGTTTACTTTACATTCACTTCTACGGAGCAGTACTTCTTGCGTTCAGAAAAAAAGTACGTTAGAAAAGAAAATCTTACGATATAGCTAGTCATTAACATCTTAATGTGACTTATTCGTGAATCAGTGCTAATGCCACGGCGATGTGAAAACAAAGCACAAAAAATGGTACTTAATTAAAATTATATTCAAGCACGTTTTCTCATGACCTCGAATCATTTTCGATGGGGTTTATTTTTAGAGTTAATGCAATCTTTTGACGCAATACGTTTATTACATTCTGTGAAGTAAGAGATCATTAAGGCGATTGCGGTGTTAAATCAAAGTGATTAATTTGTTATGTCTCCATTTTAAGTAACTTTGTCAGTAATATTAAACAAATAAATATATAATAAAATAGTCGAATAAAATGATGTCTAGGTTAAGATTCTGAAGGTTATGAAATTAAAATTATATGGGGTACTTAATATATTATAATTATTTTTATCGTTATCTAAAATTTTTAGTATTCAATAATCAGCAAATCACTTATAGTAAACATCCGAAGCAAAACGTCTGAAGTGTTTTAATTTAAAATCTCTCAGTAAAATTATTGGGGCACCACTTAATACTGCAGAATTATCATATTTTCGCGAAACAATAATCCATTTATTAGACGCATGCAGTTCCCTCCGTAAAAAGATTTCGAATCTACCGAACTTAATCATTCAATTTCCTTTCATGGTTGCGGTGGGCGGTCTTTTTATACAAAATTACACAAAGGAAACTTTATTAAAGATTGGATGAGCTTATCGGACTTCTGTTCAAAGACCACTTCAGAAATTGATTGCAATCGATTTATTTTAAAGGGGTTGCATGTGTGAGCTCTTAATCCATTTTTTAAATTTATTTCAAGCAAAGGAATAGGGAAGTTTAGATTTAGTTTTTAGTTAGAGTATGTAAATTAATTTGTAGATATGGGGAAGAGAATATTTTTCAGAATTTTAATTAATATACAGATTGTTATTTGAAACTATGCTTTAAAAAACTGAAAGTTTGATTTTCCACTTTTATACAAATAGTTTCCAGTCCAGACTCTGGTGGGATTAGAATACAACAAAGAAATCGATACGTTCAATCTTTATTTAAATTTGAGTCAAAGTAAATTTTAAAATCCTCATTTTTGGAAATAAGTCTTTCATGAAATGAAAATGTCTACGATGTCAAGTAAGTGAAATTCACGAGAACTAATATATTTTATGGGAAAAAGACATACATGTACACTAACTAATATTGAAATAGAAGCAATTAATAGAATACAATTTATAAAACATGTCAAATCGGGAATTTTTGGCGTCGACAGCGTAACGCAGGTTCCTTGAGTTATTTAATATCAAGGATACATCACTTATGTAAAAAATGAAGAGCAATTGCCCCAGATGGCTGCCCTGAGGGACACCAGAATTGTATTTTATTTTGTCAAGAAGAGCTTCGCGTAATTTAAGGGGTTAGGTGGGTTTCAGAGGTTCAAAAAATGGGGATTTTTACAATTTTTTTTTTAATATATAAAATCATATATTTTATTTAAACAATTCAGCATATCAAAGATACATATTTAAACAGTATTTTGTGAAATTTTTATTTAAAAATTCCGAAAACTCAGCCGTGGGTACCTCATCTCCCTTGACGACTAAAAAAAAAATGCTTTTGCCGTGGACAGCATAACTCATTATTGGTTCATCTAAAATCAAAAAACCAAAAATATTTCGATGGTACATGGATAAATCTCGTTAATGAACGAAGCAAAAAAAAAAACAAAATTAAAATTTGAATTTTTGACAGACTTTGAACAAAAAAACACATTTTTTGGTAAAATTTTGGCCATATATTGGCTCGAAAAAATTAGTTGTAATAAAAAAAAAAAAAATCCTTCGTTCATTAACTAGATAATGTTATTTCAAAGATGTGTGCAAAATTTGAACAAAATCGCTTCATAACTTTTCGAGAAATCATGTCCACCGACTTAAAAAATTGAGTTTTGAGATAATCGCGTTTAAAGTTTAAAGCGCTGCACTGACGTGGCCTGATGGGCGGAACTTCCGAAGGGTCTATCTCTTAGAATTTTACTCGGATCAATTTGTAATTTTAGGAGAATATTTTAAACATATTGTACTATTTAATAAGACAAAACAACAAAAATCGATTTTTTGAAATTTTCAAACCCACCTAACCCCTTAATTCACTGCGTTCGACCAGACAGATACGAGTTAATTCAATTCACGAAAACAGTTTGAAAACAAAGAAAAGATAGCTGAGGACACTGATTAATTTTTTTCGAATGCCTTACTAAAGTCAGTAAAAATACAGTCGAATGCATCCATGCTCCAGACACCACTGAGTAAGGAAAGCAAAAGTCATTTTACTTCTAAATATAAAAATGTTAACCACCGCCATCTGCGCTCGGAAGGTTTAAATGTATAATATTTTTATACGAAATAGCTATAACTCATTCTTTTTACGGGAAGTCACCTTCCTTTGTGCATTTAATTTTTTCCTAATTTGAGTTACCGATAATATGCCCTCATAAAATACCTAATAAAGAAATCATATTTGACATATCTTAATGAAAACTTAGAAGTGATAAAACTAATAAAAGAACTCGTCCAACTTTTTGTATTTAAAAAGCTATTTGTTTCGAGAGTGACAACGAATTCAGCCTTCCTTGTTGACATTGAAAGGCCGTTGAATATTATCTGATCAAAAAGTGAAATATTGCTTCACATGTTTATCAGTATTTTAGTAATCCTTCATTTAACTTTTGAGGATGAGTTCATGGGAAATGAGATATTATTAGTCGAAAGAGGTTATTTAAAATAACTCGAATTATTTGTGTAATCGTTCGTTTTATTTAAAAGTTATTAACTATAAATGATCCAATTTTATTCTAGAAATGTTGGAATTTATCTATTCACAAATTTATAAATTCTTCTATAAATTGTATTGCAATATTTCAGCGGTTTCGATAACTCCATCGCTCCATTCGGTTTTCACGTAAACCCGATAAACTCGCATTTAAAATTGTTTCCCAATACTTTCACGTGCATACATTTCTCGCGCATTGCACTCGACTTAAATCGGTGCGCGGACAGCGTCTTAAAGATCGAGAAAATCTGTTACGTGTTAGCAAGCAATCGATGAGACTCCATAGACATACGTTCCTTTCGTACTTCTCCGAAGATAAATCGTATGATCGTACAAAGTAGCGATATAAAATAACAAAAATCAAAGCCTAATTTATAAGCACCTGTTTCCTCGATCAGAAATCCAGTCCTCGATCTAAATAGGTATCTGCGGTGATCAGATGAAATTACTGACGCCGCCGGTTTTTTTTTCAGCCTAGACGATATAGTCTCGCTTTTCGTACAAGATAGTCTCGAAGATCTATACACCTTCTTGACCGATCTGTTTAAATTTTGAAGAAAAGAAGAAGAAAGAAATGAGTTTCGGCGATGATCACCGCATGTGCGTGCTATATTCAAGATGCTTTAAAATATCTTCCCGGGCCCATTGAAGATGAACTTGAAATGGAATTCAAATGGAATTTTTCGTACACAGATTTCCGTAAGATGTGTAAATGTGTGAGAAAAGGGGCTCGTCTGAGGAGGTGGCTTGTCTGGACACTGTTGTCATATTTCTTAAAGAAGGTCGTCTTTTCTCAGCGTCTGTTGGCTTTCTAAAAAAAATTCAATTTTTTTTCCTGTTATACTGGTTTTTGTGTGAAAGTTGTAGATGTGTGTGTATACTGAAGATTCTTGCCAGAGGTTTGGTTATTTTTGTATTTGTTGTTTACTTCAGAATTATTTTTGATCAGACTGCATTTGATCACTCAATAAAATCGTTAGAGAAATGTAAAAAAATGAACTTGCTTTTAAGAGAGAATTGGCTTTTCTTAGGCATGAAAATTTACTTTTATGGCATGTTTTTAAACATAAAACTAGACGACTACTATTATTTATAAAATGTTCATATCTTATTATATTTTGAAGTAAACAGTAAATTTAAAAAATAATTGTCTTAAAAATGCCTTTATTGTGCACAGTCGAACATAACGCAACGTCAAATACACATATCCTTCGATTTGCATGGTACTTTCTTTACATGGTTTCGCTTTTACACGATTTTTAAATAAAAAAAAAAATTCTAGTTATTTCTATTATTTTACATAAGTACCTTTATACTATATTATTGAACCTGCTCCTTCCACAAACTAAATAAAGGGAATATAAGATGTGCAAATAAATAACAGGAGGAGTAGTTTTATGCTTTTAAGATTTCGTTTTGATAACATTTTATTACATAATATGTAGCAATTTTATTACACAACGTAAACCAAAAGAAATGAGAATATGAATTCCAATAATAAGTTATTTTCTTTTATTATCCTCAATTTTTTATATGAATACTAGAGCTTCAATTTCCAGGCTTCGTATTTAGTAGAACCAATCTCCCTCCATTAAATATTTGACTCACTTAACACGGTTACTTTAAGCGTATCTACGACTATTTCCTTATAACTATTTATATTTACACGGTCTAAGACTTATTCGAACCTATCTTTCTTTTTTATATAGTGCATGACATTTAAGTGAAAGATTTTTTTTTCAAACTTTTCAATAATGTCCTTACGAAATTAAACTAAAAAGTAAAAAATTTGTATCCGACCTTAACAAAGTCTATTATTCCAAGAATTTTGTTTAAGCTTCACTCCGATTTATATCATAATTGGATTAAGGTTTATTATGTAAGGTATTTTATCTTACAACTTTTCTTGTAAATAAACTTGATGATTTTGTTTGTTTATGTATTATTCGATAGCGAAACGTGTTATCACAGCAAAACTATCTGTTAAAAAGTGCTTGCATTCGTCATTCATTAACCGAAAAACTGAATGAAATCATCGGAGTTTATCTTATCGAACAATAGGAGCAAAATTCGTTTTCTGTAAAGAATTATAAGTATTACTATCCTTGAAAATTGGTAAAAATTTAAACAGGAAATGAATTTTTAAATTCCCATTACTTCCAAATAGTCTGCATTTACAATATAACAAGAATGCACGTTTAAATAAAATATTTCAACACATTCTATTAGTGTGCAAGATCTAAATATAATAAGAGTCCTTATATTATACAAATTCTTTGCACAAAATTTTATTGTCATAACAACCTGTTGTTCTTTCCTGCATTCAAAGGTACAATTTTATTTATAAAAATGACATACGTGCGATGCAGCAACTTCAAACAAAAACAGTGCAGCAACAGTGCAAGCTTTGTTTCGTCGCAAAAACAAAATCGCTGATGCATTTAGTTTTTAGGTAGAAAATCATCCGACCCAGTTGGTGACGATGTTAAATAACTTCAGTGCAACAGTACAAAGTTGACACTCAAATCAATTATGTAATTGTTTAAATACTTGTGTGATTCATAAGGCTTTTTGTATGAAGTTAAATCTATTCATCTTTTTTTTCAACTCATGGGGGGTTTTTTTTTATTGCAAATACATGCATATGTATGTAGAGGTATTTGACTGAATCAGAAAATAAACAGACAAATCATCACAGTGTTCCACATCTCAAGTACGCACTGAAGAAAATTTATGTCAGAATTCTGTGGTAAGCATAAAGCCACAAGAAATCTTATTTCTCACATGACAACACATAATGGCAAGTGTTGGCAACAATCACGTGTAGTTCGCTTTCGCGTAATGTCGATTTTTTCATTACCGGATCAGGTGACAATCTAACCTTGTCAGAGATTTACTCCACTATGCATTTGGCGGTTGAATGAATGAATTACTTTTGCTCGTTAAGGGGTTGCCTCAAAACAAGCACGTTTCTTAAAAAAAAAAAAACATTCATCTTAGGTGGGTCTTGAACTTGGGAGAAGATAAATATATTTCGGAAAAGATGGAATGTCTATCACCAGTGTCACTGCTATCTTTTCAATTTTAGGCTAATGATGGTATATTTTAGCGAGATCTATTTGTTTTAGTATTCTTGGAGCTTCACATATATATCTATGAAATTGAGCTTTTCAATTAGTAGTTTTATATATTTCTACTTTCTTCTACTAATTGAAGAAGTTTATTGTGACCCCAATTGGTAAAGATATGTGGCTTCGGCAAGACGGCGCCACCTTTCACACTGCATAAAAAATAATGGATGCTGAAATGAAAAAAAAACGTCGTAAAAATGTTATCAAATAAAAATGGTGTGCACTCGGGGCTTTGGAACATAATTTGATTAACAAAAGGTATTTAAAAAACTATTGCGTCTTAGTGATACGCTTTAAAATCTTTAGTTTATTAAGAATCAATGTCAGATGGTCATGTTAGTTGTCACTGTTTGGCGAAAAACAAGCATAACGAATAGACTTGTTTTGCAGCTATAGTGTAAAAATAATCTTTAGGTGAATGTCCATTAAAACCCCATTCGATTGCTGACTACATCAATTACATTAGTGTTTACAATTACGTCTCTTTTGTTTACAATTGCGTTTTTGCTATTTACAAGTAGTTTTGCGCATTGATATTGCGGAGGACTAGAGATAGAAAAGTGCGAAGTGTTTTGATCAAAGCGAAATGCAAAACAAAGAACTGAATACGTTCGTACTCGTATTATGCGTTTGTCACTGCATGTTTTTGCACAAACACTTAAAATGCGCTCAAAGGAAAATACTATTCTTATCGCGTGATAATATTACCATGAATTTTATGCGGTAAGCAGAATTATTTTTCATTTCTAGCAACAACATCTGCTTGGGAGGAAGTTGCGCTGATAAGAATGTTATGCGATGCAGAAGATATTGAAAAGCGTAGCGTTTTGATGTAATACTATACGCGGAGTAATGCGGGAAATATCAGCCGATATTTATTTAAAATATGCCAATATACAATATAACCAATTGTCTGAAATTGTGTACTATCGGTGTGAATGTTTTGCCTATTAGAAAATATAAAAAAATATTATGTTATTTTATAACTTTCGTAAAGCAAACGATGTGTTTTTTAATTTTCTTGAGTTTATAAAACAGAATTGCATTAATTTTTATTATTTACGTTAACATTCTACTGTCTCTTTCTATGGGTCAAACCGTTCACAATTTAAAAATTTTCGATGCTTACCTACATTTCTAAAATATCAATGCTATCGACGTAAAGCAACTTCACTTACAGTAGTAGCACACTTAGGTATTACGTTCAAATAGTTTAATATAAGAAGCAGAAACTATGTTATTGTCATTTTAAAGCACAAGTTGACAACAAAGGCTGTAAAATTCTTCAAATTAATGATGTAATTCACTTGAAAAGATATTTAATCGACTTCGTTAACATAAAGTTATATTGAACTCCGCTATATAATTAAAACTCTTCTTGAAATTATAAACATTTCATGTTTGCATGCACTTTTTTAATGTACAGATAAATGTAAACTTTTTAAGCTTAACACTGTTATTGATCCCCTTTTTTATTAATAAAAAAATATGAACGTTTGTCAGTGCTATTACTGGGTAGCTGAAAATAGAAAGACAATTAATGTTCTTTAAAGTGTTGATTGGCTTTGACAATTTGTTTGTAATCAATAATTTAGTTATTACTATCTACTAAAATATTTTTTAGATGTAGAACAATTTTTTTTATTGATTTTTCTGCATTCAAATTGATTTCTGTCTTTGATTACTAAATAAAATATTATTGCTAGTAAACTCAGCCTTTTTAGCTAATTTAGTGGTCTTAAAAAGATACTTTTGCAGCTTCAGAATCTGACCTTTGTTGATCTTGACTTCAAGGCTTATGTAAGATATAATAATGCGCATTTACTAAATTGATTTTGTACCAAAATTCAGGATTTAGTAATTTAAAAATGTATATTAACAAATATAAAGAAGTTTGTTAAAAAATAACCTTTTTTTATTGTGGAATATGGCACCACATTAAAATTACATCCATTTTGTGGTAAAATTAACGTAATTTGGATAGTTGTCTAAAGAAATGATTAATATATCATCGTCAGAAAATCAAAATCATATAATATATCTGGCACGTTTCTTCCATGGAATTAGGCCAGGCCAAGGGAGCTTTAACTTTAAAGATAAGCTGATCTTCATTAGAAAGTTCGACACATGCGTCAAAGAATTATTTTTATGTCACGTGATTTTGGCGTATGCATGTCCAATCTCTTTGCGAAAAAAACATCGTAGTCAAGAGTTGTTTCTAGTTAGAAAGAAATTTCTTTTTTTCTGGCATTTGCCTACTGAAAGACGTCTTTATACATTTAAGAGGTGATTTAAAGTTATCAGAACTATAACAGGCTATCTATGCAAATGTCTCCTTATCACAATCCAAGGGATACTATATCAAAAAAGAGCAATTATGCCATGAGAAGAAAATAAAAAAATTCATCCAGATAATTTTAATCAATTCAGGGCACGCTTATACGTATTTACAGTTCTAATAACAATCAAGTGCAATATGCGTCACTGAATTGAAGAAAGCGGTTTTTTTCGCGATTAGAATGAAATGTTGCCACCAGCCAAGTAATGCGTTTGTTGAAACTAAAAAAGCCTGGAAAATGAAATGAAAGAAAATACTCCACGTGTGGCCAGTTATCGGATGTTATCTTCGCATTAGAAGAAGAAAAACAAGCTACTTGTGATCTTGAACTACTTAGTTTAATCTGCGTATAATTGGATTTTTTTTTTTTTTTTAAGAAGCGTGGGGTATGAAGGTGTTACTCCTGAGGGGGTTTGATAAGGTAAATACCCCTAGGTATTCTTTGAAAGTGCGTCGCTTCTTTCGTGTATACTTTTGTTCATGATTTTGCGATATTACAAAAGCTCATCGACCATCGACTGATAAACGAAGCCGGTGGTAAAGAGGTTTCATGTGTCGTAGATGATAAATTTAAAAAAAAAAATATTTTTATATTACACATACATTGAATATGTTTTGGAAATCCCACTAATTTTTTGATTTGTTTAGAATCAATAACAACAAATTTTTTAAATTTGTCTCGTATAATAACTACTGAACGGATTTTAATGCAATTTTCATTACAACGAAGGTTAGACAACTTTTAAACAAAGTGGCTGAAGAAGTATGTCGATTTTCAAAAAGTTTCTATGATGATTGGTACCTAGGAGTTTTTAGAGTGCCTAATTCAGAAAATGCTTTCGAAATTTAGGACGTCTAGATTGCGGTTCTATTAAGGGGACAGATAATTTTAACTTTTAAGGGATTTTCTTGAAAATTGGTACTCTGGGGTTTTTGCGGTAGCTGATTTTGATATTCGAATTTTATTTATTTAATAATTAATTTTTTTTAATAAATAATTTTTTTCTGACTTTATAGGTGAGATGACTTCAGATTTCTTCAGAGTAGTAAACGAAGCGAGAAGTCACTCGTTAGGTCCTTTTAGTCCATCATTTAACATCCAGACTTGTCTGCTCGAAGGACTCCAAAAGCACCTTCCTGAGGATGCACACAAACGTGTTAATGGCAGGCTCCATATTTCACTGACTCGTGTCTACGATGGGAAAAATGTTATTGTGTCACAATTCGACAGTCGACAGGACGTCCTTGATGCCATTCTTTGTGCCTGCTTTATTCCAGGATTCTCAGGAATATTGCCTCCACGATTTCGTGGTGTTCGCTACATGGATGGAGCATTTTCCGACAATCTACCAATTTTAGACGAAAATACAATCACTGTCAGTCCATTCTGCGGTGAAAGTGATATATGCCCTCGCGATCAAAGCTCACAACTCTTCCACTTAAATTGGGCAAATACAAGCATAGAAATTTCCCGCCAGAATATTAACAGATTTATTAGAATTCTGTTCCCACCACGGCCGGAATTCCTATCAAATTTGTGCCAGCAAGGGTTTGATGATGCCCTACAATTCCTCCATAGAAACAATCTAATTAGCTGTAGAAAATGTGTTGCTGTTCAGTCAACATTTGTTGTTTCTGAGACTGTTTCCTCCGATACACAGGATTACGATCCTGAGTGCAGGGAATGCAAAAAGCATAGAAAGGTGGGTGTTCTTGTAATAAGTCCTAATTATAGTTTTAATAATAATTTTTTTTTTTTTTTTTATTATTTCTGTATTGCAGGACGCTTTAATTGGAAACATGCCAGAAACAGTGGTTGACGTCATTCAAGGGTACATTGATACAGCAAACAAAGGACTTGCGAATTGGTTGTTCAAAAATAAGGGAATCAAACTGCTTTCACTGCCTGCCACAGTACCTGCTGACTTCCTTCTTGCAACAATAAACAAGTAAGTGTAGACTTATTTATTTTCAATATATATCTGGGTTCATTTTTCAAATTTTCTTAAATTTAATCCGGCACAAAACAAATAAATTTTAAAAATAACACATCAATTGTTATGCGAATTTAAATAATTAATAATTTATTAAACACCTTGCATTCGGAAAATTACCTCTTGCATGATGGGTTTTTGTTAATAAGGCACAAATAACAAAAGTTCTTTTTCCTTATTTTTTAGAACCATGTATTTCCCCCTGCAGATTGGGAAAACATTTGCTCCAGCATGAAGGCACCCAAAAAATAAAAATCACCTTTCCTCACAAAGAAATATATTATTTAGACTCCGCCATGTACATAAAGTAAAAAAAAAATATTGTAACTAACATTTTAAATGTTTTTTACGTTAAGACACAATCACTTGGATACTTTTAAATTATATGAGAATTGTCGATATTTAGTATTTCCGAAATACATACTTTGTATTATAAGTAATGTGAGTCCGAGACTCTTAAAGAGCGCTGTTATTATCCATGCCAAAGTTATTCTAGCTATAGTGAACTTTTGTACCCTTTTACGTTAAGTTGTTAATGTTTTACTTAATTATTTAAATAAATTGAATCATTTTTAAGACACAACTGAATACTGCGTTTTTCTTTATTACTTATACTCATCGTGGATAGTGGAAAAGGAGTGTTATCAACTATTTTTGGGTGCCTAATTGCATTTTTAATATTGGTTATTTTCTTTTATAGTTTGAAAAGTTTTAATTTTTGTTCTTGAATTTTTATGTAATATTGTTGAGAAGTCCTTTTTAGCTGAGATATATTATGCAATTCGAATTCTGATTAGCAGATGTTGTTTTCAAAAGTTCTTTCTTAAAATGATTTCAGCTTTTTTTCTTAAAGATATTAGAAGAATCGTTCTTCGTTTTCAAGACGATTTGAGATCGACTTAAATGTTTTAATTTATAAAACCCCGGGTATATTCGAACTATTGCCGCGTGGCTGTGACCTTTATTTCATTTTAGATAATTTCCAATATCTGGTATTGAATGATTTCTTTATTGACCCGTAGGTTGTTATCAAGATAACATAAGTTTCGATAGGTTGTGGAATAACATGGAATTTTTTATAAGCTAGCTAGACTATGCGATTATTTAAAAACATTGAAATACTACTGTGAAAAATATCTCATTAAACGAAGCGACCATTAAAAAATAGATAGCCCTATTAATTTGCATTACTAGTCGACTTTTATCAATGTTAGTGATTCATGTATACATAGTAGATATTGCATATTATTAATTTTCTTCTAAAAATCCGTCGTTATTAGTAATTTTATAACTTCATCTCTCTTCACCACTCATTTATGATAACACATAAAAGAAATATGAAGTCATTAACAGAATTACCACGCTAATTATCTAATGAGATCGTAATTTTACGGAATTTTAATATCAGTGTAAAGGCTCTCTTGAAGATTCAAGATTTCAGGCAGAAATGTTTTTATCGATGGAGGACCATAATTATGAAGATTTTATTCTATTCGGACCAGTAGTTTTTAAGCAGAATCGACATATATCTGCATACTATATGCAAGATCCGCAATTGGTATTTCAAACAAAATCACTATGTAATTTTGAATTTTTGAAATAAATATAATAATAAATAATAATATAAAGCAATGATTTTGAAAACGATACCGAAACCTGATAACGTTCAAGGTTCAAATATTCAATGAATATATACAACAATTGCGTAATAACATAACAATAACAATTTTATTTTTATTCCTTGTGTTATATTCACCTCTCCAAATCAATTGAATGAAACGATAACACTTGCCTTATCATATTATATGGAAGATGCCAAAAGTGAATCATTAAAGGAAAACTACGGTAGTGTTCTTTGTTTTAGTTTTACTTAACTTTATATGCGTCATCAACCAACTACTGAAGGTAAAAAGAGTACAAAGTTCTGTGAAGTACTTCCCTTCGGAAATTGTATTTTTCCATTCATAATTCACTAATCTCAGTTGGCAGTGGTATTATATTACATTCGCGCAAAGTACGTTAATAAAGATTTAAAATGATTCAACTGGGACTTTGGTCTGTTAAATTAAAGAAATTAATTACGAACGATTGAGGGATTAGTAGATGATATAAACTTCTCAGCAATTTTGTTTTGATTAGGCCAATCTCTTAAATTACACCATAATTTTAAAGCTAGATTAATGTACAAAAATACACCAACTTTTTGGACGGTATTCTTTGATCGGCTCGTTTTATTAATGTTTATATATACAGAATATTTTGAAATGTTCATATATATTTCCCCTTAAAATTTCTAATAATAATATATATTAACAATTCGTATGTGTTGGACAAAAACGAATTTTTTTTTTTTTTTTTTATACTAATAATGCCAAAGGTTGTTAGATAATAGGTACATAGGTTCTTTAACACTTTATGCAAGCGGACGTTGAACTCGTCTCGAGTGTGTCAGATTAATATAAGTCGCGTATACAAGTTAAAATAAAATTCGACTTTTGAGTATTCTTATCCTCTAAAACTTTAAAGCAAAAGTAATATAATAAGATTATTCTTTTCTTTCAGAATATCCAGGGCTACTCCACATGTTATTCATCAGCTGAGGCATTTACTGAAAGCTATTTTAGCGCATCTTAACGACGTAGTTTCAGCGAAACTACTGAATAAACTTGTGGTAAGTTATTTAATTTGATTACTTTTATAATTTTGCACTTTTATTATACTTTTAGCGGTGACTATTATTTTTTCTTTTTTATGATTTTATTTGTTTGTTACTTTTTTTTAGATGAACCTCGATTTAGATTCATTCGACTGTTTATCAGGTCTACAGTCAAATGGATATTATGATTCAAGGAAAAAATCAATCTCATATGACGAATAGTAAGTTTTTTTTGTTCATTATTTTTATTTTTATTAAAATTAATGATATGATGTTCAGAAATATAATATAAAAAATTAATTGAGAATTCTTAATGATAGTGATAAACTTTTTTTGCAGTACACCGCGCCGAGATAGCATTTTTGGAGACGACACATTCGACCAAATTCTTAAGGTCACGGCACATCAGGACGCTGTGTATGCGTACTATTACACCGATGAATCGAACAAAGTAAGGATTATTTTCTTTTTTATTGAGTCACAATTAATTATCTGCTGTTTTTATAGGTTAAAGTTACTGAAATTTTTGACATGACAGAAAACAATAGTTTGCCAGCAGAATTGAATATGTTAGACGGTAGCGTAGAAATCGATAGTCGTAGCTTACAAATTGAAAGCGACTGGAATGGTATTGAATCAGGTAAGAATTTGTTTTTATGTGATATTCAAATTTTAGTTTTGCTTTTGTATTTGTCAATAACAAGCTTCAGTAATATTAGTTAATCGTAATATAAGCAGAACATGACAATGTAGGCGCTTAATCCCTTAAAGCGAAGACTGCATTTACTAAGATTGAACTCATATTGAAACGAAGGCGATCTTTGTCATTCAAAATCATTGAGCCACAAGTACAAAAGCACACATCCAATGGATAGCATTAAGCAAGCTAAACATTATTTACATCAGTTGCTGTGTGCTGATTAAAATAAAATATTAATTATTATGAGAATGATTAAAGTTGGGAGATATTATTTTTGTAAGTGTTTAGTATTGTCCGATTTGTGTGGGAGAAGCAATATGGGTTAGAAAATTATTTACTAATATACTTATTTCCCAATTATTCTCCCTGGCTTTTCTATTTTCTTCTTTTTTTTAAACAGCGTAAACAGTAAATATAAACGTTATGTACTTATTTTTTCCAATTGTGTTTCGCATAAGGAGGCAAAAGCAAATTTTTATGAAAAAGACAAGCTATATAAAAAAACGAAGCAGGTGTATATAAAATTTTTCAATTCTTTTTTTTTTAATAAAGTGGTAGGTAGATGCCCAAAATTAGCTGTTTAAATGGATTTAAGAGAGACGAAATGTTCACATAGTATAAAAGCGCTGTTTGTGTGCAAATGATGATAGAAATAAAAATAAGTTCGCTTCCATGAAACCTCTATGATATGAAGATACCAGAACTACTAGCTGAAATCTCTTTCATTTTATGAATATTTTAATATATCTAAAACTAATGTTAAATAATAAGCGAGTATAGCTTACAAAAATTATATTGAAAAGAAGTTCACTTTATTTCGGCTGCCAGACAGGGAACAGTAATTTCAAAGTGCTATAGACAATAAAAAAGGTAACACTGCATTGTTGTTCTAACTTTATGTAGTTAGAAATTAGAAAATTTTAGTAATCGCAAGTAATAAGTAGTCAAAAACTAATCTGAAGCCACAGGTAGTCACAAAAGTGTTCTAAAATATTGCCCCTAACAGCTGCGATATTTTCCTTTGCAGTAAAAATTCTCCCATCGACTATTGAAAATTCAGGAAGGATCTTTTAAAGGTTTGTTAACACATCCGTTGATAACTTGACAGCATGCTGAGATCAAGAAACGCTATACCTCTTCCGTTTCTGCTCTGAACTCTCTTCTAAGCCCCCGAAGCATGTGTATTTATGTGTATTAATGCTTTTCAATTCTCTGCATTTGTTTGTATTTCTTTTTTCCATTTTTTAAAAGTATTTAAATACATGTTCTCCCACTATAACCAATCATTTATTTTACAGATCTTTACTACGACAATCCTTACAATGAGATCTACGACAGCGGAATAATCGAGACAAATAATAATAATGTTGGCATCCCAAATGAGAACAGGCTACACGAATACAGGGATAATGTAGAAATGGAAGATGTGACTAGCGACTACAGTGATCCGGAGGTCGACCACTATGTTTCGGAACGTACAAAGATCACGAGATATGCTCCTGTTGCTGCCCAACAAATGGTCGACACCGAGAATTGAATTGTTTCCTTTATGTCAGGCCAACGAGGAGGGACTGCCTTTAAAAACATTCACATCGTTAACCAAGTTACCCCGCCCCAAATTTAGTCTTAATACACTCAAAAAAAAACGAGATCGTCAATTAGCCCTTGGAGTAAGATTCGGTCCTTAAAATGTTTTCTTCTTTTCGGCTGTTGCACGGCTTGTTGGTGCAAACATTCCTTAATTGTATAACTCAATTTTCTGAGCGGTTGGACTGTAACTTTTAGGGCTGACTGAGAATAATAATGATAACGAGAATAGTTGACATTTTTTTTTTCCTAAAGGTATTTATATAAATGTTTAGAAGCGTAGGAACAATTGTGACCTTTTTGAAATTATTTAAATCAAATGAAACTGATGGCTGTGCTAAGCAAAATTGTTTCATTGTCGCTTTTTTTTTAAATGAAAAAAAATATTTTAATGACCCATATTTTATTTATGTAAATTTATTTGTACAGCTAGGTTGTAAATGTAGAGAGCATTTTTACTGTTGAAGTGGGAGAGAATTCATTAAAAAGTATGAAAAATAAATAAAAATTGTTAAATGTTGAACACATATTTGATATTTACCTAGATTGCATATCCTTTCCTTAAAATTATAAATCTTCTGTCTGCAGTTAATCTTTTAAAATACAAGTAGCAGATTTTTTATAATACTAATCCCACATGTCGAAACTTATATTGCTTCCAATCTTTATCTTACATATATTCTGTCTAAACTGACTCAGGCAGTTATATTCTTCCAAAACATGTCTTTAATTAGACGCAGGAGTGTCATTATTTAAAAATAAATTATAATAAAAAAATCATGTACTCCAATATGGCATCTTTTTATTATTTGTTTTCAACTCTTTCAATTTCAAGTTATTTTCTGGTAATTTAAAAGTTTCTAAATATGAATTCAAAGAATTAAAACCTGTATGTAGTAGAAGACACTAAATTGTAAGAATAGCTTTATCTCGTGGAGCTTATTGCATAGCTTTTGGCGATTACTTTAAAAACACAGAACTTGATATCGGCATAATTTGCTCACATTCGATCCAGAATTTTGCCGATAAGTAAATATCCAAGGAGTGTCCTTTATGTGGTTGTGCTGCGAGTGTTTTACGGGCAAGATGTAAGTGCTTAATTCTTAAAAGAAGTATTCAATTATAAAACAAAAATTCTAGGTCAAAAATCACAAAACAAAACCTATATGATATAATCACCTGTTTTTTTTTAGTCGTTTTCTTACGACTATTTTGCATAGAAATTCAGCTTTAAAAATACGTCTCGGTTAGTCGTATCGTAAGAATATGACTAGGAGAAGAAGGGTTAATATTGAAATTTATGGAGACAAAGCTAAAATTGAGCCATACCAATTACCAATAAAAACAATTTGCTCTACGCCTTTCTGGTAACCACCTTCCACTATAAATCTTAAAGCAACCATCCGTTTTAGATCATCTCGCCAAGCTGTTGACCGCGCAGATGTTTTTAAGTCCCCTCTGATTTCTTCCAATAAATTTATAAAAATCTTATTTTAAACCCGAAATAGATTTTCAAACCTATTGGAGTTTATAATTTGCATTACAGTTATGTATTAAGACAAAGCGTCACTGTCGTCTCTTACTTTCTTCCGTAACTCCTTACGTTAGTTCACAGCCAAAACCGCTATGGCTTTCGTTTAAAAATAGCGCAACATACTACTCAATTTTGAAAAAATTCTAAAAATCTTTAACTGACAATTTAATTTCATTTCAAATGAATTGTGAACTTAGTTAAGTTTGCTACACTTCATTTTAAAAGAAAATTGTTCACATTATCTACTGTCAGCAGTTTTTCGTACTCCTCCATCGAGTTATAGAATCTATAGAATATATAAAAATGAACCCCTGTTTCCGTTGGTCACGCAATAACTTGAGAACGGCTTTACCGATTTCATTCATTATTTTTTTTAAGTTTTCTAATACTAGAAGGTTCTTACGGAAAGAAAAGTTAAGAAAATTCTGCAGAAAATTGGATAATTTCAGAAAACTTAACGACTATTTTAACTTCGCAAGTTTAAGAGTTTGCGCGTTCTCGATTTCAACGGATTTTAATGAAAATTAGTACAATTATTGTTTTGAGGTCACTGATTTTGAATATTATCAAAATTTCCAAATCCAAGATGGCGGATCCAACATGGTGACTAAAATGTCTTGATTACAACGGATTTTAATGAAAATTAGTATAATGATTATTCTTATTGAACTAATTAAGAATATTATCAAAATTTCCAAATCCAAGGTGGCGGATCCAACATGGCGATTAAAATATTCTCAGTTACAACGGATTTGAATGAAAATTACTACAATGGTTATTCTGAGGCAACTAATTTAGAATATTATCGAGATTTCCAAATCCAAGATGGTGACCAACAATTTCTCAATTTCAACGGATTTTAATGGAAATTAGTAGTATAATTATTCTGAGGCCACTAATTTGAATGACATCTGAGGCCACTAATTTCCAATATTATTAAACTTTGTAAATCCAAGATGGAGGGTCCAATATGGGTGATGCAAATTTCTCGACTTCATCAGATTTTCATGAAAATTAGTATGATATTTTTGGTGCCACTAATTTTGATCATTATCGAATTATCAAAGTTTCTAGATCCAAAATGGCGGACCCAATATATATAAAAAAATTTCTCGATTTCAACGGGTTTTAATGAAATTTGGTACAATAATTGTGTTAATGCCACTAATTTTAAATATTATCAAGATTTGGATATTCAAGATGGCGGATCCATAAAGGGGTTTTCGGGTTGAATCAATATCTAGGATATAACAAACTAGGACATTTGAGAAGTCTTTAATTATTACCTAAGTATTTACCCAACGCCGCACCGGGTGAAACCGGGTAATTTTCCAATATTTGTAAAGTGTAAAACTTAACATTAAACAACGTGTGAGTTTGTTCAATAAATTAATTAGGGATATGAAAAGGAAACACTGGGGTCTATTCTGAGATCCGCTTCACATGAAAAGCAATTTCCACATAACATTCGTTTCATGTGAATGTGCCTATTCCGAGATTCACATGAATCGAACAAAAATATTTCACTTGGAACAGGTGAAATTGGAACTGTCCCAGTACAAACGTCATCGGCTCTAATATTCTAACAAGGAGAGAACTTTGCTTTTAAACAGTGAATTAAAAGTTTAAAGGCATTTTAATAATTTAGAGATTATAAATTTTTAAATATGGAATTCTGGATATGTTCTAATAAAGACGTTTGGTGCTCAAGAAGTACTTTTCTTGATTGAATTTCTCGATGGCACTTGTTTATATTTATTCATAGTTGATTAAAAACACTTGTTAACTTTGCTTAAATATTTATTTAAAACAGATCATATGAGTGCGACGCGTTTCGCCCTATCAAGGCATCATCAGGCTATCGACTGGTCATTCCCGCCGGTTACAAAATTCTTGGGGTTTAATAACGGGCTATTGTTCACGAAATCTAACTGATCATTGACTATATCATACCCTCTATACTTAGCTTTTTTTATTTCATAAATTTCAGCTCTAGTCAAGATTTCTCCTCCTTCTATGTTATGTAAAATTTTTATGCTGTTTGAATTTATGTTATGATTATTATCTTTAAGATGTTTGGAGATAGCAGACTGTGGCCTCGTACTTCGAGCTCCCGCAATATGCTCAGTTAATCTAGTCTTTAGAGTTCGCTTCGTTTTACCTATATAAATTCCCGAACAATCATTGCATCTAATTTGATATACACCACTCTTGTCTAGTAAATCAGTTTTTGGTTTTATTTTATGATTTAAGATGCAATTTTTTAATGTGTTTTTACAGAAAAAGGCGGGATTAATATCTTTGGATGTTAAAATTTTTTTGATATCCTTCTCAGTATTTTTGATAAATGGAATTTTTTTCCATATTCTAGATTGGGATTCTAATCTGTGTCCGGCATATAAAAGTTGAATTGAATCCTTTTGTATTTTTTTAGTTAATAAATTATAAATATGTCGTTTGTGATACCCATTATGTTGTGCTATTGTCAAGATCGTTTTTAGTTCTTTATTAAAAGCGTGCTGTGATAATGGTATCGTAATTAATCTATGTATCATGGAATGAAAAACTGACATTTTTATATTCCATGGGTGGTTGGAAGAATATGGAATTATAGAGTCTGAGAAAGTATCTTTTCTATATATATCACAGGTTAACTTATTATTTTGTTTTTGCAACGTCAGATCTAAAAAGTTAATTTTATTGTTTCCTAATTCTACCGTAAATTTTATATCGTCATCTAATTTGTTAAGTACTGTGTTTTGAAACATGTCTAATTGTCGTTCTGAACCCGTCCAAATGCAAAATATATCATCCACATATCTAAACCAAACAAAAACGTGTTTTAATAGATGACTAGATGATGAAAAAAGTTTCTTTTCAAGATGGGACATGAAATATTCTGCAAAGAAAGGGGAAGCAGGGTTTCCCATAGCAAGTCCCTTGTCCTGTGTGTAAATTTTTCCATCAAAATAAAAGTAATTTTGGTTTAAACATGTTTTCGTCAACTCTATCAGCTCATTGGCTTTCTCCGGAGGATTAATTTTTGTTCTAATATCTTCAAATAAGATATTTTTAAGTTTTTCTACAGGTATAGACGGGAATATGTATATCAAATTAGATGCAATGATTGTTCGGGAATTTATATAGGTAAAACGAAGCGAACTCTAAAGACTAGATTAACTGAGCATATTGCGGGAGCTCGAAGTACGAGGCCACAGTCTGCTATCTCCAAACATCTTAAAGATAATAATCATAACATAAATTCAAACAGCATAAAAATTTTACATAACATAGAAGGAGGAGAAATCTTGACTAGAGCTGAAATTTATGAAATAAAAAAAGCTAAGTATAGAGGGTATGATATAGTCAATGATCAGTTAGATTTCGTGAACAATAGCCCGTTATTAAACCCCAAGAATTTTGTAACCGGCGGGAATGACCAGTCGATAGCCTGATGATGCCTTGATAGGGCGAAACGCGTCGCACTCATATGATCTGTTTTAAATAAATATTTAAGCAAAGTTAACAAGTGTTTTTAATCAAGTACTTTTCTATTTTTTCGGATGCCGGCTTGCCTTTTATAACTATGTTTGATTTTGTGGTGGCAGGGTGGAGACCTCCTTGTCGAAACTGCGACAATTTTCTTCAGCTAGATCATTTTCTGAAAGAGTGTGTATCATTTTCAAGAGCAGGATCATGTTCTGTAGTACTCGGTTCATATGTTTCCGTTTCAGGATACACTTCTGGCAGATTAGTACCTTGTCGAGAAGATCCTGGATTGCTTAATGCTGAAACTGCAGCTTGGGAAAATTCAGATGATCTCTGCTTTGCCGGAGGACGTAGTCCAAATACTCTTCCCAATATTTGTGTCACCTTTTGTAAATTTAGTAAAGCAATTGCTCTTTCTTCATGTGCGGAGAAATTATGCAGTATGTTTGGGCCACCACCTGTTGCGTTTACTTCTTTTTTATTACCCTGCAATTTTTTTTGTGTTCAGTTTGACTCGCTAATTCGGACCACCTTTAATCTGGATATCACGCTAATCCGGACCAGCAAATTTGTATCATTATGTATTCTACAGTCCGGATCACTTTTTGAAAGTGTTTTCTGTAATCCGGATTTCCTAAATTATGCCTCTATAGACTGAGAGAAAAAGCAATAAATTTAGCATTAAACAAAAATAAACAGACTTCAATTACTGAGTTCATAACTAAAAAATAAATAATAATTCGAAACTTCCATTGTAAAAATCATTTTTTCTTATTTTATTTTTAATAAATGGAGTTAATTACATATTTTTGTTTATACATTTTGCGTATTAATTCTGCTTCCCCCAGTCCGGATTTTTCACTAATCCGGATCACCCCTTGCAATAATTAATCCGGATTAAAGAGTCATTACTGTACTAAATCCGCTACCCATTCGTGTAACAAATTTACCTTTTGCCACTCTAAAATAGTTCTGGTTTGAGGACTGTTTACGTTCAATACTGTTTCCTGCAAAGGAATCAACACGAAAATATACTCAAAAACTCAAATTAACGCTCAGACAAATATATTTTGAATATAAAATAACATCACTTACTTTTTTCCTCTCATTTCGTCCGACACTTCCTGTAAACGAAACTTTAATGATTGCCTTCACTTGGAAAAATCAAGTGAACAAATTATTCACCTCACACCGAAAGCATTCACCTCTGACGATTGCGAGAATAGTAAAAAAATTCCGCAAGTTTCACATGAGACATGGAACATGTGGAACATTCATCTTAGACGAATGTCAGAATAGGACTTTCGAAATGTGAACGATTTTTCACGTGAAGCGGATCTCAGAATAGACCCCACTGTCTTATATTAATGGTATTATTTGTAGAAACATGCGAAAAGAAAGAACACGATCAAATATTGGTCGACGCACATGGCATAATGAAAATGTACCGGAAAGGGCAGTACAACGTCTGCTGGGCCAGCTAGTACGAAAATATAATCGAATCTACAAATTTACTTGAATCGAGTTCGCAGTCGAATTCTGGAATCACGTCCCTGTTTTCTTTTAAAGAGATTTGATTGAAGATAAAAAATATTAAGGTTCCTTGCTTAGTCAAGAGTCTGGGTAGAGACTATATTTATGAGGTTTTAACTTTTTCGAAAAACTCAAACGCATTTCTTAAAAAAAATTTATATCTAAGAGTTTATTATTTATCCCTCAATATTATAAGTAATTGATGCTTCCGTTTTCTAGATATTTTGGATGATATTGCAACGTTTGTTATGAAACCATCAAATGGAGACGACATCACTTCATTTTTGTGAATATTTGTCTTTATAATTATTTAAACCAACATTTTTCCATTTCACTTCTAAATATTTACAATGCTTTTTTTCTATATAGGTAGACTTAAAATTCTCTGATTGGTTGGTTGGTTTAAGTGGCTATTCTCACGATCTCGTCAGAAACCACTTAGCACTACAAGGCGCCATGTTGATACCACAACAAACTATGATCTGGATAATTAGTGTGTTTGGGGTAGTTTAATGGACAGGGAGACCTCGCCTTGAGCTAAAGCCATTCTGTGGCATTGAGGTAGTGAACAATGTTATCAATCCGCTTTCCGGACAGCTCCCTGGGATCGCCAATAATATAATCATCCAGTGTCCTTGCAACTGCGGCAGTGAGAGTTGAAGGGGATTCCTAGCTTAGCTGTGTGTCACCTATGGGTCAGTGACCAGTGTACATCGCAACAACTCTGGCAATGTTGTCACAGGTCAGATTTAGAAGCTCTTGCGTTTTCCTCTAGTCGTAGGAGGGCCATGTCAATCTAGAAATAGCGCAAGTGTGAAGAGTTTTTCAGTTTTTGTTGGCAACTGAAAGAAAATAAGCCTGAAATCCCTTTATAATCGACCTCAGAGGAGTATGAACTCGCTCCATCAGAGTTTCCTCCCTTGTAGCGACACTTCTGTACAAGTTTTGAGGACATGATAGCCGAATCGAGAGCTCTGATAGCGGCTTGGGAGTTAGTTAGAATAGCAATACGTTTTTTGGCTGGTGGAATTTTCTAACACAAAGCATGTGTTGATGATCGCCAACACTTCCGCCTGGAAAACAATTTTATGATCAGGAAGGCGGAAAGACCTTCCGGCATTTAGATCTATTGATAAGATCCCGGTCCCAACTCCCTTCTCAGTTTTGGAGCCGGCTGCGAATATCGCTGCGTCGAAGTGGCTCAGTATATCATTTCTTTCACATTCTTCCCTCGTAGGGAACCTTACTCTGAAGTTCTTCTCAGGGAAAAGTATGGGAACAGTATAATCCGTTTGACATTTTACTACTTCCCCAGGTACCAGCTCCAGGATTTTACTGTGACCGAACGATCTAGCAGTCCAGCATCCCGATTCTTTAACACTAGAAGTACCAAGAACCGACGGGTATTCAATTCCTTTAATGAATTACTTATATTTTTCAAAGTCATCTTTAAAGATTTATGCAAAAGCTCATGAAGGCTCAAAATTACAACATATTACAAAAATCTTTCCGCATTAATTACTAATTCAAAGTTGAAGAAATATTACATTAAAGGTGTAGAATATTGTTAAAATTACAAGCTTGCACTCCGGTAGTTCTAGTGTTAAGCCTGACCGTACAAACAGCTGCCAGACATCTTATGTGAAGATCGATAGACAAGAGATACAAAAGTACATTGAAGGCATCAGTCGGACAGGACCGTAAGGTTCCCGTCACGCCCAGTCTCGCCGTTCTCCCACATTTTAGGATATTAATTTTCTTTTCCAGATAGGGCCACCAGACAAGCGCAACATAGGTGAGGATAGGACGTATCACAACTGTGTACCTCCACCACACCATCTTTGGTGTGAGTCCCCATCTCCTACGATAAGGCTTTCCTTATCCGCTCATTTATGTTTAACTTCCAGTTGAGCTTAGAATCAAGGACTACTCCAACAAAATTCACTACGGAAGGTGTTTTTTAATTACTACGTAGAAGATGGAACATAAGTGTGAACATTATTCAATAACTTAGGTTATCTAGTCATTTCGAAGATATTATATACGTATAGTTATTAAATTTTTGTGAAATTTTGTAAATATTCCTTTCTTTACATACTTCGAACAAGTTTGTGATTCCAATTGTCCAGTAGCAAGTTAAATCACACAAATCTATGAAAATCAGTTAATCAATAATTTTTTAGGTCTTACAACTGTTTTTGATGTTATTATGGGTGTTAAATACGAATCTGAAAATCAACATTTTGCACCACATAGGGTTTTTGAGAAAAATAGCTGTAACATTTGAAATAAACGATATTTTGGCTAATTTTGGAAATATGTTCGAATGTTGCAGGAATTTGTTTCTTGGTTTAAATGAACGTTTGAATGTTATACTGTTAAATGAAAAAAGAAAAAACTTAAAAACTTCTACAAAACATTCCACGAAATTAATCTTTTTCATAAAGGTATTATCTTATCCAACAGATATTGGATTAATACAAAAATTGGAGAGTTTTCATGAAAAAACGGGTTTAAGTTACACTTTATATATGTATATAGCTTAAATCTCAAGCTTTAATCCGAGCGTATTGACATTCTATGAAGCCCCATTATTTTTTAACAAAGTTTTAAAAAAGATCAAAATGTGAGGTTTTTCACTTCTTAATCCTATTTTCTTCGAAAACTTGATGTGTGGGAGATTTTGTTGATGTTTGAATTCTTAAACTACGGAAAACAAATGTTGAATTACTTTATTTTTAAAATTAAAAGTTTAATTTTAAAATCTCACTGGTGTAGTAGTATTGTAAAAAGACAAAACAGAAAACAGAATTTGGTAGCTACCAAAGATTTTATTATAAAAATTTAAGTACACACAAAATTGTTACAAAATAGCATATACAATATTTACCTATCTTACAACAAGTAAGATTTAAAGCTTACATCAAATAAATCATAAAAATCGAGACAAATTTAATGAATAGATGCAAAAATCGCATGTCTAGATTTCACATCTATTTTCCCGAATATTTGAATAATAATTGAATAAATACGCTTTGCGTTTATAAAAATTGTTCCTCCACCCAACAACATTATATTGCTTTTATTAAGAGTATATATGACAACAATATCATAATTAAACATAATATCATATCAAAATATGCCCTTGCAACAATGCAAATCTTTTAGGGTCAAATGAGAAAAATGACGATGAGCTCAATTTTAATTTCACTTTTCTTATTTAAGCCTAAAATTTTGCTACTATATTATTTCTTGCACTTTTTATAATTATGATAAACTGCGGACGATGGCAACTTGTTGCCTATCGGCTACTTTTATAAAGCTAATTTTAAATCAATTTATATATGCCTTAAATCTAATTCTTACGCATTTCATGAGAAAAACAAAAATTTCACGTAACAACAATTGCTTTGTTCATAGAACTTACTTATGAATATATCATAGATATATGGGACTAAAATTACCGCACCGTTCGAGTGGGAGGCAACTACCGACGATAAAGGGGCTAATACCACCCCCTGCGGTAAGATCTCGACCGCTCTCAGGATTGGTAAATCAATTCTTTAAAAATAAAATAAAAACAAAAATCAAAATCATTTTAGGTAAAATATAAAAAAAAAATAATAATTTCTTAAATCTAAAATGCATTGCACCTTAGAGTGTCTAACTTTCGAAATTACCTTCGAGAAGTTTATGGCCTCCAAGTGTGTTGTTATTTTCTAACTGAAAAAAACCAATGCTTCTTAATGATAGAAATATTTACAAAACAGAAAAATTGAAGAAAATAATAAAAAAATAAAAAAAAAATACATAGAGAAATGACACAAGCCTCACGTCATGTTAGTATTCTTTCGCGACAAAATACTAACGAGTGTGGCAAAGATTGAGATGCGCGCGCATTCTCGACTCACTCACACAGTTTATAAATTAATTAAATAGCTTAGTACTAGAAGATATATATAAAAAAAAAAATTAAGTGGGTAATTGAAGCCTAGAGGCTGTATGGATGGCAGAATTGATAGACAAGTCTCTGTGACCTCTCTGTCTTCTTCATGATGCCCTTCTTGTAGTACTGCCGAATGGATCTGGATAGCTTATCGTAGTTCATTGCAGGACGATTCTTCCTGCGTCCCCACAACTTGGCCACTCGCACAGAATCTTCAATTTTGAATACACCTTTATTACGGTCCAGCCAACGTATCGCTGTGCCGTGCACTTCCGGTGACGCAAGCAACTCTTTCAAAAATTGCCAGAGATGGATGTGCGTTCCACCTGTGCGGGCCGTCGTCACCGTCTTGGTGACACCCGCTGATGCGACTGACGACGATGATAAATTTGATGCTGTAACTGGTGCCATATCTTCATCTTCGTCTGCAAACAAAGAGACATTTTTGTTACAATGTTTATTGCCACTTTATTCTCATGAATGAGTCATGCCGAATGATAAAAGATAATTGCGACTTGATGGCTGCATTCATTGCTACCTGAGATAAGGTGAGAGATGAGGAAAGCAATTGGGGAAAAAGATACCTTTTTAGGGAGAAAGCCCGATCAAGAGCTTATTAGGAGTTTTTGGAGGTTTACATAAGATGTTGCCACGCATAATTATGTGGAATTTTTTCGATTACGTGAACATTATGCGCATGGTATTTTTGTTTTTTGTTAATTATACAATGGAAAAATGTTTGGAAATTTATTATATATACATACCATCACTCATATCCATATTTTGTATGCAAGACGGATCCCAATTGCTGCTGGTTGAGGGATTTGAGCCAAGATTTGAGGGAAAACCTTCAGAGCACGCCAGTTTATATATTTCCAGTTGAGCATATATGGTTCCTCCTGCCTGTAACAATTAAGAAAATTTATATTAAAATATTGTGAAATTGAGTGATTTTCTGCTTATTATTATAACACAATAACGACTATTTCGATCGAGTTATCATCTGTTGCTGTATATTATAACTCTCAGATAACCATATCATTGGTCGACACCAATTTTTCACAGAACAAGTCATTTCTATAGGATTATTTTTATTATTATTATTACTAATTTTTGCAAATTAAATTAAAAAATAATGTACTGTCGCAGGAGCTTGTAAAGTAGCTCAAATAAAAGTTAGAGCTCTTAGCGTGACGTTGCGAAAACAAAATTTACGAGAATAATCCTATAGAATATCAGTTCTGTACAAATTTAAATAATAAAGTTCTTATTTAATTGGAGTAGTGGAATGTAAATTCACATAAGATTTCACATACAAATCTTATCCATGATTAAAAATGATACTACTAGAAATTAATGTTGAGTTAAGCTTAACAAGATAAGTAAAATTTAAAATGTGGTTGAACATTTTAACAATACATATATTAATTTTGGATATTTGTAACTCGCGATGGAAGGACTTATATTTGGTATAAACTCATTGATTGAAACTCTTCATTCTTGTTTAAACTCCATATAAGAAAATTCAAAAAGATATATTAAGAAAAATTGCAAATTTAACGGCTTGCCAAATACATTTTTGCAAAACTCTGTAATTCAGAAGTGGGATTGCAAATCAAGTGGCTTAAAATTTTTGATGATTCGAAAATTGTACACGCTGTATTCGTGAATATTATTGAAATATCTTCAAAAGCTTATAAAGTCTTAAGATTTAAGTTTGAGTTATTAACGTTTTTTATTCAATTCCTTATTTTTCCTTTTAAAAAACAAGAAAAGATATTATTTTAATATGCCTTTTTAACAAAAATTATAAAATTAAGGAAAGATTTTCTCTTTTCAGCAAAAAATATTGCATTCATCATATTTATAAATAAACAATTTCTCACTGCTCATTTAATGGAAATGAAATACATTATATAATATTTAATTTCTAACTGTTGTCGGTGGTCAACAGTGGAAATTCCAAGTTACACAATAGGAAATGAGAATAATCGATATTTAATTTTATGCGTCGACCTGCAGTACTTGGAAAAACTATTGTAAAACGACTCATATTTTAAGATTTTTTAATGCATAATGCATAAACTTTTTCTCAAGAGTAGTAGTAATTATTTTATTTTTATCCATGTTCCTATTGCATTCATCAGAAAGTTTTTGATCTTGAATCTTATTAGGCTTAATGTGACGATAGCCTTAAGCCAAAATGGTTTTTAAATTTTTTTAAAAATCAACATATTTGAATTTCCCTTTTCTTACCATCCGTCAGTTTTTTCACTAGGCAAAAACAATTTTAAATAAACAGCACAAAATAAAATTAAGTCCTTAAATTTAAATAAATTAATTTGACCAGTGATGGTTTTTTTTAATTTGAAGTAGATATATACTCATAAATAGAATAAAGAGGTAAACTTTGTTAGTTTTCTTGATGAGATGGTACTCGACAGGACACGACATGACACAGCATGAAACGACACGACGTAATATGACGTGACACATACCGTGATGTATAACATAACACATAACATGATAGATGGCACAATACATGACATATGACATCAGATGACACAAGGCATGATACTTGATACATGACATGATACTTGATATGTTACATAACAGCCATGACATAGAAGACATCGAAGATGAGATTTGTAACACGTGAGCAGTAAAATAGGGAAATTGAACAATTTTTTGGTTAGATTCATTTATTGGGACAAAAATTTCCTTTCATTTGTTAAGTTATGTTTTCGTTTAAGTTAAGTTTTGGTTTCTTTAAAAGAATCATTGTGCCCGGGCAATACCGGAAAAATCAGCTAATATACTTTAATAGAGCAAAAATCGTTGCTGACTCCTCAAATTTAATTTGGTAGCAGAATCATCAATTAAGTGTAAATAAATTTCAAGTCTTCGACTGCATCATCAGCAGGAAAAAAATGTTTAATAGAATTTAAAAAAATTACGATGCCAAAGGCTCTTCATTAGTTAAAAAAGATGTGATTTTTTAAAAGCAAGACAAAGTCAATTCCATGGTGATTTTTCGTCACGTGAAATAAAATCGTTACGTCTTAATGATGCATAAGATTTATACATTCCACAGCTTCGCAAATAACAAATAAACATGATTTTGATGTAATCTACCAAAGAAGGTAAAATTACGAGCTAGTGCTTATATACAATGATATGCATTTTACAAAATGAAATGAGGAACAGCAAATAAAAAAAAGTATTGAAAGAATTTTGTGCAGCTTTGATTAAGTTAAGTAAATTAAAAACAAAGATGAAAAGAAAACCTTTTAAAATTCCATTATTTTGCAGCTTTTAAAATCAGCTGTCTAACAGGCCTTATCAATTTTCAAATGAAGCAAGAATGTGAAGTTAAAAGCGAAAAAAAGAAATGTTTATAGGCCTTTCTTGCATAAGCAGCGATTACTCATCACTGATCTATTGTGAGGCTTTCTATCACTTCATTTCCAGTAAATGATCGATGACTAGACTTATGAAAAGGTTACTTCTCGCCATATTGTTCTTTTTTTTTTTGCAACATATCTGCTAATTACAGAACAATCAACATGAATCTTCCATATAGTTCAGTATCAGCAAACAGTGAGCAATTTTCTGCCAGGCGATTCATTAATTTTCTCTCGATCGAATCTGTTGCTGATAGTCACTTTCATTTTCTACAACAGTCTTCGTTGTGAAGTGCGTCGTCCTCTTTATTTAATACGTCGAAAGCTCGCCCAAAAAAAAAAGCCAGAGTCAATGAAATTAGTTTCCATTTAATAATTAATTGCGAAAAAATATATTTTGGTATCTGGGTGGCGAGTATGTCGCACACCGTCTTGCTTATAATCACGATCGTTGTGTGACCTCAAAAATTCTCTGATAAGTTGCAGGCAGCTTCCACGTACTCACAGAAAGACGAGAATTTTACCAAGTTGCATGCAAAGAGATGCATCGTGCGAGTGGATATTATTGCAGAGAAGATTTCAAAATGAGATGATCTCGTCACGAGCGTGAATTGCGCATTTCCCTAGAAAATCGCTTGCAAAATGGGAAATCTCGCGAATCGTCGTCGTGTCGTGAGGAAATCGGCGAAAAACATGAAAGACTTTGAGTTTTTGATCGTCCAGAAAAAGACGACGGCGATCAATAAAATTTTTGTAAACAGCCAAACCGGCAAACATCTTTTGGGATTTGCTTATGGCTGGAGGCAGGTGAAGGGGCGGGTGGAGGATTTTTTTTTCCTTTAATAAACTATCCCCGTTGAGTACTATGAGCGCGCGAGGTGAAAGTGACGCGAATGCGGCGGCGACGACGACGACGAAGACGGCGGTGCCATGGAACCTACTTTCTTTCAACGGCTGCTATGTGACGTCAAGTGAGGCAATTTGGTTTGCTCAAATAATGCGCCCCCCCACTCGATCGATTTTGGAGTTTGTGTCTTTTATTTACATTTTTATTTTTATTTTGCCTTTTTAAACTGATCACTTACCTCTGGGGCGCGTCGAAGAAATTCCTCTTCGGTGAGACAAGCCAAGGCCGTTCCATCTTCAGGAAATTTCATCTCGAGATCATCGATCGATAGTAGATTGAATTGCTTTATGGTGGACCGAATCCATGCGTGTACTTGAGCTGTGCTCCATCGCTGGGGATCTGAAAAGATATCGAATTGGGAAAAAATGAAATAAGCAGAATTCACCAAAATTATGGGGAAAAAAATCATAAAATATATATATCTGTGAAAAGTGAAAATACAATCTGCGAATTTATGATCGTCATTAAAATCTCCTATAACGGTTCAGGGTATGATCAGTTGAATCGAAACAAAGAATCGATTCAGATCGAGTTTTACTTTCAAAAAAATAAAAATAATATAGTAGGCCTTGGGGAAGCTGGTTCTATATGCTATAATGAGGCTTTAAAAAGTAAAAAATATGCGATTTATGCTCGAGGCTAACATGAGCATGGCGCGAAAACCTCCTTCCTCTTAACGCTTGAGGCTTACGGCACATGATTCAGAAAATCGAAGCTCTCCTCTGAGTTTACGTAAGATGGCGCAATTTGATCTTATTTATCTCCACTATCCCTAAGTGGCACCCAGTGGTCAGACCACCTGCGTATCCAATTTTTACTTTACCTTCAAGATCGATTTTGTTCTTGGTTTATTTTTCTGGGCTGGGCGCGATTAAAATCTTAAATACCACGATTTACGTCCAAGAGTTATTTGTATTTAAGATTTTATGTGATTTTATTATGTTCCCATTATCACCGAAGGTTAAAAGACCAACTACGTTTCATTGTAGGAAGTAATTGAAGTAAGTGCACTTTTAACAGAGAATTACTTGCATTAATAGGTTATTCATTGTGAAAAATTAGATTCTACGGTTTTTATTGGCTATATTTTACTCGGTAAAAAAGTATCATACATATTACTTGGCAATATTCTATACAAAAAGTAAATGCATTTAAACGTTGATCTTAGGACATCACTAACTATTAAAATAAATAAAATATTCGTTTTTCTTGTCATTTAAGTACTATTTTAAATTGACTTAATAAAGAATAGATTCAATCTGCATTTAATATTTTAGATTTGACTTTAAGGCTTTTGTGTAATAATTGATAAAAATGTTATTAGATACTTAAAGTGAAATTTTCTTATTTTGTTTAATTCTACCACTTCCTTCTTTTTGCTCATTTTGCCTTTGGTCTTTTGTTATTAGAATGTCAAATAATATTATATAATAGTATTTCAAACAGACAGACTAAAAATCTACGGGGAAAGTAAAACATGTTTATATTTGCTTTACTATTCTTGTTTACGCATTGAAAAATGTGGGGTAAATGTTATCACTTTGTCTATCCATAAATATCTGTATAAAGTTAAAAATACAATATAAATTACCTTTTAAAAGTCATAAATATTGTTATATGTATGCCCAGATTATTAGGGGTTTAAATGATTAATAAGAATTATTTCCCAGGGGCTTAATATAATTAATAAGTATTATTTTTCAGGAAGTTTTAAACCTTACAGCTAACGAAGTGAGGAAAAAAAGCATGTTTTTTCGCAAAACTAAACTAAAATATTAAAAAAATTCATAATTCAACTGAAAGATAAGTGAAGAATTAACTCAATAAATTCTGAGAAAAGCATGCTAGCATTTATTTAGATATTTTTATTTTAAGATAACACACATTCCACATATTTCTAATTTCGATAATTTGAGATTGTAGAAGGGATCAAAATCGTATCACGGGAAATGTGATTTCCAGAATTGCTGGAATAAATTCATCCAATTCGTTCTGATAGGTAAAATGATAAAACTTTTGCTTTGACTAATATTTTTAAGTTTGTGGTTCACCGTCGGATATTCAGTGCAAGTTGCTGAGGGTGAGGAGATCAAATGAAATTTTTCTCAGAATACTTGATTATATACAGTGTTATTGGTTTTGAGCTAAAGGTGCTGAAAAGTAAAACTAACCAGATTCGCACCTTTTAAAATTGGTTTAAATATCATTCATACGATCTTGAAATTAAGGAAATTAATGTATATTTTCTATTTGGCGAAAGAATGTTCATCTACGTTTTCACTTTATTTGTTAATTTATTTAATAGTCTTATAAATATTTGCAAACGGATATTGTACATTTTGAATATGTATAAGACACATCTATCTGAATTAACTGTATTATGTAGGTATATATTTTTATAAAAGTTTTAAGTGAAATCTTAGGTAGAATAAAATCGATTTTCTTGCTAAATGAATTGCAAATCAAATCCGCCATTTTATTTTTTCAAAAATATTTGTTCAAGTGAAATTCAAAATGGTTAAAACGCGGGAAGTTATATTAGTTAATACTACTGCCTTAGGTTAGGTTGTCTTGGCTGGCTCACTTAATCCAACAAAAAGACCAATACTACTGTCTTACAAGGTAACAAAAATATACATTAAAAAATAGTTTTACTCACCAGGAGATATTTTGAGTGTTGCACACGTGGCTTGGGCATCTCGCTTAGCATGCTCCAGGGCTAAAGAAATTACAGGCTCGATATCACCGCGAGCACCAAGTCCGCCGATCAGCGACTCCAGAGCCAGTGGTTTCAGGTTGTGCTTCTTCTGGAACGATGTGTCCTGAAGATACTCCCGGAGCAGCTGATGATCTTGAGGTGCAGGCTTCTTCGGCTGTATATCCTTGAAGGATTTCTCCAGCAAGGAGTTGATATCGATTAGGGTTTCGGTATCCGTTTCGGGTTCACTCTTGATGTCACTGACCGGAGATGGAGCTCCACTAGATTCTGGTGGTGATGGTGGAAGAGTATGGTACTCCTGTTTTATCGAGAAGCTCGTGAAAGTCTGTTCGATGGATGGACACGGCGACGGTGGAAATATGGTTCCTTTTCCGGAACCCGACTCTTGAGGCGGACTCGGAAGCGGTGGTGATGGATAGAACGGATACTGTCGCCGCAGCTGCTGGAATAGAATTGATGTGTCACCACCGGTTGTAGGTGGTTTCGAGGTGGTGCTACTCCTCCCGTCTTGGCTCCAGGGTTTTTCCGTTTTTACCGGTTGGTCATGGTAAATCGTCGCCGGAATATAGTCCAGAGACACGGGGGATGATTGAGGCAATTCCGATTGTAGACTTAATGGGACCTCACCATCATTCGGTAGGAGGGATAGATCAAAACTTTCAGCGTAAGCGTCATACGTATCTGGCGATAAATTCCCAGTTGGGACAGTCTGTGACATCTGTAAGGCGAGAAGAAAACTTTCAAATTGCAAATTCTCCGGGGGGGCTTCCTTTAAACAAAAATATTAACTAATTAAACTACACAACATCACTACAGCCCGAACATCTTCTAAAAATTAGTAAGCATAACCATATATAACTACGAATATGGTTGAATTTTATATATTAAATATAAACTAAACGGCTACGGCACTTATTAGACCGAAACCCTCACACCGAATTCGATGGAGCAAACCTTCCGTATTATATATCAAAACTCTAATAAAAACTGCACTAAATCGATCGAAGATCAGTAGAAAACAAAACACTTACAGCCCACTCAGCCATTATTATTTGGGGGATATCTTCAAGTTTCACTTTTTTGGCAAATCCACAACAAAATATAAACATAAAATCATATAGAAATTTCACACGAATTAATTCACTTCACTTTTGCTTTCGCATGCGATCACACCAACATGATCAAACTGAGGCTACCTACCGACTGGAAACTCTCAATAATTTTCTTAAGTTTTTCTGCCGTCTTGAGCTTACTCAGAAGATTATTTTGCAAAGCTTTTCTTCAACGGAGCGCCCCACACCTATAAAATGCCCCCCAGGGGGAGCAGAGAGAGAGAAAGAAACCTTTTCTTCAATAAAATATATTATACACTAGTGAAAACACGTATCAGAGAGAGAGAGAATGAACATACTATATATCTCTGGAGTCAAGAAAAATGAAGATCAAAGCGATCAAACAGGTTTACGTGGGCTTACTTGCCCCTCCCCTCTGCTCCAGCACAGAAGACGAAGATATCTTAAAGATAGATATTTTGTCTTTGCTGCGACTTCATATGCAATTCGATTTCTTCGGTGTGCGGTTAGCCGCCCCAAGACTCTCCAAGTTAGAAGTTGATCTCGCGCACCGAAACCGATCAATCGCGGCTTTTGAAAGCGAGCAACAAAAAAGTTTATGTATTTTTTGTTTTTTTTATAAAGACCGATCGTGCAAATGATCGATCCAGGCTTACAATAGCATTTGATTTGAGCTTATAAGGTGGTTGGATCACTTAGGATGATACCCCACCAAAGGGGATTTTATTTTATGCCCGGCCCCCACTTTGTTCAGACTTTTAAGCATGTTCTAATGGGCTAGATTAATGGCGAGGTCTTTATCTGGCTGAGACGTTACCTGGGATTTCCATCGATACGTTCTCGTAACACTTCTGAATTGTAGAAGATCTTACGTGTTCTGCCCAGGAATGTATGTGGCCATTTTTTATTATTAGAGCCTCTGTATAAACTTTATTAGTTGGCGAGTGTTATTTTTTTTTATATATACATATATATGCGAAACGCTCGCCACTGGCGTTTTTTGTTCATTATTAATTTTCAGGTTTTGTATAGCGGCCGCCTGTTACCTGAAGGTCTTTTTAAGTGCTGCTTTGTGTATTATACAGCAGAATGGAACTCTATTGCAGGCTATGATGTAAAATGATTTATGGAAAGTACGCAATTAACATTTAATTCGCTTCATGTCCACTGACTATGAGTGCTCTGGGGCCCATTCAGCAAGTTTTTTTTCTGTCGGAACCAATTCAATGTAGATCAATTGAACGTTTTTAACGTGTGTAACGCATCGGTAGAAAATAAACGATCGTCATCATTCAGGTGAAATTTATGAAACTCAACAAGAGGCTTAGGAATTAATATTTTATTCAATAGTGTTTTGGGATTTTTTTCCCCCGCAATTGATTGCTGAATCAGATTTGTTTGGGATTAGATCATGATCAAGATCGGCCCTCCATTAGTGCGCGAGGATATATGATTCACGGGGACGAACTTATTTTAATTAAAAGTTATTCCCAAAATATAGATGTGCATATCGAAAACGTTTGTGTTTCCAATATCGGTTTTTGTTGAGTCAGTTTATATTTCTAATATTTCACGATTTCATCTATTATAACGATGTAATAAATAAAACACTATTGTCACACATAACACGGCTATGTCACTTTTTCATCTAACTATTTAAATCAAATCGACCAAAACATTTCGAGCAAATATCGAGTAATCAAAAGTGAAAAGGCTTGTGTTTGTTTATATAATAGATACATTTATGAAAAAACATTTTAAGGATTAATTTTTTCCTCTAATATCTTTCTAAATTAAATTTAAAATGGTGAATGATATAATTATCACTCTTCCTTTGCTAAATCTGAATCGATAATGATCGAGTCTATTGATCATGTGATTGATCGTGTCGAGAATCCAGAAATTTAGTTAGATATACTATATAGAGTAGACCCTGTAAAATTTAAATTAAGTCTTTAAATCATTCTTCTAACCCTATTTGATGTGTGATTTCCAATCCTATCAACCCAATTTTGCAGCACATTTTCAATGGTTTCAGTTGGTTTCAAATGGGGCCTATTTCATGAAAAGCTCGACAAATATTATGCTTAAGTGCCTGAATCGTTTCGCATTCACTTCAGAAATAAGTTGTCAATATTTCCCAACATTGTTCAAGCGTAAATCTATACATTTCATACTGCGGAAATACGATATTGTTTTTCTGTCAATTTTTTACCGTGGAAGAGACCGCCCTTTATATGGTATATAAGCATTCAAATGTGAAAAGTCATGTTTTTTTTTTTGAATTTGTTTGCCTCATTAAGGTAATTTTAGTTACAGCAATCAAAACACAAAATAAAATCTCCACTTCAGAAATTCACACATAATTTGCTGGAAACGTAATTATAATTAAGATAACATAATAGGTATATTTATTTATTTTTTATCAATTACACCTTACAAATACAATTCAATGGTGTTCTTAACTTAGTTAAAGCCAGTACCGCAGAAAACAGACTGAAAAAAAAAAAAAAAATGGAGGGGAGAGCGCAGGAAGGAGCAGGCAGATATCTTGTATAGGATTCTCCTAATTCTGTTGCAGACGTGTAGGTAACATGCCTATCCCATTGAAGATTTTTTAAGATTATCTATTTAATGTAAATTAGGAATACGAATATAGCATAAATGGGCCTAAGATTGTGCCTTGGAGAACCCCATAATTTACTGGCATTGGAGTATTTATATAAATTTGGCTGACAAGCACGCATTTGTGCGCTTTTTATCAATGGGGGTTTTTTGCTACTGCTTTTATAAAGCACTCTGTTGTCTGATTATGTAATTGCTTAACATTAATGAATGGTGGGCGGTGAAGCAAAGTATATATAATTAATTAATTTAATAAGGTAAATGAGATTGTTTACTTTGGAGTATTATGACCTGCGAATCGGAGGGTATTGTTTATTTCGTTCAGCGGTATTTTCGCAGATCAGACCATCTTCACTTGATTTTCATTACCTTAAATATTAGTTCAAATTATTGGTTTCATTTTTTACAAACAAACATTTTTTATAATAGAGCAATAATACAATATAATAGCAGCTAAAGACTAATAATACTAATGAATATTTAAAGCATTAGCATAAAGCTGAAAAGAAAAATTGCTTAGTAGAGAAAAACAAAAGTATATAAATAAAAAATGGAAGAATGATTCAGGGAACTCAAATAAAGTATGGACATAAATAAACACAATCAATTCTAGGACAAAATGAGTCTGAAAAGAAACATTAAACATATTACTAATGATTTAGCGGAAATAGCGGAGGTTAGGAATAATTAAAATACTTTGGTAAAACAGGGGAAAATATAGCAGTTGAACTAAAAGTCATAGAAAGAACTGTTAAAAGATTGCGCAAAATTAGGCAAAGTAGGTCGAGATTTTTGTCACCAACAGACAAATATGAAATCTCAAAAATAATATCAGAAATGGAGATGAAGTAACTGCATCAATATAGCAAAACAGGAAAGTGAAAATCTGGTTGTCTCAATACTTCAATTATAGTCCCGATTTATAAAACAGGCAAATATAGACCTTTAGCTTTGATAAGTTCATTAAATAAGGTCTATGAAAAGGTTATATATAAGATAAACTCAACAGTCAAGAACCTAAGATTTCCAGCAACATGCTGAGAAGTGCAACATAAATTTTAAAAAAAAATCACAATATTCGCAGATAATCAAAATTTCTCACTACCGTAAATCACAGAATCACAGCTCATCACCATTTGGAATAAAATGAACCTAAGGGGATTAGAAAGGTTTGAACGGTGTTAATTTTTTGCATGTTGGGTTTATTTCCAGTTTTAATACTTACTTCCTACAAATTTTATTAAAATATTTTTTTACATTCAATATAATCATATAAATGCCTGGGTCAGCTTGAAGAGCTTCAAGAAGTATAATGTTAATATCGTCGCATTATTGCCACTATTACCACAGATCGGGTTTATTATTTTAAACAATTTTTTACTTTCATTTAAGAAGAAACGTGTATCTAAATATTGACCTCGAAAGGAATATGACAGAGATTAAAATAATTGCACTAAAAAAAATTCGAAAGTTGATAATAAAAAGATTCAGAAAATATCACTCTCTAATAAGTACCACAAACAATTTTATTCACAAAATTGTGTAAAAGTTATTATGATAATAAGTTTAAAAACAGTGGTTCGATAAAAGTATTAAAATTTGACTATCTGTGTTACACGGTTATTGTGTTAATAATACTATCAATTTTTCAATTTCAATTGGATTAAAAGATCTGCTGCCCAATAAAAACAAATGCAGTTTTTAAACATTTCAAAACTTTTTTGTCATCACCTTAAGAAAATATATTATACATAGGTCGCCTTTTGATATATTCTTCCATAATTTATTTTAATTAAGAGATTATATTACGATATAAGAAATACCGAAAATAATCGGATTTTTGTTTAAATTATGATTAAGATATGAAGCTATTTTAGATTTTAGAAGTTATGTAAATGTCTTAGAAGCTATCTAAGGTCTTATCTTTTAACCTAAGCCGTACAAATAATTTATGATCTTTGGTTGAATTGTGTGTAAAATAAAGTTATGTAAATAAATGTATGACGTGACTAAAAGTCAGCATCAGCCGTGATTACCTCCAGGGGAATTAATCATCTATTTTATCATTATCTCTGCAGATCTTCTTGAAAACTTTCCATGCGATTTAATTCATCAAACAGTTCCACGTACCGCCCAAAGTAAACAGCCCAGTTCCATTGAGGCGCTTTATTTTCCTCGAAACGCACCTAAATCTCGATTCGCGCACCCTTGTTGATCCTAAGTGGCGTAATTCGCGACCGTAAATCAAAATATTTACATTACGAGAAAGAAAATTGCACATCTTTGCTAGTTCGGGGAAACGGTTGGCTAGATTGAGCTAGATCGCTGAACAATGACGGCAATGTGATGAAAGGTGGAAAACTTATTTAAATAGAAAAAAAAAAACATCTTTCCGATTGGGAAAATTAAGATGAAAATTTTCAAATAATTTGGAATTACCGAGATTTTTTTTAGAATCACCCACCGCACGCTTGGAGCCGTATTCCAGAAATCTAAAAACCTGCGGTGCATTACATTGTCTGGGTGGTATCTCTAGTCGAGGCGAAATGCATATATACCTGGCCTAACTAAGAACTCTTTAGGTTATTTTAATCGCATCATTAGATATTCATTTTTCTAGATATATTCTGGTCGCGACATGATCACTGGAAAATACGTGCACGATCACTTTTCAGCAAGGCGTTCGTCGTGGGCACCCCCTGGCGGCGGTGATGGGGGCAAATTTGCATTTGTTTTGATCATACAAATACACCTTTTTGTAATCCCATTGTTGTCCATTACTAATGCGCATTCGTTGTATATGGCTGTGATCATTGATCTTGTCTCAAGCTTGGGGAATTCATTGTGATTTGAAATTTTTATATCGAAGAAATTTTTGCTAATTATTCTAAACGGGTCTACAGGATTTTACCTCGGGAAATTTTACTTTTGCGCTGCAGTGAACGATCGCATCAAGTGTTGGTTGATTCGTCGATTGGTTGATGGAATTTTTGTGAATATTTTTATTTTAATCTATATATAGAACTTGATTCCATGTAATTTCCCCAATCATTTGTGACAATCTTTAAACAGTGTCAAGGTTTCATGGAGAGGGTGTAGTATTGTTTATCTTATAAATGCGTGGTATAAAGATAAAATGCGGTTTAACGAGATTAATGGGATCTAATTAGGTATGGAGCAGGATTTAACTTTCAATCATTATTTATTTTGCTTACTTGTGCCTTGAAATTGTCACTAAGCCCCTTTTAGACGACATCAATAACAGTTCATATGCTTACGTTAAATCTAAAGTTACATAACTAATATAATAGTTTTACTTACTATAGTAATTAAAAATTCTTATAATTGTTGAGAAATTTAGCGGATGTTACTTATTCAGAAAATCCGAAGACGTTTTTTCAGTTTTATATTATTCATATATTTATCAATAAACTGACTAGAACAGAAAAAATGTATGTAAATAATACAAGAAAAATGCAACATCGAAATGAAACTGAAATATGACTCTTAAGCTGTATTCTGGACAAATTAAATTCGATATTGACATAGCGAGCATTAAAAGAGCGTAACATTGGCGACATAGCTTCATTAAGACCATTATTGTTACGATGATAAGGTATCCGAAAGGAACATTGTTCCCTTGTAGTGCGGGTAGGTACAGAGATGCTAAATAAGGCAACGATCATTGCATTTCTTCGACCATCGCTGGGTAAAGCCAAGAGTAAGGTTGACCTTGATAACAATAATACCCATATGATCAACGAAAGACACCAAGTTTTTTGGTTTTGTCAAGATAGGGCAACTATTCTGGAGTTGTTGAATTTCTCAAAAGCCTACGATTCTGTCGACCATCTAGTTCTCCTAGCTTATCTTATCATATTCGCATCTGGATTCGGTGTCATCTATAAAGTTGCGTAGGATTTATAACGCCTGTGTCCACTTCATGTTCAGTTTTGATCATATGTCACCATACTCTAGACGCATACTTGATATGAGACCACCAGCGTTTCTACGTGACAAAATAAAAATCCTACCATCAGTCCGAACCCGGAATTTAAATACTATATATGTAGTCCAAAACTTCATTCTTTGTTTGTCCAACTAAACTATAGAATGCCCTTGCAATCATGTGTAAATCTTCAAAACCCGAGAACCAATTTAGGTGGACGTATCAATAAGCGAACAATCGATATGGTTTTGATAAATTTTTTTAATATACATATTACATATAATATATATAATATTTTTTTCTAAACCACTATTATTATTTTTATTATACCGACTTTTTTCTCTCTCTGGTTTTTACCCCGACTTAGTTTGGTGTTTTACCTAATGCTAATATATATTATATATATATCTTTGTGTAATCTTAGTTAGTCTAGTCTTTAGTTTTTAGTTTATTGTTTACACCTAGTTCGCCCAGGGTTCAATATGTTTTTCTATTTCCATGTAATAAGTTAACATTCACTTAATTTTAAATGTAGTGTAAATTATAAGGTTAGACCTGTGTATTATTATTAAGTCTGCCCAACGAGCATCTGTTAATGTAATAACCAATATATATTATATATGTGCGTAGTTGATTCAGAACACACCATTTATGAAAGGCGTCAATATTCAAATTTAAATAACACGAAAAATCTTAGCGTCTTCGGCATAACAAATAATCCTTGAACCAGAAAGAAACAGAGAAACGTCATTAATATATAACAGGAAAGGATCCAATATTAAATATTTCCCTGGATAGTACAATTTTGAATAAAATCCGCTGGGAGTGTTGGGGTAAATAGGAGCAAAGCCAATCAATAAAAAGAGTCGAACAACCATGATTAATTCTATCAAAGGCTTTATTTAAAATCAGTGTAAATGCAATCGAGATGTTTACCATTTTAATGTGAGTTAAGCAATAATTATAAAATTCCAGTAGATCAGTGGTAGTCGACTTTATTTTAAGGAACCCGTGCTGGAATGAATGCAAAATCACTATAATCATAGATGTTAATAATTTTCATATTAAGCCTCGTAACAAGCGAATGTATAATTAATTAAAATAAATGATACATAGGGACGATAAATTTTAACAAAATGTATATATGTATGTATTATAAAACGTTTCACACGTGTAAAAATAAATTTGAAAACTTTATCAAGCGTGCCCATATATCTTACATAGCCTTTAAGCTCCTAAACATTACGACAGTTTTGCATGAAATTTCGTTATGGGTATGTCTTTTATGAACTCAGTAGACACTAGAAGTTCTGACATATTTTACAATTATAATGTTATAAACACATAAAATTAGTTTGCTTTAGAGGTTGTTTCACAATATCATCGCCGCAAACAAAATTGTTAAAAGTTTGTGTGATTTTTGGCTTTAACGATTCGTCAAACTTAACTAATTGTATTATTGAAACTTTCACAAATTATATATTTTTCCCTTTTACTTTTACTTTTAGAGTTCTCGAATCGGTTGATTTTTACTTGTTACTTTATGAAATTGGGTCAATGATAGGTATATATGTATATTATTTTTGGTTTTCGAAATACCATTTTGAGGATTCGAATTATGGTGTAAGATTCGCGAAGATTAAAAAAGAGTAGATCGATTATTTCATATTCCTAGATTAGAATGCCTTATTATAAAGTTTCCTTCATAAATTATTTCAGACAATAGTTAAGAGAAGTTTTAAGTTGATTATATTGATTTGAATATTTTCGAGTATTATAAATAAATCCAAGTAAAAAATATATAGCGACTGATCTTTTCTGAGAGTGGATGGCGTCGTATGTCCATCTAATTGCCATCATAAAAAACAAGCACATATTCGGGCCATCAAACGAGTTTAACGAACTTCTTTTCTATCATTTGATTTATTGGTGTCATTTTTATATCACTTAGCAGCTCTTTGAGCTGCTTTAGAGAAACGAGAAATGTTTATGAACTACAGACGGTGGACTTTTAACTATCTGAAAAAAACCACCGAGAATAGAATATCTGGGAAATCCGAAAATGGGCAAAAATTTAATACAACAGCACTTGGTATTAAAATCTAATCGAGTGGAACTAAATATATAACTTTAAAGGAAGAAATAAAAAAACATAGAGCCTAGAAACTAAATTTCAGCTTTCAATTTGAGCCGTGCCGCCGGAAGCATTAAAGTGCTGAAAATAGTCGTAAATTAAGAAATTCGTTGTCTCTTGGAGCAAATATTTATTGACGCAAAAGGCGCTCCACACCCACCATATCAACCTTCGATTGTGGTAAATAGCAATGAATCCTGATGGTGATAAACTGCTCTGATTAGAACAATTGCAGTTCTTGAAATGATTAACATAACGAGATTTTGTATAAAATATGTTAATGCAATAACTCTGGAGCGTAAAGAATTGGCCTGATCGTATGTTAATCTTGACGAGCGGGACAAAAAATGCGCGTGCAATATAAATTTAGATCTATCGAAAAGAAGTCTACCTTGGTAGGTTAAACATACACGCCCCGAACGCGTTCCACATGCGCGCGAAAACAAAATTTCCATCGCGGCTTCGCTAAATTAATAGTTAATAATAAATTTGTAGAATGGTAATAAAGGCAATAATAACCGTAAGTAAAACGTTCAACGAAAGAAGGCGGTAATAATTCATAATTTGTTGCCCTGCCCTCGAAACCAGGTGGCGCGCAGTGATCCGAACCATCGAGTTCGACTGTACTCAGGTTTGTTTTGTTACCAAGCATTCGTGTTAGCTTTCCTGTTTGTGATCTTTTAATAGGCAATTATGTTTTGAAAAATTATTCCCAGTCAGGCTTCAGCTTCTGAGATTTGATCTCCAGCCACCTTCGATCACAATGGGCAGGTGCCGAGGGCAAAAAACGGCCGTTGGCTACTGTGTTTCTTTTAGTTCATTTCAGATGCACACACAAAAGATCACGCGGCACTTATTATAGTGGAGTTTTTCCACACATAGGATGAATATAATATATAAACAATTTGACTTTTAACTTTTCTGAAATGTTTACAACTTGTGTAAGCAGCTATAAAAATTCTTTCGAATTTTTAAATTCAAATCTGTTGATTAATTTTAAACCAGTTCGGTGACATTAGGTGATCCCTATTCGATCGTCGTTTCTTGAATAATATTCTAAGCAAAGTTTTGAGGTAAAAAAATTGTTTTTAAAAGAAAACAAACTTACAAATTCTTTTGAAGGTTTATGGTAGGTTAATGGCTGTTTTTAATCGTGTATAGTTTTAGGTTTTTAACTACCAATTAATTTTTTTTTTATAATCAATATTAACACAGCGACACGATGGTCTGTGAAATATGAACTCTACTTTAAAACTATCTATTTTGTTCGTTCTTGAGACTATAAATTAAGTAAAAGTATCAGTTTCCCTCTATATACAAATTTTACATGCATGTCGCGAACAGATATCTTGCACGCAGAACCTACCTATATGTATATATATATTTTTTTAACTCTGTATATGGACAGTTGGTGTTCAATCACATGTCTGATAGCGATGCATCAAGTGTTCTGATGGGTTCCGTCTCAATTAGAATATTCAGTTTTACGGGGTGCAACAAATCAGTAAATAATACTGCTACTATACGATTTTTACATATTCGTCTTCTTTAAGAATTTGCATGTTTAATCAAGGTTGATTTGTGCAAGGCTGGAATAAGAATTATAGAAATTGTCTTCTGTGGAGAAGCACAGTACTAGCCCTTATTCGAAAAGATGTTGACAGTGTAAGACTTGGTCAATAAAATGTACTTCAGCCAACATTTCAGCAAAGAACCCGCGATTTCGCTACAGAAGAAGTTTTCTTCGATAGTCATTCAAAGATGAATTTCATTTTTAATCTGAACAGAGTATGAACGAAATTTTGAATTTTAAAAATATCTTATAATCATCGAATTTTTTGGATTTAGTATAAGTTTCAAATAAATCATATAGACAAAGTTTTTATCATGCTTTTACTTAGATGTTAGAAAAAATCATTCTGAATTCTTCGAAAATCAAGGAAGCATTTATGTACTGGGAATGCGAAATTCGACATAATGATGATTCAATGCGTTTTCTTAAGCCTTTACATCTGCTAATGTACGCCCAAAAAAAATATCTTGTTCAAACTGCTAATTTCGTGGTTCCTTTAATTATTTTTGCCTTTTGATTTTCATTTAACAAGAGAAGTATATTTAAATATTATAAAACTATCTTGTTATTTAAATTTTATATATGGTTGATATCACGACATTAGTTCATTCAATGATGAACATTGTACATCCAACAAAAAGGTTAGTCGATAAGAGTTTTGGTATTAAATACTCTTAAATTCGGCACTGAAGACCGTCTGGTCGCAGTGCCCACCATGAGGGTCACCCCTAACAATAATAATAATACTCTTAAATTAGTACCATTACTACGAGAAAAATAATATTCGTAAATAAAGAATTATTAAGATTAAATTGACATTGAGAATTATCAGTAGGTGAAGTTGGAAATTTCGTACCAGATGACATATTTTTTCAGTGTAAGGGTGCCGCTTAAAGGGGTTTTTAAAAACTCTTAATGTCAAATAGGTATGTCAAATCGGTTGTACTACGAGAGATTTAGATTAAACGGCTTCATCTCTCCAGACACCTTTTTGCATCTAGATAGTGAGGGTATGATAAAAAACTCATCAGGGTTACCATTATCTGTTACACCTGCACCATTGATGAAGCTTTGAACATCGTTAGACACAACCTTACAATCCTTCAGCGGATTTAATTTAAAGGGGGAGTATACAGTTATTGGACGTTTTTTCAAATGTTTTTTTGTTTCATACGAACATTTATTTTATTGATACAATATTTTAAGAACTGAAAATATACATATCGAACTTTCTAAAAAAAATTTTTTTTATGTTTTTTTTAAATAGGGATGTGAAAGGGCTGCCGAAATTAGGTACCTTTAAAAAAACGGTTTTCAGAAAATCTCAGCTGTGGAACAGGTGAAACAAAAAATTCTAGCAGGATATTAAAATATAAATCAGTCTCTATCGTGTAAACTAGATTAAAGTATTTTGGTTAAAAAAAATACAAAACGGCCAAATTTTGAATTTTGTTTCCCTTTTTTTAGTAAAATAATGGTTAAAAAAAGCGGCCAAGTGCGAGTCGGACTCGCCTATGAAGGGTTCCGTAGCAGCAAGTAACATAATATAAAAGTTCTTGTTATTATTAGAAAATAATGGTTCACGGTTATGTTTATGAAATTAAATGTTTTATTTTTAATTTTTATATTTGAGTTGATTGAATGAAAGGTAAATTGCGGTTTACGATTTATGACGTATTAAAAAAAAACTACGCACTAGATCTCGTTCAAACCAATTTTCGGTGGAAGTTTGCATGGTAATGTACATCATATATTTTTTTTAGTTTTATCATTATCTTATTTTAGAAGTTACAGGGGGGGGGGGGGGGGGACACACATTTTACAACTTTGGAAGTGTCTCTCGCGCAAACTATTCAGTTTAGAAAAAAACAGACAGACAGACATGACGAATCCATAAGGGTTCCGTTTTTTGCCATTTGGCTACGGAACCCTAAAAATGGGTGAAATATTAACGGATATTTATAATTCTAGTTCACACCATAACCACACATGTGCAGGCATTATCCCTGATATCCCTGAAAATTCGAGCGGTTGAATAGTATTTTCACAAAGTTGCCAATCAGGTCATAAAACGTGGTTTCGAGTAAAACGCGTTTAAAGTTTTTTTTCTATAATTTACGCGCTTGGATACCATGTATTATATAACGTAACATATGTATATATATATTTCTTGTCATTTTTGACTTATATACCATACAGTGCGCGCAATTTCTATAAGCGCACGTCTGATTTTCAAGTGAAATGCACAATTCATTGAAATAAAGCGATATAGTAACAAAATTTCTTTACAAGACAATTGTTCAAGTTTATAACTATTCATAAAAGCAATTAAACAATTCCAAATATCAAGCAATGCGTGAATGCAATAGATCAATCTTTCACAACTGATCTTAGAGTGCGCAGTTTCTATAAACGCAGTTTCTTTTTGTAGTATTACTAGTTAAACGCAAAGTAATTTTGCAACTTTTTAGGAAACAATTCATGTGAGTTTCATATTTATTTTCAAACTCTAGCTTAATTCTGTATAATTACTGTTATTTCTTAAGATTTATTGTAATGCCCCGAGGAAAGGTCCTTGACAACGATGATCGCGTCAGAATCCGTGCGTTTAGGGAAACTGGTCTTGGTATAAGATAAACTGCAAGGAGAATTGGATGTTTAGAATGTGTGGTGCGAAATTTTATTAAAAAGGGCAATCGTAATGGATTATGGGATCATCCAAGAGGGAACCCCAAAATTTCCAAACAAAATATTGGGAAAATAAGAGAAGAAGTTATGAAAAAAAAGTTAAGTGCAGCTCAAATTATAGCGGAATTCCAACTCCCAATTAAAGGAAGAAGAGTTCAACAAATTTTGAAGGACACTACTTATATTAAATATAAGAAACCGGCCAAATCTCTCCAACTGCAACAGCATCATAAATAAGCGCGCCTAGATTTTGCTAGAAGCCACATGAACTAGGACGAAAAGTGGCAAAACGTTATTTTTTCTTACGGAAAACAATTTAATTTAGATAGTCCAGATGGATTGAGTACTTATTGGCATGATTTAAGGAAACCCGATTCGCCTCGTCTAAGTAGTAATTTTGGTGTTGGTAGTTTAATGTTATGGGGTGCCTTTTCTTATCAAGGAAAGTTATTTTTACGCTTTGTTCCCACCCGAATGAACTCTGCCATATATACAAACCTGTTGGAGGAATCTCTTATTCCATATTTAAAAGACAATATGGAAAAAGATTGGATTTTTGAACAGAATAACGCCGCTGTGCATTCTTCTGCCGAAACAAGACGATGGTTTAGCGAAAGAAATATTCCTGTAATGGAGTGGCCATCACGTAGTCCGGATTTAAATCCAATGGAAAACATTTGGGGAATCATGGCACAAAGAGTTTACGCAAATGGTGGACAATTTTCTTCGTTATCTCAACTGAAAGCCGATATTTTGAAATGCTGGAATGATATCGATGAACATTTGTTTAAAAACTTAATAAATTCGATGTCTAACAGGTTTTTTCAAGTTATAACTAACAAAGGAGGTAAAACACAATGCTTAGAAAATATAAAAAAATTTTCTTTTCGTTAAGCTTTTAAAATAAAGACTATAATATAAAGTGCGTTTATAGAAATTGCGCAGTCAAAAGAGACTTTTAATTATATTTATTTTTATTATAAAGTAATTACTTACTTTAATGAATGTTTTATATTATTTAATTAATATTTACCAATGGGCAATTTATGCTATATAATCGGTTTTGAAAAATAAAAAGTAGTTTTCTTTAAACATGAATAAAACTGGCTGCGCTTATAGAAATTGCGCACACTGTATTGTATATTGTTTGTAAAGGTCTAAAATTTATGTTTTTGATGTTTTTGAAAAATCGATTTTGTAAACTCCCCCTTGATTCAGGGTCATATTTTAAAAATTTTTTAGTGATAAAATAATTTTATTGCTTTAAATTTTTGGCATAACTTTATTTAACTTTTTTAAAGTATAAAAAAAAAATTATTTTTTTTTCCTTCCAAAATGGAATTAAAATTTTATAAATATTTTTAAAAACTGCTCGTATCGTAACTCAAAATCTTATTGACCGATTTGCCTGAAATTTTGAGAGGTAAACCTAAAATTTCAGATATTTCGCGTTAATAAAATACTTTTTGGAGGTCAAATATATCGAAAAAATAGCCCAAAATTCTGACTTATTTTTCAAAGGCTTATTTTATATTGAATTTTAAGCTTTTTTTTAGTTTTATAGGTTTATCCTTCCCGTTAATATGTTATGAAAAGAAAACAATTAATTTTTCTGTTCCCGATCAATGGTTAATGTGTGACAAGTGGAGCACTTTTGGACCTCGCGTCGGAGACGACAGACAATTATCCTGAGCCACCATTTTTGAAGGGGAAAAAAAAATTTTTTTTTTATACTTTAGAAAAGTTAAATAAAGTTATGTAAAAAATTTAAAACAATAAAATTATTTTATCACCTTCTAAAACATTTTTAAAATCTGACTGATTTTGAGGCGTTTACATGGACTTCCTCTCTTAAGTTAGTTTAGTTTTAAGTCGTCAGCGTAAAGGAGACATTCAGTATTTTCAAAGTAATCAGCGATATCGTTGATAAAAACGAGTTAGGGTAGGTAAGAATTAGGTAGGTTAAGTAGGGTAGGTTATAATAAGTCGTTTCCCCTAACTATGGATCACTTTGCCCACACTTTTTAATATAATTCTTTAAAATATTAAACGTATGCAATTTACCTTAGGCTTTGGGGACATGTGTATCTTCCCTAAGGAAACACATGCAGTTTTCTAGACTATGTTGTTTTATCGAATATATATAATAAAAACCGTGGGTACAAATTTCGGCTCAGAGAGATTTACGAGAAAGTAAAGAAGAACGTTAGAAAATAATGCAAGTTACAATGCACGATGTCGGTCAGAACTAGGTAAATTCAATTACATTAAATTGATATCTTGAATTTCTTAGTACTGGACTTGGAAAAGTTTTCAATTCCATTAAAAGAAATTGTAATTGTTAATTGATAATGATCAACTACTTAGTAATGGACTTGAAGGTTTGTACTTCCAATTTCTCTTTTCTTCATTCTAAAAAGGAATTTGGAAAGTATTTGGAAACAAATAATTTTTGTCAACCAATGAGAGAAATAAAGAATTCGAGTTTTTTTGGGAAAAAGTTCTTAAAATTTGGAATACCATTTTTTTCCAAATATTTTGTAAATTTTATGTTAGAATGGAAAAAACGACATTAGAAATACAATTTCTTGTAATGGAATTAACGAATAATAATTCAAGTTCATTTAAAAAGTCAAACTACTGATAAAAAAATTGCAAAGAAAGCTTTTATTATTGAAATAAAAATAAAGTAAACTGTAGGTAAAATGAAAACAAATAAATAAAAAAGTTGCAGTCCCCAGGTGATGACCGTAGATTACAAACCAAACTTTCCATGCGAGTCACCGAACAAAAACGCCAAAATCGCTAAAATTTAGAGACGTGAAAAATATTTCAATTAGCAAAAATGGGCATTATACTTGCGGGGGGAGTATCAAAAACAATGATGTGTAAAAGGTGCGAAGATGGGCCTTTGCTGTTTACGAATGAATTGGAAGGGGACAGAAAAATGTCCAGTTTCGCAATCATCGCATTTTTTAATTTGTTTCACTGTTCGCGTCATTTTTCGTTTTTGTTCCCACTTCTTGACGCCGTGTTTTCTTTTTTACCCGCTTCTTTCTCTGATTGTATGCGAAAGCATCTTGAGTTCAGGTAATTTGTTGTCCAAAAAGACAAGTTTTTCTGCCCGATGCCGTTTGCTTTCAAGGTCGTTGTGATCAGCAAAACCAGAAAGCTGAGAAGCTTTTTTGCATCTACTTACAAAAAAAATGATAGTGAGGCAACAAAAGAAAAAAAAAGGGAAGAAGAAAAAGAGAGTTAAAAAACAGAAAATACAGAAACAATTCTACGTCGCAGTTGAAGATCGTTTGAAGAAATACTTCGGCGTCTTTGGCAGAAGCATTTTCCGAAAAAGAAACCGAGAACTGTTGTGATTCGCTTCTTCAATCGGTCTTCGGTTCGGCATAAGCTAAACCAAGCTAAGTAAATGCTGCTGCGCATGCCCAGGCCTTACGTACGCTTAATTTTAAGTGCGTCCGATGTGAAAGTTGCCTCGCCATATCTTCAAAGACTTTTTCCATTCAGTGCTTGTTTTTTCCACACTTTTTTACGTCTTGCTTTTCTTTTAACTTCAAGAAGTGGTGTAACTTCGAAGGGTTTTTTTAACGTTTTGTTACCCGACCACCGGTGTCAATTTGAAGAAATCCATTTTTTCGCCGAGGTTTAGTCATCCGAAGCGTAGGAATGAAATGAATGTTGGTGTTTCCAACATATTTTCGCTTTTTGGACACACTTTGATTTCATAACGATTTCGGAGAAAATGAGCCATTCTATAAACTTCTGCTGGCATCTGGTACCAGGTACCAAACCAATTTTCACAGAGCACCACCAGTCACTGACAATATATTTTTGGGGTCACAATAAACATAAATCGTCTGAATTACGAAAGGTGTTCTTTGTAAAATATAACGAAATATTCATATTTTACTTGAATTCTTTAAGTATGATTCGCATTCTCATAACAATAATTAAGTCTTCTTCTTGAAAGATATTGACGTATTGGAGAAATTAAATACTAACGTTTGCTTGAAATTACAAACATCAATAAAAATGTTAATATCGTGGTAATACCAATCGCTTTGATATATTCCATATCCTGATCAATTTTTGTTCCGAGATCCGTATCTCTAAATCCAAATTTTTTTGCTGTAGACCGTCAAAGATAGCTAATACTGCAAACAGTCCACAGAACAAAAATGAAAATTGTTGGTAAGAGGAAATGGGGAAAACCATGTTAGTTCAGAAATTAATTACATTACATCACAAAGTTGTTGAATTATAGTCCTCTGTTCAAATCGAACAACAAACGAGAGCTGGGTTTTGACATTGCGACGTTTTAAATGTTTAGTAAGTTATAGTGGTTTCAAATCAGAGCTCCAAACTTAAGACATATCGTGAAGTATACGTCTACAGGGATCACGGATATCCGTGTATTGCAAGTGAAGATATCTGGGTTTCTACGTGATCACGTAATGTTATATTTACGTAAATAAAGAATTCAAGGTGTAATATGGAATAATATAACAAGTTGTACTATAACTTTTCAAGCAACACTTTAATCTCCTTGTAAAAAATATAAAACAGAAAATTAAAATTAGTACTTAAAATAATTCGTCTTGTATTAAAGTACTACTCATTCGCTATTATCTATGCTTATTGGAAAAGATAGTAATAATAACAGAAGTGGAGTCATTTCAATTATATGTATCAATGTATCGATATATATCTACATTCTTTAATATAGATGATGATAGTACTATGTCCTATACTTCAATGCTCATCCATTCATATTTCATAATAAATAATAAATAAATAACACAACAATGGAAATTAAATATTCGCTCCAGATCTCCTCTTCACATTGCCGCGAAGTATGTAAGACAAATATAAAATAACCTTAAAATACATCAAAAACACGGTTTTCTAGTTCATGGATACACGTGATCACATGAAAATAATTCAAGAGAAGTTTTCACGTGTACTCGTGATAGCATGGTTTAAATCTACGTAATGTTTTCTTGTTGTATCAAATATTCCCTTTGCAATTCGAATTAATTTTACCCATTCATTCATTGCACAAACTTCGTGAAGTTGCTGACATATCATTCGCTCACTAACTTATAAATAATAATATTGTCCCTAGAAACGTAATGTAAGTTTTCTACAAACCAACAGTGGTAGAACTGATTATGTTATGAGCCTATTAACCCCATGTTGTTAAGTGTTAGCAAGCATACTGACTTATTTAATGTTATGTCTTAAGGGGCACCACTAGTGTGACCGCCTGAAAAAAAGGTGATTTTTGGGAATTATTTTAAAGACAACTACTGCATGGAATGTTTTAATATTTTAAGGATATATTTGTGGATATATAGTATAATAAATACATGATCAAATTGTTGGACTAAAAAAATTAAAATTTAGCGAGTTATTCGCTATTTCCCAAGGCTAAAAACAAAAGTTCCCTCACTGCTGCAGTGATAGCGATCTTCACAGTGCGTGAAATCAAAAACACCATAAAGTTTATTAAACTAGAAGGCATTGCCCGTGCCATGGACCTCGATCGAAAAAAAAAATTGAAATTTAACAAAATGGCGGAGTTTGAAAAAGAAAAATTCAAATTTCGCGCGAAAATTTGATGATTTTTGGCCTGTCAAAATTAAATTTTGTATTCGATCCGGAAAACTGGAGGTTTGTGGCATAAATAAACATGTATAAAAGAAGTTGAGATAAGAATCAAATCGATCGGATGATTTTTCGTCGAGTTACAACTGCAGCAAATTAAACGTTTAACGTTTAAAGTTTAATTCATACATTTCTCAATACCTCGATACGATGAGCGGCTGATTTTCAAAGATATATCGATATATGTAAAAAAAAAATATTTATTCAAAATTTCACACTAGTGGTGCCTCTTAATACGCATGTGCCAAAAAATCTGTGTTTAATCGTCATCCATCATAACATAAGTTTTGATGTGTAATAGGAATGAATTTTTGTTTTGCATGTTGTATGTTGGTTTAAGGGGGTAAATAAAATTACACGGGCAAAAATTACGCATTAAAAAACATTTTTTTTCATAAAGAAGGCTTAATGCAATCAGTATAAAACTTTGTACACTTGTTAAGGTAAAAATGAGGAATTAAAAAAAACTTTTTTTTTAATTTTTGAAAACAAAATGGCGGCTGTACGCTGGCGTGAAGTTGACCTACAAAAAAAAAACGGCAACCACTGTGGACGTCGTGTTATTGATCTGTAACAGCCAATAAAAAAAAATTTGGCTTAAATATACAAGTATTTTGTCGGTAAACCTCAAATATTAAAAAAAAAATAATTCTGCATTTGGTAGAAGTTTTTGTAAAAAATTAATAAGTTTCAATATTTTTTCAGTCTTTTTTGCATTAATAATTCAATTTTGCAACAAAAAATTCCAAAACAATTAGGCTTACAGACAAGCCTAAGGTATAAAGAAGAAACCCTAAAAATTTCAGCAATAGTGAGTGGACAAGTAGTTTTCGAGTAATCGTGGTTGCAAATTGTAAAAATGTTATTTTGAGAAAAACGCATTTAAAGTTGTGAAAACCTGCTATGCGCTGAATAAAGCGTTCTCGAAAAATGAAGAAAAAATTATAAGGATTTCGATTTTCGACCTGAAACTTTTTGGAGCGTATTCTACGGGAAATTTCCTAACTTTTTAGAGGAACAAAAAAAAAAAAATCGTATTTTTTTGACCTTCTAATTGTATTTACCCCCTTAAGTTGTACTAACAGATCTATATGATGATAACAGCCCCATACTAATGCAGTTTTGGTCCTTGTAGCTTGGACTAAGCTTATGGTTGAATGTATCTGCCTAAAAATTACAAGTTAATTATAAGTTTTATTTTTTAGGAAAACTTTAACCGACACTGCTTTCGTCTAAAAGCAAGAATTGAAAAATTATCAGGGAAATCCACTGGTTTGAGAAAATTAGTAACTGAGAAACTACTAGTGCAATAGAAAGTACTATTTGATTTGCTTTTTGTGAAAAAAATATGGGTTATTATGAAAAAAATATCTCCTGCTAGCCTACAGTGTCTGAAATTTTTTGAAATTCTTAATAAAATCACTTTAAAATAAAATAGTTCTGATGTAAAAAATTACCTTGATCTTGATACGACCTTGAAGGTAATAATAAAGGACATGGTCAAGGTCATACTTCAACGTAAAATCCTTCCTCGCGAAAAAATATGGATTCTGATGGGAAAAATGGTCTTGACCTTTATATGACCCTGAAGGTCATGGCCAAGGTCATATTGAACGTAGAAATTCCCGCTCTTCCTAAATCCGCAAAAAAAAATAGGGGTTTCTACTTGAAAAAATTACGTGGACCTGGGAGTGACCTTGTAGGTGAGGGTCTAGGTCAAATCCAAGGTCGCCATTGAATAGTCAGGGAAAAATCCTAAAATTTTTGTCTGAAACATTTTTTCCCAAAGTGCATTTCCCGAAAGTTATTTTACTGTTTCCATACTTTTGTCACACCCGGTATATATTTAATTGTACGGGTCGTCAATAGCTCGGTTGGTAGTGCGATGCATTGGCGGTGAGCCAGCAGGGCGCTAGAGGTTGCCGCAAGCAACCTTGGCCACAAAAAGTGGTATAAAAATGGATCTATAATGGCCTTAGTGTATCTTCCCACAGTCAAACAAATTTAACATGTACACGGCTTTCTCTAAAAAGTTCTTAAGTGACTACTGAAAATTGCAATAAAGTTACATTTTTCTGGAAGTTGTAAAGAAACAAACCTACAAATAAGTAATATCACGAGCTAAATGCATAAACCTGCTTCATTTAATAGGCTCTAAAAATGAAGTCTTACTTAATGCAATTCAAAATAAATCTATTTGTCTATAGGATGCAACTCTAGAACAGAGTTTGTTCGTCAAGAATGTAGTTGATGTACGTACCTGTCCAAAGCCAGAGGTAGATGGAAGTAAATTGGAACATTATTCACCGCCTAGTTAGTATAATAAGTTCGTTACGCAGCGCGGCAAACAAGAGAAGCATTAAGAACGACGGAGGGCACGTAACAGCAGCGGCAGCAAAGAAGCAGACGAACGTGTCCACATTATTGGCAACTGTTAATTGTGGGCAGTTTTGCTTTTCTTGCTCTGCGTTTTCTCCTTAAATTATTGTCGATTCCAAGAATAATCCGCACGCAGTATTCCAATCACATCCACCACACCTCTTGACACCAGAAAAATTCTCCATTTGTGTCTCTTGCGTGTTGCTCTTCAGCTGCGCGCGCGTTCGACCAACCGAACCGAACCGAACCGAGTCATCATCATCATCCACCGTCTTGGGCTTCTTTCTTCGGCCTCGACTCCGTCTTCGGCGGTTATGCAGCTCCTCAGCTCACTTCGAGCAGAGTTAGACATTTCTACTGAAATTTATAGCGAACTTGGTAAGGATCGCGCGCACTGAGTGCCTTCGCTGCGCTCTCGGCATTTGCGGTTTTCAGTTTTCTGAGATCTTCACACCCTGCCCAGACCATTCCACTCGGATTGCGGGCAAGCAACATGACCACTGTACGCATTTCCCCGAGTACATCAACTGTTTGGCCCACTTTTCTTGAATGGATCGTGGACGGGCTCTGTTGCAGTGATCGCCTTCGCGGGCAAACGATCGTGCAACAGCAACGTAAACAAAAAGGACGAAAACGATCATTGTGGCGAAAAACATCGCCAACACTTACCTGGCTATTGCAGCCCAACGTAGAGACTAAATCGATTGGAATGCGTTCCAGCAACGTTGCCAGCTTTCGAAGTGCATATGGCGATTTTTACCTGGCTGCACGCATGCCTCCAATATTACAACTCGAATAATCCCAGGTAAACAAGTCAACAGCCTGAAGGAAGCTGGAATCGTTCGTCGTTTTTTCGAACTTATTCCTACGACTTGGATAATTTTGCTTGGCAGTCTAGTTGACAATAAATAGAGTGGCTAGAGTTGCCACTTGTACTCTTTTCACTAGTATTTTACTCCAATTATCGTCCGAATATTACCAACTATTGTACTTAACTTTCCAACTTACTCCTTTACATTAATACTAATAAAAAAACTTTACTAAATGTTCATATTTTGCATGATACTAATGGTCCTATTCACAATTCCTCACGACTATATCATACTCTTTGCTGAATTGCGGATGAAAAATCTAATCATGCGGTCCGTGGGAATTTATTTTCTTGCCTGATAACGTTGACCTTTTTCTTACCTTCTCCTACAATTTTTATTGATGTTGCTCGATTTTAGGCCGACGGGCAAGAATACTTAAATATTTTTTATAGCTACCCCGTGCTTAGAGTTACCTGAAAATGCTTGATTTTGCCGCTAAATATACAAGCCTTAAAAGCTAGCGTGTTGAATTTGTTGTCCCTTATTTGGTGGTGAATCAGTAATTTTCATTTCCAATAGCAAAATCGATATTATTTTAGTTGTATTTTGGGGGAAATTGAATGTTTGGTGGTATTTGGGTGCTCCTTTTGTACTAACGAGCTAATTAAAAAAATATTTAACTTCTAATTTAAAAAACACGATACTAATTTTAAGATTTGTTTGTTTTAATTAAGGTATTATTAAGTAAGTAGGAGATTCTTTAACAACATAAACGACTGACGATCTATGAAAATGTGGCAACTCTAGCCAGTGACTGAGGTGGGTAGCGCAAATATTGATGGTCGTGGGAAATAAATAAATTTCGCTACTCGCAAACAGAGACATATATTGCCGGCGAAAAGTTGTCAACTGAAACTGCGATCAGCCAGTGACTGTGTGTGATCACGTATAATTTTTAATTCGTGATGTGTATGGCGTGTATGGGAGGCGAAGACGTGCCGAGATGGGATATCTTTTGACACGCCGATAAATTCTACAGCTCAAGGATTAAAATTTTCCGCGGGCAGATAGATCCACCACAAATAGGCCGTACACTGCGATCGAAATTCGCAGCTGTTTTGAAATTGAGAAATTATATACCTAATGCTAAGCGAAACTTATCATTCGACTTATCAATTTTCTATTATTTTTACTCTGCGCTCTTCATGGTTTTAGAAAAATTTCGATAAGAGTGGTCTAACAGCAAAGCAAACAACAATTTTGACTGTTGAACGCATCGCACTGTGGATTAGAATGCCTTAAAATATGGTAAAAATTCTTTAAGTTCATGGAACTTAAATCGACAGTCTATGCCTATCAGTATACATATTGTTGGAGCAAAAAGTTTATATTGCAGAGGTAGTTAATTAGTTGCAAAAAAAAAACTAGGGGCAGTAATCAGTACTTTAATTAATTTGAGGCTCTAACTCATAAACAAAAAAATCGTAGGATCGTTATTTAAAGTTCATCGAGTATGATGGATTTTTTTTAGATTAATTTAGAACAAAATTATGACATTAGATAAAATTTGTTTTTAAATTGAATAGAATTAACCGTGGTATAACCATCTGCTTCTTTTTAAATTAAATTAATTGAAAGCAGTAAAAAATCTTGTTTATATTTGTGTTTTCGATAGTACCTAATTATAACAGAAATATTTCAGAATACGTTTCAAAACGCAATATCTGTTTCATGGTTTATCTCTATATATGTATTCTTCTGGAAGTTATCGAATAAATATATTAAAAAATTGTAAAAAAAAATATTCATAATTTACATAGGTTCAAAGTAGAAGAATGCTTCTTTATTTTGCGCATTATGCTGACACGAGCTCATGAAACTTGTTAATTGCAACATGGCCCAAAAATTCACCAGATTTTACAAAATAAACATTGCATCAGACTTTGGTGATTTTCAGAAAAAAAACTTTTCACCGTCGCTGCAAAATATTCGTTTTTGCTTCGTCACTTTTTAGCGCTCCGACAAAATATACAGAACATAATAAAAACACAAATAAATATGTGTAAATACTGTCTTTATAAAACTCAGTGTTAATTGAAAATTCAAATTTAAAGATTTGGGGAAGTACAGGAGTGGCTCAAGACTCGAGTGTTTTGCGCTTCGTATGAAAGAATTTGTTATTTTTAAAAATGTTGGCAATTAAAACGATCAATTGAAATAAAACTGGTTTTAAAATATTTAATTTTATATTATTGTAAAGCTTTTCTCTTGTCTGTTAAGTTTTCAAATAAGCATGCAAATGATCCTCAATTTTCCATAGCTGTTCGTTTGATGGCCAATAATAAGAATAAGAAATCTAAGATGTTTTATTCAGCGGAAATGGTTTTTAGAAGAAAACAAGGCAATTAATTTGAAATATGTTATTCTCAACTCTTTTTATAATATCTTTTAAACGATCTTTAAAGCCTTTTAGAATGAAATGAGCTAATTCTATTTATAATACTTTATTTGTCCACCTGAAGCTATCTATGCTTTTTGCTTACTCATATTAGAGATATTTGTTCTTAAGACGGGTCAGATTAAGATCGATGTAATGAAATTAAATCTTTGAATTAATTGGTCACATTTTACAACAAAACAAGCCATATTCATTTACAATCTCCTTTTATTTTGAGAGAAACGCTGAGAAATTTAATTGTATTTTAACTTAAATTTAGGGGATACTTTAATTTTTTTTTTTTTTTTTTTTTTTATAAAATTTGATTTTTTTTTCAAAAGTTTGTCCGCCATGTTGGATCCGCCAATTTGAATTTTTTAAATTTAACATCAGATTCGTAATCAGCGACTCCAAAAACCCCTTAATACTGGTTTTCACGGAAAAACTGATGTCCGAAAGAATATACATCATTTACGTATTAGTGCTAGGGGTTGTTTACCCCCTTGAGGAGCTTTTTTTATGAAAACGCCAAAACAGGTCAACTTTATTTTTCAAAATCGTATGTAAAAAATATTTTTCAATGATTATTAATTAAAACTGTTTTTTTTTTTGTGACGCAAAAATATCAAAAAAAATTGTTTTTCTGCAATAAAAAATAAGGTTTGCCACCCCCGGGAACCGGATTACTTACAAAAGGTTTATGAGACATCATTTCCAATTTGTTTCATTCGAAAAAATTTATTAGAACTTGAAATATTTAGGAAAAACTGTTTTTGGGGGTAAACTTTAGGGGTGGTTTTCACCCACTAAATGTGCGTATCCGCAGATAAAAAAAAATACGTATATCTTATTTTTCGATACTCTATAACATATTTCAATTTCATCAAAATCGGTGAGACACACCTGAGAACGTTTCTTTGTAAGTAGAGCATGAAGTAGCATATTATCGAAATAGAATTCATATATTGGTTAAGATTTTCCAAATATATTTCTTTTTACCCAGTTAAGTTAAATTAAAAAAGAAGAATAGTATTATAATAGAAACATTTATTAAGAACAAAATGTATTCAACACAAGTATTGCAGAAATGTCATACAACAAAATTATAATACTCGATTACATCATATTTCAGTTAGGTTACATAACAATATTCTTCACTAATCAAACTACAATAAAATGCGGTCATTTTAATTATAGCTATAGGTGATAATTTTTTATAAAAATCGTCTTCGTAAAATTTCGTATAAGTTCAATACTATAAGACAGAACCTGTTGAAAAAAAGACAGGGAACATTATTAGATAACTTCATGATGTTCATTTTATACGAAACTGCTGAAGAGATATCATTCTAATACTCTGTAAAATACAAAAACCAATTTCGACAAACAAATGATTTAATAATTTTTAAATTAAAAGACAGAACTTTTGACGCGAAAAAAATCGCATTTGTTTTAAATTATTTCCTTTTGTTTTTTTTTAACTTGTTCTGTGCAGAGGAAGTCACATTTAAAATTATTTCATTATCTAAATTCTGGAATTTAATTATTTATTTATAAATGAACGAAATCACTTTTGAACAATCAACAAGGTTAATTAATAAAGTATTTATAAGCCTACTAGATAATGTTCCTTTTTTATTAAAATCTAGAGATAAGTAAAAACAAACTAAAATTCGTTTTTTTATTCCACGAATTAAATTTGGAATAATTTGCATCTTAGTACGAGTAGAACAAGGAAAATATAACGTATGTACTATACATACTTGATGCTATGAAATAAAATAAAATTTCAGATTCGGTTCCATTCCCTCTTCTCAATTGCAGTGGCAAGTACATTCAAAAGATTCAATATTTTTACTTAGCACTCTGTTATTATTACAGTGTGAAGTAGTAAAATTCACTACACCATGTCAATTTAATAATGAAACGTTTTATTTATACTACACATGGTTTCTTATATCTTTCATTGTTAATCCAATAAGAAACGTGCATGAAATGATATTGATCTTAATGAAAAATTGTAAAATCATGTAAGTTTTTGGATTTTTTAACAGTGAATTTTTATGATTGTGCATGCAAAAGGGTTTAGCCGGATAAATATGACGAGTCGGCCCCCAAATGGGAATCTATATCGAAACTTATGTTTTAATATCGAATTAATGTACAAACACAATTTATGTACATTTCGCGATCAGCTTTCGCTTTGACCTTGAGATATGGGAAAAAATAACCGTACGTATGACTATTATTCGAAGTAATATATCTCAAAAACTCATTAAGGTAGAGAAGTGAGACCAATGTGAGGCTTTAGGTTACATTACAGAGTATATCATATAATTTTTTTAAATTTTTAGAATAACTTTTTATATAAAGAAATAAATAAATAAGTAAATCATAATTTTTTTTTTTTCGTGTTCTCTGAGACTTACAATCACGAAAATAATATATGTTATTAGGGTGCTTTTTTTTCACGACTATTTTTTTTTTTCAGTCCCACCTCGAAATTTTGTGGCAAATACCTAAACAAAAATTCCCTGAAAATTGGAGCCCTTAATATTAATATTAAGTACTAGACCAAGGCGTTTAAAGATTTCCCGTATAAAATACACGTAAACTTTGATTATTTTTCTTCAAAACTCTACAGCTCAGAGGCATTTTATGGTATAATCTTGGTCAATGGTAGGGTTTCTTCAGAATTGAATGTTCTACAAAAGTATCCATTGCGGTCTAACCCTAACTCCCACCAGCGAGGTAGTACGGGTCACTAACCCCAATTTTTTCATGAAATTCTCGCTTTTTGCCCCTATCTCGTAAACAACAAGAGGTACAGAAAAAGTGTATATGACAAACTTGTACGAAATTCAATTTCCTCCAAAAAGTTCTTGAACACCAAATCGCTTACATAGATATGTCTTGAGATATTGAGCTTTGAAGTTGAGGTAGTGTGGAATTTTCATGGATTATTGAGCTAAATTGTAGAAACACTGCCTCAACTTCAAAGCCCAATATCTCAAGAAATATCGATGTTAGCGATTTTGCGTTCAGAACTTTTTTGTTGGAAATTGAATTCCCTACAAGTTTGTCATATTCACTTTTTCTGTAGCTCTTGTTATTTAGGAGATAGGGGCAAAAAAACCAGAATTTCATCGAAAAATTGGGGTTAGTGACCCGTACTACCTCGCTGGTGGGAGTTAGGGTTAGACCGCAATGGACACTTTTGTAGAACATTCAATTCTGAAGAAACCCTACCATTGACCAAGATTATACCATAAAATGCCTCTGAGCTGTAGAATTTTGAAGAAAAATAATCAAAATTTACGTGTATGTTATATGGGAAATCTTTATACGCCTTGGTCTAGTACTTAATAATATTAATATTAAGGGCTCCAATTTTCAGAGAATTTTTGTTTAGGTATTTGCCACAAAATTTCGAGGTGGGACTTAAAAAAAAAAAATTGTCACGAAAAAAAGCACCCTAATATGTTATGCTCCTTTATGTGCACTATTACTCATAAAAATTGTGAGGAAAAAGTGGTGCAATACTTCGAAAAAAAATAAAATGTGATTCACGCCTTATAGTATACCCTTGTACTATAAGACCCACATCACATTTTTTTTTTTTCGAAGTGTTGCACCAACTTGTTTTAGAACATAGGTAATTATTTTTAAGAGTTGGAATAATTGTTCAAAAAGAAAAGAAAAAACCACTAGTGTTCAATATTTATAATTATCACCACTTTTATTATTTTTCGTTTTAATCAAAATACAAGAAACAAAAAATATTAATCATCATCACTGTTGTAATTAATTACTACTTGAACATTTTGAGTCGCAAATAATTTAGTAAGAACCTCAGCAGGACGCACAATTTTGGACAAATATCGTCCATATGACAGATAAAAAATAATAGCTGCTGTATGTGAACAGCATTCCTCTGTACTGGCATTGGGACAATCACAGCAATAACAGAGAATACTGTTGTAATCAGTACTATCGAAAATATAGTGAATGTAAATACCATAGACTTTGCTATTTATATGTCTTGATTTTATTTCTGCTTTAATGATATTAGGTGATGATTTCACATATTGTACTGAAAGATTATTTTGATCGTCCATTATTTCGGCCAAGTAAGATAGAGCCTGTGAAAATTGATACGAGACTGTGAATAAAATCTTGAACTGATCTTCAGTTAAACGTGGAAAATCAAGTTGTTCAGATGCTGTATTTAGTAAGGGAATTTGGAATGGGTTAAAAGGTACAATTCCCTGAGGAGGTCATATGGTTTCCAGTTCTACATTTGGTGATAATCTTCTATGGAAAAATGCTCAGAAAAATGCGACAAAGAAAAATACTTCTGATACGATAAAGAGGATTATTCCTCAGCGTAGTCCAATAGTTATGGGGAATGTGTGTAGTCCTTGAAATGTTCCTTCTCGTGAAATGTCTCGTCATCATTGATATATTGTTAATACTGTAATTGTTAGTCCTAAAACTATTAGGGATATATTATATTGGTGAAATCACTTAACTAGGCCTGATACTAGGATTATAGCTCCAACTGCTCTCGTAAGTGGTCATGCACTGTAGTCTACTAAATGATAAGGGTGGTTTCTGTGTGTTGACATTAATTTACTTCTCTAGAATATAGTGTTCTTAGTACTGCAAATACATATGATTAAATGATTGCTACGGCTGATTCGAACACACAAATGTGAATAAATAATAATTATTTAACAATTCAAAACTTCTTTAGTATAATTCCATTAAGTAATTCATTACAAAATAAAATCAACAAAATTTGATAAAAAATAATAAGAACTATATTATGGTATATTAAATTATGGGTGTGTCATACCCTGCCACATTCTTGGCGTAACTTTTTTCAACTCATGCTCGCCGGGTTAAAAAGGAGAACTGTCATCTGACCTTTTGAACACAAATTCTAAAATAAAACCATTTCTTTCTGATAATGTTCACATCGAAACAACAACAACAAGAGTTAATTCCACTTTAAATACCGTGTCTGTTAACAATTAAACTGATATTCGTCATTAACCCTGAGTGCACACCGGATTTTATCTGGGGTAAAACCACAGCGCACCAGGGCGCCCCAGGGTGCCACAGCTTCCTCAAAAAAACACCGAACTGGCATTTGACATTTAAAAACCAGTGCAGATAGGGCGCACTGGGGTGCTACCGGATTGTCAACGAACAGACCTATTTTTATACCAATACATTACAAGGTCCAAAACTTTTTTCTCACACAATTTTTATAAGTAATAAATAGTGCACATAAATGAGCATAACATATATTATTTTCGTGATTGTAAGTCTCAGAGAACACGAAAAAAAAAAATTATGATTTACTTATTTATTTATTTCTTTATATAAAAAGTTATTCTAAAAATTAAAAAAAATTATATGATATACTCTGTAATGTAACCTAAAGCCTCACATTGGTCTCACTTCTCTAGCTTAATGAGTTTTTGAGATATACAGGTGTCCCTCAAGTTACACGATTAATTGGTTCCGTGTAACTCGAAACCGTGTAAGTGGAAGCTCAGATTTAGTACTACTGTTAGTGACCTGTATACTCCACTTTTCAAGAGCAGGAAGCGAAAGGATTCCGCAGATAGCTAACATTGACGAATATATGATAAATCCTTATTATTTTGCCCTTTTTTTGAAAATTGGTATAAAACCGTGTAACTCAAATAGCGTGTAACTTGAAGGAACGTCGCAATTTTTTTCCGTGTAACTCGAAAATCGTGTAACTCAAGTACCGTGTATCTCGAGGGATACCTGTATTACTTCGAATAATAGTCATACGTACGGTTATTTTTTCCCATATCTCAACTTCAAAGCGAAAGCTGGTCGCGAAATATACATAAATTGTGTTTGTACATCAAGTCGATATTAAAACATAAGTTTCGATATAGGTTTCTATTTGGGGGCCGACTCGTCATATTTATCTGGCTAAACCCTTTGGGTATCAATACGAAAAATACCAAGCGTTATAACTCCAAAAGTTCTATAAAGTTTTCCAAAGTGTTGTGTAGTATATGAAATTGATTTTGTTTTAATCCTAGCACTAGAACTTAACTATAGTGATTTTGTTTTTGGTTGTTCAATACACAATGAAATTAAAAAGTGTGGTTCAATTAATCTTATTTGCTTTGAGTTTTTTAAATTAAACAAAGTTTAATACGAGACAAAAACGAGCCAAATTGAATTTTTAATGTTATCTCTTAAGATTTATGTCAAAGCTTATTAAGAATCAAAATTAGGAGATATTTAAAAACTTTTTTCTATTTATATTGACTAGTGCCAATTTCAAACTATATTAGATTAAAAATGAAGAAAATTATTAAAAATACAAGCTTGCACGCGCGCCGGTAGTTCTAGTGTTAAATGGCCTGCCAGAGTGGACATTTTAGTTTTGTTTAGAGCCCAAAGATCGCGATATTTTTTTGTATTTGGTCCACCTTCCAAAATTAAACTCTACTTTTGAACCCTTCGAACCTTGAAAAGGTTTTAAAGAATAAAAAAATAGCTTATTCGTGACTTCTTAATTCTAAAATAAATAAAATTTCCAAGTAATAATAAAATTATAAGTTTTAAGCGTCGGTCTTTTGTGTGGGAATCTTGGACCATATAAGGTTTTTTTTAAAATAAAAATGTGAACCTGGAGATCCTGCGTTAGGACGTGTGGTAGATACTGGGAATCAAAATATGGTTTAATTTAGATAAAATCTCTATAGCATTAATTCTTATTCTTCAATATTTATCTATAGTGTAAGAATTACCTGGATCAGTATTTATTTATAGTCTAAAAATTACCTGGATAAGAATTAAATTGCCGATCCTACTTTACTTGATGTGTTTTTTGTCGTATTCCGGTAGCAAAAATTTATCTATGATCAAAACTTCATAAGCGGCGAAATCTTAAAAATAATTCGTGCGCTGCTACATAAAATGTGCCAATTAAGTAGTAAGACATAGTAAAAATGGTGCAGTGCACTTACCGTTAAGACAGCAACATCATCGTGCAACCTTTAAAGACTTCCTGAATATCATAAATGCCAGTAGCGATCATAAGAGAATTAATAAAAACCAAATGCAGATCTTCGCTGGACTGCGTGCGTGCACAACAGATTTTCTTAAAGATCGTGTCGATCTCGCTTGAGATTGTATCTTAGCCCAAATTAAATGTCTGAAACAGGCTTCAACTTGAGCTTAATATTTATAAATGGTTGAAGAGTTGCTTAGTAACCCATAAGATTTAAAGAAAAGGAATAATTCGTCGCCACAAAAGAACTTTTAAAGTTCGGGACACAGCTGCGTTGAAGTTCTTTGTTTTTGCACAATTTTCCATGATTCTCGATCGCGCGGTGCCAGCTCATTCGCGTTCGCGCGCAGCATAAATGCGATTGGAGGCTAGTCTTCAGGTATGCGCACGATCGGCCGCAGTACTTAAAGATCTCGTTATGCTTTTATTATTGTCTCAAGACAGATTTTCTTTAGTTTTGCACAATCTCTCGTAATTGCTGCTGGAGACCGCCGTCTTCGCAACCCGCGCCGCAGTCCAGTCAAAGTGACTTTTTACATTTTGCCAGTAGAGAGTATCCAAGCTTAACAACTTGGGGCTCTGCTTGGGGCTCAATTCTTCAGCTGCGACTGCGACGGTGGTGGCGACGGCTGTGCGGCGCGGCCTTCAAAACGCGTCGCACCGCTTTAATAAAGTGCTTTTTTGCGGCTTGAAAACAGCGAACAAGTTCGCCGTATGTGGCCGGGCGTTGTTTTGTGATTTTCCCACTTGTGCATTATTCATGCCTCCTCTCGACAGCCCTCCCGAGCATATTTTATGCAGTGCAGGGTGACCTGTCAACCAATGGAAGAACGCTGGCTATTCGTCGATCGGTCGCAATTTATGTGATTTTCTTCCGGGCGAATGTCCTTCGAATCACTTGCACACCATTTATAACAAATTCTTTACATTTTTTGCAATTTATGTCGCATGCAAATAAATATAAATATACTTGCACTACATCTATATTCTCTAGATCTCCCTTCTTGCGATAATCAAAATTTTCTTGGTCAATATCTTCGTCTTCTGGAAGACGCTCCAAGTTCGAATGAACTAGGGGCAAAAAGTGCGCGCAATTCGCAGCCAGATTGAAGCAATGGATCGCGTTGGCTACATAGTAAAGATGGCTGTCGTTCACACGATGAGAGAAACTTTTATTTTTAAAATTAAATGAATGACGTAAACGTCTTAATGAGAAGTATTTAAAAAAAATAGGCATCTGGCGGTGTTTGAGTTCTGCTTCGAATTGTTTTTAGCCAGCTTCCCACTTTCGATCGTGTGAATTTCTGGAATAATTAATCGATGAAAGGATTTTTGTTTTTTCCTGTCAACAAAAGTAGTTTATTTCTTCCCCTTAATATAAATTAGAAATTTGTTTTCTTTTGAATTAGTAAATTAGTTGCACTTATCTGATATCGGTAAAGAAAAAACGAAAGATAGATAAAATTCGAAAAATAAACCAGGGTTTATTCTTTGCAAAACATAGTTTTGCTGGAAACGAAAAGTAAGATGAGGAGAATAAAATTTATCCTTCCAATCAGGGTTATATGCTACATTAGTTTAAAAGAATCATTGCAATAACAACAATTTGTATCAGTCCGGAAAATATTTTAGTGGTTCATTGAATAAAATAGTTGTAGTTAATTCAACTATGAGGGCTCGTTAATTCATCTGGTACGAATCTTTTATTTCAAACAACTAGGTCAGCTAAGTTCATTTAACAATTTGAATTATTAGTTCACGATAAATGGATCAGATATTCTTCCTAACTTAACTAACTAAACTTTGTTTCATCAACTATGTATAGTTGTTGCTCCTAGATGCCTGTTTAGAAATAAGTTTAACACTAGAACAATCGTGACCAAAAATGTTGAGCGTTAACTTATCTATATATATAAATATAAAAGAAAGTCGTGTAGTAGGAGAGCCAGTGACATTTTTCAGTGATGATTTAGTTAAGGTCTATTTTTTGAGAGGATGTTGAGGAGGGCCTAACTAAGTGCCATCCGCGAGGATTAACCCTGATTCCAGTCATAAGAGGGTGGCAGAACGCCAACAAAATCCGCAATTGTGATGCCTCTAACTTGCCACCATGTTCTTCAGAATTAAGACAACAAATACTGCGAAGCTCGTACATTGCCAGTATTTGGCTCAATGCACATTTGCAGCAGTCGACGGAAAAGTTGCCAGAAAATTACGGCTGGATTATCAATGAAAATAAATACGAATTCGTCTGGTTCGAAGGAGATCAAATACCCCAATATGTTAGTGATGTACTCACTGATACCTCCAGTGAAAACAGCAAAGATGACAAGGGTGACAATGATTCAGGTATGTAGATATTATAGCAAATATAAACACAAACATATTACATTTTTCTAATCCATTTTTTCAATTTTATAGATATGGACTCTCGTGCATCGAGTGATCTCGATTCGGCAGACGATGAGGAGAGTGATTCCGACTGGCAAGAGGATTGATAAAAAAAATTATTTTTACTTACTTTTTATACTTGCTCTTTCATACTATCTACTCATTGTTTTTGTTTTATATTTATTATCATAAGTTATTCAAATAAAAATTTAAAAAAATTAATCACGAAATCGTTATTATTCAAAAATTTCCTTAGTTGCACAACATTTATTTGATCTAATAAAAATAATTATGATTTGAAATTATTATGTTTTTTGAGGTATTTTTTATTTATTTCGTATATTTTCTTTCTTAGAGAATTTTTGATATGATCAAATAAAGATATTAATGATTCAACATACATTTACAATGTTTTTTATCTATCGAGATAGCGGAACTTCAATAATTTCAATTTTTTTCGAAAAATTATCATAATTTTTTTCCATGACAATCGGGTTTTTTGATGAAAATGACATTTTTCGACGTCTCTCAAATTGTAGGAATGAAAAAAACATGGTTTTAGGGAAATATTAATTAGTACGTATCCAACGGTTTGTCGGCAATGGAAAGAAAATTCTTTATTTTCAGTATATCTCAGAAACTAATTAAAATATGAAAAAAAGTCAAGAGACCTTTTTTGTAGAGAATTGAATTTCCTACAAAAAACCTCTTATTATGTATTCTCGAATCTAGCATAGTTCCAAAGATATGTGCGTCTGAACGTAAAAAATATTCGTAAATTTTCTTCATTTTCAGTATAACTCAGAAAATAATCAAAATATGAAGAAATGTGAAGAGACCTTTTTTGTAGAGAATTAAATTTCCCACAAAAAATCTCTCAGTCGTATTTTCGTATCTAGCATAGTTTCAAAGATATTTGCGGTTGAATGTAAAAACTTCAAATCATTCTGCCAGGGTGTTGATGCCGCCATTTTGTTCTGCAAATTGACATTCACACTTGGAATAGTTGTCACAACAACATATTAAAAGATGAAGCTTAACTAAATAATAAAAAGTTCATCACTCACACGACATGTTAGGGGCGTTCTGCCACCCCCTTATGACTGGCCAATCGTTCTGCAAATATAATATCGATGATTGTGGGCTATCAAAGGACTGCTGGAGAAAATTTCAGCCTTAACTAAATGATAAAAAGATGCCGTTTTTTTTACATGTTGGGGGCGTTCTGCCACCCTCTTATGACTGGAATCAGGGTTAATCCTCGCGGATGGCACTTAGTTAGGCCCTCCTCAACATCCTCTCAAAAAATAGACCTTAACTAAATCATCACTGAAAAATGTCACTGGCTCTTAGACTAGTGTTAGTTACACTATTTATAACTCAAGAACGGCTGAACCGATTTGGCTGAAAATTGGTGAGGAAGTAGCTTAGAGCCAGGAAACGGACATAGAATACTTTGTAAGGTTTAAAAATGGCGGATCCAAGATGGCGGCTGAAAATTTTAAATTTGAAGCGATTTTCATGAAAATTGGTATATAGGGGGTTTTACGGGATGGGGATTTCAAATCCGCTGTCCAAATTTAGAAATTCAAGATGGCGGATCCAATATGGCGACCAAGGTTTCCTGATTTCAACGGATTTTAATGAAAATTAGTACAATGAATATTTTGAGATCACTGATTTTGAATATTATCAAAATTTAGAAATCCAAGATGGCGGATCCAAAATGGCGACCATATTTCTCGATTTCAAGGGATTTTAATGAAAATTAGTACAATGATTATCTTGAGGTCACTGATTTTGAATATTATCAAAATTTACAAATCTAAGATGGCGGACCCAATATGGTGACCAAGATTTCTCGATTTCAACGGATTTTAATGAAAATTGGTACAATGATTATTCTGAAGCCACTAATTTTGAATATTAGCAAAATTTCCAAATCCAACATGGCGGATCCAACATGGCGACCAGAATGTCTCGATTTCAACGGATTTTAATGAAAATTCTCTGGATTCTGAGGATACAAGTTCCGAATATTATCAAAATTTGTAAATCCAAGATGGCGGGTCCAATATGAGACCAAATTTCTTGATTTCAACGGATTTTACTGAAAATTAGTACAATTATTATTCTGAGACCAATAATTTCGAATATTAGCCAAATTTCCAAATTCAAGATGGCGGATCCAATATGGCGACCAACATTTCTCGATTTCAACAGATTTGAATGAAAATTGGTACAATGATTATTTTAAGGCTACTAATTTTGAATATTATTAAGATTTGGAATTTCAAGATAGCAGATCCATAAAGGGGTTTTCGGGTTGAAACAATTTCTAGGATATAACAAACTAGAACATTTGAGAAATCTTTAATTAGTAAGTATTTACCCAACGCCTGGTGAAACCGGGTAACCCAGCTAGTTTTTTATGAAATAACCTAATTTTCTATATTTTCTTTATGATTTCACATTAATTCTAAAAAGTTAATTGTACAGATTTCAGAATCAACATAATATTATAAAGTCAGAAAAATTGATGTTTTATATAGGTTAGAGTAAATGAATTAATAATATTTTAAGCTTCGTCAACTTGAGGGGTTTATTGTTCTAGTGTTAACAGTGGACCTCGTTTTCTAAACTAATTCTGCCATATCGTTTCAATTAGATATATTGTTTAAATCACAAAATAATTTTATAATTTTTAAATAGATTTGTCTGGTCATGCACACAGCAGTGCAATCAAATCTATGCATATAAACCTTTAAAGTCTACGTTACGTTGGTATTTTATAGCATTAATAGGCATATTTTTTCTACAAGATTTCCTGCGAAAATGACGCATGTTTTTTGCCTATAACACCAAAAAGAAAACCTTTTGATGATTGCATTTTAATTCTTAATACAAGAAAAGTTTATATTTTTAGTTTGTCTTTTTGTAAACCTTAGAAGACTAAACTTGTCTAGAAACATTTATGAAAAATTTCAATATTTGAGAGGTCTCGAAATGAAACATTATAAAATTTCTTTTAACAGAAATTCATTTTTACAGGGATAAGAGTAAGAACGATATACTATAGTAAATTCATTGAATTGGCTGAAGTAGCTGCGTTATTTATACAATATTTATGTTATTCTTTCTTTAAAATGGATTTAAAACACAAAAGAAGATAGGTTACATTATCCAACATGAGACATCTATAAAAAGATTTCAAATACAAACTGAACCGCAACTATTAATTAATTCAAGTTGTAAAGGGACCCGTAATCGATAGTATACAAATCGTCTATAGAGTAAAAGAGAATTTTATGATAATCCGAATTCCACTATCTTTCATTACAGGTTAATCTTTAATTCGGGTAAAACCAAAGGAAATAAAAGCAGCAAGGTCAAAACCTGCGCGTGTCGTTCGGCGCGGCGCGATGACTAACTTCTGTACGGGCAGCATTTCAATGCCCTATTGATTTTTGCATTATTTTCACCTGATAAAAAATGCAAAAAACGTTACAAATATGTAGTTGTTTATTTTTATGGACTTCTTGCGTCAATTACAAACGAATTGTTTTTGGCTTCTCTTATGGAAAGCACTTTCAAAGAAATTTTACAATAATACATTTACCGACCTTTACAAGCCAACCAAAATTTAAAGTTTGATTTATGAGATACAATATTCTTGGTGCGCTGTTGTGAATTATCAATGAAACTACTCCAACTCATAACGTTTATACAAAGTGCTTAATTGTCTCTTGAAGATTTGCCTTGTTAGAAAAATTTAAATTATTTTGAAAAATTATTTTCATTAATATCCATTGTATACAGTGGTTATTTGAAAATATATAAGTGAGGAAGAATAGGAATGCCTTGACTTATGTAATGTCATTTATCACAACCTTTTATTTGCTCAGCAAAATGGTTCATTTTATATCTCTGTTGTAAATTATGAAAACTATTTGTTTTATAACATATTTTTTTTCAAATCTTGTCAACAACTGATTTTCATAGACAATTTACAATATAATTTTCCTATTAACTATAAGGAACACTCAGAAAAATGAGCATCTTATATTTAAAGAAATCATGGACTTAGAAAAGGGAATCAAGGAAAAAAAATCAAATTTCCTATTTTTAAAGAAATATTTTCTTAATTCTTTTAATATTTCTTAAAATTAAAGACTATTTTTAACCGACTTCAAATTTTGTGTGTGTGTATGTTACGCGCTATCTTCACCGATTTTGAACCGATTTAAATGATTCTTCTTCTATTAAACAGGCTTTATCTTGGGGTTCGTCCCATTTAAATTTGAAGAATTTCTCCAACTCTAAGGGTGGGAAATTAGGGGATGAATCTCGTTTATTGAATTTCACCAATTTCCCGTTAAATAAGAACTGAAAAATAAAGTAAATCTTTACAAAAAAATAAAAACTAACTTCAAAAAATTTGCCTATATGAATAAACTTAAACTAAAAAGTTAAAAATAATATTATCTCATTACTTTAAAGAAAATACCTTATAACCTACAGTAATTTGAGTGACCCCCTTCTAATTAACGAAATTTATTTTCGACCTTTTTTTCAAGACTGCTTTGGAGCCTGTATAACATATATTTTAACTATCAAGATCGGTTCAGCCAATTTCGAGAAAATTAATTTTTTCAATTTTCCAGAAATTCATTATAACCAGTGTAATAAACATTTTTTGAAATTGATATTTGGCATAAATTAATGCTATCATAGTAGCAACTTATTAAAATGGGCAACATATAAGCGGGAGCAGCCCAACCAGTCGTTCAAATTGCCGGCTAAGGGGGTTTGGAGAAAGCTCATATTTTTCAAGGAAATTTTTAGATAGTTAGTTTTTTTAAATTGTCTTCCACTAAGTTTGCCATGAGGTGCCAATGTTTAGTGAATTGGTGCCAAGGAAACTTATAGTATATTAACTTTAGTATTTTATTTTGAGTAATTTGCAATTCTTCTTATGTGTGCTTGCACATCCGTTCCATACTGATGTGCCATACATCAATAAGGACTGGAAAATAACTTTATTTATTAAGAATTTACAGTATTCGCACTTTAAATTCACCCTTTTGCATATCAATTTACTTTTACTTAAATATTTTATTAAAAAAAAAAAACACCAAATGTAAATAGGTAGCAAAAATTCAGTGATATTATTACAAAAATGAATAGATATTTATTTTAAAGTAATAACTAATTCATTCAGAACCATTATTTATGTATAGGCTAGGTTATGTATGTATAAATAAATACATACACACTATCATATTAATTATGCAATTTCATACTACATAGTTTACATTTAGCTTTTTTTTTAAATAAAATATTTAAATAGAAGTACTTGATTAGCGATAGGGTAAATTTTCAAGTGCGAATATTGTATTGTCCAGACTAAGGGTTGATTTACAATTAATAAAAGAGCATAAAATTGGATGATTTTCGCAGTATGGGTTTTTTATAATATTGTTCCTAGATATTTAACATTTTCAGACCACATAATTTCAACAATGTTTATTTTAAGATTTAATGTTGGTAAGAAGTTCGACATTATTCTCTTAGTGATTTCTCGTAATTTAACTTGATTTTCCATTTGTGGAAATATTTTGCAATAGTGTTGCGACTCGTCTTTGAATTTTTTCCTAATATCGACAGATCCTTTCACGGACTTATAAATTACAAACTTTTATAATATAATATGGGTCCGAGGACTGATCCTTGGGAGAAATCTGCAATAATTTCAGAAACTTGAGTATTTTTTGTTCCGAATTGGATGTATGTTGTTATCTTCCACCAAATTCTTACCTAAGGAATTTAATAGGCTACTTGGCCGATAGCTTAAGATTAATTCAGCTAATTTACCTGGTTTATGAATTGCAATAGTTTTTGCTATTTTTCATGCTTTGGAGAAGTACTGAAGACAGGAATTTAATATAAAAGTTATTTACACAATGCATGGCTTAGGATAGTTCTTTATACAAGAGTTTGCAATTTATCTAATTCTGGGGCTTATTTTATTTGATCTTGTAAACTTTTATAATGTTTTGTAATGTTGCTGCTAACATAAAAAGTTGACAATCCCAAAAAGCTCAAAACATGTTTATCGAAAGCACTATAATTGGTGAAGTTTTCTTTCGACCGAAAGCACTTTATCGCTTGAATTGTTTCGTCAAGCGGTTTTCTTCACCATGCCGTAGCGCTTTCAAGCTTATGTTTTAAAGCTTAGTTTTCTTTACAGTGCTGCAAGATATCAAGAACTATATATATAATTTATCTTTGGCATAAATCTATAATGATGGTGCATAGTATCAATTTTCTTGGGATTCTGCAATTAATAGAAGATACATAAATAAACCATTCTATTGGCTAATCTTTGCTACGTTACTTTAAAAACAACATATAGTATAAATGTAGATCTACGTCTCTTATAAATTCTTTTCTTATGACGCAGCATGTCATATTGTTGGCAGTGTGTGTTTTATGTTTTAATTTTTCAATAGTTTTAATTTAAGAAAAATAATTCTGTGATTTCGACCATAAAATATTTCAATTAGTGGACATAGACAAGTTCCTCAATAAAACACCTGTACACAATAACTACTGCCAATAAAGCAATTCAAATTCCAAGGGCTCAGAAGTCTTAAGGAATTTCGCTAATTACAACGCACTTCGCATCATCAATTGATTTTTCACAGACTATACGGCTTTTAATGGGCGCAAATATTGTGCAAAGTTTTTTCTCTCGTTTGTCCATGTAATTTACTACGACGAAACTGTGTTTACCTATGCCCACAAACGTTTTATGAAAAACGTCGCATATCAAATTGTTGAGAATTTAACACCTGAGAGCATATGCATCGATCTCTTCATGTGCTGACCGCGCCAGGTGAGTCGAACACAAGAAAACCTTTCATGAGCACCGCTACAAAAGACGATGGAGCATAATGCCTACAGTCGTAACCAAGCTATTCATACTCAGTTAGTTATAACCATTCGAGTTGGTCAGATCGCGATCGTGTCTGCCGTCGCTATCGAATCGAAAGATAAACTGATCTTAGAGCTCTTCAGGCTCCGTCTTAAGTCGAGGATTGGTGTTATGGTGGCTGTCCCCCGGCCATAACTCAGGTTTCTATTGTCTACAGGTAAACATCCACCTCCGATCTGAAGCTATACTACCAGTCCGATCTTGCGGCGCGTGCAAACGTAACAGTGGCTTTGTGTTGAAACAATTTTTACGTACGATAATTATGCAATTGGAATGTGCGCTAGTGACTCTGTGATCGCATAACTGGCTTCGAGATCGAGATTTTCGCCCCGTTTTCCCATGGACGTTTTCCATTTTAATGAAAACAAAAGTGATCATATGTTGATTTAGTTTTTCTATTTATTTCCCATCAGTTTGTGCATCTGTATCTAAGGAAAATTCGCCAAAATTGGGTTGTTTTCAAGGCATAGTTTTCAACTCGCCACAAGCACCAAGGTAAGCCAAGAACGTTTCGGCCCTCTGATCTAGTACGATTGTGTGCCGTGGGGTTACCGAAAAAAGACCGGTTCGCTCGAGGTCTAAATAGTTTAATAACCTGTTTCCTGATATCCGATGGCTCAGCAACATTAATCCACGAACAAAGATATTGCAAGATATATTCGAGAATATTTGCATTGGGTGCAGGGTCCCAAAATCCTACAATTGCATTTAAGCCGTTCGTATTTTCTTCGCCAAACCAAAATTATAGGGTTGGGTTGGAAACTATGGCGGTTGGCGGATACACGTTAGAATGCTTCTGACTCTGACTCACTAAATGAGGGGGACGGCTTCTGCTACGAATATTAATTGATTTCGAGGCTGGAAATCGTAATCGAATAGTTTTCTTGGAAGGAGTTTATTCAGCCGATCGATTGTCATCTTGTTTGTTTATTAAGCGTATGCGCGTATGTGTACTTTTAAGGTGGAAATGAAAATGTGTGCAGACGGATGCGACGTTTTTTTTATTACCAGAAGAGAAACGAAGCGTTGAGCTTACTTTAGGTAATTTCTTGCTTCAACAATTCTCCGGGGAAACATAAAATGATGCTTACGGATATGCAGTTAAAAAAATTGAATAATTTTAAGAATAGAAGAAGTGATGATTCAAAAAGGAATTTGTTTGTTTTGTATGGGAGTAGATTTACTACAAACTCTCATCAAACTAGTGTTAAATGAAAACATATGTTACTCTGAAAAAAGATGAACTACATCAAAGATCTAGACGTTGGAATTTCGGAGAAACAGGGTGATTCACTTTAAAAGAAAAAACTATGGCAGAGAAAAATGCAATAAATGTTTTTAGAGAGACAAGGAACAAATCTCTAGATATCCATGAATTTCGAGCTACACAGTAATTTCAATTGTATGTATATATATATATTTCGGAAAATTATTCTTAAACAATTGAAATTGGTGTTTAATTCAAAATACAAGGTCACTTGAATTGTGATCAAAAAATTTTTCACTCGTTTATCTAAAACTTTTATGAGCTTTTTTGCCTTACTTTTATAAATAAAAACGATCACCCTGTATCTTCGGACTCCCAATTTCTAGAGTTTTAGTGACATGTTATTTCATTTAAAACTCGTTTGAAGAATATTGGTGGTAAAAATAAAATAACCCAGAAATTGTAATTCCCCTTTCATAATTTGGTAAAAAAAAATTATTCCGTGATTTACCTACATTCTATCATTACCAGAACAAATAAAGAATATATAATATAATACAATACTTTTCGTGATTAAGATAAAGAAACCTACTTAAAATTCATTCAAATTTTATATTTCTTATTTATTTCACGTTTATATCAAATATTTGACACCCATAAAATAAAAAATGTTGTTTTCTTTGGAAATAAAATGGAAAATGTGTCAACGTGGTATTTACAGATTTCTCAAAATCCTTCGATATCGACCCTTTCCTATTTTAATATCCAAGCTCAAAGTTGTTGATAAAGATGATCCCTTCCTAAGTTGGATAAGCTAGACCTTATACAACAGATACAGTTCGTCAAGTTACATTCATAGCAAAAAAAAAAAAAAAAAAAAAAAAATAGATGCAAAATCTGATGTACCTCAAGGAAATCATCTCTGCCCACTGCTCTTATTATTCATTAGTGACATTGTTTCAATTTTTTTCTTTGCCAAATACCTTCTACATGCGTATGATTTGAAACTTTATGTTACTATTTGATCAATGTCCTCCTGTCACTCATTGCAGAATGACCTGGACAAACTACAGGAATGATACTCAATAAATTTTCTGTCACTTAACAACTTAACATATCCAAATTCAAAGCAATGACAATTCATAAATGCAATAATCCAATACTCGTGGACTACAATATTCAAAACATCTCCGTAAAAAGAGTGGAGAATTCAGTGACTTAATTTCTTGGCCCACCCTAGAGTTAAATTTGCCCTGGTGAAAATCGAATCAATAGATGTTAAAGATAGGATTTGCTTAGAGATTACGAATCCGAAAATGGCAATGTTCCATATGGATTAAAATGTAAAAAATACTCTGTTTTAGGAATGTTTTAAAAATCAATAAAAAATTACAGAAAATTCTAAAATATGTATCGTGACTCAGATGTGAGCTTCAACCCTAATTTTAAAGATACATTCAACTTGTTGTGAGTTACAACTTCTTTTGTTACGATCTTTTGGAAGAAATGTTTTTCCATAAGTCTGTACCAGTTGTGATAATTGGTTAATTATAGTTTTTAAGCATTTCGAATTTTTATTTGATGGGTTAAAGGTCCAAGTCCAAAAGGTCCAAAGTTTCATTTGAGATTCGTGATTCGTTACTAATCGAACATTCTGTTAATAGTTAGGAAATAACAAAATGTTCGACGGACTGGTAACGAATCTTAAATGAAAGTTTGAACCTTTAACCCATCAAATAAAAATTCGAAATGCGGAAAAACTATAAGAAACGAATTATGACAACTGATACAGACTCATGAAAAAAATTTTCTTCCAAAAAATCTAACAAAGGAAATTGTAACCCAGAATTTCCTAACGATTTTTCAATGCTGGCCAAAGTAGCTCAGATTTTACTTTATAATCCAATTTTTCTCAAGAACGTGACATGATGGGGCACTTTTGTTTCCGGGGTCGTAATCACTTATTGTTATAGTATTATTAAAACTAAGGTGATTGTTGTACCAATCAAGCAAGTCTTTAATTTTGTGGAATTTTTTTTAAAACGCTTTAGCCAAATAATGTAGTAGACAAAGGCACACAGAAGAAAAATGTTATTTTACAATTTAGTGGAAGATAATTAAATAATACAATTAAAAAAAGTCGTTTTAAAAAATCCAAGTCAGTTTTAAAAAATTGAAAAAGACGACTAAAAGAAAAAATCTCGGAACAGCACTCACTGCTATGAATTTGTAAGATAACCAAAATATCAATTTCTCATTACAAATTGAAGTGACAAGTCGGTCATTTGATCAGGCGGCTCGTTTTTGAAATGGTTTATGGATTTTATTTCACAACATTACGTAGATTTAAACAAGGTCACAATTGACCGCAATTAGTGCGTTTGACCGACTCAGCAATCTTGACCTATGCTAGTTGACCAGCTGGGAAAGCCTATTGAAATACGAGAACATGAACAGCATGCAGCCGAAAGACAAAATATATTTCACGGTAGAGATTTTATCTTGGAAGTGGATATAATTTTGTTTTATCACACTACGTATATCTTCAAATTTCAAACAATAAGTTTTTGTTGATATTTTATTTTTGCTAGGCGAAATAATTTATTTTTCAGCTTAGATCATAGAAAATAGGATAGGGCATACCGGGTTAAACCCGTGTACTCAAAATAAGCTCTAGTTGGGAACGTGATTAGAGTAGGCTAGCCAATATTGTTCCAATTAAATCGACTTATGTGTCATCCTATTCTCTATGATCTAAGCTTTTCAGTAATGAAGTTTTCTCTGATATCTGAATTTTGAGAAGCAATTTGAAATCAACGAACATATTCATTTGACTGAAAACAATACCAATCTTTCAATATGAACTAAGGTAATTAAAAAAAAAATAATTACTGAAAAATTTGTTTTTGCATTTGATGTGAAATTTATTTTTAGTTTTACAAAAATAATTTGAGATTAAAGATTGCCCGCCAAATCACAACTCTGACTACTTATAATTAATTCGAAAATTGATAAAATATATGTTTTATAATATTTTTCAAATGTAGGTACGCTCAGAGAAAAATCACTTAAAATTAATAAGTTTTTAATAATTTTTCAAATTAATTTAGGTCGATAGGATATATCCAATTAGTCAGTAATAGGTGCTATATTTATATTAATGAGTTAATGATCATATACAAATTATGAAATCTCCATATTAATATATCATTTAATTAGTTTTTAATATGAAAATTTTTAAATTAAAATTATATAACCATATAAAATATGTATATATGGTCTCTAAGTACAATTTTCATTATAAAATTATATAGAAATTGCTAAAATTACATTGTTTTTGTAAAAACATATATAGGAGTAGTAAATTTGTGTCGATTTTATATGATTTTTCAATAGAAACATCTAACGATATGAACTGTACAATATTTCTTTTGAAATCATCAACGAAAAATATTTGCAATAGACTGCATTGTAAATTTTACATTGTCACGTTATGCATTTTCGTTGAGCATTGATGATTTCGACAATATGTGTTCACTTGGTTACGTAATTTCGTCATTCTCTTTCGTAAAGTGATAGCGAACAGTTCAATTCATCCGACTGCTCCTGTGAAAGAGGGTCTCAAATTTGCAACATTTTTACAAAAATATCATTCCGGATTTGAAACAGAATTTAATTACAAAAAATATGAATGACTTACATTTTCAACAGTTATTGATAGTGATGAATTTGCCGGAAATAGTTCAACAACTTTTAATTTAATCAAATGTTTGCCTGAAATTAATTACAGAGGACTTTTGTATAAGCCTTATTTTTATTTTTCTATCTTCCACAATAATAATACAATAGAAGTGTATAAAACTTAAAAAATATTCATTCATGAGGAAGATGTCTTTATAATCAGTATTAAAATAGAAGTAATTTGTTTTGATGTACATTTTCAATCTTTTGAAGTAGGTAAAGCTTTACCTCATGTTTCTATAAAAAAAATTTCTGAGTTTACTAGTCCTCTACATTTGCATTTATCTAACAATGGAAAATGTTACATAAGAAATAAAAATAAATAATTTGGAGTGAGAAAAAGAAAGCAGATATATATGAGCAGATAAATAAAAACAAATTTGGCGTTTTATTAGTTCTAATTAAAAATTTAAAAAAATTATCATTATTCAGAAAATTAATGCTTAAATTAAGCGCACAAGTTACATTGATTCTAGCCAGGCAAAGAGAGTTTTTACACTAAAGAATCTTTAAGCTTAAAGTAAGCTAAAATTACTCAGTATTTCAATATTTTAGCTTAAGTTAAGCATAAAGATCGTTTAGCATAAGAACTTTCTTTGCCTGGCTGAAATCATTTTAATGTGTGTGCTTAATTTACGCATCTTTGTTTTGTGTATGGTTATACATATATCTACAAGAGGTAAATTTTAAATTCGAAATCATATAAAATAATAACCGACATATGTTAATTTCATATTGTCGGCAATATAAAATTACAAGTAAAATATTATGTCTTTGATATTGCTTTTGGTATACATTTATGTTCCAACTCGATGATTTCTTTCTTCAGATAATGTAAAATTCACAATTTTAGCTTTAAATTTATATTTTGACGATGTACGCATTTTATATCGCTAACGATATACCTAATGTTATCAGTAAAAACTTTGCTTTTACAATTACACATCCGCGTTGCATTTTACAATGTAAAATCGACAAGAAATGCGAATGGCGCCTTTTTATAGGTGAAACATATGAAATCAATCGCATTTTGTAGCATTTCGCAGTGTTTTTTCTCTGAGTATACAAGATATTGTATGTAAGTGTTCATAAAAATAAAGAATATTAACTTGATAGCAAATAATGTACAAATATTATTCCTTTATAATATGACGACAAACTGAACACTTCCTTGCCAGAACGAACTCGTTTCATTTTTCCATTTTAGTTTGGAACATCGAATCGTTTTAATAGAAATCCTGTAAACAGATATTTCATGTTACCTAGATATCCTCTTGATAATTAAAAGTTTTAATCCTATTGTGGTAATGTGTGTAATATGACTTATTCATTTCTCAAGAACCATTGATTTACCAAGGTTTATTTCTCTGAATGTATTTATAAATGAATTGTTTAGCAATTTTAGAAAAGTCAATTTTACACATAATGTAGCCATAGACAATTTTTAAATTTCCTTACTTTTTAGTGACATAAATGAAGTGTTAGAACAGGGAAATTTAATCTAAATTATGTACAGCTTGATTTTTCCTGAATTTATTTAATTTGATTGCCATATGTATATACCTATTCAATTAATATCTGGGTTTTTTTGTCTATCACTCTCTCCAGATCAAAAAGAAATTATCTTTTGAATTGACAGGAGTAAGTATGGTCCGTTTTTTTGTAATTTCCTAATGCAACACTGAGTAGTATAAAATTTTAAATGTTCATAGTTGTTTCTATGGCAACCGATTTTTTTACACCTTAAATTAACCGATAAAACCGATCCAATAACAAGTAAACCAAAGCGTGAATACGTCGTAAATTTATCATGAGTAACAGACCGCAAATATTTAAGATTTTCTAAAAATAGCATCAAATTACCAGGATTTATAACCAGTTTGATATTTAAAATTTTGCATGCATAGAAATCATGGCAATTTAATGCATTTTTTTTAGAGATTTCAAATTTTTATTCTTTTAGTTCGGTTATCTTAGAAGCTAATAATATGTTCAAAAAGGTTTTATTGTAGCAGACAAACTTCTTAACGAAATGTCGAAAATATTATAAAGAAATGCATGCATTTTAGAGTACGCTAGTTCTACTATTGAAGAAACTTAAATAAAAAGTTGTGGAGTTGTTAAGAAATGTTGATGACTATCCTAAATCGTATTTTCATCAAATTGAAATTCACGTTTCTAAACTACATTTATTACTCAATAGTTCCAGGAAATTCCCTCGATTTGCATTAATAATAAAAACTGCATTTTCCTTTGCATAACTTCCTGTCTTCTATAGTTTTCTATACATTAAGCGACTAGAATTGGATGCCGCTCTATCGATACGGATCCAATTGCCGCATCACATCGTATCGAGTACACTTTGCACATACCGAACAACTATCAGGTATGCATTGCACGTAGTACGCCGACTAAATTCATATCATCATTATTATTAAAAGTTGTGTTCAAGTACGAAGTAGGTCACGGTTAAGACAATCACTCGCTACCGCCATTCGTCACTCTCGTTTTTCTTGAAAACCACCTGAACCACACACATTCATGCACATTGGTGGTTGCAATGCAACAAAAGCTGTTGAGAGTGATTACTGACCGCATACATCGAGAACGCATCTCACTCATTCATCACCTGAGTTGGATTCGGTTTAGGGTGCTTCCATAAAATAAAGTGGCCGTTTAAATGGTGCAATTGGCGCGCAGTATGACTTAAGAATCGCGGTTAATTAATTGTTTAGAGCACCCATGCTCAACTCGAAGGTTATACTCGTGTATTCAGTATTCAGCATACAATACAAACTGTGACCCAATGTTGGATTTAACGCCAATTTCAACAAAGAATTATCACTAATTGTTTGTTAATTAGATTTCAGGAAATTTTAAGTGGAATTTTCTCTGTAAAAGCACTTTCCCTCTTATATAGTGTCTGTGACAGCATGAGGTCGCGTTCAAATTCATTTCGCGCCTAATTAATACAGCGCCCGGTCAATTGGCATTCATTAAAAGCGCGACATTATACGCAGCGCTTAACTTGTCGACATCTATCAGATCAGAAGATGACGACGAGGACAAAGGTTCAAAATTAACAAGCCACTCTTTGGATCCCTGCAAATTTCTAATATAAAAGTATATGGCGGCATAGCAATGCGTGCCCGCACCCATAGCGATTTTGTGGTGTCATCACAAATTTATTTATGTAAGCTAAATTTCTTGTGTCGACTCAAACTGGCGCTAGTCCACACAAGACTTAAAGCAGTTGCTTAAAGTGGAAGGGCACTGTCCAATGTCCATGTACCTCGCTGTTGGAGCGGTACTTTCGCGGAGAAACATAATTTTCCTACATTATAACATCAACTGCTGAGGAATTCTTATTTGGGACGTGATTTGAGTACATATGAGGAAGCCATGGTCATTCGAATTTTTCTAATTTTGCGCCATTCTACGGGCATAATCCGACTCAGGAGAGAGTTTGAAGAGTCCTTGTGTGTATATATTTCTAGAAAAACATATTTCGTATACCATCAAGTGTAAAACTAATTACGATTTGCAGTGACCTGTGGATATACATATGTATACAGAGGGCAAAAGCACGTACGAGATAAATCTGGCTGAGATTTTTTCTACGTCTGTCCAGTCAAATCATTCAAAAAGCTAATAACAACATGTTTTCATCACTTAACCTTCAGATGTTAGTTAAGATAAAATTATATCTAACCCAATAAACATTTTGCGTCGAAATAATTATTTATTGATGTCATTTAGCTTTTGTTGATTTTAATTTGCTAATCCAAGACTCGAAATATTTTAAACTTAAAAAAAAATTATATATTTATCCATATAATATACTTTGTTTTAAAACCCTTAAAAGATAGCAAGTTTTACTAAATATTTTAATAACAAACTTTAGTATACATGAATAGGTATAACCTTTTTTGCCGACGAAATCGGCCACACCTTTAAACAAATGCGAAGTTTAAAAAATTCTTTTATTAAAACCCAAATGTGGGCAGATCAACAATCAAGCATCGCAGTTATTTAAATCTTTTTATAATATAGAGTGAAAGTTAAACACCATCCAAAGCAAATAAAATACTATAAATTTGTACTTTTATAAAAGCTTACAATATTTTATATTAATATGGAAGAAAGATGAGAGAAAGTAGATGGGTTTGCTTCTATCACTTATCAGAAAACATTTTCCCAAAGCAGTGTTATTGCTGTTTTTGATATTTTTGTCTCACAATCAAAACTACCATAAAAACTCTCTAAAGTTAAAATAAAGAAAATTCCTCTAAGTTAATTCGATTATTTTACATATATATACATACATGCATGTATTGTACTCCTCCTCCCAAAAACTAGATTTATTATTGAAAGCATCTTCTTAATCGTATATTAAATGCAGAATTGTAGTTTTATGTTTTTAAAACTTTATTTTTAACATTTTATTAGTCCAAAATTGTAAACAAAAAGAAATAAGTAAAAATGACACTTATTGTATTTTCTATTAATATTTGTTATGGTGCATATTATATGTATATATTTTTGTTTTTATTGATTTCTGTTTGTTATGAAACATTTCTTATTTATGTTTGTTTATTTGTAATTTTTATAAATAAATTTAAATAGTATGTAGACTGTAGAGTACAAAATTATGTTTTGGAATATTTTATATGAATACTAGAGCTTCAATTTCCAGACTCCATAAAATCTTTGTCTTACTGTACACGGTTATTATGAATGTAGCTACGAATTTTCTTTATATTCTTTGATTCGATTTATACATTTTAAGGCTTATTTGAACCTATCCTGCTTTTTTATATAAACGCGTCGTTTCGTTTTACACGGTTTTGATTCGTTCAATTTTTCTTGGAACGTATCTACCGTGTAAATTAAGTGATGGAAGTATATGAAAATTGGTGCATAGTAAACTTTATGCCTCTGTAAGTGCTATAATTTTTAACTTGTTTGAAATAAGTCATTAACAGTTATTGTTGAATATTTAAAGAAAAATAAAATTATTTTTTTGACTTAGTACAATAAAGTAGAAATGCACTTAAGCTAAAATAAAATAGATTTACAAGATTCAGATATGTGTAATTTTTGCATGCGTGTTAACATCCTAATTGATCTTACAGCTCTAAATATATGATATTTTGTTTTTTCAAATAAGATGTCTAGAAGTTTCTAACTAAAACTAAAATACAATATCAAATATTGCAGTCCAATACCATAACGAGCGTAAAAAAATACTGAGAGGTTTCACCACAGTTATGTCATGGGATTTAGAGTCGCGTGAAAATTTGTATATATGTACTATTATTTTGTAAACGCTTGGCCATCTGGAGTTTCCACTTTGGGCACTTTCATTTGTAGCCAAGCCCTACATGTGCTATAAATTTGAGCGAAATCGGTGATGACGAGTAGGTGCTTTTGTACAACCTTTTTGACCTTTTCACTTATTTTTCCATTATATTTAAATTTTTTCCATCTCTTACTATTATTATCTTTTTGTTGAGGATATGTAGAATTTAGAGTTAGTAGTTTACACTTTTTTTCCTATTAATTTATTGATTAACCTCTCTTTAAAACCATTATTTTTGGCTATTAGTTTAATTGTTTCATATTCGTTTTCTGTGGCTTGGTGAGATAGTAGAATTGTATACAATCTATTTATCATAGCATATAATGCTGATAATTTTACATTATATGAATGGTTTGAATTATTTGGAATAACTATGTTTATAAATTACCCAAAAACCCAATACTAACCACAAAATGTTAAACTGTCCTTCATTAAAAATATAAGTTAATTAGCATTCGATTACTTCTTATTGATTGATAAGCCGCAAATAAATCAATGAGACCACTGCAACCTTATTAAATTGTATTAATGTTAAAAGAGCCTTGAACTAAAAATTAAGAAAAATATAATAAATAAATAGAAGCATACAGAGTATTATAATTGGAAGTACCCAGGCCTGTTCAGGGCGAGGAAAGCATCCTTTTCGATGCATTGACCGAAAACCGCACGAATGGAATAATTGAGGAACTCATTCATCACGTCACGGATGAGGTCGGAGGCTGAGCATCTCTCGAGTTGAGTTTAATCTCATGTGACTCCTTGTAATCGTCGACCACGGGCAACCTTAATAAATCCCATTTCGTCTGATTAAAATTGAAACCAGAAACCAGGAAGGGATGGAGGTTTTCTGGCAATGGTCACCTGTTCTTCGAATAAGCCGCCTTTTTTGAAAGTGTTTAATTAACATTTTAATTGAAAATCTCTGATTAAATTCCACCTGCTTAATTTTTTTTCCCTTCTGGGCCAGCACATCGGAATCCTTCTGGCCCTCTAGAGATAGTTTCGCCATCCAGGCGGGGATTAAAAGGGCAAACTTTTGGGACTTGAAGGGATAAGAGTTTAAGTGCTTGTTTCGGACTGAATATTCATTTTTCGACATTTCAAGTTAGGCAGAAGTTCGCTCTTTAAAAATTAGCTCGGCAGGATCGGCGCGACGTTTGGTATGTAGTTAAAATTGCTTAAACAAAATTTATGCAAGACAATGCTCCTTTCCATAAGGCTCAAATTGATTGTCAATAAAAACATTTTTATGAATGAACTCTTAGACGGCTCCGACAATGGGGCAGATTGTGAACGTAGTCGTCGGTTTCTCCATCGCTGCGTAAACACCTGTCGATATGGCATGCCGTGTCATTGAGGGGGTCACAATGGGGCTCTTTGGTGGCATCATTTAATATTTAATTGCCCGAGGCTGTGCGTTCGTTATTCATGGCTGAGCAAATATCTTTCTGGCTATCGAACGATGCGTAAGATATTGTCCAACCGAAAATTACATTGCCGGACGTACTTCAGGTGCTCAAGGTAATTAGTGCAGCCGCGTAATCACCTGAACGCCCACTTAAATTGAGTCACTGCGGGAGGTCCCCGTGAGTAGTAAAATGAACGAATACATGAAGATCAGGCTGCGGACGGAATTTCTTCGCAAGTGAAAGTTTTTCCACCACCAGCAGCAGCAGATTTGGCGGGCTGTGATGATGTCACAGAGATAATTTACGGTCGTTGGGGCAGGCACCTGGCGGAGAGTTAGGTAAATGCTCACAATTCGGATTACGAGAGAAATTTAATGGTTTTCTGTCGAGTTATCAGAAACACCTTGGGCATCATCATTCGGGGGGAATTACATTAGTTGGGGGGACACGGGAAAAAGTCCAAAAGACAGATAAGTAGTCATTTATGACCCGCAGAAGGGGGGATTATTATGAATGAATAGCTGCAAGGGATTTTATATACATATGTGCGATGTGACGCAGAATTATTACCGGAAATGTTCACGCTGATTTTGGGAGCTTGATGGTCATTTTGGGGCCTTTTAAATTGCAGGAAATACATTTCTAACAAGCCATTGTAAAATAATTTATTTTTTAAGAATTTCCAGCCAATTAGTCATTGTAGTGCTGCATTACAAAAAAAATTTGAAAAAATAAGGTTTATGATATATAGATAGCAAGGTCGTGCTTTCAAATCTTTCAAATTCATACAGTACTACTGCTACATTCTCTATGGCTAAAACACTGCAACATTTTCGTTATTATACAATTGAATCATACTCATGGGTCAGCAAGGATTTTAGTACGCAATAAGATAAATGATTTCTATCCGCATAATTTGTAGTTCACGAGAACGAAATAAATAAAAATAAAAAACTCGTAACGAAAACCATACAATAAAAAGAATCCTTCGATATTCGGATAATAAAACTCTTTTTACAACGTTTTTACGAGTATTTACTCAGTTTCTCTGTCCCGGAAAAATCTTGTTATCAATCATTTCGACTAGTTCTAATTAAGCTAAAGCTTTGAAATTTAGCACAAGTATATAAATCTTGTGACAATGCAATATAATATTTCTAATATCGTTCTAAATCCAATATGACGGACATTCCAAGATGGCAGATTATATTTTTCTTCACAACCCCCTTGATATGTATATCAAAGGAAAGGGTTCGACGAGTAGAATTCGATTAACTACATTACGTCATTACAATTGAAACTTAAATTACAAAATTAAATACCAAACGTACAAAGGGGCGCTCGTAAACTCATATAAAACAAATGTCATGATTCGTGTCGAGTGTCATGTGGCAAGTCAGAGTAAATAAAAGAGCCTACCTTTTTAGAAAATGTAATTAAACAAAACCTTTAACATTGTAATAAAATAACCAAGATTTTCACACCTTTAAGTACTGAATTACGAAAAATCGTTTCTTAGCGACCACCTAGAAACCAAGAGAGAACTTCGTGCCAAATTTCAAGTTCTTAGACTTTATAGTTCTTGAGATTTTGTGATGAGTCAGTCAATGAATAGTATTTGGCTTTTATATAAGTATATTGTATATAGATATATACACATTCAATATTTTAATAAAATAAATAAAAAAAGCTTTAAAAAAACAACGCTTTTATAAAAATGTATTCAAAAGAAGAAAATGTTTTTTAGAATTTATATAGATTAACCATATGTATGCAAATTTTGGAATTCGTATTTGTTTTGCTATTTCTTTATAAATTATGGAGAAAATTTTGCGAAAGGTAAAGGCTCATTATACTAAAAGAAATTTTAGTAAACAAAATTATTATCTTCATTTACATAACACATTCCGAATTCTGCAACCTCCATCAAATGCTAATATTTCGATTTGCGTTTTTTTCTTAATCTGATCCAAATCAGTCACAGCAAATTTTGAATTGAATTGAAATTTATGAATAGAGTTATCCATAGTAAAAATTTTTTAATTTTACGATAATAGCATCAAATTCCATTCCACTTTCACTTTGCGTCAAATCATTAGTACAATAATTATTTCAGTTGAATATTTGAAGTTTTAAAATCGTTGCTATATAGCACAGTAAAATTTGATTTTGACTTCTAAAAAATTCCAACCAAGCTGGACTTTTGTGGAGATCTTTATTTTGATGTCCTAAGTATATTCTGAAAAGTAAACTGAAAAAAATATGTAAAGTTGATTCAACAATGAGGTCTTGTTAATTTAGTTGGTGCAAATGTTCTGCTTCAAACCATTAGAGCCTAATCATCTAACTATTTTAACATTTAAACAAACAGAATGCATGTGAATGTTACTAGAATACATTTCTTGAAGCTTAATCCACGTTAAATTGACCAGATATTCTTTATAACTTCTTAAAATGGTCAATGTTTGTTTTAAGAAGCATCTGCAGTCATTGCTAATATGCGACTTTAGGATTTCAATAAAATCTCAATTAAAATTTCGTTTCCTTTTTAGTATTTTTTATGATTAACCTTTCTTCAAAAGATTTAGTACAAGTAGGTAGAACTTTGAGGACTAGTTTAATTGAAAGTGCCGAATTGTAATGGCACATATACAATTCATTTTGGTCAAAACTGGCAATTCCAAAGTCGAAAAGATGCCTGCTTGTAAATTACTTTATCTGAACTAATTCCGTCATATCATGGTTTTACGAGGTGCGTTCAATGTATTCTCGGTATCGGCTGATATACTAATGATGAGGGTAATTAAATTATCAAATTAGTTAAAGACACTCTTTGAGGGTATAAATATAAAATGTTATTTAATTGTCACCATTAGTATTCAAAATATATTACGAAAAGGCAACTACGATGACTGATGCGACAATGTTGAAAAAAATCGAGCATCGCGCTGTGATAAAAAGGAGTTTTTGCAGCTCTGTGGTGAAAATCCGCATAGTATTTTCGACCGAATAGTCACCGGTGATTAAACGTGGGTTCATCACTATGATCCTGAGAGTAAGCAAGAGTCCATGCAGTGGCATAAAAGAGGAACAAACCCACCGAAGAAGTTTAAAGTCACCCAATTTGCCGGAAAACTCATGGCCACAGTGTTTTGGGATTCTAAGGAAATCTTACTGATTGAGTACACAAAAAAGGGTCAAAGTATTACTGCCGCATCTTACGCAAACACCCTACGTAATTTAAAGAAGGCAATTAAAAAGCAAAAAGACGTGGAAAATTGACCGCAGGTGTCTTGTTTCTTCACGACAACGCGCCGGTTCACACAGAGCTCGTTGCCAAGGCTGCTGTGCGGGAGTGGGAATTTGTATAAATCAATCATCCAACCTACGCGGCAATTGATGAACATTTTTCAGACAAGGAAGAAACATATTTTTTAGGGGGTATTGAAAAGTTACTTTCCCGCTCAAATATGTGTATTGAGGTGATGGCGGACTACATTGAAAAATAAATTTTATTCAGAATTTTCTGCTTATTCTTTCATGCCTATACCGAGAATACATTGAACGCCCCTCGTAGGATTTTTAAATATACTTCTGCGGTCAAAAATAGTCAAATAAACCATGAAATTAGTTATTTTTTTTTGTGAACCATTAATTTGAAGCGTGGGTTTTTTTTTTTAGAATTCTAGTTTTTCGTAAATTACTCAAAAGTTATACAATTTGGAGAAAAATTGGTAAGAGAAAAATTATATTAAAAAAATATATCATGAAGAAAACGCAGCTATTATTGAGCAGAGTCATTTTATCCATGCTTGGAAGGAGAAAAAAGTGAAAAGAAAGCAATTCGAAAATTTTTCGAAATGGTTGCGTGATTCTGTTTTTGGGCAACCGTAGGCCGTAAAGCCGTAAAGCCGTACGCATTTTGCTAATAACTTTCTCATAACCAAGTGAAATATTCAACAGAATATGAAAAACATGTTCATCTGAGATGTTTACTATTTTAGTTATTTCGCGGATAAGTGGAGATATGTTGACGGTCGCCCATGTCAGCTTAGTAAAGAAACCCAAACTTATCTGCTTTCGAAAGTCGTCGAAAATTCTCTATTTGATATAGTTTGATGAAGCTATTTAAAAATTTGAAATTTGTATAACATAATTCATTGCTCTACTCATTCTAATCAAATTTATAGGAGCTGAATTTAGTTAAACTGGCTATATATCGTACTATTAAAAAATTTATTTGATTTGAATATGTTGACTAATTGTAAGAGTTAAGAGTTTATGAGGTTGGCGCAATCATTACCACCGGAAGGCCAAGAAATTGTTCGGCAACCTGCAGAAACACTTATCACGCGAAACCAGTTCAGTTCAAACTTCTTGTCAGTAGTTAGCCGCATCTAAAGGTCAATTGCTCGATTTATACGATTGAATTTTGTTGCAAAGTCAACTCAACTGGTGAGCGCCAATCCACAAGGCGATCCAGGTGGCGGATCTTATCGGCGAGATCAGATCAGAGCTCGAGGCCGTAGAAATTCACTGTCAACTGCAATCGAACCTTTCCCGTCAAAACCATAATTTATATATAAAGAATTTAAATCGCAACCGTAGAACTGAATAAAAAATTCAAATTCTTTTCCAGGAGGAGGACACCATGGGGTTCGGACAGCGAATGGAGTGCTGTGGACAGTTCGTCAAGTACAGTTTATTCGTGTCTAATTTAGTCATATTCGTAAGTATTGGAGATTTGCATAACATTTAATTTCATTCTAATTAAATTGTTAATTTATACCACCCGCTGCTACGCCATTAATTCCACCTAAAATTAAAAATAAAAACATCGAAACAATAAAACAGGTTGGCGGTGTCGCTGTATTCTGCCTGAGCGTGTGGACTTTAGTGGACAAAAGTTTCATAAATGAGCTACTGGGAACAAACCTTTTTACAGGGTCGGCGTACGTTTTAATTGTAACCTCGGTGATAACTTGCATCATATCACTCATCGGATGCCTTGGGGCGATAAAAGAAGTCAAATGCATGCTGATGACGGTAAGATTCAAAAATAATAAGCCCCGCTTGACGGAAATACGAATTTCGAATGTTTCGGAAATCTTGATGAACTTCTTTTTCTTTCTCAGTATTTTATTATAATCTTCCTCATTTTTGTGACAATGTTAATTGGCGGCATCCTGGGCTATGTCTTCCGAGAGCAAGTGGTCACAACAATGAAACAGGTAAATCAGGCTAAATTAAATAATTTTTTAAAATATATACATAGTATTTTTTTAGGGTATTTGAAGTTTGCATGTTGTTAAACAATTTTTCGCTACTTTTCTAGTTGACTATGTAAACAAAGTTCCTAGTTTCTTTTAAGTTCTTCATTAGACGATACGGTTGGGTTTTTAAAGCATAAAAACTACTATAAATCCTTAATCTTCACAGGTTTTGTAACACATGATTTTTTTTTTTTTTAAATTATACGCACTTCACGCAATGAAGGTATTCAATGATTAAGTAGTTCCTCAATTAAACGGCCGTGCTTTATGAGAATCAGTTGTGGAACCACAAACAAACTAAATTACGCCGAAAATTGCTCTAAATTCAATTGGTTCTATCTACTTTTTGTTTTCACTACAGCATTTATTTTAATTTTACGGCCTTGGATTTGCTTATATAATCCGCGACGTCTTCAGACAACTATTGTCTGGAGTTTTTTTTATCGATATAGTTTAATTGGAGGAGCGACACTTAAAAAAACTCGTCACGACTCATTTTGCTAAAATTCTCTAATTAAATAATGCGTTCGCAATTCTTTTGTCTGTCTTCTTCCTCAAAAAGACTATTTTGATACTACTTTTTGTGGTTTATGCAACAGCACCTTAGTTTTGTTGTAGTAAACAAAAAATATGAAATTTTTTCTCACAAGCATAGGAACATGTGTTTCCAAAGTTTAGCGATTCATGCGGTCATATTTTCCAGGAAGCGTATCAAGGTTAGATTATCTTTGTTATTAAAGCATTAAGCCCCTTTCTTCCTAAAAGTCTGGGAAGAGCTTTACAGGGTTAAGAAAATAATAATAAATGTCTATTTAAAGGAGATGGCCCATAACAAAGTTATTTGTGTTTAGAAATGCTTCCGGTTCAACAATGCAATAGTTATGTAGAATAGAAAAAAAAATTTTCAAAGCACTTTTACTAATTAAAATATTATCTGCCGTTTCTGGTTTACCATAAATCGCTAAAAAACCTCAAAATGGGACATACCATACTTTAGATGTTTTAAAAATTCTGCGGTCTGTCCATCACAAACTGAATATTGTTGCAATAAAATAGATTTACTAACCATAATTTACTGACTATAGGCTTAACTCTGTACACTCTTATCTCCTTTATTAGCAGTATGCAGTTTAGTGGCTTTCAAAGAAAAAATGCTGCAGAATTAACTTTTCAGACAGCCTTCATGACAAATCCAAGAAAAATAAGTAATGGCCATGACTACATAAATGTACATAGTAAAAAAAGTTCAAATTATTATAATTTATTACAATAACTCATACCGTTTGAACTTGTTTAAATATGACATATTATATATTCAAAAATTGTAATGGAATACACATTTTAAATAAAAGATTCAAGAACATATTCTTACTCTAAATTATGGTAAACTATTAAAATCGTGCATACCACTTAAACTTACTGATAACAAACCATCCTAGTGCAATTTCTAATATCTTTGATACAATTTCTAGTAATGCCTTTTGTGATGATGTCTGTGATATAGATTTAGAATATTTAACTACTTAACTAGTTTTGCCAGACAATTTACAAATTTTTTCCTGAACGACTCCAATATTTTGGAACACATAAGTGAACTTGATTTTTCTGATTCGCCTGACTGTATCCCTGGTATTGTTTTAATTTAATTGTTTGTTTAATTTATCTCTGCGCTCCTGTGTTTTTCCTAGTGCTGCGTGAAAATTGTGTTGGCCTATTGCAAAACTTTCACCCATTACAAATCTGTTTGAGGCCGTTGTAAATTAACTTTTAATTTTGATTGTATACCCCTCTTATCTAATAAACAGCACGGCTTTATAAAAGGTAGATCAACTGTAACAAACCTTGTCGAAATCTCTAGTTTTTGTGTAAATAATCTTGAGAATCTCAAGTTAATTGTGTATATACAGACTTCAGTAAAGCATATGATAAGCATTCTCACAAAATGTTAATTTTTAAATTATTACGACTTGGCGTTGCAACTAATCTTGTCCATTGGATTGGGTCATACCTTACAAATCGTTCTTACAAAGTCAAATTTGCTTCGACTTTCCCAGGCTCAATTTACGTTTTTTCTGGTGTCCCGCAAGGAAACCACCTTGGGCCGTCGCTGTTCATTGTTTTCTTAAATGATTTGTTTGCTCTATTCCGAAGGGCTCACGTTTTGGCTCATGCTATTAACTTGAACATTTTCATGCCGATTGGTTCTATAAATGATGCTCTTGACTTTCAGGTCGATCTATTTTATCATTTTTTCTGAATGGTGCTCCAAGAATCACATGATTTTAAATGTTTCCAAATATAGTATAATTTCTTTTAATAGGAAATGTTCCTCCTTAAACTTTTCTTATAAAATTAATGATAAAACGTTGACTCGTCGTGAAACCATTTCAGACCTTGGAGTTACACTCAATGCCAAGTTCACTTTTGGTTTTTATATTGATCAAATTATTAATCGTGCTAATTCCACCCTCGGTTTAATTATGAGTGACCTGATGTAATACGTTCTAAAAGCACCTTCATGTAAGAAATAATATTCGTAATATTATATTTATTACGTTTTTTTTATTGAAAGCTGCTGACATTTATAACAATGGACTAGTTACTTAAAATAAAAATGTATTCCACCTCAGCTTTACTTCTGTGAAGAAGTCAAAGATATCTTCTTTGTAGTTGGAAAGGAAATATTTTTAATTACTATTCACATATGTTTATTTATCCTTTCAGGAAATGCGGTCATCACTGAAATTGTATGGGAACAGACGTGAGGTGACCCAAGCCTGGGATCACACGCAAGAGCGATTGAAATGCTGCGGTGTCGAATCTTGGCATGACTGGAATTGGTATGGACCAATTCCAGAATCATGCTGCCAGGAAATCTTCGGAGGACAACGAAAACCATGTGTCGAATATCCAAACCTTACGAACCTCAACAGTCAGGGATGCATTTACGTGGCCACTCAACACATCCGCGAACATGCTGCGATCATTGGAGGAACTGCAATCGCTGTGGCCATTATAATGGTAATTTAAATCTACTTTACAAATTTCCAAAATCTCCTTTCTTACATAACTTCTATACAATTCCAGATATTCGGAATGATCTTCTCCTGCTCCTTATTTGGCATGATCGAATGATGAAATGCCGAATCTATTTGACTTATTTCATATTGGTCTTTCTATTTAACTTTGTGGAAAGTGTTTTTAAACTCAATTAATGAGTTTTCTTTATTTTAGTGTAAATGTTTAAGTAAATGTTCATTTTTTTTAAAATGCCCAAAAAAGTATTAAGTATATCCGTCCATTTAAGTGAGCTTTTGTAAATAAGTTGTAGCGATTGACTACAAACTTAAGAGCCAAGCATTAAGTCGACCGTTCATTCAATTAATTAGTTAGTATTTATTTAAAGATGCTGTACAAATCCGTCCAAGTCCATTACTGCTAAACTAATGTTACCGATAATCGATAAGCGCTTTTTATTATTTTTATTACCATTATTTTGTAATCTTGTAAGATATTTTTAATGAAGTTTTCTTTAAGAGAATTTTGTGTATATTAATTTACCTGTTTTCTGCCCATAAATTTGGTAAATAATTTTCGTAAAAATTTAAAATTTTCTAAATATTTATACTGATTTTTTTAGTACAAAAAAAAATATTGATTTTTCAAATCTTGTTCTTAAAAATATAATTCACTCTTAATTTGTAATTATTTTGTATCAATTGTACTAATTAGTACGGCCTTTTATTTATTTTTTTCTCCAATAATAAAGACATTCGTCAACGTACAGAGACTGGAGTCAGTTCCAAGTTCTTCTAAACTTTTATCATTTTGAAATTATTACTTAAAATCCCAAAATTTAATTAAATTAAATAAAACTGAAATTCGCCCTGTACTCTTTTTTTAAATCCGAGAGATGCTAAACCGATTCAAATATACATTTTTGCAAACATTTTATTAAAATCTAATCCCAGATCTTGAGGTTGCTTTTCAAGGCTAGGATATTTATGTACAGAAAAAAAACAAGTACTTAAATAACAGAAATAAAATTTTTTAATTGAAAGGTGAAAGATAAAAATTGCATCATTTTTCTAGTCTCTTCTTAAAATGGGAGATTTTCTGTAGTTTTATGGGTAAGAAATAAAATGTCGAGGGTAAGTAAGTTTTTGCTGAAACTTAACTTAACTTTTGTTTTGCTAATACCAATATAAGATCATATGAAAAAACTATTACTTCATTCCTTTAAATGCCAACAATCGATCTAAAAAAATTCATGTTATATAAGGAAATCCTATTTTAAAAGACAATTTGATCTTAATGCACATCTACATTTTTTTACAAGCATTTATTAGTTTTTAATTACAATTTTTATTTTAATTGGAATGAATCCGAACACTAAAAGAATGATAAAAAGAACAATTCAAACTGCAATAACCCAATCGACATACATATATATAAATATAAATCCTTTTATTTATCTCCAAGTAATTTATTCAGCCCATCGTCGTTGCATTCCTCACTGAATTCTTTGCCAAATTGCCCCTTAAATAGCATCGGCCTAAATACTGCCACTTCAAATCTGTCTCTGTGCCAGAATAGAAGTAATCAAAAGACATATAATTTTATTACAAATAAACCCCGGCACCAGGACGAACGTAAGATTGAAGCTTCTTAAATTCCTTTATCGGTGGTAAACTTCTTCCAGTAAACAAGATGCAAACTGAAAATAATCTGAAGCATGAAATTTGGCGGTTTTTCAAGATGTTTAAAATTTTATACGGTGGAAAACATGTTTACCGCGAAACATTGACTTCGAGAGAGGAGGGAATAAAAAATTGTGTAAGGGTTTTTCGGCATCACCTTAACATCCATTGGTATACGTGTGGATGCTGCGGTGGTACGGTGCGGTTTGGATATCACGGAAACACATTAGCCTTCGTCACAGCTAGAAATCGATAGATGCTCCTACGTAACTCATCGTAATTTCTGAACATTCCCTACCCATTGAAATCGAGTTCGACAGCGAAAACGGTTCAGTGAACACATGATGCAAAACATGCTTAAGGTGATGGCGAATTGTGCGATATATTTACCTCTTATTACCTGTGTCGAATTTTCCTTTCAGAAAATATTTTTTTTTGATAAGAAAACTCGAGAGAATAGGGGCGGAACCCCTTTCAAACACAACTCTAATGTCGTTAGAGCGCTATAATGTTCTGAACGATGTATAGCACGATAACGAGAACAATAAAAAAATTTTGTCAAAAGAATTCCGAAAACATTTTGAAAATAAACAAAGAAATACGGCCTTAAAATAACCAGATAAAGTATTTTCACTTTTTCGCTATGAAGCCTGACGAATGCATTAACAATATTAATAATAAACGTTTATCTTACCTTACGACTATTCCAAAATATACATTTAGAAAAGACAACAAATTACATCCTAAAAATAATCAATCCAAAACTGTAATAAAACGTCAATAAAAAAGAATTTTATATTTGATTTGTTTGAGTTTTGCAAAGTTTCTTAGTTTTTCAATAAATATTTGTTGAGTATTATAAAACACAAAGCCGGATAACCAAACTGAAAGGATTCGAAATTGACGAATAAATTTCCTTTTTTCTCAAAAAATAAAAATTGTTGTTTTTAGGGCTAAATAATTTTTTTTTATTTAGTTTTGCATGTGCAAAGATTAGTATACAATACCATAGAAAAATAAAGACAAGAAGTTTCATCTCGAACAACAGAACGCCTTTTTGAAAGCTAATTTCCTTCCGATTCCTCCAAACTTAAAAATGTTTTGAAATTGCATACCATTGGGCAGTTTAGGGTAAATCGTGCAACAGCTTAGCTGGTAAAGGCATTATACACATTGATTATATTTAATTACTGTTCCCAGGATTCTGACGCTGCTTTGGTCTCTTTATAAAAAAGACGTGTCGCCTTTGTAAAATTTTTCTTTAACTTAAACAGCCTTATGGTATGCAACTTCAAAAAATTTTTAATTTTGAAGGTATCACAAGGGAATGAACTTTCAAAAATTCGATTCTATTCGGTTTTTTGGATCAAAGACCTTGTCTTTATTTTTCTATGATACTACTTATGGCATCAATATTGTAATTTCGATATCATAATATCAGCAATATCACACATATAAATCTAGTTTGCGAAGAAATCTATCATTTGACATTTGAAGTGTAAGCAAGTGAGACGAGTTTAACAATTTCCTATTTAAAGGTTATTTCTTTATGTCTTCGGAATCCATATTATTTGGTAAAATGTTCAAAACTAACAAGGGTTGATTGTTATTATACTTGTTTTATAAAGCAAACTTACTGGCAGAGAAGCTGTACATAATAAAAATGATATATATACTACGGTGATACCACCGAAATGTTGCAAACCCAATAGACGCACCGAAATGTTGCAAACCCATAGTTCACTTAGTGTATTGCTACTATTAAGTGACAAACATATAGTATGTTATAAACGTAATATTTGGAATACTACTACAACATGAGTATCAAAGGTATTTTAGAGTAAAACTACCAATTATCAGATATATCCCACTTATTGGCCTAAATTATACAAAATTTTATATTTCCTACCATGCCTACTTGCTTCTAAATATAGTATAAAAAATTTAATATTTAAAAAACGAACACAACACATTAAAATATATAGAAAAATTGAGTTCTGTAGAATACCACAAAAAAACTAGTTTGAAGCCTAAACTAAGTTATAGTTTTATTAACCTTTTATAAACGATTTTTTTAATACACGCCCCAAAAGTATTTAAAAACAGTTTAAAAATGTCAGTTTATATTTTATTTGTACTTACACATTATAAAAATTCACTAAAAAACGAATTTGAATTATGGATACTGTTTTCGTGTTATAATTCTTGTAAACCTTTTACGAAATTTGCAAACGAAAAGAATATCTTAGCTTATATAACTTCCAACTTGTTGAACACAATTTAAAAGTTTCTTGGCGTAAGAAAAACCTTCCGTTTTCGAGTGTAAAGGTTACTTTATGTCCCTTAAAATTTGTAGATTTAAATATGATGGAATTCACTATCGTAGATGAAATGAAAGCATTATATCCATTCTTCTTATAAGAAAAACCAACCTTTTTTTGAGGTTAAGCAAGATATACTGATACATACATGTTTATGTAAGTTTGATGTGTTTTATTATTCATCTAAGTAGTTAAGATGTCCCCAAAATAACAGCTTTGACAAAAAAGATAAATTTTTTTTATGGCTTTTAAAAATTTTGCCCTGAATAGGTTAAGATCGAAAAATTTTGTTATCAATTTCATCAAGCCACCAAGTCCATGTATTATCATACAGCCCTGGATCACAGCGAGGATCGCTTGGAAGTCGAACAGATGGTACTGCTTTGCGTTGATAATTTTCAATATCGTCCCACATTGATTGTACTTTATTTTGATGCAGCCATGCCAAATTATAATATTCACAAGGATCTACATCGATGTTAAATAGACATGGTGCAGACCGTGGATTGCATTTGTATTTACTCCGTCCTTCTCTGTATTCCAATGTTTTGCATCTTAAAGTGGCTTGAGAACGCATTCTTTGAATATTGTAAGGCATGATGGAATATTGTGGTGAAAGAGTTGAAATCGCTCGAGATACCGGCGAATTTAAAATGACTCCAGTATATCGGTTTGCTCTAGGATCCACTTCGTTGTCAATTTCGCCCATCCATTCGTCATATAGTCCATTGTCGGTTGTACCATTAACTAGTTTCCAGTGTCCACGTTGATAAGAGCTATATCCAGTTATCTGATCAATATTGTGGAGCACATCTGTCCTGCATCCAGTAGATCCTTTTGACAATGAATCCCACATGTCATAACCATCCAATTCTAATGAAGGACTCAGTTTAATTCCTGCAGCATGGGCTAATGTGGGCAACCAATCAGAAACGTGGAATAGTTGTCTTGTAACTCTTTGTTGCGATTTAATTAAAGGACTCCAAATAATACCAGGACTTCGATGACCTCCTTCCCAAGGACTATTTTTTTGCTGTAAAAAGTATTTTATTTATTAAATTTACCTTGGTAAAAGTAAGTAGGAGAATTTATATTTACCCCTTTAAGAGGATAATTAGAGCCCGAATTGGCGTGCACACCTCTAGACGGGGCTCCATTATCTGAATAGAACAAAATGATCGAATTGTTCAACATCTTTGTTTCGGCTAGAGCACTAACTATTTTTCCTAGACTTTCGTCTAGTTTTGATATCATTGCTGTAATTTAAAAGAATATATTTTATGAATAATATGATAGTTTGCAATTTTTACACATTTACCTGCATATGTGCGTCTTTCAGGGTTTGCAATGTATTGGAATTTTTCAATTTCTTCAAGTGGTGCTTGCATGGGAACATCTTCGTTTCCGGTGTGGGGTGCCAAATGGTTGACTAATAAAAACATTGGCTCTGAAGTATCGTGCTCTCGGATAACTTTCACAGCCTCCTCTGTAAACAAATCTGTGGCATATTTTCCCATACTTGAAGTGTCGTCTTCTAAATTTCTTCTCATATCATGGCCTCTACTGTAATTCCTGTCCTAAAGAAATCAAGATTGTTAAGTACGTTAAAAGTAATATAGTTAATAACATACTTGTAGTGCAAAATTTTTCTTTAGCAAATATTGTTTCATTCATTTATTCAAAATCAAGCATGCTTTTGCGAGAGACATCAATATATTTTTTTTCAGAATAGAGCGTTTTAACATTGCACTGAGAAAAGAGTTTACGGAATTTAGTTATTAGTTAATAAATGCATAGTTGATAATGGCGAAATACGAAAGTGGATCATTAAGTACCCATTTTAGGAATAAAGAAGCAGTTTTTCACAACATTTTTTTTTTAATTCCTCAACTTAATCTCCTTTTAGGACGACACACGTTTCCCTACGTCCCTTCCATTTCTTTAAACCCTCCATAAATACGATTTGTCCAACTCTTCAAAATATGCTTTTGTCTGGACTATGACTTCCTCGTTTGCCACGTTTTCATGTTAGGGAACAGAAAGAAGTCGCAGGCAGCCACATCGGACGAGTACGACAGCAATTCATGCAATTTGGCCGTGACGATTTCAGATGTGTGAGCTGGCGCGTTACCCTGGTGGAACAGCACTGTTTGCTTTGCCAAATAAGGTCCTGTGTTTTTCTATTTCTCAATGCATCGGTGCAATAATTCACTGTAGTACCGTGGTGTATAGTGATGGATTCAGATTTCGTCAACGATGACGACTCGACATTACAACTCCTGCAGATTTCGCTTAAGAAGATCCACACTCTGCTTCGAAATTGACATTCGCATTCGCTTCTTGTCTACGTGGCACCCGTCGGGCCGACAGATTTCTCATTCTTAATTTATCATGTAAAATGTTTATTACGGTTCCGTAAGACATGCTTACAGCCTATGCTAGTTTGCGCACTTTCGTTCGGCGACCAGCAAGAATCATGTTGAGGACCGGGGTAAACAATTAGCTCAGTAACCATGTCAATCGGGCGGCCTGGGCGCTCTTCATCAAAAAATTCGTAGAACCAATATCTCGCTGTTTTTATAGATCGTGAAGGGTCTCCATAGACAGCGTCCAACTTTGCTTTTATTTCTTCGAACGTTTTCTCATCGAAAAATAAAAAGTGAATTACGGATTGATATTGCTCTTTTTCCATTATATTCGAAAAACAAAAAGCACGTTTAATACAAATGGCTGGCAAATCAAAACTAAAAAATAAATCAGTTTGAAATTTTGTATGGTGTCGTTTAAAAGATGGCAGTACACGATGATAATACCAACTTCCCTCAGGAAAGCCAACTGCCTTCAAACACGGGTATTTATAGACCCACCCTCGTAAATATGTATTAGGTTTTTATTACCAAGCCCTATGGATCTCAATTATAAGCTTTACTAATTTTCATGAAGTTGAATTATAAATATTCCAAGAAAACCGTCACGTAAATATATCTATTTCCAATAGCTAAACCCTTTTTTAGTTTAGCACAAGTTGAGTAATTTAACGATGGAAATTCAATTCCACTATATATAACTGACTCAATGGTAGTGCGAATCAATTCAACGAGCACTAATTTAGTAGGTAGTACAAATTGCAATTTCATTGATTTTGAAAATAGAATTTGCACTACCACTTATCAGTATATAATCTTTTGTTTTCAGTTGTTAATGCAATACATCTTTTGAAACTAGAAATAATTAGATTCGATATGGTTCGTGTATTTGTTAGTTTGGATAGATTTTTACGAGTATGCGCTCATTAAAAAGGCATCAAACATTTCTAGAAATATTTATCTGATTTTTTGAAATAGATCAGTTTTTTGTGCAAAGTAATTTCCAATAAAATGCTCGTAAAATGAAAAACAAGAACAAAAAAAAAAAAAAAAATTATAAATAGAAATTCAGACTTACCGACATAAAAAGACTATGATCATAATAATCAATATAACCAGCGATGTACCCAAAAGCACTATCAAAGCCTCTATTAGTAGGGAAAAAACTTTTTCTAGCCAATCCCAAATGCCACTTGCCAACAAGTCGAGTGCGATAGCCAGCATTCTTAAAAATTTCAGCCATAGTTGTTTCGGTAACTGGCAGTCCCCATGGCTCATCCGAAACAATTACCCAATGTTGTAGTCCTATAGGAAAGAAAGTCATCAATTTGTTTTATTTTAAAGTAGCCTTATGTTGCAAAGCAAAGCAAAGCTAGCTAGCGTTTTAAGCTTTAAAGGAAGATTACTTACCTATATTAATCGGATGTTTCCCAGTAAGGAAAGCGCCTCTGGATGGTGTGCACATAGACGGGACATAGTAGTTGTTGAGGATCACACCATGATAGCCAAGTGCATCAATATTTGGGGTAAGAAATTGGTTCGATCCCTTAAAACTGACATCATTGAAGCCCTGTAAAAAAACACTATAAAATTACTCCCCTATGGTAAGAAATTATTCAAGTACCATGTCATCTGCCACAACTGCAATTATATGTGGTGGTGTAGCACATGCAAATCCCTTGACAAAAATTAGTACCAAATTCAATTGTAATAAATTGACTTCCCATTTTGAGATCATTTTGATGGTGATTTAATTTATCTGAAGGTGCTAGAAAAAATTATATTTAAAATCGATAAACTAAATAGAACGGCACGAAAGTGATGAGTTTTAAAATTTATTACTATCAAACATACATATCTTCTAAAAGTTTTTAGCATTCAGTCATAGAAATATAATGCAAATAATTTCACAAAAGTTTTATTCAGTAAGTACAACCGGGTTCCGAGGTAAAAAGCTTTCTGAACTGAACTAAATAGAAAAATTAAAATTTGCTTGATGTGTTTGTACTTCATGCTCAAATAGATTAATTAAAAGCAAACAATTCTTTGAGAAAAGGCTAAAAGAATTATAAATTTTATAAAAATTACGTAGATAGTGAATTAAGTTAATAAGGAATGTTGATAAACAAGAAATGATGTAATAGGCCTTGAAATTCAAATTAAAATAATTAGGAAGAGATTAATGTACAATCAAATTTTTTAATCACACTGATTAGCATGCAATCAACTTATGTAAAAATATAATACGTTGATATTTTAAAAGTACCACAATAATAATACTTTTTAATAATCATTTTCTCTCGATAATTACACCGAATCTCTTTTTTACTTTAAAATTAGCAATCAAAGTATGAGCTTTAAATGTTTTAATTTAACGGAAGTTATTACCTTGTAAATAGGTGTAGATATTATTAGAAATTTAGCTTAGTTATTGTTAACATACACATCATACAAAAAAAATATCAATAACTCAATAATTCGATCAATCATCTTCTTATATTAAAATAGTAGGCTTAAAATTTGAAAACCTTGAAATATTCGCATAGATCGAGCTTCAAAATAAATAGTAGACTTTTTTCAATGTACACAGTGAAATGCTTTCAGCTAGAATCTTGTAATTTTCTAGAATTATTCCTAATTTATTTATTCATTTAGCCAACAGATATCTGCCCTGACTGTATAGTATAAAGTTAAACTATAAATAATTCTAGGGTTTAATATTCTAGTCTATGTTTTAATTAGTTCTTGGTTAAACTAAAATGCATTCTATAAAAATATTTTTTATAGGAGTCCCTGAAGGATTCTATCGGGCCAAACATTGCATACCACATTCGATAACTCTCTATTTGTACGAAACCAATTTTCTAAAAATCCTTGTTGCTACGTTAACATTTAGCATAGACAAAAAATGAAAACTTAGATATCTCACGACAAAATTCTAATTACTGTTAATCTATTAATACAGATCTACTTTCATAACATGCCAAATAAGATGCGGATCACACAATACTTCCATATTTAAAGATTGGTCTAACAAGTCCATTGAATAAAGACTTGAGCAAATTAGGATCCCTTCTTTCCCTTGACCATAGTGTAATGAAACCTTTTTATTAAGATTGTGGTCAATATGCTGTTTAACCCATTAATGCGCAAAACGAGGATTTTGTGCACGCAAGTTCAATTGTACGATTCGAATAGCAAATTCGGGTGAGTTTCTTCCAGAATCTGGCATTTGTTTTGCATAAAAGCTTCAAAAACCCTATTATTTTTTGGGTTTTTTCCAAAAAAGTGCTGATTTTTTTTGGGTCATATTTCTTGTCAAAGTCGATTATCTTGTCGTTGCTGCTATTGGATGATCATACAACCACCAGAAATGGCGGTCCGAATACTTCCTCAAGCCATATGGTTTTGAAAGTTTTTTTCTTCTTTGGTTTTTGCAAAATGGCCATTTTGTACAGTAATGTAATAAAAAAGTTCGCGATTATTTTACATGAAAAGGATCAACTTTACAAACAAAAATATAGAACAGAAAATGCTTCAAATTAGCCAAAGAATAAATGTAAATTTTTTCAGATTTTTTTGGACTACTTTCGATTTTTTGGATAAGCCAAATTTTTGAAAAATCCATAAATGTCCCTAAAAATTCTGAAAAATTCACACGTATTCTTTGGCTAATTATAAGCGCTTTTTGTCATATAAAACTAATTCGTATAATTGATCCTTTTTGAGTAAAAATATCACCAAGTTTTTTTATGATGAAATTTAGTGATATTTTTACTCAAAAAAGATCAATTATACGAATAAATTTTATATAACAAAAAGTGCTTATAATTAGCCGAAGAACACGTGTGAATTTTTCCAGGATTTTTCGGGACATTTTTGGATTTTTCAAAAATTGGGCAAATCCAAAAAAACAATAAATTGTCCAAAAAATTGCATGTATTCTTTGGATAATTTGAAGCATTTTCTGTTCTTTACATTTTTTTTTGTGAAGCTGATCCTTTTCGTATAAAAGAATCGCGAACTTTTTTATTACATTGCTAAATCAGCACTTTTTTAAAAAATCCAAAAAATAATAGGGTTTTTAAAGCTTTTATGCAAAACAAATGCCACATTCTGAAACTCCATATACTTATACGAATTTGGAAGAAAATCGCCCCAATTTGCTATTCGAATCGTACAATTGAACTTGCGTGCACAAAATCCTCGTTTTGCGCATTAATGGGTTAAAGCCCAGTTTTCGGTGAAGACAGAGTCCAAATCCAATGTGATCCACATTTGTTAAGGGAGATTCATCCGATGAATAATGAAAATCTATAAGTATGATTTTTCGTCAAAAAGACATCGTTAAATATTTCAACAAGATCATTCAACCTTAACTAAAATCGGAGTGCAAAAAATCATACTTTTCATTTAACTTTTGTCTATTCCGTAAGATAGTTCATACATAAATTCGAACTTTATTGGTTGTAAGAATAGACATTCAACTTTTACAATGCACAGAAATTTTGTAATATACCTATATACTATGAAAAGAAAAATGTACTATCAGAGAATCACTTTATATCCACCAAAATGTTGTAAGTTCAAATTTCTGAATACATAATTTGAACAGGTGCAACATTATGCGTTCATGTTTAAATAAACATTTGATCACTAACTGTCTTCACTTGATTTGTTACCCGTACAATTTATTTATCCTTGTTCGCTACAGCCACAAATATTTGGTGTTAATAACACTACGCAGCCGATTCGATGAGTCAATTAATCAAGAAAACAAAACAAAAAAAATTTCAGTCTCGTGTAATATCGCGCTAGCCATTTAAGCACCTCAAGCGCACAATTAATGAAACCTCAGAACTCATTGAAAAACATTCAACGTTAATGTTCACGCCAGCAAAATCATGGTCAGTCGGAAGCTTCTGATAACCTCGGCATCTCTGTCGCAAAACGTTGTGCTATTACTTCGACAAATTGCACAACAATTAGAATAATCTGATGATAACAATTCCCGCTTATAAAATATATCAACAAATGCGTTTAAATCTTAGATTCCGGATTATTGATAAAAAATAAATCACAACTTGATTTCTAAGCACCCAATCACTGCTGGGAGCTACTTTGTTAGATAAAAAGCAGACCGCGGTTCTGCTGTTTCGATACCTTTTGTTAACTGAACACCTTAACGAGCTCGTAACCTCTTTTTATTGATTTTTGGGCTGTTTGTTAACTTAATACATCCTGCACACGTCAGAACGATTATAATAATTTAATGTGTTCACTTAACTAAACAATTCTTTGGAGCACCATAAAACGGCTTATAATTTTAATTTCAGATACTGTAGAACAATACAATAAATCCCAATCACACAAAATAGTCCACGGTTTTAATATTTAAGTATCATAAAAATGTTTAATTACTTTAAGGTAGCAAACATATGTTTTATACCATTTGAACGTAACTACGGCAAGGTTCCTCTCGGTCGGTTAAACTACCTGCCCGAACTAAAAATTTTATACAAATGTTGTTCCGAGAGATTATTTGAATCCAAATTAATTTGTACGAATAAAAGAAAAGAATTTAAAAAGTATCACATACTTGTTCTTGTGGTTTTTTGCACCTTTCGAGAAGATTTTTTTTATTGCAGATTTTGCGGTTTTGCTTTCGTATCGGGTCATGATTTTGGATATTAAAGCTACTTCACAAAAGTCTTTGAACTCTTATCCACTTTATTTGCCTTCCAGTTTGAGATAAACTGTTCTTTCATTTTAATTTTTTTTTTTTTTGTAAGTAATTCCAAACTGTTCCACATTTCTTTCGATTACATAATTTTTTATTTAGAAATATGAATGTTTTCCCATAATCTGATATTATTTTGTATAAGACATCAAGAAGCATAAAACGATTACTATTGAAATTAATACTCAGATTGCGTAATTAAAAGCGCAATTTAATTTTTGTAGCTGATGCGATATTCTTTAATTTAAATGCAAATCTTTTAAAAATTTAAAAAAGTGAAATTCAAAGTTCTTGCACACTCTGTTGACTATCGGAATGAATATGACGCTCAGAGATCTTTTGATCTTGAGTGGTTTCTTACTCTCATTCATTAGATAAGATTATAAATTGACATACTTTGCTTAGCTTAGGGTAGACATACCCTAGATAAAAGGATTATTTTTCACATCACATGTTTTAAAATTTGTTGTAGTCATAAAATGATACGTAAGTACGTATAAATTGTAAAATAAGAATGTACATTCGCAGCATTACTTCTCAAGCACCCGGTGTAACTTGTTTTAGTTTGTATTCCTAAATTCAATCACTTTTTCTGAACTGCTCGTGTTTTGGACGTTGGATATATTTATTTAGTCGTGATGAATGTTGCTAGCTAGCAGTGACGTGGGGTGAAATTTTTGAGAAGGTAAGCCGGTGCAAAAATCAGAAACTTAATAGCGAAAAAAAACTTACCAAATGAAGTCAGATATTACAAAATGTGTTCAACAGTGACTGCGTGTATTCTTGTCAAATTTAGTCGGCCACTTCTATCATACTTAAAGTCATTGGAAGTTAAGTGCTATATGAATATTATGAATAAATATGCACATACAATGAACTTCAAGAATAATATAAGTGGCTTTGAAAAAAACCGTTATAGTCGCGTGTATCGTGCAATCAAACTAAAGCAGTTAACAAAAACTGTGAAAAGTTGATATGAAATATAATTAATCTTACTTATACTCCAAAACTAATCTACGATTTTTTTTTATAAATTCGACCAAAACATCATTGTAAAAATTCGACTGATTTCTAATTTGTAAAAGAAGGTGTTTTTCTATCGATAAGAGTGCTAAATTTGAGAGCCTTTCTTCGGTTTGAGAATTTTTTAAATAAGTATGTATTCTCTTAAGGGCTGAAAAAGATCTTTCCGCGGAAGCAACTGTAATGGGAAGAGTTAAAAATATACAACACAAGTTTAAAATTTGAGGAAAAGTATCTTTTAAAATGCCACATTTAATATGCGAGTAAAGCGCGAGAATATCAAATTGCCGTAATGAAGAAGTGGTATATAAAACGTTCAATTCATTTTTTAAAGCAGAAAACTGGAAAATTCCCGGGAAAACTGTAATTAAAGATGATATCTTTTCGTTAGGACTTGATTGAGCAAAATAATCATATTTTGATTTATTAAGTAAATCTAAAAATTTTAGTTGACTAAAGGAACTATACCGAGTTTTAATCTGAGAAATGACATTGTCTTTTATTTCTACAAAAATTCTTCGATAATTAGTTTTTAAATCGATGTCAGAATTTAGCACTCGACGTTTTCTTGGAGGTTCTGTGCAATCCTTCACACTATCAAAAATCGAATCAAATTTATTTAAAAAGTCAGAACTCATCCAAGACTCGAAATTCTCTATTTCTAGCCTAGCAATTTCAATATCCATCTGTTTATTTTGTAATAAATTAAAAAGTACATCCGTTTTTGCAAAAATTTCCGAGGTGGTGTGTAAAAAAAAGCAGAACTCTTTATCTTCCAATTTACTAAGTAACGCCATTTCCAACAAAAATGAAAGACTGAGAACAAGATATAAATAAAAAGCTACTAAAATGTCCTATAACAGACCACCTAGACCTTACAAAATTCTCACCAGCTTTTCACAATTAAATTCTATATATTAAAGTAAAAAATCCTTCAACTGACAAATTGAAACAAATAAATAATCGTCATCCGAATAGCCGAACCTAACGAAAAAACCCGAGAAGCCGGATTCTATCGAGTTATCGAGAGGTAATAAAGTAGCACCACACCACACTCATAAGTCACAATCCGTTGAGCACCAAGGCAAAAAGAGACACAAGTTAACAATTCTTTTATTAAAATATAATAAACAAAACCACAACACCCCTCCCTTCCGAGAAGACGACTTCTGCCGTGTTCTTGTGAAATAAGGGAGCATTCACTCCTACAATTCACAGCCCCTTCAGTATCAAAGAAATTTACAGTCAGCTGAATATTGTTTATGAAAAAAAAATTAATAACCAAACCCACCCCAACCAACCCCACTCACCCGAGAAGCCGCTTTCTACCTTGCTAATCTTTCGTGCATCGCTAAGATCTTCGAAGCCATGGTTTGCAATGTGTTGTCATTCCATTGCAAACCTTTTTTGCAATCATTTCAGCACGGCTTCATGAAGGGTAAATCCACGACCACTAATTTGTTAGAGTTTACTAACTTTTGCACTTCCTCTATTGAAGCTGGAATGCAAGTCGATTGTGTTTTTACCGATTTTAGCAAGGCCTTTGACAGGATTAATCACAAGATTCTCATCCACAAGCTTTCTCTTCTCGGTTTCCCATCTATTTTCATTGACTGGATTTATTCGTATTTGTCTAACCGTACACAGCGTGTAAAATTTCGTGATGCTCTGTCTCACGAAATAAACAACACTTCTGGCGTTCCCCAGGGAAGCCATCTGGGACCACTGCTTTTCCTTATTTACATCAATGATGTATCTCTGATTTTAAAAAATTCTAAAATCCTCTGCTATGCTGACGATGCCAAAATTTTTCGCAGAGTGTCTAATGTAAGGGATAGTGAAATTTTAAATTCTGACTTAGACATCTTTTTCAAATGGTGTTCTATCAATTACCTCCCCCTTAATATCACTAAATGTACGTCCATGTCTTTTACCCGTAAAAAGATCCCCCTTCACTTTACTTACTCCATAAATGGATGCTCCCTCACCCGAGTTGATACAATCAGGGATTTGGGTGTCCTTCTCAACTCTCGCATGTCCTTCGAAGGCCATATCAATGCCATTGCTGCCAAAGCTAATGCTACTTTGGGCTTCATTAAAAGATGGTCCAAAGAATTTGACGATCCGTATATTACGAGACTACTTTATTGCACTTTTGTTCGGCCCATTCTAGAGTATGCTAGCCCCGTTTGGTCACCTTTCTACGCGGTGCACATCAATCGCGTTGAAGCCGTTCAGCGAAGATTCATACGCTTTGCTTTACGTGGGCTTCCCTGGGCCAACCCTCATTCTCTCCCACCTTACGCCGATAGGCTAAATCTCCTTTCTCTGCCTTCCCTTGAGAAGAGAAGGGATATTTCCAGGACTGTTTTTGCTTTTGAGTGCATGCAAGGGTCAATCAACTCTCCAGAATTGGTTGATTCCTTTAAAATAAATGTACCCTCTCGCTCCTTGAGGAATTACAACTTTTTCTACGTTCCGCCTCACCACACAAATTATGGTTTAAATGTGCCTCGACTTTTCAATCGTAACTTCGATAAAATTGACTTCAACCTAACGAAGCGCCACATTAAAGGTCAGCTTTCTTAGGGTTACTTTTGTTTTTTATTTTTTTTTTATTTTTATCTTTATTTTTATTTTTATTTTTATTTTTATTTTTGTTTTTATTTTATATTTTTATATTTATTTTTATTATAAATTTTCGTTCATATAAAAATATTTTTGTAGTAATCAGTTGTTGATGAAGCTTTGATGAATAAAGTACCGTGTTATAGGGATAATAAGAGAGCACCACTACACTCACACCCGTTCATAGAGAAGACACGAATCAGCTGACATTCTAAGAAATAAACAACCACCCGCCGAAGTGACCCGAGTTTCAACTTATGCAAAATGAAAACAACCGAGAAGCCGGTTTCTATCGTGTTATTTGCTTATAGGATTTGCTTTTAGTGAGCAAAGGATATAACACACGATTTCTTTGTTACTCATGGAGAAAAGTGTGGGCTTGAGTAAGCCGTAAAATGACCGGCTTACAGAAGCAGCGAGCGAGCACTTCATACCCGATGCAACCCCTTGATAGAACCTGCTACGGTGCGAGGGAAGGTTCCATCGTAGTGCAACAACAGATTATGGTTGTTTTTGGTTGTAACACTTGTTTTGCCATGTTTTCGTTACGAGATGAATTTTGGGAGCGCTTTCCAGGAATTTTACAGGCATAGAACAAGTTTTAAATTTACGGGAATAGGATGATTTCCCAAAAGGGAAGCCGGTAGGAATCGTGTTATATGGACCCCACGCCACTGCTAGCTAGCCGTGATTGCCCTGTAAAATTCAAAGTAATTTTAGCACAGTAGATTCTTCAAGTTTTTATCTTTTAAAATTTAATTCAGCCCTATTTCAAGATCTATCGTATTTATTAAATTATTCAATTGCTATAGGTATTAAACCTTACGGACTAGCAAAAACAATAAATTTGTAACTACTTACATACATTCCGGTTTCAAAATGAACTATTTTTAAATTGTTTTCTGGGTAAAGGGAAATCTACTGAATTATGCAACCGGCGACGGCGAACATATAGTTCTTTCTGGAGAGTAATGATAACAGCTCTTGTGATTTATGTGATATAACAAAATATCCTTAGCAAAAACAGCGCAACAACCCACTTTTGCTACACCTCTTATGTCTCCTTACACTGCCAGACTAGAGTCAAGTTTAACACGGTCTTCTTTCCCCGCTAATTATTCCAAGCCCGTTCCCTTGGCTGTGGTTGCGCTAGATACTAGATATCCCTGTCGTAGGAATTTCGTCAATCCATTCATGGGCGTCGCTAATCAGATGTAAAGGCATTTGACAATTTTTTTTCTTTAATAAGGTGGTGCGAACTTTCAAAAAGCACCAGCTCAGTAGTCAGTGAGCTGGTAGTGTGGGATTCTTACCCACTTAAACCACCACCTGTACATTATATCCTTCTTTAACGAGGGGATATACCTCCAAAGTATATTAATCCTGTTTCCGGCTTAACCAACTCCTGTCCTGCTAATGGTAGTGTTTTTATTAAATAGTTTTGTAGCCATTACTCCTTCCTAAAGGAATCTTATTTGCAATATAGCTAGATCCTTCTTTGCTATCAATTTTAGGCCTATTGCTTCTTTGGCAGACTTTTTACAAATGATCCAATTTGCTGTAAAGCTCATTACTTTTATGCTGTTTGCATGGGTACTTACCTGACTTTCGCGATGAGCTCCTCTTTCGCGTACTTTTTTACTTTATTCTGATGGAATGGATCCATAGAGTGCCCATCTGTAACTACTTGCGCATCCGTGATTACAGCCTTGTCATCCTACGATGTTATCAAATCAGGCTTCAAGACGCCATGGACTTCTTCTCCTCCATAATACTGAATCCTTTTTGAACCATTGCCCGCTCGAGGTAGTTGACAATGGCGTCTCTTGCCCCATGCGTCTCGGGCACTGCAAGATATGATTAAGAATTTCGTGTACCGAGCATCCGACACGACATCACCTATCACCGCTGTTTCCGCAACTTAGTGTTCAGATTCTAGTGGGCCATGCATTGAATATTATTATTACAGCGCTGATATAGTCCCTTCCGCTCAGCAACCTCGTGGGCTCATTGACCCACCTATAGGGCTTCGGGACCTTCGATGAATTCTGTAGCCCTTTGCCAACATATACACTCGTTAGCTTTTCGGTACACATCTTAGATATTTCCGCAGACTTAGCTATTGTAGTAACGCTATCAATTCAAAGTCTTCTTTTACATTTTATTATTTCATCTGTTAGGAATGTATCGAACGCCGAGCTGTTGCCAAGATGTTTGAATATTCTTCTTAACTTCATTCGCATGAGCGGCATTCTGAATGCCGATAATTCGACAATCGTAACCACTTCCTTATCACATTATCATTACTATCTAGTATCACAAATGTATTGTGTTGTGGTGTAGACGCCAGGCTGGAACCGCCCACGGCGTTTGTACAGTACTCTTGAACTAATGCCTTATAATCTGTTCATCTCCTAACACCCTTAATGGCTTCCTGACTACGCTGAGGCAACACATCGACCAATGTCATGGTATTAAATTTGCAGCCGTTGGCCAGAAGCTCACTTTCAACGCAAGGCGACGTAGCTCCTCAGAGGACCACCGTTCCTACACACTGGTGCGTCTGTTAAATTCGTCTATTTGGCCTTTGTGAACGCTGCGTTTGTGCACACCAAGTCCTCTCTTAGTCGAGAAGAATCGATTGCAGAATTTATCCAGGTCTTCAACTACATTGTTGTTGTTAATTGGTGCGAACGGACCTGCTAATCTGACCGAATTTGTTATTCGAAGCCCGTTATTAGAATTGCAACCAATTAGTTAAGATGAGCGACTTGGCAGTCCCCAAGAATGTAAAGCCTCCTTCTGTTGGCCGTTACCATCGAGAAAAACGAGAAGGTGAAAGACAGGCACATCCATGAACCTCGAGAGGAACCGCCACAGCTTCCAAACTCTAGGGCCCAAATAAGTATTTTGATAATGAATCAAACATCATCGCTTCGGGTTCAGTAAGGACTCGGATATGGTAGCCTGTGTATCCTTCCCGCAGGAAGTACGGGAACTACTACTATGGGAAGAGGAGAATTTTTTTTTTTTTTTTAATACGCTTGTGCCATACCGGTGAACTAGATCACCAGTTGTTGGTATGGCGACAGATTTTTGCGAAAGATGCATTATAGACGACGGAGGTCGCCGCATTGAAAATCCTTAACAAAGGGATTGAGCTGATGGCAACTCTAGTGCCAACAAGAGCTTTCTCTTGTTTTTGTATTATATTGAGTGCCACCAACTGTGTTATGGCGGACTTTTATCGCCTCGATGACTCCTTGGGTCTTATAATACTTCTTCTGTCGGTCACGATTTGGGCATCGACGATTACTTTTACAACAGATCGGGCTTTCGCATGCTTTTGGGCGTCCGCAGATGGGGTTCTTGGGTTGTATCGAACCCCTTCTTTTTCAGACCCGGTTCTAAATAGTTTACTACACCATTATTCCTATCGATTCTAGCAGAGTGCGTCCGTGGGCATTACTGGGCAATGTTTCATGGACCCCACAACCAGCCCGGCACACCCTGTTCTTTTCGGGCCTTCCTCTGCCCATTCTAGAACCGGTAGGCAAAGCGTTTATTTGGATCCTGATGCAGTTCACGAAATCCTTTCCTGACAGGAGCTTCGTTGGTTCGCGAATCCAACGATGCACCTGATTATGCCTATGTGTTTCTTTGAGCCCTACGCCATCAACTGCGGCATGTAGTTTTATATTCCAATACGCAGCTTGTCTTGTCGCGATTCCAGGACCTTTTCCTGTACTCGTAGCCGCTTGTTTCCCTTGTCAAGCGATGAAGGTATTAGCAATCGCCACGCGATCAGTGGGTCCGTTTTATTCTAACTGTCAATCATGACACTCCCCAAGGAGAGCTTATGGTAAAGTCGCAGTATCAGGACGGTCCTGAGCACGTGAAGCCTCAAAGTCAACCGGCACCCTGTAACTCTCTAGTGTCGCAAAGATGGCGTTATGGGACACAAAGTCAAATGTCTTGCAGGAAGCATACCTGTGATGATGGTCTCGCAGAAACAGGTCGACCAGCGTAGCGTTATCAGCGCATCCGTCAGTCGGCAGGAAAGCTTGCTGACGTGGATCCAGGGAGACAGCATTCATGAGCCTGTTGGCAAGGATAGTGTGGATTTGCCGCACTATCACTGACGGAATCGTTATGGGTCTAAGGTCTGCAGGACATGTGGAGTGGAGGTGTCCTTCTTCGGAATAAATATCGTCTTGACCATGGACAGGTGCTACGGTGTTCTGCCGCACCAAAGGACTATAAGTTGCCTAGAGGATATCCCGTTTGGTCCTGGTGATGTGGTGAAAAGCCGGTGAAGCTTAATCTTCTCTGGAGTTCTGGGCGTCCAAACGTGGTCCAATGGCTATTGCAGTTCTTCATGCGGTGGTGGGGTGGAATTCTTAATGTATTGGACCCGTCAAGAATTGTCTTTGTATACCGACCCTGATGTTTAGCCCAATTCTTCTGCGTCTGCATACTCCTGACGTCGAAGTTGCCTATTGTTTTTGGGACGCTGGGGTTATGTATGCCGCCTCGATTTTGGGAGCTGTCTCCCAGGAAGGACATCCAGTAAATAGGATGTCAACCCGGAAAGGGTTACTGCTTTCCCTGATGCGCTAGCTTCTGAAACGATACACTGAAGGGTGCTAAAGTCGTAACCTTCCTGAGACTCAGGTGTTGGCAGGCACATCACGTAATCCAGGAAGCGGTCGTCGGAGTCAGAGGCAAGAGGAGGGGACGATGCCGAGGTCTCAGAGATATTATGGGGAGGCAGAGGCTCTGGAATTTCTGGTTCTTCAGACTTGGGAGCTACGGATGGCAAGTTATGGGGCGGTATTTTTTTTTTTTTTCAAGATACCAGGCTACGAAGATTTTTACCAGCTCCATGTTCATGAGGCGGGTGGACCTGTGAGCTGTGATCTCTGCCTCCTTTCTGTCCATAAGCAACGTCTGATATTCAGAGCACTGGGCAAAAATCACATTGTATCAACACCGGTTAGGATCACCACAATGCTTTGTTTTAATTAGACAATGGGATTCCCAATTCTGTGCCAGTTCTGAATTGATTGTTAATTGATAGCCGTAAATAAATTTATAAAAAATATTATAAATCATATATATAGTGTTTTAAGGGGAACTAAAAGTAGAGATTTTAAACAAAATTAAAAAAGTAACAATATCTCGAAAACTAAGAAACTTTTACTAAGGTCATGTTTATTTTATCTGACAGATCTAAGGCTAACCTATCTTCCATGTCACTCTGATCTGGTATTTTTGGGACACCCTGTATAATACTAAGGTCAGGCCCATGAAAAAATATTAATGCTAAATTAATTATTCACATGAAGCAATAACTTTAAAAGAACATCTAATAATTAAAAAAGAGAACTGTGTTACGCCGTCGGGGTAGAAGTCTTTGCGCGTAAAGTATCTCACATTCACATGTAGCCCAAGTTATAACTTCTTGGCCTATATTCGAAGACAATAAACAAGCTACGTATAAAAAAAATTAACGACGAAAAATCAATAATTCAGAATAAGTTTTTATAAGTAGAGGTATTTAAAAGACGACTGTACAAAATTAAAAAAAAAGACCTTTCTTACTATTCAGTTTCATTTTATATCTAAAAAAAGATAATGCTTATTTTTTTATTTACCAACACTCTCTATAAAAAATTTATTGCTCAGCATAAATAAAACTAATAAAAATAGCCCAAAAAATGATACTTTCATGCTATAAAAATTACTACATGATATTTTTCGACAATTTTTATTGATTAAAAATGTTAAAAAACGCTGTTTTTTTTTATATAAACTTAAATTCAATGTTGAATAGACGAAAAAACTTCAGTACTGTTTGCACATTGTTTATAAATTATAGTTTCACCTGAAAGGAATGTTGATGGTTAAAAATATATAAATATTAAAACTCGAATGTATGTAGTACTTCTTTATCAACAACCTTGTGTATTTATTTATTAAAAATAATTATTAAAAAGAACAAGTTTTGATAAAATAAGGGCTGCATGAATAGATAGATACCAATATGGTCTCCATATACAGCTATAGTAAGCATAATTATATTTAGGGCCGGATAAACTAATAGCGTACCATACAGGGTGTTCAGAGGTGGGAGGTCAATACTGAAGGAGGTGAAAGGTCAGAACGAGACAAGCAAAAAATCGTATGGGTGGGGGGGGGGGGGGCATCTCGCACCGTTTGGCAGTTACAGGGTGATTCGTAAATCAGGATTTTGCCTTATATGGGAACCGCTCTTGTATTTTTATCTTTTTTTCTACGCATCGCAGCGGCCCCAAACTGATTTCAAAAAATCACTATTTGGAAGCCCTTTCCAAAAAAGTTTACACCACCCCCCTATCCCCAACCCCTTGGCCACTATCCCCCCTGGAAGTTGAAAAAATTAACTTTTATTTCACGATTTTTCACCTTTCGCCCCACTTTTCTCTGAAATTCATGTTATTAACATAGCTACTTTTTATTTTTTTTAAGTTGCCTATCTAATTACCTTTCCAAAAAGGTGCAACATGCCCAGGTAGGAAAAGGATACGAAAATTTATTTACAAAAATCCCTTTACAGAATATCATGATAATTCGAATTTTTAGGAAATTATACTTAAGTTTACTAAAAAATACATTTTGTTCGCTTAAAAACTAATTACAATTAAAACGTTTGTCCTTTAAAAGCTGTTCAAAATGTTCTCCGCTAGTTTCGATGCATGCAAGTAGCCTTCGTCTTATTTCACGTTTGAGGTCTATGGAGCCAGTCTCTCCCGTATTTTCGTGGCTGCAGTCACAATCCTGGTAACTAATTCTTCTCTGGTGTTGATTGGTCTTGAGTAAACTTCATCTTTCATCATTCCCTATAAGAAAAAGTCCAGTGGAGTAAGGTCCGGTGACCTAGCAGGCCAAGGAATCGGTCCACCTCGTCCAATCCAGCGCTCTGGGTAATGCTCATTCAACCTTGCCCTAACAATGTTCCCAGTATGCGCAAGTGCTCCGTCGAGCTGTAAATAAATTGCGCTTCTGGTGGCCAGGGGGATGTCCTCCAACAGATCCGGAAGGGTATTCTCCAAAAAGTCCGAGTATAGCTGACTATTCAGCATTTGGGGCAAGATGAAGGGTCCTATCAACTGGTTGCCGATGATGCCAGCCCAGACATTGACACTAAATCTTTGCTGGAAGGACCGACACCTGGTCCTATGTGGGTTCACATCTGACCAGGTGTGGAGGTTGTGGAAGTTTGTGATGCCATCCCGGGTGAATTGCGATTCATCCGTCCACAGAATTCGGTCTAGAAACCTTCTGTTTTCGATGTCAGACTCGAACAGCCAAGTGCAAATTACAATCGTCCTTCGGAATATCCTTCCTGTAGTGCTTGGACCGGGATATGGTGGTATGGATGTAGTCCCTCTCGGTTCACAACGGTCCAAACTTTCCCTGAAGACAAAGCTAACCGTCGTGCGACCTGCCTGATGCTTATTACAGGGCTGTTCCTGACGATGTTGAGGATTTGTTGGTCGGGGTCCGCTGAATCGGCCGATTTTCCTGCTCGCGTTTCTGCTCTGGGGGCGGTTACACTTCCGGTTTCTTTTAACCTTCTGAAAGTCCTTGAAAATACCCTTCTTTTGGGTACCCGGCGATTCGGGAATCTCCTTTGGTATTCTCGTACGGCCTCACTATCATTTCCTTCTACTAAACCGTACACGTAAATTATATCGGCAGACTCTTCAACACTGCATTCTGCCATTTTATCTTAATTTTTTCTATTAAACACCCGGTTTTATCGCTTGCGTCTTCAACTGTGGTCAATGTCCTTTCAAACCTACCCATTTTTATACCATAATTCATAGGAGGTATTAGAAACGGAGCGTGAGGATACTTAAGAGTCAATACTGGATATAATAAACTAATAACGCTATTTAACGAGATTACATTTATTATTTTATTACTGTTTTGCTGAAATAATAAAAATGTACTACCTTTGTTTCCTAAACAAACATTTCCGAACTTGCTGTCATAAAAATTGTTTACTTAACGACTTTTTCCATTATGGTGCAATAAAGTAATTAGGTACCTGTGAGGATGTTTTAATTTCAGGACTTTTGCAACCCTTTTCTACCTGGGCATGTTGCACCTTTTTAGAAAGGTAATTAGATAGGCAACTTAAAAAAAATAAAAAGTAGGTATGTTAATAACATGAATTTCGGAGAAAAGTGGGGCGAGAGGTGAAAAATCGTGAAATAAAAGTTAATTTTTTCAACTTCCAGGGGGGATAGTGGCCAAGGGGTTGGGGTTAGGGGGGTGGTGTAAACTTTTTTGGAAAGGGCTTCCAAATAGTGATTTTTTGAAATCAGTTTGGGGCCGCTGCGATGCGTAGAAAAAAAGATAAAAATACAAGAGCGGTTCCCATATAAGGCAAAATCCTGATTTACGAATCACCCTGTAACTGCCAAACGGTGAGAGATGCCCCCCCCCCACCCATACGATTTTTTGCTTGTCTCGGTCTGACCTTTCACCCCCTTCAGTATTGACCTCCCACCTCTGAACACCCTGTTTATGGTTAAAATAAAAATAATAGCATTAGATCCGGTTTAAAAAAAAATGGCTGTACGTAATACCAGGCCCACATTTGAGAAAAAAAGGATATCATAATCAGGTGGTAGGCAATGCACATCCGTATCTGAAATAGGAAGACGTAATACGGAGATACCAGATAAGGCCCAATGAAAAGTACCGTAAAGAGGTCTGCCATAATAATGCCTTATCCGACCCTTATAAATAATATGGCGATCTCTACTTATTGCTACTCAGGTACTTACATATAAAATATTAATTACATTGTCATTATGAATGATTAGCAAGAGAATTTCACAATTGGTTATGTTATCTTTAGAAGAAAAAAATTGTGAATATTTTTAATTCGATATTGCTCGATTCAAATAGCGAACCCACATTTTCAAAACTGAACAAAATTAGTGACTACTATAGCTATAGACTTCTAAATATAATAGAGCCTTTGTTGAAAACAACTTTTGCATGGCAAGTTATTCGAAAGCAACGTTTTTTCATCATGGCTGATAAAACAAATAGTTAATTCAAAAACAAGTTGTAAATAAATTCATTTATTAAGTACAAATATCTCTTAAAAAAAGTAATAAAATCAGAATTATCTCTAAATACAAACATAACATCAGTCTCACAATTAAGCCCTAAACATAGTTTTGTGCTTAAGTCTAACTTATGTAACACAGCTATCAAAAGGTATACGACCTTAGTGGAACGGGCAGGGAGCAAATTATATTGTGGATTGGTATCGCAGCGAGTCCAGCAATCGCGATGCCAAAGGAGTCCGCTTGCGCCACAATGCCCATCGCGAACACCCTTCGAGCTGGTGAGATTTCTTTCGACATTCTGTAGAAGGTGTTCACGTAGGCTGCACCGCCGAGGAGGCCTTCCCAGAGGACGATGACGAACACTATCCAAATATTTGGTGTAATGTAAAATACGGCTTCGATGACGAAATAAACCACGTTTATGCACTGCAAGATGGAAAAAATCCAAATTTTGTTCACAGAGAACAAATTTACGGAGGAGCGAGAAATGAATACGCCAATCTGATAGTCTACATTCAACCATCTGTACTGAGCTTTCTTGTCTAGGAACGTGTTCTCAAAGTAGACTAGCTCAAACTGAAACAAAAATTAGTTTTTAATGTTCCTTTTTTGCACATATATTGTATTGAAGTATATATAAAATCATCAAAAATAAATAAAATTGGAAGCTGTATCATTTTTGATTTCGATTAAGCAGGTTAAGAATCTGGGACCTTATTATGGAAGTCGATTTAACTTGATTCGATTATCGAAAACACATTTTCAAATCTGAAATGCTAAGAAAATTACAGTATAGGATCAGGCATATCCTTAGAATTCTTAGTGGATGCGAATGAACACTGACCCACTGAAAACATTAAATGGTAGTGAATCTTCTTTTTTGACATGTAAATGAAGATTCTTAACGATTTTTAACGAAATCAAAAGCAGGGCAACTTCACTCACTTGATAATTTCATATGGAACAATCCTAAATTATTTTACTCACCAATCCTTGGTTAATGAAATACTCGAACAAATAAACCAGAGTGAGGGGCATCATATACCTCATGAGGTAGAAAATATACTTGAATTTTTCGGCCAAACTCATCAAAGGTTTCTCATCATCGTGAATCTCTTCAAGGTGTGCTGTGCTGGAAGCAGCGCTATCTGATGGCAAGTTTGATGGACGCCTCAGAAGAATCCAGAAGGTGACCGATTCGATAGCTGGAACAATGAGCATAATAAGCATTGTAGTTACTGGGCCTATTTTTAGAGACTTTAGAGCTGCATACGAAAGAGATCCGATTATGCCAGCTCCGCCTGTTCCGGATGACCATGTCGAGATTACATTCCTATAGGAAATAGGGGAAATCTATATAAGAATTGAAATTGTTATAGTCGAATTTTTTCATTTAATACTTGTCGAATTTAGACGAATATGCAAGTAGGGTTGTTTCACCAATTCCTGAGCTAGCGGATGTGAAGATAACTCCCAAAACGGCCATCCAACTTGTTTTGGCAAATGCAACCAATAGAAATCCACCTGAAGCCAAAGATATCGACGACAATACTCGGGTTCTGTAGAAAAATTCGAAGTGAGATTATGATTTTACTAATTCAAAATTGCAATGGAGATATCGCTAGTGTTGATGCAGATTTATTTTTCAAATTGAAAAATATGAGTTGACAAGAACGAAGAAAAGCCAAGAATTGAATATCAGCTATTTCATTTTTTTTTTAATATTTCCAGTATGCTATTAATTTTATTTTTAATTTAGAGAATAAAACTAGATAAAACAAATTTTTGTCATAAAAAACAATGATTTTTCAATCGCCAAATTCTAATTTTGATTATAACGCGGTCTTTGATGACTAGAAATAGTACTGAAACTGAGAAAAAAATGTCCAAAATCAAAGACAGAATAGTCGCAGAGGAATATTTTTTTTGTTTTAACCAGTTAACTGTAGCACCCTCATTTAAAAGTGCGCACAGTTTTGTGTCGTCAGAATCTAGCCATGACGAGTATATTCGTCAATCACAGAATAAGTGGCGCTGGTAAGATAAGGCCATACACAAAAACCTGTCCTCAGATCGTGATAATTCTATGAATTTTTGAATGAATCGGGGGATAGTCAGTATCGTTTGCTTATTTTTGGTAAACAAATTGATTGAATTCTTGGAACACTAAACCGAGGGAGACAATTTCCAAGAAAATTTTGTGCCTCTCAGTTCATGTGCTTTGTATTTGGAATGGTTTTTTGTTGACATTCATGCAATTAGCCCCTTTCTCTGCCCGACAGCTTCCAATTCTTTTATAAAATCTAAATTATTTTCAGACTGACAAGAGTTCTTGTAGTTTCACATTTTTTTGTTAACATCTAAAAAACGTTATCATCGCACATAAATAAATTCATTATGCGAATTGGTAAACTTTTTCAACCAGTGCATACCGGGACGCATGAGATCATGTCAAACTGTTTATATTTTCTACTTGTTTGTTTTATTCCGGAATAGCCTCAAAATATTCTAAACTCTTTAAATTTGAGAATATGTTTTGTTTTTCTCAAAAATTGCAATTTAAATAGCCAATTGTCACTGATTTATACGCATGACGAGTATACTCGTCAATACTCAAAATTTTGCCACTTCTCCATGACGAGTATACTCGTCAATCACAGTTAACTGGTTAAGATATTCTATTTGGGGAAACGATTTGAGATCTGAAATATTTAATTCAAAATAATGAATAATTGCAAATAATTTTATAATTTAAAAAAATATTTCTTTACTGTTAGTAATTTTCCAACCACGCATTTATCTCGAAAAAATGTCAGATTTTGAACCCACAAATCCTCCCCCGAAATATTTTTCTAGCTATGGCCTTGCTAAATTGTAATGTGACTGAACAAAATCTAATAAATGCTATCTAGGGTATTCCTGCTTATGAAAATATAAATAAAATATAACTGATAGCGTAGAGTCGTTTGAAAGTGTTGATTTTGAAAATAAGCAACGATTTTCTGTTGTTTACTTTTATCCAAATAGCAAATTCCAAAATAATCAAAGTAATCCCAGATATGTAACCTAGATTTTGGCCCATCACTAATTTATTTAATCTGATATTGATCCAAGTTGCGAGTAATAACGATTTCAAATTACATGAAAAACAACTAGGTCATAGATTCCAACAAATTTAAGTAGGCTTATTACATTATCAAAATAAAAATCTATTTATATTATTAGTCCTAATATCTTTACGGAAAACATAATTTAGAAGGTCAGTAACGCTCTCGTGCTTTACATTAGATTTATGGAAACTTTTCGTGCTAAAACACGTGTTTTATTTAGGTGATAAAACGAAAAGCTTTTATAAGTCAAAGCGATAATGCTATCGCTTCAATTTTAGCACATTTATTTTCGTTTACTTGAACTGTTCGTATTATTGGCTTTTCGATATAGTGCGATTAGGACTATTAATAATAAAACCAAGAGTGCAAAGTTCTTTTAAAAAAATTGAGTATGATAGTACTAGCATTATAAGCATTATTAATTTATCATTTTAATGAGCTTAAGAGAGTCATGAAGTCCAATGGGCGCTCGTATTACTCAGGAACCATATAAAATTTGCTGAAGGAGGTGTGTTCGCGATGAATATGATATGACTTTATCGTTCGCTCAATTAATTTTCAACTTGAAGTTTCGTAAAAACAATAATACTTACTGCACCCAAAATGGGATAAAAGGCGCCGTCAATTTCACTACTAATGCTGGAACTATATCAGCTAACAAAATCGTACCAGTTGAAGCAATGTTGCAGTGTCTACCAGAGTCCGTTTCAACGCCATCTCCATTGTCAGTCTGAAAAATCGGATAGCAAATAAATAAAAACTGTTTAAACACATTAAAGAAATAGTAAACATGAAAAATTATCACATAAATTTTAAATATTGGATTAGAAACCTCTGCACCACAGAAAATTCTAGAAGTTTTCCAAATATTATGGTATTCTAGTAGCTGTTTCGCAGAGAAATTGCAAATCTAATATAAATAGCTAGACCTTTGTAGTCAATAAATACTACTTACATGGTCAGGATTAAATTGCTCAATAATATCGTGGGCAGCACTCAGCATCACCACGTATCCGTAATTGTTGCAAAGCCCCAAAATCCAGTAGGCCACTAAATCCCTCCAAAGTTGAGGGTCCCTTTTCTTGGGGTTGCTGCTCTCGCCCATGATCGCTTCCCTTTGCTTTGCCGCCTCGCGAGGTGAAACCATTTCGGTATTTGGAGTTTGTTCGCTAACTGGATTCGTATAACCCTGCAAAGTGATCGCAACACGTTTGAGTAGCGTTCTTTTAACAGAAACGGGTGTCAGCTTATCAATTCAATTGAACTATACATCATTTCGAAAATTTGAACCAATTAGCAAACGTATAATACGATCGCTGATAAAGTCGCACGACGTTATAAAAGCTTTTTCTCTGAGGTAAATATTGCCGGTGTCAGAGTAATGGATCTTCAAACAATATAATAAGATCACAAAATAAAATCCTCTAATACAAAACGTTGTAAAAGAGAAAACGTTAAAAATATAAACAATATTGTAAGAAAAAATAAATAAAAGTAAGAAGATTCATATTAAGTTCCACTAAATAATTTAAATACAACTTTCCCACCTATAGATACTTTAGTCAATTTAAATTACCATTACTTAAAGCATTTCCTAAAGAAATAATTGCACAAAATAATTAATGATCACTTTAAGTATAATGTCTCAATTTCTTTCAACATTCATCGTTCATCTTGCTAACTTCAAGGTATTGCCTCTTAATAATGAAACATATTGTACAAATGTAGATTGCACGTATGACGTTCTTCTGAATGCCATACATAAGCAGAATACGAAACTTCGCTACAAACAGATGATCTTATTCAACACACGCCAATGTTCTAATTAACCCATTAATGCGCAAAACGAGGATTTTGTGCACGCAAGTTCAATTGTACGATTCGAATAGAAATTTGAGGCGAATTTCCTCCAAATTCATATATAAGGGGTTTTTGGAGGTGCTCTTTCAGAATCTGGCATTTGTTTTGCATAAAAACTTCAAAAACACTATTATTTTTTGGGTTATTTCAAAAAAGTGCCGATTTTTTTTGGTAATTTTTCGTCTCAAAGTCGATTATCTTGTCGTTGCTGCTATTTAATGATCATATAACCACCAGAAGTCGCGGTCCGAATGTCTACACTTTCTCAAACCATGGTTTTAAATTTTTTTTGTTGCTTTGGTTTTGTAAAATGGGCATTTTGTACAGCAATGTAATAAAAAACTTCGCGATTTTTTTACAAAGGATCAACTTTACAAAAAAAATTTATATGACAAAAAGTGCTTATAATTAGCCAAGGAAAACGTAAATTTTTTCAGAATTTGTTGGACTATTTTTGGTTTTTTGGATTTGGCCAATTTTTGAAAAATCCAAAAATGTCCCAAAAAACTGAAAAAATTTACGCATATTCTTTGGCTAATTATAAGCTCATATAAAATTTATTCGTATAATTGATCCTTTTTGAGTAAAAATATCACCAAATTTTTTTATGATGAAATTTGGTGAAATTTTTACTCAAAAAGGACGAATTTTTTCAGAATTTTTCGGGACATTTTTGGATTTTTCAAAAATGGTCCAGATCCAAAAAACCAAAAATAGCCCAAAAAACTCTGAAAAAATTTACATGTTTTCCTTGGCTAATTATAAGCACTTTTTGTCATATAAATTATTTTTGTAAAGTTGATCCTTTTCGTGTAAAAAAATCGCGAAGTTTTTTATTACATTGCTGTACAAAATGGCCATTTTGCGAAAACCAAAGTGAAAAAAAAATTCAAAACCATGGTTTGAGAAAGTGTAGGCATTCGGACCGCGATTTCTGGTAGTTATATGATCATTAAATAGCAGCAACGACAAGATAATCGACTTTGAGACGAAAAATGACTAAAAAAAATCGGTACTTTTTTGAAAAAACCCAAAAAATAATAGTGTTTTTGAAGTTCTTATGCAAAACAAATGCCAGATTCCGAAAGAGCACCCCTAAAAACCCCTTATATAAGAATTTGGAGGAAATTCGCCCCAATTTGCTATTCGAATCGAACAATTGAACTTGCGTGCATAAAATCTTCGTTTTGCGCATTAATGGGTTAATGACATTTAAAATTGCACCAGATAATCAAGTTTATAAATAAGTTTATTGCTTACATACATGTATGAATTTATTTAATACAGGGTGACAAACGTTGCCTAAACTAATCCCTATATATATATAAAAATGAAAGTTCGTTTGTTTGTTTGTCTGTTTATTTGTTTGTTTGTTTGTTTGTTTGTTTGTTTGTTTGTTTGTTTGTTTGTTTGTTTGTTTGTTTGTTTGTTGCTCAATCACGCCTAAACGTTTGCATCGATATTTTTCATTTTTTGTCCGAAGGTAGTACACATTCCGACTTAACATATAGGCTAATTTTTTTTCGGATAATACGTAGGGTTTCAAAATGGCGGATCCAAGATGGCGGCTGAAAATTTTCAATTTGAAGCGATTTTCATGAAAATTGGTACATAAGGGTTTTGCGGGATGAGGATTTCAAATCCGCTGTCCAAATTTAGAAATTCAAGATGGCGGATCCAATATGGCGACCAAGATTTCCTGATTTCAACGGATTTTAGTGAAAATTAGTACAATGATTGCTTTGAGGCCACTGATTTTGAATATTATCAACATTTAGAAATCCAAAATGGCGGATCCAAAATGGCGACCATATGTCTCGATTTCAAGGGATTTTAATGAAAATTAGTACAATGATTATCTTCAGGTCACTCATTTTGAATGTTACCAAAATTTACAAATCAAAGATGGCGGAACCAATATGGCGACCAATATTTCTCGATTTCAAGGTATTTTAATGAAAATGAGTACGATGATTATATTGAGGTCACAAATTTTGAATGTTATCAAAATTTACAAATCCAAGATGGCGGGGCGGACCCAATATGGTGACCAAGATTTCTCGATTTCAACGGATTTTAATGAAAATTGGTACAATGATTATTCTGAGGCCACTAATTTTGAATATTAGCAAAATTTCCAAATCCAACATGGCGGATCCAACATGGCGACCAGAATGTCACGATTTCAACGGATTTTAATGAAAATTGGTAGAATGATTATTCTGAGGATACAAGTTCCGAATATTATCAAAAGTTGTAAATCCAAGATGGCGGATCCAATATGGCAACCGAATGTCTCGATTTCAACGAATTTTATTAAAAATAGTACAATGATTATTCCGGAGCCACTAATTTCGAATATTAGAAAAATTTCCAAACTCAATATGGCGGATCCAATATGGCGACCAAAATTTTTCGATTTCAAAGGATTTGAATGAGAATTGGTACAATAATTATTTTAAGGCCACTAATTTTTAATATTATTAAGATTTTGAAATTCAAGATAGCGGATCCATAAAGGGGTTTTCGGGTTGAAACAATTTCTAGGATATAACAAACTACAACATTTGAGAAGTGTTTAAATTAGTAAGTATTTACCCAACGCCGGGTGAAACCGGGTAACCCAGCTAGTCATTCATTATTTTAAAATGAGTGCAGGGGAAAAAAAAATAAAAATACGTATAAATTAAGTAAAAATGTCATTTTTATTTGAAGTTAGTTCGAGTTGAATCAGATAGTTTTGACGGATACTGATTGAGATTTAAAAAAATCAACAAAATTCGGCTAGGGGATAGCTATTTACATAAATGCTTGAAAATATTGTTAATAAATGCGGTCATACGATGAAATCAAATACATTTTTTTAATTCTTACCTTCTGAAAGTGTTTTGGTTGGCTAAATGTTTACTTCTAAACTTGTTATGAAAGTTTCTATATGCTCCAGCATAGTTTTTACCTCTAGAATAAAAGCACCCGATTTTTCTTCGTTTGTCAGGTTACTTATTTTAAAGTACACGTATTTCTCTTTATGAGGTCTCAACAGAAACTTACAACACTCTAGTATATAAGTACGGGGGCCCAACCTTCTACGACATATTAAAGGGGAAATGACATAGGTATACCTTAGGCAACTGTCCATTTATCACCCTGTATGCCACTTATACAAAAGCCGTTTTATTTTAAAATAGTTATAAATTTAGGGAGTATTTATTTATTTGTTTTATCGAGGAATGGAAAGGACTGAAAAATATACTGAGAGAAAAATGGTATAGCAAAATTATATCAAATCAATGTAAATTCTCACATTCGATTTACATCTAAATTCGACGAAATTTTCCAAATACTCAATTTCATGCAAAAATTAGTTGATTTGAAAATAATTTATTGTAACGTATTCTTTCTCTCGTATTGAATCAACAATTGGCAAATTAAGAGCAGTTGAGTCTACAAAAACAACTTAAAAAACCCTAAATCGCTTTATGTAAAAATGCATTTTGTACAAATAGAAAGTCAAAACAGAGCCCTCAGTTTGAATTTTCGGCGTCAATTATATTCAATTAAACTGCCTTAAGAATTTAAAACTTCCCTAATTCATGCTCTTACACTATCATGGCTTAAATCGCAAATGTCTTTCCACTATTATTAAAAAAAAAGTTTATATGAAATCTTTGCTGGTTGATAATCAATTTATTTTAGTCAGAAATTTAGATGTTAACTTACATGATTTTAAGATTATGTAGCCACGTAGATTAATACTACACTCAAAGAAATTTAACGATCATAATGAAAAAAAATTCACGTTAGATGCAAAAACCCTTGTCAATATACAGTCAAAAAGAAGTGCCTTTTATTATCACAATAAATTTTATGGATTTTACAAAACCTTACAAGTACACAAAATATTTTCGTTTTGAAAAGTAGTTTTCAAAATTTTAATATTTTGAATATGAAACGAGATTCAACATATCGATTATAATATATCGAAAATAGAAATGAAGGAGTTTCAGCCGACTTTACATATTTCATTTTGAAAATTACTTTTTCATTTGTAAAGTTCATTGGAATATTTATATCAGCTTATAGATACCTTCAAACATTTTATAACGCGAAAATTTTCAAATAGGCAGAATAATTTTTCAATATGCGAATATTTTTTCCACTCAAAAATCTATAATTTTTTTACAACTTGTTAAATGTTATTACGATCCCTATTGAATCACGTAAAATCTCTAACATTCGATTTTGTAGTAGTAAAGTAGTAAATTCATATATATATTTTGCCAAATTGACAATGACTTTTCTTTCAGTGCAATGAAATATAAATTTAGTAAAGTTTGACAAAAGAGTATAATTAAAGAAGTTTCAAGTTAACGTGCTTTTAACTCATTGTTAGTTTTGATGCTGTAACCCTTTTTCAAATCAAGGGCAGGCGCCCGCCAAAATTCTCTGGCTTTTGGCTAAAATTATATAAATTCACCAAATATTTATATATCACCAAAATCACAGGAGTATTTATGTCATAATAACAGCCAAAAGTATCTCTATATATAATTTAAAAGAATTTTAACTTGTGCCTAAATTTTCCCAATTTGACACTATTTTTGAACAATTTTATTTGATTTTTTAATTTGTAGTATATTAGTAAAATTGATAACTGACTTCACCTTACCTTACGACTGCCTGTAAATATTCATGGATTTTCGTGACCAATCATGACATTAGTTTGGAACTGAACACCATTGCAGACTTCTTAACCCGATGTCCAACAATTAGCAAAAATTAAAACTAGTGGTGTAATTTCTTGGAAACAATGTTAGCAATATGCATAAAATGTCAGGCGACCCACAAATCGGATAAATGACGCGGGAATTAAGAAATGACTGCGTCATAATTTAAAATCTCTACGAACAACGACTTCTATGTTTTTTAGAATTGCTATAAATTGATATCTATATGAAAAACTCGAAAAACGATTAATGATCCAGTTTATTATAATAAACATCTTTGGACCAGAAGAATTTATTCAATCTAGTAATATGCAAAATTCTTTACCGAAAAGAAAATCCAACAAAATCATACGCCTAACATTCTGCAAATTACTTTTCCTCTAATTAATGAAACAAGTAAAGTTGACATTATCGCCAATCCAATTTAATCAGATGATAATGCTTCAAATGTATTTGCAATCGAATTAAGGCTAAGCACAGAACATTTTTATCAGATAAACAAGTAAGTATACTTATGTGTAAGTGCACTTGTGGGCCTAGTACGAATATAGCATTTCTGAATTTAATCAAATGCCTGTAAAATATTCCACTCGATAATGAATGGTGTATGTAATTATTATCAAACCAGTGACTAATTAAAAATGTTTTGATTTATCTCTGGGATGGAACAATATCTAATGAACACAAACAATTGTTTTTCAAAAATTATGCGAGCCTACAAAGATGAGTGTTGTTATCGAAACATATTTGTCATTAAAATAAAAGCAAGCATACTCTTTAGATTATCAATATTTTAAAAATCTAATTAATTAATTATAACCTTTATTACTTAGGAAAAGTAAATACGTAATCTATTGCAGGCAAAAATTTTCACTATTTTATAAAAATACTCCCACAGTTCAAACTTAGATATTAAAAATTATTAAACATAATGCTCACAAAAATAAAACTGGGGAACTAAATGATTCATTCTTGTCGAAAAAACGTATCAGTGTATTTTTGAGGTAGCTGACTTCAAATATGATACACCAGTGGCCAATCAAAACAAAACAAAGTTTAAAAAAACGTACATTGAGTTTTTCAAGGTTTGCGATTTTAAATTTGTTATCTAATAAGACAACTTCAAGGTAAACAATTCATTAATTTACTGCGGAGGAGAATTTCGTGTATTTATGGGATATTTATGAAAATAGGAATAGGAGAGTTTTGCAACTTGCTGGTTTAAATGTTTAAACTTTAGCGTTTCAAGAAATTACATATAGTGTGCGTGATATTATTGCTGCTATTAGTGCCACTTTAATATTTGTATAAAAATATTTAAAAACAAAATTCTCAATAAAATTGTCCAATAGAAAAAGAACCAAGAAGGATTTTGAAAATACTTACCAAGTGCACATACGAGCCATTTTGCAAAGCAAATTCTTAGTACATCACCTGATAAACGTTTTTCTGTTCTTTTTCTATAAATTCTGCAATTAAATTATGTGTAAAATAACACCAATTAACTTGGAAGAAATATAACAAGTACTTTGATTAAATTACATCCGCACGCAATTCTACGAACAGCACCATGATTTAGATTTTGTTCTTAATTTCTTATCGAATTCATTTGTAGTTGAGTATATTTGCTGAAATAATTTCATTAAATTAAATACATAATTGTAGAAATGTATTAAACACCATGATTCTTAAATTTCACCAAAGCAGAGGCTAAAAGAATAATCGTTGAATAAATATTTTTGTTTTGTTTTCAAAAAATCGTTTGTTAATTCTAAAGGTTTTTTTAAGTTTATAGTATAAATAAATAGTCAATTCAGCTGAGCCAACGTTATATCGATCAATCCTCCCTAAAAACTTCAACGAAAATTTACATGTACGCAATCGAGTAAGGCAAAGTATTGTTAAAGTGACCAGGACTTTAAAAGTCTGGACTTTCTACATTAAATAATTTCATTAAATCCGTCCAAATGGTCGCAGAAAACCATTAAATTTCAGATTATTCATAAAGAACCCGAAACTTCTCGCAGGACCATCTGATTCGCATGGCAGTTGACAACTATTGATAATTATAATTTAACATTATATCATACTTACTTCCGATCCATATGACTTATAACTCCTTCCGTAGACATGGCGTTCTAGTTCATCGCTCGGACTAGACGCAATATCTTTGGTTAATTTGCTCATATTTACTGATTATTTTGTCTGCAAGGGAAAAAATAAATATAACTAATTCAAAATTTATTTTCCAATTAACAAAAAAAAGCAAAAACAGTGTGTTGTGCTGAATGCTGATGTATTGCGTGTAGTGTTCTGTTGATTTATCCAACATTTTTGTGTTCAATTTTTGTTTTTTATTGTTTTTTTTTTTTTTTTTGCATAAAATGAGTAACATAGCATAATGCAAATGGTTAACACAAATAGATCCTTCTTCCAAAAATTTTAGCTGATTTCAAAGATATAATAAAATTTGGATAAAAGCAGATGCAAGCCAAAATTAAAAATAAATACGTAAAATTTAATTAAAAAAATTATAAAAGTAAGAAAACAATAAATAAATCTCTTACAAAATTAGTACCAGTGTGTCGTTAAGGTACTCTAGGTGCCTCTTGATAGCAAATGCGACCTAAAAGATCTATTGTGCTAAACCCCTCTAAATTAGACCCCACCCAAGTCTAGGTCCTTGAAGTAGGCTATGGTACACTGGGGCGTCGCCTTTGAAACATCTGCCGGGGCGATGATCGACGTTCCGAAGTATGCCAGCCTTTGTCGACATAAGGCCTGACAGTGGCAGAGTACGTGTTCTGCTGTTTCTTCTTCTTCTAGACAGAATCGGCATGTATTATCATCCTCTACACCTATCTTTTTGAGATGGTATTTTAGGGCAAAGCGTCCCGTAAGTAGGTCGGTGATAATCTTTAGATCCGGCTTGTAACTTGTTGAGCAGTAAGATTTTCATCGTCCTCTGCTTAGAGAGCTGGATAAATCTTTTCGCTTGCCTTTGTCCGGATTGATTGTTCCAATGTGTGGCTTTACTGTCTTTTTCCCATAGCCTGAGGTAGAATCTATAGTGGCTTCTGGCAAGGCCACAGTAAGACTCCGGTCCGATGAACGCGGACTTAGCTCCATTTCTGACAAGTTCATCCGCTTTCTCATTTCCGATTATTCTTTCGTGGCCTGGTACCCATGCTATAGTAAGCCTATTGGACTTGGCAAGTATTTTCAACGTTGACAGGCAACACTAAACTAGGTCCGACTCTACAGTATAGCTAGAGAGCGCTCTAATCGCTGTTTGGCTGTCTGTTAAAATCCATATTTTAGCACCTCTCATTCAATTTCCAATGATGGTTCGGGCGCAGATATCTATAGCAATTATCTCAGCCTGAAATATCGTGGGAGTTCTCCCTAAGGCCAAAGATATCTAGCAATTGGGTCCGTAGATACCCCCGCCGGAAAATCCGTGGCATCTAGAGCCATCTGCATACCATGCAAAGAACTGGGTGGGACGAGGTTTTCATTTGCTTTCCACCACTGTCGGTCTCTTATTAAGGTTTTGAATGGTACATCCAAATTCGGTTTTTTTCATATCAGGTCTGACGGTCCCTGAATCAACGGGTCTCGTGAGAACACCCTCATTATCTGTGAGTGTTCTTCGTTTCCTTGCGCGTTAAAGTGACATGCTATTTGAAGTTTTAGTGTGCTGCTAGCCGCTTTCCTTTGTATGCATGTATACTATATGCGCGAATATGTTATAAAATACATTCAGATTTAAAGACAATTTTTGGTACGAAGCTAATTTTTAGCTAATATTGTAATATATTTAAAAATAAGCCGATTAAATCTAATATTATCGGAATCAACATAGTTTTGATAGTGTATTCTAACAGTAATATCTCAACTCGTACACTATTTCCAAATTTGTACCATTTCATATATTTCTGATTTGATCATTGTTTTGATATATTTCCAAAATTTTTTATTCTTAAATCTGGTAAGATTAAATATCTACTAAAATAGATGGAGCATAAAGCAATAAGTCAAAGCATAAGGAGAAGCTTTTTTTCACATTTTTGAAGTAAGAAAGCTATTTTAAAATGAACTTTCGCTCTGAACTAACGATTTCAAATCATAAAGAATAAATGGTTTTACAAAATGTTTATGCAAACGGTGAAGATTAAAATCCAGGTATTGTATTCGTTTTTTAATTAATCCCGTACTAATGAAGGTAAATGAAATAAAAATTCCGGATAAATGTTCTGTTTTCAAATCAGACAGATAAATAATAGTAGTACACATAATAGTAGGGCAATGAAATTACATAAATATTGCTCATTTAATTTGCGCTGATAAATAAACTTACAGTCTTAATTATTCAACAATAAAGTTATTTAAAAATAATATAAATAAATGAGTTTTTCTCCGCATCAACGATTACTGCAAATGAAATACGTTTTAATTTTACACCAACAATTTACTTAAACCAAATTTAAATCCTTCTTATCTTAATCCATAAATATTTTTATCACTTAATTGATGTCGTAATATTTCGTATTTACCTCTTCACAATTGTAGCGGCCTTGTACTTATGACATTTTATTGTGTTAAATCTTATACATCAAGTGCTCAGAAAGATTTTATTAGTAGCTAGTTGCTGATTGCGGCAATCTTATCAGTTGTTAAAAATTTAAATTTTTATTTAAACCGTCGCATTTTTACATTTAAAATATTTTGCGCAATTAACATTTTAGAAATGAATTTCAAAATTAAGAGTCATTCTTTATTGATGTAAAAAGTACTTCGTTTATATTAGGTTTAAACTCCATTAATTAATAAGGAATAATCGAATTTCATCTTTAGGATTAAAACTGTCGATTTTCGTTCTTTTAATCTTGGAATAATTAAAACAAAATTAAAAAGTTATTTACATAAAATATGATTATTTTTCTTATTTTCATATTTCTTTAATCGGTGAAATTATTAATTAATCGCACAATGACGCACTGTGTCACAGTACACGTGGAGCAGTTACTTTGCTGCGTATCACTGTCCTTGGTGACGTTATCTTTCGATGCGTACTTGTTACTATTAAAATTCATCCAAAACTCTGTTGGTTCTTTGAAAAAAAAAACTATTGTATTACGCAGAATCGAACAAAAGTATTTAACTCATTTTATAAAGTTGATTTGAGCTGATTTTTTTTCCCGCGAGCCATGGTTTCATGTTGAGAACTCGCAGGGAACCAAATCGGACGAGTACAGTGGATGCGGCAACAATTTGTATCACAATTCATGCCATTTAGCCGCGATGATTCCGGCTGTGTGAGGTGGTGCGCTATCATGCTGGAACAGCACTTTTTTCTGTGTCAAACGTGATCATGTTTACTTTAATTTCTCATCGAATTGGTCCAATAGTTTACTGCAGTACTGCCGCGTGATCGTGCTTCCTTTTTCCAAAAAGTCCATGAGTATCATTCCCTTCAAATCTCAAAAAATCATGGCTATGACCATTTTGGCTGATGGGACCGTCTTTACCTTCTTCGGAGCAGATTCACCTGGATAATTCCATTTTTTTGATTGTCGCTTGGTCTCTGGCGTATAGTGATGGATCGAGGCTTCATTGACGGTAATGACTCAACGTTAAAAGTCCTACGGATTTCGCTTAACACTTTGACGGTCGGATTCACGTATATATGATGTAAGTTTACTGGCGGTTATCGGCTGGAATCATGTATACCTACGTGATTTCAATTTGTTGGTGATTTTAAGGCGATTTTACCTAATTATACTTACAGCAAGGGTAGCAACATGTATATCAAATAACAGTATACATATTAGCCTTTCCAATAGCATAGTATAAAGGTAAAACAGGTTCACAGGTAAAAATCTCTATCTGATCCTGGTTAGTCAATGTTTGAATTGAGCTACAAAAAAAAAGCTATCAAACGCCATAGACCTCATGCATAGTATATGTATCTTCTAACTAACTTTTACAACGCTTAAGCAAAAAATAACCCCAAAAATGGATGAGGCATCCTCACAAAATAAGTGTGTGCAAAAATGAAAAGGGGTAATTATTTAATGGCGTACTTTCGTGATTTCAGATCACTATGAGGCGACAAATGCAAAGATTTTTGCGAAAAGTGCGGTCGTCAAAGCGTTAAGAAGATCCACACCCTGCTTCGAAATTGACAGCGGTATCGACCCAGTATTGCACTGTTGTCATATATGGTCTGGTGAAAGGTTCACCTACACAGCATCAAACTTCGCTTTGCTGTTGTATTATTATATTGTTATTAATAACTTTTATTGAAAGGCTATATTTTATATTTAATACAGTCATAGGATTCCTTTATTTTCTACCAGTAAAAATATTACGTAGAAGCAGATGCAGGTAAACGTACAAATAAAGCAAAACAAAAATTTAAAAACCCTCTAGCAACCAAAGACTAGAAAATTATTAGTGTAAGTTAAAAATATATGACCATAATTATGGGGTTATCGAAATTTCTTCGTTTTGCCTTGACTGCGTAGCTGAAAAGTCAGCATGTGCGTGACAATTCATTGACTTATTTCATTTAACCGAAGTCAGAACAAAACTAACCCAAAACAATCAAAGTTTCTAAAAATAAGATTACATGTCTATCTTTTCGAAACGTGATTTCAGTAAAAATAGAATTGTTCGCGCTCAAATCACGTTTCTTTGGGCCATTCGCTCTGTTGACTAAAAACCGCTTTGAACTACTTTTGTGGCGGCGTACACCGAGAAACCACCCGCTGATACAAATTACGAAATTTTATTGAATTTTCGTCACTATCAGATCTAACGACTTGCTGAAATTCTTGAAGCGTGCAAACTGCAAAAAGGATGACGCATTCCACTAACACTTCTATTGCTAATAATAGCGAATAAAAACGACTGCAACTATCCGACCTACATTTTAAATAATTATAAAATTAGATTATTTGTAATCAATTTTTTTTATTAAGAATTTTGTATGTGTCCTATTCACAGACTATTATTTTATTATATATAGCCACACTTACATAGATGGGAAGTATTCTGTTCTAATTTTTCAGTACAATTCCAAAAGTTGGGCAATATTGACCAAAATCAGAATGGATTATTTTGAGACACTGAGGACTGACGAGTCACTGCGATAAAAGTCTATCGATTACAATTTGAGTAGTAGACGAAAAAAATATTATCTTGGCGTGGGTTCAGTGTTTCGGTGGTCGCAAGAAAGATTAGCCATTATAATTGCTAAAAATAAACCTTACAGCTGGAAAAAATCATCTTTCGAATTTGAATGGTCATTTATTAGATTTGCGGCAATTTTTTTGAAATTTAACGTGTGTTGGAATGTGATTTTAGCGGAAAAAACCCAGTTGAATTCTATCACCTCGCTTGCCAACAAAACTTCATAAGCATGCTTTGAGCAGGTGCTTGACTGATTGATTTTCTTATTACGAACATCGCACAATGGTGCAAGTGTTGATATCTGCTTTTATTCTACGCTGTTTTTTTGCAATAAAAGTTTCCAATTGGATTTTTCTCTTATCTTTGTGGTATAAAATGTAAGCAGAGGCGAGCTAATTTATTATTGTTTAATTTTATATTCGCTTGTTCCATTAATAGGTACCTAAATAGAATGCACAAATTTTAAATTTTAATATTAATTTGTTTTTACACATTTTATGTATGTACTATACACTATACATAATTCATAAAATTACTTGTTACACAGATTGTGTACACCGGTGTGTACCACCGCTGGTACACAATCTATATCAAAACGAGTGTATAATAGTTAGCGCCGTCGCGAATGGGTTAAATATTGATTGATTAAATAAAATTGTTGAATGTTTTCTGAGAAAATACGTATGTATAGGAAAAGTATAGTACTACTACTAATAAATTTCTGGAGAACTCTTGCTACAACCTCGCAATCTTCAGAACTAATGGATTTATTGTATTCATAATATATGTGCTCAATTTATTTCACAAAAAATTCACTTACTCAACAATCAAAAATTTATTTATTTACTCAACTGTTTGAAAAACAAACTGAATTTTGCGATAGTTCGAGAATTTTCGAAAATGAATACCTAAATAGAGATTATTTAATGATGCTTTGATCTAAGCCTTTTCGAACACATACAATTTTTTAAAACTATCCCTAAAATAAAGCTAATTGTAAGACATAAAAATAAATACTCCTATTAAATTATTTCAACAATTCAAGTAGATGTATGTTTTATGTATAATTTCAACATAATCACCTTTTAAACTGTTTAACAATTACCAATACACGTGATCTCTATCTTTTGAACGCGTAGAAAATAAATAAGAAAATTGATATGAGTTGAGACGTCATCGACAATGATTTTTAAAGTGTGAATTATGTTTAAATCAGTCAGTCAACTTCTTACTACAATAGCCTTATTCAAAAGTACACTAAAGTCTTAAATGTAATCTTAGGATAAAATAGTCTAAAAATAGCATGCACTCAATACCCAACAATTGTTCATTTTTATTCGTCGATTCAAAAGTAATTGAACGACATTCTTGATAAAGAATAAAGCGAAATACAATGGGTCCCAACAAATCCATCCACAAAAACGCTTATAAATTATTTGCGCTCAACAAAAATTCACGCTTGATTGAAGGTTACACACTTGGGAAAAAAGTGAGCTAAATTCAATTTGATTCCAGTCACTGCATTCGAATTCGATAAGCTCAAAATGAAATGTGAATTCCAAAGCGAGAAAATAATATTAGCACAATATCGAAAAAATAAAGGAACAAAAATGTAGCTTATATTTATAAATTTTCTTATGAATACAATCACCTAAACCACCACCTGCGAAATGTCTGCTTGTTGTTTTATGATATTTTTAATGCCATTCTGTATGATAAGATTGCTTCAATAGCAAAAATGAAATTTCGTTATAAGGTAATAATAAGCTGTTTTGAGTAAAAAAAAAATTATTGTAAGAATAATCTTTACCTTAATCAAGGAAAACAATTTTTCAGCGAGATCACAAAATACTTAATACTGTTTATAAATTTCACAACACTATTAATAAATTCACTCACTTTATAAAATCAGTTCTAATTACATAGAATTTAAAATCGAATATTTGTCACAATCAAAATAAGTAACGATCATTAATGATCTTCACAATAGCATAGAATTTTTTACAACTGGGGAAATTTCTGAAGATCGAGCAATTCCCACAAAAGGGCTCTCTCAAGAAACCACAAGCACCGAAAACACGCCTGTTGGAAAGAAAGTGTTATATTTATCCCATGCACCTTTGCATTATCTATCACAGGCTCAATGTGTTAACTGGGTGAAGACCTGCGACAAACTGAACTAGAGCTTGATGACCGGTGCTGTGAATGGCTTGAAAAATCGTATCCATCACCGGTGTCGCATACAACTGAACAACAATTATACTAGGTACATTCGGCGCACATATAAGCACATAATGCGATATATAAAAAAATTTATTCGAAAACGTAAATATCTCTGTTGTTCGTTCCACAGTGATAAGAAAGCGAAATGAGCTAATTTTTTTCTCCATTTAATGACGATAGTGTGACAGTTTACGTCTTCAAATCATTCACTCAGTCATCACTGGCGAATAATTCAATTTATACGAGAATTGTTCCGGCAGATTGCCGATTTTTGTAGCACGTGATAAGATACGATATAGCACAGGGTGTCACAGAAATTGAGACTTATACAGTGTCTTAAACAGATTTTATGGGAGAAGGAAAGTATATATATAAATAATATTTTTTCTTGAATCATGTGAATTCAGAAGTTCAATTTACTGGTAAAATATATATATTAGGGTGCTTTTTTTTTCGTGACTATTTTTTTTTTGTCAGTCCCACCTCGAAATTTTGTGGCAAATACCTAAACAAAAATTCCCTGAAAATTGGAGCCCTTAATATTAATATTAAGTACTAGACCAAGGCGTATAAAGATTTCCCATATAAAATACACGTAAACTTTGATTATTTTTCTTCAAAACTCTACAGCTCAGAGGCATTTTATGGTATAATCTTGGTCAATAGTAAGATTTCTTCAGAATTGAATGCTCTACAAAAGTGTCCATTGCGATGTAACCCTAACTCCCACCAGCGAGGTAGTACGGGTCACTAACCCCAATTTTTCCACGAAATTCTCGCTTTTTGCCCCTATCTCGTAAACAACAAAAAAGTTCTGAACACCAAATCGCTAACATCGATATTTCTTGAGATATTGGGTTTTGAAGTTGTGGTAGTGTTTCTACAATTTAGCTCAATAATCCATAAAACTTCCACACTACCTCAACTTCAAAGCCGAATATTTCAAGAAATATCGATGTTGGCTATTTGTTGTTTAAGAACATTTTGGAGGAAATTGAATTTGCTACAAGTTTGTAATATTCACTTTTTCTGTACCTCTTGTTGTTTACGATATAGGGCCCAAAAACAAGAATTTCGTGGAAAAATTGGGGTCAATGACCCGTACTACCTCGCTGGTGGGAGTTAGGGTTACATCGCAATGGACACTTTTGTAGAGCATTCAATTCTGAAGAAATCCTACTATTGACCAAGATTATACCATAAAATGCCTCTGAGCTGTAGAGTTTTGAAGAAAAATAATCAAAGTTTACGTGTATTTTATATGGGAAATATTTATACGCCTTGGTCTAGTACTTAATATTAATATTAAGGGCTCCAATTTTCACGGAATTTTTGTTTAGGTATTTGCCACAAAATTTCGAGGTGGGACTGAAAAAAAAAATAGTCACGAAAAAAAACCACCCTAATATATACATATATATATATAAATTATTAAATGATTTCTAAAATTAATATATTTTTAATTGTATTATTAAAGTAAATTTGTCTCTATGTTGTTGATATATAATACTCAGATATATCTTATCTTTAGAAATTAAATCGCATCTTAAAACAAATATTTTAGTTTTCTCAATTTCCATAACATATTTTTCCGCAAAATATACAATTCTTGATTTTTTTGAATGATAAACATTATAAAATATAACAAGCGGAATGTTATATATTTCAGTAAAACTCCGCATCAACATCCGACGAACAACAACGACACGCAAACATGAAATCCATTACATTTGAATTTTAAGTGGATGATTAAAATTTTTATTCAAAGTAATTTGGACGTCAATTAGTCAATCAGAAAATAATTGAATCGAAAACTTTCGTTAATTTAATTCATAATTAGGTATATTAAGTCACCACTTTTTGATGAAAAAAACTGATGCATTTAATTAAGCTAGATTCGCGTAATTAATGTCGAAAGGAAAAAATACGATATATCAACACCCAAATGTTAACTTTTCCTTATAGAATACTTTTATAAAATTCATAACACGCCGTTGTGTCAAAAACGCGTTATTGACCTTAGACTAACCATAAATTCTAGATTTTACTATTCAGACCACATTACTCAAACAATTAATTGTCAGTAGTAACACTTCCTCCACTTCTTCACTAACACAGAATAATTTACACCCTCTATAATTTTGATCACGTATATTTTAGCATCTAATAAGCGAAATTTGAACAATTTTTTTTCAATCGATATCGCTTAGAAAAAAAAAGAGTATACTAACAAATTAATTGAAAAATTATAAGCTACCAAGATATGGAACAATTAACAATGGGATTCTGAAAGGTCTCCGTAATCAATACTTCGCCTTAGATCTCACCGCAGGCTAATGATAAAAAGACTTGATCAACGACAAACTCAATTCTAAAATAACCTTTTGTCTAGGTTTAGCACTATTACTTGTGCTTGAAATAAAATACTGTTATGTGAATTCCTAATTTTTGAAATTTTCTCTATACTGTAAAAAAAAAAAATTCACAATATTATAACAGTCTACTTACAATGTGAAATATAATAAACCGAACGGTTTCGTCAAACTCTTCACTTTATTTTATTTCTAGACACGAAAAAGTTCATAATATTTTATATTAAACAATTATAAATATAAATACTTTGTAATTTACGTCTATCCACTTGTAAAAGTAACTCTGGGCATTCTACACCCTTAGACTGATTTCCGGCGACTGACATTCACCTTATATTATATTACTTGACCGCACAGCAACTATGGTGGGGATAATTTAGTGCAAAGGTCTAACTTTATTCCCACCTTCACTCAAGTTCTTCTTACTCACAGCTTTTAAGTAGCGAGTACTTACTATATATAAAGGGGGAGGGTGTTCGTAACCCAAAGTTACAATTGACCTTTAATCGAGTCAACTCAACTCTTGGTTTTATCAAGTATTGATCGAGGGATCTTGTCGACCATTTTGTCTTAAAAGCCTTATTTCGCCCTTTCGTAACGCCAACTTAGGAGTAAGCTTCAATAATTTGGAGACTTCATTATGATACGATGTGCATACAAGTCGCATTGGAGCAATACAAAAGCGTCTTAGCCGCTTCAATTTCAGTCACTTTACTTTGGAATGATCCTTTAAATCTTCCTCCTTACGAAAGCAGATTAAACCTTTTAGAACCGACGTCCATTTCCAAGCGTAGAGTAATTGCTGGTGTTTTATTTACGCATGATATCGTTACTGGCGCTATAGAGTTCCCAAATCGTTCGAGTCTTGTAAATTTTAATTCAAGCCCCCGATTAACTAGAAGACGGAACCTCATTTATGTTTCACATCATAGAACTAATTATGGCTATTGTGAATCAGTATTGGTCATGTCGAGAAATTAAAATGACCATTTCAATTCATTAGGGGGAAAAGGTGGCTTTGAAAAATAGTTTGCTTAATTCTGGGTCCAACTACATAAGTTGTTGTTTCTTACAAAATTCGTTATATATTTTTTATATTTTTTATTTTTTTTATTGTAATTGTAATGTCAGATGGTGTAATACGCCTGTTCATAATAACTAAATAAACATATTTTATTATCCCACTTCTGACACTAAAGGGCACCGCACAAAACAAATGGAAAAGGGGATATAGTCAAATGGGCTGAAAATGTAGTATGTTGTACTTTGTGACATTCTGATCAAAAGTCCTCATGGGCACAACGAATAAAAATGGCCAGTTTTTGAGATATGAAGCATCAAAAGTCAGGATTATCGGTACCCGCTAACATCGAAGTTGGGAGTATGATGTGACATTAGTGGTTCTACATCTGTTATAGAGTCAGTGGTTCTATGTGTGGATTAGTGTATGTTTGTGTGTGTGCGTGTGTGTGTGGGTGTGTGTGTGTGTGTATGTCTATGCGTGTTTGTGTGCATATTTGGCTTGGTGTGTGAATGGTATTATGTGTGTGGTAGTGGTTTGTGGGCGAATATGTGTAATGTCAGATCATCATACTCTCAACTTCGATATTAGCGAGTACCGATAATCCTGGCTTTTGATGCTTCATATCTCAAAAACTGGTAATTTTTATTCGTTGTGCCTATGAGGACTTTTAATCAGAATTTCATGAAGTACAAAATACTACAGTTTCAGTCCATTTGACTGTACCCCCTTTTACATTTGTTTTGTGCGAGGTCCTTTATGAAAAAATAATTCCACAAAATGAATTTTACATTTCAAATATAAATATTTTTCAATACTGCTATAATTTTGCAATTAAATATCTCTAAGTTTTAAGGAAATATGATGCATAAATTATAAATTATGCTTCATAATAATTTTGCATACCTTGGTTATGGGTATGCAGAATTATCATGATGATCAATAAGTAATTCCTTTCTTTCCTCTCCAATTTCTTAATCTTATTAAAAAGACAAGATCTAGATCTCCTACGGCCAAAAGACAGAAAATCACCTGTTTAACTGCAATGTAGGTGAATTCATCGATCGTAGAAAATATGCCACTTAAATCGCTCTCTAGGGCGCAACCGCACTCTATAGATCTTTCTAGAATTACTCAGACGCCTGCAGCGCGCACCATAATTCAGACGTTGAAATAATATATCGCTGCAGCAAGCATTTTTCCCAATAGGTTTCTTTAAACAGCTGAGAGGTAGGCGGTAGCTATAAAAAACCCAGAAAAAAAACATATCTAATGTCACAGACGTACGATCTTGGTAATGACACGTCGAGAAGGCATTGATCGACCGCCAAATTGCGGTTGCTTGCCTTTTTGAGATGCAACTTGACTCCAACTTCGGATATACTAGACAAATTTGTCGACTATACCATGTAGGAACAAACAATAAAGTAAGACACCAAAAATTTGGCAAATTTTCTTTTCTTCTTTCAGTTGCTTGATTCATTTTCTTGATTATCCGCGATTGGCCCAAGCAATCTAGAAATTTCGATGAAGTTGAAAGCTAAAAACGCACGTGCTTGACCACCGGCGCTTTGAGATTGCACCGTGGTTTCTCTGCCTTGATAGTAGTGAGTTGACACAAACACTCCAAGCCGATCGCAGTCGTTCAAACATTAACAAAACTCCAATTAAAATAAAGTTGCCAATTGTTATACACATTTTCTCTATGACATAAATGTGTAAGAGTAGAGCAATAGCAGATATGTTATAAAAAACTGCTGATGCCGGCGAACAGCTGGCTTTTATCTTTTATTTGTCTTGGGCTTCCACTTATGTTATGATCTTTTTTCTGAATTATGTCATAAGTTTATATTGCATTCATATTTTGACGAATGAATGATGTCTAGAGTCTAGAGAAGATTAAACCTTGCACTTCACCTATCTTGTGTTGAAACTTGATATGATACCGATATTAACCTTGAATTTTCTGGACGTATTGACACAATTGTTGGTTGGATTTTTTTTTCGTTTTTACTTTGTTATCGTAGAAAGAAGAATTTGCTTGCGAATACCCTATATTTTCTTTATGAGGTGGATTTAATCCAAGGTTCATATTAAAATATATGCTTCCTGGAAGGTAAAACAATAAAAGGCCGATATATGCACTTTCATCTTACAGCGGAACTTAATCCTATAAATGTAGAAGGCGAACCTGGGCGTTCTTGAATATTAACATTCTTGCATTTTAATTAATTCTTACTCGTAAAGATGCATAACATAGTTAAGTAAGTTAATTTTATATCGCAAGCTTATTGTGCAATTTATGTAGGTGGTTTCCGTCGTTCTTGCTTCAGTAATTGCTTCCGATTTAATATTAACATGTTGTCGGTTGAAAATAAGAAGGTGCTACTTGCAATAAAAGTAAAATAGAAGATAGAATCATAGTTTTATTTTTTATTTCAAAGTCAAAATTATGATACCGAAGTGCTGGCAAAGACATGGAGGACTTTTTAAATATAAATACAGACCAAGTAAAAATTAATTAATGACTCATTTTAATTAACTCACGCAGTTCTCTTGTAAATTAAGAAATATAGCAAAACACATGTGTAAAAGTTATATGTACAACTCAGCAAAGAGTATTTTTATACGTATTTAACAACACTTTCTGGAGCTTCAAATTTACATACCGCAAAGTAAAGTATATAAATTTACAGAATCGAAAGAATTAGCCCATTTATGACCTAAAATTTCTAAGAGAAGACGAATTCAATTTGATGGGTTCATAAACTTTTCGAATAACTATCCTGCCTAGAAATTTTCAGGAAAATAGGTTTGGAAAACACGACCCTTTTTTAAGTACAATATTTCTAAAAAAATCTTCAAACTTTATGTAATTACGGCAAGACGGCACTTTATGCCAAACAGCTCAAGAAAAAATTTTGCTAATTGCAAATGATATTTCCAGGTCTAGAACTTCAATTGGCTTTATGACTTGAACTCTTGTGATTACTTATAATATATTATAAGAATGTCATTTAATATAGGTACATAGTTAGTTTTTCACTCTAATATTTATGTAGTTTTCTCTATCATGTAACTCTTATAAACAAGTAAGAAATCTTTGAATAATGTAAGTATGTTGTTTCAAATTTTTGGTGTTATTAATGAATCGTCGAGTTAAAATTTAAATATAATATATTATATTTGTGACAAGTTCGATTAAGGGGTTAGGTGGGTTTGAAAATCTCAAAAAATCGATTTTTTTTTAATCTTATTAAATAGTACAATATGTTTAAAATATTCTCCTAAAATTTCAAATCGATCCGAGTAAAATTCTAACAGATAGACCCTTCGAGAGTTCCGCCCATCAGGCCACGTCAGTGCAGCGCTTTAAACGCGTTTATCTCAAAACTCAATTTTTTAAGTCGGTGGACATGATTTCTCGAAAAGTTATGAAGCGATTTTGTTCAAATTTTGCACACATCTTTGAAATAACATTATCTAGTTAATGAACGAAGGATTTTTTTTTTTTATTACAACTAATTTTTTCGAGCCAATACATGGCGCAAATTTGACCAAAAAATGTGTTTTTTTGTTCAAAGTCTGTCAAAAATTCAAATTTTAATTTTTTTTTTTTTTGCTTCGTTCATTAACGAGATTTATCCATGTACCATCGAAATATTTTTGGTTTTTTGATTTTAGATGAACCAATAATGAGTTATGCTGTCCACGGCAAAGGCATTTTTTTTTAGACGTCTAGGGAGATGAGGTACCAACGGCTGAGTTTTCGGAATTTTTAAATAAAAATTTCACAAAATACTGTTTAAATATGTATCTTTGATATGCTGAATTGTTTAAATAAAATATATGATTCTATATATTAAAAAAAAAATTGTAAAAATACCCTTTTTTTGAACCTCTGAAACCCACCTAACCCCTTAAATTTCTGTATCCATTTATAAATCACAGTTCGGACCTAAGTGTGGAAAATAAATAAATTATATGTATATAAAGTTATTTTCAGAGACGTTTTACTGTATGGTGCTATTATCTAGTCTGACTGTGCTTAAACGCGTAGTAATAAGCTTCACAGAATACAAAATAAAATCGTAAAGATGATTTATAATATGCCATGGTTTTTCTCTAAACGAAAGTTACCAACTACCGACCAAAAGCCCATATCCATCTTGTTTCAGATAAAATTTCAAACCTACATAAACACTTTGGACAAAGTACCATATCTCATCAATTAATATATCTCATGCTTTTATAAAAGAGTAAATAATGTTAATATAGTGCAATAATTAGGTATACATATTTAATATAGTTGTAAGATTAAGTAAGGGATTTTACAATCTTTTAATTTTTCCTTCCCTTATAGTACTCAATTAATTATCTCTTCATTTGTCAGCACCTACATCACAGATTATTAAGAACTGAGATTCTAATCGCTGCAAACTCATATGAATTACCGAAACTCACTGTGTTAATAAATTCGCTTCTATTCTACATATTATACCATATTTTTTTCTCAGAGTAAGATTAATTTTTTAATAAATTTTAAAATCTTCTTTTTGAAGAGGATAAGATTAATAACTTGACCTTTTCCTAAGAGATATTAAACTTTTTTATCTTGAAAAGCAACGATGATTTCTTAACTTGTCCGGTTCTTTATATACTAAGAAGCATCTGGAGTGATTTATCATAATCCTCAACAAAATCATCCACCACAATGCAATTTCGAGAGTTCCCATAAACTTCATCCTCGTCGAGAGGCTGCTCGTATTTCGCTATTCCTTTTATGGTACAACATCGCACAGTAGGCAGAAACGATAAAAGTTAATCAATATTTAGAGCGAATTCCTGGTCGCAGTTCTTGTCCAGGTTCTGTCCATAAAACCATCAGGCGTCAACAGGTGTTGAGTTAACAAACCTTCAGGACGCCTCTTTGAACAGCTCAATTTTTTCGATTAAGCCCAATCCGAACAGCCAGCGACATGAAGGTCCAGATTTCGAGAGGATTCGAGTTCACAGGGCGATAGAGCAAATTTGTGGCCAAATGGAATCCCATCGATTCTCAGACAAACTCCACTTGGGGCCGCCTCAATGGGCAATTCATGAATTTTTATGGGGCACACGACCGGCAATCGAGGGTGACTTGGATTCTAGATCCTGTGGGAAAAGAGGGACATATGGGTGGCGGAGTCGGGAATCGAGAATCGTCTGGTTGCCATCGCCTGAATGAGAGTGTTTCATTATTGGGAGCACCTCGGGGGGCCGTCAGTCGGCTCACCTTCTTTACTCTGAATGGGACCACATCAGCGGAACAACCGAAGCCTCGTGGTGTTCCAATAAAAATTTATGGCGCATTGTAAGATAGCTGCGACTATGCAATAAGATCAAGGTCCTAATTGAGTCCTTCTCTGGTCGTCAATTTTGAACGAAACGGTTCGATGAATTGAGAAATATGTCTAACTTTGGGTTTGGGAGATGATTTCGGTGAAAATGGAAACGTTTTACGGAAATTAGGGACAACAAAAATTGATGTTTAACTTCATCTCATACCAGGGAGACAGATGGAAGATACGTAAAAATCCATTTCAGGATGAAAGTCCTTAAAAGTAAAACAAAAAATGTTCTTCTGCATATATCCCAAGGGCTTAATTCATTTAGATGGAGTCATTAACCAAAGATGCCCTCTGCATTAAAAGTTCTCGAGATGACCTGCTTTCTTGGCGTATAGTATTAAAAGTGATCCTTTTCACTCTAAGCGCAATCCTGAGGTATATGAGATCCTTTTTAAGGTAAAAAGGTCTGTTGCGAACGAATCCAGGCAGCGCCACTTTTCCAGGATATGCAGGAATGAGTTTTTGATGTTTTTTCCTCACCAACTATACCCAGCGGGTATTTTATTTTTCAGCAACACATCTCTCCCCAACTGAGAAAAAAAGGGACTATCTCTCGTGGATGGGTAAATAAATTGCGCTTCTCATCGAAAAGAATCCTCGGCTGATTCATTTTTTAATGGAAAACCCCTCTCAATCCCACTATAAAGAGCTGTTGATGAGCCGCAATCCAATCAATTCCTTGCGGGACACAAATTTTAATTAAATCGTCCACTTGACGCTCAAGAAAAGTATTAAATTCTTCCAGACGATTTGCAAACACTTGAGCGCCGAGGATGCTAGCTGAGGAGTTTCTTAGAGAATTCTTAGTCGAATCGTCTCAATTACCCCTGAATTGCAAGAACCCGATGATGGGGACATTGTTAAGCCTCCTGAATTGTTAAAATTCCCATTCTAGAGGAGTTTTGCGAGGCTCGTAATTGCTGGATACCGCGAAAGATCTGATTTCCATTTTTCCCCCCGGGGAGCAGGTGTAATTGAAATAGATTTCCGCTATAGGCGAATTTATTGTACCGACAACAGAAGAACGATGATTATATCTACCAAGTTTAGTGAAATAGCAGATTGTATAGTAGCTAAAAAGTTGTCTGGAGAAAACTTTTTCTCTTTTGATGAACAATCTACTTATAGTCCATGATATAATTAATACCTGATGAATTCTGAACTGATTTTTTATACAGAAAAATATAATGATTCTTCTGGAATAATATCTTTTACCAATTAAATATAAAAGATGTATTGATTACCTTGAATTATCTTGAATTTAAAGTTATAAACCAAAATTTCCTTTTTTTAAAATAGGTAATTTTTATATAGCCAATCTATAATAATGTAAAAAATAAAAGATGTTTTTTATTGAGGTATCTACCATGAAAATTTCAATAATTTCCAAGATATAGAGGTAAACGAATTTCTTAAAAAAGTGAAGTTAATGTGTAACTCGAAATGGAAGTTCAGTCAAGATCACTAAAAGTACGTTTCCAACTTTGCGTGTACGTAAATAAAAATGTTCGTTGTTATAATTACAACTTACACGGGAAAAAAATATAGGCAGCAAGACCTAAATTTATAATATATAGATCTTCTCGCGAAATCGCTATTGCAACAATTTTTAGGTGCACGTACCGAATAATAATGGCTACAATAATGTTTTATTGCAAAGTATGGCAGGTAATGTAACAACTATAGCTTCTAAAATAAACTCACATGTGTAGAAATGTGTTTTGCGCTATAATATAATACATCATAATGTTTGTCATTTAAAATGACGAGTGTATGGGATATTTGTTGTTAACAAAAAGAACATTGTTGAAATTTCCCCAAATCTTCTGTTTGTGTCAATTTGTAGAAACATTTTAAGGATAATTATGACACTTTTCTAACCAATATATATTTTTATATAGAAAGCAGTCACATTAATTTTATAACTTTGCTTTCATAAAGTTTAATGTTAACCACTTTCCACATTAAAAGCACTCAGTAGAATTCAATGGTTCTAGTTTAGTCATCTATATATACATATATAAAAAAAAATGAACCCCTGTTTCCGTTGCTCAAGCCATAACTTGAGAACGACTTTACCGATTTCATTAATTTCTTTTTTTAAGTTTTCTAATACTTTGTAGAAGGTTCTTACAGAAAGAAAAGTTAAGAAAATTGCGCAGAAAATTGGATAATTTCAGAAAACTTAACGACTATTTTTACTCCACCAGTTTGACAGTTCGCGCATTCTTGATTTCAACGGATTTTAATGAAAATTAGTACAATTATTGTTTTGAGGTCACTGATTTTGAATTTTATAAAAATTTACAAATCCAAGATGGCGGACCCAATATGGCGACCAAGATTTCTAGATTTCAATGGGTTTTAATGAAAATAAGTACAGTGATAATTTTTAGGGCACCAATTCTGAATATTATCAAAATTTCCAAATCCAAGATTGCGGATCCAATACGGTGATGCAAATTTCTCGACTTCAACGGATTTTCATGAAAATTAGTACGATTTTTTTGGTCCCACTAATTTTGATCATTATCGAATTATCAAAGTTTCTAGATCCAAGATGGGGCGGACCCAATATATATTCATAAAAAAAATTTTTCGATTTCAACTGGTTTTAATGAAATTTGGTTCAATAATTGTGTTAATGCAACTAATTTTAAATATTATCAAGATTTGGATATTCAAGATGGCGGATATATAAAGGGGTTTTCGGGTTGAATAACATTGAACACAGTTTTAACATTGAAATCTGTACAGCTTTTAGATTTGTCGGTCGATTGAGGCAAGATAAAAGGGTTTACTTTCCAATGAGCCTTTTATTATTATTATTCTGCGATGTTCTTGAGAGGACTTATGGAGCTTCCTTCTTTCCGTCAAAGACAAAAAGTCTTCAACTTAAAAGAAAAGGTAAGAAAATGTTTGTAACCGAAATCTAAAAACATTAATAAATTATTAAATACTACACAGGCATACTTAAATATATGTACAAATATAATCATTTATTTAACAAATTAATTCTTAGACTTAAAAACTGGATTTTTGTTTCAAAGTATTTGCCGGGAACAAGTTTAACAATATTTCGTTATAAAAGCAATCATATCATGCATACAAATCAAAAAAGGAATATTTTGTAGTATTATAAACACAAACAATAGTGAAATTAAAAGATCTAGATAGTGGATGATCGGAATGCATTGTTTCAAAATGCTAATATATTTGATTCAAAACGAGATATAGTTAATAACGAAAATAAAGCATTTTGTTTTGAATACGTTGTTTACAATATTGTTTCAAAATTCTGTTTTTATATTAATTAAAAAAATTTAAAAATAATTAACGATGGAAATTGATAAATCCAAAGTTTACTGCGAAATGTATGAAACAAATTGGATCCAAAATGGCTAGTTTGCTTATATCTTCATATTCTTCTGTTATAATTCGAATGTGGATAAAAAATAAAAATTTCACAGATTTTAAAAATGAAATAAAAACAAAAATAAAGTGACTTATCACACAAATTGATCATATCTAGCAAAACAAGTTTTTTCCTAACATTCTGTATATTAAGAGCTTTTAATTTATTTAAAACAGATAATTCAACAGACAATTACGAATAATTTCACTCTTGACCTTGCGTTGGGGATGCACTAACCAAGAGTGATGATACTGCAGAAATATAAAGTCGTGAGTAAATATGTTTCGTGGTTTTCCACCTAAGTGTAAAGCTCTTCAAAATTTAAATAGAATTACTTTTCGAGGGTCGTTGAAATATTTATGCAATATTTTAACCGGGGTTTTTACCACCTAAAATCAAGAACACGTTTCGGCAATAAAAAAGATAATTGCTGTCGCATTGTTTGCTTCAGTAATTTAATTCTATTTATTATTTTTGATTTTCTTTCGATGGCATCATTGAACAAGTTCACCTCTAGTAGCAGAATTTTGTTAATATAATTTGCAAATTATTGTGCAATTTTTACGGGGAATAGATTCGTATTTTGAAGTTAATTGACTCATTTAATATTTATTATTTTTATGTAATTATAATAATACTGTCTTCTTTTTATTTCGAATTTCACCTAGGTGGCTTTTTAATACAAATTTGTTAGAAATTTATCCTATATAAATCGATTTTATTTATAAGTTCAAAATATTTAAACTCACACGTTGCAAAAGTAATTCTTTTTATCAATCAGCAATCAATTTTTATGTTGGTGTCATAAAGTCCAAAGTAATAAATGATCAATTAAGCGGTCATCATAAGCTGTTAAAGGTTTATTCAATACAGAATACACACAAAGGAAGTAATTCAGTTGTCAATCATCATCAGTTTATAGTTGAATTTTAAAAGTTTATTGTAATAGATATTTTAATAGAATTTCTGAGTTTACCATAAAAAAAGTAAAGTTTTGATTAACTGAAAACAATTTACATTATGAATTATTATTACAAACGTAAAACTTAATTTAAAGATCGATATGTTTTTAGTACTGACGCCCGCAGCTTTAAATAAAATAAATAAATAGAGGTCAAACCAAAAATCTATTCATAATGAAATATTTGATATTTTCCATTGGTATACAAAATATTATTTATTATTTGCTCAATAAAGTGTTTGGTAAAAACCAAATATTCCATAAAATCAACCAATTAGCAAAACGTACAAACAAAATTAAATTACAAACAATGTCCGCAATCAAATAAAAATTTAAAGTCAGAGCTAAACGCAAATATTGAGAGCCACCCATTTCATTTCAGTTCCCTCGAGCTCAAATGGGGCCCTTTCGCTGGATTAATTAACACAGAGAGCTCACCTGGCCGCTCCAAATCAGGTTACCAACCGCACTGTTCGAATGCAAACGTTTATAGGCCTCCGCATAATGCCGGGCGGACCTTGAAACAATGAGCTCATAATTCAAATCTGGACGTAACAACTGATAAAGTTTATTATTTAAATACATAGCAAACCATAAAATATTATTTAAACGCCATCTGGGGAGTATTATTAAATAATTTGCAGGACATCTGGCAGAAAATCTGGAAAATCTAACTAAATATATCCGTTTTGTTGATGTTCCAATGCAACAGAAAATTAGCACCAGGAGTCAGACAGGAGTTCGAAAACTGAAATTAAATTATCCTTTTACCATACTTATCTTTCATCCAAGCACATATTTATTTGTTACTTTAATAGAGTTTTCGAATGAAGATTAGCGATATTGGCATATGGTTTCTCTTCCTAGTTTTTTTGCGTTTCACAACGTGTTTATAGCTCAAGTAAAATAGACAATTACGAAAAACTTGAGGATAAATTTCCTGTTCATAACATTTTTGGTATTGAAATTGCTATAATTCTTTGCTATAATTTTTTATTTAAGTTGAGTTCGCATGTATGTATAGTATGTATTTCCGGTTCAAAATTTTTACTCGAATTTTAACTCATTTTCTATTTTCCAATTTTGATGAAATTTAACAGACTTACGTAATTCTCATGACAATACAACATAGTGTGTGTAATTTCGTTCTATATACAACATGGCGGACGCTTCAAGATGGCGGATTGCCTTTTTCTTCACAACCCCTTTGAGGAATTATGAAACAAATGCAGACTAAAATTAATAAAAGTGAAAAGAAATTTTTAAATCAAAGTTTTATATATATTTATAAATTATATGTATTATATATATAATTTATAGTAGTTTGGGACATTTAACTAAAATAGAAAACTAAATGACAAGTTATACTTACAATAGCCGTGAAATGAAAAGAAATGGTAACCCTCCAAGTTTCATAAATTATACATCTACAATATATAAATTATACATATTGTAAGTTACACATATATATTGTATAAACTATACATATAAATATAAGCTCGATTTAAAAAAATATATATTTTTATTTTTTTAGTATTGTGGTTTAGTTGGGAAATGAACTGATTCAGTTCAAGACTTTTTACCACGAATTTCAAAAAGAAGATGAAGAAAATGAAAAAGTTATTAGTCAGGGAAGATGGATGTATAAACTCCTCCTAGAAAACACATCAAAACTTGTTTTCCTAATAGTTCACTCTAAGAATGTATCTATCACTTATGATCACAAACAGCTTCGAACATCCATGCTTAAAGACAGACTCAATGTTTTGTTTTTACTCTCATCATTGAAAGTCGTATTTTAAGATAATTAAGTTATGAAGATATTAAAAATAATAGTATCAAAAATATCTGGTTACATTCCGTTTTTTTTTTATACTAGCATACTTTAATTACTTAAAATTACAATATTTTCTTTTTAAAATTGTAATACTAATTTTTATAGATTTGGACACATAGACATGAATCTCAACTTTGTGTTCTTTTTCTAATTTATTTGTTCATAGCAATGTTAATAAATCGTACTGAATACCTTAATGAGGTTCAATTATTTAATTTTTTATACCATCAATTAATTAACTTCTAAATACTGTATACCAAAATCTTCTACAATTTAATAATAAACGTTAAATGTTTCTTTATAAGTTTTTAGTTAAAAAATTGCTCTAACAAGGAGAAGGCACCTGGTCGTCATCACCGATTTCGCTGAAACATGTAGGGCTTGGCAACAAATGAAAGTACCCGATGTGGGAACTCCAGATTCGCTTTAATTACAATCCTTTGCAGAAAAGTCCTCAATCCCAATTTTTTTCCTTATTTATGCCTTATGCGTATAAATAAATAAAAAAAAAAATAAAAAATTTATCACTTCACTTAATTGCGGACTCGAATCATATAAAAATTGGGAAAAAATCCGAAAAAAAACCATCCCACGCTGGGATTCGAACCCGTCACCTCTGAATCCCAAGTCCAAGTATTAACCACTGCACTAGCCGCCGCTTTAGGAATGTGTTACAATGAATGGGATTTAGAGCCGCGTGAAAATTTTTGTATACTATTATTTTGTAAACGCGTGGCCATCTGGAGTTCCCACTTCGGGTACTTTCATTTGTTGCCAAGCCCTACATGTGCTATAAATTTGAGCGAAATCGGTGATGACGACCAGGTGCCTTCTCCTTGTAAAATTCAATTTTTGCAGGTTAATTTTCAATAATTCATGAATTGGCTAAAATTTCAGTAGTATTTTAACTAAAATAGCAACATTAATCAAAATTTAACCAATTTTGAATTCTGACTGTTGAAGATTTCTTTATGCAATGATGCTTTGATATGGTGTGTGGTAAAAAAAGTACAGGTTGTTAAGTGAGAAAATAGTGTAAGTACCCTAATAGTAAAATTTTTCCTAAACGCTACATTTTAGAGGAGGACAAGAATTTTGATAAATGTATTATAAATATAAACTTACTTTTTAATTATTTCTTTATTTTATGTCAATGTTTTACCTCTTATTTTATAGCAGCATTAAAGACAGGAATAATATGAAAACAAGGACGAAAACAGCACGAAGAACTTGAATTTGCATTGGAATATAAGCATAAATTTTTAAACGATTTTTTAGACTCTCCTACTTATTGATATGCAAGGTCCACTAAGATGATTACAACTATAATTACTACAAAGCAAAGACAAAATACTGAGCAGATTATAAAATTTAAACCATCCATCAAAATTACAGAGAAATATAAAAATGACGAGGAGATTGCTAATTCCGCTAATTTCTTCAACGATATTGTCCTAGAAAACAAAAGGGCATTTTCCGCTTTTCCTTGGTCAAGTGTCGAAACGAGCAGGCGAATTGGGGCAAATTAAGCCGAAATTAATTGTCACGACGAAGAGTTTAATTTCGACCGTAGAACGGACAAAGTTTTCGCAGTTGCACTTACAATGAAATCTAATTAATAGCGAAAAATTAAATTTAATTGAATGGAAAAACTGCTAGAGGCAGAAACATCCGTTTCCTCCCCGTCATCCTAAAATCGTTTCCTTGGAGCTGAGCTTGTGCGAATTTGAAGTGTGCTTCTTGTTTTCATCGCAAAGTTTCAGTCCGCGTCTGTCCGCGAGCTGTGCGGGCTCCACAATAGAACTCTAAATGAACTTAATTTTACGGTGTCTGCTTGATCCGGTCAATTGTTTATGCAAAACACTCATTATCAGGTTTTTATTCTGTTGATATTATGATGGGTGAAATTGAGTTTTTTTCGTATTGTATTCGTTCTTCCTTCGTAAAATTCCCTTGGGATAGTATAGTAAATTGTTGAGACTGAGTCAAATCATGGCATGCCACAATGGCAAACATTAAGTAACAATAGTTCACAAATTTGTATAAGCGCCCCTTAGGAACCAGGGTCGAGCCAAATAGGAGCGAAGAAAGGCGGAAAAACATGCTCCAGTCGATAGAGATTCTATTTCCCTTCCTAGCACCCACTCGGTTAGGACATATTCGGGATATAGAGTCGAAACACTGTGCAAGGACCTCGAGAAAGGATATGCCAGCAGAAACCCATTTGTCATCATCCTGAGTAAGTGCCTTCGAAAAGAACTCGTATTGTTAACAGTTGTCCTATTTTGCTAGCAGCCCAGACAAGGAGGCCCCGGAGGGCCCCAACGATGCCATCACCTCATACAACCTCCTCCTTCAATCCAAGGCCTCGGGGCTTCAAGGCTCCGGAGCCCCAAGGAAATGATTGCGAAAAACTCAACAGCTTTTGAATCGCTTTGTTGCTCCCAAACGAACCGTTTCCGCACAGGTGAGCTCCGATTGACTGAATATCGATGCAGTGGAAAGAATGCGCGACAATCTTGAAAATTGTGCAGATTTTCTATTCTATACTATACATGTATCGATTAAATATGGTAAGTGATTAGGGTAACCGCTCGACAGCCGTCTTTGTTTGTTGCAAGAGACCCACTCGAACCCCATTATATCGTCGGTGGAAAATCTTACGATATAATATCGCACAAGAAAACCCCGATTGAGCCCGATGACGTTAATGAGTCCCACTCAATTCAGGGAGACAGTTTTCAAGAAATCCTTCTCTTACGTCCATTGATTGGGGCTCTGTCTTGATATGCTGCCGGCTGGGGCCGATGATTAGATAACGCGCTGTAATGACTGGATAATAAGATTAGCCTCTGATAGCTGATCCACTCAAGGGCTTTCTGCTTGCCTTACGATTAGAGTGCAAAAACTGTCTGCCAGTGGTAGCCATAAATTATGAATTATTCATGGCGATGCTCACTCGCTCTGTAGACTCAAGTACGTAATTGTTTTTATTACACCAAACCATAAGGAAGCTAAATTAAATTTTTTGAGGTTTTGGCAAGTTTAAGGTCAGTGGCAGTTGGCTTCTTTTTTCACGCCGAGTGCTTTTGATAGCCTTCCAACGAAGTAAAATACATTTTGTAAATTTCCAAATTACAATTGAGCTTTCGTAATATTTTCATATATAAAATTCTTACCATACATGGAATATTGATAACAAAATATCTTGAGGTTTATTCAAGTACATACATACATATATATAATTATATATATATATGTAATTAAGTTTTGGGAATTTTCCTATTTTGTTGTTTATTGATTAATAAAACTAATTAAGAAAACTTACGCCGAATTATATAGTAGAAGAACTTGTCGTACCTTGAGCCTAAAAGTCAACTTGATTACCAAAAGTTATCAATAGGTGTTGTTAATAAATTAAAGAGAAAGTCCAAAAAGGTTACTTTTCGTCCAGACCAATGCTTCAGAATTATTGGAAATGCCTAAAAAAAGTATTGACTAAAGATTATATAAAGGTCATTAACCTACCTAATATGTTTACAATGTAATTGGATTTAATTACAATACATATAATTTTATGAACTATGAATGTTTGGTTTGTATAGCGTAATTTCAACTTTATACTTTTTACTTTACATTTTATTTACGCATGGTTTTTATTTTATTTTAAAAATATATTTTCTTTTGTAAACTTATTTTTCCCGATGATTTTATAAAACAGGAAAGAATTTGAAAACAATTGCGGCATTTGTATAAGCAGCGCTATTAATAATATTACTTTACTAGTTCTATCTCGACTAAAAGATTATATAATAAGTCATTTTAACGTCAGTGCTCCCTGTTGTACAGCATTCGAATATTGCTTATGAGTAATAAATTAATGAACATTTTTAGTAATTTTGCTTTAATATTATTTTAACTCGTATATAGGGTGGGTTTCTTTTTAAATTTCATAATATTATTTTGACACAGGTAGCTCCTTCGCGCTCAAAAAATTGATAGAAATACAGTATCATATCACTACGGGATGAAATGAATAGATTTACACTTGAACAACATTGGAAAATATAGACAACTTATATCGAACTATGAGACAGTGTGAAATTTTGAAAATAAATTTCTATTGAAATAATGGCTGCAGTACGTAGCTTCGATTTGACTTTGTTGGAGTTTTTTTCTTTTTTGTAGAGTGCCGTTAAAGATTGATTAGCATCAGTCTTTAATCTCTGACAATACAGAAACGATTCAGACACTTAAGCACAATATTGATCGAGCTATTCGTGAAATAGAGCTCCAAACCATCGAAATTGTGCTGCAAAATTAGGAGCAAGGATAGCAAGCCAACCAAATCATATTCCATAACTAATTGGAGAGTTTAATACATTTTTCAATAAATCAATAAACTTTGAAACATATCGAACAGTGTTTATTTTATAGTATTTTTAAAAAGAAACCAGCCGACGACCCACACTTTACTAATGGCACTCCAATAATTTTCGTCAATTCATAGTTCCCGTTTATTTGCGTGTTAGTATAAAAGTTATTTTTCAGATTTTTCCTAATTTATTAACACGATCAACCCGGCGTGTACCACCGGTGGCTCACAGGCGAATGGTTCATCTGGCGACGTGTACCACCGGTATGAGCCACACACATGTTTTTTTATTGAAAAATTGAAGAGCTTATTTTAACAGGTAGGCTATAATAGACTTAATGTATTTACATATTTATTTGTTTTTATGTTTTTTTTTAAATATTTTGTGCAAGGCGCCGCGCCGCCAGATAAAGCAAAATATGATTTGTACTGCCGCGCGATGAAGTGAAGTATAAAAAACTGCGCCGGGTTGAACGTGTTAGGTTAGTGAAAACGGGCTGTATTAAAATTAGCTTAGTTGGTGCTTTAAAGGTGCGAAAGAATCACTGAAAGAATAATATTATCCTCTGTCTAAATCATACTATTCCACAGTTCCTATTTTTTGAAAAATATAGTATATATTGTTGTTTTAAACTTCTAAATAGTTCAATGAATTCATTAAATATGGGCCAAAAATCATAGGGCTCTGTTCCTCTGCAAAAATTGCTTCACCTTAGCCCATACATATGTACATATACTGAAAAAACATATATTTTTAGTTGATTTAACAATGAGGTCTTGTTAATACAACGTGTACAAATGTTCTGCTATAAACTAGTTCCAAGTTCATTTAACTATTTTAAAGTCAACTTTGCGAGATAATAGTTAAAATAAAGAATATGCATTTGAATTTTACACATAAAATATATTTCAACTAGAGTCTAGTAAAATTCCAACTAGAGTTGGCTTTCTAGGATCTCCAGTGAATCTAGTGAAAATATAGACTCTAGAATTCTATTTATAATACCTACTTTAACTATATCTAAATTATCGAAAATTCCAGGTATAAAAGAGAGAAAACTATAGTCTTTGTTTTAACTAGAATTCACTAGAATTTGAATTAAAAGCCAGAATTCTACTGGCTTGTTTTAACTAGATTTACGTCCAAATTCACTGGATTTCTAAAACCTTTACTAGAACATTTAGATTTGTAATTTGTATTGCTAGAAATGCAGTAATTTTTACCTAGATTAGTAATTTATTTCCTAAAATGTTACTACATGTTTGAAGTCGGTGCGAAGACAAAACAAATTGTCTATAATTTCCTAGTATTGGATTTATGTATATCTCTCGCATTACCGCACCGACTTCAAACATGAAGTAAATCTTAATATAATTTCATTCTTGTTGGGGCTTCTAAACTTTTAAGGACTGCTCGATCTTTACCCAAATGCAAACGCAGTTTTGTTATGTTTTTGTATGTGGTCTTTATTCCCTTGTCATTAAATTCGTTTTAATTCCCAGAGTGACATAGATGTATGAAGTGTAGAGAGATAAAAATGGCGGCTGTCAGCCGTGATAATGTCGCAAGCGTATATATTTTTCTTCTTAATACATCGATATGGGTATCAAAATACAGGTCTCGTTGAGAAGGGGTTTATATGTAATTGAAAATAATAACACTTAAAGCACGTAAATAAAAGTAAATTAAAGAAATCAAAACACTCTACTACAAATGCCAATATATGACGCCAAAAATTATAGAGAATGTCAATGAAGGGTCTACCAATCCAACAAAAGAAAAAGTATTACAATCGGACAACAGATGGCACTGTACGATCAAAAGTCCCCTTTCATTTTGATCATGATAGTATAAAGAAAAATATCGCCCCGAATTTCAAACTATCGATTTCGTGAAACAAACAGCACATCGATTAAAAGCTAAACAATTCAACAAGACTCTTGTCAACCCTCAATAATGGAAATTGAGGTCAATTCCAAGGACGATGTCCTCCTCTGCAGCCGCTCCACAATTGCTAAAACTACCTCCGACCGAATACTGCATTTCAGCTGACTTGGCAAATCAAAGAGGTCCTGAAAAATTATATCAACTCGTCTAGTGGGTGGTTGCATCGAATGCATAGGGAATGTCGCGTCGTTAACTTTTTGAGAAGGATCTGAAGAGCCTCCCACGTCGATTGAATCGTAAAGCGAATCCGGCCGGCCTCTATTAAACAGTCTGGAGAGGATCTGAGGATTAGTGCCAGTGCCAGAATTAATTTGCATCATCCGATTGCGACGAAGGATTCCCTAATTTATGCAATGTGATGAGATTCTTTCCGAGCCAAAGGATATCGGCTCGACCGATTTTTATACTTAAAGACCGCACAAAGACGATACTCCAGAGTGGAAGGATGACAAGAACTGTTGCCGGCTTCGGAGAGATACGATTCCTTTCCTCCAGCCTCTGATTTACATATCTCATCTCATCAAATCCAGATTTTGCTGAATATTTGCGCTGCGCACCACATGGCGTTCGGTGTCGTGCAAAGTAGAAATTGATAACAAAATTGTTTAGGAGGATTATTTTATTAAAAAGCCTCTTTAAATCAATCTTATGTATTTGGTCTTGAATATCTTGCGTAAATGTTTTCAATAATTAAGATTGTTAAAGCCAAAGCATATCCCCATACAAGAAATATAAAAAGCGCCGCAGTATACTCCAACCCCACACTGAATACTGAACCATTGGAAAAGCAGGGTAAGGTCTTTTTCACCCAATACTGGCGATGCTTCACAGCCAATCCAGTTTCAGTCATCCAGGTGAACCTTAAATTCAGGCATCGTATAACATATAAGGATAACCCTCGGAGGAGCAAAAAGTACTATAGATCTTACTTGATCTTGCTTATTTCCACATAAGGCGAAAATCGGCTTACAAGAATCCCCAACTGAGTTTCAGGACGCAAGCGAACCTCATTTAAATCACAAATCTCAGCCGGCTCGTAGTTGCTTTTTATAAGATGATAAAATGTTGTTATAACGCTGTGATACGCAAATCCGCCCTGCCTTATTTTGACGACGCCTTCTTCGGGACTAAGCCAAATTTCAGATATTTTCGACTGCGGGATGACTTTCTTTTCGATAAAATATCGTACGTCACCTCCCATTACCTAAAAAGAAAGTTACTAAACTTTTGTACTAAAACTTTAATAGCACCGTAAAATTAAAGATTTAGTAATAAGGTCTATTTTATTTCAAAACGAAAATTGTAATAATAAACGAACAGCCATTTTTAGAACCTTACATTTTATCTTCACTTAGCAAAAAGGTAGGTAAAAAGCAGAATATCGGCCTCATTGTTATCTGCTTTATTTCATGACCCTGGTTTAACCCTCAGGAGGTACACTGGGTATAGTATACCCGAGCACTTAATTTAATGCTTTGCCCTTCTTCAACAGTCGATTGAACAGAGTGCTACTATAGCGGGTAGTCTACTATGTTTATGACATGTTCATGATTATATTCGTATTCTACACCGTCTGACGAATCGATAGAAAACAAAAATTTTTAAATCCATCGCTTCAATGCAAAGAAATTAATAGTTCAAGATGCAGGGGTATGACATACCCAGTGTACCTAGATAAGTAAGCCCCGTAAGTGTACCCCCTAAGGGTTAAATATATGTATATACTCAGCTGCAAAATATCCTCATCAAAAATGTTATTGTCCTCATGATTGTGTCTTTTGTGTAAAATTTTTAATCTTAACTTAAGAAGGTTTTCCTTTTTTCAATGATGAAAATTTTGAGAAACATTGTTTTTATAAACGAAAATTTTGTTTTTATAAACTAGTTTCGGACTCTGCTTCAGGGGTAGAAAATTGAAAAAATATGGCAAATTAGTAAGCAAAGAGACGTGATAAATTTTATAGAAAAATAGGCAGCATAGGAAAATTATTGAGAGCTTAAAAAAATAAAAAATAAGTAAGAAAATATCCTTTGAGAGAAATAAGCAAACTTCAATTAGGAAAAGTAAAAAAGTATAATAGTTAAAAGAAGTAGTAATATTATTTTTTTTTTAAATTTCTATGTATGTCGATTGTTTTCCTATTTTTGGAGTCTACTCTTGATTGTCTACCCCCCGTACTTTTAAAATTGAAGTTTTTTAAAGAAAGAAGAATCAATCAATGTTATAACATTTTTTTTTAAAATCTTTAACTATCAATTGTTTTAACAAGTCTTTTGAAAAAAGATAGACTACATTTCCTTTGAATTGGTATGAATAACCAAGTAGATTGGTGTTTTACGATGTTTGGTAAGAATAATTTTACTAGTAAAAAGCCCTTTATAATTTCCTGAGTGATTTTTTTTATATTGTATATACTCTGAATTTCAATTATTTTATATTATTATTTATTTCAATATTATATTCTAAATTTCAATGGTTTTCGTTCTACTGTTTTTAAGTTATCATAATTTAAATTACAATATCTCAAAAACTGTAGTACGAAACACTTTCAAATTTGGAATATATAAGTTCAATTGTCAAACTAATAAATTTTTTCTTAATATTTCATAAAATCCTGATAATTTTCACTAAACTCCATGTTCAAGATAGAATCATTTTTTTTAAAGTCTCACGTCTCTTAAACATAGTCTTGGTCTTGGTCTCAGTCTTGGATTTTTTCCAAGATCAAGACCGATTCTGCTCATCACTACAAATATTCCAAAAAGTGGGAAAATATTTTGCAACTAAAGTGAACTTGTTTGTAGAACTAATCCTAGTCAAGTACCTTCAAATAAGCACGCGTGTAAGGTGTATCCTCCAGTCCAATTTTCAGGTTACTATCTGCCAACTGTCTAAGATTTTTGATTTTAGATTTTACCGGGGAACTGAGCAAAGATGAAACAACAATAGACGTGTAATAATTGTACAACAGAAAAAAGGCGAACAGTGCTGATATAAGAACAATTTTGCCCCCTGCACTGACTGGCTCCACGGTGGATCCTTGTTGACAAGCTGAACCCAAGGAACACATAAATGTCGAAAGCCAAGACGGCACATAAAAGAAGTTGCTTCTTGTCCGACGTTCAATGTAAAAGACAAATTTCAGCACGACACAAAATACAAGAATCGACAGTCCGTATAGGAGCCACACTGACTTGGTGAACGGCTTGAAGAATACATTCGCAGTCATTCCTTCATTTTGAGGAGTTCGAAAGAAGAAAATCGAACCGAAAGCGTTAAATTCAATAGTGCATCGAAGATTGTGAACAACTCGTTGAGTTAGTAAGACGGTTGTGCTCTGGTCAGCTCGACCCTCTGAAAGATCACCCAAGGCTCCGCCACTGGTTTCATTTTCAGTAAAGACAGAATTGTGGATGTAGCTTACGCTGAAAAATACGACTTTATAAAATATAAATTTGGCACTATTTATAATCAATATTTTGTGTTACTCACTTGTAGCCATAGATTTCTTGAAAATGCACAATAATCTTGTAAGCCATTCGAGAAAATGTCTCGATATGGGTATTATTTATGGAGTCCAAATGCCTGATTATGGCTTCGTTCGATTGATTGAGTGGTACAGTAGTCACCTAAAAAGATAATTTTACTACATTCATCAAGTAAATTTGGCAAACTTATTAACTTAAATATTTTAACAATGTAGGTACATACATATGCATTAGCGGAGTGTAAATATACTATCATGCGACTAAATAAAAAACTATACAGAACAATCTTTGGTATGCGGAATGGAATATTAAAATCGGGTCTAAAAAATGTTATTAATATCGAAAGAGCGAAGTTGTTTTCACAAACGTTGCTTGTGGTACGAACAAAATATAATATCTCTCTTATTAGTATAAATTAATTAATTTAATTTTTTTCTTTAACGTAGACAACTAAAATTTTGATTTGTAAATTCCTACCCTAAACTTGTATAAAATGCATCAAATAATAAAGTTGGTTTTTTTTTGCAAGGAAAAATAGTTGATCTCCTGATATAAGGTTTTGAATAAGAAAATTGTTTAGTTACTAACCATTTCTTGATGAGCTTACAATTTGAATGGAAATACAACATTTCTCGTTGTAAGATGACTATTGACTATTTAAATATAAATTCAGCATGTGTGCTGTTTTGCACGACGTCGCTGTGAGTAATTGAGTAACAGTTTATTTAAAATTATTTATTTTTAAAGGGAATATCCGCGATAATATTAAAAGTCACATTCATTTTGGAATTTTGAAAAATCACTATAGGCTTCAAATTGAAATCACTTAACCTACTAACGCCCAAAGAACCTAATTTTTGTGTGCAGTTTGAAACCTCATTCTTACAATTAAAGGACATTTATTTTCCAATAAAAACCATGAATCTTACTAGTTTTGAGTGTGCTCTTTTAGAATCTGTCGTCAAAATTGAGTTTTTTCCAATAGAAAATTAAATATGGCGACTTTTTGCAAAAAAAGTATCAAAAAATTTGAAATTTTTTTTTTATAATTTTTTTTCAAGTCAATAGAGTTTTGCAATGCAATTCTTACATGATCAACGGTGATCGGAACGTTTGAACTTACAGAAAAAAGTTTTTTTGCTGATCGCAATCACTCAAAACCTTTTCAAAATGGCGTATTTTCTATAGTGCAGATTCTGAAAATCTGAAACTCTGAAAATCGTACAGATTTTCGTGAAATTCTGTACCAAGGGGTTTTTATCGTCACTGATTATGAGATTAAAATCAGATTTTTAAAATTCAAAATGGCAAATTCAATATGGCGGACAACAAATTTTAAAAATCTCACAGATATTCATGAAATTCAGTATACAGGAGTTTTGGTAGTCTCTAATCACAAATTTAACATCAAATTTTGAAAATTGAAAATTGCGGAGGGGACTCACAATAATACAGCAGCCCAAGAAGTGAGAGGCAAGGGGACTCGCTATAATAAAGCACCCCAAAGGAGACAAAATTCTACCACGTCCACGCCGTTGTCTCTGGATTACGCAAAGAGTAGAAATTTCAATTCGTGATCAACAACTACAAAATCCCCGAATTTCATGGAAACCTACAAGATTTTCAAAACTTGATGTCCGCCATATTGAATCCGCAATTTTCAATTTTACAAAATTTGATGTTAAATTTGTGATTAGAGACTACCAAAACTCCTATATACTGAATTTCATGAATATCTGTGAGATTTTTAAAATCTGTTGTCCGCCATATTGAATTTGCCATTTTGAATTTTAAAAATATGATTTTAATCTCATAATCAGTGACTATAAAAACCCCTTGGTACAGAATTTCACGAAAATCTGTACGATTTTCAGAATCTGCACTATAGAAAATCCGCTATTTTGAAAAGTTTATGAATGATTGCGATCAGCAAAAAAACTTTTTTCTGTAAGTTCAAACATTCCGATCACCGTTGATCATGTAAGAATTGCATTGCAAAACTATTGACTTGAAAAAAAATTATAAAAAAAAAAAAATCACATTTTTTGATACTTTTTTTCCAAAAAGTCGCCATATTTAATTTTCTATTGGAAAAAACTCAATTTTGACGACAGATTCTAAAAGAGCACACTCAAAACTAGTAAGATTCATGGTTTTTATTGGAAAATAAATGTCCTTTAATTGTAAGAATGAGGTTTCAAACTGCACACAAAAATTAGGTTCTTTAGGCGTTAATGGGTTAAGAAAAACAACCTTCCTTGACAAAATTTCTCTCTAAAATGCCGACTCAATTTTTCTTAAGCTAAGAATTTCGTGAAAATTGATCTCACAATTGTTGATGAACTATTAAAGTTATGTTTTGAACACGTTATACTAAATCCGATAGAAAATTAACCCAAAGATTCATTAGGCAACAATATGAGGAGTTAAAATCGCTTAAAACTATTTAAATTCATCAAATATTGTTTGCGTATACATACAACGTTTGCGTATATACACAACGTGAGTTCCTGCATTCTAATCCCAATAATGTAGCTGCTTAAGGATAAAAATTGTAATTAGTTTTGATAGTTTACAGAATTTTTTCTTTAAACTGACCAACTTTATTTTTCTGAGTGTAGCAATTTTAAGTGAAACATACAACTGCAAATCTTAAAATCGGTAGTATATAATGGAGTCTATTGCAAGGTTCGGTTTTCAGTCGACTGGAAATCCGAGACAATAAAGTGCATAATTTAGTATTTAAGCTTTAAAAATAATCCCTCAATAATCCACAATATTAAAAAAATAATTACTCGAGACAATTTTACGTCAAAATCTAGATATATGTAATTGGTAGCTGCGTTCTTTTTTGCACTTGTCTGTCTTTGCAATAGGTCTGTCTGGTAACTTTTGGGTAAAAATTTCTTGAGTAAAAATCTGGTAAAAAGTTTCATATGGTAGTGGGGATAAACATCAAAAGTTACCAGACAACTTCAAGTAAAAATTGGGTAAATCTTACTTGTGTATGTAAATTGTCAAACGTTATCAAGATGTTAGAGGGAAAACTTATGGATTTATTTAATATTTTTGAAGATTTTGAAATATGTTTTTAATTTATTTAAACAATTTTTCAATAACTTCTTCTTCTATCTGAATCGCAACGCACAATTGAAACACACAAATGACAGATCACACAGTGACAAGCAATCGGTGATTTTACCCAAATTTACTCGGTTTCCGCAGCGTTGGTAAAATCTGGTAAAATTGTGTAAGAGGAGAAGTGCTGTCAAGAGCTCAGTTTTTCCCCTCCGTGAGGTTAACAGACACTTTCAGGTAAAAATTTTACCCGCGAGTAAAAACTTTATAGTTACCAGACAGACCTATTGTCTCGCATGTTGGTAAAAGTCAGCTGATAGCTCTCGAACGGCAAAATAAAAAAGTTTGACATAATAAATTGTGTTTTAAAGTAAATACTTGCTTGCCATTTCAACTTTTTTATTCTTATTTATCACCTCAATTCACGTATTTACTTTAAAAAATAAGTGTGAACACACACCTTTGAGTTTTCACAGGAATTGTGTTCTGAACCGTTCTTTTGTGCTGTTCTTGTTCTACTCCGGATTACGAGCACAAAAGAACACAGCTTGTGTATAAATGTGAAAAACACAAATTAATTTAACTAACATTCCTACTAGTGGAAAAAAATTAAGAAATTCTCTTACCACAGTAGATATAACCATCGTTATATCCTTCATCGAACACCTATTTCCATACTTCGATCTAAGATGTAAATCAGTTAGTTTAGTCTTACATCGTTTTGAATTACAAAATATCTCTCGATCTAGAGTCATGTTAAGTTTTCCTCCACGTCGTTTTCCATTGTTGTAAACATCGTACACAGAAGTGACTGTATCAAAATATTCATCTATAAAAAATTAGCAATTTGATTATAGAAATGCATTTATAGTGCAAATGAACCACTTACTTTGCGTCACATTCGCATACGTCAGTTGTGTATCAATATTTAAATTAACATCGCGAAACTGCTTGCCGAAATCAGGAAATTTCCTCTCGTGACTAAATATAAACCAAGCGTGCACTGCAGTGAAACAGCTCGAAAAGTTTGCCTAAAATTTAACAGATATAAATCATGTTGATAAGCATTGTAACGAAAATAATATTTTCAATGAGTATTTTTTTAACATAGTTATCTAATCTGGGTCTTCTCGGAAATATTTAAACTATTGCCATGATGTAGTTCAAGTTCATCTTAAGATGTAATTTAAATTTTTATTCAGTTATTATTATTAAAAATATTTACTTACTTTCCAAACAATATCTTGACTATTTGCACAGTCATAGTCCAAAATTATACCGTCAGTAGATATGTAGTGTTTTCCACATATTTGTGCAATATTATCTTCGGCGATTTGTCTTTTTTTGATGTCTACAAAATTTACCGATATTAAATTTTCCGTTAACAGTTTTAAGACGTCCAACTTTTCTGAAATTATTTAAAAATTACATACAATTATTTGATTTTCATTAAGGGCATTACAAAAAGAGATAACAATTCCAATATCTTTACTCTTTGCCAAATTTACAGCATAAAAGCACAATAGTATAAAGTGTAACCATAAAAACAATACTACTTGGATCAATGTGTGATTAGTAAGGCGGGACATCCCAATCAAACGCTTCCAATGTATCTTTAACCGATTTCGCAACATGTGGCCGAGCGTTGTCGTGCTAAAAAAATCACCTTAGAGTGCAATATCTTCTTCTGATCCCACCAAACACACAGCATTACATTTGCAGTATGAATGTTTTGTTTTGAGGTGAATTTTGACTTTGATGATAGTTGTTTGCCCCTATTTCTATATCTATTGTATATGAATAGAATAGATTCATTTTTCATCACCAGTCACAATTCGACGTAAAAGTGAATTTTTAGTTTATTTTTTAAGTAAAATTTCACAAATCATCAAATATCTTTCAATACTTCTTTCTGTCAAATCATATGGTAACCATTTTTCTACTTTCTGACTCACTTCCATAGCTCGTAGACATTTACCTATAGCTTCTCGACTGACAATGCTATCACAAGTTGTTATTGTGTTTGACTTGGATCTTCATCTAATAATCCTTGCAATTCTGTATCATCAAAGTTTTTCGATTGAACTTTATTTTCCTCATTAAAATCGCGACTTCTGTCCAACATGACTAATCACACTTTATAGATAATAACAAGCCCTTTAACTTATTTTAAACAATGGTAACGCTATATATGAGAAATCCTTTAAAATTAAGTAGCACAACTAATACATAACTTACCTTGCACTGTCCAACAGTTAAATATAGTCACATGAGTTGCGTTCAAATCCAAGAATTGACTTATAATAAAGTTAAAAAGTAGAAGTAGTTCCATTTCAACTGGATTGACTGAAAATGCAACAAGACCAAGCTTTATATATACAACAAAAATGTCATTTAATTTGTTAGGAATCTAAATCAAGACTTCATTCAACTTGACATTCGCTGATTGACAAATTTGACATATAATTATTTCTTAAAAAATTTAAATGAAATTAACCTGCCAACAATTATGTCGACATCGACAATTTGAGGAGCTACTGTGGAATAATTCGTGTCGTTAATCGACATGGCCTCGACACCTTCTTGTTTTGTTCGTGTATCAAAATCCCACACAAGGATTACTTTTTGCCCCCGAAGCCCTTTCACCTTAAGTGATTTTTTTTCCTAGTCCCCCCCCGGCTTCGATTCCCATTGCTCCATAACTTTATTAAAACATTCAAAGTGCCTTGCTTGGTTCCCCCCGTCGTCGACGGATAACATATGTCGAATACGTTTAAAATGAACATGAAGAAAATTTACATATAATTCAGGCACACATGTCCCGGCAAGTGAATGGCAATATTCTTTCCCGGCAACCCACCCGCCTGCAATTGCTGGATTGAAACAATTTTCCCGACAAGGAATCAAAGCGTTCTCATAAAAATTCATAACCACAAGTAGGATGGAATCAGCAAACATACATTCCCCCTGTCAGTTATTATATCCTTGTTGTCCTGCCAGCTTCCTGCGGACCCTTAATTTCGGAGAGCTTAAAAAAGGTTTGAACAAATTGACGTCCTTTTTTTATGCTATAGCAGTGCTTATTACACTTGATATAAAGTTTTAGTGGGAAGGGGCCTACAAGCGAAGAGTTCATCTTATTCTCCTAGGTATTATGTTCCTCGTGCTCGTGGAAAATCTCGAACACGTGGTGCCTTCTGCCCAATTCATAATATCCTCGAGCACATGATGCGCGGAGTTGATTTTCAGCACTGGATGTATTCTTTTGATTTTTTTTCTATCTCATGGGGGGTTTGAAGGATTTTCAAATGTTTACTTTTCACAGGACTAAGATTCCTATACCCGAGATTTTTGCAAATCAGTTTCTCGCGGTCGGTGGAACTGTTAAGACGACCAAAGGACCAAACTAAGTCCCTCAGGGAAGTACTTCGGCTTATATGAAGTAAACAAATTAGATATAATCAAATCAAATCGTATTTGGTATTCTTAGTATTAAACAATAAAGTAGGTGTTTAAAAATTCAATCAAAAGTGCTATATAAAGTATTTGTTTTAGTGGAGTTACAATATTTATTAAATCGATATCCATGAAATCCTAAAGTAGAAATATTTATAATAATATTAGATATACTATATAATGACAAAAAGTGTTAATAAATAAAAGAGATAATTAATGTGAATTTTACGAGTTTGTTTAATAAAGTGTTAAAAAAATATTGGTGCACTAGATATTCTGTTATTTAAATTAATAAAAGAGTGATAGTGAAAAAGTAATCTAGTTATATCAGCCTTTTAATAAAAGAAAACTAATATTTTTTTTCTTTTAACAAGTTCTTCAAAAGGATCTTACTATGAGTTTCAGTGCTAGTGGTCTTTACAATACAATTTTAATATAAATAATATAAATTTTCATTTGTGATAAAGATGCATTTCTCTTTGTATCATATATCTGACTGACTTTTAAAATATTAGTAAACAGATCTCAACAATTTTATCTAATACTTTTTACAAAAAAATCTTCTATGAATCAAATTGAAATAGATCACTTTAACCGATTTTTGGCCTAAACCTTTCCAAATTCATTTTTAATTCCAATCGGTTAAACACTTTCAACCATGAATTTCTACTTCTTTAAGAACCAACAAAAAGCCTTTTCAGAATACAGGGGAATCCCCGAAAAAATCTCCTCCGTCAATAACTCAGTAGTGACCTTAATTAACTTCACCGTCTGCAAGTAATTAATAAAAATATTCGAAAACTCATTCCTTTTTGGGAAACTTCGTCATCATGATCTTCAGTTTTGCGAAAAATCTTTTGTTTTGACAGAAACGATAAAGATTGGTAGAAAAATAAACTTTATTATTAAGTAACAATTAATGCGGTAAAACGAAAGTCAACAAAGTTGAACTACCGGAGCGAAACTTGTAATTTTAACCATTTTCTGTACCTTTAATGAAATAATATGCTTTCAACTTTGAATTAGTAATTATAAATGGAAAAGGTTTTTGAAGATGTCTTAATTTTTACCTTTAATACGTTTTGGCATAAATCTGAAGAGATATATTTGAAAAATTTAATTAATTCAAAGAAGGAATTGAGGACCTGTCAATTTGATGTGTTTTAGTGTGCCATTGGAAAAGAGAACGTTTCTTTCAAGAATAACAAAATACGTTCGAATACGGAATTCTGAAGTATTATTTTATTTTAAATTTAAATTTATATTATTTGCGACTGGGATACGCTTAGACTGTTAAGGGGACATTTATTTTCTAAATTGGTATTTATTGAAAAACTGATTATTGATTCTATATATATATATGTTAAAGTACATAAAAAATTTTTTTTTATTATTTTTGAAGCATTATTTTTGAAGCATTATTTTAGTGCATTCGAAAAGGTGCATTTTTATTGGTCAGACATTTTTTGAGCTTCTTAAAAAAAATTAAGTCGAAATTCACAATGCGTTATGTTCCTGAGACATTTTCCTAGGGGTTATACCTAAAAAATTATAAAAAAAAAATTTTTTTTTGTTACTTTATAGAAGATTTTCAAAAAGTGTTGAAAATTCGACGAATATTTTAGCTGAACTATCCTTGTAAAAGGGGTGGATTTATATAAATAGAAGTTTGTAGAGGTATAGCCCCCAGTATATTGTATAAAGAATCGAATACCTTTTGGGGTTTTCAAACCGGATGATCAGAACCTAAGAAAAGTGTCTGACAAGTACAAAAAACGGTTTTGGGAGAGCATTTCTGTGATATATTAGAACACATTTATGAAATAAAAAAAAAATCGTCTTTTTTCAAATTTAGAAAGTAAATGTCCCCTTAAATGGGACCTTAAATACTTATTAAGATATTTTCAATACATTTATTAAATTCTATAATTGTTAATGGATAATTAAAACCCATAAAACTATATAACTAATATAACTCATTATTTTTAATCAAGATAAATTCAGTGTTTAGCCATTTACATTCACAGCAAAGTTAGTACATGCACCGAGAAAAAAAACGTTGTGAAAACAAAAGAAACAACATTACACTTCTATTTTTTGAAAAAATCGATTTTCAAAAACATCAAATTTGTATACTATATACCTCCAAAAGTAGTTTACAATATGTTAAATCGATTGAAAAGGCATTGCCGAATAAGCGTAAGATACCTTTTTTTTCAGAATTATCTGCGAATTGAATAAAAAAAACTTTAAGTCACTAGTACCTATTAGGAGCTTAAAATAAAGCACATTTTCAATATTTTTTGTTTACACTTTATTTACCAGATAAGGTAATTAAACTTTTTCTATAATATCAAGGAACTCTTGTAGTACACAAAAAAATTTTTTTTTTATTATCCCAATCATAATCGTGCTCCATGGCGGACAGTTAATCTCTGGAACGACAAGTCTGAAACAAAAAAATTAAAATGGGTTTTAAAAAGGAAGCCGTCTTACACAAGAATCGACCAGAAAATTTGAAAAATTAAAAAAAAAAAAGTGGCTGACGTTCAAAAAAAAAGTTAAAAAATCTACCTTTTTTCCGGTATTTTTTTGACGCTAAAATTTTGTTATTCAATTTTTTAATCAAATTATGGTCGATTCTTGTAAAGGAAGCTTAACCCTTTATAGCCCCATGTGACATTTCTGTAACAAACCTCAGAAATCCCGCCAGAATACGCACCAAATGTATTTAGTTCATTCAAATCGGCGCCACTTTGCTGTCACATGTTATTGAACAATGTAGTATCCACGGAAATCATCATAGACAGCGTAAACTGTTAACAGTTAATCGATTAGAATTTCGCCCGTAATTGAAAGTGACAAGTTGAAATTCGAGCAAATTTTAAATTTTACAAAAAAAATACAAAAAGTGTGTAAAATTGTATTATTTTCTTGGAAACCTATAGATAAGTGAATGAATATGTTCCTTCCATACCAAATTAGTTTTTTTTGTTTACGTTTAACTCAATTTTACAGTAATGTTACACTCCCTTAAATGTGAAATAAATAATTAATAATACATATTTTTTTAATTTCTGAGAAATATGTATTTTTTATTTCCCTAAACCTGTCCATTTTTAACACAATTTTAACGTTTTATGATCTTGGGCTATAAAGGGTTAAACAAACAAAATGCTTCAAGATTAATTTAAATCGAGCGAGTAGATTCGGAGATTAGCTGTCCGTCAGTTGAAAAAAAGTGATTTCGAGAAAAACGCGTTTAAAGTTTAAAATACCTGCGCGCTCACTAAAGTTGATGTATCTTGTTTTCGGTTTGGTATTTTCATATAATATTTTAGAGAGTTATTTTTGAAGGTCTAACGAATCGAAATCCGCGAAAAAAAAATCGATTTTTTCAAAATTCTAATAGGTACTAGTACCTTAAACGCGTTTTTCTCGAAACTACGTTTTTTGACCTGGTTGGCAGTTTTTTTAAAAAAAATATGTACTGGTCCGATTGGGCTCACATTTTCCGGACTTATTCCATATATGTTTGCTTATGGTGTGAACCATTATTATTAATATAGGTTAATATTGAACCCTTTTTTTTATAAATATTTTAACAAAATAAAAATAAAAATTAACGTTAAAAAATTAAAAATTCCGCCATTTTGTTGTTTTTTTGCCAAAATACTTCATCGTGGTTCACACGATAGCAGCTGACTTATATTTTAATATGTGCTTTGAATTTTTTGTTTCAGACGTTCCAGAGCTGAGATTTCTTACCAACCGGTTTGGAAAGGGGGTTTTTTTAGGCAGCCATATTACTGCCGTACAAACGCCAGAAATTTCGAAATAATTATTTTTGTTTTCTTTGATCCATATATTTTAATGTGTAAAATTTTCAAATGATTCAATAAATTTTTCTATAAAAAAAAAAAACTTAACTTAACTTTAAGCCCAATATCTCAAGAAATATTGATGTTAGCGGTTTGGTGTTCAAAACTTTTTTGTAGAAAATTGAATTTCCTTAAGTTTGTCATATTCACTTTTTCTGTACCTCTTGTTCTTTACGAGATAGGGGCAAAAAGCGAGAATTTCATGGAAAAATTGGGGTTAGTGACCCGTACTACCTCGCTGGTGGGAGCTAGGGTTACACCGCAATAGACACTTTTGTAGAGCATTCAATTCTGAAGAAATCCTACCATTGACCAAGATATACCATAAAATGCCTCTGAGCTGTAGAGTTTTGAAGAAAAATAATCAAAGTTTACGTGTATTTTATATGGGAAATCTTTATACGCCTTGGTCTAGTACTTAATATTAATATTAAGGGCTCCAATTTTCAGGAAATTTTTGTTTAGGTATTTGCCACAAAAGTTCGAGGTGGGACTGAAAAAAAAAATAGTCGAGAAAAAAAAGCACCCTATTATACATATATAATTTTGATGAAAATGAACCAAGTTTAAGGGAAGGACTTATTCTGATAATCATTTGGTATTCAGCAAAATTAGTAGTAGGATTTTGAAGATTAGAAAGGCAAGACACAGATTACTTGGAATGGTCAGAATTCAAATTATTCACACAACGTCAAAATTACTCAAAGGCATCGGCAACTGGCAACCGGCCACTAGTAGCACAGTTCGTTAGACCATCAAAGCGACAATTCAAAGATTGAAGATTCGAGTACTACCCGTTTTTTCGAGTGAATCCCACATATGCAGGATGATTCGTAAACAAGTGTTCCAACATACACCAATCGATTTTATGAACATTTTTCTCAGATCAACCCTTCACCACCAAAATCGCCATTAATAATTTTATGTTGTTGTTGCTAACACAAATCGTTATAACTTTTTTCAAGGATATTGCAGGATAATAAAGAAGGATACGTTAGATGTAAACACCACTATCTCCATCATTTATCAGATCGTTGAAAGCAAGATATTATTAGAAAGTGAAAATGCGTACTTTCTAACACACCTTTCCCTATTATGCTGCCATATCCTTGAAAAAAAATGTAACCGATTTATGTGAGCGCACCTCCATTCCAGAACATAAAATTTTTCAATAGCGATTTTGGGAGTGAATAATGATTGATCTAAAATGGAGTTGTTCTCAGAAATGTTTATCAAGACACTTCGTAGAATCAGTTGGTATATGTTGAAACATGTAGTTACGAATTACGCTGTATGTAAAATAAATTCTCTAAAACTTAAAAAGACTCAAATTAACTAAACGCACTGTTGTTATTATACAGCAATAAAAATGTACAAACTCGTGTACTGCAACCGTACTGCACTGTGATTTAAAATAAAATGTAGTGGAAACAAGTGCACAAATTAAAGGATAGACTAGGCTGAAATCATTAAAAAATGATGACGAAATGATTATACCCTACATTATATTATAAAACATTAAAATAATGCCTTACCATTTCATAAATATTTATAAGACATGTTAAAATAACAAGACTTCTCTGTTATTATGGTTATTAAGCGCTCTACTTAGTTGTTATGACAAAATTTTGTAATATCGTAATTATAGTCGTAGATATTTTTCTTCCCTCTGGATAATTTTAAAATGGAAATCTCTCCTAATGATACTTCATTGTTGAACTAAATTACTCTTGAATGTAGTTTAAAAATTCAAATAAATAATTCATCGAGGTTAGAGTTCGATATGAATAAACATTTTGTAAAATCATCTGTGTATGTCAACTAAAATAGACTCCTATTAACTTCTTAGACTAGACTTACACTTATGAGATTCAAAAAAAAACCCTGCAAAACCTCTTCAATCTCTGAAAAGGTGACAAAAACAACAACAGCTACAAAGACCATTCGTTTAATGAGTCGAACAATCTGACTCATAATGACGCACCTATTTTGTGTTCATCATGCTGCTAGGGTCGACATTCTTACACATGATAAAAAGTGTGTCAAATGGAGGTGCAATTGTGCAAAACGCTTAGAATTACGCTGCGAAGACAATTGCTTAAGGAGCCTATCTTCCACACACTTAATGCAGACCGACGGTAAATTAGAACGCAACAAATGTTGCAAAACCCCGCAGCTATTCACCTAGACCTTATGCTTACGCCATACATTAAAGGGGAGAATATTTTTTTGAAAAAACATATTATATTTATTATGTAGTATTTCTCGACCCCTGCCCGCAGAGCTTTGGCTGCTTTATAGAGTTCGACCAGCTGCGGTAAAAAGGATATCTGAGCCGATTGACGAGGATTTGTCGGTATTGTGACAAAGGATTTTGGCCCTCTGTCGATAAATCGCTGAATATTTTATACGTGGGACTTTGAAGCCTCAAAAGCGTTTAAAACGCCCAATAAAATTAGCCCGGGCATTATCCTCAACAGCGGCTGGAATTACTTCCGTTTAATTCCCCTTTACGCCCGTCCTTAAAAATTTCCAAGGCCGATGGCGGTGTTTTTCAATAATTTTCGTGTTTATCGATCATTTTACCATGAAATTGGTCGTAAAATCATTTCCTTGTTGTGGCCCACTGAAAGAGGGATCTGTTGGCATTCAAAGCGGATTAAGCAGGTATTAATCGTTGAATGTAAAGTATCCCCACTCCCCGAAATGGGATTATCGGTATGAAATTGCTCCCCGTGTCGGTCTGTATAGAATGAATCCTGGATTTCTCTAAACAGCTCCGCCACCGCGCGCCCTAAAGACTCCATCCAGATCCACGAGCCGAATCCTTCAGAACAGCTGCTCATTTAAACTCGTTCGCCAGGAGTTTTGCATCTTGAGCACGTTCCTGCTAAAGATGTCCTCGACCGGAGGTGCGGTGGGGAGCATTTCATTGTTTTTCGAGGTTCGGTCGGTTTGTCGGTCGACAACATCCAACATTATATTTCTTGAGCTCGATAGTGCAACTCAAGAGCCTGTTGACAATTGCATCTTTATGACAAAAAATAATAATAAGAACAGTGGTAACAAGGGGAATGGGGAACCTTTGGCACATAACCACTACTTTGAACAGAATATCGCATGAAGGCGGATTTAAGAATAACGAGACTTTCCGGACGAATAAGTGTGGCAAGGTAAACGAGGCCCGATTTGATTAAGGTTAAGGCTAACCCCACTGCTGCGGAGTATTGAGGGATTTGCGAGCCTTGCCTTTTAATTAGGCCCGACTTCTGAGTCCTGGCATGCGACACTGCTTCCTAAGTGTTTTGTTACATGTGTACTGATCCGCATAACAAAAAGCCTTTCTGGCTATTTCGAGACTTACGAGAAAATCTACATTTAACCTTATAAATCTGCAGTTCAGGGCGTTTAAAGTTAATTTTCGTCTGCCATGTCAACACTTCTGGCGGGACGTTTTGGGTTAATTAAATATTAAAGGCTAAACGAAAATATTCTCACAAAAAGGTTTATACTATACCAAAGTTATTTGAGACTGATTAATGCATGATTATAAATAAACTCTTAATTTATTCGAATAGTCAGTTGAAGTTTTTAAGTATTAAACACATTTATTTAACTAGCTAAGTTTACTTTTTAAAAGTTGTACTGAGTTTTGATCAGAAGTTTACGTTTTTAACCTATATAAGTTTCTAATCCTTATCTGAATTTGCTTGATTGACTATATATTTAGAACTGAATAAGCCAAGTTACCCGGTTTCACTCGGTGTAGCGTAAATACTACTATACTACTCTAATCTTCTAGTTTGGTATATCTTAAACATTTTTTCAACCAATTCCAAATGAATGCATGGATTGGGATTCTGAAAACCCCTTTATGCTAATTTTCATAGAAATCCTTTGGATTTGTCAAATTTAGATTCCAAATTGCTATAGAAGATTTGAAAATAGTGGCCCCGAAAACTTCAATGAACGAACTTTCGAGAGATTCGAAAAAATGGAGTTGGGAACCTCTTTGTATTAATTTATCATTGAAATCTCTTAAAATTAGGAAATTTTGATCGCCACATTGAATGCCTCATATTGTATTTTGCTTTTTGTACAAAATTCCCTTGACCTTGAATTGTGGAAATTTTGTTCCTTCAGCTTGAATTCCTAAGTTTCGATAGCAGATTAAAAATTTATTGTTAACTTTTTTAAATAAATTTTCATTAAAATCCTTCAAATTTCTAGATTGGATCCGACATCATGAATTTGCAATAATACAGATAATTCAAATCAGTGGCTCCAACATATCTTTTGTACGAATTCTAATTATGATACAATCTCTTAAATGTAAGAAGTGTTAGATGTTCTTAGTATCGAAGCCCGTCGAATGCGAAAAATATTGATCCGGTAATTTCGAAATTCTCTTTGTAAAATATATTCGAAGTCCTAAATAGCCCGTAGGTACCAATTTTCATGACAATTATTAGGTTGTAACATAATAATCTGATAATTTTTTCGGAAACGTTCTGGAAATTTTTTACAACTTCGAGAAAGTTCTGTGACTATGAGTATAAATACCCGTGAGCGCGCTCAGTTCATCAGTGCAATAATCGACAGCGCAGCGAGTAGGATTATGGAAAAATTCGATTTGAAAAGACGAGACATCCGCGTCCTTCTAATTTATGAGTTCCGTTTGAAGCATACAGCTAAGCAGGTGGCACAAAATATATGTCAATGTATGGGAGAAAATGCGGTCTCTTATCATACAGCAGTAGATTGGTTTCGACGTTTCTCGAATGGCGACTACAACCTTAAAGATCTCACGAAGGGCGGTCGGTTGAGGTTGATGTCGACCGACTAGCGCAGTTCATCGAGGAAGATCCAAGGAGGACTACTCGTCAACTTGAAGAAGAACTCGGCTGCTCCCATACTATGTACTATCGCTCGACATTTGAAAGTGCTGGGTAAAGTGTACAGGTACAGTCAATGGGTACCCCACGAATTGACGGATGGTCAACGGATGATGCGAGTGGCGGTTTGTATGCAATTACTTACTTCACATCGTACTTTTGGTTGGCTTCGTAATTTGTTTACCGGGGATGAGAAGTGGATGCTTTATGTAAACCATAACAATAAGCGACAATGGCTTAGCGCGGGTCAAAGAGGAGTACCGACAGTTAAATGTAAAATTACTATACATACACAAGGTTATGTTGTTTGGTGGAATGTGCAACGCATTATCTACTGGGAACTATTACCACAAGGAACGACTATAAATAGTGAACGCTACTGTGATATGCTGGATAAAGTAGCCGTGAATCTTAAAGGAGAACAAGGCAATGTATACCTCCTCCACGACAATGCCCGCCCTAACACCGCTTCGATGACATGTAAAAAAATTATGGAGCTATAGCCCATCCTGCCTACTCGCCGGATATGTCTCCTTCTGACTACCACTTGTTCCGATCGTTGCAAGCTCATATTAGCGGAAAATCTTTTGATGACCGAGATGCATTGGAACAGAGGTTGTCGGAATTTTTTAACTCTCGTGAGCCCAAGTTTTACGAGAATGGAATAATGTCGCTTCCCCAACGTTGGCAGGAGATCATTGATAATGATGGACTATATGTTCAATAAAATGTTAAGCTAAATTGTACAAAATTATCAAAATAAAGTTTCTTAAAAAATTATCAGATTATTATGTTACAACCTAATACTTGAAGCTTAAAGTTTTTGCCTTCATTTTGAAACTCTCTATTTTATCCAAATATATGTTAAGTTCTAATATTTACTACCTTCAAACAAAAAATAAAAAATATCCATGCAAGCATTTGGGTATGATTCAGCAACAAACAAACAAACTGACTTTCTATTGTATCTATATATTCGAAACCCTGTACTATATCGAGATGAAACAAAAATTGTAAATATAAGTACCCAATATGATCTCTGAAAGTTTCTTGAAAATTGATTCAGCCATTTCGGAGACTGTTTTGGGCAAACAATCAGACAGACAGACAGACAGACAAAAATCCTAAAGACAGTTATTTATATCTAAACATCGTGTAAATAGCATATCCCTCTTAGATATTAGTATTAATTTAGAAATCACAGGCAGACAGTAAATTTACAGAACCGGTCTAACAGTTTGATATTATTAATGCGGTTTCGATAAAAGGCAGTTCATAAATCATAAGTTTGTAAACAGTCTCAGTTCATAAGTCTCAAGGATCTTTCTTGACTAGCAAGTTATTGCAAGTTAAGTGTTAATTAATAAAGTCCCATTGATTTATCTTACCTAGAAAAGGTGTTTAGATCACATAGAGAAGTGCTAGGAATAAGAAAAAAAAAATTCCGTTTTCCGAAAGCGCCTCAAAATGAAAATAATTATCCTTATCTCCGTCATGAAGCTGATAATCATAAAAAATGTCAAAGCAACTATCAAGAAAAAACCACAAACTTTCTCTGTGAGTTGTGCAAACTGATTCCAATCACCTGCACCCGACCATTGCCGCCCCCGCTTTCTGGGTCACCCATTTTTCCTGTTTGCCAGTCACCGTTTCCTAAATGGAGATTTATCTTTTATTTATTATGCGTCTCGTTACACTTGGACGAGTTGAGCTCTATCAGGCGAAAGTTTTTTGGCACCTCCTCCCAATCAAATAACAAGTCTTCTTACCTGATGTTTACCCAAATGCTTTTGCGACTTCCTAAGTACTCCGGATGGAGTTATTTGCAGGCTCTGAAGGGTCTCCCTTTGACTGGAAAATTTTCTCCGTAGCCCCCCTTTTGGTCTCGCCTTCTTCTAACTATGCCACTGCTTTCTGCAGAAATGTTCTTACAGTTTGCAGAAGCAATTTCAAGGATTTATAAGGAAATAATTCTGCATTTTGTGTCAACGATGCCAAATGACTGTGAAAACATTAATTAGAAGGACTTTTACAACTCTTAATTTGATTTAATTGAATCTAAACTTGAAGTGGCTTTATTTATTGCATGCGATCACAAAATATTTAAATTTATTTGGGATAGAAACTTTATAATTAAAATATGCAAATAAGACTGATACAAAATTTGCGATAAATAATTTGAGACTATCTCGTAACATGATGGTTTGTTTATTTATTTTTCAGTTTTTTTGGGATAGAAACTTTATAATTAAAATATGCAGATAGATTGATACAAAATCTGCGGGAAATAATTTGAGTGCAATTTGTTGACTTATTAAATAAAATTCTCAAATTTTCAAGAAACGAAAGAATTAATCTCACGAACTCATAATAAATGCATATAACCATTAGAGTGTTTCTTAATAAGGCGACTTTTGAATTTCTTTAATCTCAGCTCTCAAATATTTGAAAAGTAAAATAAAAAAAAAACTCGCACAAAATTTGAAACCGATTAAACTATGTGCCACCAAACAATCGGATTTTTAAATGGGAAATTACATGCAATTTCTTTAAATCTTTTTCATAAATATTTCTTACATGTTAAATAAATTAATGAAGACAATTGAAACTATAAAATTCCAATCTTTAAATATACTATCAAAATTTCAAATATGCCTCAACGACGCAATCTTGATTTACCTTATTAGACACTTTTTACGATTTATACTCTTTAAATTGTATCCTATTAATACAATCAAATGCTCTTAACGGATAGATATTAAAGAGTCGTTATAAAAATATGAATTTGAATGAATATCTGAATGGTTGTTTCATCTTTTATGATAAAAATTACATAAAATCAATCGTAATCGAATGCAGTTTGCGGTTTTGTAACAATGTGACCTCTAGGATCGCTTTATAATATAATGACGAAGCTCTTTTGTACATTTGTTGGACTGATCCTTTAATTAATAATTAATTTTTGTTTTTGGTCTCCAGTCTTCAAAGCGCAAACTGAAATATAGTGTTGATAAAGCTATACAATTAATCACCCTTCCGATTTTATATATTGTTTATAAGTAAACAAATTAAAAATGTTCAAATAATATAAATTTAATTTTTATTGTACTGTGTGCAAGGTACAATTACACTTTTCGTTATAAAATTAGTATTGTAAATTAAAATATTCTTCAATTAAGGCTTAAAGGTACTTAGAAAAGGAAACATTTTCTCATTTTCTTTTAATGCGGTATGTGTGCTTTCTTTGAGTAGTTAAAATTGCCTATAACTTTGAAAAGATGTTTAAATTCGTCGGTTGCTGCATTCTTACCTGAATAATATGTGGCCTGCTTAAGGATAAAATTTCGAATTAACTATTTTTGGTAGTTAGTATGGAAAAACGAAAATCTTTAAAAATGCTCAGAGTGTGAAGAATATGTATGGCGTGATCTTCTAACAATTGATATTATTTAAATGTACAAACTTTATTTCCTTAAGTGTTGTTGCCTTTTACGTTCATCATTTCTTATATACTGCCATATCTTATAATCCCTTGTTTATCCAAATATCTCCTCTTTACAGAGATTGTTTGTTCCTTTTCTACCATGATAGCTCCAAAATTGATCTGAATTTAAAAATTAATGCAACCGACATCGTCGAAAAAGTCCTCAGAAAAAAAAGAGTCGAAAACCCTCGATGTCCTCGACTCTGGCATCAAATCGAAGGGCTCCTTAACCCAAATTCGCCGGCTTATATTCCCATGCGATTTTTGCAAACATCGCCATCATTCGAGCCCCCGTCGTTCCCGATAATTGCAATTTGAAAGGACATGTAACTTTTACAACACAAATAACTCGCAGATAATCCTTTTAGCTGGATCCACTAATCAAACGAGACCTTCGCTCCTCCGTGAAGGGTTCTAGAAAGAACAAATAGAGGTTCCATCTTCCTTGTTCCTCCCTTACCATAATCCAACAGTTTTCGAATGCTATGAACTGCATCCCGATCCCGATGGACGTAATGTTTGCCCTTCTCCAGAAAATGACGATGATGAAGGGGCTCGAGATGTGGATAAATCAATCACATTGAAGGCTCTGATTGCCCTTGTGGTGTGTCCCTGTCAATGGCTGTCGGAGCCCTTCCGAGCACCCAAAAGCCCGCTGACAAGGACACACCACACCACTTATACATATAAAAGAAGATACAGTGGCGATAAATTAGCCCTATTCCTACTTTAGGACGCAGTGTTAATTGCAAGTGCCGGATTTGATTTCCAGCGATCCCTTTTCAATGAGAGCAGCTAGATAAAGGGCAAATGTTTAATGACTCGTCGGTTCCGGAGGAGCCCTTCCCGACCGAGGAGCACTAGTGCAGGATTGGCCGGCGGCCCAAACGTCCTTAATGGAGACATCGAGCTAATTGAGACGGGGGCCCATTAAAATATGTGGCACAAAGTTTTGATTAGCATCTCGCTACTGTGGACCACTCACAATCAGATCCAAGTGTTGGCCAGCTCCATGAGGATGACGCAGCGCAACAATCACGCCAACATTTCCGAACTGCTCGACAACTTGCTCCGGGGGTACGACAACAGCATCCGGCCGGATTTTGGAGGTATGAACCCCTTCAGCTAGGGTTACCATAAGATACAAATATTTTTTTTTTAAAGAAAAGACATAAAACCGGGGCTCTGAGATAAAATTATTTATAACTCTAAAATTTCGTTATAACAAATAACATTAATGATATTTTTTTGTTATCATTAATCAGAACCGTTGAGAGGGGAGGGGATGGAGGAAGAGAGAGGCAAACAGGGCAATAATATAGCAATTTTAACATTTCTTGACTTGTCGAAAGCATTTAACCTGTTTAATAACTTATGTTAATGTTTCGAGTGGTGTCCCCCTGGGCTCATTGCTTGGTCCATTGTTTTTTTTTTTTTTTTATTTGTTAATTACACGTCATTGTGCTTTAATTCTTGTAAATTTTATATGTATACAGACGATGTTTAATTATATCTGCTGATGATGAATTAGTACATTAAATAAACGATGGCTGATTTGAGTACACTAATGGGCGGAATCAAACAAGTTTTATCTAAATCCAACCAATACGCACTGTTTAGTAGTGTTAAGATGTATTTCACATGTGGTGAACTTTCTCTAAGTGCATTTGAATGGAATATTTGCTCATATTCTAAAAACTGAGTAATAGCTCAGTCTTAATTTTTATATACAATAGAAAAACTATTTTTAAATTGAGTTCGAACTCGGTATTCCTATGTAAAAATTGCTCTGTGCTTTTGCTCAGTTTTTTAGAATATGAGCCATTGGTATAATATATAAACAGTGTGAAAAATCTATGATAGTCTTGAACAGAATGTTAACCTAACATAATCATGTCTGCAATGTAGTTGGAAGAATTTACTCAGTCCTGAGATCCTTCTGGCATTCCGCATCGTTTACACCAACATCTGTATGAATCATCTTAGCCAAATCACTTTTGATACCTTATATTTACTAAATTTTTCCAATAGTCGACAGTCGATAATAGACAGTACATCATTTATAATTTTAGCAATAGCATTTAATTCTATTGTAAGATTCTTCAATGGGATAAAAACGTTTGATCATATCTAGGAGTATCTTTCAAGAGGTATGAGAAATAAATATTATAATGTTAAGTGTTCTTCATAAACTTATTTGGACCCTACTTTTATTGAGAAAACTAAACTAAACTAAAGAAAAAATTAAAAACAATTCTAAATATTGTGGAAAAGAAGTAGTAAATGAAGAAATTAGTATAAAAATCATCCAATTTCGAAAAACCAAGATCATCGTGTGACACATATGTTTGGCAGCACTACTGCTCGAACTCACTGCATATGTGACGAGTGCTTTAAAAATTCGCAGAAAATCCCAGTTAATCCCAACAATTATAGGATAAGTACCAATTCCCTTGCTCCCTCTCCTGCTCCAACAATTCATATGGTTTCGCAGCCAATTGCTGCCCAGCAGGATCTCTGGATAGTCAAATAATTCGTTTGGACCTAAGCTCAAACCAGTTTTAATAGCTGAATTGCATATATAATTCCTGTAAGGATCCTGCATATTACATTCGTACATTCAGCTATTCAAAGTCGGAACAAGTTCCAATGATAATCCCCATTGCTGAAATTTTGTGAACGTGTTCATTATTTGCCAAATGGCAGCTAATTTGCATGATTTTTGTGGCGTAAGGCAAAAAATAAAAATAAATAAATATTCCCGTGGGATCCTCTCTGTGAAGACGTGGAGGGCAAATTGACGGGAAAGGTCCTTTCGAATGGAAAAATTATTTTCACGCTTCCGTGAGCAAATCGTGTCGTGAGGATGAACACCCCCGCGCACAATAGACGAAACTGCAGAGAAAGTGTGAAAGTCATTGGACGAAGAGTCCCTTGACTTCCTGGAAAAGTGAGCGGAGGGGCAGGGCGAAAAGGAAATGCACCGACACATAGTTACATAATGTTGTCAGCTCAATTGAAGCCCTGCGATTTGCTCGCCTGTGTCTAATTATTAGCACCTAATTCTTTTTGCTTTCTCAGGGCCAAATTGGAGTCTTGTTGAGTATTGTTCTCACTGTTCGGTCTTTCTACCGATTTATCCACCTGTTTAAATGTTCAAGTTCGATAATTGCAATTTATAAAATTGACACAGTTGATTTGCGAGATTCAGTGAAATGATAATTGCGTTTCTTTATGTTTATAAGATACTTTAGGAGTACCTGCATTGTATATAAATTGTTCCTATCAGGAACAGTAGAACATAATAAATTGACCGTTCCTAATTGTTTCGTATAAATATAATAATGAAACATAATTCATATTATAGAGCTAGTTACTACTTCTACTGCTTAGGTGACTTCAACCTTCCCAATTTAGAGTGGTCTTGGTGTGATGAGAAAAAATATCTTCTTCTTAGCAATGTTTCTTGTGCACCAGCACATGGAACTACTATTACTAAAAGAATAAACTTTATCGCACTTCTTTACAATCGAAAGGTTTCTTAATTGTAAACTTAGAAGACTAAAACATGCAAAAAATAAGGAATTTTGTAAATAGTCCAAATTCAATTAAAACTTCCCAATATAAAAGATTAATACTTGAATATCAATATCTTCATGGCTAACTTTTCAAACAACATATCTGAACTGTTGAAAACAATATTAAATTTAATAGTTTGGTTATTTATTAACGCTAAAAGATCTTCGTTAGGATATCCTTTGCAAATGTCTCTTGTGATTATTTGAATCCTGCTCCTAAGCTAATAGTGCGATGGCAGTTAGTAATTTAGGATCTCTTTGCCTTAAGGGGACCTTTACTTTCAAAATCGGAAAAAAATCAATATTTTTTGTTTTTTCATAAAAACGCTTCTTAACATCACACAAACACTCTCCTAAAACCGTTTCAAGAAATTCGTAAAAGAAAAATAGTTATACCTATATTTGTAACGGCAGCTCTACGCGTTTTATATGTAAAAATTATATAACAAAAACTTTGAACGCGTTTTTCTCGAAATCACATTTTTGAAAATGGCCCCATCTGTATCTCAAAAACTATTCAACCGATTTTAACAAACCAAACGCCATTCGATTCGTTATCAAGTATACTAGAAACTAAACCTTTAAAAATATTATTTTACCCCCCCACTTTTTTATGCGGAGGTTAGTTTACCCCTAACTTATAGTCGTTTTGTAACTTTTTTAGAAAAATGTGTATAAAATGATATATTTATTAAAAATAAAAGGTTTTTTAGGTTTAGGCACTAGTTTTGTGTCTTATGAAAACAATCCACTAAAGATTTTGAATCTATCTGTTACAGGAAAGCCTAGAGAAATGGGGCCGTTTTAAAAGTGCCTTTTGGTTGACGCCACCTGCAGGCATTACAATAAACTAAAGTTGCATTTAAAAATTCTTTTTATATTATTCATAATCTTACCAATAATGTACAAAAGGTTTCAGAATCATAAATATAATAGTCTTTTCAAAAAAAAACTTTTAAAAAGTGTGTTTTTTCCCGATTTTGAAAGTAAAGGTCCCCTTAATAGTCTTCTAAAAAATAGCTTTTTTTCTCTTGCTACTATTTTCACTGATATTTGTCTTTAAGTTTGCCATGACTTACAACGCTTTTGAGTCAAAAATTCCTCTGAACATTTTTCAATACAAAATTTAAAATTTTGCATAGATGAAAATCATGGCAATTTGATACACATTTCCAAAAATATCAAATCTTAATTCTGGGTAGCTATTATTAAGCTTTCATTCAATACAAAATGCTTTATTGTTCTGGAAAAAAACGCATCTAATATAATTTAATATGTAATATATTATAATTTCGGAATAGAACAGAATTGCAAAATTGTAATTAGTGCCTACCTTCTTTGGGGTTAACATGTACAAGTTAATAATATTTCGTAAAGATATGTAAACGCTTTTAGGCTGATGTATAAAGATATAGGAGAATAGCATAAAATATATAGAATAAAACCGAAGGACTCTCTGTCTCCACTCTAGGGTATTGCCGAATAAAATTTCAATGCAATTTGCCAAATGAAATGATCTGAATCAGACAATCAGACTGAGCTCTTCTGCAAAGCACCTATCACAAAATTGAATACCCAGCCCATCAATGAAAACGATGAATTTTGATAGTGGCAATGAATCTGGATGAAAATTTTATTGATGGCTCTTCAATAGAATAAAGCACACACTTCAAATCAATTCGACCACCGTTCGTCATGTTCAATGGAAAATATCTCAAAACGTAAAAATCCATCTTACAGCGATTGATTGCCTTGACATGGACATATCATATCATTCATGCTCGTTAGAGCATCTCAAAATCCTCTAAATAAAGAACATATAAGATGAAGTGCGATAATTTCAAAAAAAAAAACTTCTTGGTCTAATTTATTCCATAAAATTTACAAACATGAAAAATAAGTTATTTTAGATTAAAATTAAAATGTAAAAATGTATTATTCATTCCCACAGGCCCGCCAGCAATAGTTGAAGTGGACATAATGGTGCGCAGCATGGGTCCAATATCCGAGGTTGATATGGTAAGATCAAGGTGCTTAGTATCCTTTCAACGACCAGTGAATCACCAGAAATACATCTGCTGAATTATTTTAGACCTACTCAATGGACTGCTACTTTCGCCAGTCGTGGGTTGACAAACGATTAGCATTCAAAGGTGCTCAAGACACTTTAGCGCTCAGCATTTCTATGCTGGCACGGATTTGGAAGCCTGACACCTACTTCTACAACGGCAAACAGAGCTACTTGCATACAATCACGACGCCCAACAAGTTCGTGAGAATTTACCAGGACGGAAGGGTGTTGTACTCAAGTCGGTAAGGAATTTGATTTAATGCATCTAAAGGATTCAATTTTGGACTAAGATGAGCACTGTGATAATGCACAATCCCCGTGGATTTCGTTTAAATCTCATTGAATCTTTTCGCGGAACTTTTCGCGCCCTGATTTTACATTTTCTCCTGTTCTACTTCAATTTAATTCGATTAGGACCTGTCCTTTGAACTTAAGCTCTTTAAAATTAAGGAAAGAAGGCATCTCGTCATCTTCTTCTGCAAATTGGTTATAGGGGAACTTAACGAACGGCCCTTCCAAATTAATCGGACCAGACACTTTACCTTCCCTGAAGTGTGACGGATATGGTCCTTTTCATCCTGACAACATCACGAAAAATGAAAGCTTAATTCGTCGTAAAAGCATACCGTGCAATTCCATGATTAGCAACGACAGACAACAAACACTCATCTCATGTCGCGTCGATGAGAAAAACAGCAAACGAAAGAAAATAAACAATTTTTGATGTTCCTTATTACCCATACTTTTCAACAACACTGGAAAACAATATTTAAATTGGGTCTGTTAAGCTGCTTCGAACTGAAGGAAGATCCTTTATAGACATGAACAATAAAAGTGGTTCAAGAACAAATCCTTGGGGAACTCCATACATGGTAGAAAGAATTATGTAGAATAAGGATTTTTCAGTGAAATTCGATAAAAAAAAATACATTAAGAACTTAAAAGAATTATTAGTTTGAAGGCATCCACGATAATATTGGAAGGAAATAAAATATCTTCAATTAAAGCGTTAATTAAGAGGATACTTATATCCTTATATACTTATAATATATATACTTATAACTAGGCCCAATACTTATTATCTAATTTAATTTTTTGTAAACGTACCGGTACTTTAGATTACCTATTCTTACCATAAGGGGTTATTTGACCCCTTATGAAATTAACGTTGATTCTTAGAAAGAAATTCTTAATTTATTAAAGGAAATAATTCGCAACATAACGTCTTATTTCTACATAATAAAATAACCAAATGTATATTTTTATTTTTGGATGGACTCAAGAAATAACAATGATTGTACGATTTTAAAGTAAATTTTGAAAGGGGTCATTTGACCCCGCTTGGTACGTTTAGTGTTAAAAATGATGAACTAAACCGGTTAAAATTCCTTCACAATATTTAGATGATCAAAGCAATAGAAAACTTTTAGATATCTAATTCCGATTTATGTAATTTCACAGCGTTTCTGATTCTCAGTTATTCATATACTCGAAAGTCATCTATAAAGGGAATAAAAACTGATTATATACATACATATATGAGAAATAGTTTTAAACTCGAGCTAGCAGATAAGCAATCATATATAACTATTGAAACTATAAAATAAAATTTGTTATGAAGCTAAAAGTAAAATTTTAGCTTTTATACTAACTTATAACTAACAGGGAAACGTTCGCAGGTATGTCTCATCGATTTTGATGTAATTGAAATATGTTATAGAGTATCGAAGAATAAGAGACACGTATTTTTTTTTTTATTTGCGGATACGCACATTTAGGGGATACCTGCTTTTATTTATTGTTTTTTTTAATAAAAATTGGTGTACTTTTCAAAAGTCTGCCCGCCATGTTGGATCCGCCATTTTGAATTTTTTTAATTTAACATCAGATTCGTAATCAGCGACTCGATTCACGAAAAACTGATGTCTAAAAGAATATACAACATTTACGTATTAGTGCTAGGGGTTGTTTACCCCCGGAGCTTTTTTTACGAAAATGCAAAAACAGGTCAAATTTATTTTTCAAAATCGTATGTAAAAAAATATTTTTCAATGAACTAAAACTGTTATTTTAGTGACGCAAAAATATAAAAAAAAAATCGTTTTTCTGCAATAAAAAATAATGGTTGCCACCCCCGGGAACCGGATTACTTACAAAAGGTTAGTATATTTATGAGACATCATTTCCAATTTGTTTCATTCGAAAAAATTCATTAGAACTTGAAATATTTAGGAAAAACTGTTTTTGGGGGTAAACTCGCCCTACGGGTTCTTTTTGGAAAGGTAATTAGATAGGCAACTTAAAAAAAATAAAAAGTAGGTATGTTAACAACATGAATTTCGGAGAAAAGTGGGGCGAAAGGTGAAAAATCGTGAAATAAAAGTTAATTTTTTCAACTTCCAGGGGGGATTGTGGCCAAGTGGTTGGGGATAGGGGGGTGGTGTTGACCTTTTTGGAAAGGGCTTCGAAATAGTGATTTTTTGAGATCGGTTTGGGGTCGCTGCGATGCGTAGAAAAAAAGATAAAAATACAAGAGCGGTTCCCATATAAGGCAAAATCCTGATTTACGAATCACCCTGAAGTGGTGTAAGTTTACTTTTTTAACACATCCTTTTAACAAGTTCTCAAGTTAAATCTTAGTATGTAGATAGTTATCACGTGAATTTAAAAAAAATTGGACTTAAATAAACCACTTCTATAAATAACGACTCGTTTAAACTTACTAGTCGCATATAACAAATATGATTTTATATAATAGAATGATACGTTTTAGTTTAGTAATATATATAATAATAAATTTTTAATCACTCTTCATGTGATAACAATGTTATATGTCATGTCATAAAAAAGTAGTGTAAACTAGTATAAAGATGTTGATGTGTGTTAGTTTATAGCCTATATCCAGTGGAAAGACTTTTATAAGGTGAAAGATTTAGTCAAATCTGTTCAGTAGTTTCTGAGATTACCTCTTACATATAAAATAACTCTTTATACATATATTAAAAAAAAGTATAAATTATAGTAGTATAGATTATACACATTTAAATATTTTCTTATAATAATTCTAAAAGCAAATCCCTTGTTATAAGCTTTTATTTATCTTGACCTGGTCGTTGTCCGAGTGAGTTGAAATTTTGCATACTCATATGTGGTTTCGATGAAAATAAAATATAAATAAAAACTTGTTATACTATCGATAAGTCGAATCCATTCCATAATACAACTCAATTTTTCATTTATTAATTTTCAGACTGACAATAAAAGCAGGCTGTCCTATGAATTTGGAGGACTTCCCTATGGATATCCAGCGGTGTCCTTTAAAATTTGGCTCATGTAAGGATATTGGAAATTGTTTAATAAAGAAGCGCGCAAAAAAGGTACCTTTCGGTTGAACTGATCCCAACGTCCGGATATCCTCCTACCTGTCGTCCTTCCGGCATGCACACCTCGCTTAATCCGGCTTAGTCGATTTGTTGAATCAGACCCCATAATCCCCCCGCAATATTGACTATCGAGCTGAGTCCCCTCACCTGCTAATCCACCGCAATCAACCCCCACGGGTCTTAGCAAGTTCCAATCCAATACGAGAGCCATTCGAACGTTTTTAGAGCTCGAACCCCCGTCCGTGCCTCCTATGAATTCCTAAAACTAGATAGAAAAACCGCTTAGACACCGTCGCTCGGTCGTTTCGATTCGATTCGACTCGATTCGATTCGATCCAATTCGTGGCGAGGCGAGGTGAGGAACTGATTTAACTACTTCCAGTTGGCTACACCACCGCCGACGTTATCTACCGCTGGAACCGGGCGAGGCAGGCCGTTGCAATCGCCGAGGACATGAAATTGTCGCAATTCGATTTGGTCGATTGTCCCGCAGGAAATTCAACGGACACCATGCTCAAGGCGGCCGCACCGAAGACGCGCGAGTCAGCTTCGTCAACGATTAAGATTTCATGTAAGTTAATCAACTTGTGGCTGCCTCGTGAGTTTTATTTGCCGGTGTCATGTTTCCCTCATTAATGGGGCCAGATTGGGGCTCGAGGTGTGCTTAAGTTGATGGGAGTCGCTTTTTGGTATGTGAATTAGACTCCAGGGAGAATCCTGAGCACATAGGAAGCTTTGAATGGTTTTTCGGTTGATTCTGTTGGGATTTAGAGTGATTTTTATTTAGATTTTGCTGAATATCGAATTTATTTCTGGTTCAGTTAAACATAGTTGGATTTATATCATATGGTATAGTTTGCTAGATTTTATTATATGATATTCTTTTGCAAATTGGTTTTGAACAAAATAAATTTGAGAATAATATTGTTACAATCTCTACACACCTAATTCTGTTTTTACACCATAGATACATCCGCGAGAATTCGTGTACACAAAATCGTGTAAAAACATACACTGCATCAATGGAAAAACAGAAAATTGGTTCCGGACCTTAAGTAATCAATACAAACAATACGAATAAATCATATGGACATTTTTTTAAGCACCTTATAGTTTGTACATGCTGCATATTTTATTTTATAAAGATAGCATATAAAATAAAAATATATTATATGAAGCAAATTTTCATTAAAAAAAAAAATATGGCACTCCGTTTTGCTATTTAATAACATAAAAAGAATTTATTAATCGAATAATATTTTTAAAAAAATTATTCAAGTGTTCATAAAAATGAATTACAATAATATTAAACCATAATTTCAATTGAATAATTTAAAATCATTCATAAAAAATTGTTAAATTAAAAATTTGTATTACTCTAAAGTAAAATTTAAATTCAGTCAATGTAATAATATTATAAAATCATAGTTCTAAATTTCGATTCAAATTCATACTATGCTATGATAGTTATGCTACGGTATAAAATAATTGAAATTTAAAATTATATACCTAATTTTTAGTTTTGAATTAAAATTATGTACAGAATAAAAATTCATTAAATTTTTCTTGTAGCTAGATATAACGACGCTATGATACAATAATAATTGATTTCGATAAGTGAAATTTACGTTGTGTTATAATTCTAAACCAACAATTTGATTTGATATTCGAATGTGGATTAAATTACGAATTGGATTTTCACCACAACCTTTCAAGAAATTCTTCTATTGTAATAAAGATTTAAAATTGATTAAACTATTTCAATAAACATTTAATTTATATTTCACCGCAAAACACTTATAAACCTACAATATAATATTGTAACCTCTCTAAATATAAATCAATTGAATTATTATTTTGTCATGAGATAAAATAATATGATAATGAAATTAACAAATAATATGTCTATACAATAATAATAATTCAGGTTTTCTCCTATCTTCTCCTATGTAGTTGGCATTCATTTTATGATAGTCATAATTTTAATTAATTTTTATTATGTTAAGATATAATAAAAATGTTACGAATGAATTCCTTTTTTTATTTCAAATAAATTATTTATTTTAATTTTTCCACTAAAGAAAGCTCGGTATTAAATAGCAAAACGGCGAGACATAACAAAATGTCACTAATTAATCAATACCAAATGGTAATAAGGTAAAAGCTCCACGAATTGTGAAGTAGTTGTGGAGTTATTAAAGGAATAAAATGTACAAAAAGATTTCTTAGCATGGGAATGAATCGTGTACAACTATAGTAAAAAGAGAATGTAATTTGTTTTATTATTCGTGTTAAATCAAAATCATGTAAAAAAAAATTCGTGTAAAAACTGAACTAGGTGTTTATTATATAGTAATTCAAATCCTACAATCAGAGAAAAAATATGATTTTTATAACTATAATTTTAAAGGACTCTAGTATGGTTGAATTTGATAGTTACAGCAAATGTGTACATATGTATATTACTTTTTTGGAGGCACTATAAGTTCAGACAAAAATAATCATGGTTAATAAAGGGTATCCCAAAATTAAGGCAAGAAGTAATTGACAATTTTTAATTGTACACCTGATATCTATCAAAATTACTCCTTGCGTGAATATTGGGACACCCTTTACAACGAAAAACCATAGTGGGAGGAATAAAATATATTGACTAGAATTATTGTTATGTTGCAAGAAGCATGGCGTTTATGGTGGAAACAACCATTGTCAAGGTTGCATTTAATGAAAACCATGTTAGCAAACACAGTATATTTCTCACAAAAATAATATATGACTATAATTATGATTGAGTGGAATGTAACCACATGTTTGGTACAATAATGCCACATACATATTTCTGTGAACTATGAGCATTAAGACTTTCTCAGAATAAAAATAAAGGTAAAATGAATATTGGTTTCACTTTGCGTTGTTTCTGAGTTATGATAAACGGTAACAACGCGAAATGGAACCAATATTCATACGGTTAGCGAATGTTCACTCTTTTTACAAAATTTTTCGATCACATTTTGGCATAATTGTGGTTTAATTTCGTCAATAACACGTCAAATTTCCTTCCTTCAAACCCTGTGTTAAAAATAACCCCAGAAAAGAATTTTATGTTCTAGAAAATTTAAGAAATGATATGATTCTTACTATTAGCTATAATTTAGGAAAAATTACCCATCTATTTTCACCCCTTCATCGCCTAGGTAAGAAGTAACTGTCGAAATGAGTTCTGCGTTCCCAAAAACGTATGAAGCGATATGCATCTTGTTATTTTCGATAACCTGCAAAAAATTACCTTTTGTATCTTCTTGCCCTTCAACCCCTAAGTAAAAAATAACTCAAAAATGGATGCAGCATCCTCAAAAACTTTCTTATGATTTCGGTAGTGAATTTTCACAATTGCTATGCTTTATTCGATTGTGAAATGATCCGTGATTTAACCTCAAAGCTTGGTAATAACAACTATGAAATGTAAGCGTTCGATATTTTATACAAACAAAAATTATTACAAATTGAAAATGAAAGCCGGTTCTGAGACACTATTTAATATATTAACATTATTTTTATTAATTGTCATTTAAATCCCTAAACAAATATAGAATGTAAAATACACCAAACTCTTTTTTTACATGGTAGATGCGTTCCTCGAAAAAAACAATCGTGGAAAAAAATACGTAAACGATTCTTATAGTAAAATGGGATACGTTTCGTTTTATCCAAAGACCGTGTTAAATCAACTAGTAGAAAAATTCACACAAAAGTCTACATAAACATAGCAAAATTAGTGAAAACTAGTGAAGTCTCTATTGAATAAATAAAATTCTTAATTATACATTTGTACTTCCTAAATAATTTCGAATTTTTTGATCAAATTATAAAAAATAAGTATCAATTTCTTTGAAAATTAATAATATTATTACCATGTTTTCCTTATTTCCTGACTTTTTAAATCGTTTATACTTTTGTGGGTAAGTGTATGTACAATACAAAAATACATTCAGTAAAAAGAAAGACGATTTTTTTCTTAGATCGTGTGATTTCAAAAAATACGTTGTAAAAAAAGAGTTGTGTGTGCTTAAACGTTTTAATCTTACTTAATATACTTATTTTTTCCAGCCAACTACTCCATGCTAATGGTAAACTTTCATCTTCAACGCCATATGGGTAACTTCCTCATCCAGGTATATGGACCATGTTGTCTGCTGGTAGTTCTCTCCTGGGTTTCGTTCTGGCTGAATCGAGAAGCAACGGCCGATCGTGTCTCCCTGGGGATAACCACGGTCCTCACGATGACCTTTCTCGGGCTGGAGGCCAGAACCGACCTTCCAAAAGTCCCCTATCCCACAGCCTTAGACTTCTTCGTCTTCCTATCGTTCGCCTTCATTTTCGCCACGATCATACAATTCGCCGTCGTCCACTACTTTACAAAATACGGATCCGGCGAATGCTATTTCATCGTGGACGATTTTGATTCCGAATCAGAAATAGAGGAGGAGGAGGATCTTACGAGTGCTGCTGTAGATCCGCACCTCTCATCCGATCTAGACAGCTCAGAATCGCGAATTTTCGAAGTGATCCCGCTGTCGGCTTGTTCACTGCCTCCAACACCGATCGGAAAAGTGGCGGGAAAACATTCCTGGTACGAGTGGACGTGTTTCAAGAGGAAGAAAACTGGATGCAACTCCATCACCAGAGAAAACGTTCAAAGAAGTAACATCCTTTAAAAAATAATAAAATGTGAGTTTCTCAAAATCGGTGTTTTCTAGGTCGACAGCAGTTAACCTTTAGGGAAAACCAGTCTAATTTCAGGAGAAAGAGAAGAAGGCACGAGCCGCACTTTAACTCCGTGTCGAAAATCGACAGAGCTTCGAGGATCGTTTTCCCGCTCCTTTTCTTAGTGATAAACCTCTTCTACTGGTGCGCGTACCTGTCCAGAAGTGAGAGGTGGGGTCAAGACTCAGCACCCAACATTCGATGCTACCTCCTAGCCATTTAGGACCTCTCCTCAACTATTTTTTAGGACCGCGTATAAGAACATTTACTGCTTTCAGGAAAAGCTGCACACAGATCCAAAAAAAACCAACATAGTGTTCAAAACGTTATGTTTTCAGGATTTTGTTTTTCGGCAGCAATAACGAAAATTTATTTTGAGAGTTTTTAAAAGATCTTAAAGCTAAAGTCTAAACGAAACAGTTGAATTTTTACTGAGAGGAATGTTGTAGGACTAAATAAAGGACAAAAGTTCAAATTTACATTGCACGTTTTATTTCACTGTTATCAATCAGCCTACAATCAAACATTTAACTCCTTTAAACTCCCACTTCTCAGATGTTTTCATAAATTATTTTTGAAATTTCAGTGGTAAAAAGTACTTCTTCGAAACTTGCAGAGATTCTACTATTTTTCGACACGTCAGTTATTGGTTAAAAAAATCCATTATTTGTTCGATGCCTTTACATTAAAGGAAATTTCGCGAGCGCACTAATCTATTACCTGCTTTAAAGGAAATAGAAGATATCAAGCGAACCCTGTAAACTAACCAAAACTTTGTGTACAAATAGACATAAATACATTTCGCGTCTTTTATAAAGTGAAATCATACCAAGCAAGTTCAAACGTTCAGCATAAGGAAGAAGCACAAGTCGATCACAGATATTACAAGTTATTTATATGTAGCCTTCAAGGTATAAGGATCACGAACTTCCTATCTCCAAAGTCTAACAAAACCAAGCTTTATTGATTATATAATCTAAATGATTTGAAAATGCTAATTCAGTGTCAAAGATTGCACCCAAATCTTTAATATCATTAGTAGAATTCAGATATTATTATTCGTACACCACAAACTAAAAAAATCAATATCACTATAAAAGGAAGCAGTCGTCATAGTTGTTAATCCATTTAAAAATCTTAAAATCGGCAGCAAGATCGTAAAAAAATAAAATGAATAGTAAGGGACCAAGATGACTATCCTGAGGAGCTCCCGACTGTGTATTCACTACATCCAACAAGGCATTTCTAAATAGCACTCTAGAACTCCTATCGCTTAAGCAGGATGAAATACACTTAATTAACAGGGAAGATATATAATAAGCATTTATTTTTTGTGTAATCCATACTTCAAAGCGTAATAGTAATAATTTACCATACAGAAATCAAATTTGGCGCATAAATACTAAAAAAAGTAGATTGTAATTTAATGATACCCAAAAAAGTAGATTGTAATTTAATGATACCCAAAAAAGTAGATTGTAATTTAATGATACACACGGTGACCTAGTGAGTGAAAAATTTCCAAGTTTATTACCAGGGAGTAAAAATTCAATACAAAGACAACAAACGAGAAAACCTGAGAATAAAACCATATTATAATAGCTCTTTATCTTTCTATTACGACTTCTACTTAAGTTCGTAAAATACTCCCTATTTAAAGAAGCATTGCCCAATAAATTTTTAGACATTTTAGTTGACCATTAAATAGGAGCACTTTAAAAAATTATGCGAAAATCAATTTTCAAAAATACTGCATCCACACTTTATTGCACCAAATAAACAAAATAATAAATACATGAGGTGGTAACAAGCTATATAAAATAAGGTAATTGTCCTACAAGAAACTCAGCAAATCGCCAAGCTTAGGCAGATAAGTGTCGGGAATAAGATTCTTTTCATCGGGACTTCCATTTTCCTTCCATTTATCAACATCGCACATATTGTGGATGCCTGAGCCAACTAAGAGGGTTTGAAAACCGCAATTTTTGCCTAAGAGAATGTCCGTATTACATCTAAAAAAGAAGAGCGGAGGTTTCAAATATAACACCTTATATATAGTATAGTAATAATATAGTACCTATCGCCTATCATAAGAGTTCGTTCAGGCACTATAAGTCCTTCGGAAAGCAGCGTCTCACAGATATAAGGGTTGGGCTTTCCCATCACAGTTGCTGGCCGTTCGGCGCAGGTTTCGACGGCTTTAACAATACTTCCGGTTCCTGGTATGACGTAGTTAGGCATAGGAAACCGTTCATCAGTGTTGGTGGCTATAAACAGGCATTCGGGATTGTTTAAGTATGAGGCGGCCTTGGTCAGTTTTGGGAAGCTGAAGTGTTCATCGAAGCCTACGATCACAGCCCCAACTTCTGGGTCCGGCTTGAATTCAGTGTTGATATATTGACTCAGGTTTGTGCGCAGAATGTCTGGACCAACACCATCGTGTGAAATTCCAACAGCGTCCAGTTCCTTCGTTATTCCTGGCGTTCCAATAACGAACACCTTCTTCTTGAAATTGCGGTTTTTCAGGTATGCGGCGGCGGTGTAGGCTGTAGAGATTATCTCGTCCTGGAATAGAGTTTTAGCTAAGTGCAGAAGAGGGAAAAATTATGAGATTAAACTTTACTTCATTCATGTTGAAGCCAAGTCGGAGGGCTTTTTCCAGGAACTCAGGCCTGGTTTTTGTTGAGTTATTTGTAACGAAGTAGACTTTCTTGCCTAGCTCCTTAAATTTGTTGATTACCTCCACACTGCCTGTGATAATGTCATTGTACACCCATAGGACACCTGAAGAAGTATATTTATACTAAAGTGGCTACATAGCAAATATTGTAACATTAAGGAGGCAATGAATAGTACTTTCGCTCTAAACAAATTTTTGATAGATCAGGAGACGGTGAATTTTTGATCACGATAATATTTAAATATTCGAAAAATTTAAAGTGTGGCAATATATTTTTTGATGAATTGATAGATTTAAGATTAAAGTCGTCAATGATTTCGAATCAAATTTGGACTTTCGATTTTTTACGATAGCTGATTTCAAATTTTTTGTTTTAGAAGTTCAAAATTACGATAATTCCTTACTTCCAGAAATTTTCATAAACTTGAGTGGGTATTTAAGAGCTTTTCGATTTGCTGGTTTAGAATCTACAATCGAAACGTAGAAATATAAATGGGGAACCAAAATTCCTAATGATAAGAGTTTTCAACGCAAATATGTATATTGAGAGTTTCAAAGTCAGTAAACGATATCTGCCCTCAATTTCTATCGAAAATAGTACTCTCGAAAATAGTACTCTCAAATTCGTGTTATGTTTTCTGGTTGTTGGTTTTATTTAATTTTCCCCTGTATACTTTGCTGCAACGCGGATCAATTCATGGTTCGCTTTTGTTTCTGTTATTTAATAACGATCTGACTACCAAAATAGAATTTGACTGTTTTTTATAAGCAGAAAAATAAGCTTCTCTTTATTACTTAAGAAAAATATATGACGGTATTTCATTAAATTTTGCTTCGTTTTCTCTACTTTAATAAACTTTTTAGTTAAAAAATGATATTAGCGAAAAATGAAAAACATATAATAAAATGAATGTCTCTTTCTATCATGATATTTTATTTACATAACGTAAATGTCTCATATTCATCAAATTAGTTATGAAAAAAAAGGTTTCTCAACATAAAGCTTCCAGTAATACAGACATTCAGGCCAAAATAAGTGCACCTGCTTTAAATTCTTATAAAGGGTGGGCCATTAGTTGGTTTCTTTTGAAATTACATGTAATTTTGATACACACTGATCTTTCGCGCTGACAAAATTAACGAAAGTACAATCTCATATCTCCGAGGTACAAAATGAATAGATTTAAGCTTGAACAATGTTGGAAAATATTGTAAACTATATTGAGAAATGTGTTAATGAGTAAGAATGATTTTAAATTAAAAAAATGCAATTAAGGTATTAAATATCAAAATTCCATTTTGTATAAAGATTTGAAACTACATATTTGATTAACTCCCGAATGATATTATACAAGAACATCTGCTTTGTCAAGCTCCTACTAGAATACGCCTGTAAAGTTTGGTCACTCTCCTAGCTAACACTTATCAACAGATTAGAATCAGTGCAACTTAGATTCCTCTGTTTCGCATTACGTGGCCTTCCCTGGTATTGATAATCTTAATCTTCTTCCTTATGAGAACCTTTTGAAACTGATTAACCAACAACCTCTAGCAATACACCGTGATGTCGCTGATATAATCTTCATCCATCAGGTCCTAACCGATGCCATCGACTGTCCCGAATTTTTGTATTGCAATCAACACCAAACTTCACAACGTAAGATCCTTTCCACTCTTTGGCTTGAACAGTCACCGCAGCACCTCCTTTGTTCTTTACCCTATTTATCCCATTTCTATCTATTGTACCTATTTCTAGTGTGTTTAATTTTTTTCTTTCTTTAATTTTTTTTGTAGCTTTGTATTAAGCGAAATAAATAAATAAAATAAAATAAAATTGATACCAGAGTTTTTCGTTTAAAGCATACACTTTCTAAGTATATAATAGAATAAATGAACCCGTTGCTTTTGAGTTAGTACTACTATTGGTCAAATTTATTGAATTTTATTTAATAAAATTTGAAATTGTAAAATACCTATACCAAAAAAATTATTCATTAAAATTCCAGTCTTAAGTAGGTATTATAATAGTTTTAACCTTTGATCCTAAAAACCGTCTCTGATACTGGGACTTTCCCAAAAATTGTTGATAGCTAGGCACTTACGATGTCTATGTAAATTAATATAATTATTTGATATCTTTAATTTCTGCTAGCGACTAAATTTATTTTAATACCTAAACATTTACTATACTGGAAGAAATCAATGATGCAACTTGCCACCACTTTGAATAAAAAATTCTTAATGGAGATAGAACAACTTGATTTTAAAAATCTATGAAAAATGTATTTGAATTATATACTCTGCCCCCGCTTCTATTTCTGCAGGTATTATGCCTGGACTCCATAAGAAATTCCTGTGGGAACCCCTAACGACTAAAGGAGACTCATGCCAGAATTTATGATGAGTTTAACATCGATTACTGGCGGTGACCTTTCCAAAAACACTCAAACCCTCAAAAGAAGCAATCACGTCACTAAGCGAATCTGACCGTGGATAGTTCCGAGCTGTTGCTAACTAGAAATAATTAGCCAGACCCCGGGGAGTGGGGTCGCGCCGTCTCTTGAGCACGTGAAGGAAGGAGGCTCTCAACGCCTCCCAGGGAAAAATACAAACCGTCACAATCAGTCAGGACCGCGTCGAAGGAGTCAATCCACTGCCTCACTTGAGCCCCCGGTAAAACGCTCAAATCGGTCGCCGTCTGCTTGTACATTTTCGCACAGAACACGCCGAAACGCCGCCTGAAAAACAAATCTCTGCACTGCGTAACTTGAATGAAAACGTCCTCGATTTACACTAGACTGAGTGGTGGAAACATTGCCCGCAAACTGAGAACCTATCACACGACCAGCCCCACTTCCTGCCCTGGGAAAAAAGCTAAAAATTCACGTCTGCCTGACCCCGGGCGAGTAGCAACATCTGACATCCGTGACGGATAACTGACGAATTGTCAAAGGGCGGTCAGATGTCAATTTAATTTTAATCGGTTTTGGGATTTTTTGGAAGTGGAACAATGATAACATAAATATAGTTTTTCTTTATATCAGACTTGTTTGTTTAGAAAAAGGTCGTAACGATTAAATTAATATACATAAAGTGTTAATTAATAGAATTTTCATAGAAAACTGTTGCAAAAAACAAAGAATTGGGAAGCAGCATAACACACCCTCCGTCATTCCCACTAAATTCCGAATCGGTAAATCCGTATACATGTTTTGTTCCGATTCCAATTGGAGTCTGTTGTGTGAAAGTTCTTTTGACATCCCTCAAACGTAGTTCCAATCAGACGTGAAGTCGTTCAAAATACGGCGAAATTCGCTCTTTCGAGTGCATTAATTGTCCCGTATCTTGTGCTAAATTGACCCCGGATTAATTTTGCGCAAACATCGAGTGCGAAAGATGCGGTCCCGCGGCCAAATCGTCCCGACCAGCGATCACTAAACGCGAAGAATGCCAGCTCCACTGCAGTGGGATTAATTCGCAGCAATTGCTGGGGGCGATGACAGCGATCGGCAGCCAGAGAAACAATCAATTTAAATGTGTGCAGCCGCCCGACGTCTAGAAGAAATCTCAATTAATTAAGTGAAATTCCGTTGCGCCAGCGGCTCCGAGTCAGTGTCGAAAACGCGAGATGACGGAAAAGGTCACCAGCGACGGATCCATCACGACGACCACGACAACGACGGCCAGCGAAGTCTCAAAGAAAGAAGTTAATCCGGCGCTCCGATTTGCGGACTATTTTGTCATCTGTGGCCTGGACCTGGACACAGGCCTCGAACCAGATCGCTTCGCTGGTAAGAAATCCAAAAAAAAGAAAATATTAAATTCGTTTATTCGGGCCGCGTGAGACCGCGGGACTCTTACTTTCAGCCAATTGTGTGCGCGATGACCCAAATTTCTTTCTTTTCTTCTTCGCCACAATTCAAATAGAAAAAATTTCTCCAGACCGAAAAAAAAACTTTTCCCCTTGCTAATTTATATCAGGGTCGCATGAATCTCAGTACACACAACAGCTCACAGTCTCACCTGCTGCTCGAGAAATGTGTCGGAGGCGTTCTTATCAGAAAACGATGTGCTCTCCGATACGGCGGCATAGAATGGCATTTTTGCGATTGTTAAATAAATAAACAAATCAATGACGTTCGAGATAAAAGTGGTTTTGTTTTTGTGGCCGTCCTCCAATCGTCCGCCGCATGTTCAGAAGATTAGATCTCGGCAGCGGCTAAAGTGCCTGGTTATTTATTTTTTTTTTTGCTCGATTTCATCTTCGATTATATAAGAACGCTTTCGGCACTGCAGCTAGCCAGTTCTGGTCGGCTGGAAGATCGTATCGCGCTCGAGATTAGGCCACGTAACACTCGACCTAATCGCTGCCAGCAGCGCTGGCTAGGGGCGTTAATTAGACTGTGTCTTTAGAGCACAAGTCCAAGAGGCTGCGGCATGTGGAGCGCCCGTCCACTGACTTGGGGGAGACTGTGCTGGGCTACTGCTTAAATAACAAATAAGCAGTCTGTGAACTCCATGGACCCTTTTAAGCAAGCTCTGCATTTTTATTAATCTTTGTCGAATTGCTCTTCCAATGAATTTTGAGGTTTTCTTCGTTTTATTTTTAGCAGCACATTTCGCGTGTATATTTTATGTGCAGAAAATAACCTTGAAGCTTCTGAATCTTTTACTCAATGAATTATGCACGGTTTTAAGCAAATAAAACAACGCCCGACGCTTTTTCTACTTAGCCCAAATTAGGAAGGCAAAACTACGCAGGTTGGCGCTGACAATATAAAAATAATAATAATAATAACAATACTTTACAAGTTTTTATACCATTAAAAAATGTAGTAAGGGTTTTATTATTAAGATCCTTAAAAATGTAGTAAGGGTTTTATTATTAAGATTAAATTCCATCACGAAACATTTAAAAATTTAGCTCTTAGCCCGTAATTTGGGTAATTTTTGGCACAAGCCGAATTTTTAAGTTAAATATCTCCGAATTTAAACGGGGCGGGAACAATTTTGTTTATTACAAATCGCTAAATAAACTTTTGGAATATAAAGTGGGATAGCATACATGTATTACAGAATTTGCTCAGATTTTTTTAACACCATGTACTGGGTTTAAACAACGACTAGCCATTAATGACCCAGATTACGGACAGTGCCAGTAAAAGTTAACATTACGGGCGAAGGTATAAAAAACCCATATTTTGATCATTTTTGGAAATTTAAAAAAAAAAAAGAACTGGATGTCGTAGGAGTTCAAAACGTAGTTTTAATGAAAGGCTAAATACTATACTCTAGTTAAAACTATCAGTTAATTAAAATCTTTGTCTAGGTTTGTTTGGAGCAAGTTTTTCATTAGAGTTTCACTTCTGCATAACGTGCGGTTATTTAAATTATATTTTAGAAAATAGAGACTCATGAAGAACTCATTCCTTAAAGAAATCTTTATAAAGCTTATAAATAAAAGATATTTTAAAGCTAAAGTTTAGGATTCAAGCTTTGATATGATTTACGTTTCTAGCTGCTAAGGCTTTCTGTTACATAAAAAAAAAACGATTATTTTAATTTTTTTAAATCTGTTTTTTTCGAGAAAGTAATGTGATGAAAATATCAATTTTACACTAGTGATTAGTTTCCATTAAAGGAATAGATAGTACGAAGGGCAAGAAAAATGTGTAAACTAGTATAATCATGTATATTAGCCTTTTCATAGCTATTACAATAAATGTCCTTCTTAAATACACTAACCCTTGTTTCAGTTTTTATTTCAAGGGCAGGGCATAAATTGTTGAAACTTCTTAAACTACTAGCTGTGTCTGCGAAGATAAAATTTATCATAAAGGACAGGCTTCAACTACGTTAAATTTCATAAAATTCAACCCTCCAGATTTAGAGTGATGCGGGCACAAACAGATAAACGGAATTTGATTTGCCATTTTGAACTTCCAAATCAGATGCTTCGAAATTTCTTGTATACTAATTTTCATTAAATTCTCTTGAATTTGAGAATTGAAATTCAAAATGTTGATATTAGATTCGAAATCAGTTCCCCCTAAAGTTTTATGGTAATCCCATGAAGTTTAAAATTGTTTATAGCCATCTTGGGTTCCTCATTTTGAGACCCTATATTTTATCAGAACAAATAATATAACTATGTCAAGTTTTCTTAAATTCCATCAAGTAAATTTTGCGTGATGCATGCACAGATACAACAGCTCTAGTTATCATTTTATTATATTTGGAAACTCGTCAGTCTAAAATCATCACCCGATCTTAAACTGTATGGCTGCACATCCTTCGTATATTTCACAAACATTGATTTGGGGAAGAAAAGAAACTTTCTTCCCCAAAATAAGTTTTTCTTCAAGCGATATTCTCCTTTCAGTTTTTCTTTTGAAAATTATAAATTCCTCGTTGAATTTTTTTATTTAAAATGTATTTAATTTTAAATTATTTTTCTTATAAATGTTTATATATTTTTACAATATTATTTTAAATATTTTATTTTAAATTAAATATTCTGGATTTTCTATTTTATTAAATTTTTATTTTTTTTATATATTTTGACTAGTTGATCACCAGACACTCCGATTGCTTATTTTATTTTTTTCTCTCTCCCCTAAAACCTAACGGCATACTTATTTTTTTTAAAAACATTAAATAATTTAGACATTTTCATCAAGTGTTTTACAACAAGTAGTTTAAAAGTTGCCGCTCCTACATAAAACCTAAACTACAATTATTTTTAATTCACATGCTAAAAGAAAAACTTGGAACTAACGGTTCAGCCGCCACAACACCCCCTTCCCAGCGAAACAGCAGATGAGCGAAAGTAATTACGTAAATTTGGAAAAGGTAACTCTCTTTGGAGAAATGTTTGATTTTAAGAGAGCACAAGGTGAATGGTTGGCTGACTGATCCGTCCTGGACACTGGCCTAGGAAGCGGAATTTTTGTTGTATGAACAGACTCTGGCTGTTCTTTTGTACGTGGAGGGTTATCAAAAGAAACAGTAATTACGTCTTTCTCAGTTGGATGATTATTTTCATAATTAATTTGGCAAGAATTTAGAGTGTAACAAGGCTTTAAACGATCGAGTGAAATGTTAATGTCTCTATTCTTAATTCTAATTGTAAAGAAATTTTTATGTCTGGTTATGACGGGAAATGGACCTTGGTAGTGACTCTGAAAACTACCTCTGACTGCGTCACTTCGAATGAACACATGAGAACAAGTGTGCAAATCCTTGAACTTAAAAAATTTTGTTTTAGAATGATTTGAGGCGGGCACGGGACGAATATTACAGAAAAAATTTTTTAAACGATTGACAAATACACTTTGATGGTAATATGGTGATTTATCTTCAAGGAAATCGCCTGGCAGTCTCAAAGGTTGGCCATAAAGTAATTCGGCTGGGGTGGCAACGAATTCCTCCCGAAAAGTTGTTCGAAGCCCAAGCAAAACCGAAGGTAAGATGTCAGACCAAGAATCGGTTTGATACATCTTAATGGCTGTTTTTAGGGTCCTATGCCAACGCTCAATAAATCCATTTGATTGTGGGTGGTAAGGTGTCGTGCGATTATGCTTGAAGCCTAATAATCTAGAGAGTTCTTTAAAAAGAAGAGATTCAAATTGCCTACCCTGATCCGTTACTATAATTTTTGGAACCCCAAAACGAGAGATCCATTCATGAAATAAGGCTTTCGCACAGTTTTCAGCTGAAATGTGTGATAAGGGTATTGCCCCAGGCCATCGCGTAAATCTATCGATGATAGTAAGGCAATATCTGAATTCGTGAGAGGGAGGTAACGGGCCGATGATATCCATGTGAATAATTTCAAAACGAGCTGATGAAATTGGAAATGAGCCGAAAGAATTTTTAACGTGACGCGAGATTTTATTTTTCTGACACGCTAAGCAACTTCTACTCCACTTAACGACGTCTTTATTCATGGATGGCCAAAAGTATTTTGAAGTTACCATTTTATTTGTGGCCCGGATACTAGGATGAGTTAAATTATGTAAAGAATTAAAAACCTGAAGTCGGAAAGATTCCGGAATGAAAGGACGATGTACTGATTTAGACTTCTCACAATAAATTTGTTTGACACTTCCTAAAACAGGCAGTTTCAAAAATGTAAATGAGGAATTTTTTAATAAATCTTGAAGTTGACTATCGGATTCCTGAGCCGTAGCTATAGCTTCAAAATCTAAAGTAGATGGTAAATGAATTTCCTCAACGCGTGAAAGAGTATCAGCAACAACATTATTTTCACCGGCAATATGCTGAATGTCAGTGGTGAACTGACCTATAAAGTCTAAATGCCTCGCCTGTCTGGGAGAAGCTTTTTCTAAATTCTGTCTAAAGGCAAAAGTTAACGGTTTATGATCAGTGAAAAGGGTGAAAATTCTTCCCTCCAAATGATACCGAAAATATTTAATCCCTTTGTAAGCTGCCAAAAGTTCACGGTCATAAGCACTGTACTTATTTTGAGCAGCGGATAATTTAGCTGAAAAGAAACCAAGGGGTTGCCAGGAATCATTAACTCTTTGATTCAGTGAAGCACCGATCGCGATATCAGAAGCATGAACAAATAATGCTAAGTGAGCATTGTTATCTGGAAAGGCCAAAAGAGTAATTTTGGCTAACTGCAATTTAACATCTTCAAAGGCCTTAATTGAATCCTTTGTCCAATCAATTTTCTTGGAACCGTCCTTTTTACTCCCGGTTAAAAATTTGTTAAGGAGAATCTGATGCTCAGCAGCATGAGGTAAGAAACGACGGCAAAAATTTACCATGCCGAGAAAACGTCTTAATTCTTTGACTGTTGAAGGACGCTTGAAATTGAAAATAGCCTGTACTTTCTGAGGCGAAGGCTTAATACCTTGCGAATTAATAAAATGACCGAGAAACTTTACTTCTGGAAGCATGAAGTTACACTTCTCGATGTTTATAACTAACCCATGTTCTTGCAATTTTTGAAAAATTTGTTTTAAATGTTCCAAATGTTGTTCTTCAGAATGGGAGGCCACCAAAATATCGTCCAGATAAACGAAACAAAATTGGAAGTCTCGAAGTACTGAATTTATAAATCTTTGGAAAGTTTGTGCAGCATTGCACAGACCAAATGTCATTCTAGTAAATTCGAATAAACCGAAAGGTGTACAAATGACGGTTTTAGGGATATCTTCTGGTTCAATAGGAATTTGATGATACGCCTTGGTCAGATCCAAAGTAGAGAATATTTTACAATTTTGAAGATGGGAAACGAAATCATGAATAAGTGGTATTGGATAACGATCTGGAATTGTAACATAGTTAAGGCGTCTATAATCACCGCATGGTCTCCAATCTCCATTTGCTTTAGGGACCATATGCAATGGTGATGACCAAGGACTGTTGGATGGTCTACAAATGCCTTGATTCAGTAAAAAATCAAATTCCTTCTTTGCTATTGCCAATTTCTCTGGTGACAGGCGTCGAACTTTGGAAAAAATTGGTGGACCTATAGTTTTAATTTGATGTGTTATACTATGTTTAACCGGTTTCGAAAAGGTTGTATCAACAGTAATGTTTTGAAATTCCCGAAGTAATTTTTGTACTTTGTCATTTATCGATGGTTTAATTAGTACTGACAAAGTAGTAGAAGGGCCAGTAAATATACGTCCATTTGAAGTTAAGTTAGTTAGAGGGTCGATAAGCATTCCTTTAGAAAGATCAACAATTAATTTAAAATGATATATAAAATCTGCACCTAGAATTGGTTTCTCGACATCAGCTATCAAAAACTGCCATTGAAAATTTCTTCGTAGACCAAGATCTAAAGTTAAAATTTTATTCCCATAAGTATTGATAGGTGAAGAGTTCGCAGCGGATAACTGCAAACTGGAAGGTAACAATTTTGACAAATGAGGAACAGGAATGACCGAGACATCTGCGCCTGTATCAATTAAATAATACTGCTTTGTTGAATTATCAAAGATGTGCAGACGACTATTGTATTCGTTTAAATCATCCGTCGTCAAAGATGAAACGCAATTTAGTTTTTTTGTGATTCCGAGAATTTTTTGTAAGAACACGGAGGAATATACTTGGAAGCGTTATCATTGTAATTGGCATGATACCAACACCAATCTGGATGATTTCGAGATTTGGAATTATCCCGTCTTGTCAATCTAGATTGGGAAAAAGAAGGAGATCTACCTCTTGATTGATTACGTTCGCGAAAAGAAGAATTAGTGGAGGTTTGATCACGTAATTTTAATGATTTTACGTCGAGGGCCAGATTATTGACTGTTTGATTAATTTATAAACTTCAGACGATAAATTTGATAACATATTTATAATGTTAGCGTCATGATGAGATGAGAGAGCAAAAACAGAAGATTTATTACACATCTCAAAAATTTTGTCTGCGCAGTCGGCCAACTGATTAAGAGGGCCAGAATTGCACGATAAAATTGCTCTCATACGTTCTGGAAGTCTCTGCAACCAGAGGGTCTTCAGCCAGATTTTTCATTTCGCGTAAAAACTGCGAAGGAGACCTATCACCTAAAACCAGATCTCCGAAAAGTTTATTTAATTTGCAAGTCTCGCTCTCTGAAAGGCGAGATATTAACATTTCTTTCAAATTAGTATAAGGAATTCGCGGATCCGGATTTTCTAATATATCACTAATTGTACTTATTAAATTTTCATCCAATGCCGAAAGAAGATGATTGTATTTAGTGCTTTCTGAAGTGATTCTAGCCAATTCAAATTGCGCTTCCAATTTTTTAAACCAAAATTTTGGAGCACCTCCAAAAGGGGGGAGCGCTAAACGAAATTGTAGAAACAGAAGGAAGTGCTGTGGCGGATGAAAATAAATCTTGCATAAGGGGATTCAGCGACGCGAAGGGATTATCACTTTCAACATCTCCCCGGTTAAAATCGCCACTTGAACCGTTCATTTTAAACAATACCAAATGTGAATTAAAAATTAACAAAAATTTCTAATAAGGAGTTTTAAAATTGAATCTAAATTGCTACTTCCCTGTGCTATTCTTGCTGAAATTGCTGTTTTGAATTTGAATGCCGCTGAAGGCTTGGATGAGATTGATGTACCCAATTTTAATAGTGAGGTGAAATTTCTTTCTTCTTATTTCTTCCCTCTTATTTCTTTCTTCCTATTTCTTTCAATTACTTCTTTTTTAAATTCTTTCTTCTTTTTGTCCTTTTTCTTAATTCTTTCTTCTTTTTATCTTTTTTTTCTTAATTCTTTCTTCTTTTTATCTTTTTTTTCTTAATTCTTTCTTCTTTTTATCTTTTTTTTCTTAATTCTTTCTTCTTTTATCGGGGTCACCAGTTTTTGGGGAAGAAAAGAAACTTTCTTCCCCAAAATAAGTTTTTCTTCAAGCGATATTCTCCTTTCAGTTTTTCTTTTGAAAATTATAAATTCCTCGTTGAATTTTTTTATTTAAAATGTATTTAATTTTAAATTATTTTTCTTATAAATGTTTATATATTTTTACAATATTATTTTAAATATTTTATTTTAAATTAAATATTCTGGATTTTCTATTTTATGAAATTTTTATTTTTTTTATATATTTTGACTAGTTGATCTCCAGACACTCCGATTGCTTATTTTATTTTTTTCTCTCTCCCCTAAAACCTAACGGCATACTTATTTTTTTAAAAAACATTAAATAATTTAGACATTTTCATCAAGTGTTTTACAACAAGTAGTTTAAAAGTTGCCGCTCCTACATAAAACCTAAACTACAATTATTTTTAATTCACATGCTAAAAGAAAAACTTGGAACTAACGGTTCAGCCGCCACAATTGACATATAAGTTGGAACTAAATTGTTCATAATTTTAAACATAAACACATTATTCTTTGTCTTACCGCAAGCCAATACACATGAAAATTATGGAAGTGTACCTGTTACATTCTAAAATATTACGCATCACCCTATTCTGAAGTTGCTCTTCTAATCGACGTATCTTTTGATTTTTGCTCACAGACGAAATTCACGAACAATACTCAAATACTGTCGGTCAGAACACCCAGAGATATTTAAATTCCCTCAACGTTTCAATATTTTCTCCATCAATTAGCATTGATCAGCATTGCCTTCGTTTTTCCTGTATTAAGTATTATTATTTACTATTAACCATTGACTCAAGCTATCCAGATCTTCCTGTATTTTCACTTTTGTCTCCGTACAATCATACCTTGCTACACACATTAGTGTATCATCAGCAAAGAGGTTCAACTTTGAATGCTTTCGTTGATATAAAGCAACAACAGAAGAGACCCCAATACCGAACCTCTGATAAAACCGTCCAACCTTCGTTCGCTGTCTTCTATCTATTAGGAATCCTCTGAACTAGTCCAACTCATTGGGCTTCAACCCATATTAGTGTACTTTTTGTGGTAACAACCCTTTGTTAATTATTTGGAATGCCCGCTGGAAATCCAAAAACATACGATATTTTGTTCTTTTCTGCAATCTTCCTTCAATGAGGCTAACACCATATTAATTGCCGTCTCGCAAGAGTGCCTGTCTGAATCCTGATCGGGCCTCGATTAATATATTATTGTCTTCCAAATATTTGTTGTTGAACATATCGGCCATTTTCTCTTCTTTTTCCAAGATCGCACTTCCAACTTCAACTATTTTTAATTTCGTCTTTCCTTTTCATCGATACTAGATTTTTCAACACTCTCCATATGTCCTTCCGCCCTCTAAATTCTTCAATCCGCCTTTTCACATATTTGCTTTTGGACTTTCTTAACTTCTTCTCTATATTTATTTCTTATTGTCCTATATCTGGCCCAATCAGCCCGAAAACATCTTAAAACTGTACGCTGTATAGAAAGTCCTACATAATCGCATTGCCACTATTGCGAAAAATATCCTAATATAAGAAAAAGTCTTTTTTGAAAAAAACCAAACTTAAAAATCTCAGGGTTAGTAACTTTATTTTCAACATCTGGGTAAGTCAACAGTTGATCTCACCATTTCCTCAGCACAGTTCGATTCGAGCTTCAATTTCGAAAAATGTTAAATGTGCCCACAAGCTGGATTCGAGTTAAATTTAATGGCTGAATTGTGTAAAATTCGTCTTATTATATACATGATATTCAGCTATTTAATCAATTTCCTGCGAAGATGATATTCAGCCTCAAGACGCTTGACAAAGACCAGCTAACGCTGTTAGCATTGCTAACTTTTGATTGCGTTAAATTTGCTTAACTTATGTATAAGTAATTGCTCACGACATCAATAATTAAAGAAGCTAATGAATCTGAGAAAAAATAATGTTCAGAACAAACTTCTGACACCTGTTGTAAATCTTTTAAGCACAAGCAGCTAATAAAATAATTATGGAAATTTTCTTTCACTTATGTAACCAAGCAAAAAAGAAATCAGCTGTTTTGTTTATCAAATTAAATGCAGTCGTCATTGATAGATAGTCTATCTCATAAATGATTTTTAATAAGATAGTGACTTCCGGCATCTCTAATCACGACTTACAGTTCAATAACATTTTTCATTCTGTAACTTTCTGCGTGCTTCTATTACAATTATAATTATTAGGTTTACCTGTCCATTCAAAATAAAGATGATACAATTCTATTGCTTGATCATTTAAAGGTACGGACACACCAAAAGCGACGCGAGCGAAGCGAACAATTTAAAAAATTTGGGTGCCGTACAAATCAATTGAAGTGTCCGAATAGAACGCGACATGAGCGAAGCGTCTACTGCGACAGAATGTTCCCAAATTTTAAATTATTCGCGCCGCTTCGCTCGCTTCGCTTTTGGTGTGTCCGTACCTTAATGCCAGATGTTGAATTCATTTTTAATCGAAGTAACGCAGACTGTTCTTTTAACAAAAACAACTTCAAATATACAATTTTCTTTGTTTATGAAAAGTACTTGTAAACTCTGTTCTAGTCACGATATCTAATTTGTTTTTAAAGTGTCGGCTTCGCAGAATTATAGATAAAAACATAATTATCTCAACTGTTTTGCTTACGACATAGAGCAAAAGAAGAAATTCTTAAGGTTTTCTCCTGCTAGAAAAAACCTGAATGTATCTTGTGAATGGTGGTTGGTCCTAAGAAAATTTGAACTGTAGTAAAGTGATACGAATTTTCAAATTCTCATTTCTATTATAACAACTTTTGAAACATATAAGAAATTAAATATACACAAGCAAATTTTAATTATACATAATTCTAAAGCTTTTAAGATTTAAGAGATTCAAGAAATATATAAAAAAGTTGTCTAGAACAAATCTATTTTGGTAAAGGACGTCTTTTGTTTTCTTTTTGTATTATGCACTTAGCCAAATGAAGTGCGTACCGCAGCGGATCCGATCTAATTTATCCTGTATCAAATCTTAATCACCTGTATTCATTTTCTTAAAATTACTACGCTTAAAATCATTCAACTTTATATATTTATTTCTATCAATAGAAGATATAGATTTCGATGGGTGAACAAACATACTCTGCACTTAGACCATGTGGTATATTTGCAATACTGAATCTTTGAATCTTCTATTTTGATTTTAGGCGACAGTCTTCATTGCTCTCCGTTGGACAGAGCCTATAAGAGTAAACCATTAGCACATTATCCAGAGAATGTACCTTGGAATCCATTCGATGCCCATGGCATATGCATGGTAATCAATATATTAAAATGCCATTATATTACACGAAAAAATACAACAATTTCCTCAACAGCTGTCGTTGCCACAAGGTTTGAGATTTCGAACCCAGAAGCACAACATCGAACCAAAATTTCATTCTTTTGCTACAACCCGTGAAGATGGCAAACGCTGCCACGGCTTCAGTCTTATCTTCTACGAAGAGGTTCGAAATCGTAATATATGTAGCGCAATGCACACCTTGCAGGTGAGTCGAAAGAAAATATTAAAAATTGTTTGGGGTTTTAATTAAAGAGAAATTTTTTTCGGATAGGCTATGTTCATAACTGAATTGTCCAATGGTCAGACAACAGCTGCACTAAGAAGGGTCAGAGAAAGTCCGGTGAGTAGGTCATTACCTCGACATTTCAAAATTGCTGCACAGGCGCCAGCATCAGCACTATCCTACTACGATTTCGGAAAAGACAAGCTTTATGTTGCCAAAAGTATTTCCCTGGTGTGCCAGGTTCCATACGCCTTTGCCGCTGAGCTGTTTCTGGTCAATTTGTATAAGTAAGGCGAATTGCATAGAATCTTTGAGGAAATTGTGTACTTAAAAAAATATATGCATCTAGGTGTCTTCCTCGCCATCCAGGACCCGGGCTCAGCCTCGAGAGCTATGTGTACAATATTTTATATGAAGTTATGTTGCCGTTACCAGGGCGATCAATCCGAATATACTTGCCGCCAGAAGAGCCACACTTGCCACCAATTCCTATTATATTGCAACGCCCCGGGCTCTGTGATGAACTTCCTCTTCTCGACTTTCCTTTGAGACTGCTGTTTTCCTATTTGGGTGTTGAATGTGTTATTCAGCTCTTCACTTGCGTTCTACTCGAAAATCAAGTTCTTCTCAGATCGAATGGTAGGATTTTCAGAAAAATAGGGTTCTTTTTATTTATTAGAATTTAAATTTCAGATTACCAAAAACTAATGGTAGTGGGAGAATGTATCACTTCACTTTTGCTACCATTTGTATGGCCGCACGTTTATGCCCCTATTCTGCCAGCCGCTCTTCACCATTTTTTGGATGCTCCAGTGCCATTTGTAATGGGTCTTCACGGTGATTGTGAAACAAATGCAAAAATCGGTAGCGAGGCAACTCTCTGCTATATGGACATAGATAAGAAAACTATTCAACTGCCAGAAGAACTTCCAGTCTTCCCACATAAGGTGGATTTTATGTCCGAAATAGTTGCGGTGCTTGATAAATTTCAAATTGAAAGGGATAAAACAATGGAACCGCCCTCTGTATTAAATCCAAAAATTTTCTACCAACAAAACTATGATGCCATGACTTCTAGCTGCACGTTACCATCTGGAGTTCATGTTAGACGAAAACAATCTATGCATGATAGCTTTAATTGGGATCATGCCAACTATGCGGACAGTCAATTAGCAAGTGTTCCACCAAAGTCTGAAGCTATAGAAAGAGTAAAGGGCATGGTTAAACGGCCAGCGGTGCAGCTCGAAGATTTCAATTTAGACAGCGATATTTTGCCATCGTCGAGAAAACAACGCCCTTTAAGTATACAGGAGCAATACTACGAGGATCAGAGGCTTAACAATTCGATGAGAGAAATCTTTCTAAACCGATTCGTTCACATGTTCGCTGCTTACGATCAATTCGTCATATTACCCAATCAGGACAAAGAAGAATGGCTATCTAATCGTGAATCTCTCCAGAATTTTGATAAGGCATCGTTTTTATCGGACCAACCTGAACACCATCGACCTTTCTTGTCGAGGTTTTTGGAAAGTCAAATGTTTGCCACACTCATCGATAACAAGATCATGGCTGTTTGGGACAAGGACATGGATCTCAATTTGAAACTTTTTGATGACAGGATAGCACTTTTAAGGTATGCTCACAGTATTTTTATTAATATTTTTTTTTAAGTAGTTATAATTGCTTAACATAGAGCTTCTATGCACTCATACCTGTAGGTTTATACTGAGTATTCGGTTAGATGTAGACGAGATGCAACTTCAATATTAGAAGATTTCTTTCATAATATTCTGCCATAATTCTTAATAGATGTGCTGGGTATTATGTTTCTAACCACTTTAAGTTTCTGTTCAGACGAGCTATATAAAACTTATTTCTTTCGAAAACTGCTTCAGAACTTTTTTACTTTAGTCTCGCCTATTTGCTAATTTTATTTGAAGTAATTTCAAGGCCACATTTCCGTTTCGTATTTGCATGTTATAAATGGACTTCTAAAATCTCATAAATCGTGGTAACCAAAGACGAAATATTTCTTTTTGCAGGAAACGCCACGAGAGTATGATACGTGCAACGAGCTATGAACCCTGTGTCTTTAGTCAAGAGACCCAAAGAAAACTGGACAAGCGACTGAGTAGTGTAGATTTAGAAGTAACTCCGCCTAGCGAAATTCTTCCCAACAGACCAGCATACTTTCGCAGTTTCCCTCTTCTCGAGAAGTCCGTTTTAAACCAGGAATGCGCCTCGAGGTAGAGTAGTGCTAAAACTAAAAAAAAGGGAATCTCAATAATATTCTGCGCCAAAAAATATATTAAATATTGCTTGCGGTTGTAGAATCATCCCCCACTTGTCCAGTACTGCCGAAGTACATGTTTTGCCACATTCCCGCTATTTTATAGTTTTTCTCTCGATATTATTATTTTTTAAATTATTAACGATTAACTTTTTAGTTTATCACAAAATTGTGCGTTGTTGTTTTGTGCATGTCGAACAGCTGCATGGTGTTATGATTATTTAGTGATTTTGCGATATTTTGTAGCTTTTTTTTTTTTTTGTAAAAGTAAGGATTAATTTATAGCTTATAAACTGAAATGCTCACTGAGAGAAGATTTAGCTTTCTCATTTTACATGTGATAGACCCAGTTCTAGCTCTCCCGTACAATAATATTGTTCACAAATTTGTTGTTGCAACTGTTTTATTAATTTGTTTTCTCAATCTTTACTTTCTACTTTTATTTTGTTTAAGATGTAAAGTTTTCATTTAAAAGCAAGAATATTTGCTTTAATTAATTGTTATAAAATTGATTTTGTGTACCCTTATTTCTGTCTCAAAAAGTATAATTGTTTACTAGGATAAATAAAAAGATTATTGTAAAACCGAATACGAGTCACAAAAGCACTTAGATTAATACTGAAACTGGGAAATTAATCAAGAATCCAGAGAGTTTCTTAATTTGGGTGTTTTATTTTATTTTTATTTTTTATGAGAATTTTGTTTTTCTGGGACTGTGTTGTTTTGGAGGCTTTTGCTTTTTGTACTTCATAAATTTGGGGCTGCTTTTGAACAGCTTAAAACATATTCATTTATATCATGTACATAAAATCGGGTAAATTTAATTTCTCCACCTGGTGACAATAAGATGAAATAATTTGATAGTTTCTGCATCTCCAGAATACTTAATTAGGTATTTTACTAACTTTTGGAGATGATACTTGGTAATTTAATGATTATTATATTCTAAAAATGATCTACTAATATTTCTGAATATAAAAAAGCATAAGCGTGTTGGTTTTCCAGTTTTTAAACAAAGAATCTCAAATTGTATAAGGATTACACTTGTGGACGATAAGTCTTGAATTGTGTTTTGCCGTGAGAATTTATTCATTTGAATGATTAATTGGATAATTGGAATTAAAAAAAAGGGATTAATTAGATAATTGGAATTGAAAAGTGAGAGAGAGCATTGATGAAAAATGGCGAATAATTAGACTACAGAGTACAAATGAAAACGTAAAAGATTTGATCGTGCAAAACTTCATTTATTTCTTGAGATTTAATCGAAACGATCACCATCCATTACATTGGTCGACATCAGATTTATGCAGAACAAGACACATATCATCTCTATACGATTTTTCCCGTAGATTACGAATTCGCAAAAAAAATGTCCTATCACGTTACGTTAAAAAAAAAAAAATTGGTGTGAAAAGTACAAAAGATCATATTTTGGCCATTTTAGAAAATTAATTAAAAAATAATAATTATCGCAGGAGCCCTTGTCGGTAGCTCAAATACAAGTTTGGGCCTTTTGGCCATAATATTATAATACCAGAAGCTTTAGTACTTTTCGAATTAATTACTTCATATAATAAATAGTGAAAGAAGATTACAACTGGCGCTCATGAAAATATTAACCCCGAAGTTGCTTAGTAAGTGCTACAGGATAGAATTATATAATATATCTAGATAATGTTCAGGCTCTCTTTTGAGTTGTATTGTGAGATCTTTTCACATTCCATCATATTTTAATAAATTTTCAAAAATGCCCAAAATACGATCTTTGTATTTTTCAACACTACTCTGTTCAAAAACGTGATGTGATAGGACATTTTCATTTGCAAATTTGTAATGTACGGACAAAAATCCTATAGAAATATCATGTGACAAATTAAACATTAATTTTTGTCGACGTGTGTTATTGTTTTTATTTTCCCATCTAGATTTAAGTTAAAACCTTAAATAGAGGCATTTTTACTCATGTGTACAATATATAAAATTTCTGGTTCTGTTGGTTGACAGACCCGTTTATTATAAAAACTTCCAAAAGTTGATAAAAGTTGCTAAAGATTAATGCAATGACCGAAAAGCTTCAAAGAAATATGGATTATTAAATTAAAGGAGTTGTGGAAGTTTGTTTTATTACGCTTACATACATGAAAGCCATAAAAGGCAGAGAGAATAATTATAACTTTTTAGAGAGCTTAAATGAAGAAAAATATAATAGAGCTATGCTATCAGAAAGAAGTAATTGATTTTCTTTGCATTGCATGCATTTCATTAAGCTAAAATGAGTAAATGTTTGCCCAAAAGAATAATAAACAGAAACTTCTTATTTTCTTGAGAGTTTTAGAGATGGAAACAAATCTTTTCAAAATTATATAATTTAAAATTTTTTGAGTTATAGACAAAAAAAATTAAATGAGCGTTACCGATGTCCCATAATAATTTAGTAAGTGCTTGAATACATAGCTTATTTTGCCCCTTCTTTATCATAATCATTATCATGACATTTTTATATTTCAAAAAATTATCTAAAATCACACAGCTCCTATTAAGTTTAAAAATTCGCTAGAATCCCAAATTGTTTTAAAGAGTACAGCAAATATATCCCAAATTTGGCAGCTCTGTCCACTGCTAACCGATAAAAACAGACATTAAAATAGTACACTACACAATCCAAACGACTGTAAGTATTATTGAAATCAGTAATTTGTAATTTTATTAGACACACGAAATATAAAAATCAAATAATTTCACATCCACTCGTTTGTTTTTATTTTTAGTCATACCTTCTTCCTAATCCAAACATTTCCTGAGCTTAAAACTTCCTTTGGGAATGGACCAAATTATTATTTTTAAATATTTTAACAATAAAAAGAAATTCTGTGTGTTTTACCTTTTCAGAGGAAACAGTCTTCGCAGGGTGAAAAATGGTTCGAAATGGCGTGCCAAAGAAATATCACTGGACAGTAAACCACCGCCATTCCCCAATTCAAATCGCAATTCAGCAAATTTGTCAACAACTGAAATGAGTCCAGCGCTAATAGCGCAGGCAAATTGGACTTTTGTTGAAAAACTACTTAAGGTACAATTGCTTTATTTTCAATCATTGTCTAACTTACAAAAAAAAAATTCTATTCGAAAGGACATTAAAAGCAGAACAAAGCGAATGCTTCTGGAAAAAATGGGTAGTGAAGCAATCGCATTGGGACTTAGTGGTGAAGTGACTGTAGTTGGTGTTGAGGAAAACACTCTAATTGCATCACTTTGCGATTTATTGGAGAAAATATGGTCCCATGGATTGCAAAACAAACAGGGTAAATCGGCGCTTTGGTCTCACCTTCAAGCCTATCTGGAACTGCAAGAAACAAGTAATCCCTCACGAAAAATAGACACAAATTATTTAACACCAGGTTTGTGGCTCATTTATTCATTTTTAATTATTGGTCCAACTAAATTTTTCCATTTAATATCACATTTTACTAAACTTATTTAGCTGTGGCCTGGAGCGTCATGCGAAAGCGAATGGATTGTACGTTGTTAACAAATTTTTCTAATACTTTGCTGTTGTAATAGTAATTATTATTCGCCTTACTTTTTAATCTGTACTTATACTTAACCCTGAATCACCAAGATCCTTGTTTTGAATTGTATTATATTGAAAATTTCACAACGAATCGAAGTGTAGATGAATGGATATATTAATGCATATTTCAGCAATAGCAGGATCTAAATTCTCAAAAACATCCAAAGTCTAATGCATCAACATATTTTTAGCATGGCAATGCAATTAAGCAATTGCTCTCGTTAAGCTAAATTGAGCAATTGCGACTCTGACTCGAACTGAATTCCCGAACACAGCCAAAGTCCAACACATCTAAAATTTCGTTATGTCCTAGTAGGAAATGCAATCATCCTACGACTAATTGCGGAGCGCTCTTTTGGGATGTAATGAGTGTAATGAGTGCTCGCATTTGCAACCATTTGCCCTCTTTTTTGCCAAAGAGCATATAAATATTAACAAGAGGGGACACTCCTGACATTTTTCCTTATCTTTTTTCGACCTTGGTACCGTTACAGGAATGAAATGGGAATTTATGCTAAAAATAGTTAGTAATAAAGAAAGCATAAGTGAGAGAAAGACAAAAATTTGGGGCGAAAAATGGAACACTCCTGCAGGGTGCACCACACAAAAATCTTTTATTACAAAATTTTTCTATGAACACATTACACGCTGCCTTTTCCACAGCCACACACCAAACACATTTTATTATGCTTACCCATCATTTATCTAAAGCACATTTTATTTTATTTAATTAATTCCGTCTAAAAAAGCAATTTTTTACTTAAAAACGTTTAAGCTTCTTCACATTTCCGAACAAATCAAGACCACCCGGTCTTCATAAACGAGCAGCACACAAAAGAAATTCCGCTCCAGGGCGCCTTTAAAAATGCTCAATGAAAAAATTTCAACAATCTCGTCCTAGTACTGGTGCCCGGCTCCAGGGCGCCTTTAAAAAAGCGTTCATAAAAAAAGCTTCAGTTTATAGCTTACGCTGTAAAAGCTATCTGTGAGAACTTTTTGGTGACTATTTCTCTCTCTACATTTCTTATAGGTATTTACAGAGGTAGTAGCCCTGAGCCACTTTATCTAATGGGAAATTTTTATGGGTGTATTTTCGAGAGCTTGCATATGGGTTGGAATTTTGAGATGGTATTAAAGTGTCCCTTCTTGTTGAAATAGATATTCTTTGCCTGAAGGAGCACTCCCCACTTTTCCTACTAGGGTAGTTTGTTTTGCATGAAACGCAATAAAATTGTTCTTTACGTAGTTTCTTAAGGTTTTCAACATTACTTATTCTTTAACCCTGTAGCGGGCGCGCCCCGAGAACTCCCCTAAGCAGGCGCGCGGCGGTATTTGGACCGCCTCTATTTTTTTTTCATATTTTCGTTATAATTCCTCTTTTACCTCTTAAGTTATTCTGAAATGACTTCCTTACACATTTTAGCATATTGTTTGGTAGAAATTAAAAAAAAAGAAAAATTAATGAAGTTTATTTTTGAATTTAATTTTAACATCCCACCTTTTAGAGGAGTCAAGGCTTTTTGTCTCTGGCGGTCTAAATACCGCCGCGCGCCCGCTACAGGATTAATATTACTTACTACTTACTAACTAACTAAGATCTATGATATTCTTCCTATATGAGAAGTTTCTCCAAAACGCAATAAAAGTCCCTGCACTATTGAACCTTACTTATCGCACTGTAACGTTTATAAAGAATATTTTTTTTGAGTTTTGTTGAAACTAAAAATATCTACTCATCACGTGTTTGTGTGATTTGCTTTGATGAAATTCTCCAGTTATATCATTCAACTCCAGCTAAGAAATGTATCGTCAATTAACATAATTTTATTTTCGGAATGCCAGATCTTTCCAACTTTACAATAGAACCAGAATCTCCATCTAGCCCAACGAGAGGACGACCAAGGGACCGAAAAAATGTAGGTTTCGAACAATTACGTCCACTACCGGAATCTCTAGAATTCGATATTAAGTAAGCGTTTTCGATAAATTTTTGATTCTTATACATGAAAAATATTTAATAGAAACGTCCTCGCAATGACTGATATAAAGACACATATAGGATACACCAGGGCGTGGGTAAGACTATCCCTAGAAAAGAAGTTGCTCTCTAGACATTTTCGAACACTTCTGTCGGACACGGCTCTTCTGAGATCGCTCTACAAAAGATCCGCTTTTCTTAGGTGCGAGGAAGAAAAGGAACAATTTCTCTATCATGTTCTAACACTTAACACTGTTGACTATTTCTGTTTTACTAATACCTACCCGACGACTAGTAAGTTATTTTTATATATATTTTTTAAAGAATTCTTTAAGTCGATTTAATCTTTTGCAGAACTTCCTTATCGGGTTGTGATATTCCCCTCTAAAAAAAGTGGCTGTGGCACAACAACTAGTAATGTCTGGGTTGCAATATCAGGAACAATGAACGAAACGCAACAAGTCCCAGTACCTAGAGGAACCCTCGAATTTATTTTTCATGTAAATTCTTTGCTTTATTAATCTACAACTTTAGGTCTTAAAAAATGTTTATTTTTAGTACAAAAATCTTGGTATTCTTACAACTATGCGAATAGGTCACGATAATTCAGGAACTTCAAGCAAGTGGATGGTTGAAAATGTTGTTGTACGCAACGAAGTTACGGGCCATACTTACAAGTAATTTATATTCTTTTAGCTATTTGTAAAAGGGTTGATGTTTACACTTAAAAAAGACTAACTTTTTCTAAATATAACAAATTTGTTTAAAACTTGTAATCGTTTAGGTTCCCTTGTGGAAGATGGTTGGGCAAAGGTATCGATGACGGATCAACCGAACGTCTACTTGTGGGTCAACGTCTTCCACAAAACGTCGACAACGAGGAGCTGGTTCAAGTTTGTCGAACACCTCCCAGAGCGCGAAGTCCAAGCATTCAGAGGACAGAATTGCGTCCCACAGAAATTCAACATATGTTGGGCGACTGTGTCAACACCATCGTTAAATGGCACTATAAACCGAGTCGGGACAGAGATGTTGGCACTTTTACAAATCTACTTTGTGGTGAGGATGGCTTAGTAAAATGCCTGGAGCAAGTGTTCATGTACGGTTTCCGGTCTTCAAGATTTTTTGGAAGAAATCTCTATGTTTGGGATTATTTTCGTGAGCTAGATACTCTTCTATTTGTCTATTTTTACTAAGAATACTTATACAATTTCAGTGAAAGTTAGAGAACAGTTCGAAGTTCACATAAGCCATGAAGTAGGCGATTCGGCTGGAGGTCAACAAAAGTCTGGAGATTCACCACCGACTGGTTCCACGAGCCCTGAATCGCCCTATTCCCCAGTGTCATCCGCACAAAAGAATGAAATCGTCACGATCTGGCGGTGCTATGTGTACCTTATAGATGAAATCAATGCTGTGACCAATACTTTAGGAAAAGATGGAAAATTTCAGCTCTTTATTTGCCTTAGTTTGAGGTTAGTATTTCTGTAGTATTAAAATATAATTTGGAGAAATCTATTGTAATATATTTATATTTTCAACACTAATAAGTCTAATTTTCACTTCAAACAAATCTATTTTAAGTTAAAAATGTGGACTGGTTTAAGGTTTAAGGTTGGAACTAGTTTGAGTTGAAATTTTCGGCTAATTTGATTTGAAAAATTGAACTTATTAATTAGTAATTTAAATAGACTTCTTGATATTTAAAGCGACTTTATTGAATTGAAATTCGACCAGCCTGATTTCAAAATGACCTTTTAAATTAAGAGTATATCTACAGAAGAAATATAATTCCTTCCTTATCTAGAATTTATTTTCCTTTCTAGTCAGTGCTCTAATACTTCTTAAGCTGGATCCTGAAAAAACATTTTATTTACAGCTTGTAATCCTTCAAAATGTTTCGTCATTCTCTTCTCTAACTATAACTTTAGTGTCTTAACATAATTTTGAAAAAATCCTGAAAGATCAATTTCCCAAAACATGCATTTAAGGGACTATTTCGGTCTAGAACGTAAAAAAATGGTCTTTTTTTGGGAATTTTTTTCTGGGCTCCTTTATTAGATATTTACATGAAATATTTTGTAACACGTTATTACATAAAAAAACTACACAAAAAAATTTTTTTCTTTTTTTTGTCACTCTTCTTCCGAAATGTAGAGGGCGTCAAAGTCTGGTCCTGAAAAAATTCTCCTTCTATGGCGGATAGTTAATCTCATGATTGAGAAGTCTGAAACAAAAAATTCAAAATAGGTCTTTTAAAAGAAGGCTTCTTACACAGTAATACAGCAGAAAATTCGGAAAATCGATGAAAAAAAAAAATGGCGGCATTTTGAAAAAAAAATTGGAAAATTGACCTCGTTTTTAGTTTTTTTTTCTCGCAAATTTTTTTTTTATATAGAAAATTCTCAAATTTTCTGCTGTATTACTGTGTACGACACTTAAATAAAGATGTACACAAAATTTGGTAATGATCGGTTGAGTAGTTTCGGAGATTAACTGTCCGCCGTGTGAAAAAAGTTGATTTTGAGAAAAACGCGTTTAAAGATTTTTTTTGTGAAAAAACATGAATAATTTGTAAAAAATCGAATTGTAACCCTTACAATCAGTTAATCTGCTATTCCTGCACCATATAATATGAGATCACTACGTTCGTATTCCTCTTGTTGAAAATATTGTGTGTATACAAAAGAGACTTATATTTTAGAGAGGGGATCTCGACAGCTGCTCGGCGAGTTACAGCTGCGTAATACAAGTTGACGGCCGAAAATGCTCGCGCGCGCGCTCTCGAAAAACTCGCTCTAGACCGGTTTAGAATTCGAATTTCATTAAAATATTTCAGGACATAATTTTTGAGACTATAAAGAGTCAGAAAATGTAAAAAAAAAATCGATTCTTTGAAATTTCTAGACCGAAATAGTCCCTTAAAGAATAAGGCCCCTATTATGCAAGTCGATTTAACTCGACTCTACTAGCGAAGACACATTTTCAAAGCTGGGATGATAAGAAAATTAGTGTCTTCGCTAGTCGAGTAGACAGAAATCGACTTTCGTAATAGGGCTCTAAATGTATGCTTAGCTGGGTGCAAGGCTGACAAGATTTTCGGAATTTTTGGCTATTTGGAACTCTAATTTCAAAATATAGTTTTCTAAATATTTCCTCCATCTATACTTAACTCTTCTTGCTTACTTTATGAGATATGTATTTTACTTACTTTGGTTATTTTTAAATTTCAGGGAACATCTACTTCACAGAATGCTAGCACCAATGGCAGCTACAAAAGTTACCCAAGAGATGTATGAGGAACAAAGTTTTCTGCGTCGTCGAGGTTTGTTAACATTTTTAGTGCAAATATTGGAACCTTTGGATGAATTCCACATTGTTCTTGAGAACTCAATAACGCAGGGTATTCCATCACAGTGTTAAGGATCCAATTAGTAGGCGAATATTTCTTGCATCCAATACAAATTCGTTTTAGTATTAAGCCAAAGAGTTGATTTCACCACCCCAGATAGAGCTGTAAGTGACAAATAATGAAAGAAAAAACAAATTTACTTATTTACATTTTAGTGAGGGAATCCAAACCAAAGACGTTGCAACTATTTTTCATAGTTTTACCTCTCTCTATATATTTTTTTTTCTATTTTTACGCTTTATTTCAAAATACTCAATCTTGCCTAGTTCACTCAGTGATGATAAGACTTCTGAAGGATATCTACAAGAGTTTAGGGTTACGATAGCACACTAAAGTCATTCCCTTTTGGATTTAGTGCTTTTAGTTAATATTATTTTTGATATTATATACATACAAACGGGCGAATCGTCGGTCTTTTTCGGATTAAGCAGAAAAGGAAGTATTTTTTTTTATTATTTTATGTTAAAATAAAAATAAAACAAGTGAGCAGTTAGGTGTACGCGAGTAATGGATAATGTGATGATAAAGACTTCTTTATATTATGTTAAAGTATAAAAGCAATTCCTGATTTTATTTTTTAATAAGTTTCCTAAAAGGTGCAATATGTTCACGCGCAGAAAACATGCTCTTATCACTCATTTGTTAGCAAAGTACACCTAAAATCAGTTATATCGAATTAGTTTTCCAATTAGAATAAGTTTTAATCTTTAAGGACTTTTAGTAGTGTAAGAGAAAAAAAATGTACTTGTTACGGAATATTCAATTTAACCTTTGTGATAGTCGTATTCTCCCCTCCCTGATGGCATATTTAGATGTTCTATTTGGGAAGATAAGACGAATCTTGTTTTATTAATGCTACATAAATATTTACACTAATCAATTCAATGATTTACTCAAAAGTGATCTGAATTACTCAATTCAATCGAGATGCCAAACATTGGGTCAACTATAATGAATACAACACGATTCGTCTTTTATTCCAGAATAGGACCCCCGCCGTTACCGTCCCTGGTCATTTCGTCGAAAATGACACAATTTCTGAAATGTATGTAATTCGGGCATTTTAAAATGAATTAACATAATTGGCATTTGGTTGGCGCTATTTTGTATAATTTAAGCGTTAATTTTTATCCAGGAGGTAATTTAAAATGCCGAAGCTTAAGTTGGCAATTAAAATATCCGCATATTTATTTCAACAAGTGAAAGCTTAGCCACTTTACTCAACTGCACAAAAAACATTGAACTCGCCTAGTTTAGCCAAAATCCGTGCAGACCTTTAGAAGACGATTCTCGAAGCGTCTTTCTACGTATATTTTAGAGAACTTGGAAAAATTCATATACACAATTCAGCCATAAGAGGTGAAATACCTCTTTCCATCCATTTCTTATTCACTCATTTAATGAGATTGTATTAATTCTTTAGAATCAAATGAATGTAGAAATTTGAGAACAAGTGTTCCAGCCACTTTACCCAAATTTATTATGTTTGTTAAAAAAATGTGCGTGATAAACCTCTGAATTAAATGAAAGATTTCATTCGCGGAATAAATTACGAGCTTAGGTATGCAACTCATAAATTAGTTAAAAGTACTCACAGATAAACTGCTCTTGCCGTTAAAAATTGCCATTAGAACGTTCAAAGAAAAACATTACATAATTTCTGGATGTTACAAGAATTTCCTTATAGCATTTGTCGTCATTCATAAATTAAATGTTGTTCTTGCATGGAGATGTAAAACATTAGTAGACTCAAAATGTTAAGAACCTTCGTAGAAATAAGTTGCTAAACCTTTCCAATATATTTGATTTTGATCATTTGCAAAAACGTGCCAAAAAGTGCGAACATTTTAATGAAAAAAAAAAATATATATATAAATATTAAAAAGAACTTTTTGGTTCTATCCCTTTTATCCCTTTCGACAATTTTTGTCAGTCACAAGAATCTCTGTTTTTTTGGTTAACAAGAGGAAAGAAAAATGGAAACTATATTTAAGGAGAAATTACGAAAGTTCAAAGGATTTCATATAGTTTGAAATAAAATGAAATGAAAAGATGAAAGAATTAATTGTACTTTGTGTAGTTTTTGTGAAATAATAAAAACATTTCATGAAATTTGTAACTGTGTTTTCATTAATTGGTTTAAATTCTTGTTAAAAATTATCGCAGTAAAAAGTATTATCGGAAAGTATCACTCTGCAAAACAAACAATCTCTTACCCGTTAAGATGTCAGGGTGTTGAATACAAATCTTCGGGAATATTTCCTGCAAAAATAAAGGCGGTATCCATTATTTAAATTTCAATAACCACTATTTGACTCCCCATATGAAAGGACAGGAAACGCGTATCTTTTCGAAAAATCCTCATTATATTTGAAAACAGGTCAGAAAAATGAATAAATAAAAAACTCCTTTAAATGTGTTGTAAAATATTAACAAGCTTTACACTGAACCTAAATTATGTGTCTAAATAAAATCTTTTTCCTATAAATCTATATTCAAACAAATTTACATTAAAATATGTAAATTATAAATCACTTCGAGTCCAATCCTTTATGCACTGGTTCCTCTTAACTTTATCCTTATTTAATATTTACAAAGTCTTCATTCTTATTGAGATACTTGGTAAAACCGAACTATCTTATCTAAACACTCAACTTCAGCCCAGGCATCCCGGACATTTGCAAAAAGCTGAAAGCAGACACATTTAAATAATTTTTAATTTGAAATTATTAAAAAATAAACGCAATTACTTGATCAATCCATTCACTGTCTGCAAGCAGATCATTAAGAATTGCTGTTGTTCCCTTTGTAGGATCAACAAGCTGTTGCTCTTGAACTTTTCTTAAACAGATCTGATATAAGTTATACTTTTCGTGTGTTACTTTGTGCAATCGTTGAACTCTCGACTCACATGATTGGCAGAAAATTAGATCCTTTAAGAAGAAGTATATTAAAATCGCTATATTTTAATATGGATAAAAAGCAAGCATACCTTTTCAAAATTCGCATTATGATCTGGTTCTACTGAGACCATGGTAACAGGATTATACGGTTGCCCATATAATAAAAACCGGACATAACCACCATGTCGGCAACTAGAGCAAATTAGACTTTGATTACGACCAGTGTTGCTTGAATCAATCATTACATTAAAATGTGGCCATGTTTCAAGCGATGCAATAATTTCTTTAGACAATGGTGTAATCGATTGTAATTTTTTCTTGCAATTTTCCATAATGTCATCAATAATTTTAATATTCGACAAAAAATATTCATCTAAACAAATTTAATGGTTAAACACAAAGTAATTCACAATACAATTTCAACATACCTTTTTCCTTAGTGATTTCGGTGAAGAAATTTCGATCTAACGACTGTGAAATAAGCGTTTGAATGTAAACATCAAAATTCTCGCGATACTTTAGATATTCAGCAAGTAACTTCTGGGCAAACTGTTCAATATCTTTGCCGTAAAGTTCGGATTTCTTTAATTCCACAATAAACTCGTTTTGACTTTGGCTATGAATGTTTACAGGGGCACGAACATAGAGCCGTTTACTTTCATTATTCCAGGCAGCGTACTGTAAAATAGCCAGAGAGAAATAAATAAATAAATCTATTGTCTGAGAAACTCTACCTAAAACCTACCTTAGACATATTTTTATATAGAATTTGCCCGTCCTTGTGAAAGGGTTCGAACATTTGAAGAATCTGTTTTCCATCAACTTGCCATAAAACGGGCCAGTCTTTAACGAGATCCGTACGAAGGACCACAAAATCTCCTGTCTAAAAAGGTGAGTAAAAGTAAAGCAATAAATACAATGTAAGAATCTTTATATATCAACTATACCCTAAAGTCTTCCATCACTTTTATTTTACCAGCTGCAAATGGGAGAGCTTCTTGCTTAATAGCTTCCTGTTTCAGTCCCTTGAGAGAATGAATTTGTTTTTTAGGGTTTTCGGCCGAAATCACCTGAATCCTTTGCACCTTGGCATCACTGCCGGCAGCAGCAATTGCAGCCGCAGCATTATTATCAGTATCACTATCATCTATGCCAGCACCCATTACTGCAGCTAGATCAAAATATAAATATATATAAGTTATTCGCCAGCTTGTTCACCATTCCTCGAATAGTACTCATATAACGCATAGAGCATAAAAATGAATGAACAAATTTTGTTATGTAATTACCGAAATTTATGAGAATTCCGTGAGAAGGGGGTAGTCAGGCCAAACACGTTTTCAGTGAATTTTGTGCGATTATTTCGATTTCGGGTGGAAAATCAGTGGACAGGATTAATGTGCAGTATGAGAAAACAAATAAAAAGTGAGAGATGGCAGAGAGAAAACATTTTCTTTTTAATTAGGAATGATGCAGTAGTATTTTATTAAAATTATCCTACCTGTAAGAATATTGGAGAAAGCCTTTCTCGAGCGCGAGTAGGAAGTCTTTGTTCGCTTCCCCTTCCGTTTGATCGCCTTCCCTGCTTTATTTAATTCGTTCTTTTAAAAAAGATAAGCTCATTTAGTTTATATTTAAAAAATATCATTTTTAGCTAAGTAAAAATTTACTTCTTCATCTTCTGGTGTCCAAACAGGATCTGTATCTGAATCAATAAACTCTTGTGGTTCTTCTACATCATCATTTTCGAAAGTGTTTTGCATTATCTCTTCGATGCCTCTAGTTTTCGCCTTTCGCAAAGATGTTTCCCGTCGAGGTGGTAGATTCAAAGGATCTGCAGAGATTTTTCGAATTAAGTATTTTTTGCGATTTTAGAAATAAATAGAAAGGCATTCTCTTAAAGTCTGACATTCATGAAAACCTATGATTAATTTTTAGAAATAATCGAATATTCTGAACTAGGTTTATTATTTATACTGAAAAGGTTTTATAATTTCGAAACGTTCTGATTGTCAATTTTAATCTTTTCAACAGAAAATTAGTTATAAAATTATGTATACTGAAATATTGACTTGTCCAGCTTATGAGAAGTCGTCCCTAAATTAAGCAGTTGCCTACAAAAACTAAATGTTTGAACACAAGATTTAAATACTTTCGAAAATAGACGTCGGTGTGCTTGCCACAAAAATAATTTTTGATCTTAAACTTGGGGCAGGTAAAATGTCTGCTTTTGGGATTTAATTTAGATGCTTATTTTTTCCCAGGCACCTGGAGATATTTTATCCAAGTTGGCGAATTTATTACCTCAAATAATGGTGTTATCACTTTTAAAAGTACACATGAATAATTTATGGGGAATGGCCAACATATATTTGTTCTTCTTGGCATGATTGGTCATCAGGTAGAAATTATCTACTAATTAGATATTTTTTACTATTAGTTACTTGATACACGCAAAGTAATTTAAGATGCTAATATGCCCATTAAAATAATGTTGATAATGTACTAGAAATCAGCATTTTTAAAAATGTAATCATGCTTTTAAGCTATGAATTCTTAAGTATTGAATTATGACGTTCGGGGATTCCGTGCTGCTGCTATTTACCTAAATTCGGTCTACTCTCTTAACACGTTCATTGCCAAGCCAAAATGCCAGCCACAGCGTCGTAGGCCGCTTCACGCGACGTCACGTGATGTGGCAATGAAAGTGTTAATCCCTAGTATTTAAACGAGCTTTGTTATTTGTCGTAAAGTGCACCTCAAACGACTACATAACAAAGGATTTACAGATAAATTTGATTGTAAATTGGACAAAAACTACGAAGAGCTTATTAATTGTAAGGCTTCGTTATTACGCGGTTGTTTATCATATGTCAGATTCTGGAACCAAGACCTAAGGTCTACGATACCTATGTAGATGAATTATATATTTTTTCTTATAATCTGTTTTCAGTCCAGTGAGTTGAGATTTTTGCAACGATAGTGCCATATCGAATATCAAGTCGGACGTAATTGGAACAAGAAAGGTAGCAAAGCAATTTCAAAAAATAAAAATCAAGAATAAAAAACAAATTTAATTTCACTTTTTGAGTTTCTTCACTTTCTGTTGAAAATCATAAGTAATATATAATTATTAAAGTGCACTTAGTCCATCCATGAGAGTTTCGTTAATTTTGTGCTAATAATAATAATAATAACGCCTTTACCATGAATTAGTAAGACAAACCACCAAAGAATTGGATGCTACTGGGAATAGAGTGTGAAAATGTCTGAGTAACAAAAAAAGCATTTTTATTTTGTTCATATCTGTTGTATAACACATTAATTTATTCTTAACTTTATGAATTACATAAACAGGTGACATAAGTTTTAAAAAATATATACAAGTCCTAAAGGTCTAAGGTACAAAGTAAGATAGCTTAATTCTATGAAAAAAACAACAAAAGGAAAAGCAAGAACCTTTTATGTACACAATACAAAGCAAAAGAAAGTTAAAACGCATTTCCAATGATTTAATGTTCTGTAGAAGGTACCTATTAACTACAGTACACGAGCTTAATTCTTTTGTCTACTGTGTTTAATTTTTTATACACAAGATATTTACATGTTTCAGCTTTATTGTTTCTTTTAATTTCCAATTTTTGTAGAAAGTGAGTGCGTGCAATAAGTGCAGTTGTTGTTGTTTTTTTGTTTTTTCAATGTGAGTAAAGTTTTGGTAAATGGCTTTTAGTAGTTAATTCAGCAAAAGATAGTTGTTATTATAGAGTTACAGAAATGGTACCCGAACTGCGTTAATTCAAGTTTGTGTACATATTATTCGATTGGTAATGTTAAATGAGAGTTAAATGTAAAAATTGTGATGTGAAAACATTTATTCCCAGTAGCAGCAGCAATTCAATGACCACAATTGATGGTATGGACTGCGTTCAAGATCTCAGTTTCTGCAGGAGATATCTCAATTCAACTTAAAAAGAAAAATTACGGAAGATGAGTTTTTGAACTCAGCCACACCACATTATTAAGAGCCGTGTGTAAGAAACAAAGCAAAAACAAAAAAAGTTATGATTTCTGCTCTTAATATATCACAATTTTTAAAAGCAGAGGGCAGTGACAGAGGTAGACTAATAACAAAATTATATTATTTTGCAATATTGTGACATATTAGAACACGAAAATAATGGCAGAAATAGAACAACAATAAAACTGTCTTTAATAAAAGCTGCTCTACTTCTGAAGCTTTTTTCTGCTTATAATATATCATGGCATTTATTGTGGCCCTAGTTTGCTTCTGCTTTCTGTCATGAGAAACCTAATTATTGCATGCGATTTCTGCGAGATCAGAAATAATTTTAGGATCTTAAAATTCTAATTGATTGGCAGTGTTTCAACGAGAAATTTTATGAGAATCTTGAGTTGAGAAACATTTACTGTTGTCCTTGCAAACTCCGATGGCTTCTTCCGAGTCAAATTCTTAAAATAGACAAGTTCTTTAAAGGCCATTCGTACAAATTGCGTTCGTATAAGAAAATGGGATAGATTCTATCGACTGCAAGACTTTAACTTTGATATTCTGCAAAATTTTGATGAAGAACAGGATGTTACTGAATTGTGCGCCAACACAAATAAAGAGCAACGTATTTTACTCCCTGCCTGAAAAAAATATTTGCTCACACGATTAACCCTTTGCACTCGTATGTCACCTCTGGGGTGCCCATTCAGCTATTTCTTATTCAAGGTCGCCGAGTGCAATCGGTTAAAAATGCTCTATCGAGTTCTAAAAATTAAATGGAATATTGAAATCAGCGTTTCAATATGAAGAAAACTATTGAGATAAACTACGATTAAAGATTAGTTTCAAAGTATATTAAAGACCAATTTGATGATGTTGACCGATTTCTTTTTCTTGCATACACCCACTCTTTGGAATTCTTAAATTAATCGCGCCTAGCAACCTACCTAAGACCCCAAATATAAGTTCTCCTTCACCACAACTGCCCATCTTAAGCTGTACAATATAAAAGTGAAAAAGTTTTAATTCACCATGACTGCGTCTGAGGCTGTAATGCATAATAAGTAAACGCACCTTCATCCGACTGTTGCTGAATTTGTGTTTGAGCCTGTTGCTGCTGATGTTGTTGGTGTGGGCCTGGTGCCGAAACCTGCTGATGCTCATGATGCACTTGCTTTTGAAGGTATCGATATGTGAAAGAGTCTTGTGATTGAGAAACTGTCCCAGGGGTAGCAACAATTGTGTGCTGGGGTTCCTGTTTTATGACAATTGATTCTGTTGAGTGTACATTTTCGGGCTTATTTAGGGTTTGTTGCATCGATGCCATTTGCATAGCCATCTGAGGCCGTGCTTTCTTGGGCAACATAACCGGATGAGATGATGTCTGTACAGCAGCCTCTGTGACATTCTTTGTCTTGTTATTAGTCCGTTTCTGTTTGTTTTGTTCGGTTTCAGTCGCTAAGGCAACTGCTTTCCGTTTTTTATTAATTGGTTGTGCTGTTACATAATTTGTAGAGAGTGCGATGGAAGAAGTCGGTGCTGCTGTGAAAGCTGTAGCTAACATAGGCTGCTCTTGTGAAACATCTGAAATAATTTGCTGAATTGGTGCTCGATTCTGCTGCTGAATTCGACTTGACGAAGCGGAAACTCCCGTTTGTGTGATAGTAAGAGCAGGTAAGGAACCTGACTGTTCAGCTGTTTTATTTGGTTGAACAGTTACCGTTGGAACGGTCTTCGAGCTCGTGTGAGCTGAATTTATTACAGCAGTAGTAGTGGACTGAATAGTTTTTTGATGGTAGATAGTCTTCCGTTGTATTCTTCCAAGCGGTGGCGGTGAATCATCTCGCTCTCCCTGAAGAAATTTCAAGTAACTTGCCATAAATCCAGTTGCAGCCGAATTAGGTACTTTGAAAGTCCTCCCCTGCATTGGTTCAGCTCTTGGAGTTGTTTTGAGAATAGGATTGATGCTAGCCACTGTAGTCTTTGACTTATTTACTTTAACGGGCTCTGCGGAAAGGAATTCCAACTCTTCTTCAATGTTGGGAACGACAACTTTTAAGCTAGGATCATCTTGGCTTACAGCAGGTGTTGGAGGACTTGACGCTTCTTTAGGGGTAGTAACAGCTTCAGATGATGACGCCAACTGAGCAAGAATCTGAGCACCCGATTCAAGCATTGACTGTGCATGAACTTCAGCAGAATTCGAAATCTCTGTAATTGTTGTTGGAGAATTGTGCACAATTTGGCTAGGAGCGGATGGTGAGATTTGATACGATGAATAATAGGAGGATTGCGGATTGAACTGGGTGTTTGAAGAAGGTTGATGGGAAAGAATAGTTTGCTGCTGCTGCTGTTGCTGAGGATGTTGATGTTGTTGTTGATTCTGCAAGTGTTGCGGGCTACTATAATTCTGAATTTGATTTGAAATATTTGAGGTTCCTCCTACAATTGGCTGCTGCCCAACATTCCATCTATTTTCATAATAAGATCCACCATTGTGCTGCTGCTGTGACAGTGACTGGTTTGGTTGTACCTGCTGCAAAGTAACATTTCCAGGCATTTCTTGCTGCACAGATGCACTACCTTTCGCTGCATGAGCCACAGGGGGAACTCTGTTTATTAAAAACTCATTTTCGCTTAGCAATTGTTCTCGCGTTTTTGTTGAATTCTGATTTCTCCGTCTTCGACCTTTTGCAGGTGGATGTGGCTGAGGCGGTGGAGGTTGTTGCTGTTGAACAGAAACTGAAGAAGATTGCTGCGAATCTTCTAACTTTTGGGTGATTTGAATTTGTGAAGAAAGGGGATTATCAGAAGTTACGAGAATATTCTCTGTTACTTGTGGTTCTTCGGTTTTTAAACCGTGTAAGGCACCTAGTTGCGTACTATTTACCGATGGGTCGTAGTATGCAGGTTTTAATTGAATTTCAGCTGGTACAACAATTTCATTTTGCACACCGCTATTAATAGTGAAGTATTTTTTCGGTTTAACATCATTATCCCAGCAGGTTTGCTGCGGGCTGTACACCTTCCCCGGATCATTAACAAGGGCACGCGTTATCACAGATGAATAGACTACAGAGCCGCTGGGATTATTGAGCGTACTATTAGCTGTAACTCTTGAATTAGAGTTGCTATCAAGAGCTGATTGTGTAGCGATTTGTGTCTGATTGGGGGTATTTGATTTATAGATAACGATATGGCCAGAATTTTCCGAAGATGAGTGTGTAGCACCGCTGCTACCACTATGCTGTGAAGGAGATTCTATCGAGTTCATTGGACTATTATAAATTGGATATGCAGGGCTTGGTGCCTGCGATGATGTTGAGTGCGATGGACTCTGCTTACGCGGAACAATAATCGTATTTGTGGCACATTCATTTTGTAGAGTTGAAACAGAGTAGTCAGGCTCAGTTTTTATAGCGCTTCCATCAGATGCTATGATTCCTCCGGTGTTTGATAGCACAAATTGTCTGGGTGATTGGATATTGGCAATTGTTCGCCCCTTGGCGCTTTCATTGATAATCAGATTCGCGTTACCGGTGGTATACGCCAATCTCCCATCAAGAATAGTGTAATAGCTAATAGTCCCATCTGGGCCTTCTGCCTGATGTATTTCTGCAAATTTCGCCCTATCCTGCTCATCAACAAAAACAATTTCATTATAAATTTTATTTTGGGCCTTTGTTTGGACTAATTGCAGTGTATGATTATTGGGTTTAACCGTTGTTGTAGGTGAATTAAAATTTGCATTATTCCCATTGTTGGTGACAACCAAATTCTGTTGTCCTATTACACCTCCACTCTTCCCAGCACTATTCCTTGTCGCATTATTGTACATATTCTGTTTTTTCGCGTATTTCTGAGTACTCACATTTTGTGTAGAGATTCCTTGTCCCGCAGGAGATGTGGTTACCAATATGCAAGTCGGATTAAGCGAAGCAGGATTTACAGTAGAAAATGATTTACTCGAATTAACTACATTCCCAGTTTGTGCAGACGAGTCACTGTAGCTGGTTGCTATATTACTTGACTGACGGTAGTACTGCGCTGGTGTTTGCATTCCTGAAGAAGCTACTGTAACTGCAGCAATCGGCGATGGAACTGATTGAATTGTCGTCTTTGCACCACCCACAACTTGTGGAGATGATGACCTTGTGCTTACTTTAAGTTGATTTAATTGGGACTGAGTCTGATACTGTGTACCATAATTGTTCGACTGTCCCGATGAGGAAGGACTAGCCGTCTGAACTACGTTATCTTGTGACAAAATTGAAAATGGATCACCTACAGCAATGTGACTAACATTCCCAGTTCGCCATGTCGAAACCAAACTAGTCGACGGAGTTGATGAAGCCGCACTACTTTGTTCCGAATAAAAATTTTGCTGCTGTTGCTGGCCATGATTAGCAAAATTTTGATGAGGACTTTCAGATTTCTCAGACGCATTAACAACCTGAACTGATCCTAAATTTTGTCTGTGCGAATTTATCGAGGAGCTGTAGTGTGCTGACTTCGGTGCCGAGTGTTGGAAAATGGGATTAAAAACTTGATCGTAGGAAACAGGCGTAGATGTTAGATAGCCTCCAGAATTGAAGGAACTTCCCGAATTTCCGACGTCACTGGGATTCGACGTTTGAAGTAAAATCGTCGAAGATGTTGGCGATACAACAGTTTGGCCTGCAACTGCTGTTGTTAAATTTTGCTGCTGCTGTTGATAATCACTTGATGCTGTTGTAGACGAAGGAGACGATACACCAGTCACTGCAATCCTATTGTATGTGTACGCCCATGGCCCGGAAGGGTCCATGCCGTTTAATTAAACTTTTTAAAGTATCTGGAAATTCTCTGAAAATAAAAGAAATTTATTGTGGTTTTATTTTTAAAGATTACCATTAAGTTAAACTCACCACGATTTGCTAAACCAGAACTTGATTCCGTCAGGTATAAGATGACGTTACATTTCGTTGAAAATTCAATTCTGTCATTGGTTAATCTAAGAATTAGAAATTGATTTTTTTATACAATATATTTTTTAATTTTTATTTTTCTTCATTATAAATATTCAATCAAATAACAAGATCACATTTAAGAAATAAGAAATATTGCGAAGATTAACGAAAGAGAATGCATTCTGATATTTGTGCAAGGAAACGAGGGAAAATCACTGGTTATCTCTAATAGCTGAATCTCAATTGATCTGTTTGTTGTGTGGGATGCCAAGTGACTGTCGCGCCACATGACAGCATGCTTCCCAAGACCCCGCTACTAAATCCCGGCATTTAAAATCGCGCCAATGATTACCTTGTACAAAATATTAATTTAGTAGAAATTTTTACTTGTACAAAATGTGAATATAGTCAAAATTTTCCTTGTACAAAATGTTTAATTTAGTAAAAAATTTTAATGACACTATTAAAATTTAATTTATATTCTTTTCATAAACTTAGTCCTGAAGAGATTAAAAAAAAAACATGATTTTAACAAACCAAAAAGCGAGAAAGAAAAACTAAAATCTCGTTTGAGATATTTTGATATTTTAAATAGTACAATTTTCTACCCAACACAATCCCAAACCTACTTTTGTTACAGAGCAGAAACCCACTTATTTTTGACATAGATAATCTAATAATTCAGTAATTGAAGATTTCCATCAAGTATTTTTGAGGATTTCCTAAAATATAATATTTTTATTTGTAGCTTAAATTGGTATGATGGATTCTTTGTAAGAAAGAAAGAAGCATTTTTCTTTATCGAATATCATCTTCGTAACTAATTTGCAAAAGCAAATTCTAACATTGACAAAACATGTAAATAAAGAAAAATGCCCTAAAACGACAATCTCTTACAAAAATCACCTTATTTCGATCAATTATGACATGTCGATTTTTTTCAATAGTATGAACAGAATAGATATATATATATCAGGTCGTTACACATGAACTTTCCGATTTCTTATTCATTCTAAAAGTGATCCTTGTAGTGAGAGGATGTGTAGAGGTAAAAGAAATAAATCAATTATATTCGAAGGTAAGTGGTCTGTACTCTTTTATGGTGGAAGATTTTTTTCTTTTTCGATCAATATAGTTGTCTGCTTTACTCTTATAGGAAATGCTGTCTTCAAGAGATTTAAGGGTAATTTTCCTTTATCACTTCAAAAAAGGGACAAATACAACTGCAACGGCGCGTGATATAAACTGCGTTTTTGGCTCGGCGATATGTGACGAAAGAACTGTCCGTAACTAGTTCTCCAAGTTTAGGGGAGGAGATTTTTCACTTGAAAACATGGCTAGAGGTCGTTCTCAAGGATCCGTCGATAATGAAGCGGCAGCGGTTGAAGAGGATCCGTCTACAACGGTGCGATGTTTAGCTGCAAGGTTCAACATCTCGATCGCAACCATAAGTCGTCACCTTTCTTCTATCGCAAAGGTGAAAAAGCTCGAAAGGTGGATGCCTCACCTGCTGACACCAGCGAATATTCTTCGACGCTTGGAAGTTGCCAGTTCTTTAATCAATAGAAATCGTGTGGATCCATTCTTGCATCGGATTGTTACCTGCGATCAAAAATGGATCTTATAAGATAACCGAAAGAGGTCAGGACAATGGTTGGATGCAGATGAGGCTCCAAGACAGATGCCTTGAGTACCTCTTCATCCAAGAAATGTTATGGTGACGATATGGTGGACCAGTGAAGGAGTAGTGCATCATTCTGCTGCTTCACGATAACGCAAAACCTCATATTGCACAAACAACGGTGTTAAAGCTAGCAGTGTTGGGATACGAAGTATTGATTTACCTACCGTACTCACCGGACTTGTCGCCTACGGATTACCACCTTTTTCGATCTTTAGACAACCATCTAAGAAATAGGCAATTTCCAAACCGTGACTCAATAATTTTGGCCTTCAATGACTTTTTGAACAATAAAGATAGAGCTTTCTTTAAAATTAGAAAGTCGATGACGAAAAACCGTTGAAGCGAATGGAAACTATTTTGAAGAATAAAATTAGTTTTTTTTACTGAAATATGTCATTTTAACTTTATACCCCAAAAACGGGAAATTCATATGTAAGGATCTGATACTATTGAATTCTATTATAAGGCCAGAGAGATGTGCAAAATGTTAAATGTTGATTTTGAGCTTCAATCAAAGAATCTACAGGAAAAATGCCCGCAAGATAACAATTTTATCGAGTAATTCAGCAAAGTCGAAATAATTTCATTAATTTAATCAAATAATTTAAATAACATTAAGCTTGGGTGCAAAATACCCAATAGGAATTGTATATTAATTTCAGGGGTGGAACTATGAAGCTCAATTTAATTTTTGTCGAAAAAAAACTTCAAATAGCTGAATGTAATGTATACGTATTTAATAAAAAGTGTCTCGACTCAGTCTATATGCTCAACGAGTTATCAATAAGTCTCCAGCATTCGAATAAGTAATGGATCTCCAAATTTCACAACATCCAATGCAACAAATCTCAATGTCTTATAAATATTAAACCGAGCCACATCAGGACGTTAGTTTGCAAATTTAGCACGGACAAAATATCATTGGTTTGCACTTTGTTAAGAAGGAAAGAAAGAAATGCGTACCTTTATACAGTGTTAAAAAATTAGCTCTAAGAATTTTGTGGGTTTACTTGGTATCGGAAATTGAAAAAATTTCCACATATATGTAATTAGAAATTAATGATTTTCCCTTTACTTGTACTATGAGACCTAAATTTGCCAAAACAAATTTGACGTGCTAAATTTGAAGACTCTAGTTCAATAGGAAGTACCACATAGGATCATAGGTATGAAAATACACTTTGGAGGTATCTTTTTATTAAATTGATTTAGAAAGTTCGTATTTTCTACAGGACTACGAGGGTTTTCTTATTTGGTATTAATTTGAAGTCAATACCTCTTGCCGTTTCTGAGAAAAAGGGTCTTGACGGACAGACAGACAGAAAGACGGACAACAAAGTGATCCTATAAGGTCCTCTCCTTTCATTTGAGGTACGGAACCCTAAAAATGGAATTATAAGAAATAATTATATTATATTGTAATCGACAAAAGGTGTTATGAAATTTTTACTGTAGTTTATGTGCTTGCTAAATAAAATGCTCTAGTTAAAGTAGTTACTTTATGTGTTCAAATTAGGTTCACCCTGGCAATTTAGTTCTGCCAATATATATATATGCGCCTAAACAGGGTCAATACCTGCTACGAAATTCAACTCTGCACCTGGATTTAAGCGCTGAATGAGCCTGGTTCTAAGTAGCTCTTTTGTGAATCTCTGCCATCAATAGAGACATTAAGTGCCAACGTTCGGTGCGGGAATTCTTCTGATATCGGTTACTACCAGCTGTGGACTGAGGCAAAGTGTTGGGATCATCTGGGTAGATTTTGAAATGTATAATGCATAATCCATGCACAAATTTCCAGGAAAAAGGCACCCATGACGGATTATGGACATGTCAAAATGAGACGTCATTAGACCCACCGAATCTCTGAACCAACGCTCAGAAGATCCCAAAAATGCCAGCCACACGATCTCAAAAAGGAAATCAACAATCGCTCTTTATTTTAAAGGGTCTTACCCATGAAAAGGTGGAGCAGCGCCAGCACAGTTTACTGCTACGAAAGTGCCGCCTCCATCAACAAGCGAGCTCTCACTTTTCACCGAAAAAACTGGTCAACAGCAGCACTTCCGCACCTGACACTTATGATGCGCTCAATGTTTATGCTTCACACTGTTCGAATTTGCCTAAATTACAATCCGCTTTTCTACAATTTTATGCCTTTATTTCACTGCGGAAACCCAAACAAATCTTCCTCCGTTTCACAAGCGACGCCATTTTACTTTTGATTTCACATGCATTCACTACAAAGAAGAAATTTTCGCGGACTTGTGTGTATATACACAATTCGGAGTGTCCAAGTGTTGGTAGGTTTTTTGGAATTTAGAATTTTTCGTTTTTTGTCCGGTAGTCGATTTGTGTCAGTTAATTCTGAGTTAAATATGTCAATTGTGTTTTTAAAATATAACCAAATAAATTTTCGAAATCAATATTAAAATCGTCAATTTGCATTGGGAGAAATTAAAATTCAACATCAATTTTTATTTAAAGAAAATTTCACCCCATTGAACTGTAATTCCCCGAATAATTGGATCAAAATACCGAAAAAGGTAAATGCGGCAAACTTCAATGTTCCAATTTCAGTAGGTGAAAAGTTTATTCCTGTTTCAGTTGTTGCCCGTGAAGGATGCCTTCTGCCGCAAGTGCGAAATTAGAAAAACAAGCCTCCAGCAATCAGGCGGAGTCTACTGACAATAACAGTGCTAATACGCCAATTCGTCAAGCATTGGTGATAATTGAACATAAAATCCGCAATTTGGAAAAGCGCAAGGTAAATTAAATCGCGAATTGACGGGAGCACCCCAAGAGCTTCCGCCAAGGAAAATTGCTTTTTGTTCGCGGTTTGTGTGTTTTTCTGTAAATGTTCCACATCCCGTTACGGTCCTCGGGTTTTTAATTTGCGTTTTTGTTTTTATTCACCTAAACTTATGGATATTTTCGCTTGAATTTTGATCAGACCCTTTCAGGAGTTCAATAGCGGCTCAATGTAATGAGATTTGAGTGACGAAATCACCGCCTGCGACGACGAAACCGATTTTCCTATGTACAACAAAGGGTTTCTGTGATGGACGCCATATTTACATGTGCTTATGCGGCTTTTGCCAAATTCAATATGCGGCGCAATGAATTGATTAAGCTCCAGATTTGCGACGTTTGTGCGCCGATGAGTGATTTTTTTGTAAATAAATTAGTAATTGCGACCCAACGGAGGGGATTGAGCTGTCACCGACCGCACACACTACGCCTCAGCCCGAAGGGCACTGTTCCAGCGAGCAGTTGCTTCGTTTCCTCCGCCTGCTCGACGGATTTCATTTGGCGAGATTGATTTCGTCATAAAATAAATCGAGATAGGGCTTCAGTTGAATTTGCATAAATATTCCAAAGCAGTTTGTTTTGATTTGGGAATCTCGTAAAAGCGGCTCTTTCGCACCTCGTAGGCGCCTCTGTAGTGAATTTAATTCCCCCTTTCAGGGAATGGGCTTGAGAACTTTGGGGGTTGTGATTCATTCATTAGTCTTTGGCCGTGTTCCACTGCCAAATATAAATGAAATTTTGAGAACCCTAACCCTGAAAAAATATCCACTTTTCGCCTTTAATTGCAGCTTAATTCTTCCCTGCACTTTGGAAGTACACACCTCCGAACTTAGGAGCGCACTACGAGGTCAAACTGACCCCAGAATGCTATATTTCAAGAACTACGCTTTTTTCTAGGGTATCGTACCTCGAAATGAGAAAAATGGAGCTCTTATGGAGTCACTTTGTTGTCCGTCTGTCTCTTTTTCCGACAAGACCCTTTCCGCAGGAACGGCTAGAGGTATCGAGGTGAAATTAATACTAAATTCTACAACATCATAGTATAAAAAAATCAAATTTCTAATTGCAATAAGGAATATACAGCCTTACGAAACGTATTTAATTTTTAACAACCTATATAATGGGACGGAACTCTGGACGCGAGTCCTACTCGCACTTGTCGGTATTTTTATAGAATTTTATTTAATGTACCTTATTCCGGCCGGTACTAGAGATTGCAGAAATTTCACAATTCTATTGGATTTCGTTTCAATCTGATCTTAAATAAAAAGCTAATTCGTCCTGGGGATTATTCAAATCGACATCTATTCTCCTTCGTTTTGCACACGAGGGTTTTATGAGGCCCACAAATTTTCCTTCGGATGTTGAGTTCCGCTCGTATTTCCCATTCCCATTCTTATTTTTTCTTCAAAACAGCGGAAAGAGCTAAGGCTAGGCTATTTATATAAAAATAATTAATATTTTTTTGATTGGTTTAAATAACGTAATTTGGTGGCTAGTAACTGATGCAAATATTACCGCACTGATTTAGATACCGGGCAGTAGGGGCAGGTTTTTATTTAGGTTGCATGTGACAATTTATTACTTTTTTAAATTATATTTTTAAATATTAGAAATTCATTGAAATAAGTTTCACGAAAATCCATTCATTAGTGACTTCTCCAAAGGTAAAAACTTTATTGCCTTGGACTAACAAACAAATTTTTTAGTGGCTTATATTTATTTCAGAATCTCGGAAAATATAAATTTTTTAATAAAATCATTATTTTTCTTAAGTTGTTCTGAGTTCTGAGTTAAGAGGAAGTACCTTTCGGTAAAATCGTCTTTAGTTTGAAGACTTATGTTTGACGACATACTGGACGCTTCAAATATTTGTACTCATTTTGAGATATTAGATTAAAAAAAAAAAAAAATTGGGGTACAGGCAACCCCCTGTGTAATACCAGGATTAAAAATCTGATAAGATCACGTTATAAGATATACATAAAGTGCTACGGAAGTTGATAAATTCCGTTCCGCACATGAAAAACCAATAAATTGGATTTCCTGTCTCACAGCTCACATTTCAATAAAGAATTAAACTGGAGCAATTTGAGTCGCGCAAACGTTGATGTCGATTTTTCAATTATTTCATTCTCACTAATGGTTCCAGTAACAGGAAGTAGAAATTTCTTTACAGCGAAGGAGGCCTCAAATTACATATTTTATTGTTAATTTTAATTTAAATTTTTTTTCTGAACCGTCAGCTCGGAATTAATCTGTAGCATATGACTCATTAATTATTCATCATTTGGTCCGATGTCAGTAGACAAAAAGGCTTAAAATTTTAATAATTCAGATTTGGTTTGGACTTCACGTGTTTATTTAATAAAAACTGAAATAAATACATCGTACTTGTTATACCCTTTTAATACTGGGTCAACATTTATAAATTTAAAAAATCCGTCATAATTTATGTAGTGAAGGGGCTGATAAAATATAATTTAAAAATTGGTCAACAGTTTTGGATGTTGGTTTACTTATAAAATATTTAGTAAAAATGCCTTAACTTAAGATCACAGTTTTCCCATTTTTGAGCTTATGTTGGGATCTTAAATAAGAGTTGCAAACTTTATTAATATAATTGAGCTTTCATACTTTTTACACATTGGGTTTATCAATACGTATGCAATCAAAAAAAAACTTACAAAACTTCTTGTATAAACTTAAAAGCATCCATAATATAATTTTGTTAGTTTTGTTTCTGATGTTTTGCTTGAGAATATTTTGGAGGCGTTTTATTTTTAATCTAATTTCTAAGAAAGTAAATTTTTTAAACGATAGATTTCAAAATGAAAATAAATTTGACGAACACCGACAAGCACATAAGCGAAAAATTATTTATGAAATTGTTCTTGTGAGCATATTTTTCTTTGCCTGGGCGATATTTTTGTTATACTTTTTTAACTGCGAAAAAGGCCATTTCCAAATCAAAAGGGCCACATTCCAATTCACTAAAGTCCTTTTTAAAATCAATAGGTATATTTCCTTTTCAACAAATTCAAATTCCACTTGTTTAAATGAAAAGAATACTTAAAAATATAAAAACGACTTTATTGAATTGTACCGTGATTGGAAATGGTATTTTTTTTAAATTAAACAATTATATTTGTTAAATTATATTATCATACATTTCGTTCCCTTCTAGACAAAACTTGAATCATATAGAGCAATTCAGGCATCTGGCAAAGAATTGAGTTCGGATCAACGTTCCGCTGTCGCCAAATATGACGAGGTGGCTCAATCTCTCGAGTTTGCCCGTGAGCTTTCAAAGCAAATGGTGCAACTTGCAACCATAGCTGAAAAAGAGCAACGGAAGCAAGCGCGACGGGTAAGTAAAATACTATATAAAGTATATATAAAGAAAAAAGATTAGAGTCTTACCGACTAATCATCTCCAGGACGCCCTGCTACGAACTCAGGCCGAAACTGCTAAGATTCGAGAGGTCCTTACGATACAAAACATCCTCACAAATTTTGCTGATGCTAATGTACGTGAAGACTTTTTAAACGGTACCAACGGGGCAGCGAAACTGGAAGAAAATGATCTTCAAATTCTTGAGAAATTGTAAGTTAATTTTGGGGTAATATTTGAATTTGTATTAATGTCAAACTTTTGCAGCTGTATTGACATTCATGTTAGTCGCCAAACTTCTCCCGAAGATGCACCTTTTTCTGTGAGTGCTCAAAAAGCCGCCGAATATCTTTCTCTAACGATCGATGGCAGACCGAAAGCCTACGGAGATACAACTTTCGATAATGTCCGGCGAATCATTCAAACGATCCAAGATTGTGGCTACCTGGATAAGAGCGGAAAGGTTGAACCAGTTGAGGAATTTGTTGAAGAACCCGTGGCAGAGCAGGCGACAACGGAAAACGAAGAGGCGCAATCGCAAACTGATCTGAATGTTCCTTCAAACGAACAACAATCAACTGAGTTAGTCGCTGATGTTGTTAATCCCAGTATTCCGCAGCAGCAACAACAACAACCCCAGCAGCAGCAGCAACAACAGCAGCCCCAGCAAATAATATCTCCAGTTCAGGCACTTCCGAAATTTCCGACTGAGGCTCCATCTGCAGCAGCAGTGCCAGCACCAGCGTTTCCCCAACAGCCCCAGCCTCCGCAGCCAGCTGCTTTGGTTGGCGCTCAGATACCGCAACAGCCGCCTCAGATGCAAAGGCCGGTCGTTCCCAGCCCGATTAATACGTCTGTCACCCAAGGGCAGGTGGCTCCAATTCCGGCTGGAGCTGTCCCACCTGCAGCAGTTAATCCCCTGCATGCGGCTCATTTCCCACCAACAACGGTTCGAGCTGTCGAGCAGGCTTACTTCAAGCAGCACCAGTACATCCAGCAAATGCGACCCCTTGCTGAAGTTATTGGATCTGGAAACTTCTACTTCCTACAGGACAGTGAATTGGATTCTCCTGACTTGGTACCGAGCGGATTCCCGCCCAATGACACTCAGAATGCTGCTCCCAATATTGCTGCAGGTTGGTATATTATTGCTCCTTTGACGAGATTTTAGAAGTTGAATTTGTATTTTTATCTCAGGTACTCTTCCTCCCCAAAGTCCTAATACGGCACAAGGAGTGATACCTCAGCAACCGCAGCAGCAACAGCAACAGCAACCGCTTCAACAGGCCCAGCAGCAACAGCAGCAACAACCACCCCCGCAGCAGCAGCAACAGCAACAACCGCAAATGCCAATGCCACAGCCAGGATTGCAGCAGCAACAACAGAAAGCTCAACAGCAACCTACTCCTGCTCCAATTCCTACGCAAACATTCACAAATCAGTCATTCCCTCCCATTGTCCCACCATCGGCGATATTCCCTCCGGGCGTACAGAATCCTGCTGAGATCACGACAACGTCGACCCAGATGGCGCCTGTCTTTCAAGCTCCACCAATTCCGCTAACACAAATTGTTGGACAACCACCCGTTGTGGTCTCGCAACAAAGCGGAGGGGCGGTCCCCGAAGTTTTGTCTAATGTCGTCGAAAGTCAACAGCAACAAGCGCAACAGCAGCCGCTTCAGCAGCAACAGGTACCGCAACCGCCTCAGCATCAAGCTGTCTCTTCAGTATTGGCCCAGCCGCATAATCCACCTAACTTGATGACTGTACCTAGCGGACCTAATGTACCATTGCCGGGATTCAGCGCTGCTGCCAAATTTCCAGCGAATGCACCGCTGGGAATTCATCAGGTAAGTCGTTATGGTTTAGAAAATAAAGCGATCTGGTGTTCTACTCTGTAAATGTTTTTCAAGAATTCAGTCTCTGCTGTCGCTTGCTCAATTCAGCTGAATTTGCCGATTCCCACTGCCTCACAAACATCCTGTACACTTTTCTGAATTGCGGAGAAAAATTCTGTTCAGACGGTGTGCGAACACGCATGTGAAATTGTATTTCGTAAAATGTATAGGCGCTTTCTGAAAAGAAAATGTACCTGCTCAGCAAAAGAGGTTGATTTTTGCATCAGGTCAGCAGGAGTTGAATATTCCAGCCTTTTACTGAGATTTTTATTTGTTTGGGGCGAACGTTTTATTGTTTTGAAGGAACTTACATTTTCCCAAAAATATTATTGCTATTGTTCGAAGGGTAGGCCGATTAATCTTACTTTTCAAGCTAAAGTGTGTAAATGTCACTTTTTTTACCATGCAAGCGACGGACAAGAATCTCTATTTATTTTTTTATAACTACCCCGTGCTTGCGGATACCTAAAAATGCTTGAATTTGTATACATGCAGGACAGAGAAACCTTCACAGACAATATCTTCGTGAAAAACAACTGATAATGAGCCACAAAGTTGAATTTTTGAAGGGGAAATATATTTCCGGACCACTTTTGCCTTGTGAGGGAGTGTGAATAAGCCCAATAAGACCAATTGAGTTTTTGAAACCAGTTTTTAACTTTAAAAGAACAATTGTTTAATTGCGCAGTCGACCGCAAAAACAGTTCTTATTATGAAGTTATTTATGGGTCGATTTTCAGTTGGTAGCTGACAGCATTTTAGTCTTAAAAACGGCTGTGGAATCAATTGAATATTGTCATTGCTAAGAGGCTTATATGAAGGATGAATGTTGTAACTGATTGTGTAATTCAGCAATTGCTTTGACTAAACTGAATTGGACAGATAACTGTAGAGAATGATTTCTTGAACACAGTCGAAGATTTCCTCGTTTTCCCAATGTGAAATTCCCGAGAGCTTATTCTGGAAGTTGAGGAAAAATAACACGTTTCTTAATGGCTGAGTTATTTATAAGATTAAGGCTCTGGTTGATGAAATAGTTGAGATCTATCGACTAATTTTATTTTTTATTTTATTTGTTATAGGTCGGGAACCAGATGCCTCCAGTGACGGATAAATTTGAGCAAATTGTGCCGCCGCAGCCAACAATGAATCCAGAGCCAGTCAGTATGAAGCAACCTGACGAAATCAAGGATAGAACCCAAATTCCTCCAGATCCAAATGACTGGGATGCCCATGAGACGGGTCAACAATCGATGGTTACAGCAAACACGAAGGAAGTGATAGACTCAACTCAGTGGAGCACTGAAGTATCAAACGCCAGCAAAAACGAGTGGAACAGCGGCTTCGATAACCAGGGCGAATCAAACACATGGAATAACAATCAGACCGATAGCTACGGAAGTCGCAGCAATCGAAACAACTTTGGAAACAATCGCAACAGCAGTGGTGGAGGTACTCGTGGAATTAGAGGAGGTAATGCTCCACCATCATCATCTAATGGCTACAGAGGTCGTCCGAACAATTCCTATCAGCAACAGCAACAGAACGGTCGCAACACGGGGGTATATTTCAGAAATAACAGCGACAACAGTGGATACTATCAGAACCAAAACGGAGGCTATAGTTCGGGAAACAAACAGGATTCTGGAAATAGTTACGGTGGGATCCGTACTCGCGGAGGCACTGGAGGAGGACCCATGTCTCAGTCTAGACAGCAGGCTGGTGGCAGCAGCCGTGGTGGTGGACCACCGAACAGTGGCTCTGGTGCTCCACCTAGAAACAACACCAATTCAAACAGATCAAATGTCGGCGGCAGCGGCATGCCAACGAACCCCAACAGGTCGGCACGCGGCAACGCTGGCGCCTACGGCAGCTCACGTCCCCCGAATAGCGTCCGGCAGCAACAGCAGGACGTGAACGCCTAAGCAGGGCCTCAACGAATACCAGACACGTTTAACAATTCCTTAACGTAAAGTATGCTCTACACGTAAATCAAAAGTTTTACAAATTAATATATAAAAATATATGGCCATTGCTTTTAACTTAATATACATATTATACGAGTAAAATTTCAAACGTTGCATTTACTTAAACACTGAAAAAGAGACACGGCGAAACAAAAGAGACGAAACTCGACCTGAGCGAAGCACCAGTGAAGATTTTTGTCGCGTGACGACTGCTACTGTTTGTTGAGGAGGGGGTGGAGCGGCTGCCGGAACACACGCCTAGCGGAGCAACGGGAGACTAGATAATTTAAGTATTTTGCGAATTTCCTTATATATTTTTTTTTTTTTTCTTTTGAAGACTGAATCGGTTCATTGAACACAGTTCGATATTTTCTTCGAAGCAAATCTCAACACTTAGCGGATCTCAGTATTTGTGTTTTTCGTTCTTTTGTTTATTAAAGAAAGGGACTCTTTCTCGAATGTGTTCTTTTGTTCTTGTTCATTTAAGTCACTTAGAAAGCTATACTTTCCTTGTAATTTTACTTAAAAAGAGGCGGTTTTTCACTGGCAACAACTTGGACTGAAGATTTTTTTCTTTTCTTTATTATTATTATTTTCTTTTTTTTTCTGGACGCAACTAAATTATTTAACTGAGAAATATATAAAAGAATCATTCATTATATTAAAAAAACAAAACAAAAAAAATGCTGACTATATATGTTAGAGAAAAGTGGAGGCATAAAGTTTAGAACAAGTGAATATCTTAATGTGTTACTTTCAGACGAGATGAATATATTTAACGTAAACGAGAAAATGCTTTTTTCATGAATGTCAGTACTAAATATAGTAACTTGCGCGAGGTGACCAACTTCGAGCAACACGAGGAACATACACAAATACACTTTTTCAATATCTAAAGTGGAAGAAAAAAATTTCAGATGCAGGAATCATTTAAAATAAAAAACTTAAAAAAAAAAAATGCCCATACTTTCCTTTGGTAGTTTTGGACCCCTGACTATTAAAGTCGTTGCTTGATTTTCTTTTCGAATTATGTCTGTACAACGTAACTTCTATGTTTCTTTGGTAACTAGAAAATTCCTGCACTTTCAGTACCATACAAATTTCATGAGATTTCGACAATTGAATAAAAGGTAAGTACTGAAAATATAATGAAAAATGAAGTGAGCCCTGAAAGAGTTGAAAAATCCGAAACTTGCATTTGTGGTGGGGATATATTGTACAGATTTGTGTTGTAAAGTACTGAATTTGTAGAGTACTTTGATTTTCTATGTTATATAAGGTCTTCAAGTGTGAATTAATAGCTGCGTTTTTTTTCTGGATCTGGCTTTGGATCAGGATCAAATGAAAAAAATGAGTCAGGTTAATCACCGGGATCACGATTTTGGGTTTGAGGAGCTGGAATTCCTGTTTTTGCTAATCTAATAAGAATTGGGGATTAGACGACAGCTTTCGTCAAAGAAAACTCAAAAATAGCCTTCAAAGTTTTGTTTTTTATTAAATCCCATAATCAGAAAACCGATTTGATTTATTTTGTTACTATAAATTACTTTTTCTTTGTGTGCTCAGAACCAATCGACTACAAATTTCATTGCTGCCATCATTTCAGACAAGAAAAACTACAGCAGCGACTCTGTTAGAAATTTCCGAACTATTCATCCCACACTAGCACTTCTCGTAGAATTTTTTGTAACCACTTCTTGCGGATCATTGATTCTAATCCAAATGAAAGTGTGGATCACGAGTTGTTGTTGTATGTCAATGTTAAGAGATTGATCCAGATCCTGATCCGATTGAAAAAAACGCAGCTATATAAAGTGAGTTAATAGAAATTGCGCAAACAAAAGAGACTTTTAATTATATTTATTTTTATTATAAAGTAATTACTTCCTTTAATGAATGTTTTATATTATTTAATTAATATTTATCAACGGGGAATTTATGCAATATAATCGGTTTTGAAAAATAAAAAACATGTGTGCAGTTCACACGCGATAGAAGTGAAACCTTCAAAAATGTTAACTTCAAGATAATGAGATGAATGTAGAATTTCAGGAGTAGGATAATTGTAGGGTTTAATTATAATGATATTGATATCAAGTTTAAAAATTATTTTACAATTTATTAACGTATATATTACATAAATTTATTCAGACTCCGAGTTTGAATTGTGGATAAATGATACGAGAGGTTTATGGTAACTGTAAGTATGAAATAAATACTTTATTTGGGGTCTTTTTAGTCTTGTTTTCTTTTTCCTTTTTTTTTTCTCCGATAATCACGACAATATTCTGCATTCGTTTTCGGCATAGGGTAGACCGAGGCGAATCGGATCACTTTTTTTTTGAGTATATAAAAATCATACTAAAGTGTAATATATGTAACTTTTATTATCCAAATGGTAATTAGTAACAATCTAGCTACACATTAAACATTTCAAAACTTAAATCGTTCATAAATTCTCCAAAATATTAATTAAAAACTTGAAAGACAGAAATATCCGAATCGTCCCACTTTTCGGGGCGAATGGGATCATACATGACATATAACTAAATTAAAATTTTCTTAACATTATAAGCTTTGGAATCATTGAAAATATTTAAATAATTAATAATGAGATCAATATTAATTACTAGCACATAAATCACAGCAAATTTTTTGTGGCACCATTCTTCGCATGCTTGGCACTGAATCCGAAGCCACGACTCGCTAAGTGCAGTAAACGGTCTACTAATAGCTTTTCAGGATTTTCATCTAAGGCTGGCTGTCCACCACGTGTCTTAATGACACCTCTGGAGAAAGAGACTCTTCTTTGTAAACTTGTGTATGGTAATTCGTAAATCTTAGCAGCCCGACGTAAGGTTAACTCTTTGGCCAGTACTTTGTTTGCGGCTTCCATCATTTTTTCTTGGGACCATTCTACCGCATATGTCTTTCTTTTGTATGTGCAAACCACCTACAATGAAATAAAAATGCATCATTAACCTCAAATATAAAATAAATCATTTTAAAAAAGTGATCCAATTCGCCCCCGATGACGCGATCCGAATCACCCCATATTAAAGACTTTTGAAATCAATCTTTAACACATTAACCTATAAATATTTTCTTTAAAACTAAAATGTTTTCTAAAATAGACCCCTTTCCAATCAATACAAGCTATATAATTCATAGTTTTAACATAAATTCTTAGAATGACACAAAAAACGGTTAGTACTACGTACCTTAGATGAGCGCCAAAATTGTAACGCACACAAACATTCGACTCGCTGACGAGCAGTGCTGACACTGATGTACTAGTCAAAAACAAACACTACCGATGGCAAGAGATGCGGGACGGAAGGGGGTCGTGAGACGCCAGTCGATTGCGTTCCGTTTCAACGCTTTATTCAAAATATTAACTAATTTCTTATTTTGATCCGATTCGCCCACTGATCCGATTCGCCTCGGTCTACCCTACTTGGAAAATCACTTTATTAAAATAAAGAAATATTTATGTAAACGATACACGTGTACAATCAAAACCCCCGGGAATACATATAAACACAAGCCGTGAAGTAGCAAATGCATACGTAGTGATGTAGTCCGAGAATCGCCGTGAAATAACATTGCTTCTTATGGCGGATGATCCAAAGTATGCCACTCAACTCGCCTGAACTGCTAAACTATAAGTTTTACGCGAAAATGATGTTCTACTAACTATAACTATGGAGGAATACCTTTCTAGTGATCTGAAAAACGTTATAGTAGCAAGAACAAAATATTAGAGTTTTTTGCATTTAAACACAACTCTAACCATTTCCTCGAACAAAACAGCAGCGGCAGGTCGACTTGACAGCACGACTTTCCGTGGTAATTTGTTCGATGGGCAGTAAGAGTAACTTTTGAGCTCCAATATCTTTAATATTTTGTTCTTACCCCTATAATGATTTTGGTACCATAAGAACGGTATTCCTCTCCAGTTACAATCAGTAGAACATCACTTTTTCGTAAAAGCGATAGTTTAGCTGATTCGCCCTCTGGAGCGGAATGAATGGGCTATACCGCCATAAGAAGCAATGTTATTTCGGTGCAATCATCGGACTACATGACCCTATACATGTGGTAGTGAGCAGGTCTACTTCACGCACTGACATATAAGAACTGGACTGCTGATCCCGTACAAAAACTCACATCAAAAGTAAGACCAAATTTTGACCGAATTCTAACTATCTCGCTCTTTCTTAAGCCCGCAGGCAGACAAATTTACAAAAAAAAAGGGCCAATAGCCAAATGAAGGTGGCGCCATGTATGTGCACTTCTTTTGGTTTTTTCTAGTATCTTCGCGTGTGATACATCTTTTTGATACTCCCAATAGATAAATAAAAGTAAACACAAGCTTTTTGCACATCACTTTTACCCACGACAGCCTTTACAAGTTGCCCGCCAACTCATCATTTTCCGTTGCAATCAGCTGTTAGAATAGTTTAACGATGTCCAACAGATGGCTACTTCATTTTGTGATACAACTTTTAGCTTGGGTTGGTATAAACGAGAAATGTGAAGGTTAGACAAAGGCAGAAAAATAATTTGTATAGCTATCTTTGTTTTTCTTAAGTCTCCAGCTGATTGCCGCGAGGAACATTTTTATGAAAAAACTTAAAATTGAGCGTGATATGAGAGAAATCGGTTCGTGAAAGCTCAATTATTTTTAATTTGCGTCAGTTTAAACATAATTGTACGGTATTTTAGGGCATTTTTAATAGCAGGATTTGCTCCATGAGGATTGAGCCTGTGCTAAAAATGGTCTCATTTTTCAGACGACGGTTAGCAGTCCAGTTCTTTCATGTCAGTGACTTCACGGCTTGTATTTATTATTCCCGGGGGTTTTGGGTAAAGGCATTATAACAACCGTGGTGTATTGTACCAAAACCCCCGGGAATAATAAATACAATACATAAGAAACACTGTATAATGCCTTCTATCGCATTCTCTCGCACGTTAAATCCTATAGATGTATGTGTTTATCTCTTTTTACTGTCGCTTTTTCGTTTCATCGAGTTTCAAATCACAACGATGCTAAAGAAGTTTTCACTTCAAAAAGTAGTTTTCTATAAACATGAATAAAACTGGCTGCGCTTATAGAAATTGCGCACACTGTATAGTGTTGAGTCCTAAACTGATTATTCGAGCAGCTAAGGTCTGAAGCTTTTTCATTTGAACATCGTCGTTGACCTATGTTATTGTGGTTTTTTATCAACCATCAAAAAGTAAAATTAAAAAGCTTTAAACTGAGTATAACATTTTGTACTTAATTATCGCAGAAAATACAATATTTGTTTGTCTTCTTACAAGTACTCATTAAAAAAACGGGTAGGCGAACACTTCGGGGTAGTGTGTAAATATTAATAAAGCCGATAAAGTGTAGTACCGCCAATTAAACACATAATTTAACTATACAATTTATTTATTAATACATAATGTATAATAATTCATTAAAAATATCTAGTCTCTTTTCTTGGCATCGGCGTCTCTAGTTAGAAAAAATAAGCCAACTAGAATCAGCGAAATGCCCATCATTGTAAACATTGTCACCTCTTCCCCGAAGATGAATACTCCCAAGATGAACTGGAATTAAAAACTAAAAATTAGATAAATCAATGTAAATTTATTAGCGGAAGTGTTCACCGAAACAAAGTAGTTCGTTGCAGCACTCGTGACGGTTGCAGTCAACGTTCCACTTGTGGAATGTAAAGCTTTCACGTAGAACGTCCATACGAAAGCGTTGCACAGGACCATCAGGGCGAAGCAAACAGCGCGTATCAGCCAAATGCTCTAAATATAACCGGGTGCATGAATGAAGCTGCACTCATATTTCATAATTATCGATCTGGGGACTATTTTTACTCACCGGCCCGATGCCAATTTGTTGGAGGACCTCGAATTCGACTAGTGCTGCCTCACCGGTCAACTTGCCGAAAAAACTGGCGCCGGAGGCACACAACCCGGAGAAAATTGCAAAATGCTTCTTGGGGCCGCTGATCGGTTCTGCTGACATGATTCCTCGGCGATAATAAAACACTGCTGGACGTAGGCCATGGAAGAAATGTTTGCTAATAGTAGACTGACGTTCGCCGCCTTGGGAAGTGTCACCGGGCTGCATCTGCGCGAAAAACACAAAAACCCATTTGGCTACGACGGCGACATCTGAGAACTTTCGCGCTTTCCTGAAACAAATTAAAGCTTGGAAGTTGTTTTGTATTTCCGGCCTATTTTCGTAACTGAAATTTTTAGGCGTTTTTTAAAATGCAATGCAATTGATTGATTGGGAAATTAAATACGTTTTCTATTACTTAAATTAAAAGATTGATTTTTGTTTTCCCATAAAGTATCATATTAAAAATATTTCCTGAGAATTTCATGTTGACTATATGAAATTTTTTGTATGTACGACCACAGCTATTGTTTGCTAGTACCACAATAAGAATTCATTTTATTCATTGAAATCTACACGAAATATTCATAAAATATTACTGAATTACTTTAAAGAAGAATAAATATACACATCTTGTCTAGCTAAAAACTTAGCGATAGTATGAATGCCGTGGTCGGGCGATTCGAAAACGGTTCCAGACGCATTTTTTGTGTGGTAAAAGCGTGAAAATCTATACAAATAAAAAATGCGAGGTGTCTGTCTATGATTTCACAATTAATACCAATGCCTACAGTGAGGAACAAAACTGTAACAGAATGTGGTATGGTTGAATAAAATGCTCATATATTTTAAAAATAAAAAATAAATTTTGTTTTTCATTTATTCGCTTTATTACACTTCAAGAAACTAAAATAACTTGATTTCATTGAATTTGTGATATGTGAATTTTAAACAAAATGAATAATTCTCTATGTGCATTGTTATAATTTAGTAATCAATCCAATATCCTTTGCATTTTCCTAACTTTGATATCCTCGTGGATGCACTGTGGTATGAATTCTCCATAATTTGTGGAGTAATACTATACTACACATTCTTCGTCCTGTCCCATAGCTCATTCATGCCTTTTGGCGGCTCATTATAATTTTCCAACCTTTTTTTCATACAAGCCCACAAATTGTCTATCGGATTAATATCTGGGCTTTGAGCTGGCACATTAGTGAGCACTTTCTTGATTTTTGAACCAGTTTTTTATTATAACTGCGGCGTGCTTCGGATCTCCGTCTTTTTGGAAAATTAGTTTTTTCTCTTTAATTTTTGCTTGATGTATAACATCCGGGATGTTATTTTGGAGATTATCTAAGTACTGCTTGTTTTTAATTATTGCCTCAATTTAGACCAATAGTCTGACATTGTTATACAGTTCCATACCAAGATTTTATCGCCACAATGCTTCATGGTTTCTTTAACTTTATTCGAATGATATTCTTCAGGATTTCTAGTCCAAAACTAGATCTTTTCATTAAATTCAAAAAGGTTAACTTTGGTCTCGTCACATCAAACAACCTAGGAAAATCAATATCTGAAAATCTAATAACATTTAGTGATTTTACCTGCTTCCAGTCTTCACCAGTCCAGTGTTTAAATTTACATGCAAATTCTTTATGAACTGATAGATAGATTCTTCCTCTCCACTGGCTCCATCCCAAATCTTTTAAGGCTCGTTGAACTGTTCATGGACTAGCATTCGATTAAATGATTTGGATAGCTAATTTTGAGACATTTTCGGATCCCGAAGCTAGAAGTCGAGCAGTTGAACTCTCGATCCGAGAGTCTACGTGGTCTTAATTTTAGTGACTAATTATAAGCATATTTAGAATTTTTTTAATTATTCAACGTTTTTTAAACAGCTTATCACAGAGTACTGTTGCCCTTATTTTTTGTATTTTTAGATTCTTAAATATCTAAGCACTCCGGAAAGCATTCAATGATTGATTAGGAATTGAAAATTGTCATTCAAGTTTGTCAACACACTGTTTTTCTAAGAATAACAGGTCTCATCTTTAGAGTGCAAAAGTGTAACACTGCACTTAATAAAGAACTATTATTTTAATTTTAAATTCAAATATAACGAATTCAATGAAGTTAAGTTATTTTAGTTCCGTGAAGTGTAATAAAACGAATAAGTGAAAACAATAAGAAAGAAGTTATTTTCTAAATATCATACCACATTCTGTTACAGCTTTGCTCCTCACTGTAAGTGGTATATAATATGCTATTTACACGATATCTAAGCATATATAATTGTTTTCAGAATTTCTATATTTCTGTTTGTCTGGATGTTTGTCCAGAATAGGCTCCGAAACGGCTGAATGAATTTCCAAGAAACTTTCAGATATCATAGTGGGTATATAATTACAATCGGTTCTTTGTTTCATTTCAATTCTTAAATGGTTCCGAATTAGATTAGAAAGTCTGTTTGTTTGTTTGGCGCTCCTCAATCACGCCTAAACGCTTACATGGATATTTTTCATGTTTTTCTGAAGGTAGTACATATTCCAACTTGTTTGAATAAAGAACATATAAACTACAAGCAACCGTCATGAAAAATGGTAGCTCGAAACGAATCTTCTATCTTATCTGCTATTGGAATTTCGAAATACAATATAACGCTTTCAATATAGTGACCAAAGCCTCCTAATTTAAAAAAATTTCGGTGACAACTAATACAAAGCTGTTCCTAGAGCCATGCTTTCGAATCTCTCAAAAATCAGTTCACAGAAGTTTTCGGGGCCACTGGGCACTGCTTTCAAATCTTCTGCCAGAATTTGGAAATTGAAGGTGGCGGATTCAATATGGCGATGAATATTTCTACAATAATTCAAGGGAATTCCATGAAAGTTATCATAAGGGGGTTTTCACTTTTCAGGATCCCAATCCACGTCTTAACTTGGAATTGGTTGAAACAATTTTTAAGAAATACCAACTGGAGGATTACAGAAGTGTTTAATTAATAAGTATTTACACTATTCCGGGTGAAGCTAGTTATGAATAAAAAGATTTCTTCCATATCTATCTTAATTAATACTTTCCTTTTACGAAATTTCTATAAACAGTTTTCAAATCGAATTACAAAAATGTGCTTCTTTTGTACCTCGTAACTATCTTACTCCTAAAAGGGTACTTTAATTAGTAGATCCCTTATTATCTTGAAAAAAGGTTAAGGTAAGCTAATTTAACTTGGGTTAAAAATTAACATACATAATTCTGTGGACATTCTAACATGTCGAATGAAAATGGTACTTTAGTAGTGCTTCTTTTGAGAAACCCCACACTTTTCCAAAAAAATCGATATACAAATCAGTTTTTCAGACTTGTTCTTATTTTACAAAAAATAGGGTCCGTAGAAGAGTGCGCGAGCAATCGATTGAAAAACATTTAGTCTAGTACTCCTAGACTTGTTTTTATAAAATTAGTTTTGGAATTTCGAAAAGAGTACAATCCGAGTTTTTGCTAAAACTGACTTCATAATTTGGAAAAGAATACATCTCTGAGACCTAAACTACTTGGCCAACTTCAATTACTGCTGAATTTGCTGATAAGATTTTTTTACGTAAATGTCCCGAAGTGGCTTATTCGTATTCAAATTCAAATTCTTTTAATTCTTAATTATTTTTTAGTCACGATTCTTGTCCACATTTATTTTAAACAGATCGATAAATACATACAGCTAATCATATATTCTAGATAAAGAACTTAAGTGGAAGTGATTTTCTTGAATTAGCACCTTCTACGAATTTCTCTTCAATTTTCTACCTAACGAATGGAGACCAATTTAATTAAATTTATTAGGGGGATCAATAAGTAACAGAAATAAATCTATCTACCATAAGGCGGACCCTCGCTTTGATTCCCTAAAATACTCTCTTTGTCCCAAAAGCAATCAGGGTTCAATGGGAGCAATAGTCCAGCCCAAATTGCTCACGTAAGCTATTAAATTTCACCTTAAGGCAGCAATTTAGTGCGAAAAATTAATCGTTGTAGGGCACACAAATAGCCACTTTAATCCTCGTTTGCGATGATTTGACCTGACCCGAATAATTGAAGTCCGAAAGGTCCTCTTAGACCAATCAATGGATCCATGAAAAAGTTAAGTCAGGGAATAGAAAACGAAGAGGGAAATAAAAATAACACGAAATAAGAAAATTTCCAAGGAAAGCAAAGTGTCGCCAGAGGGAAATTGAATTATTGCAGAATATGCAGACGATTCGTGACTGGCAAATTAATCATTTTTTTACTATGACAGAGAAACTACGGCCGCAGGGTAGCAGGTGAATTGAAAAGTTTTAAAAGGATATTCCGAATGCTAGTGAAATTCCATGTACATTTGCAATTGTTGATACAACAGTTGAGGGTCCATAATCCCAAAAAAAAGTAATCCTTTTCATAGAAAGTTTTTACAAAAACAGAATAAAACAGCAATTTTTTTATGAAAATTTCGATTACTTTTCAGGTTGAGACCCTCTGCGTTTTACATGTTTGGACATATCGTAATAAGTGGAGTATCATAGAAAAGATGCTTTCCACCTCTTTTGAATGAGTCCTTGCTCTATGTCCTGCGATACCCGTACAAGGACCTATAAGGACTTAAGTGATCGAACCTCTAAAAAACCTTCGACGGCGATTTTGAGTCGGAGGAGACATTTTAAGAGAACAAAAGTTTGCTCAGAATATTCCCAGGATTGGCTACCTACTTTGAATCAGGACATCCTGTATAAATTGATTATATTTAATTAATTAATGCCGCTGCTTTGTTCTTTATAAAAAAAGACGTTTAATTTTTTTAGCATTTTTCTTCAATTTGAAAACGATTTATTAAACGAAAGTTCATTAGCGAAGTTCGCAACATTCTGAGATGTGGGAAAAGTTTAAAGTTTCCTTTAATTTGGATAGAGATCCAGATAAAAAGCTGGATCTTCATTGTGTATGGGGAAATGTATATACACTTAATTCTCTTTTTACACGATTTTTTTTTACACGAATTTGATTTAACACGAGTTCAAAAGAAAACAAAATTCTCATTTTACACGAATTGTTTTGTTTTAACACGATTTTTAATATTCCAGGAATTTTTCTTGAATCTCATAGAGTAAATAGAGCGAGATTTTTCGACGCGTGTACGAAGCGTTTAAATTATTCTCAGAAAAAGTCGCTGAAACTCGGTAGATTTTTCCAAAGTAGAAGTTATTTTTTATAAAATATTTAATGAATTAAAATGTGTAAGCACGAAATAAATTAAGTGAACTCTAACAAGAACTTTTTAATATTGTTTACACCTAATTCTCTTTTTACACGAATTTTTTTTTTACACGTATTTTTTGGGAACGTATCTATCGTGTAAAAAGAGAATTAGGTGTAGATCATAAAAAACCGCAGTTTTAGTTTAAGACGTCCAAGTTTGATAGTGAGATTTAAAACCCTTCTCTTGTAGGTTAATACCAAATAGCTTATATTTTAAGTATAATTTGCAACCTCATTTTATCTGAAGGAACTCGAGGGGCTAAAATATAAGTCCAAATTGATACAGTAAAAAATCAAAAGTTTCTGAAAAATGCTTGCATCAAATTATTAATTGAAGAAGGTTGCCAATTTGAAGAGAGTTTGTGAACTTTTTCCTGTCCCTTCAGCACCGTCTGGGGAATGTTTGCCCCCAAGGTGGGAAAAACTTTGGCAACTCTGAAGAGCAGTTTGGAAATTTTATAATACCCGAAATCACTCAAAAGGGCTTTAAAAGCGTTTAGATACCTGACAATTTGGGTCACACACACATACGTTCATAGCTTAAACTTTGCATAAATCAGGCTATGTAGAAGATAAATGCCAGGAATCAATTTCGCACACAAAGCATCCCTTCAAGGGTAATCAGCTTAAATTTCGCTTAATAATAAAAAAGCTGCGTGTGGCAGCCCAAATTCCGGAAAGTCAATTTACAGGAGCTCTTGCACAGGCCGGAAAAATGTTTCACCATCGTCGTCGGGGGGAGCATATTCAAATTTTCTCTCGTTAATCTTTCTATTACGCAGCTTTTTCGCTGTTTAACATATGACAGAGGGGTATCCACAGCTCTCAACCCTTCTACCTTTTGGGGGTACAAACTCGAAACTTAAAGCCCTATCTGCTTCCTGGGAGCGGAAGTAGCCGCTTTTTCTTGTTTCTCATCACTTGCCGGGATGACTGGCGTGCCCTTTCAGCGGTAGGGCACGTGAATGAAACGTGGTCGTGCCGCGTACCACAACCGGAATTTATTACACGAGCAGGTGAACACAATTTCCGAAATTTTTTTATATTTACATTGGGGATTTGGGTTATCATTAAAGAAAAAGAGTTTATCTCTTGACTTGTGGGATCCTGGGGGTCCTTTTCGCACCCAACTGGGTTATTAACGAGCCTTGACTTTATGGGCTTCCCCTTTTTTTTTGCCGGGACACGGTCTGATGGAGGGACTAGATAACATCAATCAAATTCCGTCATATCAGATTAACGCATACTTTTTCGCCATTAATTTTTCCTAAATGTGAAAATCACTTTTCTTCATTACAGTCTAACTCGTAAAAGACGACAATTTGAATTCTGGAAGGAACCATTTATGTACATCTTAGGGAAGTAATTTATTAAAATTACTTTAGCATTCATACGATGTCTTACGACGCCCTCCCTAAGGAAATACGGAAATATGCAAATGGAATATTTCGTTGCACTTATGAGACATTTATGTTAATTCAGTTTTGTCGTTATGCTTACCGAGAGCAATGATTACTTGAGGATCTTTTTCTTACTTCTGCAAAAGCAATTATTTTCCTACTCCAGAAAAAGCAACAGTTGGTGAGATATGTAGAAATGAAAATATGGTTCAAATATATCTTACACAAGAGCTCGAATTGGAAATATGCATGTTTAAAAAATAATGAAATTGAATAAAGGTCATTCCATTTCCATGCTTCTATACTATCTTTCTACATATAAAGAGAGTGAGCTTGTTTTTATAGATAACTAGCTGGGTTACCCGGTTTTATCCGGCGCGGCGTTGGGTAAACACTTACTAATTAAACACTTCTCAAATATTCTAGTTTGTTATTTCCTAGAAATTGTTTCAACCCGAAAACCCCTTTATGGATCCGACATCTTGAATTTCCAAATCTTAATAATATTCAAAATTAGTGGCCTTAAAATAATTATTGTACCAATTTTCATTCAAATCCGTTGAAATCGAGAAATTTTGGTGGCCATATTGAGTTTGGAAATTTTTCTAATATTCGAAATTAGTGGCTCTGGAATAATCATTGTACTAATTTTAATTAAAATCCGTTGAAATCGAGACACTCGGTCGCCCATATTGTATCCGCCATTTTGAATTTCTAAATTTGCACAGCGGATTTGAAATCAGCATTCCGCAAAACCCCTATGTACCAATTTTTATGAAAATCGCTTCAAATTTAACATTTTCAGCCGCTATCTTGGATCCGCCATTTTTAAACCATGTGTATTATCCGAAAAAAAAATTATCCTATATGTTTAGTTGGAACATGTACTACCTTCGGACAAGAAATGAAAAACATCGAAGCAAGCGTTTAGGCGTGATTGAGCAACAAACAAACAAACAAACTTTCATTTTTATATATACATATATAGGGATAGGGATAATTGATACTTTCAGAAACTACAGAACTGATTTGAATAATTCTTTCACCATTAGCAAGCTTGTGTTTTCTCTGCGGATATAGGATATAAATTAACACGAATAAACAAGGTTATACTAATTTACATTTCTTTTTAGGGTTTCGTACCTCAAAGTGAAAAAAAAAAGCGGCCAAGTGCGTGTCGGACTCGCCCATGAAGGGTTCCGTAGCAGCAAGTAACATAATATAAAAGTTCTTGTTATTATTAGAAAATAATGGTTCACGGTTATGTTTATGAAATTAAATGTTTTTTTATATTTGAGTTGATTGAATGAAAGGTAAATTGCGGTTTACGATTTATGACGTATTAAAAAAAAAACTACGCACTAGATCTCGTTCAAACCAATTTTCGGTGGAAGTTTGCATGGTAATGTACATCATATATTTTTTTAGTTTTATCATTCTCTTATTTTAGAAGTTACAGGGGGGGGGGAGACACACATTTTATCACTTTGGAAGTGTCTCTCGCGCAAACTATTCAGTTTAGAAAAAAATGATATTAGAAACCTCAATATCATTTTTGAAGACCTATCCATAGATACTCCACACGTATGGGTTTGATCAAAACCCCCGGGAATACATATAAACACAAGCCGTGAAGTAGAAAATGCATACGTAGTGATGTAGTCCGAGAATCGCCGTGAAATAACATTGCTTCTTATGGCGGTTGATCCAAAGTATGCCACTCAACTCGCCTGAACTGCTAAATTATAACTTTTACGCAAAAATGATGTTCTACTAACTATAACTATGGAGGAATACCTTTCTAGTGATCTGAAAAACTTTATAGTGGCAAGAACAAAATATTAGAGTTTTTTGCACTTAAACCCAACTCTAACCATTTCCCCGAACAAAACAGCAGCGGCAGGTCGACTTGACAGCACGACTTTCCGTGGTAATTTGTTCGATGGGCAGTAAGAGTAACTTTTGAGCTCAAATATCTTTAATATTTTGTTCTTACCCCTATAATGATTTTGGTACCATAAGAACGGTATTCCTCCCCAGTTACAGTCAGTAGAACATCACTTTTTCGCAAAAGCAACAGTTTAGCAGATTCGCCCTGTGGAGCGGAATTAATGGGCTCTACCGCCATAAGAAGCAATGTTATTTCGGTGCAATCATCGGACTACATGACCCTATAGGTGTGGTAGTGAGCAGGTTTACTTCACGGCTTGTATTTATTATTCCCGGGGGTTTTGGTTTGATGAAACAAAAATTTTGAGTTTCAGTTCTAAGTATGGGGAACCCCCAAAATTTATTGTTTTTTTTCTATTTTTGTGTGAAAATCTTAATGCGGTTCACAGAATACATCTACTTACCAAGTTTCAACAGTATAGTTCTTATAGTTTCGGAAAAAAGTGGCTGTGACATACTGACGGACAGACAGACAGACAGACATGACGAATCCATAAGGGTTCCGTTTTTTTGCCATTTGGCTACGGAACCCTAAAAACGGAATCATTTTCTTAGGAACGGCTAAAGGTATCGACCTGAAATTATTAAAAAATTAAAATTATAATCAGTCTATAGCCTCATATTCCTGTAAAAAATCAAGTTTCAAACTGAATTCAATAAAAAGACACGGCCTTTCAAAGTGTATTTTAGTATTGACAGACTAACTCATTCACTAGTCAGGATCTATAGGATACTTCCCGTTGACCTAGAATCTTCAATTTGGCACGATAAAAGAAAAATCGAAGAAAGAAAGGCCATCGAGTGTCAGAAGTGTTTCGAGGATTGGAAAAATCGCTGACATAGGTGTATTGTATCAGGCGGGGACTACTTTGAAGGGGATGATATAGATTTGGAAGAATAAATAAAAATTTTCGAAATTATAAACAAATTGGCTTTATTTTTTGATCACAGTAGTACATATGTAGGTACAATACAAATAAAAAATACCATTTTGTTCTACTAAATCACGACACATGACAGGTAATATTAAGTGTAAGATAGGAAAATTTTACTTTAATTTTGGTCGTTGCTTTGAAGTACTTTTTAGGACAAGACTTTCATTTTAGTTTTCGAGCACTCGTTCCGGGTAGTTAGTCTTTATTGCACTTTTTGTACCCATTTTTAGAAGTTTTGGTTTCTTTAAAAGAATGATAGCGTCCGGGCAACGTCGGGTAACTCAAGTAACTAATGAAATCATAAAGAAATAAATCCGAAAGCCGTACCAATTTTAATTTATCGTCATTTATTCCGGCCCTTAGCCATTAAATTATTGAACAAATAGGATTTTTAAACTTTACTATGTATAATTAGCTGGATTGTTCTGTTCAAGAGATCTGGACTAGAATTCTAGAAAATAATTGCGCTCTGAATTTTTATGATTTTCAATTAGTACTAGCTTCTTTCCTGTGGAATCTAATAAGCTAAGTTTTTGTGGGAGCTGTATACATACACTTATCATATAATACACATATGGTTCACTTATCTCATTCGATTATATTCTTTTTTGGGAGAAAAATGTAAATTTAAAAATTGAAATTTTTTAAAAATTTCGTATTTTGTACCTCATAATTTGTATATGGGGTTCGAGATAAGTATCTGAAATTTTCAGGACGATTGGATTCAACTTAACTTTAAAGACCCGTTTCAACCGCTTTTTTAATATTATTCCTTTAGTACCTAATCAATTTAATATAGGTACAAATGCTATTAGACAAATTTTTGGCCGGATTTAGTTATATTGAAGATAAATATCGTTTTGAATTAAATTATATTTAAATATAATAATTTGTATAAAAATTGCTGTTGCAAAACAGGCCGACTTACAAATTTTATTTCATTTTTTCTCGTCGAAACTGTCATGGACTTATTTTTGCGTTATTTCATTAATACCAATGATAATTACATTGAGAGGTCTCTAGTTTAATCTGCACCATTTTGAATTTTAAATCCACGTAGCTATTTTTTATGCAAATGTCAAAATATTTCAAGTTTTCATTTCACCTTAAACAATGTAAATTTTTACATTAAGATAAAAATTTACATTAAAGAGATTCTAATTTGATTGACATAAATATTTAAGCTTAAATTAATTAATTCAATACCGCGTTTTGAAGCCTACAGCCGGCAGTTAAAAGACTTCCGAGCCATTTATTTATTCCGCTGTTTAAAGATATTAATTTTCCTCAAAAAAAAATATTCAACAGGAATTGAAGAACATTTATTTTTCCCAAGCCGGCAATAGAACAAGCTTTTCCCCAAAATATTGTCCTTTATCCCCACAGCTTTTTGTACTGCCTCAAGCGAAAATTTATTCTTGGAGTCAGGGGGACCTTTTGTGTCCATTAATTTGTCGTAATCTCTCCGCAGCCCGCCCAGACATTCAAAGAATCCCAAAATTCTCCGGACTGAGACCATAGAAATAAAAGGGCAATGAAAAGTGAAACTGTAATTAAGTTCCTCCTGGGTAGTGGCATTATTTGTGATCAATTCGCCCTGTAGGAAGGATCCAGTGGGATCGTCGTTAACATTGTTCGCCTCAATTAAACTCCTCGTCCGTTCAGACTTTCAGTTCTCGAAAATCGAAATGTCCTTATATTCGTATGTAGCTTCTGTATCAGAGGTGCCCGGAGCCTAGGCTCTGTGGAAGTGGCACTCATATGTGAGCAATCCTTAGAACCTAATGGACTCTAAACTCAATTTACAGACGTTTTAGTGCCCCCTCCCAATAGTAGTTAATGCGGCAGTGCGAATATTCTGAGAAAGAGCTTATTTGCTGCTATTATGCGGATTAAGGCACCCTATTTCTATATTTCTCTTGCGAACGACCTCATAGTTTCACAACAAACAAATAGATAGGAAGAATCAAGAGTCGCAGAGGCTTTTTTGATATGTTTTTTGGCCAAAACAAAACATAAACCCAATAGGAATAAGAGGAGTAGGTGCGTGTATCTTAGACGTAAGAATTTATTTCAGGATAGATGTTGAAATTTGAAATTGACGCAGATAAACAATGATGTTTTTAAAAAATACGAGGGCGAAGGGTCACGCAATCTGCCGTCTTATCGACAGAGTCCTGTGCTATGATTATATTTATGTACCCGGCCATCTGAAAAAATATCTCAAATACTGAAACGATTTAATTTAATTTTAGTATAAATATCTTATAGAACATTTTTCTTCTCGAAACTTTTATCTATTTTTAAATCATCACAATTTTTTATACATTTAAGAATATAAATATAGTAGGTGGCCCTAGATTTCTGCTCCATTGCATAACCTTATAAACATACATTATACAGGGTGTCCCGATTCAAGGTAGGAAATGCTATACCAATCGATTCCTTGGAGTGTCCTGAGAAAATTTGTGTGATTGACCTCCACCCTCCCTTAAAATGCCTCCTTCCACGTCAAAATGGTCGTTGAAGGTTTTTTAAAGGTTCGTTCACATAAGTCCTTATAGGTCCTTGTAAGGACATCGCAGTATATCGATCAAAAACTCATTCAAAAGAGAAGGAGATCACCTTTCTAAAGATATCCCACTTGTTAGGATATGTCCAAACTTGTAAAAGACAGAGGGTTTCAAACTCAAAATTTCGATAAATTAATCAATCGACAACGGTTCATGCTAAGGGCAAATTTTACTTTAAGCTATCTCAACATTTTGTTTTAAGCTATTTCAAAATAAGTTGCCCATTTAATCCCGAACCGATGATATTGACGTTTCCGCGTGAAAAGTGTTTGTATTATTTATTTCTACCCCCCATCGTTATCAAACAAAAACTTTCCGCGTATACGAAAAATTTTCTCGAAGTCGACTATTTCGGCTGTTTCATTATCCTCCTGTAAATAAGCGATTAAGCTGTTAACAGCTTTCGCCTGCAGTAAGCACCTATCAATTTGGGGCTTCGTCGCAAACGGGAAGAGGCGTGGTGAACGGAAGGGCAACCCTTTTCAAATTGAATAATGATGGTAGGCCCGGCTACAAAGCTCATGAGAGAGAATGATTTTAAAACGAGGCAAATCAGACCGGGGGCGAGCCTTCCACTTGATAATTTAACAACCTCCTTCACTCCTTCCTAATCAAATATTTCCATTCCATTAAATTCCTGACCGTCGCCCCACCTCGCGGCTGTGCCCGGAGTTATTATACATTAAGCCCTTAGCTCCGAGGGATGGGTGTTGTAATTATGAATGCGTCGTTTATTCTGGGCAGAAGGATACCTTTTTAAACTTTAACTATCTATAGATTTGCAACCCCCGTAAGAGGAAGCGCTTTAGATTATGTGCTTCCCATAGTGTTCCACGTTATATAGTTCCAATCCTTCCTTTTCGCTCAAACTCTTCAAGGACTTTTACAATTTATTCATCCTGGCATCTTCAAGATATTGAAAAAGTGTTGAATTGAAAATTTCTCCTTGATTTGATCCATTTTGATTCCTACTTATGCCGGTGTTTGTCTGCTACTGGTCATGCGGAAATAGTCCTGGCGTATCCCTTTTGAGGATATATCCTCGCTTCTCCGGAGGACTTTATTGAATTATAGATGTTCACCTGAGTAACTTTATACGTTTTCTTAGGATAAAATAAGTCGGGGATATGCACCCAGAGTAGGAGAAACGAGAATGGGTCGAGAATATTCAATCGAATCGAATCGAATCGATCAAACGAATATTTCTAGTAAGAGTCGTCAGCTTCGAAGAGAGAGATTTCAAAAAGAAGCAGTTGAGGGGAAAATTGATAAATTGGTTATTTGACGGCCCTGAACGTATATTTTATTCTCCTTCTTACAGAATTCAAATAAAATCAAGGTTTCATATGTGAGAAAATCTCCATTGTGAATGGTGGAAACGTTCACCTGTCGTCAGCAATATCATTAAGCTATTTATCTTTCACTGAATACACAATTTGCGGGTTTCTCTGAGCCCAAGAAAGGAATTCATAGTTTACTTTGCGGAATTGTTACGACGAAAGGAAGTCAAGAGGTCGTTTGGCACAACTATTCATAGGCCTTGGTATTTACCAGACCCAAAATACCACGAACTCCTTGGTACAAATTGTTAACCTGTTGTCAGGGAAGAAATGCCTCTTTAAAAGGAATTTTATCATTTACATAAATTCATGGAGCTAAGAAATTCACTAAAATTTGTTGAAAGTAAAAGTTTTAGAGAGCTCGTTAGTAACTCAACAGAAAATGGGACAAATTAAGAAAATTTGCAATGCTTTTAAATTAGGAATTGTAAATTAGCAATTTAATTGTAATTTTTGATAAGATTCCACTGAAATTAATAATCGAAAGATTTACAAGTCGATTACCAATCTTTTTATTTTCATTAAAAATCTTGATTCGTATTTTGTTTGTAAATTGAAATAAATTTGAAATTTCCCGATTTTCTTAAAATGTCGCAATATACAGGGTGTCCAATAGGAATGTGTGAAAACTAAAGAATCACTATTTTTAAACAAATGGAGAAATCGCTAAAATGTAAATACTTTTTAATAAAGTCATCCATTTTATTATAAAAAAATTAAATCTGTTTAATGGATTATTCTACCTATAAAAATAATCTTTTTTGATATCTATTCTTGCATATTTTGAATGAAAAGTATCTCAAGAATAAATATTTAAAATTTCATATCAATATATTTCTTTCTTTTGATTCTGTAGCACTTTTGGCTCCCCTCAGTATTTCGAAATATATATATATTAATAAAGATTCGGTTTAAAAAACTTTAAACGCGTTTTTCTCGAAACGTACTTTATTTATGCGTATGGTAAAAATGCGAAAAAACTACTCGGCCGATTTACTTAAAATTTTGTTTATTTAGTATTTATCTACTCCCATTACAGTATAGAGCAAAAAATAATTTTTTTTTGGAAATATGGCAAAACACTTTTTAATTGATTGCAGATGTATATTGTGGTTAGAATTTTACCAGGCGCAAAATTTTTTTTCATTTAACTACAACGTTGGGCTCGACAGCCGCAATTTTGTCTTTATAATATTTTTTATCAATGAAAATACAATATAATGTTCAAACCTAAATAAATAAGCATAAACATTTTAAAGCGATATCTGTTGTAGTGTTTTTTACAGTAGTTCGAAAAAAAGGTCACTTTCTCCGGACTATAGGTAGAATAATAATTAATGGTTTGTATTAAATATGTTTAATTTTTTTTTATAATAAAATAGACATGAATTGTAAATAACGGCTTTCCTTTATTAAAAAGTATTAGGTTGTCAAGGATGAAGTTTGTGGAAAAAAAATACAAAGTTGGTTGATCACTTACAAATATAAGGAATTATTTGATGCATCAAAATATGCACCCATATTGTCTATACACTTTTGCCATTCATAGGCATTCTGAGATGGATCAGACTCAACGATAACCTTTAGTTCGTCATTATTGACCTTTGATTCTGGGCGACCGCGTGGATCATTTGTGAGGTCACAGTTACCAATGCGAAAGTTGGCAAAACAATTTGAAACTGTCTGCAGCGTAGTTACATGCCATAGTTCCACGTAAGAACTCATTCTTCATGACAGAACGAATTTCCGACCGATCCATTTTCAACACAAAATAGTTTTTAAAAAAAAGTTAATAATATTTTTTAGAGCTTGGAATAATTTACTTTGACGGGCACCATGTCTAACTTCTTAACAAAAAAAGAACAGATCGGTAAAATATTAAGTCATTTTCAAATAACAAGCTGTCAAAGTTGACAAAATTGTAAACTACAAGTTTCATCCTTGACGATCCAATACATATTTACATTTTCCCGAAAATCCAGGGCCCGTACCAAAAACTAACGCGCAGTACTGCCATGAATATGATGAGCCTGGATCACGTATTAATGTGGATTTCGTTGCTGATGAGATGGAGAGTGCAATAGAGGTTGACACAACATAGACCCATCGGGTTCACTTAGCATATCGACTATGGTACCGTGGTCGAAAACTATTACTACTTTAATATATTATAGCATATACAATTTCACTAAAATTACTGAGGTAACTTCATTAAAATTATGTCTTATTTATTACAAAATACATAAGCTTTTAATAAAATCCTTAAATATGAAAACATATTTATAAAGCCATAAAATTCCCTATAAATGTGGAATACATCTCTGAGACCGTAAGCAAAAATATGATTATCATTCTAGGGTTAAAACATTTAATGTTTCTTTAATTTCCGATAAAAAATCTGATCATGTAGCATCGAAGTAATTTTTTAGCGATTTTTCGATATGAAAAATATGACTTAATGAAATATTTGAAATATTGAAGTAACTCTCCTATTACACGGTATATGGGTTCCTAGAAGATGACGTGTTGTATGAAATCGTGTTATAAAAAAATCGAGACTAGGAGCCAATACAAAATGGGGACAACTTTAGACTCGTTTAATGTTTCACAATGGAGTTTATTCAATAAAACATTCCCCATCGCAATCAATGACCTTCTGTTCACGATCTGTCAGACTTTTAATCCCATCGGCGTAGAAGCTCGGTGACAATGAGTTAAAATAGTTATTTAAGAAGTTTCTTATCTCATCTTGATTATTAAAAATTTTACTCTGACGAACATTGCTTAGGGCCCAGAAAAGGTGAAAATCGGTCGGTGAAAGATCTGTGGTATAGGCAGGGTATGAAAAAATACCCCAACCTAGTTCTAATAGCTTTTGTCTTGTTATAATTGCAACATGTGGCCTTGCATTATCATAGAGACAACTGACTTTACGTTCTCATTTAATTCAAACATATTTTAATTAATTTTTTCCCCGTCAGTGCTCAGCACAATGAGGCGAAAGCGTTTTTTCGATTTAAATTTGATTGTAAATATTTTTTTCAAAACCGATAATATTTCTGTTTGATTGATACAATCTTTTAGATCATAACTATAAAAATTCTGTAAATCTAAAAGATAGGATATAAGATGTTTATTAAGAAAGTTACAGAATGTTAATTAAAAAAAGATACTTCAAAATATAAAACTGCACCACTACAAACGTTGGTCAGGAAACTTCGTAAAATAGGTTGTGAAATTTATCTTAGATTTTTAAGCAATAGCCTTAATATTAAATTCTTTTTCGTTTCTAAGAGGAATTTTGAAGTTAAAAAAGCGCAGACTAAAAATTTCAAAATTTATATAGTTGTTGCTTCGTTACCTTCAGTAACTTTTGGAATAATCTACAGCTTTCAAAATTTCTCATCAAAAATTCTTTAAATAGTCTTGAACTTCTGAGAGAATTTTCCTTATCCTGAGATGGAAGTTGATACAGCTTTCATGTTGGTATTTTATAATTAAACTTAATTCCAAGCATATTTTGCAAATTTCAAATTGCTGGCAGTGTTTTTCTAAAAGAAGAACAATAAATATGCCAACTGGCCATCTTATGTGAACATTTTCTCTATGCTATTTTAGCATGGTCATCTAACCCGCTTGCCTTGAGGATATGTGTCCAAAACTATTAAGTCTCTGTTGACACCGGAGCCAGCCAGGAAGTCTGGTGGGAACTGGATGGTTTTAATGATGCGCAAAAGGTATCATGAAATATTCAAGAGAAAAACGGCAGACCCTTAATGTCCTGAATTAAGTAGATGGAGAGTGGAAAGTACTTTTTCCACATTTTCAAAGGAAAGAAAGAAGTATAATAGAAGAAAAATTCTCACCAGGAAAATTAAAGGGTACCTGTTTATTTCTGGCGTTTTGAAAAGAACAAATTTGTTAAGAATTCTCTCTGCTTACCTGCAAATCTACAACAATGGCATGTTGTTAAATTGCTACGAGTGCTTATACATATTTTACTTAGCTTTATGAAATCTCAACAGTGAAAAGATTAACTGCCTTCGATGATGAAACTCTTAACATTCCGGACGTGAGCATTACATTCCCATAAAATGCGCCACTAACAACGGGATAGAATTTGTTATCGTTCCGGAAGCAAGACATTTTAACTGCGTAACATAAACTGGGTCGAGATTTTATGAAATGCTTCAAGATTCTGGAAGAATATACTGTGAGCTACCACAGAATTCTCAGAATATCATCGTACAACCTATACTAATTTTTTGAAATATGTTGTTCTCATTTCTGTGATGCAGTAAATACATTCATAAAACATTATTATAGCCTTTAAGTTTCTCTTTAAGTTGAATTTAATCGTTTTCAGAATTGCAGATAGTAAACCCAGGAATGATCCCAAATATTGATCTTCCATGGGTGATACGAATTGCCCGATTGCAGCCGCATTAAAACCAAAAATAATGGGACAAAGGCACATATTTAATGGACCATTTCCCATACTCTATAGTCCATAGCAAATTTCCGATTTTTTGTACTATCCTCATTCAGTGTAATAGTGACTAGTCGGGGTGCCAGAGGTTCAAAAAATGGGTTATTTCGTTGTTGGCCGGAATTTGATGAAAAATGGCAGAAAGGGAAGGTCATTGCCCGTACAGTGACCCATTAAAAAAGTTAGAATGAGCGATGTCGGGAAGGTACTTTGTTATTGCAAAATAACTTTGATAACCCGTTATTTTTCAGTTTTCTTGGAATAACTCGAAAACGAAGCGTTTCAGCGAAAAATATTAAATACAAAAGTTGTTCAGCTGATGATTTTACGTAGGAATACGGTTTTTTGATTAATTAAAAAATTGTTTTTCCGACCGAAAACCAGCAGAAAAGTAACAAAAATGCAAAAACAATAAGCATTAAAAAATAAAGGAAAAAAACAATTTCCATCGTTGATATTTGGGTTATTGATAGTTATTGGTATTGTTAACCAAATGCACGCGGTCCGGTTTTTCAAAAACAATATGGCGACCTATTGCAACATTGTTAAGTTAAAACTTTGGAACGCTGTAAATTCTGCATGAACAAACGGATCTTGATGAAACAAATTGGAATCGGTAGGTATTAACGGCATCTTTGAGTGTGCCAAATTTCAAAATTTTTCAACAATTACTTTTTTTGTTATTAACCAATGTGTATTCGTAATTTCGTCAATTTACAACATTAAGCTTTGCAACAAAATGCATCAAATCATCAAAACTCGCTATTTTCGCGTTTTTAGTCACCACTGTAGGATGTTAAGAGTAATCAAATGCATTTTGTTATTGTTGTAATGTTGTAAATTGACGAAATTACGAAGCACAGCAAATGGTTTTTGGTTAATAACAAAAAAAGTAATTGTTGAAAAATTTTGAAATTTGGCACACTCAAAGATGCCGTTAATACCTACCGATTCCAATTTGTTTCATCAAGATCCGTTTGTTCATGCAGAATTTACAGCGTTCCAAAGTTTTAACTTAACAATGTTGCAATAGGTCGCCATATTGTTTTTGAAAAACCGGACCGGGTGCATTTGGTTAACAATACCAATACCTATCAATAACCCAAATATCAACGATGGAAATCGTTTTTTTCCTTTATTTTTTAATGCTTATTGTTTTTGCATTTTTGTTACTTTTCTGCTGGTTTTCGGTCGGAAAAACAATTTTTTAATTAATCAAAAAACCGTATTCCTACGTAAAATCATCAGCTGAACAACTTTTGTATTTAATATTTTTCGCTGAAACGCTTCGTTTTCGAGTTATTCCAAGAAAACTGAAAAATAACGGGTTATCAAAGTTATTTTGCAATAACAAAGTACCTTCCCGACATCGCTCATTCTAACTTTTTTAATGGGTCACTGTACGGGCAATGACCTTCCCTTTCTGCCATTTTTCATCAAATTCCGTCCAACAACGAAATGAAAACCTCTGGCACCCCGACTAACCCGTAATAATAAAATTCAGTTTAGTAAAGCCAGACGTTTGGTCTACACTATCTGTGCTATTTATTGTTTGAATTAAGCTACTTTTTTTTGAATAAATCTAAAACCAAAGTTGAGCACATTCCGGGAAAAGTATGCAAATCATTTACTGCATTGATTTTACGAGGAGAACATGTCGCTGAATAAAATTCACGGAATGACTTTCGATTACACTCGACCATCGAAGTGGGAGCAATAACCCATTTTATGCTTTTTATGGTTTTCAGGTACTTGGTTTTTCTGCTTTCTATGGAGCATGGGTCGGGCATAGAGATGGTTGGATAGATGGATTCTATTTAATTACCGGCAACAGAAAATGGGATTTGTGGACGATGATCTCTATCTGGCCTAGGTAGAACTTTTCTACTGTCTACTGTTCGTACTGTTGACTAATATTCACACGGAGCACAAAAGCAATTTTAGTGGGTATTAAAGGGGCTTTAAATTTTAAAACCTTTAAGCAGCAGAGTGCAAAGCGGATTTTATATGACTACCCGAAATTCCCAACGGGTCCATCAAGGATATGGCGCAGTGTGCCATAGAAATCACTCACGATTTCGGGTCTATGTCGTTTCAGAGAAGAATGGAAAATAAGGAAAAAACGGAAAAAAATGCGAAATATACGAATAAGGCAGTTTTCCAGCGAGCACCATTTGTACTGTGGGTGGAGAAAAAAACGCCAGGAAAAGAAGGACGACTCCGGGACTCGATGGGAATTACGTTTAGTATGCAACTGAGTAAAGGTTTGATGGAAATGCAATTGGAGTGGAAATTTCCTCAACTCAGTTTTACAGTGCAGTTCCTAAATGACCTTTAAGTCCTTTTGAGCAATCCTTGTCTAAGGCCACTGGAGGGTGCACAGCTCTTTATGCAAAATCACATCATAGTAGACAATGCTACTGTACTATGACGACGGTTGTTAGGACTCATTATTATATGCCAGAGTCCGCTTTATTATCAGATATACATAATTTAATTGCATCAAACTTGGGAATGTATGTATCTGTCTGGCTCGGGGAAGATAAAAGGAGTATTGTACTGCATGCAAAGTACGAACAATGACTATTTCAACTATACACATACATGAATTCATAACTTTTATGCTGCAACTATATTTCTACCCTCATAAGTACACATAAAAGAGTTTTTTTTTTTTTTAAAGTCGATAGAACTTTAAATTGAAAAAATTACCACAAAGAGTTAAATTTGGATTAACAATATTTTTTTATTCGAAAGATCAATTCATGAAACTGAAAAATTCACTTTTTCGAGCAAAATCGGCCATTCCTCGAAATCACTTTATAGCAAAATTGTGAATTCAATAAATCGATGGTTGTCGCTATATAGCATATAGCACCATCCTGTTGAAATCACATAATGTCTCTAGAATCTATTTTGGAATAGTTTCACTTCAGAAGCAACAATTTTGCTTACTAACAAAACCCACTAAGCCAAAAATTAGCGATGATTATGTGCGCCATAAAAATCACGAATTCGTCTATTCAGGGACTTTTTTTTAAAACATAAAAGTGTTCTTTAACATCACAGAAATACTGTCCTAAAACCGTTTTAAAAAATTCATACAGGGAAAAAGTTATACCTATATTTGTACGGTACCTCTACGCGTTTTATATGCAAAAATTATGTAACAAAAATTTTAAACGCGTTTTTCTCGAAAATACATTTGCCCGTATCTGTAACTCAAAACTACTGAACGGATTTTAATAATTCAAAATATATTCAATCCGTTATGAAAAATACTAGTAAATAAACTTTTAAAAATAGTATGTTACATACATACCCCTATTTGCCCTTACTTTTTATACAATTATGTACATTTCCCAAAAAAAAATGTTTATTTGGATTTTTTAGAAAAATGTTTATAAAATAATAAAAATATCTAAAAAAAATTGTTTTTTAGGTTTAGTTACTAGTATTTGGTCTTATGAATAGAGTTCTGTTGGAATTTTTACTCTATGTGTTACAGGAAGTCCTAGAGAAATACACGCCACAAATGTTTTCATCGGCCCATATCCGCCCATTCTAATAAATGAATTTGGAAATTTGAATTTTCTACGAAGTGAAATGTTATTATGTTTTTTTATATTTACACTTTTCTTCTTGTCGTGGGCCGCGAATAAGGCAATCCTTTAATAAAAAAATAAAAGCAAGATATGATATGAGCAACGAACATAACATCAATGAGTATTTAATTTTTACTGAATGAAGCATAAATCACGCAGCTTGATTGGGCGCCATTCGTCCAGCTAATTTTAGCCCCTGCCAGATGTTGCAAATTGTGCTGTTTACACCTGTTATTTTAAGAGGTGCTTAAATAAATTCCATTGTGCCAGAGATGAGTGAAGAAAGATTCAAGTTGGAACAGATTGATTTTGCGGTCTCTTCATGGATTTTGAAGAAACATTGCATAAATGGGGTAAAAAAGTGATGAATGTGTTAATAATGAATTAATATTTTATCTATGTAGCTCTTTAATATTTTTCTTTATTTTTTATTGTATTATCTTTCGTTTATAGTTATATACACATATTTTTTCGCAATTCTTTAAACATTTGCAGACATTCGGTACATTAATTACTTTTGTGTTATAAAAAATTTCACAAGGAGCCTTGAAATAAACAAATTAAGTGGTTATGGGTGAAAAAATGAGTATTTTTTATATTTATTTTTTTTTTTTCAGAAGATTAGTTTATTTTATAAAATAAAAAATACAAAATTATTATGTAATGTTTAACTTTATTTTACGAAAATGTTAAAATCAAATATTTATTGCAGACTATTATCGCCATATTTGTTGGACCCCGTTCCATAAGTCGATGACCATTGGCGTAGCTAGGGATTTTCCCTAGGGTGGGCAGCCGTCCAGCTGAACAATCATTTAATGAGAAATTAGTTCATTCACTCTCCTTATTACTATCTGGCGTCTTTCTCAACTACTTAATAAAGTTGAAAGTCTAATGGTGCAATTAAATCCATAGTTCTATACTAATACTATAACTAGTGAAAGTAAATCTGTCTGTCTGTCTGTCTGTTACCTTTTCACGCTTAAACGGCTGAACGGATTTCGATAAAATTTGGCAAGAAGATGTAATAGTATCCTGGGGCTAATTTTTACCGCAGGAAAATATATCATTCCCAAGCGAAAATCTAAAACGTTGTTTTTAAACTAGAATAGTTGATATTTATAAACCATCGCCTACCACAGTTCGTGGGTCATTTTCTTTAGATGTACTTGTTGATGCTTTAGGTTGTATAGAAGAACTAGAATTACTTGTATTTCCCATCTTTTCATTATCATGTATCACCGACTATTCGGGTTTTTTAAAGAATGTTTTCATATCTTTAAATACGAGGGGCGTTCAATGCATTTTCGGTGTAGGTATGAAAGAATAAGCAGAAAATTCTGAATAAAATTTATTTTTCAATGTAGTTCCCCATCACCTCAAAACACTTATTTGAGCGGGAAAGTAACTTTTCTATAGCCCCTAAAAAATATTTTTCTTTCTTGTCTGAAAAATATTCATCAATTGCCGCCTTCAACTCTTCATCGTCGAAAAAATGCTTACCTCGAAGATCTTTCTTAAGATTTGGGAACAGAAAGTAATCACTAGGTGCCAGATCCGGGCTGTAGGGTGGATGATTGATTTCTTCAAATCCGCATTCCCGCACAGCAACAGCCTTGGCAACGCGCCCTGTGTGAACCGATGCGTTGTCGTGATGAAGCAAGACACCGGCGGTCAATTTTCCATGTCTTTTTGCTTTTATAGTCTCATGAAGGATAGTGTGAATGGTACCCACGGATAGGTTAGTACTTTCTGCTAATGTTTTCACTCTTACAAGACCATCTTTAAGTACAAGTTTCTCAACGATTTTGACGTTTTCTTCAGTAGTGGCACTAACCGGTCGTCTTCAATGCTCTCTCTACCCCGTTTGAATTCACTAGACCACTTCTGAATAGTGGTGAATGATGGAGCAGAATCTTAGTAAACAGTCACCATTTCTTCGTGAATAACTTTTTGAGTCTTTCCTTGTTTTGTAAGGAATTTTATCACAGCGCGCTGCTCGATTTTTTTTTCAAAATTGTCGCATCAGTCATCGTAGTTGCCTTTTCTTAATGATATATTGAATACTAATGGTGACAACTAAATAAAATTTTATATTTATACCCTCAAAAAGTGTCTTTAACTAATGAGATAATTTAATTACCCTCATCATTAGTATATCACCCCGATACCGAGAATACATTGAACGCCCCTCGTAAAAACAAACAAAAAACATTTCTAAATGAGGCGAGGCGATTGATTTAATTTGATGCCAACGTTCTAATTTACTAAAAACTTAGTAAAACCAAAAACATAACATACCTTACGTCTTTTCAATTAACTTTTATTAATTAGCTTTTATTGAATACTGTAATCCAAATATTGGAAACATCTAGTACCGCGCGCAATAACAATAACCGAACAAGTGCACACCAACACTATTTTCTAGGTAGGGTTCGTATTGAATCTTAAAATAAAAAGCAATTAGACAGTATAGTAATTCTTCAACACTGTCGATTTTTCTAGGGTGGGCAAAGAGGTTTCTAGGGTGGTTATTGCCCACCCTTGCCCCCCCCTAGCTACGCGCATGTCGATGACAATCATAACATTTTACTGGTTCATATAAAATCAATCAAACAAACAAAACTCATTAGTTCAAAAGTTAATCTACTGCCTGCTCGAAGCTTTTTTTTAAAAAAATATAAGTTTTAATTAAAAAACAAAAAAACCCTTCGATCAGGCACTAGTTTTTTATGCTCTCAATAAGCTGTATAAATTTAATTAAAATCCATTAAGTGGTTTTTGAGTTACAGTGTTCACCAACTTTGAAAACATATTTCCGAGAAAAACTCGAAATTGGAACTATCACAGATGATGCGTTCTCTAGAGAGAAGACAGGTCCAGGTGGGGAAACGTTTGCGGGAATAAGTGATAGATTGCCATTTGGAGATGTTCAGATTCAGAAAGTTGTTTAAGTCGTCTTGAAGGGATACAAAGTGAGATGCGTTGGAAATTCGTTTGAGGATTTTCATATTATCAGCCAACAACATTTATGGACAACATGAAGATCAATGGACCCAGCTGACTACCTTGAGGGACACCAGAGGGGCATATTTTACATTGTTGGAAGCCGCTGAGTCAAATCAAACCCTGTATCGATTGTCGAGGTGGGACTTGATGCACGAAATAAAACGAGGATGAAATCTAAGGATACTGAGTTTGAGAACAATGACTTGATGAGAGATTTTGTCAAAGGTTTTACTCAAGTCGGTGGCGATAATGTCGACTTCTTCACCATTTTCCATTCACCTGAAGCTTGTGTGACACGAAAATTGTCAGGTTGGTAGTTGTGGATCTATCTTTGAGAAATCCCCATCCCCCACCCCCTCCCCATTTTCCCCATGTTCGAAATGTTGATATCGTTAAATTTAAAAAATTTCCTCAAAACAATCGATATCATAAATGTCATTTGGAGAGAAGATTTTGTGAATTTTAGTTATTTTCCAGCCATTTATTTTGGGAATTTTTCGTTTAGGAGTGAAGATGTGTGTTATTCTTTATATACAGGATGCCCGGATTCAACGTAGGAAACGCTATACTAATCGATTCTTTAGAGTGTCCTAATCAAATTTTGTTTTAGAAAAATATATGCTATGAAAGAAAATATTATAATATTATATGCAATGAAAAACGTGTTGAAAGTAGCCAACATTTTGAGAATTTTTGGTTGTTTTCGTATTCTAAGAAGAGATTTCTGTCCACTTTGGTAACAGTAGCTGAGTTTTTTTTAATAGATTATCGGCATACGAAGTGAAAATTCAGCTTTTTATCTGGATCTCTATCCATAGAGAAAGAATGAAATGTTCACCATTCTTGTCTAAGTATTTTATATGGAGTGGTCCATTATATTATACGTTAGTGGCTGTTTCAGAAGACAGTGAAAAAGGTTCGGTTCCATGCTTCATATATTTTCCTCATCGTTTTTTTAATGATCTGTGATCCGGATCTATATAGATCATTAAAAAAACGCAGCAACTGATTCCCAGGGGAAAACATTGCGGTGGAAATTCACGATGTCGGGACATTTTGTCAGGGAACAAAAACCTTCGGGGGAAAATTATTTTGCCTTGGAATTGATAATGGGCTCTAGTTATAACACCCTGTATGTAGGTACATTTTGTGAAGTGAATTTGATCCTTTAATATGGTGTTTCTGCAAAAAATAAAGTGATGTTATAAATTGTTTAAAGAACTGAGCAATTACAACCTCTAAATAATCCAGACAAACTTTTGCTTCTTATAAAGTAAAAATTCGCAATTGTCCAACGGTTTTCACCTGGTTTCGGAAACGGTTTGTCTTTTGCTCTAGATGTTTTTGGTTCTCACCCAAAAAGCTCGACTAGCAGCTTTTATCCAAACTCACCACATCGAAAAGACGAATGGAAAGGAAACAGAGCTGCTCTTCTCTGGCTGGCGGTTCGCTTTGGTGGCCGATATCCGCGCATCCACCATACGATCGCGCAACATCTCGAAAACAGAAACACCTGACAGCGGCGACCGCTCCAGAAAAGAAACATTTCACAGCTGACCGATCGCGCTGGTGGCGTCTCGATCGGAGCCGGTGGGGCGCAGGGCTTCTCAGTGTGTATTTCGTCGGTTGGACAGTCCACTCGGGCTCCGAACACTCTTCAGCAAGAAGAAAAAGAACGGCCCTCAGTCGTGCAGCACTGCGGTGGATATTTTCTGTGTCTCCTGTCGTCCGGTGTCGATCGTCTGCGGCGGCGCTGATCGTGTTCGTTTTGTGTGAGTGAAATATTCCCGTTCCTATACATTGCGCTGATCGTTTTTCTCTGTGTGTCGTCGTAGGAAATGCATGTGAAAATTGCCGAAATTCCCCGAAATTCGCAAATCTACGGCTGATGCTATTTATTGTGAAAAGCTTCGGAATATTTGACGTGTGATAAAAAAAAATACGAGTGCATAAAGTGCCTGCTTTTTTCCTTTCCCCGCCGACAAAAAGCTGTGAAACTTGTTTTGTGCTCTGGCCCAAACAGATCTGCTGTCCCGTTCCCGTTAACGGTGCTGGTGCGGTAACAGTGCGTCGTGCATTTCGTTTCCACCTGACAACTTATGCTCAGCTCTTTGGCTCGCTGGCTGGCCGTGTTCTGTGCCGCTGATCGCTGATCTCGCTTTGCCAAGTGAACGGTAAATTTTTTTCCACAAATTGTTCGTTTTTTGTTATTCAATAAGCAAACAGCTCGCGTCCATGCACAAAACAACACAACACAACACGCATGTGCATACGATCTGCACTGCACTGCGGCGGTGTGACCTGGAAAGGGAAAACTGAATTTTTCGAATATTTTCGTCGACCCAGAATTTTTCGGGGAAGATGAAGAAGATCGCGTCCGCGTCGCCGCTGGTGTGAGCGATCGCGACCGGAAGTGATCGTGACGTTCCCCTCCAGGCATCCGGGTGCGGATATGTTGCGCATATCTTAGCAAGCTCGCAAACATCTTAGATCATTCTCATCTTAGGTCATTCTTACTCTATCAAAAACTCGAAATTTGGAAGGTATCTATACAACATTTCTTATCTGCAAACCTGCCAAACCCTAAAAACCGCCAAGAGTAGAAACTATATCCATGCTCCTTCAGTGGAGCACCCGATCAATGATGACTTTCTCCAGCATCATGTCTTGGACTAGTTTAGGCAGTTTTTGTATTTCTGTTGGAATAATTAAAACGATCGCGATGTGTGTGCAAAATGCCCACAGTAGGAGGTCCACATGCCGGAACTCTTTAAGAGGAATGGTGTAGCTGACATCGTTTTATGGCTATGTTTTATGTTTTCAACGTAACCGATTGGATTTTATATAGTAGTTGATGATTATCGTCCTGCAATAAAATGATATAAGGAAAACATTTCTGCAAGATAATTGCGACATAAAGGGTTCCTAGCTATAAGCGTGTCCGCTTGGACCTAAGCAAGAAAATCCCATACCTATACCATACATGGATGTGTCCTTATGAGTTAAGTTTGGAGGTACCATATTTATTTCGTATATCAAAAAACAGGGGAACTAGAGGGCGAAAACCTTTTGAACATTAGGTCCTCCTAGTGTCCAACAGAGATTGAGTTTGGATTTTAGATTGCTGTAGTTGTATCATATACTAATGTACTTTGAAATGACAGTGAGAAAACATATATATGTAAATTGAAATGAGAAGTTTGGAAGCAGTGTGAATCTTCAAGGTCAGTAAGTAACAGCTTCCTTTGAGTGTCCAGAGCTGGAAATGAGATATATGATAAAGGGCGTCAAGATATACATGTATGCCAAAAATGATGAAAATCGAAGGAGTGGAAGGGTCTCATTTTTTTGAGCAATTATTCGTATATTCATTATTCCATTGATTCACTTGGTTCGAGAGCTAAGGAATTCCAAATCAAAAGTTGAGGGATTGGTAAGACTCAATCGAAAAGTCTCATCATCAAAAATAATGGTCCCCGGTGGGAATTGAGCTTCCTGTTTCGTTTTCATCATTTCATATGATATTCAAGTGAAAATGACCGATTGCTACCCATAAAGTGCAATAAAAATGAATGAAGTGAGATTCAAGCTAATTGCTCTGCAATGACTCACATACATGCTCTTAGACACAAGATGATTGTTGATTGACCCTCTATAAGGTCATAATTAATCATAATGAGCAATTATATTCAAGTATATGGAAGATTTGGTTTAGGTCCAAAAGTCAATGCTTATAGCTAGGAACCCTTTGCCCGCAAAATATCACTGGAGCGTGCGCACTATTTTTAGGAACTTTGATATAATGCACCTGTCTTTTATTTACTTATTTAATCAACAGGTGCAAAAATCATCTTGTTCTAATTTCGTATAATACAAGAAGAGGTTAAGCTAAGAGATGAAATTCTTATAATGTATATTGGCCAAATTTTAAATCTTAACAAACGTTACGTTAGTTTATTTACCAGGTAAAAACATTAAAGAAATTTCAACAGCTAGCAACTGGGTCTTTTCAGCAGTCAAAGTTAAAGAAATTAAAACTATATGCAAGTAAGATGAAGAATATAATTCTTAAAAGATGTTCTTTAACTTATTTATAGACTGTGAATAGGTTGTGTAAGAATCGATAAGTTAAAATTTGACAAGAATCTACATATATGTTGTAAAAATAAAAACATAAAAAATTTAAATCAAGCTTTTATATATAAATATATACATTTATAATTTATAATGGCTTAACAGATATAACTGAGATGGGCAACTAATGAGAAGTTATACCTAAAGTAGCAATACAAGTTATACCTGCAAACACTCCAAGCTTTTATAAATAGCTTATCGTATTCTACTGATCACCCCATTTGACCCTTTCATATGATATCAACATGGTAATATGAACTTATAATGTACATAATTTAACTTCATTTTCAATATTGTTGAACAGCATTGTTTACTATATGTCTAATAATACAGAGAATGAAGACTGCGATAAAGGACAAATTACGTATACATGGAGAATCTCAATAGAGAGCTACAGAAAAATAAATTTAAGCTTACTTTCACAAAAATAAAATGTATGATAATAAATTCCAATGAGGATATTCTAATAACATTAGACGATTGCAGTCTTGAATGTGTGGAAAGTATGAAATATTTGGGAGTAACACTAGAACTATCAAGCTGAGTCAAATTGTCTGGTACTCAATTTCTTCCTTCACTTCAATTAATTATATTTTTTAAAGTTATCTGTTAAGGATTATGTCAGAGCTTATTAAGGTTTAAAATTACATTATATCAAAAACCTTTTCCCATTTATAATTACTAATTTAAATGTGAAACCATATCATTTTCTAGGTGCTGAAAATTATCAAAATTAAAACCTTAAGCGCCGGTAGTTCTACTGTTAAGGAGCTCGCAGATTTCATATGTCGAATTCTTCATATGTCAGTTCTGATTACTTTATATTTTATTTAATATTGCCTAACTCCTTCCATATGTCTGCTCAAATTAAATAAACTAGAGTAGCCTCATTGACTAGAAAAAAAGACAATGCGAACGATTTTAAAATTTTAAATTTTAAGGTGGCATAACTTTGAAGTATTCGTTCTATATTATATACCGCCAGTAACTATTTGTCCTGTTTTTCTGGCATACTATATTTGTTCAATACAAAATATATAAAGTTGTTTTACAAAATTCTCATAGAAAATCCTTAAACAATAGAATAACTAAAAACAAGTTTCATTTCTACATTCACTTCTGAACATTGTGTTTATGTTTGGATACTCTGCACTGCATATTCTCCACAAGTTTTCCATCTCGCACAGTGTAACAAAACTGTGATGCGCAAACTGGAAGTCAAATGCTCTGATGTTAACCGAGACCGATGTTTTGTTTTTAACGCATTTATAGAAGAAAACATTGATTCACAGAGGTATGTTGATCCAAAAACGTAAGCCGCCGTGTAGTGTGGCTTAATTTCTTGAAAATGGCTATTTTTTTATAATTTTTATTCAATTGATTTTATTCTTACGATCTACTAAAAATGTCTAAGTCTTGGCCACCCTTGATATACACTCCACTTAAAACCATGCTAAAAACGTTAAAATGCTTCCAAAGGAATTAAAATTTAAATGGACATTTTTTTTGTATTGATTAATGAATATATTCTTGTCTAGTCAAATTGGCATATATTCGTTTTATTTGTATTGTTCACTAGTCATACTGACATGACTCACAACAGATAAAACTCACTACATAAATTATCAAGCATTGCTTGTTCAACTAGAAATATTTTTGAATGTTTTGTAAATATTAAAACGTAGCGATTACCAAAATAATGTTTGCTGATTGTAACTAATTAAATAGTAACAAATTGCGAATCCAAACCATAATTAAAGAAGAGGATTCAAGGGCAATCAATTTATATTTACAGATTAAATTTTCATGGGAAATTTTGTGTAATGATTTACTAAATCCGGCAAAAATGCATTTAAGGGGGTAGTCCAGTGAAAAAAATTTTTTTTTAAATTTTTTTTTTTTTTGCTTGAATCTACTCTACTACACCTCGAAAATACTCCCTTAAAATATCTAAGCAAAATATTGAATAGTTTTAAAGATACAGAGAGTTTTCGAGAGACGTGCAATCCGAGCGCTCGAAGGTCCCCTGGCGTGTTTCGGAGCAAGGAGGGCTCTTGTATTTCTGTTTGCTCCGCCCATTTTTTTCGGTTTATAACGGTCTAGGTCCTTCTGCTTTGTATTTAAGGTTAGTTATGTATAGAGCAGGCATCGCGTTATGTATGGAGCAGGCATCGCTGACTAAGGTAAAATTAATTTTTTTTAGCTTTTTTCCGCAACAAAAACTTTAAACGCGTTTTTCTCAAAACAGCATTTTTTGACTCGGCGGACGTCAGATCTCAGAGTCTTTTGCTCCGATTGATCTAAAAATTTAGCTGTATATTTCTTGATTGTGTATCTATCGTCGGAACTAGAATTATTAAAATCCATTGTTTATTTACAAAGTTATAAACAAATTAAGCACCCGAAAAACACCCGAAAAATTCAAAATGCCGCCATTTTGTTATTTTTTATTGAAAATTAATAATTCTAGTTCCGACGATAGCCAATATTCTACGGATTAAAACCTCGTTTGAATTTTTTGTTTCAAATGAACCGTTACAGAGAATCGACGTCCGCCAAAAAAAAAAAGTTTTTTTTTGAGCAGCCATTTTGTCGGGATGACTCATCGAAAAAAAGAAAAAAAATTTTTTTTGTTTAGTTTAATAGTTGTACTATCATATGTCAAAAAGTTGTTTAATAAAAATTAATTTCTAATATGAGAAAAAAATCGTTGAAAAAACAGTCGTTTTCACTGGACTACCCCCTTAATTTGCCTTTCGGTAAATATGAGTACGCCATGAATTATAGTATGAACACCAATATAAAACTTCTGGGATATAATTCCTAATATTACATGTAAAACTTATAAATGGATTTGCTATTTTTGGATCAGAATTCAATTTTGGTTTTTTACAGGGTCTTGTACATATTTTAAATTCTCGAAATAACATTTTTGAATTGTCATTATACTAATAAACTTCGATCGAACTTAAGGTTTTACTTATTTTGAGTAATATCGAATTTATAACTTTAATATCTTATATTTCTCTAAAAATAAAACATAAAATTTACTAATGTTTGATTTTTGAGATTTCGGATAACAAAGGGCGTTTTTTAAAGAGCGCCGGATTACCAATAGGAACAATGTTCAAATGAGCTGTAATTTGTTGTAAGTGTATGTTTTTTTTATTCGGTAATTTTTAACAAATCATGGTGGAAAGAGATACACCACAGCAACGATTCCAAATCTGGAAATTTATTTCCGAAATTTGAGCTCAATTATAAAAACTTACAGAGCACTTCATACATTTTATGGACCGATTAATCGCCCATCAGAACGTTCTATTCGTCGTGTTATTGAATATTTCCGTTCCACCTTAACGCTGCATAACATGACGCGATTAATTAAGAAGGAGACCAGTGTGTTCCGAAGAAAATATCGCAGCTGTTGAAGCCAGTGTTACTGAAGACCGACGTAGAAATCTTAAGGCCTACAAGATTCAATTGGTTTCAATAGGACGGCACTACGTGTCATACAGCGACCGAATCAATCGATTTATTAAAAGGATATTGCGTATATGGCCCCAAATGCTCGAAAAAATTGGACTGATAGGATGCATTATATAGTTGGCAATTGCGGTGCTCATATGCCCAAAATTGAATTTAAATATTAAATGTTAAAAAATTATCTTTCAAATAATATCACACTTATGATCATTTGCTCAATATTTGAGTATTTTATTTAAAATGAAAATCCGGACGCGTTTAAAGAAACCCCCTTTGTAAAGGGTTCAGTTCAATTTCTTCAAATTAAACAAATGTCCTATGTCATCGCATTCTTAAAAAAATAATAAAACCTTATTGTTGTAATTTTTTACAGAGTTAAAACTACTGAAAAATACAAGTTAAAATTTCAGATTTATTATTTTTGAAACCCTTTAATATTAAAAAACAACATGTTTTTATGAAAATACAAATGAAATCCCCTTAAAGCAGCTTTCGTGGTTAAGGTGGAAGACACAAGCTATCGATCCTAGATAGACGGGTCAGGGACATTCGTGGAAATTGTTTTTGCAACAAAGCCAAAGTTTTCATCCATAAAATCCCGAATTTTGTGTAGGATGTTTTTTAAGACGGTTAAACCTGCAAAGTCTGGTCAAACAGCCCTTTTATATCGTCTCGGGAAAATCTAGACGCGTCGTCTTTCGTTTTTACCTCAACTCTTTCTATTTTCCTCTTTGAGTTAAAAAACACTCCCAACCACAAAGAAAGACGAAGATTGGGCGAGGGCGTACAGAAGCCTTAATATTTGTCGCTCCGGGAGTAACTTTTGATCCCAATAAGAAGTGACTATCTGGCTGAGTTGGAATGTGAATAGAATTACGGCTGTAAAAAAAAGCCTATAGGGATTCCCGCCAGCCAGTAGCAGGAATTTCCGGCTTGTGTTTTTCTGCGCTTCTTGTCTCATCTTGCCCTATCTTTTAAGCTACAATCGAAGATGGATGAGGGTTGTATTAGTCCACATTGTACAGTGGCGCCCCCTACTCTTGTCCAAATTCGATTTTCTTTTTTTGGGACACACGCACAGGTCAACTGGTAGATGGGAGGGCGCGAATCGATCCTGGTTGATGGCCCGTTTGATTATTGCGAATCGAAAAAGACACTTTTAATGCTCGCTAGGGCTGGCTGATAAGTTCTCGTTCTGTAAACAACTTCAGAGACTAGACGAGACAAGACGACATGGCTGCGAGGGAGGACATTGGTTGTGCCAGCCCTAGGTCTTTGGGGACGGGTGGCAACAGCTCACTTTGCAAGTCAGTCAGGTCTCATTTCTGTTCATTTGGAAACGGAATCGATTTTTAGGACCTTAATAATGGTCCGCGAATAATACTGTTGTCGGTTCGTACGCGACAGCAATCTAAATTCTAAAAATTCACGCCATTCTGCCCTCAGGCGGAGAATGTGTCGAGTCGAGCATGTCTTGGATTTGAACCGCGGCGTGCGGGTCATTGACCTACTTGGCAATTCCTTCCAAATCATTCGGCGGCTAACAGTTGCTTAAAGACGCAACACTTGCCCCATTGTGTCTTGATGTATTTCGGGCAACAGTGCTGCCACAGAATAAATTGCTCGCAACCTAATCGAGAAAACAAATCACCGGAATAGCGGTCGCTTTGAATACATCAATGGCGTAGAGTTGCGGATTTTTTCGCGGCACGTTGCTCCAAAAAGTTTTCACTTTCTTCTAATTGAACGTGATTTGCGCGAGAAGAAATCAACAGAGAAAAGACACAGTGAATTGAGTTTTGATAGAGCCTCTACTTAATGCGATTAGACACTGTGATGGCAAAGAAAGTGATTTTGGCAGTTCAGCAAATTTAAGCTAAGTTGCAAATTTCTGGAAATTAAATTTCACATTACATTACGTATATCTTAATAGTGCTCCTCAAAGATTGTAAAATCTAATTATGCTGAGCAGTCATTTAAAAATTATGCAATCCTTCCAAAACGTAGAATAATTACGAGGTTATTCGAAAGAAGACGTAGATTTCAGGAATGAGAAAAAACTAACAAGGAGAGGGCACAGCTTGACAAGAATGGATTTGAATAATTTGTAGGGGTTATACTTATGGCACACATGCAGAGCCGTATTATCAGTTTACTAATGGTAGGCCACCGATATTTTGCCGACCCAAAAACTTCGAATTTAGACCAAATATAATAACTAACAATTTGACTGCTTAGAAAATATTAATTTTCACATCATAGGTCGAAAATAAAGCCATAGTTTGGGTCGAAAGTCGATTTTCAAAAAACGCATAGTATGTTATACTCCTTCATCATGAGCAAATATGCTTATAAAAATATTAATGTGAAATGCACTATTTAGTAGAAGTTTAATATTTTCATTTTTAAAGATTATTTATTTGTGTCTTCGGACTTCAATTTAGTACATAGTATATATTCGGAAAATGTTAAAAATTAGCAACAGTTGATTGTAATTACACCTGTTTTGTAGAGCAAATTTACCGGCGGGGGCGCTGTACACAGTAAAAATGATGTACTATATATTACGTTGGTACCACCGAATTTTGCATATTTCAATAATACGCATATATTAGATTGTTTAAAGTTTACTTAGTCTTTTGCTAGTATTAAGTGACAGATATGTGGTATAAACGTAATATTTGGAATATAATATCAATACCACATGTGTGTCAAGGGTATTAGTCCTCTATTATGGTAAAGGGATTTAATTCAACCCTTCTTCATTTACGAGATAATCAATCCTAAACCGCACAACTTAAATACTAGTTCAGTTTGTACTCGACAGCGAGGAGTGGGGTGTGGCTTAGTGTGTATATATAATTGAAACGACAATTCAGCAGCCGGGAATTTGTTAAATTCACGTCTTTCATAAAGTATTATGGTCGTTGCATACCATAGGGCAATTTAAGATGAAGAAACATTTTTTAAAACTGAAACGTATTTTTTATAAAGAACACAAGACAGCGGCAGAAGTTTGCGAACATTAATTAAATATAATCAATGGATTATATGTCTTTATCTGCTGGGATTTTATTATTCCATGGTTAACATTTAAGCAAAAAATAAAAGCTATAACATATTTCAAATGATCTTTATCTGACTTAAAAAGTACAAGACTTAAAACGTTAGGTAATACATTTTATGTATATGTATTACCTAAAATGTAAGACTTAAAGTATGAAGTATAAAATCTAAGAAGCAAAATGTAAGATCTAAACTATAATTAAATTTAGGAACATGTTCGAATTATCATAAAATTAATCAAAATGTCGTAAGATAAAGGTGTATTGCCAATTCTAAAAGCCCCAACAACAATGAAATATGAGGAGGTACCATGCAAAAGAATACAAGTTCACAAAAATCAAAAATTGAGATTGCAGTTGGATATCAATCTTTGTTCTCATCTGCATCCAATAACAAACAGTGTTCGACGTAAAAATACATGTCCATATATAAAAAATTCAATTAAAAATTCATTTTTGTAAAGTACAATTTATACGTTCAGTTTAAAATACATTGATTTTTAATACTTATTGAGTTTAGAATTTTCTAATAAAACTATTCTTTGAAACTGATTTACTTAATCATACCCTGTTACGTTCGAGTAAAGAGATACATATTCTGGTGTGTTCAAGCAAAAAAATACATGTCCTTGACCTGTGCGACCAAAGGGTTACATGTCCATATTTTAAATCAAAATAACACTTTAAGAAAATAAGAATGATTTGAACTACCTGTATAACTTTGTTGCTTTTGGCTTTACAATTATTATTAACATACGAGGAAATCATTGCAGTTGTCACAATTTTAACGAGAAGTATTTCGCAAAATCCCAAAATTCGTTTAGATGTGACTTGTATGCTTTTGCATGATACCTCCCCATGTGTAAGGAAGTACCATTTACCTTAACACATATTATCTCTTCTGCATTAGCCAATATTTTGGATAAGAGGATTTTAGGTGAAATGCAACTCATCCATTACGTTAAAAAACTGACAAATTTGTTCCCCAAGCATTGCATGGCTCTTAATCTCGCCAATTTTCGCAATGAACCCATTTACGGCAAATTGAGAACTTTCTGGACACTTTCCATGGTACGAATTTCATGCAGGTGCAACAAACTGAAAACTCTCCTTACCCACCTGAGACATGAACGCGAGTTGCAGAGCATGCAATGAATCATGCCACGATCACGCCCATAACTTACCAAGGACTTCTAATCCGAGTCCTAGTTTTTGTTGCCATGACTGTCTTTCTCAATGGACAGAACACGAGAACACGAAACGAGTGTTTGGGAAATATTTCCGGAAAATAGCTTAATCTGTTTTCAGGTTTCCTTCACTCTGAGCATCTGGGCAGATGTGATAAAGGATGAAAGGCAAGTGCGAGTGTGGGATATAATAGATAAGGTAAATTATCACAAAGTTTAAAGTTAGGAGAGGACTCTACTGAATAATAAACTTATTGAAGTGCACTAGAGGGTTAAAAAGTTAAATTAGAAAGTGAGTAAATATATTTTATCGATAGCGTGAAACAATAATATGCTGATAATGTAAATGAAGTTATTCAACCAGCTTGACTAAATAAAAATTTCAAATTAGCAATTATTTGAGATGTCATTATTTTTTGTTACATTTTAATGAAAGGTAGCAAGAAGAGACCGTCACTTTACTTTCGATATATTGAATTTTTCGGGTTCGGTACTAAATTTCAAATGAGGGACCACTAAATACTCTAGCATTAATTTCTGTAAGATTTAAGTAAAATTTATCACTAAGAATTTAAATTTTGATTTTTCAGAATTGGATAATGCATGATCAAAAAAAAAATGTTTCTCTGAAATTTATTATATACATATTTTTACAAGATTTTAATGGAGTTTAGTATGATAAGGACGCTATTTTCGTTATCTCAAACAACCCAAAAGAAAGCAAACATTTAGTGTAGCATGCAAATTACAGAATATTTATCATTTTCAGATCACTTTAAAGTGAGTTAAGCTTTGTTAACTTAAAAAATTCTCTTCTCTTAACTATTTAACCATTTAAACGTAGAAAAATCCTTCAATATAAATTTCTATAGTGAGTTCAAAATCAGCAACTTTGGAAATTCAACTTTATTTTATATTTTCGTCGCCATATTGGTTGCGCCCTTGAATTTAAAAATTTCGACACGTTTATTCATTTATTTAATTTATAAATATGTTTCTACTAGATTACGTTCGTCAAGGATGGTAGTTCTGTTAAATATACAATACAAACCTCATTCTTCGAGATAAAGTCTTCTCTAATGGAGTCTTCACAGGAAGAAGTCTGTCAGAATAAGGAGTACGATTGACAAAAATTAAAATATAACTGTCGAAAGATGACCGAAGTTAGTGCACTTGCATGGAATAAAATCAGTTAGCCTAAGAGATTTGGAGCAGACGTCATCTATATGAGCGTCAAACTTTAGTTTATTGTCTTAGTTAGTTTGTGACCTAAATTCTTAAATTGGCTAACTTCTGTAAGTGCCACAGAATAGAGAAAATAGTCATGCACCACGGGAGATTTTTGAAAGCTAAAGTTCATTTTGAAATATTTAGTTACATTAATGGCCAAGAAGTTATTATTGCACCAATTTTCTAGAACGATTAGGTCATGTTGAAGAATAATCGTTTTCAAACACTCGAAATATCTTGAGTTATATTATCTTTAAAACTAAATACACATATAAAATTTTGAAAAGCATCGGTTCGGTGAAAGTACGAGACAAACTAATTGCTAAAGATTTCAAATTTACAAAGGTGTCATGTTAAATAAAACCATTTAAAAAATAAATCATCCAAATATGTAGGTTCATGGAGGAACATACATACAAAATTCTGTGGGTCAAACAGACAACCTCTTCTTTTCGCAATCAATTAAAAATAAGAACTTCTTTTTCTCGAACATTAAAATGAACATTCCTATGGAGTTTTGTCGAAATTAAAAATGTTGTGGCTTCATTCATTTGATGATTTTATATGGTATGACCCTATTATGAAGGGTACTGGATAGAACGAAACGAAAATCTTAATAAAAGCTGCGCAAGCAAAAATTCTGCGCCGGCAGCCCAAGTATCTGCAGATCTGTGAAATCATCAATTTACGACGCCACGGCCGCGAAAATAACCAGTTGGCTGACCTTCTGGGAGCTTTCATTTATTTGCCTTTCTAGTCGTCTTGCAATTTATCTGAACGCACCCGGCCGGTCATGTATACAATACGTTTTTGCACTATTATTCCTGTAAAATTGAAAGAATATACCTGCATCCAGGTGTGTTGTGTTCCACGCAAATGTTCTGTTGTTCTAGGTGTCGACATTTAGATGCACTTCGGCGTAAGTGTGTAATGCACTTCTAGAATCTCCGGAGCTGACTATATTACTCGAATCGCAATCGTCGCAATCGTCATCGTTTTTAATGCCCCTGTGGCGGAAGTTGGTTATGTCATCCGGCGCTCCGCCACTGCTTCTGTACTGCGAACAGCACCCGCGCACCTAGTGCTCTGCTGCTGCACAGGTGAGCGTGTGGAGCTCATTCGCCCGTTGTGGAATGCTTCCTGCTAGCAGCGCTGCATTCAGCCAGGCAGTCAGCGGACGGGGTGCATTCATATTCTCGGTGGAACTCATTATTTTTGCGATTGTGCCCACTGCACCGCGCCGCGACCCATTAGCCCCAGGTGAGCGCACCGTTCCATCAGCGCCACCTGGCGGGTGGGCAGTGGTATCTCAATCTATTCCCCCCCCCGCAGACCCCAGGTGAGTGGCAGCGGATAGTTGTTATTTTGATTTGGGGGTGATTTGATTCCGCGCCGGCGGCCGTCCGATTCTGATTGGTTTATTTGTTCGCTGCGGATGCTGGCGGCTTCGCGCATACAATTGCTAGTTGAATGGGTAAATAGGTAAATTGAGGTATTTTGTAAATGGGTTACTTTATGTCCCGTCCCGTCCCGATCGCTGTTTGCCTTGCGGCGAAAATATTTTCAAACAAGGTTAAATGCAACAAAGGTTTGCAATATAATGCGAATTTACCATATGGAATTTGTTGGTATAATGCTAATGGGGTTTTTGCTTGATTCGCTTTTATGTTTTACAATTGAATATTTTAAATATTTTCATAAAGGGACTAACTAACAAATGATGCATTTACAATTTTATATCTAAGTAATTAATTTATGCACGAAAATAAATTTGTAATCACGGATTAAGAGTAAGAATTATGAGTAAGTAATGAATTTAAAATTTCTTTGAGCTAAGAATTATGTACATGGCAGAAGAAGAATTTCTTCATAATGTAGAAGGTTACAGATTGGGTAGCAACCAACATATCCTTTATAAATCGTTTAAATTAAAAAATAACCTTAATCAATTACAATACTGATTTTAAGCATTTGGACGTTCGATAGATGGCAAAAAGGCGCTTTTTGACCAAAATGATTTTTTTTACAGAAAACTAATTTTTTTTTTGAAATCCCATGACAGGAAAAGAAAGCATATAGATGAAAGTATATAATAACATCAATATTTCTTGTTTATCAGTGTATTTTTACTCAATATTAACAAAAATAACTAGTGTCCGGCATTAGGTAGGTGTCCGGAATTAGGCCAGTTTACCTTAATTAATGCCTAACATTTTATAAAGCAATTTTCATATCCTGTAAGATCTTACTTATGCTGTGGATATGTTCCACAAAAAAGCGCATATAAAACAATCTCATGAAAAGTACTTTACTTAGAATTAAATTTTATTTTATTTTATGAAAAAGTAATAAGTACTTTTACTTGTTTAATCATTAATGCTATCTGATAATCGTTTGCACTGTTTGCGGTCTGGTTCGAAATAATCTTCAGAAGAGACTGTATCTGCAATAGATGTTTTCAGTAAAGGCGTTCGATTTTCCCAAAGCTTGTTCTCGTTCTGCATAGCTTCTTCTTTTCTGACAATGTAATCACTAATCAAACTTTGCGATGATGATTCTACTGATTCAATAAAGCAATAAACTTCGGAAAATTCTGAAAGGTTTTTATTTAATAGCAATTTTAAGAAGCAGCCAGCCGATGGGCTCACCCTACACAAGGGGGAATCTCCGAATTGCTGAAGGTCACTCTTAAAACTTATGGTCAAAGACAAGGCTGTGGTCAAGGTCACATTTGGACATAAAACATCCACTGTTTCCAAATCCGCAGTAACAATGCTGGTTTCCCTTTAAAGAACCATTTTGACCTTCATATGACCTTCAAGGTCATGGTTAATATCATAGTCGGACGTAAAATTTTCCGCTCTTTCCATTTCCGTGGGTTCCCATAAAACAGTCAACTTTACCTTAAAATGACCTTCAAGGCTATGGGCAAGGTCAAATCTACGGCCACCATTGAATAGCCAGAAAAAATTCCTAAGACTTTTGTCCCAACCTTTTTTCTCCAAAATGCATTCCTCGAAAGTTATTTAGCCGCTTCCATACTTTTGGATCACCCTGTATAAAAAGCCCTACAATAAAATATAACTTTAAAAAAATCGTTTAAAAAAAGGCCGATTTCAACAAATACGGTAATTAGAGTTTACTACATATAACAAAGAGGTGTAAAGCTGCAACCTACAGTCATTGAACTATTCTGAAAGTGCGAATGCGAACATGCCTCAAGTTTATTTATTAGTGACAATTCATCATAAACTGATTACTACAAAAATAGAAACCTTAACGAAGCTGACTCTTCAGTTGGTTTCGCGACAAGTTAAAATCGATATTGGCTTTATGATTATTAAAGGCGCGTGACATCGACGACAGAGGATTATTCATACCATAATTAGTACGATGAAAAGGCACTCGGAAGAAATCATGATCACGCACGGAGCGAGTCGGGAGAGAAATCTGAAAGTAAGCGACAAGCTCAGGTGAGTTGATCCTGCCCGATAGGCAATCAAAAGCAAAAACTACTTTCGCAGTGTCGCGTCGTTCCTCAAGAGACTGAAGAGATAAGAGCCGCAGTCTGTCAGCGTAAGGAGGTAGCACTGAAGGGTTGCTCCAGGGAAGATTACGGAGGGAAAACCTAAGAAATCTACGCTGGACACCCTCGACGCGATCAATAGAAGTCGCATAAAACGGAGACCAAACTATACTAGCATACTCAAGAATAGGCCTTACAAATGTACAATACAGGGTCTTAGTTACAAAAGGATTATTGAATTCCTTGGACCAACGCTTAACAAAGCCAAGCGTGGAGCTGGCCTTACGAACGATCGCATCGATGTGTTCAGAAAATGTAAAATGGCTATTCAACCAGATGCCCAAATCTTTGGTTTTGTCAAGTTTTAGTAACGAGCATCCGTCAATAGTATAATTAAAAGAAGTAGTGCTTTTCTTGCGAGAGAAACACATGTAAGTGCATTTGTCAATATTTAGTGGAAGTTGGTTTAATGAGCACCATGTGTGAAAAGCATCAATGTCAGAATTTAAAAGGTCACAATCATGCTCGTTACGTATAATACGAAAGATCTTGGCATCATCTGCGTAACAGAGAATCCTAGAGTTAGAAAGAGACAGAGACACATCGTTGATATAAATAATAAAAAGTAAGGGACCTAAATGACTGCCTTGAGGTACACCCGAGGTGTTAAGGATTTCTCTGGAGTACAGACCGCGAAATAAGACTCGCTGTGAGCGATGAGACAAGTAGGACCCAAGCCATTTGATAACAAGATGTGGGAAACCAAGAAAATGTAATTTAGAGAGCAGAATTCTGTGATTGATTCTGTCGAAGGCCTTACTGAAATCAGTGAAAATGCAATCAATTTGTCCACCATTTTCAATGTTTGTTAAACAGAAATTAGAAAATTCAAGAAGATTAGTGGAAGTAGACTTTCCCTTGAGAAAGCCATGCTGAAAAGATTGCAGAAAAGGTTTACAATGAAAAGAGAGCACGTCACAAATCACAGATTCAAAGAGTTTAGCGATACAGCATAAATTGGCAATAGGTCTGTAGTTAGAGATTTCGGACTTGGAACCCTTTTTGTGAAGCGGAATAATGATAGAGAGCTTCCAAGTATGCGGAAAAACACCACAAATTCATCAGCTTGGTTCATCATCTCAATCAAAGATGTGGTATTTAAAAATTTATTGAATGGTCTAAAAGTACTTTGACTAATGAAAGAAAGGGGGTAAAAGTGTGCCTCTTAATTTTTTCTTAGAAAAATGCTCCTAATAAAGACAAAACGCATTCATTTTATCATCTGAATTGCGATTTCGTGTTTAACATCCTAATTTAAGTTTTAGATGCTAGAGACTAGAGTAATTTTATGAAGAACTAGGATCTATGGTATAAATAAAGTATGGTGCTTTCAAAACTGGCAGTATTTTAATTTGTATTACACCCCTAATCTAGAGAAATATGTTTAAGCTCAGGTTACATTTGATATAGGTTCATTTGACATGAATTTTAATATAACATGATTATTTCTGTCTGATTTCTAACAACCAGATAAGCTGTATTCTTATAATAAGAAACAGATGACGAATCAGTAAACGCCTTTACATTTTCGAGTTTTGAATTTTAATAAACTCACCAAAAATGTTGTATTATTTTATTCCGACCTCGAATGTTTCCGCAACGAAAATCTGACGTGTAACATGACGCATTATCATGTTCAATTACCTAGACTGTTTCATACTCCCCCGAAAAATGCGGTGCAAATGAGTACTTTCACTTTCTAAATCCTCCCAAGACCTATTTTCACAATCTCAACAACTCTCAGAGTCGATTCCCCCGAGACTCAGGCTTCTATGTGTGGTTAATAAATTTGAATATGCCGAAATAAAAGAATAGTCCCAGCTCTATAGATTTGTACGTAACGTAAGTGTCGAGTCGTCGCTGAATGGAAAGCGGGGATGAAGGGGGACAATGTCGCTAGTGATTCATTGTCAAGAGTAAGAGCACTCGCGCAAAACCTCTAAATTACCTTCTTTGGATTGGAGCACAAACATTTATGCAAAGAAGCACCAAGAAGGCAACAACATTTTCATACCAAAGAGCGTCTCCTTTGGCACACGCTCCCCACGTGTGAAGACGAGATAAAATTCATTGAGTCGCGGGTGCCGCCACTAAGGTCACTCACTTTATACTATAGAGTATAGAGTATAGAGTATAGAGTATAGAGTATAGAGTATAGAGTATGAAACAATGTAACAAGCGGGCACATGTCTTACGTAAAGTGACGCAGAAAGTCGTAAATTATGCCCCAGTGACTTCGTGACTGACTGACTGCCGGACTCAGGATTGGACATTCTAATGGACACTTGATTTCACTTGCGACGGAGCAATTTTGTATCTGGATCCGAAATCCGCGCTCGTCCGTCATGTAAGAGGCTGCTATGACGAAGTGCGATCAAACGAGGCTTAATGGATCCATCTGATTAATTGCGAGGCTTCGAAACCGATAAATTAAGGGAAAGATTTACGCAGCTGTCTCAATGGAACTGTTTACGCTTTTCTGGTTAGAAGACAGAATTTCGTGATTTCCATGAATTTGGTGTATTTCATTTGTATTCTGTGCGAATTGTTTAGATTGAAGTTCCAAAAATCACAACCCTAAGATTGCCTTCGAAATATGCAGGAATAAAGGAGCAAAGTACCTAAAAGTATTTTTGGTGACTCAAACCAGAAGGGGTTGGAATTGTTTTTTTTTTTTTAGTTTTTGGGGAACGTTTTTCATTAAATAATAAATAATATGTGATATCCCTATATATATATAAAAATGAAAGTTCGTTTGTTTGTTTGTTTGTTTGTTTGTTGCTCAATCACGCCTAAACGCCTGCATCGATATTTTTCATTTTTTGTCCGAAGGTAGTACATATTCCGACTTAACATATAGGCTAATTTATTTTCGGATAATACGTAGGATTTCAAAATGGCGGATCCAAGATGGCGGCTGAAAATTTTAAATTTGAAGTGATTTTCATGAAAATTGGTACATAGGGGTTTTGCGGGATGGGGATTTGAAATCCGCTGTCCAAATTTAGAAATTCAAGATGGCGGTTCCAATATGGCGACCAAGATTTCCTGATTTTAACGGATTTTAATGAAAATTAGTACAATGATTGTTTTGAGGCCACTGATTTTGAATATTATCAAAATTTAGAAATCCAAGATGGCGGATCCAAAATGGCGACCATATTTCTCGATTTCAACCGATTTTAATGAAAATTAGTACAATGATTATCTTGAGGTCACTAATTTTGAATGTTATCAAAATTTACAAATCAAAGATAGCGGACCCAATATGGCGACCAATATTTTTCGATTTCAACGGATTTTAATGAAAATTGGTACAATGATTATTCTGAGACCAGTAATTTTGAATATTAGCAAAATTTCCAAATCCAACATGGCGGATCCAACATGGCGACCAGAATGTCTCGATTTTAACGGATTTTAATGAAAATTGGTACAATGATTATTCTGAGGATACAAGTTCCGAATATTATCAAAAGTTGTAAATCCAAGATGGTGGATCCAATATGGCAACCGAGTGTCTCGATTTCAACGGATTTTAATTTAAATTAGTACAATGATTATTCCGGAGCCACTAATTTCGAATATTATCAAAATTTCCATATCCAACATGGCGACCAAAATTTCTCGATTTCAACGGATTGTAATGGAAATTAGTACAGTGATTATTCTGAGACCACTAATTTTGTATATTATCAAAATTTCTAAATGCGGACTCAACATGGCGTCCGGAATGTCTCGATTTCGAGGGATTTTAATGAAAATTGGTACAATGATTATTCTGAAGCTACAAATTTAGAATATTATCAAAATTTGTAAATCCAAGATGGCGGGTCCAATATGAGGCCAAATTTCTTGATTTAACGGTTTTTACTGAAAATTAGTACAATGATTATTCTGAGGATACAAGTTCCGAATATTATCAAAAGTTGTAAATTTTCCAAACTCAATATGGCGACCAAAATTTCTTGATTTCAACGGACTTGAATGAAAATTGGTACAATGATTATTGTAAGGCCACTAATTTTTAATATTATTAAGATTTGGAATTTCAAGATAGCCTATAGCGGATCCATAAAGGGGTTTTCGGGTTGAAACAATTTCTAGGATATAACAAACTAGAACATTTGAGAAGTGTTTAATTAGTAAGTATTTACCCAACGCCGGGTGAAACCGGGTAACCCAGCTAGTATAGAATACAATAATGAATAAAATAACGAAAAAATCAATCTCGCATCGTTTTCGAGATATTAATTAAAAAAATGCGAATGTGACATTCCATATTATAAAGTGGGTTTTAAATGTCTTTTTTACTCTAAAAACCGCCATTTTAAAAATGAAGAACACACAGAAATGAATTTAAACTACTTGATACTACACTTTCACGGCATAATTATGTTTCGGTCACGCATTAAACATGATTAAATTCGCGAAAACTGCGTTAAATTGCATAACGTACAAACCAAAACCGCTCGCAACAGCAGCGTATGTCATTTCATTTTTTCCTCTTCATGTTTTGAAAGTCCACTGAACTTCAGTTAAATAATTAACAATTCCTCAATTTTGTGCAAGTTTAGGCAAAGGCAGCCAAATTTAATAATTTGCTCCGCAATTTTCGAAATAATTTAATTTAATTTATTTACAACATTTTCTATATAACATAATTCTTCATTAATATATTTCATCGATCAAGTGCTCTCCAGGCAAAATAAATTTGGTATATGGGTTGCACTAGTGGCAGACAGTTTATGTATATTCATTTCAGTGGAAAGTTCTTACATATATTTTAATCTTATTTTTAAAATCTAGTATATTGCGGGCATTTCTGATGTTCATGGGTAGTGTATTAAAGGTTTCATATAACATGGAATGTATCTACCGTGGCGGATTTTACTCTAAAAGGATAAATGTTTTCAATCTCTTCCAGTTTGAATCCCCAAAAATCCTTTTAAGTAAGTACTTGGCTTTTGAAAACAATTCTGATTTCCAGGCATTCGAAAGGTTCCTGTTTTGGAAATTTAGTATTGTAGACTTTTAGGGGAAATAGAAAAAGTAAATGAAAAAAATTCATTTAAATAAATATTTATCTACTCGTCTCTACTCAACTCATACAATTGTGAGTTACCCAATCATCCAAATTGGTCAACATGATAAAAAAGAGGGAAATATAAAAAGTTCCTATTATTTATATTAATTCTACATAAAAGTAAAGAACTCTTAACCTATTAATTAAAAAATCCCTTTAATTCATGTGGTCAAGGTCACATTTGGACGCAAAACTTCTACTCTTTCCAAATCTGCAGTAACAATGCAGGTTCCCCTTTAAAGAACCATTTTGACCTTGATATGACGTTTGAGGTCATGGTTAAGATCATAGTCGGACGTAAAATTGTCTGCTCTTTCCGTCTCCGTGGTCAAAAATATGGGTTTCCATTTAAAAAAGTCAACTTGACCTTGAAATTACCTTCAAGGCCATGGTCAAGGTCAAATCTACGGCCACCATTGAATAGCCAGGGAAAATTCCTGAAACTTTTGTCTAAAATCTTTTTCTACATACTTTTTTCCATACTTTTGGATCACCCTGCATAAGCATATATTAGCATAATATCTTAGAACACTTTTTAAAATTTCGAAAATGTTTTTTTTTAAATTCTTAATAGGTTGCTTAATATTTATTATTTGGCCCTAGTTTCACTTTCAATTATTTAAAGCTTCATTAAGTAATTATAATAATAAAATATAATTATTAAGACCTGAAGCACTTTTTCACACAGCCTACAGATATTGGAAAAAGTTAAAGCTTATATACCAATATTTTTTAATTTTCACGAAGTATTACATAATTATGCAAAAACGTACTTATTGTATTCGAATATTTGCATATAATAACTATGAGCTTAATGAGTTATTTAGCAGCGTAGTTTTTCAATTCTACGCTTGAAAAAATCCTCTGATTGTTCGTTGAAAAATTCGCTGATTGCTTATTAAATAAGTCGTCAAGCCAATTTTCTTACTTGCTCATAAATGAAGTACAATAGAATGTTGCAATGAGTTAAACACCAGAAGTGTGGGGCGGATGTCGAAAAATGTCTCAGTACTGCTTTTTATTACTCGCTCCTTATTTCAATTAATCTATTTTTATATTCCAATGATTTTGTTTAAAATAAACCAGCTCGCATTTCTTTGTCAGTTGCTCCTACGAAATGTTCAGCTCACACATAATTGAGATAAAATTGTTAAGATAGTACGTATGTATGTGTGAAAAGCGAACTAGATTTTAAAAGTAAAACAAAGCTAACTTGTTAAATTATTCACAGAATACATCTTGCTGTTTTTAACTTGTAAAGTAACGTAATTAATTTGATTCAAGTAAAAATAAAGTTGCAAAAAGTTGATCTTGACTAATTATCTCCTTTACTATGGTGCCCTCATGAGTGAACAAAGTCACGTTTGATAATAATTGTGTTCTATTTCCTCTTGACTTTTTTGGCAAAAGTTACATTAAACTCATACAATAAAATTGGATTTTTTTTTTTCGGTTTGAGACGAATAAATGTGAAAACGATTGTTACTTATTCCTAAAACTTTGGTATGTGAAAGTCGTAGAAGTTTTCCTAATTTTCCACTTTGTTTTATTGTATTATGTCATACTATATGTATTTAAATGTCGCGTTATTGGTAATATCGAGTTCGAAATATATGTATTTTTCTTGACTCAATTTTAGAACATTTTTGAAACATGGAAGAGGAAAAGAAAAGAAGGAAATTTGTAAAAATATTTATTTGGTATATATATATATCATATATATAAGAAATATATAAGAAATGTATTTACTATATAAATGTGCCAAAAATTAAAAAATTAACTTTTTTTTCTAACCTTATAAAAATTTGTTTAAAATGTATATAGATTATTTGCACCCCTAAGCCATTCAGTCCTTAACGGCACGTTCACATCTTGACATTGCGTGTAGTAGTTAATTTTGTAATTTAAGTTTTAATCAATGACGTCACATAGTAGCTAATGGTACTCATTTGATACCGATATCAAGGGGTTGTGAAAAAGTAGGTAATTCGCCATCTTGGGGCGTCCACCATGTTGGATTTAGAACGATATTAGATATACTATATTGCATTGTCACCAGACTTATACACATGTGCAAAATTTTAAAACTCTAGCTTAGTTAGAACTAGTCGAAATTTTGATTGCAAGATTTGTGCCGGAGAGAGAAAGTTAAAAGCGTAGGTTAAGAATGCGCCAAAAAATAAAGTTGTTTTGTAGTTAATCTGCTTATATAATTTTTTGAAAAAGAAAATTGTTTCCTAACCATTTCTTGATTTATTTAGAATTTGAATCTTAACAAATTTTTTTTTAAAGTTTACTTACTCCTATTTCTCCATGTAAGATGACTATTTAAATGTAGATTTATGTTTCCTTCAAATAAGGGGTTAGTACTCAGAAAAGAAACTTTTCTGATTTTTTTTAAATACAGCATGTTCTTATGTTGTTTGTATGTTGTATTGCGCGACGAGTACATCTTATAGTTGCCATTTACATGTATTATATGAAAGGAGGAGGACGAAAACCGGCCTAAGTTTTTTGGCAGGAATGACTTGAAATTCCCCCTCCCTCCTCCTCCCGACCATACCCGTCCCCCACCATACCCCTCCCCCATGGTATCCCGTCCTCTGTAATTAATTCAAAGTAGAATATTGGCAGTTGATATAGATAATGCATTTAGACAACCAATCAAACACAAATACCCTCCTGTGGGGGAAGGAGGTTGTTGTCTAGATGCATTATCTGCATTGTAAAATGAAAGTTTTGGCTGAGACGACATTTTCTATTTAAGCGTTAATTCATTAAAATAATGCTATTTATACCTTCTTTTTCATAACTTTAGGGGATGGCAGAGAGGGGGAGGGTACTTGGAAGTTTCGTATTGGTTGAAATTGACTATATATTCATTATAGATAAAAACCCAAAAAGAATTTCAAAGAAATTTCAAGTCCTTCCTGTCAAAAAATTTAGGCCGTAAACTGGTCTCATTGACCCTCCTCCTTTCAAGTGCTTCCTGTCAACAAATTTAGGCCAAAAACCGACCTTATTGACCCATCTCCTTTCTATGTATTTTTAATTTCCGAAAATATAATTATGAGCCTGTGCTACATTATTACTCCGAACTAAGGTCATAAATTTAGTAATTTTTGGGGCCTAGCTAAATCTTAAAGGTGGTGTAAATAAAGGAATACAAACCTCATTTCCTTTTTCATTTGTTCTTTTACTCTTCTGAGCCAAGTATCCTGATATTCATTTCCGCATAGTACTTATCATAAAAAAGCAGAAGCCTTATGATCTTTGTTCATTGCAGCGAATGATTTGCAGCTCAAACCAGCCGTAGCCGGACGATGAAAGGTGCTGAAGGCTTCGTCGCAAATCCTGCAGACAATGTGGGTTTGCAGATTCTTTCCGTCCATTGGTAATGCCATGCAATCCTCAGGGCACCCCGCATTAGTGGCAGTAAGCCCCGTCGACAAGAGATGTCGCTAAGGCACAGAATGAACTGTAAATAATTAAGTCCCTAGGTATTTACCGCTGCTTAAAGTTTTGTCCTCTCTCTCATCCTGATTAATGGCCCTGTAGAGCTAATTACAAGGTAAAAATCACGAACAAAAAGAGGAAAAATGCGACCAGGAAGGTCCTCTTGTAGCACTCATGTACTTATAAAGGGACGATGGGAATTCGCTGTAAAAATAAGGGCAAGGGAGGGGTAAGGGAAGGGGAAGGGAAGGCACCTACAGGCGGAGGAAGTTATTCACCAATTACCTTCATTTTTTTAATGATTGTATATTTTCTGTCAGTGTTGTACTTGCCAGCACGTGACTGGGTTTATTTGAGCAGAGTGAAACATTGAAAACTGGCGGAAAGGAGGAAAATCTCGTTGACGTTGAGGAAGGGATATTTTGTTGAAAATTGAGAGGTACTCGGGTAGGTTGGAAAATGCAATTTCCTTGCTTTCGGAAGCTCAAGCCTGAAGTGCCTTGTGCTTCTTTTGCTGAGTCAATAGTGCTTCGGTTTTCCACGGAGACGAGGGCATGTTTTGTTAGTAAAAAGCCTTTAGAAACTCTGTTCAGAGGTCGACGGGCCGCACAAAACAAAAAGGATATTCGAAAGCCTATAGGTTGAATGAGGTTGAGTCTTTTAGATTATTGTAAATAAGAAAATTTGTGAAGCTAACAGAAAAAAATTACTTAATTTTTACCTTTTATAGATGCTCGAATATTAAAGGATTTAATCTTTTTGGATTTTATAAAGACATTTTTTCAATCAACCGATATTCTAGGATACGGCCGGTAGACTTTAAGACCTTAAAAGTTAAACACAATGAGGTGGGTTTAAATCTACAAAATTAAAAAGTGTTTTTATAAGCGAGTCCGCATTTTGAAGTTAAATAAAATACATAAAAATGGAGCAAGTGACCATTTTGGTCTTATTCGAAAAATAATATTTTAACATTTAATATTTAAATTTAATTTCGGGAATATGCGCACAACGATTGCCATTTATATAGCGTTCCTATTTTAAATTTTTGTCAGGTACATTTCTTGAACTAAGATTCTCGCTCTCAATAAATCTATTGCTTCGGTTGCTGTATGGCACGTAGCACCGTCCTGTTGCAACCACAAGTCATCAACATCAATGTCTAAAGTTTTGGAAACAAAAAGTCACGGATCATTGCTCTGTACCGCTCTGATTAGCGATTATTTGGCTTATAAATATACGAAGTGCTCCATAAATTTTTCTTACTGACCCCTGATATCGAGAAAGAATTAAATTAAAAAATACAATTTTGTGATAAATTCTTTATTTATGCTAGAACCGTGATCTCAAATGCTGAATTTTTAAAATAGTTTAATTTTTTAGATTTTTTCTCTATAAATTTTCCTATTACTTCTAAAGAATGCGTAAAAGGTGTGAATTTTTTTACTTGAAAGTGTTTGTTAAACTCACGCAGGGAAAAAATCTATGTAGCTGATTAATAAAAATAACAAATGTTAATTTTTTTGCTCATCCGCACTAGCATACCTAAGGTATGAAATTTTTTACTAGATTTTTACTAAAATATTACCAGACAGACATAATATCAAAAAGTTACAAAAATTGTATTTTTGTATGTTAGAGTAAATTTTCTAATAAGTGAGAACGATCAATCTCACAACGTATATTTTTCATAAACCAACTACAATATTTAATCTGTTTGAATTTATTTTTGCATCAACATAAAATAGAGATGATTTTATTCATTACTTTCTTTTTATTTACAGGGAAAGGGACTCAGCCTATAGCCTTTCTGTTTAAACTGAGTAAGTCTAGCAATGTATATTTTTATATTTATGTACTTTTACTTAAATAATTCTTGAAATTTAAAATGAATATCGATTAGTCGATGGGTTGAGCTGGGCTATGATATTAAAATGAAAGTTTTGAATTTCAGTTGGATATGTGATTTTGAAAAGTTTCCGAAAAATGTGGCACTTTCATTTTCCATTTAAAATAATTCATTTTATCACAGCTGGATAGGACGTTTTAAATTTTGGTAGGCAATAGAAATATTGATATTGCTTGATAAATTATTCATATTTAAAGGCTTTAATATGGTATTATTGTATATACTTCAAAAAACTAAAAAACAAGCTTTTACGAGTATCGCACTAAAATGTTAAAAATTAAAATTTGGTCTTTAACACTAGAACACGTCAATTTGACGGATTTCAGATTTCGTGGCGAAACTTACAGAAGTCGTATTTATATATGTAATATATTTATTAGGGTGCTTTTTTTTCGCGACTATTTCTTTTTTTTCAGCCCCATCTCGAAATTTTGTGGGAAATACCTAAACAAAAATTGCCTGAAAATTGGAGCTCTTAATATTAATATACAAGCGACCATTGCGGCATAACCCTAACTTCCACCAGCGAGGTAGTACGGGTCACTAAACCAAATTTTTCCATGAAATTCTCCTTTTTTTTTGCCCCTATCTCGTAAATAACAAGAGTTACAGAAAAAGTGAATAAGAACAACAAAAAAGTTCTGAACACCAAATCGCTAACATCGATATTTCTTGAGATATTGGGCTTTGAAGTTGAGGTAGTGTTTCTACAATTTAGCTCAATAATCCATGAAAATTCCACACTACCTCAACTTCAAAGCCCAATATCTCAAGAAATATCGATGTTAGCGATTTGGTGTTCAAGAACTTTTTAGAGGAAATTGAATTTCCTACAAGTTTGTAATATTCACTTTTTCTGTACCTCTTGTTGTTTACGAGATAGGGGCAAAAAGCGAGAATTTCGTGGAAAAATTGGGGTCAATGACCCGTACTACCTCGCTGGTGGGATTTAGGGTTGCACCGCAATGGACACTTTTGTAGAGCATTCATTTCTGAAGAAATCCTACCATTGGCCAAGATTATACCATAAAATGCCTCTGAGCTGTAGAGTTTTGAAGAAAAATAATCAAAGTTTACGTGTATTTTATATGGGAAATCTTTATACGCCTTGGTCTAGTCCTTAATATTAATATTAAGGGCTCAAATTTTCAGGGAATTTTTGTTTAGGTATTTGCCACAAAATTTCGAGGCGGGACTGAAAAAAAAAGAATAGTCGCGAAAAAAACGCACCCTAATGTAATATATTTATATATATTTATGTAATAATACTACGATATGTTCTTCCTAATTCCTTATCTCTCGAGCTCTTTATTTCGAACGTGAATATATTCTAAATTTATTTTTTCGTAATCCATACAAATCATGCAATAAATGTCCCTAAATCGAGTGTTAAATAGATAATTGAATTTAAAAGCATGGAACACATTTATATAGCGGATCTGGTTGGTAAAAAACAAAGAACTTATTTCTTCTGGTTATTATTATTATTAAGGTGTGGGCCATCGGATCGTTTCTTTTTAAAAATGTTATAAAGTAAACAATGTTAAATATTTTTCAAAGTTTATATTATTCATTTCGTACTGCGGAGATATGATACTGTGTTTCCGTAACATTTTTGAGCGCGAAAGACCTGCCTGTGTCAACATAACATTTAATTAAAAAATAAACCAATAGATTGCCCATTCTTTATTACTATGATGGTATATTGCGAATATATGGATTTTTTATAGAAATGAGATTTTGATATTCTAAAAATTAACCGACTCAATTAACACTTCATTTGTTAAAATCGGTTTATTAGTTAAGCCGTGCGAATGAAAATCACCCACACATAAAACTGACTACTAAAATCACAACCCATTCGTCGAGTAAAAAGATTGCATGTTGTTTTAAGATATTTTCTTTAGTACATATAAGTTAATTATTTTTATACGATAACGTTTGTTTCCAGAGCTTATGTTGTTTGATTAATGAGTAAAGTTTGTCTTAAAAAACGTTCTGTTATTACAGTTTGCATTGTTTTATTTGTATAAATGTTTCGTAATATGGTCAGAAAAGGCCAATGTGACCTTAAGAAAGCCTTTTCGAGTTCTGCGAGCCTATTACTCAAAAATATAATCAGTGTAATCTACTCCAAGTGAAGCGGGTCGTCGTCGTTCATGAAATGAATCATGATAGGTCAAAAAATAAATTCTTATTCTTGTGTACACGCTTCCCACCCTCCGCGCGCCTTAGGTATACCATAACAAAAATTCGGCATAATATCGGCGAACTCTCTGGATTGTCCTTAAGGGCAAAGAGTCAGCAAAGAAAATTACTCGTTCTGCGCCGTCGAGGTTAATCCTCAGGCATTCGCGTTAATTGCCCTAACGACCCCCTCTGCAGAAATAGAAAAGGTTCTCTGTAGGTTTCTGCACCCTCTAGGGCCACCACCAAATTTAGCCGTATTTACCCCCAGTATTCCTCTAAAAATACCCGTCATTTTGGGGAAAAAGCTCCGCGTCTCCGCTTGGCGGCCGGTGTCCGACCAAATTGACGGCGTAAGCGTGTCAGTCGTGAGGCGCCTTAATGCTGAAAGAGTTAAACCAGTCCCTCCTTCATGGTTGGCTGGCAACATGCTGCCGCAACATTTTGCCCCATCAACCTGAACTTGTGGGGGTGCTTAGTTTAGCTTTCTGTTTTCTGGCCACTTTCCCGTCGTGGCACGCTCCGTTGCGGCGCATTCGAAGCTCTTATCAGCGGCGACGGACGGCAAGCTTAACGTTTTTCCGTATTTCGACGTGTTCCATCGCCAGCGTGCCGGCACTCATGCTCCACGGGAAATCCACGTTGAGCTCAGTTTCCTTCGACTAACGGTGTCGGGTGGTTGGTTTTAGGGCTGAGTCGGCGCCATAACTGAGACCCTGTGACGACGACACGACTGTTGAAAGGTGAGCGAAGTGGTGCGTTGCGTATTCAATTCGTCACCGTTGGCGGATGAATGTGTGAACCAAAGGTGGGTCACGGCTCAACACAACTCATTTTTTAGTTTGTGGACGCGATTTTGACGAAAGGGTTCTCACTATCATCCCCTGTTTTAGAGGTGTGTTTTGGGTCATTGTCGGGCTTGTTTAGTTCGCTCATATGTTCACTTTTTAGGTATCGTGAATTTTGAAGTGAAATTTAATTTTTAGATATTTTAAAGTGACCGTTTTTTTTGTTATCTTTCGTGTTCTAAAGTGGTCGTTGGTTCACCAGGGGCGGTGCCACCTTGCTGTTTTAATTGCTTTTTCACCGGGGTCTCTTAATTTAATATTGTGAATTCAAACTGCAAGGGTCATTTCCGCCCTCGGTGCTGGCACCTAAAGGTAGTTTTACGTACCTACTCAATGTTGGTGATGAAGTGGTGATTTCGCCCTTTTTGGAGTGCTCTCGAAAGGACCACCCTTCAGGTGGATGAGGTGTGCGAAAATAGAAGTCGTTGATTAGTTGCGTTTTATGTGCAGAGAGTGGCTTTTCTTTGGAAGTTATTTCGGTACGACAGACCGAAGAGGAGGGGGGCTTCTCCACTTCATTTCGGAGTCAGCAATTTGTTCCGCTGCCGCCGGAGCTCCTCTGGCCTAATGGATACTCTATTGACCCCTCCCAGTTCGTGTTAAGTAGCTACAAGTGGATACTAGAACTGCAGGAAACATCTCAATAGGTAAGCAGAATAGAATATCTAGAACAGCTCCGGCAGATACTTAAGGGTGCGATTTGAGGGCTTGTGGTATGAACGATGACGAGCAAAGGTCACGGTCGTTTCGAACGTTGTGAATGGAATTGGATTGGATTTCTCGATAGAGCGATAGGTTTTAGTTGTCATTCGGTGGAGGATTCAATGGGGCCCTTCTGAGGTTAATGAACATCGCAATTATGAGCGTGTGTGGATCTCTGAGGTATAACAAGGATAAGGGTTCTCTTCATATATAAATTATTCAATTTTAAATGGTCACAAACCGAAATTGGGGGAATGGATCCATGTAATCTACCCTAAAAGCCTAGAAAGTTAATATCTTATTGAATTCACTCAACGGGATCTCTTCAAATGTTTTATTTTTTTTTATTTTACAATCCTTTCTTAATAATTTCCCCGAAAACCTTTTGAAAACCCTTGAAAATGTTAAGAGTTATAACAATTTATAGGCAGCAGGCATACATAATATACTTATTATAAATTTGTTAGCTTAGATAGAACTTCCTGTAGGGATAACTTTCACTTCGTGATATTTATGTTTAGTATAATCTGGCAAGTTAAGAATTATAAAAATTTACTTTGAAAATCATTTTCGGTTTGCGAGACTTACTATATACATTTCGTGATTTTTATGGTGCACATAATCGTTGATCATTTTTGGCTTATTGGTTTGTTAACAAGCAAAGTTTACCCTTCTGGAGTGAGACCAACCCGAACCGTTGGTGGTGGCTGGCATCATAGGTTCTTATTTCTTCGAAATAAACATTACCGGACCAGACCATGATCAATGAAAATATGGATGACATTGATTGTGACGAGATGTGGTTTCAACGTGCCATGCCACCAACAACAACTGACAAAATTGGCAGCAAACATTGTTCGTGTTATTCATGACATACGGCCTACATTGGTCAACAAAGTGACCTAAAATTGGACTAGCAGAATGCGCTTCATCAAGACCAGCCGCAGTGGCCATATGCCTGAAGTAATTTTTAAATACTAATGTCATGAATTGGTCTTTCGAACAAAAAACAATTTTGCATTAAAAGTTATTTGTTTTTGATACTTTTTTAAATTTAAAGGGCTATCGGGCTTAAAAACACCCTTTACTTAGAACTTTAAACGCTTTTTCTGAAAAATCAAAAAATTCTAACACTAATTATTTAACTAATTTAAATGTGCTAGTGCTTATTCTTTTTGTAATACCTCTCTCATGGTTCTAATTATAATTTTTAAGATTAGTTGATATTCAAAAATCGATTTTATTTTCAACAAGCTGCCATTTTGTTTATAATTATGACTTATTAATTATTGTAATTCCAACGCTAGCGGCATCTTTTCTGAGCATGATGTTTTTTTTTCTTTTTTAGGAGTTCGTTACAGTGCTTCAAATTATTCGGATATCCGAAATAATTTCGGATTCAGGATCCGAAATCGGAGTACGGATCCAGATCTCAGATTTGACCTATCTGGATACTTTGGATTACAGGTGCTAAATCTGGATCTGCTCATTTATTTCATTTGCAATTATCAAAAAAAAAACAAAAAAAAAACGTCAAAAAAACGTCAAAAAAACGTTTGCATATTTGAAGCACTTCTACTGGATCTAAAATTATAAAAAAATCAGCGTATACAACCCCTTATTTGAAGTTTACAGGAAAATTATAACGAAAGTTCTAGGTCTTATAGATATCTAGGAATTCTACGGAACCCTGTGCGTGTGAGTCGAACTTGACCTACTACTACTACTTGACCTGGTTTTCTTTTATCCAATTACAATAGCTGTAGTTACGTGTAAAATGGATCTCCTTTATGTTTGGACAAACCTACCTCAATCGCAATAACTCCGAGAATAATTTTTCTTTTTTTTGTAAAATATTGTACCATTTTTCTTAACATATCAATAAATATGTCCTATAAACAGAAGCTTCATCGATAAATTTCCTTAACTACTGAAAAATCACAAATTTTTTTCGGGGCTGTGAAACGAACTCAGTGGAAATAACGTCAATTAACTTTAATAGCAATTTGTATTCCCAATTCAAGAAGGAAATAATGTCAATGGATTTTCGGAATTAATGTCAGTTGACTTAATTTAAACCTTAAATTGGAAATATAATCAGAATTTTTTAAGACTTTTAAAATTCTGTGAAAGTTGCACCTTTAAGAAAGAAGTAGTTCTTATGTTTTCTATTGTTAAATCCCGACGACAGTGAATTAATGATAGTATATTTGAAAAGTGAAATTGTCGACTTTTCACCAGGGAAACAAGAAGCAGTTTTGACAGTAGTCACACTCTTGAAACAATAAACTATGTAAAATGAAATTAAAAAATTTAGATATTTTCATAATTTAATAGTAGAATGTCCCCTTTATGTACATATGCTAAAAAAATTTCAGCATTTTTATCATTTCACAACGTATATGATTAAATTTTAAATTAAAAAAATTATGAAATCTCATATCAAATTCCTAAAAGCTTTACTCTTGGATTAAGTTTTCATTTGTTGGATACTTTCTAAATTCCGAGATAAGAAAATTCCCCAAAGAGTTTTTAGCGCATTGATTATATGGTATATTTAGATAAGTATAACCTTTTTCGAGATATCCAGTCTTGAGATATTAAATATAGATTATCTTGTAAATTTCCAAGTAACTGCCTTCCCAACGATTTGATATTTACTATACACACATAATACACATGCATTATTTGATATTTGATATCGAAAATATTTTCTACATTTTGCGGTTTTTATAAAATTAATGACTTTAACTGTGTTGTATCTTACGACCGATTAATCAATTGTCAAGGACATGTGGATTTAAAACGTATTTAAACTTAGTACAACGAATCGCAGTAAGTCAAGTACTGTTCAAGTTATATATTCCAGAATTAAAGACGGTTACGTATGTGAAGAAAACATTTTGAATCGGTGATTTCGTATATGATTCTTTGATCCTTATACAAAATCTACATCATGATATTTTCCTCATAGTGCTTGTTTGTCTGTCTTAATTCTTTAGGAATTTTTTCGGTTACGATGTCTTTTAGTAAAATGCACCAATTTCATATTTTTTCTTTCAAATGTTCATCTCAACGACAACTGTAGACCTACTATACTATTGATTATTGTGTTAATCAGGAAAGTAATTTTCAAGTTAGCATACTGTCAAATTCTAAACTTTGTATACGATTTTCATAAAATTTTATTGTATGCATATGTAAGATTCCTAGTCATAAGCAACTACCAATAACCAGAATTCTCTTTAATAACACAGGTCAACATTTTATCTAGGCTTGTGCACGGGAATCGAAGATGGTATCCTAGGGTTTTTGGGGTCGCTGATTACGATGAGCGGGTCGGTTAGGCTCCATCACGTCAAGTTCAAGGACATTTGAAGGTCAAACGGTCAAAAACCTTCTAATCTCAATCTGCGAAATGCACAATTGTGCCACAGAACTAGAATACCTGCCTTGAGACGACCTTGAATGACCTCGATGATGCATGCAAAGTAAAAATGAACACCGGATTCTGATGCAACGACATCAAAAACACGTCCATGACTTTTTTTCAGATTTTTGGAAGGTTTTTGACCGTTTGATCTTCAAATGACGTTGAAATGAGGTCGACTGACCTCAGATTCAGATTCAGAGTCCTCGAAAACATCCGTATGAATTTTTTCAGATTTTTCGGATGGTACTTAGCATTTTTCTCAAAACTCCTTCAAATGACCTTGAATGACCTCGAGGATGCATGCAAAGTAAAAATAAACACCGGATTCGGATTCAGCGACCTCAAAAACATGTCCATGAATTTTTTCAGATTTTTGGAAGGTTTTTTGACCGTTTGACCTTCAAATGACCTTAAACTTGACGTGATGGAGCCTAACCGACCCACTCATCGTACTCAGCGACCCCAAAAGCTCTAGGATACCATCTTCGATTCCCGTGCACAAGCCTAGATAAAATGTTGACTTGTGTAATTTATTCAAAGATATTATTTAAACATTAAAAAAAATAAAGGATTTCATTAATAAATTCATTTACCTTAATTTTATTAGTTTAAAATTTTTCAGAAAAATCTTATATTTCTTCAAATTAAATTTATGAAGTACTCCGAGACTATTAAATGTTCGTATATTTGTCACAAGTAATAATTAAAAGATAAGCATAGAAGATATACACACTACAAATATTATCTTGTTTCTAATTTAAGTCGTTCGTTTAAGAACAAAACACTTCCTTGACTGCTTTTCATTGTAAAATGTACTTGTTCGAAGCAAATTTTATTGTAAGAAGCAAGCTTTTTTGTTCAGAATGAAAAGAAAACAATCGTGCATGATGAAAAGGCAAAGTAATTTGAAATCGTGTTAACAAAAAGATCATACATTTTAGTATGTTTGTTAACAAAAGGACTATTGTTAGACTGTCGTAAGTAATAAAAATTTCTTATCATTTAAATGTAATGAATTTATGTTAATCTGAAAGGTATTAACCTACAACTGTTTTCGAACATCGGCAATGTAACATGAACTTGATAATCTTTTAAAAAATCCTAAAATTAAACAAGCTATTTCTAGCATTCTATTAAGAGACATCTGCACATCAATATCTCTTTTCTTTTTCCGCGTGAAATAAAAAGGAAATTGGCAACAAGTAGGTAAATAAAAGTAAACACAATTCCAATAATTTTTATTTGATTAAAAATTACACCTCTATTACTTATATTGAACGAAACCCTTCATATATACAGGGTGTCCAGGAAGTAGTGCGCCAAAATTAAGGGGATAGAGCTTGGGTCATGACCTACCAGAATATCAAAATATGACCTTAATGAAAACCTCACCATATTCGAGATATTTGGGTTTTTATGAAAATTTAAATTTTCACTACTTTTTGTCAGATTATTTACTAGTAGGTGCACATAAAAAGACATGTCATTTTTTTTTTCTAAAATATTCTAGATAAGTTGCCCTACCTGATAAGCATGTCATTTTATATTACTGAACCAAGACTGTCGCGAAAAAATAATTACATTTTTTTTGCTGCTGCTCAACAATTTTTGACTCTACTTTGACCTTCACTGGTGAAAAAAAAATGTACTAGGCAGTGATGGGAAAGCAATTCAAAAAATTGCTTAATTAATGAAGATTTCAGAACGGTATAACATCACCCATCACCCCAGAGTCAAATAATTTTGAGCAGCAAAAAAAAAAAATGTAATTATTTTTTTCACAACGGTCTTGTGTCAGTAATAAAAAATGACATGCTTACCAGGTAGAGCAACTTATCTAGAATATTTTAGCAAGAAAAAATGATAACATGTCTTTTTATGTGCACGTACTATGTAGTAAATAATCTGACAAATGGTAGTGAAAATTTAATTTTTCATAAAAACCGAAATATCTCGAAAACGGTGAGGTTTTCATTAAGGTCATATTTTGATATTCTGGTAGGTAATGACCCAAGCTACCATCCCCTTAATTTTGGCGCACTACTTCCTGGACACCCTGTGTGTATAATATATAAAATTAATATTCTATTCCAATTACAAAAATTACATAAATTCTCCATTTGTAATATAGGTATCTACATTCTTAAAGGAATCCCATTTAAATGAATTCAATATCCTTTAAAACGATGTCTCCTTACAAAGTACTAGCCCATTTATCAAACATTTCATAGCATCCATTAATTAAACTTTGGTTACAAGTTGAGGATAATAGATGTAATACCCCTGACAGACTGCAACGAAATTTAGAAATTCAAGCTTTCTAAATTTCAAAATAATCATATTGCTTTGAAATTAAAATGTCAACATGTTTTTCGATGGAATATTCGTTTCAATTTTCATTTTAATTGCAAGGCAATATGATAATTTTGAAATTGAGAACGCTCAAAATTCTAAATTTCATTGCAATCTGTCCAGGGTATAATGTATTTTGTAATTAATTTTGAAAATTGCCAAGCTATTTTATCGCATTAATGAGCTTGACGAACCGATAAATAGGTTCTTCATTTAATTTTTAGGTACTTAGTAACAGAAAAAATGATTGCGCTTTAAAAAAAATTGATCAGAATTGACTTTGATCAAAAATTCGTTGGCCCTGCCGATGCCGGAAGTTGTCGTTCTACACAATTAAAATCACTAGATTATAAAAAATTTCGTCGATCCATCACATCCACCAATAACATAAACTTGATTCTACAGTAAATAAAAAGCTTTCAGTTTCAGTTCTCTTTAACCCATTAATGCGCAAAACGAGGATTTTGTGCACTCAAGTTCAATTGCACGATTTGAATAGCAAATTGGTGCGATTTTTTCCAAAATCATATATAAGGGGTTTTTGGGGATGCTCTTTCAGAATCTGGCATTAGTTTTGCATAAAAGCTTCAAAAACCCTATTATTTTTTTGGTTTTTTAAAAAAAGTGGTAATTTTTTTGGTAATTTTTCTTCTCAACGTCCATTATCTTGTCGTTGCTCCTATAGAATGATCATATAACTACCAGAAATCGCGGCCCGAATGTCTGAAGTTTCTCAAACCATGGTTTTGAACGTTGTTTTTTGCAAAATGGCCATTATGTAAGTTAACGCGAATAACCCTCGCCTTCCACGAAACGCCCAAATATCGAATTTCTGCATCTTCTGCATCATTGATAGCACTTAGAGACGTCGCAAACGCCTCGTTGCAAGACGTCGCCGCCGTCACCTGAAACCTCTCGTACGTGACTTTTCGCTAACAACAAGTAATAACAATTGGACCAACGAAGAGCGTTGCTAGATTTTAAGTTTAGTTGTAATCGGTTGCTAAAAGGAGAATCACTTCATTAAATAAATTTTAAAGCTTTTTAAAAACTTAGAGTTTTATTATTAACTGGCGCCCGAGCAGGGACCGTTGCGATTAAATAAGTCCGATAGTTGTTCGATCGATTAGAAGTTCTAAGTAAAACACGAGATACCCGAGTGCTTAAAAAAGAGTCCGGTACGATCGCGGGAATAACGAAAAGTGATTTTTCGCAACAAGAAGGTTCTGCAGTTATTGTTAGGAAAAGAGGCCCCTTAGTAACCACGGCAGCTAGAAACTCGACGTGGAGGAAACGGAGTTGACCAGCGTAACAATTTCAGGACACCAAGCCGAAATTGAGGAAAATACCTGCGTTGACAGCCGCCTAATTGCTGACAGAAAAAAGTCCCAAAAACCAAAAAGAAGTTCCAACAACGATGCAACTCCGGATGTTAACCATACATTCGTTACTACTATCGTAAGTTAGCAAATTGTTAAGAAATTATTGTAAGAAAAAAATAATGTAAAATTGTGAATAACTGTGAAAAGTGCAAACAAAGAATTAAAAAGAAAATATCGCAGTATTTCCATTCCAATTTGAGGAATAGTAGAAATTGATCTTACTTACGATTTAAGCAAATATTGTCCTTTAACCTAGGAAATAAGGCATTTTATTTTAAATAATTTCGAAATACGCTGTCAATTTACAGAAAGTTAACCAAATTAATGAAGTGTCGGTGACAGACGTGATACAGATACGAATATTTTGTTTTTTTTTACAAGTAATCAAAGTAAATAATATAAATCTTGTGGGGAAAAAATACTTTGCTGGTGTAATATTAACGGTGATTACAGTTCCTTTCGTGCAGTTAAAGTTCAATTCTTCTGAATTACACCCCAAAGTACAGTAAAAAGGCTAAAATGTCTACAGATAATATTTTAAGACCACCAATCCTTCAATTGAATGAAACTCAACCCTCCGGTTCCGGTATTACAAATTATGTTAACCTCGATCAACTGAAAGAAATTATTGCACATACCGTTCGATTGGAAACGCAACAAATTTTTGATCAGATAACACATGCCGACGTTAAACCTAGGCATTCTGATCAAACCATAGATCCAAAATACCTCAATAATTTAAACGATATGGACAAGATACCTGATGTCGTTAAAAGTTTACGTGAGTTTTCGGGCCAACCGGGAGAATTCGGCTCTTGGAAGAAGAGTGTCGAGCGAATTCTAAAAATTTATAATAATTTAAAGGGAACACCCAAATATTATGGCATAATTAGTGTCATTCGAAATAAAATAACAGGGCATGCAGATACCGCACTGGAGTCGTACAACACTCCACTGAATTGGGAAGAAATTTCGAAGTGTTTAACACTTCACTATGCGGACAAAAGAGATCTAGGTACCCTTGAGTACCAAATGACAACATTGATTCAAAAAAGTTCATCTATCCCCGAATTTTATGAGCAAGTTTACCGTCATTTGTCTCTTATTCTAAATAAATTATCATCAATGGAATTGAGTCAGGAGTCAATGAATGTCATGACACAGGCTTATCGAGACAAAGCTCTAGACACTTTTGTAAGAGGTCTTAAGGGAGATTTACCCAGATTACTCAGTATGAAGGGCCCAACAGACCTACCTGAAGCTCTCCACTTATGTTTGAAATTGGAAAACGTCCAATATCGAGTGCAGCATAGCCACGGCAGCCTGCGAAATTCTCATCTTGCTTCACCACCCACTCTTCCACCGAGGAGATTTACTCCTCAACCACAGCGCAACTATTATAATCCCCAAACTCGAAAATATTATCCAGAACTCCTACACAATCCCCAATCACCCCAGAGCTTCCCTAAACTTGCACAGAATTTTCAACCCCCTAGATACTCTCAAAATTGCGTTCAACAACCTCCAAAGCCATTCAATAGAAACTACTTACCTAGACCGGAACCCATGGACGTAGATAGATCTATGAATTCTCGTCAAATAAATTACCAAAATAGACCCCAAATAAATAACACGGTAAATAAGAAACTCCACTCCAATCAGGTACCTCCTCCTGTAAAATTCCAGAGTCTCTATCAGATAGAATCATTTAATGAAGACGCTGCTTTACAATACTACCATGACCAAATGTCTGAATACGATTCCGAAATTCAACAAATTTCCGATGAATATGCCAGTAACCCACAGGAATTGGAACCATCAGTTGCCACGGATCCACACAACGCCTCTAACCAGCAAGAAACTGACGAGCAATTGGACAACGTTAATTTTTTAGACTAAAGAGCTCTTCGCTCCCCTACATGGAGCACGTAGCGAAGAGCGGTAAACTATTTAAGTTCCTCATAGACACGGGCTCGAACAAAAACTATATTCAGTCTCGATATGTAAGGAATCCTATCCAAAATAAGAAACCATTTTTCACCAATTCCGTAGCAGGAAATATAAAAATTACTCAACATGCTTTAATAGACCTCTTCGGTTTCGAACGAAAGTTAACATTTTTCATATTACCAAACCTTACATCCTTTGATGGAATTATTGGCAACGATAGTTTAAAAGAATTGGAAGCGACAATACACACGAAAGAAGGATTTATGACAATTCGACCCAATTTAAAGATTCCCCTTAAACAGCACATTTCAGAGTCTGTGAACAGTATGACTTTGAGAACCTCACATCTTCCTCCAGAGCAAAGAAATAAAGTAGAAAATTTAATAGGCAGCTTTCCAAATTTGTTTTCCGATCCAGACAAAAGATTAACCTTTACCACAACCGTTAAAGGAGAAATCCGAACATATGGTTCCGAACCAGTTTACTCACGGCCCTATCCATATCCCTCATGTTTGAAAGTCGAAGTTGATAACCAAATAAAACAACTTCTTGAAGATGGAATCATTAGACCGTCCAGGTCTCCTTATAACTCTCCAGTTTGGATAGTTCCTAAAAAGGAAGATGCCTCCAAACAGAAAAAATATAGAATGGTTATCGATTATCGTAAATTAAATACTGTCACTATACCTGATAAATATCCCATTCCTGAAATAAATGATATCCTCAGTAATCTCGGGAAGAACGTATTTTTTACCATCCTGGATCTTAAGAGCGGATTTCATCAGATTCCGTTGAGGGAGAGGGATGTGGAGAAGACAGCTTTTTCCGTTAATCATGGAAAATATGAGTTCACGCGACTCCCGTTTGGTTTAAAAAATGCGCCCTCCATTTTCCAGCGTGCGCTCGACGATATATTGAGGGAACACATCGGAAAACGGTGCTACGTGTACATCGATGACATTATAATATTCGGTAGAAGTGAAGAGGAGCATTTTGAAAATTTGAAATTGGTTTTCGAAACTCTCGAAAAAGCCCACATGAGGATCCAATTGGATAAATGTGAATTTCTACAGTCCGAAGTGGAATTTTTGGGATTTGTGATATCTAAAGATGGTATTAAAGCTAACCCCAAAAGGGTTGGAGCAATAGTAGACTTTCCCCTTCCTTGTACGGTTAAGGATCTCAGATCATTCCTAGGAATGGCTGGTCACTACCGTCGTTTCATAAAAGATTACGCCAAAATTACAAAACCATTGACAGCTCTTTTAAGAGGAAAAGACGGACATGTGTCCAAAACCCTATCTAAATCAAAACCAGTTCACTTAAACGACCAAGCTGTGGAAGCCTTTAATAAAGTAAAAAATTCATTAGTTTCTGAAGACGTATTGTTGTCATTCCCGGATTTTGAAAAAGAATTCGAGCTGACAACAGATGCCTCTAATTTTGCATTGGGAGCAGTTCTGTCTCAAGACGGAAAACCAATTACCTTTCTATCAAGGACCCTTAACAAAACAGAAGAAAATTATGCAGCAAATGAGAAGGAGATGCTTGCTATAATATGGTCTCTTAATTCTCTAAGAAATTTCCTTTACGGATCACGAAAGATTAAAATATTAACTGACCATCAACCCCTCACTTACGCTCTCAGTAATAGAAATAATAATTCTAAAATGAAGCGATGGAAGGCAATTCTTGAGGAATATAATTATGAACTCAAGTATAAACCAGGTAGTACGAACGTCGTGGCAGATGCTCTTTCAAGGATAGTCAATCCTACGGAAGTTAACTCAATGTCCGTAACACAACACAGTGACGACAGCTCTTCGCATAATTTGATTCCGACAACAGAAAAACCTATTAATGTCTTCCGGAATCAAATAATACTTAACCAAGGTAACGAAAATAATTACCAGAGATCTAACCCCTTTCCAAATTATGTAAGACATACAATCACCCGAACCCACTACTCCGAGGATGATATCATACAAATTTTTAAAAATTACCTAAACCCAGGAACGATAAATGGGCTCCAAACAAAAGAAGCTATAATGGGAAAAATACAACAAATTTATCCACTACATTTCACGAACTATAAAATCCGTTTCACCTCTAAAATAGTACAAGATATTTCTAACGAAAACGAACAAGATGAAAAGATACTATCTGTTCACCAACGAGCTCATCGGAACGCTAAAGAGAATGGAAACCAGATTCTAGAAAAATATTATTTTCCCAAAATGAACAAGAAAATTAGATTCCTAGTCAAGCGGTGTACAACTTGCAGCGAAAATAAATATGATAGACGTCCCAACAATCAGATAATTAATCCTACTCCCATTCCAAATTACCCCGGTCATATTCTCCATTTGGATATCTACTCAACGAACAATAAATTAGTTCTGACTGCCATAGATAAATTTACCAAACTAGCATTTTGCAAGCCTATAAAATCCAGAGCAATAGAAGATATTAAACAACCCCTTAGAGATATCCTTTTCTTTTATGGTGTTCCGGAAATGGTGGTGATTGATAATGAAAAATCCCTCAATTCACGATCCATAACTTCAATGATGGAGGATGGATTGAAAGTCAAGATTTTTAAAGCCCCACCATATAAAAGTGAGGTGAATGGACAAATCGAAAGGTTTCATTCAACCCTCTCAGAGATCATGAGATGTCTGAAAGCAGAAGGTGTTGAAAGAACATTCGAAGAGTTACTCGAAAGGTCAGTAAACGAATATAACCATTCAATCCATTCGACCACAGGTAAAAAACCAGTTGAGCTATTTTACGGAAGAATTCCAGGCGTGAGTCCAGCAGAATTTGAACAGGTGCGTCTTAGTAACATTGAAAAGTTGAAAGCCAAACAGGATAAAGACATTAACTATCATAATCAAAAACGTAAACCGGTGAAAATATACCAGCCAGGACAAATTATTTTCGTTAAACACAATAAAAGATTAGGAACAAAGTTGACTGTCAGATACAAACAAGAGGTAGTAAAAGAAAATAGAAATACAACAGTAATAACAGAATCAGGAAAGACCATTCACAAAAGCAATATTAGGAACTAAACATAACTTTTCATTACAGATACATGATAGGCGTAACGTTCGGCGCAACTCAAATTTTGGATTATACAAACTCCCAAATTATTACAATGAACATTGGAAGGGCCAGAATTCAACAAGGAAATTTTAATTTAATCCATATAATAGAATTAGATGATTATCAAAAATTCACAGATAATATGAACTTTGTACTGGACAAGCTGATTACTGCCAGACATCCCCTATACCGATATTTAACCCATGAATTGACGCAATTACAGACATTATTAGACGACATGAAAAGACATAAGACAAAACGATCTTTGGATTTTTTAGGTTCTGCGTGGAAGTGGATTGCCGGTACTCCGGACCACGAAGATTTCGAAATTATTAAAAATAAAATCAATAATGTATTGAAAAATAACAATAAGCAAATAATCATAAATCAACTTTATAATGAAAGAATAAATAATATCACTAGAATGACTAATGAAGTATTAGAAACAATAAAGAAAGGAAGAAGTACAGATAGTCCATTGGCTTTGAGTCTCCAGTATAAATTAAGATTGATTAAAGAAGAAATAATTAATGTAAATTATGCCATTCATTGGGCAAAAGCGGGAATAATTAATTCACTTATTCTGTCCAATTCAGATATAAAATTAGCTATTAATACAATAGAGAAGGATAACTTACCATATGCTAGCAGAGAGGAAGCACTAAATTTCGCAGATGTTAAAATTGTAACTAATAGTTCATGCTTGCTTTATATTGTTAACTTGCCTGTAACCACTCCTGAACCATATGAAAAAATGTTAATTAAACCAGTCAAAAGAAACGAAAAAACCCTTGCAATCGAATACGATGAAATATTAAAAGATCAGAATAAAATTTTTGGAATAACTAAAGCATGTAAAGTAATAAATTCACTATCAATTTGTAACCAAGAATATCTTATAGACTTAAGTAATTCGACATGCTTACCGAATTTACTGAACAGCCGGCCGTCGAGATGCAATCAAAGTAACGACCAACACATACCACAAACAGAAGAGATTTCAGAAGGACTGATATTGCTAAACAATTTTTATGGGAATATCGGCGTCAGTTCATAGCCTCAATGGAACATTTCTAATAAAATTCCATAACACTACCATATCCGTTAGCGGGAAAACTTTCATCTCAAGGGAACAGCCAACGATGCAGATACTTCCAGCCATTTTACAACCTACTCCCTACGAGGGTCGATATAAAGAGGTTCTATCACTTCAAATGATGAAAGATGTCCATATCAACAACACAGATGAAATCGCCACTCTTCGGACTGAAAAGAATGTCCTGCAAACTACTACCTACGGGTCCACCGCAATCTTTTTCGTCATTTTCATAATCTTCCTAGCAATCAAATGCAGAAGAAGAAAACCTATTGTCATCAGTGCAGCCAATTCGGATCAACCGGCCGCAGTTGAGTTACAACCTCTAAAAGAAGACATAGCTCCTCAACAGGATCAGAATGATCAACCAGAAGAAAAACCAGCAGTTACAAAAATCATTTTACCAAAAGCCCCCAAAAAGAAGTTTTACGACACCCCATTTTTTTAACCGAATGAGGACATTCGGATCTGAGAGGGGAAGAGTTAACGCGAATAACCCTCGCCTTCCACGAAACGCCCAAATATCGAATTTCTGCATCTTCTGCATCATTGATAGCACTTAGAGACGTCGCAAACGCCTCGTTGCAAGACGTCGCCGCCGTCACCTGAAACCTCTCGTACGTGACTTTTCGCTAACAACAAGTAATAACAATTGGACCAACGAAGAGCGTTGCTAGATTTTAAGTTTAGTTGTAATCGGTTGCTAAAAGGAGAATCACTTCATTAAATAAATTTTAAAGCTTTTTAAAAACTTAGAGTTTTATTATTAACTTGTATACTATACTATTTATTGGAAAATAAGTTAGCGGAGTGCTGGCGAAATCGTGGGAAAGAATTTGTATTAGTCGAAATACTCAAAATATGTGAAAATTATGATACTACCAAAAACTTAAAAAAAATTACCACGATTTCTTCTACTAAAGCCATCAAAAACAAGTTAAAATCGGAAACTGTGGAAGATTCGTTCATATAGTTAGAATAAATTAGCAAATTTGTATTACCTCTTAGTCTTCAACTTGTCAATTTCCGGATTTTAGGGATTTTAACTAAATATTATAATTGCCCGTGCTTATATCTTTTAAGCACCATTACATATCGGTCCAAAATTTTCTTATAAAACTGTATTGAAGCTTGCCTTTTGAAGTTTCATGTAAATAACTATATAGCTTAATTGGAACCAATTATGGAGGAGCTTAATGGCCAAACGATTCCGTTTTTGCTTTTTAAATAAAACACATTTTCATGCTGTATATAAGTATATAAGCCAGTTTATTATCGATTTATTTTAAATTAAACTGAAATTGTTAATTATAGAAGGTTATATTCCTTATTGGGATACTCAATGATATCAAGACAAGCTGTTTAAAACATAAGAAGATCTCTCAGTACCAGTCTCAAGGTTGTGAACTTTTCAGGGGAGCTAAAATTGAAAATTGTAGGTAATTTGGGAAAAGTAATTCCTCTTACCTTGGTTAATATTAAAAGCGTAGAGTTCATCCACGGTATAAATACAGTGTACAGAATAATCCAGCTACATTAATATAGTATATTTTAGGCATATATAGCTACTTATTACTTTACTTACTTTAGAGCATCTTTATTGGATAAATACGTGAAGAATTCGTTACGACATTTTGAATAATTTGTCGAGCTCTAAGGACCTAATGATGTTACATTCCTCGGAATTTCCATTCTCAGTCTAGCGTTTCATCATGAATAATTCGTGATGGTTGATGTACATGAATGTTTCAAATGATTCGCTTTGAGTCAAAAAACGGAAGGAGGAAATTTCTGTTTTCATGGGAAATGTTTCGTTAATATGTCTGCCATCACACGCGAGGAGTGTGACGACGGATAATACTTACTCCATGGAAATCTCTTAAACTTAAGTCGCGAACGTTTTGGAACATTTGGGATTTCTTTGGGCTTTTTCTAAATTATGAAAATGACTCCATGAAAGAGGGATACGTCGTCGTGTGGCCTTGAAGAAGGGATGGAAGCGGGTGTATTCCTTTTGTAATCTTTGAATATTCATGTCATCGTCAAGAATGTCTTGATAAATCAAAAGTAGCAGATGCAGACAACCCATCCGTTCACGATAATAATAATAAGGCACAGTGGAAATCACTGGGAATCGCCTTATCTCGCTGTTGTTTGTTATCTAATCAGCGTTTGATTGACGAGGTGTGATGTCTTATCGTCCGAAATGCCGCGAATAGCGCCAAAACACCCCGCCAGATAGAAGCGAGCAAAGTGGAAAAAAATTGCTTCGGTCACCATCGTTGACGTCGACTTTCCGTCGCTAAATCCAGTAAGCTGCCAGGTCGACAAGTTGTAGACCTTCCAAGATCTTTAGACTTATCAGCTTATAGGGACGAGGGAGGGTGTGCACAAAAATGAGAAAAATCATCAAGTCGCAGATCTTAGCTTGAACGTCTCGAAGACGGACGAAGAAGAGAAGGGGAAACAGCCACCTCGATTTTCTTTATGGGCTCCGCTCGTTGTCGCCCAATGGCCAATTCCGGACGGTGGAGCTGCCGTGCGATATTCAGCGGAGCCCCGAGTTAACGACAGTGGCAATCAGTTTAATAAAGTCGTCAGGGAGTGATGACGGCAATCAGGGAAATCTTATTGTCGGGCGTTGCGAGGTAGAGAGGGCGATTTTGCTGGTATTAATTCTCACAATTTTTACTTTTAGGGCTCAAAATTGAATACCTTTTAGAAACAGAATCATCTTCTCGTCATATCCCTAAGTAGACAATCCACCAGCATAAGTAAATATGTACCTACATCATGATGTGCAAATTCAAATTTCCATGAACTGACTTACAATCCTCGAGGATGGCATATCCGCCGAACAAAATATCTTCAATTAATTTCATTCATAATAACCATTTAAGAGCTTTTATACGTTTTTGGATTATTAATAACTGTAGGTAAGCTTTTCATAAGCTCTCTAATTTGAATAGAATGTTTAAGAGTCTACCAAGTTAGTTCATTTGTGTCTTACAAGGTACTCATTTGGGTCTACTCGTTTTTATTGAGATTAATGGTAGCTACGTGTAAGCTAGAAGTAAATGACATTTATCCTAATATGAAAGTATGACTGTCAAAGTTTTCTTTATCATAACTCAAGAATGAGTGAAGATATTGAATGGAATCGCATAGGTTCTTATGTACTTTATTAAGAACCCAAGATATTCAATACTATAATATATGCATCTGTATATCGCACATATCGATAAATGGTCAAAATAAATAAGGTGATTCTAATGCATTTAATAGATTAATACTAGATTTACGGGATCCGTCAATTTGACGGATTACGAGGCGAAACTTACAGAAGTTGTATTCAATAATTTATAATTGAATCGGTCATTTCAAAAACCTGTTAAGTCACATTTTTGTCCAACATGCTTTTTTTGCTGAAAATGGTTCCTTAAAGGGAGATGCGTATTCTGGGTAAAAACCACGTAAGTCGATACATTCCTTCCTCTTCCAATAATACTGCGTGAAAGACGTTCATTGCATAAACAACATTAGTCAGTGACTTAAGAGGTTTTTGCATGCACTACTAGATGGATGGAATAGGTTATGACTGAGTTTCACGTTTTAAATTTGTTTTGTTCTGATTGGTTCAACAGTATTCCAATCTTCAAATTTGACAACAATCGTCATTAATGTCATATTTGTAGATTCGTTAACTTCACTTGTCTTGTACTCAACTATTTTGTGCGAAAAGTAATCCCAAAGGACCAGAAAAAGTCATTCGCACCTTCGACATACATGAGTTTTCAGTATGATTCAGATCAAAAAGGAACTATCATAGCCGAAGAATATATTGATGGATTGATTAAACATTCATTCCTATTAATAAAAAAAATTACAGCTTCTGTTTCGCTTCCATCAGCCAAAGCCTATGATTTAAAAGTGCCCATCAATAAAAAAAAAAATAGACGATTTAAAACAAGTTCAGGATAGCATTCCGGAAGAGCATATGCCATTTTATAACAACATTTTTAGCTGGCCAACTGCAAATGTTGAAGATAATCCAGATGAGAATGATGGAGAATATGACTATGTACCTTAAAGATATTAAAACATGACAAATTCATAATGTAAAAATGTTAATAAGATTATTTTTAAGTGTAATTTTCAATAATAATCAATAAAAAATATGATTACTACGATTGTTTTGGTTAAATTATATACCACTATCCCCATTTCTTGCTAAAACAACATAAGTCAAGAACAGTTTTTCAGGTTTTTTTCATTATTTCTATTAACAAACTGTGAAGGTTATTCGCTATTTTAATTTTTTACTACTCAAATACTAAATTAAGCATAAAAAAGTCATTTAAAACTCATTTGTTTGCGTATGAAACAGTTTTTATTGATTCCTGAAAAATTCTAATTGGGTGACTTATGAGGTTTTTGAAATGACCGATTCAATTAAATATGCTGCATCTAATTGATGTAATAATACGATGATATGTCCTTATTAGTTCCTTATCTCTTAAGCTCCTTATTTCGAAAGAAAATACATTTTAAATTTTGTTTTTTCAGAATCCTTACAAATCACACAATAAAAAGTCGTAAATCGAGTGATAAAAGGATACAATTTTTAATCTGACATATTGAATTTTTGCAATTGGACAGTAAATTTACAAAAAAAAAAAAAAAAAAAAAAAAAACCCTAGTTTATTTTAATTAAACTGCGCAATATGAAAAAACTTGCACTTGGGATTCACCATTTGAAATTTAATTTTCTCTCTATAAGAATGTCATGGTGAAATTTGGACTCGCTTATTTTAAATTTAGTGCCAAATTTCAACAAGTATTAAACATTTTAGACATTTTAGTAGAAAGCATTGAGAGAAATTAATTGATCATCATCAAAGAGCTTTCAGCGAAAAATGGTCGACGAAGGATGGGTCTAAGCGCAAATTAAAGCTTATAGTTTTTTCTTTAAGACCTTTCCCTAATAATTTGCGACATTTGTGAAATTTGACAGATTTGAAAAAAAAATCGCAGCGAGTTGGTGTTTGGCAAATGTTTTGAGGTACAATTCAAGGAAAACAGACAGTTTAGTTTAGTTTAGTTAAAAAAAAAACCAAAAAAAAAACATTTTGAGTTTCTTCCATTAGCCTGATACCATTTTGGAAAAAATTACAAAAAGGGTGTTAGATAACGATCAAAACGGACTGTCCCTAGTGGCTCTACTCATAGTAGGCCACCTAGTCCCTTTAATAATAGTAGGCTATCTGCCGACCTTTTATTGTTTCTGTGATCAGTTATGTTACGGACGTTCAATAAAGAATATCTTTTTAAAACTCCAATACCTTTTTGTAATTTTTTCCAAAATGGTATCAGGCTAATGGAAGACTCAAAATGTTTTTTTTTTTTTTTTTTTTTTTTTTTTTTAACAATAATACAAATTATTCAAACGAATTAGTGGTAATTTTGAATTTTCCAGGAATTTTAGACGCATTTTTGTACCACGATTTGTTGTCGGTTTATTCAGGTTCAAAATTGGAACAGATATTTTTTTAACAGCTAATAACTCCTTTAAAAAAGATGGCCGCAAGAGACCCTTAAAAACAGCAAATTAAGTATTCGGAAAAGTCCAAATTTTATGATTTTTATCATCGTTTGTCTCACAAAAATCAACTCAGCCCACAGACCTTCAATAAGATAAAAAATTAGGGGATCAATTTCTTTTTCCTTTAAATGAATTTCTAAAGTTTAATTTGAGGCTAGAAAATTTTATTCCATTTCTTTAAGACGAAAGTATAAGCTTTAATTTACGCCTAGGCTTACCCTCGTAAGACTATTATTCGCTGAGATACAGCTCTTTGAAAATTAAAAAAACAGAATCAATTTGTTTTAATAATCCCTTAATTCTTTTGAGAAGTATATTTTTTTTAACTTGTTTTAGCATTTACTGTTTTTCAATATACATAGTTTTTAGACTTGACCTTTTGTTCGAAAGATTTTACGAGCATCACTACATAATAAATATATTAATATATTTGTATAGATTGTATTCAAAAAAATAAACAGCAGCTAAGCAAAATCAGGAAATCCTGCACAAATTTTGCAGAACGGATATATTATTTCGCTGATTTATGCATACACAAAGTGCTTCCTATGATAATTAAACAATACCCTCGAGGGAATCTGGTGCATCGTTTCTGTTGATCATCACAAAAGCTTTTATACGGGAATTTTCATGATTTTTCACATTTAACATTTAGCATTTATCCTGAATTAATTGGCTGGCGGAATATATCAGCAAATTTCCTCGGCGTATATTAAAAAGAGTTTTCCTCCAGTTTATGTATAATTAATACCTTAATTTGTGTCCAAGTCTAACCAGGAAAAAATTTGGGAAACAGCAGTCGCCAATATTACGCGAACAGTCAGTCATTCCTCTCCCGGAAATGCATTAATTAATGTAATAAAAAAGTTGGGACATTCACATTTTCTAGGAATTAAGTGCGGCATCCCGGAAATCGGGAAGAAAAAAGAGGCGCGTTTAAAGCGTTTTAAATTAAACATCACCTCTGTTTACATTTTAACTCGAAAATACGAGCCAATTCGGTGAGTTTGACAGAGCCGACATACATATGTATTTTTATTTTTCATTTGTAGAAGACATGGGCGAAATTTTACGAACTTTTTCTCTGAATAATTAAAGTTGTATTCATTTGGAGAATATACAATTTAATAAAATACATTTTCCTGCGACCTGAGTACAGTTTGTGTTTTAAAATGCGTTTCTCAATAATTCAATTAGGTAGCTTTCCACTGGTGAGCAGAGCACTCCATAAGTTAATTACACCATTTAATTGCACTTTAGCTCTATTAAACAGAAGCTGAGAGGGTTTCTGAAAAATATAGAAATGTAATTTTATTTAAATTGAGGTTAGAGTAACATAATTTTGATTGAAACGTTTATATTCCTGATAATATAAAAACTAAATTACCCACACCAGTACAATTGCACGGATACTGAAAATTCAACTGAGTGAGTTTTGGTGACAAAATAAGCTTAAATTTTATTTGCCTTAGTCATTAAACCGTCTAAATTAAAACAATTTTTCGAATCGAAAGATAAAAATTTGTATCATATCAATTTGTGGATCACTGAAGGAATGCTTTTGATGTACTGATTACAAATGTAAGAACATAGAAAATCTGAATTTCTTTACAATAACAAATTTCTTTCATATTATATCTCAGAGTATCTCACTATAAGTACCTAATTTGTTATCTTCTTCAAGAGGAATTCCAAAAGCAAAAAACTACTTCAAAATTGTACACAGCAAGAGACAAATGCGAAAACCTTCAATTTATTTATGACTGTTATCTGATTTGAAAGTTCAAGAATTGAATTCCATCTTCAATCGAAGGCGACCTTTTCTGGCATAGTGTCTATGCATTTTCTAAAGCCTTCTCGTTGGAACGGTAGTTGATTTATATTTGAGTCAATACTTAATCAGGATTATTATTTATTTTTAGTGAAATATTTTTTTTTCACTTTTTCTAGAATAGGTGAATCGTAATTGTGTCATTTCATTAAAAATTTAACTAACAAGGAGAAGGCACCTAGTCGTCATCACCGATTTCGCTCAAATTTATAGCACATGTAGGGCTTGGCAACAAATGAAAGTACCCGAAGTGGGAACTCCAGATGGCCACGCGTTTACAAAATAATAGTATACAAAAATTTTCAAGCGGCTCTAAATCCCATTCATTGTAGCACATTCCTAAAGCGGTGAATGGTGCAGTGGTGAACACTTGGGCTTGGGATTCAGAGGTCACGGGTTCGAATCCCAGCGTGGGGATGCTTTTTTTCGGATTTTTCCCAATTTTTATAAGATTCGAGTCCACAATTAAGTGAAGTGATAAATTTTTTATTTTTTTTATGTATTTATACGCAAAAGGCATAAATAAGGAAAACAATTGGGATTGCGGACTTTTCAGCAAAGGATTGTAACTAAAGCGAATACCAAAAGACTTTGTACATTCAAAGATTAGTTTTGCTAAAAATATATTGTATGTTGTGTTGACATTCTAAACCTATGTAATAAATTCTTCTTGATTTTAAAGCTTGACAGAATTTGTGGACTTATACATAGAGGATTTTCATAAAATATGCTATTCTGTATTTTTAAATTTATGTTAGACGCTGCACTCAGAAAAATCATGTTATTGACTTTGTTTTTGCGTTTATACATATATGTGTCAGGAAAACCAGGAGGTCGTGCAAGAAACTGTTCAGGTTTATTGTCCAGTAAGAAAGATTTATTAGAACACAAAAAGTACAACTTGTCTTGACAGATTTCAAAGAAGAACTGAATTTGAAAACAAAAGATAGGTAGCTCCACAAGCGATTAGGAAAAAGAAGATTACTAAAGGGCGGTTCGATTTGAATATAAAGCAAGGAATAAAATTACTGATTTAACAATATGCATAATTGTAAAAAAATTATGCTAGTCAGATTGGACACATTACCAGAATAGTATATTTTTTATTATTTTAATAGAATATCCCATTAAAAATATAAGCGTGCACAGCAATTGCATCATATACTCCATATTTAAATAAGAGAGAATGACTTTGAAAATTAAGAATTGAAACCTATTACATATAATTCCATATAATATAATTTCTAATATGCAAGGATAATCTTGGAGTAACAGAGGTAAGAGGTAATAAGTGCGACATTTCTAATTACCGCCCTATCGCTAATTTACCCGCTATCGCCAAAATATTCGAAGCGATTGTTTGCAATGTCTTATATTTTTATTGCAAACCTTTTCTCCGCTCATTCCAACACGATTTTGTAAAAGGTAAACCTACTACAACTAATTTAATTGAATTTACTAATTATTGCACTACCGCCATTGAAGCCGGAATGCAAGTCGACTGCATTTTTACGGACTTTAGTAAAGCATTTGACAAAATTAATCACAGTGTCTTGATCTACAAGTTATCTGTTCTTGGTTTTCCCACTGTTTTTGTGAATTGGATCAACTTGTACCTGTCTGATCGGACGCAGCGAGTTAAATTTCGCGAAGCTTTTCCTGACGAAATAAAAAACACTTCCGGTGGCCCTCAGGGCAGCCATCTGGGACCCTTGCTCTTCATTATTTACATCAACGATGTATCTCTGATATTAAATAACTCAAGGATCTTGTGCTATGCTGACGACGCCAAAATCTTCCGACCGAGAAAACCAAAATAAATCAAATAAAATTTATTCAAATTCTGTATTTTAAATTCCTATAGATAGGTACTTATTAAATTCGACAAGTTTGTTTGAAAAAAAAAAAAAAAAAACATGAAAATTTCTTATTTTTCTGTTGTGATGGGAATAATTTTATTCAATTCTGTTCTCTGTCTGAATACAAAAATACCTCATACGACCTGCCGCACTCCATGAACTTAGCAAAAAGTTTAATCACCAATGATTTGCTCGTAAACATTTTTCCATCCATTTCAGCAAATCGAAAATGAATTTCCCTCGAAGAAAGTATCACAAGAAAATAAGATTTGAGGAATTTTCTCATATCCTGCTGAAACTTCCTATTCAGTTGGTGTGTTCTGTGCCAGAAAAAGACGTTGAGAACTTGACTGAATTTCATTGTAACTGCTGCAGGAAAACACTTTGTAAAGGATGAGGGAGAGATCACTTCTTTTCAACATCCCTGAGGACAATTTCATTATTGGAAAACTTGTACCGCTTTAATGGAGTGATAGAAAAAAAAAATAAGGTCTAGCTCTGAAAAGGAAAATGAGAAATCATTTCGAATTAAGGGAATATTTTTAAAGATTTCAAGGAGTCTTGTGTATCTGTTGATTAGATATTGAATTCTTGAAAGTCGTAATAATAAATAAACTCCAATATTTGAATAGACCGAAACCCAATTACATGAACTTGTTCTAGCGCTAGCGTATGTTCCTGTAACGAATCTAATTCATTGATCAAAGAGGACTCCATTTAGGACAAACTTCCTCGAATTGTGCTGAATTTGAGCAGTGCCGGGCTGAAAGTGATACGTCTTATTTACTCTACAAGTTTGTCTTTGATTCATTTTTTATTATATTGAATTATAAGAAAAGTCCGAAGGCATTGGAATTTAATTTCTTCGAGTGTAAAATGCTGACCAGGGAAGATTGGTGTTTAAATTAACTTCAATATCTTCTATAAAGAAATCTGCAACAATTTAAATAATTCTTAGAATTTGGGTACTCAAGCAGATGTGTCCGATGAAGTAATTTCCTTCAGTCGTTGATTACTATCTTTAAAAGACAGCCGAATTATCATAATTTTCACCCTCTGGGCATTTTACGACGAAAGAAATTGGTCTGTCCCTAATCAAGAATTCATTGACGAATCTAATTAGAATTATAAATGAAATTTCAGTCTCATAATTAAAAGCAGTCCGGACTTCGTTTACTAGGATAAAATACAGAATTTTCAGGGGTGTTTGTTTATTTACTTTTCTATTACATTAGAAATTTTAGAATTCTGCGGAAATTACATCAGCTTAATAATGCTGTTTTGGGATCTTATGGTTTTTAAAGGATCCCTGAGGATAATCTTACTTAGGCGTTGTAATTTAGTAGATTCCCTGGTTTATCCTAAGTTGAGGTATTTTAGTATTAAATGTTGAAACCGTTCCAAAAGGGTAAATGCTTACGTAGCATTAATTCATTCCTTGAACATAATGACGAAGCTTTAAGTAAGGCTATTTGTGAATTCATTCTATGAATTCGTTTTAACGACTGATAATATAAATTGTATTAATCCAAAAGAATTCGTTATTAATACAATTTGTAAGTACAAAGTAGGTAAGAAAGGAGATTAATTAATTTTATTATGAAAAATGTTTCTTGAAGCTATACAGATGATTTACAATTCACATAATATCTCAAATTAATCTAATTTAGACGATGAAGGGTTCATTTGTTTTGGGATTAAATTTTTCATCGTCTGAATTCTAAAGGATTAAAATTATTAATTAAAAACAAAGATTTTTTTATGAGATTAAAGTAATACAATATAAATTAAGTACTAACGCCACTATAACTTAAAAATTTGGAACTAAATAAAACAAAAGAATATAAATTAATCCCTTAAACTTGTCAATTTTTCAAATTCTTAATTGGAAAAATCCACATACACGTACCTCAATCCGACCATAATTATGATTAATTTTCAAATCTCGCACAATAATTTCCAAATTAACTGCAAATATTTATTCAAACTTTTGTCTGAAGCTATCTATTAATAGAAAATTTAATACTTATCGTAGCTTGTCTCTTTTATTTTTAATTACTACACCTTTATATGTTGACACATTTGTGATAAAATTTCTTATCATTTGTTTGATATTGTCTTAGCTTTTCTCAACATACATTATATGAAGATGTGCCTGCTTTAATATTGTCACAGAGATATTTTGCAGCGAGTATGACTTTTGATATGTTTGTTTTAGAAGGGCCCAGAAAGATTAAATGGAATTGTGTGTTTGGTAACAGCGCTAGCTTTCGTGTCACAGATTCATTGTACTCGTAGATTTAAGCAAATATAAATAATGAACTTCTACGACTTGGTGCAGCATCTTCCATTAATGTGTTGTGTAAAATTAATAATCTGGAGATATTCTTCATCTCAAAAAGTGGCAGATATGAGATCCATAATCGAATATTAAGAGGATGTCGAAAGCGATTTTAGGCGAACTTGGTAAACCTTTAGGAATTTGTGATTTTCAAGATGACTATACTAGATATACATAAAGTACTAACAGAATATCAGTTTCATGTAATTTTTTAGTGTACTGATTACTATATCCTGTTATTTTCAAAAAGAATTTTGATAGAAAAGCTTTTCGCGAAGTAGTAGAACCATTAGATAATATCTAAGTTGACCTATTGTTTGTTTTGTTTTCTCAATACGGTCTAATTTTAAGAGCTGTCTTCTCGTTTCTTCCTTCCTATCTATTCCACGTATTATAAAATGCAACAGCCAATGCAACTCGAAGACTGCTGATATGATTGATATAAAATACAATTGACAAAACTGATGTAGTACATATACGAAATTTATCTAAAGAGTTTTCCACTAAGAGCGCTTAAGCTTTGAACTGAAATAAAACAATAGTTATATACCATTTGAATGAGCTTGTTTATTGAATGTAAAGTATGCTTGATACCATTATATGGAATATAATTCAGATGACCGCCAAAATTCAACGTTGCCATGCAATGCATTAAATGTTTGTGGCTTGTTAGCATAAAAAATGTTTAAAAAAAAAAAGTCGAGTGGTGTTAAGTCGCATGATCTTGAAGGACAATTCACTATTCCATTTCTCAAAATAATTGATTCACCAAACTTTTCCTTCAGCAAATGGGATTATTTCATTAGTTGTATGACATGTGTCACCGTCTTGTTGAAACCATATTCTCCTGCATCGATATCATCAATTTTTGGGGCGTAAAAATTGATTGATCATTGCTCTGTAAGGAATTCCATTGACAGTAACTGTGGCCCTTGCATCATTTTTGAAGAAAAATGGACCAATGATGCCACCAGACCTTAAATCACACCACAAACAGTCAATTTTTCTGGTTGCATTGTCTTCACTGTGTGCATTTCTTAGTCTCACTGGCACTTTGGTATCATTAAGAGTACCACTTGATTCAAATTTATTCACTAGACGACGAATTGTGCTTTATGCTTTCAACCATAAAATTCACGAAGTGCACGTAATGTTTCTCGCATAGATTCATTATTTTGATAATAAATTTTAATAATTTCCACGCGTTGTGTATCTTATTCTGTATCTATCCATGATGAAATGCCATTTTTAGAATTGCCACAACAGAATGTCGAACATCGAGCGCCCCTATTGAAAAACCCTTTACAAGAGACTTAATCAAACGTCTGTTATTATAAGCAATGTTCGAATAAATTTGGATAAATTACTAAAAAGTAGACTAATTTATCAGTCCTTCAAGTTAAAATATCTTTTTTAATTTTCAAGTAAATTTCAGTTTTATGTACACACTTTTTCTGAATTGAAATAAATCAGCAAAAGTATAATGGTTAATTAAAACTTTAAATGAGAATTTTTGTTAAAATATAACGCCTTGCACTTTATTATTTGGACTTATCCCTCTGGGTTTAGCAATTAATAAACAATTAACCCTAATCTTCTTTCCTCTCCCGGAGGGCTATTATTACTTCCATGGGGAAATGTTCTTGAGAAAATTTCATTTTGATTCGCTCCTTGGCTAAAGTGAAACAATTTCGCATTCATCTTGCACAAGAGCGCTCCTGAATTTCCGCGCAAAGTTAATTTGTTGAAAACTTTTCAAATAAAATCACAAGCAACTCAATTTTCCAGCTGTTGACGATGCTCTGGCAGCTTTGATTGTTATTTCAGCAGAAAACATTGCTGCCAGGCGTCTCGAACATATCCATCAGCCCTTCTACGCATAGTAAATCTTTTATTTTTATGCTAAAGTTTGTCAAAGCTTTGACGAGACAAACGCCGGAGCAGAGGTCAATTGAAACTTGGTTCATTGATGCTGGCCCTGATTTCTATTTGGTTTGATGGTTTCTGCTACTGAATTTTTTCCCCCCGGCGCGGGGATATCTCGTCGCAACAGATCGGTCCTGATGGCCCCAAAACCACGTCAGCCCCAAAGCCTCGTCAGCCCCCAAATGAAATGTAATTGCTCTAGTTGTATCTTCTGCCTCGGATACGGATTTAACTTGTCAGCTACAGAGCTAATGAATATTTTGGCAGAGGGGCGAAACTGTAAATGTCCCACCTGGGCTGGGATATGTTAATTAAATTTTCTCGAAATGCTCCTCTTTAATTAATATTTGCTCAGATGTTCTATTCCACCGGGGCGGGCGGGCGGCGGGCGGCGGGCGGTGGTTAAGTGAAGAGCATCGCATTTCATTTCATTTCATTTACTGTCTGGCGGCAATGAACTTCGCGGGAAATGGGCAAGGTGGCCTACCCCTGCATGGGCCATGGGCAAGTTCGCAGGCAGGTAAATATGCTTGAGTTGAGTTGAGTGTAGTCGAGTCCAGACGGCGCTCGGCTCTAATTGATTTTCTAAACAATCACGGAATTGTGTTTTTCTTACTGCGTCGTCGCCTGCATTGAATGAAAATTCGATAATCGACGGAGCTGCACGCTTTTTACGTTTATCGCTTAAGAAGTGAAGCGTGGAGCCAGAGCGGCGCGATAACTTGCGTGGAAATGATGAGTTAATTTCAGAATTCCGCACCGCTTCTGTAGCCAGGAGCACCTGTGCTAAGAATTCATTCACCTGCGGATATGATGAAACTGAAATTAATAAAACTCGGGCACGTTTCGATGTTATTGTAGTTTTCAGTTAGCACGCCAGTTTTATGTATCCAACATCGGTAATCTATTTTATACTAATTGGGTTTAGAAATCGGAAGGTCAAATCCAGACATATTTTCGTCTTGACTTTGATTTTAAATCACTTATTTTTAGGGTTCTGTACCTCGAAATTAAAAAATGGAATCGTTATGGGATCACATTGTTGTCCATTTGTTTGTCTATCTGCCTATCTGTCAACACCATTTTGCTCAGGAACGGCTAGAGGTATCGAGTTGAAATTAATACCAAATACTAAAGCCTACGGCCTCATAGCCCATAGTCAGAATTTCAAGTTTCTAACTCAATCCAATAAAAAGATACGGCCTGTCAAAGTGTATTTTCATAATGACTGATACATCAAACCTATTGGCCTAGAATCGTGAAATTTGGCATGAAAGAAGGTCTCGTAGCACAAGTAAGGGAAACAAATCCAAAAAATACAATATCTTTTTGTTTCAAATATCTTTCGAGGATAAACGTTTGGATCAGCGATTTGCCTAAGAGTCAGTATAATAAAAACAGAAGAAATCGGCATTAACCCTTTATAGCCCAAGATCATAAAACATTAAAATTATGTTAAAAATGGACAGGTATAGGGAAATAAAAAATACATATTTCTCAGAAATTAAAAAAATATGTAAGGTAGAGTCGCCAAATATCGTCCCCTACCCTAATATCGTCCCCTTCAATATCTACTCTTTTAAAAACCGCCATCTATTATCAGTGACCCGAACCGACAGCTAGTTGCATCAGTCGGCCATTGTGTAGAAGTGAGTGCGCTACGACGTTCGTACCGGCAGAAATTCGAAAATCAAAAAAAGTGTTCAAGGTGAGTTTTTCATTGAAATATTCTCGGATTCCATAAAATATTGGGATACCTGACTTATTGATAAAATTTGTTTGTCAAACTAACAATGAATATCTCAGATGTTAATCGATTAAGTAAAATTTTCAGGTTTATGACACGTTTTTTGCTTAAATGGATGCGACAAAATAAATAGAAATTTCCTAATATCGTCCCCTTACGTGAACCTTATATCGTAACATGTAACTTTAGAATGTTTTTTTTTTTTATTTTTTAGATGCCGAAAAAATGAATAAAATAATTAAGAAAGGGCTGTTTAGATATTAATATGATAGTTAGGTTCAATTTTATATAATAGAAAAGGAGTAAATACAACTCCAGTTCACGTGATCCTAATATCGTCCCCGGGACGAAATTAGGAGCCCAAAAATATATTTTCATAATTTGAGTATTTTTGTTAAAACTATTTTATAACTTTTTCTGACAATGTTAACGGGCTTTTGATTATTTTTATGAATAAAGGAGTATTGAACCTAGTGTTTGACGTTTCATTTATTACTGTGGTATTTTTTTTTATTTTTTTAGATTTGTTTTACAAAAAGGGGACGATATTTGGCGACCCTACCTTATTATTAATTATTTATTTCACATTTAAGGGAGTGTAACATTACTGTAAAATTGAGTTAAACGTAAACAAAAAAAACTAATTTGGTATGGAAGGAACATATTCATTCACTTATCTATAGGTTTCCAAGAATATAACACAATTTTACACACTTTTTGTATTTTTTTTGTAAAATTTAAAATTTGCTCGAATTTCAATTTGTCACTTTCAATTACGGGCGAAATTCGAATCGATTAACTGTTAACAGTTTACGCTGTCTATGATGATTTTCGTGGATACTACGTTGTTCAATAATGTGTGACAGCAAAGTGGCGCCGATTTGAATGAACTAAATACATTCGGTGCGTATTCTAGCGGGATTTTTGAGGTTTGTTACAGAAATGTCACATGGGGCTATAAAGGGTTAAAATTAACCTGAACCAAGTTAAAATATATTATATAACGTAATGGCACCGAATACCGGCCATTTAAGGATTGACTACATTTATTTATTGTTATTGAATTAATAGGAACATTTATTTCAATTGTGTTAGTGGTTTCAATATGAGAAAACGATTCTGAACGATAATAAATTATTCCCGTTCGTTTATTTTGTCGTTGGTATATTTAAAATTAATTTTTAATAAAAAGCTTGCCATTGTTGGACTAGGACCCTAACTCCGGCCACTATCTCGTACTGATCCTAATACCGAGATTAAGTATTACATAACTAAAGAATATATGAGTCTAGAATAATTATCAAAATCATAATTAATTATTGAGATGATACAAAAACATTTCTCATTTTTCAAGTATCGATTTTTAGCATTTCATTGATCTATTGAAGCAAAATCTAACCTTCGACCACATTAATGATTTTTTTTCGCTTAACAATAAATAATTTTATTATTTTTTTTAACTAATTACAAGTACAGTAATTAATTTATATATTTTACTAGTAAAAATGAATTTATATTTAGTTTTCGCATAGACATTTATTAAATAACCAAGTGGCCGGATTTAGGTAGCCGGCCGGTATTCGGTGCCATTACGTTAAATATATACGTTCCCTTTCTTGTAATAGTTTTTCTTTTCACTACAACATTTAGCCCGAGTGGGAATTTAATTAATTCTCTTGATTGACGATCCAACTAAGCTACTCATTTTTAAGCTATGGTGGATGATTGATTAACATTATATAACAACAATCTTGCTTATAAAGGATGTCTCAAAACTGGCTTTCTTCATTTTGAATTTGAAATCATTTTCGTTGTGTCAAATAGAGATCACTGACATTTCATGGAGCACTTTACAATCGAACAACGCATAGAAATTGTGAAAACTCACTACCGAAATAGTAAGAATTTTACAGAAACGGTATGAAAATGCTGCACAATTTTCGGTCATCATTAAGCATCTTGGCCCGCTGTGGTAAATGAAATCAATAAATTTAAGACTTTTGGTTCAATTCAGAATGTTAAAAGAGATAGCCGTCCCCGTACGGAACACGATTACTTGAAAATATTGCGCCAGCTAGTGAAATTAATTCTCAACAATTAAATAAACATTTCATGAAGGAGGATGCAACCTATTTTGACCGTGGACCTGCAAATGCACGATTACAAGATCCAATTGACACACACACACGTAACCTCCCTATCCATATTCTATGTTGAAATAAAAACATTTTCAGAGTTCAAATGAAATATGCATTTTATTAAAAATATAAAATGAAAACCTATTTTGGGACATCCATTTATTAAATATTTGTTATATATGGTATACATATATCAGTTGAATCAGTTTGTTATTTGTTATATATTGTTTTGCAAATTCTTCATCAGTTTTAATCAACTCTTAGGTCTGTTTTTAGTTTCATGCTGTATTTTAAAATATGTTTTTATTTTCAAAAAGTGTTGAAGTAAATTTTATTAACATATTTAACATGGTTTTTTATAAAAATGAGCATTTTCTATTTTAGGAAATCATGTACTTAGAAAAAGGAATCAAGGAAAATATCATATTTCCTATTTTTAAAGAAATATTTTCTTAAATCTTATAATAATTCTTAAAGTTAAAGACTATTTTACTTATTCTTTAACCTTTACAAAATCAAAATTTTATTAATTATAAGCAAAGCCAATGTCTTTCAAATAAGTCCGATCGATATGAAATTTTAAAAGACCATTTTAAAGACCATTCTTTCTTGGTTTAAAGAAATGTGAAAACATTAAATCTATTCCATCGGCAAACTTAAAATAAAGAAATGTTCTCTTGGCTCGTATCAAAGTAAATATTTCTTTAATTTTGATTATGGTTTTACTTAATTTTAGTAAATTATTTTCTGAGTGTAGGGTGAGTCAACATTTTTACAACATTTCGATACCTTCTGTTGTCGCGGCTCGTGTGTTGCATGTTTAGAGTTATTTCAAACACCAGCGCATTCACTGCATATAGTGATTAGTAAGGTTTGTCCTGATGCATAGATGCTAAATCCACACTTCGCGGTTTACCGGACCTAGGATGGTCGACGAGATTAGTGTCGTTAGTGTCGTCTGAATGAAATTTCGTAAACCATCTGGATGCAGTGCTGTGATCCACGGAACCTTCCCTTTTCGCGGAACAAATATTTCGAGTCGGTTCAGCAGGATTGTGTCCGAGTTGGAATTCATATAGCAAAAGTTCTCTAATTAAGCGGATTTACGTATCCATTTTCAATGTGATTAAGTGCCGGCGAAACGTCGAAATCAAACACTGGGCGCGTAATATATATTTATAGGTATATAGTTTTCCACAAATTTTAATACATATGGTACATACATGCATTGAACAAAACACTTATTGATTTTTGCCAGCTGCTTATTAGGTAATTTCTATTTTTGCCAACTATTTAGTAGATGATTTTTCCGGAAAATTAGATGAACTACGTAGAAATATCTCTATTAAACAATATAAATTCTATACATTATCAGGTTCAGAATCAATAGTTTGTCTCTCATTGTGTCATTAAAGGACCCCGCACATTTTGTATGGAAAAGTGCGTACAGTCAAATCGACTGAAAATTTAGTATGTTGTACTTCAGGACATCCTGATCAAAAGTTCCCATGGGCGCAACTTCAAAAAATGGCCAGTTTTAGAGATACAGGGTGTTTCATTTTAATAGACGTACTCACATATCTCGAAAACTACGCATCCTAGGAAAAAATGTTTCGGACAAAAGTTATAGAGTACCACAAGGGTTAACTAGCGGTGACCTTGCCTTTGACCTTGAAGTCAAGGATCAAGGTCATTTCAAGGTCAAATCAATTTTTACATAGTGATCCCTACTTCTGACCCCGGAAATGGAAAAAGCGCAACATTTTGCATGAACATGAACAATGAGTATATGTATGTCGCTAATATGTTTAGTTTCTTTAATTATTTCGATTACCAGCGTCTCTTATATTATCAAGTAAAGTGACGCTTGGATATTTGATATGAGGCTGGTGTCGCGCATATCCTAAGAACCATAACACACTTGCGACATGTGCACAGCAACCTAATGTTCTCGAACCTGATACACAAGTACAGTAATAACCTCTTATAGGCTCATTATTCTGATCCTCATGAGGTCTATAAGTTATCCATAACTGATACCTTGTCGAATTTCGGAAGCGGGAGTACAGCCGTACCCTGAGGAAACCATTTGCATACCGGTGCTCATCAAATTCAAAAAATTCGGATCCATCGCGTACTAGTTTATCCTGAATATAAGCAGGTGCTAAATTAATCTGATAAATACCGACAGTTAGCTCTTTCAGATATTCGATATCTAATCTTGGAAAATCAAGAACGTGGTTCTCGTTTAACCGGTATGAAAATGGTTTCCTCAGGGTACGGCTGTACTCCCGCTTCCCAAATTCGACAAGGTATCAGTTATGGATTACTTATAGACCTCATGAGGATCAGAATAATGAGCCTATAAGAGGTTATTACTGTACTTGTGTATCAGGTTCGAGAACATTAGGTTGCTGTGCACATGTCGCAAGTGTGTTATGGTTCTTAGGATATGCGCGACACCAGCCTCATATCAAATATCCAAGCGTCACTTTACTTGATAATATAAGAGACGCTGGTAATCGAAATAATTAAAGAAACTAAACATATTAGCGACATACATATACTCATTGTTCATGTTCATGCAAAATGTTGCGCTTTTTCCATTTCCGGGGTCAGAAGTAGGGATCACTATGTAAAAATTGATTTGACCTTGAAATGACCTTGATCCTTGACTTCAAGGTCAAAGGCAAGGTCACCGCTAGTTAACCCTTGTGGTACTCTATAACTTTTGTCCGAAACATTTTTTCCTAGGATGCGTAGTTTTCGAGATATGTGAGTACGTCTATTAAAATGAAACACCCTGTATCTCTAAAACTGGCCATTTTTTGAAGTTACGCCCATGGGAACTTTTGATCAGGATGTCCTGAAGTACAACATACTAAATTTTCAGTCGATTTGACTGTACGCACTTTTCCATACAAAATGTGCGGGGTCCTTTGTTTGGTATATTACTTTTAGTTAGGTAAAGATAAAAACCGGTCAAGTGTATGTAGAAACACACAAAAATAAAGTTTCGTTTCACAAATAATGACAAAATTTTGCACAATACCAAAATGCATGAGAAAATTCAGGTATATTGCATGAAAAGACGCGATATTTAGTACAATTTTGATTCCGTGAACCTGCCTGAAATTATTTTAGTTGAACGCGTCTATAATAAGTGGTACTTTGAAACTATAAAACTCTGATGTGACATACAGGCTGACGGTTCCTATTTACCTACAAAAACTAAAAAAGCATATAAAACCTATTCTCGAATAGTCTACATCCAATTATTTATTCAGCAATTTCAAAATCTAACCCGGTCAGGAAAAAAGGTTTTCTGATTTATTAAAGCTGCATATCTGACATATATTTTTTTGCAAAAAAATTTCTGTTTAATCAAACAAATTTCCTAAAATGTGTTTCTATAATTACCATCGCCGCTAGTTGATTGTTTGAAAAGATCTGAGATTTTTGATAACATCAGTTCGACCTCATTGAAGGAGGCTGCTAGAGAGATTTTTGGAAGACTTTTACAATCCACTTTTGGTAGGCTGCGAACGTGTCCATAATTATGAGCCTGTTTTGCATACGGCCGCCGCTGTGCCACAAATCTCTTTCAGCTGACGAGTTTGAATTAGTTGCACCAGCCAACTTCCAGTTCTAATCATTTGAAAACCTTTCGTAACAGCATTCACCCAATTCACCTAGTTAGTGGCGGTGGCAGTTGGCGCGCGTAGGCGCGTGTTCCCAGAACGTCGAACGAAGCGAACCACCGTCGCACTTTGGGCACGTCTACGGCCAACGCCGCGCCACAGCTACTATGCGAAATTATTAATGAACGCCGGGGTGTAATAACTCAAAAGTTGCGATAGGCCACCTCGTTCAGGTGAGCCGAATTCACTTGTGACTCATTACTGCCCCGCGGGTTTCCGCCGCTTGCCCGAGTCTCGCTTAAATATGTAACATAGGCCGCATAATTAGATGTCAAGAAGACCCAGGTCATATGAACCTCGCATAACGCTCATTTGGGGTATGGATTAAATCATTTCTCGCGTAATTGGAGTAATTTACATCCACCCAAATGGCAATGCCGCAGCAATCTCTCGTCGCTTTTGACAAGCTCAAAATTTATTGACTCACTTCGCGCAGTTAATTCGATTGAATTCTTGGTGAATTTATCTTGGTTTTCGGCCAGATATACAAGAGTCATGTTGTGTTGCGTAATGTACTCGCTTTTACGTTAATTGGCGACTGAAAAGGAACTCATAACGACTGTATACGAAGTTGAGTCGGTAAAACATGTAGCAATCTATCCAAAGTATACCTATCTATATTTATTTGTCTAGAAAAGGTATACACTCACTGGCAGTCATAAATTGCACTAGAATAACATCCCTTCCCGCGTGGTGGATAAATCTTAACCCGAAAACGTTAAGCCCTCGGCGGGCTCGGAAATAAATCTGCATATCGTGATTGCATGCAAAGGGAAATCAGCAAAGCTATTACGGATTACCATAAAAGCTTCCCACCTGTCTATAAAACCGTTTTTCTGCCTTCTGCCGAACAATTCCAGGGTTTACCTTGAGCCGGAAACTCCGCGCCGAAGTGAACGAACGGATCACGCTGACACACTTTCGCCGCCGCGCCGCCGAGGACGTTCAGTGCACCACAGCACCTAGAACGCCCCGCGGAGCCCCAACTGAGCCTGTTCTATGTGCACTCAGGCGCCCCATAGTAATAACCAGGAGGCAGTCGCCGTGGCTATTTGCAGAAAAGCTCCAATTTTCATCACGGAAATTTTTATGTACTTTATATAATACAACAAAGCCGCTAAATCGTCGCTACACCTTTGGAACGGGAGTGCACTTTTCGTTGCGAAAACTCAAAGCCCAAGGATTAGCCCTCGGAAAGTAGCACGACAGTGGGAAAAGTTTGAGTTTATTGAACGCCTCCACGATGAAAGGAGCCGGAGCAGTTCAGAAACCTCGCCAGGGCTTATGGCAATGTAATGGCAAAAGCTATTATTTGCATGTTTAACACGTTCATGTGCTACAAAAACTGGTGAAATGAGGAGAGTGCATGAATTTTAGTAATTTATAGAGCTTCCCGCAAGAATGAAATTTGTATCCTGCCGTGTTTAAGTAGAAGGAATTTCGGAAAGTTATTAACTATCGAATTTATAAGGAGCATTGTTGGATGCAAGTAGGACTCACGCATACGGAGAGAAAAGTTATCATATGTTTATGCATAATACACATAATTTTTACTTAAATTATGTATAAAATTCAGCCAACATTTACTGATCATAAATTTATCATTATTATTCAGAACTTAACAGTACTATAGATACACTTTTCTTATGTGCCCATATTCTTAAATAAAGAACAATATTTGATAAACAGAGAAAATAACAGATGTATGCATGATTAAGAATCATTATCTATGGTACAGCAAAGTATACATTTTCTATCTTATAATAATAAATTTTAATTAAAACTTGATGTATTACTTACTAAGTTTATATGTAGAGTAGAAATTGGGTTAAGTTTTAATTTGATTTTTGATTTGCTTATATATTTTAAGAATGGCTTCCCAAATATTAAACATGTTTTTTTGTGCCCAAATACCAACTTGATCAACAAGTTTCAGTAATATTCAGAAAATTAAAAATACAAGTTTATTCATCAAAATAGACATTGTCCTCTTCAAAGTACTCTCCATCAACTGAAACGCACTTATGCCAGCGCTTAATCCAATCCTCGAAACACTTTTGATAGTCCTTTGCACCAGCTTTGCAGCGACATGTCTGAAGCCCAAATCAAATTAACTAAAATGCTTTGAATGGATCCATCAGCCATATTCAAGTTCTCTGCCAGCTCTCTAAGGGTCAATTTGTGGTCTTCGGCAATCATTTCTTTGATTTTATCAATATTTTCATCGGTTTTCGATGTTGAAGGACTGTCACTGTGTTCGTCTACCTCTGAAACGTTCTTGCCACACATAAACGTTTGTTTTCTCCAACATTTCCAAGGTCTTCGCACCATTGAATCCGTTTTTAACGCAAAATATAATACAAACACGTTGATGCAAAGTCGATTCCATTTTTAAACTCGTAAAAATCGAAACGCACAGAGGGAGATGTATTCAAGACGGCGTCACTTTTACAAATATGAAGCTATAACGCTGCAATTTGGCAGGAATGTCAATGAAAGACGTGGCAACCTTACAAAAGCAAATGAGGTGACTGACAGTAGTCTTCCTGAAACTTTTTGATCATAGGTATTTCTCCTAGCTATTTTAATAAAATATTTTATTGTACTTCATTATTCGGATAAAAACAAAACACAAATCAACCGTGTTTACATGGAGTTAAACTCGGGTTCAACCCAAGTTCCACTCTGCATGTAAACGTCGTGATTGATAAATTATATGCAACACTTTCTTGCATTATGATTTAAAAATATAATAATATGCATTGAAAGCTCGTAATTCTGATAATTAAGTGGAATAAGCCCTGCGTATAAAATAATAGTATAATTCATTATCATGAGAAAATTTCATTAATTATTTTCCACTCTTTATAAATGATATACAGTTTTAAGATCTGAGTTATTATTAGTATTATTGTTTAAAATTATTATTATTATGTTAATATAATTATATTATTATAAACGAAATTTTATACTGTTTAAGTACTCCTATTTCTTCTTCGGAAAAGAGATTTAATTCAAAAGGTTTTTTATATTCAAGATCATCAAAAACAATGCAAAACGGTTGTCAAAGTTTACAATCTTGTGCTCATTAAGTATCAAAAAGAAGATATTATATAACTAAAAAAATCACAAAGTTATGAATGGCAATCATGAACTTTAGAAAAACTACTCATTACTTAAACTTAAGAGGGACAGAATATACTTTTGTGCTTTAGTTAGCCACAAATTGTTCTTCAATATTTTTTAGTTCAGTTTTATGCTGACGTTACTCACAATTTGTGTTCACATTTTCTCGAATGCAGATTTGTGAGTAGTTTACTCATGAATTATTCGCATGTCTTGAATAATGTCTAGCAAATATAGTTGCATAGTACTTAGAAAACTCATAATACAACACATACCAATTAAAACTTATATTCACAACACAGGTCAACGATATTTTTGTTGCCGCATAAGTGACATATCAATTTTATACGATTTTTCCCGTATATTAAGAATTCAAAAACAAAAATCTTACATCACATCACATTTTCGAGAACAACAGGGTTAAAAATTGTTTTTTTTTTTCACATTAAGATGTGTTGTTTCAAAATTTGTTAAAAAGGAACATTGCTTTGCAGAATGTCAAAACGCACGAATGAAAGCTTAAGATCTAAGCTGTGTACATAAAATATAATTTAAATTTTTGTAAGTTTTAAAAATTTTTATATTTTCATTTAATAGTTTAAAATTCAGATTTTCATTTAAGCCAAGAAAAAAACATCTACAACATTTTAAAACATTCCAAAAATGGCTAAAATGCTAAAATGTCACTTATTTCATTTTAGAGCTATTTTTCTCGAAAACCCTTCTTGGTGAAAAATATTCGTTTTCGTATTTAGCACCCAAAATAAAGCCAAAAATAGTTGAAAATCTAAAAAATATTTTGATTATCCGAATTTCACAAACTAATTTTGATTTGATTTTGAAAAACTACAACATATTCAAAAAATTTCATTCACTTTGAAAGCCTGAAAGTGTCAACATAAATTTAATTTATTAAATGTAATGAATGAATTAGTTTTTTCGATCAGGCGAGATATTCGCGATTAAAATTGAAGCTGCACTTTTAAGCTTTTACTACGCTTAAATTTCGTAAACTTTATGTTGATTGAAATTCATTGCATGAATATTTAAATTGGAAATTGTTGGTTATAAATGCTTGCATTCATGGAAATTGAATGAATTTTCTGAATATGAGCTTGAAGCCTTTTATGCGTATAATTGGAGCTCGTATTCGAACTTTAGATTTGCTGGACTCCAGAAAATTTAATCAAAAGGTTTAGCAAAGTTAAAAAAAATTCAATTGAAGACTGAGTGATAAATAACGAAATTAAATTTTTATTACTTGTGAACAAAGCGTTCAAAGAATTTTACAAAATATTATTGGTTGGCAAAAAATTTAATACAAATTCAATAGGAAGTCTTTTCTTTCTTCTTTTTTCTCACATTATATCGTATAATTATACGTGTTTGTAATAAAACAAAGACGGGTTAACTTAAAAGATTTTATTAATGGATACATTTTTTTCAGAGATTTTACTTGAAAGAGTTTGTTAACTTCGGAAAACACCTTCATCAAGACTAGACAGAAAAAATAAAAATTGTAATTTTATCTAAATACAAATAGATGATGAATTTTTAGAAAAATTGTTTAAAAGTCTATAATATTAGTAAGAAATCTTACGAGCTAATGTTAGAACAACAAGAATAATGGGTTAATTTGACTTCATTATTTAATCGAAATATATTGACTGTTTTGAAAGAAAAAAGGTTTTGACCCATATAAACAATTCTTCTCTTCTGAATAAGTTTTTCAAAGTATTTTTTATACATGTCTCGTTTGCTTTCCAAGTACTATCCGCTTTCAATATTGTTAAACTTCGGCGATCTTAGTACTTGAAACTTTAATAATAACTAAAAAACATAATTATCGAACACACAGATAACTCAATTTTTTATTAACAATTTTCGTATCCCACAGGTGCATATTAAGTGAATCCATTTTTTTCTTAATTTTGAAAAGTATTAACATATAAGGTAAACCATCGGCTAGTTTCTTTTTAAAAATGCTATAAAATGAACACTGTACATATGCTATAAAATTTACACTGTTTTATTAAAAAAGTAAATCTGCCTATTAGTTATGGAATATGATTTCATTTAAATGACTGCATTGGCTGGCTTGCCTGTACCCCATCATGTCAATTTAATGTTACAGCAGATTTTCAATGGCTTGGGTACCTATGTCACGAATAGCTCGATAAAATTTTTTTTTGAGTGCCTTAAAATATATTAAAACAAATCCAACGGCGTCAAATTGTATTTGAGCACAGTAGTATGCATTATTTTTACTAGCATTTGTTTTCAAAATTCGCACTGTTTCGGGAATACAGCACTTGTTTTCAAAATAAGTTTTCAATATTTCCCAAAATTGTTCAATCTTACTAGTAAATCTATTAATTTCGTACTGCGGCATTATAATTCTGTATGTCTGTAAATTTTTTGAGCGCGAAAGAGCTGTCTGTGCTAAAATAACATGAAATTTAAAAAGAAACCAATAAATGGCCCGTCGAAGTTTTAGTTTTTAACATGCCACAAAAATTAATTTAAAAAAATAGATATGCTTAATGAAAACTACATTTATGTGGATTGAGAAAATATTTGAGATGACCAATGTTCCAGTTTTAATTGATTACTTCTACAGTAAAGATTGACGCCGACTTCAAAAGATATCTGTTCCTCAAAGAAATCGTAATCATACGAAATAACTGATTAGCCTAATTTACAATCTATTGATAGCTACGAGCAATTCAGAAAAAATTATTTTTCACTTTTCTGTTACCATTTTTCCCACGTAAGGAAAGACATTACAAAAGCCTGATTTCCAAAATCCTTCCGGCTTCTGACGATGCTGGCACAACATAAGAAACTTACGCGCTCACGCCTAGGGAAAATCACAACTTCCTCTATGGGATAATTAAACGCCTCCTGAGCTGTGTAGAATCAATTTTTACTCGCATATTTGGGTAATTAGAAGGCAATTTTCTCCTACACGACGCATTCCTGGCGGCAATATCGACAAACCGCCCATTTCCTCGGAGCGGGGCGGTAAGTCGACCTCGACAAACACAATCTGGAACTGGAGCTTGCTAATCACGCAGGTACCTTTCTCTGCGTCCTTTCATTAAGTCCCACCTTCATCATTTCCCGTGATCCCGGCGCGGTGGCTCCTCTTCGCAAAGCCATTTACTTCCTAATTAGGCCCCGCTCGGCTCCTTGTCTTGTCGCGCAACCTATTGTTTTCCGGCCCTGGAACGATGGCGAAAATTTCGTTCATAAGTGCCTATAGCCTGGAGGCATTTTCGCACTTAGCGCCCTCTATAAATTTGTGCGCTGAGCCTTCCTAATTACGGGGAAAGGACAAAGCGGAGCAAGGCAGGAAAAATGGCGAAGCAAACCTTCTTTCGGGGCTTAGTTTCTCTCTCGTGCTCGACGCTGCAAAGGCATTTTCACACGAGCGAACATATCACGTGCAAGTTTCATAAAGTCCGCAAAACAAAAAGGATTGCAGTCGTCGTCGTAGTCGTTGTGGTTGTTGTCCTTAATGCTCGCTGGCCCAGAGATGTCTTGTCCTTTCGGCACGTGCTGCCTTTAGGAGGCGAATGCCCCGAGCGAAATAAGGTTGCCAGGAGAAATCAGTTCTTTATGTCCATCAAATTGTTTGTCCTGCTGGTGCATATCTTTTTTCTCCTTGGGCTACAATCTCAGTGAAATTGGGTTATCTGCACGTCACGCTTCCTTTTAGGATTATGGACACAAAGCCAGATCGAAAAATAGACTATTTTTATATGACCGATTACGATCTGTTAATTCTTAGACAAATTTGATAATGTGGAGCAAATATCTAAAGTACGCATTACAGTTTTTGATATTTTTAGATTTAATGTTGATTCTCACTTTAGCGTGAAAGTGCTAAAAATGTAATTATATCTACACATTTCGATTTTACAATGAAGATAAATTTACATGGAAAGATATATAATTTTTTTATTTTGTTTTTATGAATTCAAATTGCAAATATGTATGTAAGTTTTGTAAAATTTGGAAAAATATTTCAACCCAAAAAATCTCTAATAATAATATTAACATAATAGTAGTAGTAGTAGTAGTAATAATATTTAATTTCCCAGTAAAATTAGTTCAGCATATGCATTAAATTTTGTTATTGTATTATATAATAGTGGTGCATCGGTAAAAAATATAATTTAACATTAAAAAGTGAAATTGATTTTTTTCTAGTTTCGAGCATATCGCTTCGTATGGTATATTGGTATATCTTTTTGTTCAAATATTGGGTGTGTGAATATAACTCCGCCCTTTCCCAACAGATGTCGTTTTTAGTATTGCTTATGTATACTAATAAATGGCAACACTTGTGTTCGGTAGTATTTTATGTCAGCTATCAAACGCCCTACGTGACATTTGGTTGAAATATTAGCAACAAGTGCTTTTACTTCCTTGAAAATGTCGGTTTTCGTTCCAAGTAAACATCATTTGCGGTAAGTGCTATTACACTATTTTATTTTAAAGAAAAGTGCAGTGGAAACTCATCGTTTGCTCGTGGATATTTACGGTGAGCATGCTCCATCTAATACAACTTGTAAGGAATCGTTTCGACGATTTTAAAATAATGATTTTGGCACTGAAGACAAAGAACATGGAAAACTACCAAAAAAATTTGAAAATGCTGAATTGGAAGCATTATTGGAAATGAGTACATCGTTAATTTTGCTCTAAAATTTACAGAATAAGGTTCACATAATGTTACCATTTTATAAAATTAATAATGGAAAACAATATCTCCCAGGTGATGGGAACTTTCAGCAATACATATCACCAACATATCGCTCTGTCAGTTTGAGCGAATTCCACACAAATTGCGTGCCTCAGTTGTTCCAGTGTTTAGGTTTATGTTCGTATACACATGCGTTAAAGTAACCCCACAAGAAATAGTCGCACATGGACAGGTCAGGGGAACGAGGAGGTCAATTAATGTCACCAAACCGGGAAATGATGCGACCAGGGAAAAGAGGACAAATAACTGCCATTGACATTCTTGTTGTGTGGGCTGTTGCCCCATCCTGCAGAAACAACACACTATCGTACGCGAAGACACGATGTTGTACCGTCCACAACTCCATGACTTTGACTAAAACGAAATGGTGAAAGTTATTTTAATTCGTCGGAAATTTTCCTCCACGCTTTATCCACCGTCTCACATTTAGAATATTTTTTTAAAGAAAAATGCCAAATACATTCATGTCTCTCTACCGCCTCCACTAATTTAATATTAAAATTTGGATCACTAGACATTATTTCCGTTGAGGAGTTTCCTTCTGCCACAATCAAAATCAATGCGCATAATTCATATCGTGTATTTCCTATAGAAATTGTTTTTTTCTAATATCAATGAAAAGGTTCCCAGAGATCCAATACGCAATGAAAATTGCATGTTCCTTCTTGCATATTGCTCTGGTGGGCGACCTACATAATCAGCAGCGCACTAAAAAGTTAAAAATCCTCCTGCGTCATCAGACCCTAATTAGCTCACAAACAGAGGACACATCGAGACGAGTCAAAATTCGATGAGCTTATTGTTAGTCATTGAGAAGTTCCTATGACCACATCCCACCTAATAATGGATATCATACAAGCTCGATGGTACCATATTATTATATTGTCACCAGAATTGCATAAGTTTGCAAAGTTTTAAATCGATACAACAATTAGAAGTGGGTGAAAAGCGAGGTTGTAAGATTTGCTTACAATGTTAGAAAGTTACAGGTAAAGCTAGAATTAAGCGTTTTGAAAAGCGTTCCATTGATAGTCGTACTCGGCATGCATTGGAACGCAGCTATTGATTAAAGCGTAAACTTTAATTTTTTTAAATATGTTATTAAGGATTTTTTCCCCAAGTATTGTGGTTCAGCCCTGCCGCATAATTTAAGTACGTAGACGACAGGCATAACATTGCGACTATATTGGTTTAATTAACCTTCCACACACTTCCAACTTCCAATATCGCTGAGCTATGGTTGATATGATAACTGCCTCAAATCATATAATAATATTAAGGAATTAAGTTCATCGATAAATAGAATATAAATAATAGACAATTAGACGAAAATTCGCCAAGCTTTTTTTCACATTATTAATCAGTTGTTGACTCTTCTCTTTTTGTTGTTGTCTACAAATTGCCTATTTTTTCGATCCGTCTCTGGTATCCAAAATCACTAAGCCCAGATTTCGTGAGATAAATAGTCGCACAACAGCCGAACCGAAAGCCATGAAATAATTCCCGCAGCGTAATGTAGGTGAAGTGGGTGGATTGGCGGGTGAGGTGAAAAATCTGATCAACCTAGTTTTCGCCCATGGATAATTAGCCCCATGAAGCACAAATGGCCCCAATAACAGGTATAAGTGTTCGCCTTTTTGTGGCAATTAGGGTCTGCAGGCGAGGCGTGCTTAGGGTCGCCGCCTTTCATTCGCCGCAAACTTCATTACGCCCCCGAGGGAGCAAGGACAGCGAACGGAGTGAGCGAAGCCCTTTCTGAGGAGCCCTTATCGGTTTCCAACCTAAATTGAGTTGGAGGACGTACATTTCATTTGCATTAAATTCACGATTCGGTACGGCAATCGTTTTCTCTTGTGGAAGATGAAAAGACAGAGCGAAGCGACACTATTGAAGTGGATGTCGAGCGGCATTCGGGTATCTTTCAATTTGCCAAAAGGACCCTTTGCTGGATCTTTCTTTCTATTGCCTGGAATGTCAAAGTTGACCCCCTCCCTTGACCTTCATTCCGCTCATCGCTCGGGGGCAGTCAGGCGCGGTAATTGTGAGCCCATCATCCGCATAAAGCGAACATAAAACGCAATGGATCAGCTTTAGTTCCTAGCGAAAACCGCAGCATTTCTGCTTTTTACAATTTTCCCACAGTGGCTCCCAGCTAAACCGCTGGGGGGCATTAATACCGTCATACAGCCCCCGGGTATCAAATCCGGCCAGATTGGGTTTCCTCTGCCTCCGTGTTTGGTGGCAGTGGTGGTGCCTGCACTCGACACAAATTTCCCATTCTCTCCGCCACTGGTTGTGACTGGTGAGGATGACTTTCCACATTGGAAAATTTCAATAATTTTCTTCAGTTGAATAGAAAACTCTGCAGGTTTTTTTGTGCCAATGCAGTCAGTCGTAAACATTCGGATATGGGTTTCATGTGAAGTCCTTTTTTGAAATTTTGTTTGGGGGTACTTCAGTTGATTTTGTGACTTGTTCAAGTTCTTTTTTTAGAAATTTAATACCATGTCCCAATGAAATTGAATTGCTTCCCTTGATGAAGGTAAGGACATTGCAGAGAAGAACCATCTCGACTAGACTTAAAAATATCAACTTATCTATTACAATTGTAGGGAGAGCAAACTTACAATTTTACAAATTCAAGCGATTACTTTGGGGGATCTTTCTCCTGCAAAAGCATAAAATTTGGTTTAGATATACATATGTGTATATATTTCACTTATATACGTAAAAGCAGACAACAGTGAGATTCAGAGCGAAGTAGATAAATCACATGATAGATCTCAGTAATGTATAAAGCTCATCCTTTTATACAGTTTACCTTACCCTTTATAATTCCAACTTTCTGAGATTCATATTTGCGGGTACGAACGAATCGAAAATAGGTTTCACAAATAGAAATAGATTACTCGCTCTTGTTGACAGTTGGCTCAAATAACTAATGGAGCGAGTTCGTAAAAGAATTCTACCCTAATGTGATTTTATAGTAAGCTGATTTAAAGCTTATTGAATTAAAGAACCTATATCATGAGACGAAATACGGCGAACATTTATTGATATACTTATATTAGATTTTATATATTCGTTTGTACTACCTATGCACATATAGGTAGCTATCTAATTTATATTAGATTATAGAGATAGGGATTTGGCATAATTTGCCTGAGGCTAAGAATTATTGTATAACTATCAAGAGAAATAACCACAAGACATAAAAAAGTCTTACAAGGAGAAGGAACCTACTCGTCATCACCGATTTCGCTTAATTGCGGACCCGAATCTTATAAAAATTGGGAAGGATCCGAAAAAAACCTCCGCACGCAGGTATTCGAATCCGTGACCACTGAATCACAAGTCCAAGTGTTAACCACTATACCAGTCGCCGCTTTGGGAAAATGATACAATGAATGGGATTTTGAGGCGCGTGAAAATTGTTGTATACTATTATTTTGTAAACGCCCTACATGTGCTATAAATTTGAGCGAAATCGGTGATGACGAGTAGGTGCCTTCTCCTTGTTAGACTTTAGAACTTCCGGAAGTTGTAAAAAAACATGAATATGAAGTATTGTTTTGAAAATTATGCTTTTTCTAATCCCATAAAAGAACTCTACACAGCGATTAACCTTAATAGATTCCACAATTTTTAACTATTAAGATCCTCATTAGATCTGAAAAATTAAATATAAATTTTTTAAATAGTTTGTTAACAAAACGATACAACAAAATTACATTTGAATTTAATATTTCTTGAACATTTCTCAATTGCGTAGAAAGATAAGTTACTGATATTAAAATTGGCATAAAATCTCTCTTCACTTTTTAGATATAATAGCTTCTGGAATAATGTGTGTAAGTTGTGTTTCTATATGAATATAACAAATATTGATACACCCATCTGTCAATTTATACGGTAGATGCGTTCGTCTTAATCGATAACGTATTAAACGAGATCAAAATAAAAATATATTGAGAAAACAACATGTTGTAAAAACAATGGAATCAACATTAAATTAGTAATTTTCAAATATGATTTGGTGCCAATTCTGAAAATTATTAATTTGACTACGTGTCACATTACATTTTGTAGTTAGCAATTTCCATGGTTAATTTGAGAAAAAACGATTTTAAACAACATTGTAAATGTATTCAAACCGAAATACTTTATTTTCGTTTTTGCCTATATTTGTGGTAGTATTAAAATTTAACTTTGTTTAATGTCTTACTTAATAGTTATTTTTAAATTAAATATTATTAAAGGTATAACGATCCGCAACGAATTTTAAAAGTATGATACTTAAACAAAAACGAGCCTCTTTTAATTTACAATGCGATATTTTTCTCTAGTGTGTGTATATTTAATATGCTCCATAAGAAATATTAAAAGAAAATTATTTGTTTGTCTTTTTTACTCATTTATTTTTGTTCACAATTTTGGGCTCTAGTATAGTATGTATGTAATAAAATGTTGTGAAATTAAGTATTAAAAACATAAAACTACTTTTCTTGTTATTTTTTTACGTATCTTCACTTTTCTTTTTAATGTCTGCGATTAATATATACGAATTAAGAAAGTGCCTTCAATAATAAATCCAATTTATGGAAAGAGTACATTCAATATAAGTAGTAAGTAACTATGTAAAATAATCGAATTAACTCAGAGAAATTTTCTCTTTTTTTTAATAATTGAAAAACCATGTAAAAGCGAAACCGTGTAAATTAAGTATCGTGCAAATCAAGGTATAGGTGTATTTGATTTTCTATGAACGGTTGTTGCATTTAAACTTTTTGATATCGCTATTTACGTTTTCAATTTGGGTGTAATTTTTGAATTCTGGAGTAAAATTTAATCTTGTATTACAGCCATTTTTGAATCCACTTCGAATTAAAAGTAAATGCTCAAAAATGCAATAATTTTTGTAGTGAAAAGTAATCCAAAATCTATATTAAAACACTCTGTAATGTTTTGGATTAATTTTCAATATTAATTGGATTAAAATTAGATTAAAATTTAATTCTTCAATCCAAGTAGAGTGAATTTAATTTTTTTTATGCCACAATGTGTCACGTTGGCCATCCTCAAATATGAGATATCAAAGATGAAACGTATCGAAGATATTTTTAAAGAAACGATTGGTGAAATAAAAGAGAATTTTGAAGCTAAACATTCAAGGAAAATAATTAACATCATAAAACCTAAATATTCCCTGAAATAAAAAAAAAAAATCCCTGTCACTGTATCAATGGATTAAAGTAATACAATTAGTATTAACTTATTAAAACCATGGTAGGCTGGATTATGAGTGTATGTAGATAGACGTTCATTGCAGCTTAATAAACTGTGCATTTTATGAATGTTAATTAAATACAATTTTGAAATAGTTTAACCTAGTAGTACATCAAGTATAAACATAAACATAGATAGATTCTACAGATAAGTATAACAATGAACATCGAATGCGATAATTATTAGAGTCGTTTGATTGTTGTTACTTAACATTTCTGGATATATACCCAATTCTATTTATGCAGATGAGCCGGTGTCGTTTGGCGCACAATTCCTGTTCACTTCAATAATCTTCAATTGCTACAAGCGAAGCCATCGGAAATTTCCGGAGTAGATCCCATTTCCTATCCCAGAAAGGAAATCCTTCATCGATATTCAAATCGAACGCAACGGCTGCACCCACGACCGGCAGTGCGGCAGTCGAAATTTAATCGTGAATTATTTATCACCGCTCGCTCAGAGCTCCACCACGAACAGTCGACGTTGAATTTCTGTTCAAGTTTACTCCTAATACCGTGTCATTTTCGAAATGACATGCAAAACATACCTTTGCCGGGGAAAAGGGTGTTATGAATGGATTTTGTCCGCCCCTCTATGTTTATGTTTTGTGTTGTTCCCGACGTCTTTTTTTTTCGGCGCTAAAACAACGAATCGAATTTTATGCTGTGCCATAAAGCATTCTGGTGTGATTCAACCTCTGAGCATAGCTTTAGATGCTTGAATATCTTTTAAAGTATCTTTTTGCCGAGGACGCAGACTGATGCACCAATTGTAACCTCAAATCATTCATCAAGGGATGTTATACGCCCCCCCAACTGGCACGATAAGCTGGAAAGTGGTGCGGATATGGGTTCTATCGTGCCTCCCTCGATTTATTGCTTTACAAAATAAAGTCTGGACCAATGCCAAATGGATGGATGAATGATTTCGAATGCTTCTCCCGGCTTCGAAGGACCGATCTCGGCCCCAATTCCGTCCGTCGTGCCAGCATATTCCAGCATGTTGAGTCTATTAAGCGAAGAGTAATGTGGGAAGATTAGCACAAAATGCACATGAGCGTTGTGCTAGGACGGCATAAATATTGCAACTCAATGGAGCCTGGGCACTACACAATAGCTTCATAAAGTGTTCGCCTTTCAATTCTGTCCGCACAAAGGCCGAGAAAAATGAGATTGTGCTACTTGCGATTTATTATTTTACAATGTTGACACCAGAAAGAGAACAGAACAGTCGTCGTGCACAGCAAGAGCAATCGTTCCCTCCAGATTTATGTAGGCGACCTAAGAAGGGTAAGGCCATTGAATTGTTAAAAATGTTCGATTTATTGTACTTTCAGCCCTAACCAAAGACATTTTTCGTATTTTTCAATTACCTCGATGATTTATGATATCTTAAATAAAAATTCTGAAGCAATGACAGTACAGGTATCCCTCCTAAAACACAGTAGATAGCAGTGGCGTGGGGTCCATATAACACGATTCCTACCGGCTTCCCTTTTGTAATATCTGAGTTCATTTGGTAAGTTTTTTTTCGCTATTAAGTTTCTGATTTTGGCACCGGCTTACCTTCTCAAAAATTTCACCCCACGCCACTGGTAGATAGCATCCTAAAAATGCCGTGTTGTGTGAAACCGTGTTATGTGAGACTAGGAGCTAGTACAAAATGGGGGGATGCGTTCCGAAAACTTTCTAACTCTTTGGGGTACACGATTTAAAAAAAAAAAAAACCCAGGTTGTTTTTATAATAAAATAGAAATCTTTAAATAAAATATTAAACTATTAACTATGAGATATTTCGACATAAAAACATTCATAAAACAGTGGGATAGTTTTTAACTTACCTAACCCCAAAGAGATAAAACCAAATTTTATTTTTTAAATTCAACAATTTTAATTAAAAATATAAACATTTTCTGTTCCCATTTAATTCAAACACATTTTAACATATTTCTTCAGTTGTATCAGTGCTCAGCTCAATGAAGCGATCAAACGATATCATCACTTTCTGAATGCATTTTCTTCTCTAGGATTTTTTGCATCATCTGCCCTATTATTAATATGCTTTAGTCTGTTTTCTAGTCCTTACAAGGTCGTTGTAAATTTCGTTGTATAAAAATCGTATTCCATAATTTCATTACCATGTTAGAATGAAACCATGTTGTGTATTGTAGTGTTATACGGGGATTTCTGCAATTTGCTTATCGTGTAACAGCGAAACCGTGTTATAGAAGGGATACCTGTATACAGTCAGGAGCAAAGCTCAACCAATAATCTTAATAAACATTTAAAAAAAAACCTTTTTTCCACTACGAAACAAATAAATTGTGAAATTTCAAACCAGCAACTTTTAGTTAAAGTTTGCTTTGTTTGTTGAAACAAGTGGAAAACTCTGGTAATGCTCAAGGAATATACAAATGCGTAATAAGTATAGACTCGTTTAAACGATTCACTTACGCAAATACAAATAGTCTGACAACTGATTAAATGTTCATTCTTTTCCGATGTTTTTATTAATATGAACTCATTAATTTCTTTTTTCTTGTAGAATTGCTTCCGATTCAATTATTTGATATGCAGTAGTACAAATAAGATATGCTTAATTAATATTATTTCATATTCAACTTTTTCAAATTCGATACTTAAATTGAAAATATATTCCATACATAAAAAAACTTAACTCCTTTGAAGGTACTACGAAATGAGTTCTGTTGTGCCCCCTTGAAGCACGTGCCACCGACTTGCACTTTACATGAAAACAAACGAAAACTAATCCATACAACTCAATGGACACATAATTTTCCAAGAAACCATATATTCGTAAAGAGCTCGCCATTTTTCATACAAATTGAAAAATACTTCGATCCGTATTTTTCTCCATATAACTATGTTTATAAACGTTCGCTCTTAGTGAAATTTTACGAACCCTCGTAAAATTGTTTCCTATGTTTGCTCTATTAAAACCCTCTAAAATTACAAGCCGCGAAATGCCCTTTTGCGTGTGTATGGTTTGGTAGTTCGAGAAATTTACATTGAACCTAATGGCGGGCCGGTGAAACTCTCACGGAAATTTACATTTTTCCTGATTATATCACTAGCAGGAAAATAATATTCTATAAAATTCAATCTCAGTTTTACTTCATATAAGGTAAAAATATGGATTAATTCCTAACTAAGTGTAGTGATTGCTGCACATTGGTAGTTGTCGTAGGCTCATGTGTTTCGATGAGTTACATTCACACTCAAAAATTGAATTGAAAAAAAAAAAACGTTTCAGAGTAAATTTGAGTGACAATAGTTTTTAGATAGAAGCTTTTGTTTGGAAGCTCCGTGAAGTTTTTGCCATATTTAAGTTTATGTAGAAGGTTTTGCCTCTACATATACGAATGGCACGTTTCACACTGCCTGACGGCTCCTTCTTTACGGGCAAAAAAGGAGGTGTTTTCCTGAAATCTTAAAGCCACGAAGCAAAAACAATTCAACGTGCTGATCCATTTCCGATAAGATATACACTGGTTTATATATTTATATAGGAGCAAACTCAAGAATTTACAAGTAGCCCTAAGCACGGGATAGCTATAAAAAGATATTCAAAGATCCTTATCCGCCGGTCTACCTTCGAACAACATTAATAAAATTCGTGGGGAAAAGGTAAGGAAAAGCTCAGCCTTATCCTTCAAAACAATAAAACGTTCGTCCCAACCAATAAAATCCTAAGCTAAGAGGGTGGAACGTTGAATGAACGTCTGTCTGCCTAGTTGAAAGGCGCATCGTAGTAAGTCAGCTTTTTCTGCTAATCATATTCCTTTTTTTCCTACAATCTCACAAGCTCGTTCGCACGGAATTTTTTCCTCTGCGACTAAAATAGAATACGATATGATCGTGAAGAAGTGTGAAGCGGGCCAATAAACATAATTCAAATCGCATAGGAAAGAAATAAAGTTCGCAGTAAATTTTATTCTGCAGGCGATTATGTAGGAATTATTGTAGAACGATTTTTGTAGACCTTTTCGAATATTCATCAAAATGAGCAGTTTATCACAAGAAAAATTCAAAGCTGATATTGAATTTTTAAAACAAGGTCTATTTTCTCGTTATCTGGCACTGGTGTCAAATAGGCCAGTCTTCGGTACGAAGAATATCCCAGAAGTTTTATAGAGAAAGAAAAAATTCTTGGTCCGCAGCATAAAAGAAATCTTTCCAGGTAAATTATTTCCGAGGAGTCTAAGTGAAAAGGCTAAAGGTTAAAAAAATAAAGGCTCGCTTGAACTTTACCCGGAAGTAACTATTTGTATTGACAACTGAAAAAAACTAAGTGTGGTATAAAATTCAGCCTAATTACTGTGAACAATTAATAAATAGTATGCCATATCAAATCAAACCGGTTTCAGATGCCAAAGGTCTATGGACATTTATAAAATATAATTTGAATGACCAATACGACTACATCTGGTATATACAATATAGATTGATTAAAAGAAGCCCAATTTTTGATGACACACAATAAATATTTTAATTATATTAAATTGCAGATCTTAGTGGTCAATTGCCAATTATATTTTTCATATTTTCATGTCAAAATGACAACGACTTTGCTCATTTTGAAAAAAAAAAAAAAAAACGACTCCATTAACCCAAAAACTAAACCAGATGGTTGTTCGATTATAAACTGAGGTCTCAAATAAAAATGTTTAAATAAAATCTTAATGATTTAACTCGTCTGGAAAAAATGTACTTAAATTTGAATTTGTGAAAAATTTTTGCAAAAGAGTGTACAAAAAAGTCTAAACGATGAATATTGCTTTAAAATAATTCTATGTAAAATCACAAATCGATAACTTACATAATTGTGTTTGCGATGTTAAATTTTTGAACCCTAAAATGTTGTCATCAAAAAACTATAACAATGTAGGAAAATTAATACTACAATTTATTATCTTCAACAATAGGTACAATACGCTATTTAATTATAAGTAAAAATAAAATTTGACAGTGTGTTTAAGCAACCACCTTTAGTATAACAAAGTGCATGTAATGCAATAATTTGGAAGAGCCTTAAAAAACACATAAAATAGCCATTAAATCAGTTCAAACTCTGATGGAGGTCTTTAAATCCATTAACGACTAAAATAAACAAAATACTCTTGAAATTGTCCCATTTATCCGCATTATCCGCTTTTGAATAGCCAACGAAAATCGTCTAACTTTATTCAATACTTTATTCAATAAACAGAAAAACTTTAAAGCAAGAACGATCCGAATCTTTCCCGGTTTTCACAAAAGGGTTCGCAGCGCAACGTCCCCTCAGAGCTATTGTCCTTTGCTGAGTGAAAAACTTTAAACAATTCAACAAAGTTATTCCTCTTGATTGAGTGAAACTCTGGCAGCACAGAGAAGCAATTTGGAAGGACGAAGTTGCGATAACCCATATCGCTTTCGTTATCGCTATAAGCCACGAACAATGGCTCCGAACTCGAGATTTGATAAGGGTTCTGATGGAGCGCTCTTGAGCCGATTCCAGGATAACCGCACCAACAGGATAATTTTTAAATCTCAGGAGAGTCAGTCCGGGAAGAAATGATAAAACCTTGGGACTGTAACCCATTCCAGCAAATTGAAAGGTCACAATTGAATGCTAATTCGTCTATTGTTGTCGACTTCTCACAATTTTTGGAAGAAATTCCTCATTCCCGCCGCTCCAGTTTGTTTACTTTAGAACTAATCTTAAGATGAGTTTACATTTCATTTCAACTTCTTATGAAATTGTAACAAGAAACTCTTTTGAAATTTGATAACATTGATATCTCTGGACTTTATTCTTTTCAATAATTGCTCCATTTAAAAAAAAACAAACTGCTCGACTTCAGCTGCAATAATTTTAAAATTAATTGGAAAAGAAATCAAAAGAATAACAAAACAAACGAAGTTACAGTTGAATAAATTTTGTGCAAGCGAAGTGTTATCTACATTGAAGAATATTTAAAACTTTGCTATTCGATCGAAAGTAAACATTTTCAGTCATTTCGCGAATTTAATTATGAAATTTTTGTAAATCCAATTTAAGGCAAAAGTCAAGCTTTATTTAGCTGTGTTTTAACCCCTTCCGGTATTATGACGAGTCTAGCTCGTCATCGGTTTTTCATGCCATACCGCACAATGACGAGCTACACTCGTCATGCGACTAAAGTTACTGTTGAATATGATAATTAATTTAGTTTAAAATTTCTAGTGTACTGAATTTGGCAACACTTTTGTTTACTTGTGGAAATATCACATATCACTATCACATATTGTTTACCGTTAGAAATTTAGATTTTTTTAGAATTTTTAGAATTATAAAATGAAACAAGTTTTTTTTAATAAAAATTAAATGGTTATTTCATTATTAAATTGTACCGGAAGGGGTTAAATACGAATCCAATTTAAATTTTATTTTTTTTAGAGTCCTATAAAAATATAGCGAAAATTCCTTATATTTAACCCTTTTCTATGGATCTCTGCGGTAGCAGGAATAAGTTCGGAAAGTAAAATGGCACCAGTTCCAGGGTTAATTAAATTTTTACACCAAAAAAGCGAATTTCACAATTTTGTTTATACAAGTGGTGCACTAATTAATTGAAAGTTCTTTGTAATTGATAAATAGCAAATTAATTATTGAAATAAATAAGCATTTTAATTATTTGAACATTTAATTTCGTATGAAATATATATTACATAATTAAAAAATTTTTATTATTCAGTTGGCGCATAATTCGGAGTGGATATTTTAAATATTTAATGAAATGAAAAAGTATCATAAAAATTTCATGGTTCGAATATTTCAATATTAAGTAGATAATACCTCTTTTTTATATTTTTATATATCCATTAATGTATGTAATATTTATGCTTTTGGTGTGGCACTTTCTTTATGGTTTTGATGGGAAATATAAACCTATATGTTGGATTATCGCCCTTTAATTCAATTGTAACTTTGTAGCAGGCTTTACTAACTATTAGCTAGCTACACAGAGGGAACATTTTTATTGAATTCGTAATAAATTTAAATTTTCCTCGCATTACACTGAAATGAATGACGTCATGGTAAAATAAAATTTATAAATTTTATATAAATTAATTTTTATTATAATAGTTTTTAAAAATGTATTTCGTTAATAAATCGAAATATAAATTACAATTTTTAAATATTTCTTTGCAAACTTTCCAAATTAATTTAGGGATAAATAAATTACTTTTTAATTAAAATTATTTAATTTGTTTGCAATTATTTTTTTATTTCTAATAACTTTTAAGTAAATTATTATTAATTTGTACATTTTAAAACATGATACGAAACATTGATTCATTCGGGGTCATTCATTTCAATATCAAGTTAAATTATATACATATTTTCACACCATATAAATTTATTTAAACAAAGAAAAATGTGTAGATATTAACTTATTCGATTTCCTCAAAATATTAATTTTCACTTAATATGTGTATTTACTATGACGAAGCAAACATTTTTCCGTTAATTTTGCATTTAAGCCTATTAGATTTCAATTTCACTTATAATTACTTTCTATTCTTATAGTTAAAAAATTAAAACTACAAATGTTCATTAAATGTCATGTCATTAAATTCCTCAAATGTGGAATTAATTCTATACTTCTTGTAATAAATTGAATGAAGTAAATCGAAAAGTCATACATGTTAGTCTTAAAATGATTTAGAACGTGTTTAATAAATCGAAATTAATCAATTTAATGTTTTAGTTGTAACGCTTTAATCTTCAAGAATGTATTAAATTTCGTTTAAGATTTTTAAAAGTTTTTAATTTTGTTTTGAAGATTATAATTTCAACCATAAATTCTTCCAAATCAATTCACAAAAATCTTAAAGCATCTTAAGAAGAAACAAGCATTCAAATATATTATTATACAAAAATATCGACTTCAATAAAGCCTTTGATAAGATTGACAATAATATTCTACTTTAAAAGCTATTCCTCCTTGGTTTTCCCAAATATTTTCATCACTGGCTGAGTTCCTTTGTTTTTCTTAACGTCGTTTCCGTTGCGACTTATAGCACATCTGGTGTTCCACAGGGTAGCCATCTAAAGCCATTCTTATTTATAATTTACATTAACGACTTATCCCTTTTATAATGTCTCATAAAAGAATTTTATGTTATGCCGACAGTGGAAAGATTTTTCGTTTTATATTTAATAACTACGGCTGCTTTCTCCTTAATGACGACTTAATCTTTAAATACTATAAGGGTCAGTATGGACTACCGCTCCGCCCTCCCTTATAGCCTCCTAGTTCATTAGTGCTTACCGAACAGTGATACGAAACGTATATTTTTGGGGTTTCCGAAATTATAGAAACTCACTAATTTTTCTAATAGTTACTATTATTATTTTCTTTTGTTTGGCCTGGCATACGTAAGTCATCGATGGTAGTATGAAGAACGCATTGTTAATATGAATTATACTAAGGATAATATGAATTATCCTTAGTTCAGTATATTTTATTAGACTTATTGTATATATATATAAACTTTATTATGAAAAACGACATAACAAAAATTGTGGGTTCATATGCATCCAAAATAGTATGAGTATAGTATGGAAATAGGTGTAGTATTTAAGGCTTAATGGCCTGCTGCTCTTATCTTCTACCTTTAAATAGTAGAAAGAATTATTTGTTTCAAAACCACTATCTTTCACTAGTTTCCAAAACCCAGGATTTTGGTGTATGGTTCAACACTAAACTTTCTTTCGACTTGCATAACTAGCTTGCTAGGCTGATTTGGCATTGGGCTTTATTAAGTGTTGGTCAGGGAGTTCGACAATCTTTACATAACAAAGCTCCTTTGTTGTTTATTTGTTAGGCTTATTTTGGAATACGTTTGTCGTTGTTGATCTTCTTTCTATTTATTGATCAGATTCTCATATTTTGCCTACTTATATGGACAGACTAAGTTTGATCTCCTCTGAATCGCTTCAAATTATTCGAGATAAAACCTGAACTCTCTTTGCTTTTAATTGCCTTCGTGAAATGATTGATTCCCTGTACCTCTTGTCTTCTTAATATATTTCGACTCCGTCGCGATCTTTTTCATCGATGTTGCGATCTTATTTCTGAAAATTTAACTGTTCTGTACTGAATTTACATTGTTTGATTATTTAAACGTTTGTCTGAGGGATTCTCCAATCCGTAGGTCACTAAATCACTTTCCATCTTCTTCGTTAGGTCAGTACTGGAGTATGCTTGTCAGATGTGGTCATCCTCCCAAAACCAGCGTGACCTTGGGTAGACGAACTCAACCTACCTCCCTACGAAAGACGTCTAAAATCGATTAATCTTCAGCCTCTTGCCATTTGTCATATATAATCTTCGTCCATCAAGTCCTAACTAGTTCCATTGACTGTCCTCTACAGTTTCTACATAGTATATCCTATCAGCATATCAACACTAACCCTCGAAATGTTAGATCTTTCCACACCTTTCGCCACGAAGGTCATCTCACTAATTATGCTCATTTTTAACACTTCACTAGATTGCTTCCGAAAGTAAGCGATGTAGCTGTTTTCGACTTCTATATTGATAAAGTTTCCCTCAAACGTGTCCTTTACTCGCCCATCCCACCCTTACTCTAACCCATTTTATATCCCTTCTTAGAAATTAGTAATAGTATTTAATTTCTAGGTTATTAATTTATTTTAAGTCACGATTGTAGCTTGAATTAAGCGGAATGAATAAATAAAAATACATGTTAAGTATTAATCAGTTTTGATGAAAATTAAATAAATAATAATATACGTCTGCCTCAAATAAATTTCTCATTTCATACCACAGTTGAAAGAAATTAAATTATAATTAACAGCTTTTTCGAAGCGTTATTCGAATCCACTTGAAGAGCGCTCATCTGAAAAATTCGCCCCTTACGTAAGAGGGCGGACGTTATTAATATTCCTGAATCGATTTAACGCCCTCATAACCATTTTTCTGCTTCCTATTTTCCTGATGAAACATTCTATAGGAAAAAAAATATATATAACTTGATCGACCTAATGTCCCTGGAAAGTGCAAAATGGGTATGCGAGATACTCCGGAAACAGGACCGCACCACCCAAATTCCAATTCTGTGAAAAATAACGACACCCATAATCCGTGAAAATGATGAAACCATTCCGGTGAAATGTAAATGAAAAAACCAATCGTCTCTCGCATTACTTTTTACGATAGACGTTCCAGCCCCCGGGAAAACCGATATAGAGGCTGAAGAAAAATGGCCAGCTTTAGACACCGACGCATAAAATTAGCAAATATTTTACGAAAATTGGACATCACTCCAAATATATTTTGAAACCAGCTCAAAAGAGTGAAGGGCCGCCACCGCAAATAATCGCCAGGGCAGGGCAACCCTTGTGGATGACGGGTGTTGCCTATACATTTTGGGGATGACCCTTAAGTGAATCAATACGCCCCTCTCCAGTTCTCATTCCTCTTTGTTGCGCCACTGGAATTTATTCGACCGGCCGGAATTCCGGGACTCTTGGCATTTAAACCTGATCTGCTCTTGACTATATATCCAATTTACAAACGTTTAATTTTAAATGAAAAAATAACAAAGCTCGGCAATGGTTCGTTCCGGGCAACTTCTGCCCTTTTCGTACAGGCCTTCAGCAATTTTCCAGGTAAAGCCCCTGTCCTAAATCATCGCGAAATACGCAAATAAAATTTGACTTGTTGCGCAAAATAATTCATGAGGGAGTCCGCATCCCCGAGGGTACCATTCAATTTTCCGCAATTAATCCCTTTAGCCTGCCCTTTCATTGTCAGCGGACTTAATTTATGATCGACGACTGTTTAAATATAGAAATAATAATAAGATGCAGTGCGCGCGGAACTACAAAGGAAAGGTGTTTCTCTAATCTTATCTCCGATATCTGCAAGATATTTGTTTTGTTGTATCTTGCGCGTTTTTGATTTCACAACGTTTTATTTTATTGAGGATTGAGGCGACAGCGCGCTCGATAGATCGAATTGAGTTGTTTGCTGTCGGCACGTTTTGAGGACAAACATGTCGAGTGGCTCGGGTCTTGTGATTTTGATACCTATGCGGCGCGACGTGGTGCTGGAATGCAACGGAAGGAGATATGCCACCAATCAGCAGTTTGAACGGACGCATATCTTCGTGAATGTTTACCTTGTGAGTTTCCGTTACATTTATGGAATTTGCTAATTTTGATTACGTAAATGGAAAACTTGAAGTTGCTGAAAATTTAGTGAAAAACCACCTATAACGCGTTGTGGTGTGTTTGTTCGTGCAAGAGTTTATTATTTACACTAGACAGTAAATAACTTCTCAAATTTTTGTTCCTGTTAATATAGTTAAATTTGACACTGCAACATAAGAGTGCTATGAAATTATTTATTTACAAGCGATTCATCAATAAACTGACAACTACAGAATAAATCTACATGCTACTGTGATCAAAACATAAGGCGAATTTTTCATTTAATCTTCGCGAGCACTATGAAATCATGAAATTAATTTTTTGTGGGTTGGTAGTACTGTCTTTGACATCTATGCAAAGTTTAATGCTGAGTTACCCGTGTTTTATGTAAACATACAGAAGTGAGTTTTTCGATTTTTACTATGTCTGATTTTTTAAAGCAAAGAATTTGCATAAAATCTACAGACCTATTGCGAAACTCTCGTGTATCCCAAAACTTTTTGAGTCAATTATACACTCACAATTTTCTACTGTCTGCAAGCGCCTCATCTCAACAAACCAGCACGGTTTTCTTCCGGGGCGGTCTACTTCTACGAATCTCCTCGAACTTGTTACCTTTGTTACCGAAGGCTTTCAAAATGGCTTGCAAACAGATTGCATCTATACTGACTTCAGCAAGGCTTTCGATAAGCTTTCCCACTCCGTAATAATCCTTAAATTGGTAAGTCAAGGCTTTCCACCTCTGGTTATTAACTGGATTCGTTCTTACTTACTCGATAGGACATATCAAGTTTCTTTTCGTCGCTCCCCCTCGAACAAGATATCAGCTACGTCAGGAGTCCCGCAGGGTAGTCATTTAGGTCCACTTCTTTTTATTTTATCTATTGATGAGATCTCACAACTCCTTCAAACCTGTAAAATCTTAATTTACGCAGACGACATGAAAATATTCTTTCGTACGAGAAATATTAGCGACTGTCACGCGGTTCAAAATGACCTAAACATATTCCACTTGTGGTGTACACACAATAATTTAGAACTAAATATTGGCAAGTGCGAAATCATGACTTTTTGTAGAAGTCGTAATCCCCTGCGTTTCAATTATACCTTATCATCATGCTCTACGACGTGTTCAATCTGTCCGTGACTTGGGAGTTATTCTGGATTGCAAATTAGACTTCGTTGAGCATATCAACTGTACGGTGGCTAAAGCCAGTTCTATGCTGGGATTCATCAAAAGATGGTCCCGTGAATTTTCTAATAGAACTGTCTTAAAACAGCTTTACTTTTGTTTTGTTAGACCAATTCTCGAATACGCGAGTCAAGTTTGGTCGCCCTATTATCAAGTCCATATCGATTTCGTCGAATCTGTGCAAACAAAATTTGTCAGATTCGCTCTTAAGGGGTTACATGGGTCTTAAAGGTATAAAAAAAACGACTTCTTTAAAAAAATTTTATTTAAAAAACGAAAAAGCTTTTTTATTTAAAATTTAAACATATGAAAGTAAAGTACTTAAAGTACTTGTATAAAAATTTTCAGCCAAAAATATTGAAAATTTTCCATTTTCCAGCCGTTTTTCACCGTCAACCTTTTTTTTTGCGGTGGACACGATTTCTCGAAAATAAATTGACCGATTTGGTTGAAACTTTGCACAGTTATTCTTTATAGTATTGTTTCGTGATTGAACGAAGGAATTTTCATTCGGTCAAGTCGTTCTTGTTTTATACGAAAAAGACCTTTTAAAAATGATGAGAATCGGAAAAACGCATAAAAATTTGAGACGAAAATTGATTCAAACTCATGTCAAAATGTCAAATTTCATTTTTGATTTCAGATGAATCCACACCGAAATATCATGTCCACCGCAAAAAAAAAGGTTGACGGCGAAAAACGGCTGGAAAATGGAAAATTTTCAATATTTTTGGCTGAAAATTTTTTTACAAGTACTTTAAGTACTTTACTTTCATATGTTTAAATTTAAAATAAAAAAGATTTTTCGTTTTTGAAATAAATTTTTTTAAAGAAGTCGTTTTTTTTATACCTTTAAGACCCATGTAACCCCTTAAGGATTTACCTTGGAGCAATCCAGTTCTTCTCCCTCCTTATAATGATCGTTTGAGGCTCCTCGATATGCACTCTCTGCTCAAGCGTCGGGAGATCGCAGACATTGTTTTTGTTCACCAATTATTAATTGGTAATATTGATTCAGCTTCCCTTAAAAGCGAATTCACTTTCAGATTGAACGAGCGTAATCTTAGGGTGGTGTCACTTCTGCAAACTAGTTTATGTAAAAATAACTATAGCTTCTTCCAGCCTATTAACCGGATGAGGTTAAATGTGAATAAGAATGCTGATTTGTTTGATGTTCGTATCAGTAAGCATGCACTGAAGAAAAGTCTGCTTGGTGGTTGTGGTCGCATGTCTACTAACATCGGACCAAATGATGAATAATCAGTCATATGATACAGATTAATTCTGTTGTTTTACAAAGCTTTGACTAAGCTGATGATCTGTTAAAAAAAAAAAAAAAAATTTTGTTTGCGGAATGAATATTATGCCACGGAAACGTTGAGAATGTTGTAGAAGGTCTTAGATTTCGGACTACCAAAAGGTCATCACCCTATTCGCCTGATTTAGCACCGTCTGACTGCTGGCTATTTTCGAAACTCAAAAAACCGCTCCGAGGACATCGTTTTGACTCGATTGAGGAGATACAAGCCGAATCAAAGAAGGTTTTGAAGGCCATTCCGGAAATCGACTTCAACAACTGTTTCGAAGACTAGAAAAAAACTTGGTATAAGTGTATTATATCCGGAGGGGATTACTTTAAAGGCGATGAGATTGATTTGGAAGAATAGATAAAGATTTTTCATTTTATAAACAAATTCACCTTATTTTTTGATCACAGTAGTAACTACAAAATTGAAATAAAATTAATCTCAACGAAGCTGACTCTTACACTACATTCTGGACAAATAAGTATAAACCCTCAAGGGAAGCACTATAGTGAATTTGAGATATAGAAGCACTTGAGTATGGGAGGCCCTGTATTTTTAAATTGCGTTTAATTAATGAAAATCAATTTTTTCTTTCCAATTTGTACGTTTCACAACTTAGAAAACGATGATGCCCATAAAAAAGTCCAAAAATCATTAGATTAATCAGAAAATCTTCGAAAATTTTTTTTTTTTTTTTAATTCACTGTTTCATTTTAAATAATGGAAATCCATAGTATTGATTTCTTCTACTAAAACCCTTTTAACTTAGTGTGGTACTTTTATAATAGGAATTAACGAAAAACTTTATTTTTTATTTAAAGGAAAATATAAGTATTCTCGGAAAGTGCGATTAAATCGATTAATACCGCAGTGGTCCTTGTAAAAAAAGTCGAATTCATATTTAGCATAATTGAATATAATTGAAAGAAGTGTGGTATAATTTTTTTTTTAAATAAAAGTTAAAATTGGCTGCTGTACAAATTTGAATCCAGTTTTCTATGGAGCAAAATTTAAAAGAATCAAAGAAGTAAGTGTTTAATGCAATTGTGTAAAGTAATATTATTCTCAGCATGTTTTGGCGGAAGTAAGAGAAAGCGGTGTAACCCTTAGATAATAATAACGAAAATTCCCGAAAAAACCCATAAGCAAACACTGCGAAATTACACCCTTGATATCGTTTTGATTACCCTTCTAAAAAAATTAAACGCAACAAAAAAGGATTTATTCGAAATGTTGCTGTATAGTTGTGTAAGTTATACATAATATGCGTATGTACATACAAAACATATGGGCTGCTAATTGGATATTTGAGTTATACGCTGCAAAAAGGGCTCGCTTCATCTGGGGATATTTGCTCAAGAGGACATAATTAATTTCGGTGGATGTTGCACCGGACTGTCACTTTGTATTATCTCATTATTCTTCCGGCACTGGCATATTATGACAGTTTTATGAAGGGGGATTTTGGACCCTTTTAGTTTCTGCAGCAGTTTGAAACTCTCTCGATAATGTTTTAACTCATTAGCGCCATAAATGGCGGCGTGCTTTTGCCTTGCCATCATTAAAGGGATCTTGAGATATTTTCCATCTCGAGAGCGCTTTAAAAATTTGTCTTTAGTTTTCTGTAGATAAAGATTTAAAGTTGACATTATCTACTGAGGAGAAATTTAATTAAACGATTATTCGCGTAATATCATGACGACGAGAGAAACGACCTTGGGTTGGTAGAAAAATTTACGCCGTAGGGTGCTTCGAAATCGTTTTCCTCGAAAAACATAAGGCACGCCGAAACCTTTGTTGGGTGCTCCATAAAGTGACTTCATCCTTTTGACTGAATGAACTTTATGTCTTCGCAATCGCGCGCGGATTTCCGTTGAACATTGACTCGACGGATCAAAGTAATTTTCCTTACCTCCCCTCCCACCCGGGCATAGGGTCGTGCCTTGTACTGCAAGGGTTGCATGTCACGAACACATAACTCAAGTGGGTCACATTTGATTTTCATATTTTCCACCAGAGATTAAGTGGAAATGTTTTTTCGTTTTTTCTGCTATATTCATTATTTCGGTTTCATTCATGTTTTGAAACATTTAAAAACTTTTCACCTTATTTTTTTCTCATTTCAGGACACATTCCCGAAAGAAAGTGCAACGGTCCTACACCCCGAACCCTGCGAACGCTACGAGACCCCATAAAACGGAACGTTTCGCATTTAAAGGGACAATTTGCCCTTATCACCCACAACTTGTAAATCGACAGTGTTGAAAAAGGGGAAAAGGGGGACAAGAGGCAATTTGTACTCTGAATGCTCCTTAAAGTGCCTGCTGATGCATCAGCTCAGCTCTAGTTAATCTCACTCCCTCAAAAGGCTGAAGACTGAAAACATCCTTCGCTTCGACGGAGCTGGAAGGGGCGGGACTTCGCGTTTTAGGGTTAAAACGAATGCAAAAGGCCTTGCTTTTTGAAAATTCAGCTTTTCATCGGTGAGGGGTGCATCCTCTCATCCCTCGTGCAGACGCTGTAAATAAGAAGCAGATTTAGCAGGAGACAACGACAATGGATCATGCAGATTTGGTCGCTGAAATGCACACCGTCGAAAATCTACCCACACAGGAGCGATTGCATTTAGCTCGCATGTAAGTACATTTTCCACATATCATTTGAAATTCTATTTCTAAGAATTGAAAAATTCAAATCGATTCGGCAAGGAGGTAGTTCAGGATTACCAGTTCTAAAAAAATTATTTTAAGCAATGGGATTTTTCGAATTTCATAGATTCAGCAAATGCACAAGACCTGAAAAACGTTAAACCGTATTCCAAAACTTCAAGCACGTTTTCTTAGACAAGTGTTTTTTTTAGCTTGTTTTCTATCAAGATTCACTCGACAAATGAAGTTTAAATTTGGTGCATACATTTTGTTACCTAAACCGTTTTTTATACAGAGTGGCCATCTGTTGGTTTCTTTGTAAATTACATTTTATTTTGACACATACAGTTCTTTAGCGTTCAAAAAATTTACAGAAATATAGTCTCATATCTTCGCACTATGAAATGAATAGTTTTATGCTTGAACAATATTGAGAAATACTGAACACTTATTGTTTTGCCGAAACAGTATACATTTTGAAAAAAATGTCGGTCGAAATAATGCACCAACAACGCCTGTTTTTTGCAAGTTCTGAAGTTCGTAAGAATATGACTGCTAGTGCCGGAAGTGTGCGCCTAAACCTGAGAACCTTAACTCGCAACAGATCTCAGCAAATTAACATTATTCGCACTAACCTGAGGAAAATTCTGCATAAAAACCTCGGATTATTTCCTGACAAGGCCCAACTAACTCAGAAATTGAGCTCTGGTTCCAGCAGGATGGCATTATGTACCACACAAGCTGTGCAATCGATCTTCTGCGCACTACGTTCAACAATTGTGTAATCAGTTATTTTGGATTGCGATTTAATGCTTTTTGACTTCTATTGTGGAGTGCTGCTAAAGATGGATATTAGGCTTGCAATATTGATTAAGCTATTCGTGAAATAGGGCCCTAAACCATCGAAAATGTACTGTAAAATTGGGTTAAGAGGATGGGCTACTGCCAAGCTAGCTGATGTAGCCATTTAAATAGAATCATATTCTATAACTAATCGGAAAGTTTATTTTTTTCACTGAATCAACAAATTTTGCAATATACTGAAGAGTGTTTATTTTATAAAATTTTTAAAAAGAAACCAACCTTTAGAACTTCTCAAAAAATCAGAAATCTCCAAAACTAATAGAACAACATTTTTGCAAATCTGCCATTTTTGTAATTTTCGATTTAAATAGAGTTTGAGGTTTCATCACGGATTTTGATCAAAATTAGTCTCGAATGTGTAAACAAATTATTTCGGTCGCTTGTATTTTCTGGAACATTACTTTTAAAAATTTGGAAAATTTACATTTTTCTGTAAACCATTTTCCAATTCTTCGATTTACCAATTTACACGATAAATGCGTGCTTGTAACCGTCAATTGAACCGTTGAAAGGACTTTCTCCTACAATCCGTTAATTTCTAGAATTTTGGCTGTATTTTTTCAACCCCAAATGATTGTTTCTAAAACAAGATTCGTGAGGAAACTTTAAACCCAATCTATTCGCAATTTCTAAACTTAATGCCAGCTGTAATAATTATTACATTTATATACGTTTATAATATTTTTTTCTATAGAACATTTTTGAAATTTAGTTGAAAGGTTAATAAAAAAATCATAAGAATATTTTTAATAGGGTTTTAAGAACAAACTATCCTCTTAAGTTTTTAGTGCGTAGCTAGTGATTTTATTATATTAAACGACATAATCCCTGAATTTTTCTATTCATGCTATTCCTAATGTTTGCTTATTTTTAATATATCTATACGAATAATAAATCATCAAAATAAGAACATAAAACTTCTGATGAAAAACAAAAACCTCTTAAGTTCTTAGCATTTTTGGTATGTCTATTTTAATTTCGGCTTCTTTAATATCTAACTATAAATTTTACGAACATGCAACTGCCAAGAAGATCTCTCTAGTAAGTAAAGTTTGGATATAAAGTGTGCATCCATTAAAAATTTATGACCTGGAAAACATTAAGAACGGAAACATTTCTGCTCTCAGGTTTTAGTTTTAGTTTTTATTTTCATTTTTAGTTTATCATATTTTTCCCTTTCTTCCTGAAGCAATATCTAAAAGCACACTTAATGGAAAACTTTAACGATTCATTCCAGGCGAAGGACACAGCAACTAAAAGTGGCCCGACAGAAGGAGAAGGAGTGGCAGAAGCTGCAGAGTCGCCGGGACAAGAACCAACAACATTCCCAGAAGAAGCGCCGCCACATAAGCTTCGAGAACAGCGTGGTCCTGCTGGAGGCCGCGGGCCGCAACGACATCCACGAAGTGGCCCACCTCCTCCAGCGGGGTATCACTCCGGACGCGGCCAACGAGGACGGCCTAACAGCCCTGCACCAGTGCTGCATCGACAACAACGTTGAAATGCTGAAGCTCCTGCTGGACTATGGTGCTAACGTGGACGCCCAGGACAGCGACAAGTGGACGCCGCTACACGCAGCCGCCACCTGCGGCCACCTGAACCTAGTAAAGATCCTCATTGCGCGCGGTGCTAATCTGTTGGCCGTCAACACCGACGGCAACATGCCATACGACCTCTGTGACGACGAGGAGACCCTGGACTACATCGAGGCCGAAATGTCCAAGAGGGGCGTCACACAGGAGCTCATCGACGACACCCGGGCACAGACTGAGAAACAAATGCTTAGTGACCTTATGGAAATTGCTAGTCAGGGGGGTGATTTGGAGCAACCAGATCATCAGGGTGCAACACCGGTGAGTGCCTAAATCATTTTACTTAAAGAAGGTTAAAAGTTAATAAAAAAAATGAAAAACCCGACTGCGTAAAAAGCGAATTAAAAATATGGAAACGAGATGAAGTAGGAACGTAGTAGAATGTAATACTTTTTCCTTAAATTAAAATTGTCATTGTTATTATCCGTCTTGAGCCTGCCAATTAGAAGATGATAGATAAAGTCGTGGGATCTGTAAAAAATCATCCAATCAAATATGATAAATAATTGCAGTTGGAGGCATCAGATTCATGTTTAACATGTATGCCTCCGACTGCAATTATTCATCATTATAACAATGGCTATTTTAATTTAAAGAAAAAGGATTTCCATTATACATTCTACCATGTTCCTACGTCAACTTGTTTCCATCTTTTTAGTTCGCTTTTTACGCAGTAGTATTTCTTGATTTTTTTAATTTACTTTTTTATTGACGAGTTTTTAGTTTTGTTTTATATCAGTATATTGTTAGTTCCTGTCTGTAAATGCTGTTTTGATGAGTACTTTAGGAAATACAAAAGATTCATTCATTACGCGCAACAAGAAATATGAAGGTAGATATCCTATCTAAATCTACATAACTTTCAGGTTGTGTAATTATTAACTTCAAGTTTGTATGCTTTCAGCGATACCCGAGTTGTTATAGTTTGACCTTGTGCGGGACCCCAAGGTCAAAGGGGAGGTCGTTCAAGATCAAATCCGAACGTAAAATTTTCTGTCCTTTTCATTTTCGGCGACAAAAGCATGCGTTTCCATTTGAAAAAACGGATTTGACCTTGAAATTAGCTTGATTAGGTCTAGATCAAGGTCAAATCTAAGGTCATCATCAAATAGCCAGGGAATAATCCTACAACTTCTGTTTGGAACATTTTTGCCGAAAATCCACTCCTGACGAGTTATTCTGCAGTTCCCGTACTTTGAGCTTTCTCTAATATGACCTTCAGAGGGTCAAAAGTAGGGGTTGCAAATTAATAAAATCGACTTGACCTTGAAGACCGACGCCAAGGTCCAATATAAGTTCACCGTTTAATTGCTGGGGAAAAATTCTATAACTTTTGTCCATGTCATTTTTCTCTGTGATGCCTACTTTTCAAGTAATTCTGCCGTCCCTGTACAATGTAAGAATTCAGGAAGTTGTAAACCACACTATATATAAAAATTTTAGTGGTTCTCAGTTACGTTTCGTAAAAATTAAATCTAAAAAACTTTGAATTTTACATCTTTAAAAAATAAAAATAAAAATAAAAAAACAGATAAACAATTTAAATATTTTACAACTTACTATAAAATTATGATACTTTTGAAGCTTCGGTAGTCAATTTCAAAATGATTGAATTACGGAATATGCAGTTTTAATTCGAGTGAAATTCAAAATAGATTTGAATGTAGAAAATCAAGAAAATTGTTATTCATGAATTTAGGTAATTTAAATGTCAACTTAAAACTCGCAAATGGTAGCAATTCAAAAATATGATCATGTAATTGCTATAAAAATTTGTATTATCTAGGTATCTAGAAAATATTATAATCTAAAATTATCACAAATCAATGTGTTTTGACAAAGTTTTTTCAAGAATGATATTAGAATATTATAATGTAATAAGTATGGGATTGAGCTTTTTTTTACAACACTTTAATCAACTCTTTCTGACCGAGACAAATATTGCAATCAACATTTCGACTAGTTCTAACTAAGCTAGAGCTTTGAAATTTTGCACGCGTTTATAAGTCTGGTGACAATGCTATATAGTAATATCTAATATCATTCTAAACTCAATGTGGAGAACGCCACAAGATAGCGGACTACCTATTTCTTATCAACCCCTTAATATGGGTATAAAATTAAAGGCTACGACGAGCATATTGCGATTTGCTGTGTGACATAATTAGAATTAAAAAATTGTGTATACAAATACTGTGTTGCTAGCGTCTAATCTCAGGACACCGTGTACATTCTGTTGTAATAAGCGGCCTTTATTGGAGCTCTGGTGGGATTGACCGTTTTTTATATCCAATGAAAGTGGAACGTATCACTTTTACTGTGGGATATTTAGAGACACACAATTTATTTCGAACATTTTATTGTAAAATTCAATTCCTGACACAAATGCATGATTTTCTGGAAATCTTTAAAGTGCTAAAAAGTGTCAAGTTTAAGTTGGAATTTGGTCTTATTTCACTTTATCATTGTACGATTCATATCAATTCACATCCCATCCATTTCAAAAAAGAGCTACACTATAATGGGGACATAAATCAATCCACAACTCCAGGACAGAACGACAGCACTTCTTATCTGCTTTTCGTGCTATTGTAAATCCCATAAAACAGAGCCCATTAAGAGATGCACTTCAATCGATGGAAATCGATCCATTCCAACCCTTTTCCCTCCTGCTTTCGATTCATTTGTTTACGAGGGCTTTGCACGACACCTGACGCCTTATTTATGTCAAGTAAACAAACGGCCCGCAAATCGACATCCTTTCCACAATCGGATCCCCACAATAATTCACATATAACCTTATTTTTTTAATCGATCCACACCACACGCAGCATAAAAAAGCCTATGTCCTTCCTCCTGACAACTATAGGATAAAAAAAAGGACAACTGAAAAAATAAAACACAATACGTCCGTCACGTTTTCAACATTCATCCTGGTGAGGTCTTATTTAAAAAAATTTCCAGGATTTCCAGGAGTGGTGTTGGTGGCGTCCCCATTTTGCGGTCCGGTGAAGACTTACAGATTCTTCGATTCTATCGGGTTATCTCAAGCATGCAAATCACTTGCCATAGCGAGAGATTAATGGAGGAACTTATCGCTATAAATCAGAGGCCCAGAGGATTCCCTGCCCTAAGGTAGAGCCTTGTGGCATTCGTATGCCTGCAGCGGCGGGGCCATTATTTCTACCTAATTTTCCTGAGTACTGCAGATTGTATTGTCACCTCACAATATACCGCCTGGACCCGAACAGGAGACTATACATCGCCTGGAGTGCCTAGTCCATGGCTGGGCTCATATTTTGGCAGAATCCCAAAAATTCAGGCTTTCGAGCTTATACTGATTTTATGTGCTGTATGCGGGGCCCCACAGTCTACTGGTGTGGGGCTGTTTTGGCTCGTACTAACTTATTTTGTAAGTGGGCTCCGCTCCACTCTGAACCAACCCCATGCAAGGCAGTGTTTTCCCTGAGCTGATTTAAACTAGTGAATTTTCGGTTGGTGTTGTAAGCAAGAAACGCAGCCACAGGAACTAGGAAGAGACTCCTTGGCCCAATTGTTAGAGGGCTGCATATGTATATAAATAACTATATAACTGCTTGCCAAGACTGTTAATCGCCAAAGTCATGGCGTGCTAATTGCGCATAAATCGCTTAGCAGCTGGATGTGGGATTAATTTTTAATTAACGCTAGGTTGGGGGCATCATCACAGTTTATCAGCGAAAAGGGCTTTTTCACCTCCCTCCCTTTTTGTATTAGACATTTTAATTAACCTGATAATATGTGGGATTTATAGTCAACAGTAGTGTACTTATTACAGAGCTGTTATATGTACTTGGTGGTTTCAGTAGAAGGGCTAATAATCCAACTACTAAGCGTATTGAGTTGTTTTTGCTTTCCAATTGCGAAAATTATACGGTCCATGAGTTCTTAGCCTCATATAGTAAATACAGTGCGTTCGAAAAAAAGTGAAAAGTGACAAGTCTCAATAAGCTCTACATAAAGTCTCAAGTCGCTGCTGTAATCCGATTAATTGTAACAGAGCTCGAACGACAACTCAGACAAGTGACTTTAAAAAATTGTCTCAAGTTGAATATCGCGCTGTTATAAAGTTGTTGATTAAAGAAGGTTTAATGCCAATACAAATCAAAGAAAGAATGGAAGCTTTTCACGATCTAAGTTGTTTCGCTGAGGACGAGAATCATTAGAAGATGAAACACGTGCGGGAGGTCTTGTGACGGTGACTAATCCAGAAAACAAATTGTGTGGAAGGAATTGTGGCGGACGCTTAAAAATATAAGAAATTGCAGCACAGACAGATATTTCAAAAACAAGTGTTCTAAGAATCCTACATGAGTATTTAAGAATGACAAAAATTTGTGCAAGGTGGGTGCCTCGAATTCTTAGTGTAGTGCAAAAACAGCGGCGACTAGAATGTTGTGAGCAATTTTTGGAACTTTACCGTGAGGAGCAAGAATTCAATTCTGACGGGGGATGAAACTATGGTCCACTAGTATGATCCAATTCCAACATCCAAAAGATATTAAATGGAGGGGCATCGGAAAGGAGAATCTGTGCCAATAAAAGCAAAGGTCACTCAAAGCACAAAAAACTTATGGTTACAATTTTTTGGGATTGCGAGGGGATTCTTTTGATTGACTTCAAGGAATCGAATACAGTTGTTAACGCGGCATATTACTATGACTTATTATCAAGAAAAGGCGCGGTAAAAAGAGCCTTAGTGTACACTTGCTTCATGATAATGCTCCAATCCACACTAATTCAATTCCCAAGACTACTGTTCGCGATTGTGGCTTTATACAGATTGAACATCCACCTTGGGACATGGCCCCAGCTGACTACATTTTGTTCTCAAACTCAAGCCAGATTTAAGGGGTAAAAAATTTAACAGCGACGATGAAATTAAACAGACTGTGTACGACCATTTCATAAATGTATTCTAAAACATCAGAGAAATATACTCCCAAAACCGTTTTGAGAAATTCAGTATATAAATAAAGTTATAGACACATTTGTAGCGGTACTTTACGCTTATCGTACCTTAAAATGATCGAATAAAAACTTTAATCGCGTTTTTCTCGAAACAACATTTTTTGAACTCGTGAGACAAATTTCTATGGCTAAAATCATCCGATTTGAAAAAACCAAAATGTATTAGATTTTGTATATAAAAAAATTTGGAGATAAAAAAAATTATATACATACATATATACAAATCCACCCTTTTTAGTGGGGTAGTTCACCCCAAGAAAACATCGATTTTTCAACACTTTTTGGAAATCTTGAATAAAGTGATGAAAAAAACATAAGAACATAACTGATTTTGAATTTTGACTTGATTTATTCTAGAAACTTCAAAAAGTGTCTCACCGTTTAAAACGTGGCTTTTGGAATGCGCTCTCTACCACCGATATGAAGAATAAAAAGTCACAAAAAATAATTTTTTTTATGTTTTTCAATAATTATATTATAGTACTCAAAAGAAAGTTTTTCAATAAATATTATAGATTTTTTTTAAACAAATTTTTAAAAGTGTGCTTTTTTCGATTTAGGAAGTAAATATCCCCTTAATCAGACGTTCTGAAAAGTGTGTGGAAATAAGGGACCGCACTATGTATATTACGTTTGAATCGCTGTATCACTCACCCAAAAAAATCACTATCCGTATAGCGTATCCAGGAATTTTTATTGGCTAATAAATGGAGAATACAACTTAATAAGAATATATATTTGAATAATTTTTAAATACAGTATGTTGTTGGGGTTAGTCCTCTATGTATTATGGTAAAGAGATTTAATACAACCCTTCTTCTTTTACGAGGTAATCAAGTCCAAATATTACCTTGCAACTTAAATATTAGTTCAATTTATACTCGACAGCGAGGAATGGAGCGTTAGTTAGTATCTACATATATAATTGAAACAACCAAAGAGTCGGCTGATAAAGCTAAATTCACGTCTTCACAGTACTTTACCATAGTTTTCAAAAATCAAAATATATACCTGCGAGCAGTTGTTGAATGGTGTATACAGTATATGTATATACTTTTATAATTGCCTTTTATCATAGAAAAATAGAGACAAAAAATTTCATCTAGAACAGCAGAAGTGAAACGCATTTTTGAAAGCTCATTTCCATGCGATACCTCCAAACTTAGCTTGCTTAGCTGACAAAAGCATGATTATATGTATTGATTACACTGGTCAACACCAAATTTTTCCCGAACAAGTGGCAAATAATTTATGCACGATTTTTTCCGTAGATTATGAATTCGTAAATGAAAATGCTCAATCAGCTTCCGTTTTCAATGAATAGGTGAGTGTAAAAGTCAAAAGATCTTATTTTGATCGTATTTGAAAAATCATTAAAATATAACGGATTATTGTAGAAGCTTGTAAAGTGGCTAAAACCAAAGTTAGAACCTTGAGCTATTATCTCAAAATACTAAAGGACTTAAAAATGTTCGAAAAATACCTTGAAAATCAAATTTTTGACCAAATCGATTATTTCATTCAACAGATGCTGAATGAAGATTTTAATAAAAAATACACGCTCATGAAATACTTTTTCGCGAGAATGTTTAGAAAAATTATTTGAAGAATTTTCATTTAAGAATTCGTAATATACGGAAAAAATCCTATAGAAATGATCTGGTGCTCGTTAGGAAACAGAAAGAAACACTGAATTTGTTGACCAGTGTTACATTTAATCAATATTCCCAGGCTTCTGCCGCTGCTTTGTTATCTTTATAAAAAAGACGTTTTACTTTTCTAACATTTTTCTTCAACAAATTGAACTAGTATTTAAATTGTAAATGAAGTAAGTGAAGAAGAATTGCGTAAAATCCCTTTACCACAATACATAGAGGACTAACACCTACAACATATTTAAAAATTATTCAAATCCATTCTTATCAAGTTTTGCACTCCCCTTGTAATTATAAAAAAATGAAAAAAAAAAATTGTTTTGATAAAAAAAAACAAAGTACGAGTGGGAAAAATTGAAATTACTTAAACAGCGCTCGCAACAACAACTTTCCATCTTAAGGGAGTAACCCACTGTTGAAGCCCAAAAAATGGAACTATTTGTAAAAAATCGATAAAAAAAACTATCAGAGATATCTTATTGATTTTTTCCACACTTCTTTACAAAGGACTAAAGTTTATATTGTGATTATAAAAGAATTGTTTAACAAAATGGCGGCCGTCACGATGCAGCGCGCACGCAGTCCAAAAAAAATATACAAATTGCGCCTCGTAAAATCCTCGCCAAAGTATGCACCTGCAAACATATACCAAAGAAAAACCCTTCAATATTTGTTATAAAGGATAGAAATAACCTATTGTTGGAGCAAAAAAAAAAAAATTTGATGATTTAGTGCACGTTCGAACATTGATGTATCTTTAGCGTATTTGGTCACCAGTTTGGCGCGTGCGGTTGGTAGGGCAAATCGATGTGTAAGAAAAACTACTTTTCGTAGATAAAGTGCTAATTTAATAACTAACTTAACATTTGATACAAGACTGCACAGAGGGATGCGTGTGGTCGCCACGAGGTTCACGAACGGAAGAGAGCGAGCTGTCGAGTTGCAGTTCAATGATAACTTCGCTGCGGTGCTTCTAGATCTCACTGCTTGATGTCGCCACACCACTCCCCCTCCAGTGCTTTACGCGCGAATTGAAAAAAAATTAATCCTTCATATCGAAAATCCAAATAATTTTGTGTTTAGGGTGACGCTAAGAGTTTTTCCTAATCTTAACTCTTCTTCCTGATTTCGTATAGGTCGGGTTATCTTCTTGCGCCGTGCTCTTACGTTCGCTATGATCGGAACGTCTATCGGGTGATGGTAGTTCACTGTGTAAGAATGCTGTCTTCAATCGGTCTATTGAGATCTTTGCCGTGCGCTGGTTGATTTTTATTTTAAAGTATTTGTCCTTTTTATCAATTACCTCATAGGGACCATCGTACGGCTGTTGAAGAGGTGACCTGACGGTGTCATTCCGCACAAAAACATAAGATGCGTCTTTCAGGGTCGGTTGCACGAAAATCCTCGCTTTATTGTGGCTAGAAGTCACTGTTGGACGCGCTTTAGCCATTGACCGTCGCAGCTCTTTGACAAATTCCGTCTGGTCACAAGGCGTTCGTTGGTCTCCGAAGAAATCTCCGGGTAAACGTAATGAAACTCCGTAGAGCATCTCCGCGGGCGTTGCCTTGATGTCATCCTTGAACGTTGATCGTAGCCCAAGAAGTATTGAGGGTAAGACACTACACCAGTCCTCTGTTTCGTAACAGCGGATTGCTGTCTTGAGCGCTCGATGCCACCGCTCTATCATCCCGTTGGACTGTGGGTGGTAGGGGGTCGTTCGGTGATGTTTTACGCCGAGAAAACGTGTGAGCTCTTGGAAAACTTTGCTTTCGAATTGCCTCCCAAGATCTGTTGTGATGCGTAGTGGAGTACCATAACGAGCTATCCAGCCGGATATTAACGTCCTTGCGACTGTCTGAGCGGTTATATCTTGGAGAGGAAATGCCTCAGGCCATCTCGAGAACCTATCAATACATGTAAGGATGTAACGACACCCTTGTGAAGTTGGTAGCGGGCCAACCAGATCGACGTTGATGTGTTCGAAACGAGATAATGCTGGCGAGTAAGTCCCGAGCTGTGATTGATTGTGCCTCTGCACCTTGCTTCTTTGACACGGTATGCAGTTTCTTACTGCGGCTGCGATATCCTGGCGCATTCCCGGCCATACATAGCGTTCGCTGATGATTTTTTCCGTAGCCTTTCTGCCTGGATGACTCAATCCGTGCAGTTGTTGAATGATACGGGCTCGCAGGGATTGCGGTATGACCGGTCGGATCCTGGATGAGCTTACGTCGCAGAAAAGTGGCTTGCTGCACTCTGGAATTGGAAAAGCTTTGACCTTTAGTGATTGGATTTTGAAATCACCTTCCGTTGCCATCTTCGTGAAGCTTTCGTCGGTTGCTTGCTCATGGGCTATGGTCGCGGTGTCTATTGGCATGTCCCTGTTGATCTCCGAAATTCGAGATAGCATGTCGGCTACACTGTTGTCTTCACCTTTAATGTACCTCACATCGGTGCTGAATTGTCCAATGAAATCCAGCTGTCTCAGCTGTCGCGGTGAGGCCTTATCAAGCTTCTGCTTGAACGCGAAAACAAGCGGCTTGTGGTCGGTCAATATGTAGAACTCACGTCCTTCGAGCATACTCCTGAAGTGTTTGATTGCTTCATACACGGCTAACAGTTCGCGATCGTACGCGCTGTATCGCTGCTGAGTCTCCGTCAGTTTCCTGGAGAAAAATCCGAGTGGCTCTGGAGTACCGTTGACGTCTTGATGCAGTACTGCTCCGATAGCTACGTCTGATGCATCCGTGCTTAGCGATATTTTAGCGTGAATTGCTGGATGTGCTAAAAGCGTTGCGTTCATCAGGTCGTTCTTGCATTTCTCAAAAGCTAGATCTGCCAAAGGTGTCCACTCCACTGCTGATTGGTCATTTTTCTTATTCCCATGAATAAGTTTTTGCAGGACCATTTGGTTTTCCACTGCGTGTGGTAAAAATCTGCGGTAAAAATTGATCGAAGCCAAGAATCTTTTGAGTTCCTTAGCTGTTTTCGGCTTCTTGTAGTCACGAATCGCTTGGACTTTCGTTTCGAGTGGCTTCGTGCCCTCACTGTTGACTAGGTGGCCTAGAAACTTAACTTCGCGCTGTCCAAGGACACATTTCGAAGCGTTGATTGACAGACCGAAGTCTTTCAAGCGCTGAAAAACTTGTCGAAGGTGATTTTCGTGTTCCTCCTCGTCTCGTGAAGCGATGCAAATATCGTCGATGTATGGGAATGCGAAGTCCTCCAGTCCACGGAGTACTTCGTGCATGTATCGCTGGAACGTTTGCGCTGCGTTCCGCAACCCAAAAGTCATATAACGGAATTCGAAACTTCCAAATGGTGTCGTAATTGCTGTTTTGGGGATGTCGGAGGTCTCCACGGGTATTTGGTGGAACGCTCTTTGTAGGTCGATGGTCGAAAAAACCTGACGGCCGTGCATAATATTAGAAAAATCTTGAATATAAGGTATAGGATACCTGTCCGGCTTTGTTATAGCATTTAAAGCGCGGTAGTCGCCACACGGTCGCCACTCCCCATTAGCTTTTTTCTTCATGAGTAATGGGCTGGACCAGTTACTTTTGGACGGCTGGCAGATCCCCGCTTCCAGTAGATAGCGAAATTCTTCTTGAGCGGCTTTAAGTTTTTCAGGATTGAGACGGCGAGGACGAGCAAACACTGGTGGGCCGTTCGTCTCAATATGATGTGACGTGTGTGGTGTTTGCGAGGACCGCTTATTAGCTGGGCTTTCTGACAGGTCGAATTCGGCTAGAATGTTCGCAAAAGGAAGGCTAATATTAAACGATTTTATTGATACCTGTTGTGTGACTAGTTCGCTGGCGTTCGACTCCACCTGAGTTGTGCTGTCTATCAGTCGATTGCGCTTCAGGTCGATTATGATACCAAAATGTCGGATAAAGTCTGCTCCGATGATATGTTTTTTTACGTCGGCCACTATAAACGTCCAGGTGAACGCACGCCTCAGTCCTAGGTTTACCGTCAAACGCTTCTCGCCGAATGTCCTGATCTCGCTCCCGTTTGCCGCGTACAGTGTTGTTTTTGAGCGGGTGAACCGGTCACTGAATGATGCTGCCAGCACTGAGACATCTGCGCCGCTGTCGATGAGGAATTTTTGTTTGTTTGAGGAATCGTACACAACTAATCTGCAGACGTGTTGACCAACATGTTGTGTACTTGCTGTGGTGTTAGTCAACGTTCTGCTATTTAGTTTTTTGACGTGCCTTTGAATGAACATGGTTCTCGGCACTTTTTTGCCTGTGAACCAAATTTTTCATGGAACCAGCATGTATCCCGGTGTTCACGTGAAACTGTCTGTCGTTTATTTGGGCGAACTCGTGACTTGCTTCGGCTGCGATGATTTAGCCGACGGTTTCCGTTACCCCGTGTTATTTTCATCAGCTCACTCAGTTGGTAGCTGATTTGCTGGACTTGCTGTTCCAGCGGCAATTTGTTGTTTGCATTGCACCCCGGCCGTCCACGCACATGCTGATTGATCTCCGTTATAGCCGGGAAATCGCCTATTTCCATTATTTTATCGGCTAATTTTGAGAGTGCCGTGAGTTCCTCGCTGGATGCTTGCAGAATGGCGCGCACCTGTGATGGAAGCCTTTGAAGCCACAGCGACTTGAGGAACTCTGTGTTAATGTGGGTTCCGCCCAAGTCCTTGAGCTCGTTTAAGAGTTGCGAGGGCCTTTTATCACCTAAATCGACCTCGGATAGCAACTTTTTGATTTTTCGCTGCTCTGAATCACCGAAACGCTCGATTATGACAGATTTTAGGTTACCATATTTGTTGGTCTCGGGGGGGTTTAACACAGCATCCGATACTTGCGTGAGCACTTGTGATTCGATTGCGCCAACCACTGTACTAAATTTTAGCTCGTCCCTGGTTATTTTGGATGTCTGGAATTGCGCCTCGATCTGTGCGAACCAAATCTGGGGTTTCTCGTGCCAGAAAGGAGGCACCCGTATCGCAACCTTGGTGATCATTTCTGGGGGACTCGGTGCGACCGCTCCGTCTTCTGCTGGGAAACCCTCGTTGTTCTCCGTCTCAATGCTTGCTGCGTCCTGCGGGGTCACCAGTTTAGCGTATTTGGTCACCAGTTTGGCGCGTGCGGTTGGTAGGGCAAATCGATGTGTAAGAAAAACTACTTTTCGTAGATAAAGTGCTAATTTAATAACTAACTTAACATTTGATACAAGACTGCACAGAGGGATGCGTGTGGTCGCCACGAGGTTCACGAACGGAAGAGAGCGAGCTGTCGAGTTGCAGTTCAATGATAACTTCGCTGCGGTGCTTCTAGATCTCACTGCTTGATGTCGCCACATATCGATTTTCGTTATGTTTTAACACGAAAAAGTTGATCCTAAATCAACAAAATTTGTTTTTTTTACTCTAATAATAGGTTATTTCTATAGTTAAGAACTTAATAAAGGTGTATGCAAAATTTGAAGTAAATCGGCACAATAGTTTCTTCACAATTTTACGACGCGCACCGAAAAAGAGCGTTTTGAGAAAAACGCATTTAAAGTTTTCTTAAAGAAATTTTGTGACATAAGTAAAAAAATTTGCAACTAACCCTTAATCAGCGAATCCCAGGTGATAGTGGGTACCTTCTAATTATAATAGTATAAGGAACTATGTATTAGTGTATTATGTAATATACATTTAGAAAATATTATAATAGGTAATACACGCGGCAGCTGTTTGAGCGGCTACAAGGCCGGGCGCGCTCCGAAATCGTAATTGAACGGAGGAGGACTGTGAGAGCTGTAGAAAGAACAATTATTTAGATATCGATCTGAAATCTTACACACATATTCTTGAAGTGCTAATCTATCGAAATATATAAAAAGAAAAAAATCGAAATTTTTTTTTTCAATAGTGGGTTACCCCCTTAAACTAAGAACTTTGTATGCAATTGACTTCACAATTGTTGATGAACTAGTATTAGTAGTAGTATGATTTGACTACATTTTACTAAATTCAATAGCAGATCAAACAGAAGATTGATTAGGCAACACTATGAGGAGTTAAAATCGTTTATAACTGATTAAACACGTTTAAGTTCGTCGGTTGCTACATTTTGACCCGAATAATGCTAAGTGTGACCTGCTTAAAAATAAAATTTGGAATTAACTATTTTGGTAATTAGTATTTAATAACCAAAATGTTTAAAAATTTACATAACTTTAGCAATATGTATTTTCCTGAGTGTATACATACATTTTAAAACTGCGACATGAAAACTTCATGAAGCATTTTAAGTTTACTGCTTCTAAGAAAAATAACCAGACTATGAATAATTAATAATATTTACTTCTTCAAGAATCAATCAGAGTAATATAATATTAAATAAAATTGTACTTTATTGATGGTAATTTAAATTTGTACATTGAAAAAAGGTGAAAAATACTTAGGACACCAAATTTATTACAGTCTCAAAGGAGTAAAATTCTTCGAGAGGTTTCTAAATTTGTATTTGGAGAATATTAGATTACTTTTCTTCTATATTTCGACAAAATCATGATTAAGTCTCCTACTTTGCTAAGCCTCTTAAAATATTTCTTCAAAACTCTGTGGATTGGATACTTAATTTTAATTATTATTCAGACAAGCGAGCCTATATTTCGTACGACAGTCATGCCACGTCTACTTTGTTACACCAACATCATTAATTACTTCATATCTAATCATACCTAAGTGACTTGGGACAACCTTTCACTTTAATAAGATTTTCCTTAATATTAAACTACATTTTCCCATCAAATTATTGACTCAAAAAACGCCTCTATAAAATATCTCCGTCAGATGTAAATGATTTAAACTTTCCAGATTTCCCAAACCCGGAAAAATAAAACGATTAAGTGCAAACATTGATTCCTCTTAAAAAAGTTCCATCGTCTCCTTGAGACTTCTCAAAACATCATGAGTCCGCTGTCGTTACGTAAAACGTTGGCCCCTCTTAGAGCTCTCCATGAGGTATCGATTTGGGATCACCTCTGACCTTAATTCCATTAAATCACCTGGACACCCATCCGTAAAACGCTCTTTTTCCTCCTCGCACCCACAATCCTCCTTATTGCGCCCTACTGAAAATTCAATTCTATTTTCAGCTACATATAGCAGCCGCCAATGGGTACACTCGTGCGGTCGAGTTTCTGCTGGAGCACCACGTCTCGGTGGACGCCGTCGACAAGGATCTGTGGTCACCTGTGCACGCATCAGCTTGCTGGGGTCATGTAAGTATAAATGCACATCGTATTGTTTAGGTGTAAGTTACCTTTCCCTCGCCTCGCCTTCGATTGACCTTGGACAAAAATTCTTCTCGGAGTTCTTGGACAAATATTCGCTCCGGAGTTCTTGGGCAAAAAATTCTTTCCCGAGTTGTAACCATGTTAGCCCGAGGGAGCTCTATGATTATGTGACTGAGGAAATTGATGCTTCTCAGTGCAGATTTTAGTTTTAGCCAAAGTTTTAGCTAAAAACTTGTAAACTCAATTTTGGTCGAACTTCTCTAAAATAAAATGCATAGTTTGCTTGCCCACATGCGACGAGTTCTGGGGAAATTTTAAACATCTACGAGGAATAATGCAGGGTGTTTTCTTAAAATTGCATAATAAAATATTAAAACTAAGGCGGTTAAAACAAGTTATCTTTTATTAGATATGATTTCAAGTATTTAATAGAAATCTCTGATTTGCATAGCTTACTCTAGTTATAACAGTCAGTGCGGAAATTCCAAGACCAATATGAGATTTTAACTTACTGAAAAACACTTCTTACTATTTTTAGGATCCTTTTTGCGTCACAAATATAATAGTTTTAGTAAAAAATCATTGAAAAATATTTTTTTACATACGATTTGGAAAAATAAAGTTGACCTGTTTTTGCGTTTTCGTAAAAAAAACTCCTCAAGGGGATAAAGAACCTCTAGCACTAATACGTAAATGATGTATATTCTTTGAGACATCAGTTTTTTCGTGAAAACCAGTATTAAGGGGTTTTTGGAGTCACTGATTACGAAAAAATAAATTTAAGAAATTCAAAATGGCGGACAAACTTTTGAAAAATACACCAATTTTTATTAAAAAAAACAATAAATAAAAATACCCCTAAATGTGCGTATCCGCAGATAAAAAGAAATACGTGTCTTTTATTTTTCGATATTCTATAACATATTTCAATTTCATCAAAATCAGATACACCTGAGAACGTTTCCTTGTAAGACTTGACAAACAAGCCAAAGACAGAGTATGCAAGACCATAGATCATAGTTGTGGTCTTGGTCATGTTTTGCTCATCACCAGCTCAACTTTTCCCATATATGTACGATTACAAAAAATTTCATGAATTTCTAAAAATTACGAGGTATCTTAAAATATCCGAAATGTTTGTATGATGAGTGTGATTTGATCTAAAAAGCATAAGTTATTCATAAAAAAAAATATGTTTCTGTTGTCAATTTGGACAGGTTGCAATTTCGAAAGTTGATCTGCCATTTATCCATATTTAAAAAGCAGATTTGGAATCAACAACCCAAAAAATCTGAGAAAATTTGGTTTTCCAAAATTTGGAATTTTATTTGTAATTAGCGACTCAAAAAACTCTTTCTAATGTTTTCTTTAAATAGTAGGCATTTTTTTGCGGAAAGGCATAAAAAATTAGAATCACACATACGATCATACTTTCAATTTTAATAATATTGAAAATCGTTCATAATTACAATAATTTATTTCGCTTTAATAAGAAGTATAACATAATTGTAATTTAAGAAAGAGGAAACTAAATTTAACTAACAACGACAGCGGAAATTAAATTAATTTACAAACTTCTAGGAATTCCTTAAGACCAGTTCTATCTCTTATAATAGGGAAAGACTGTCCAATAATGAATTGTTTCTTTTGAGAAACACAATCTCACCTGGGCGTCAAAGAGGAAATTGATATTTTGTGCTTGTGCATCTTGACCTAGATCTTGACGGAAGCGATTTTGTATTCTCTTAATTACATCTTTAAGAAAGTCTGCTTTATAACATTACGAGCCCATGGAATGTAAGACAGCGAGTACCAAGTCATCGCGAGTAGCTGAATAATAATAAATATGAGGACACTTCCAGGTCTTTCTCGTTCAATCGCTAGGAACAGCGTACAAGCTATACAAATAAGAACAATTCCAGTGGGAATGATTCGTGTCGATGAGAACATTTTCTTCAATTGATCCTTCGGTCCCATTAGGAAGCATGTGCTGACCATAGAAAGGATATTTCCTAGAGTATATAATACTGCAAACGCTTTAACACCGCCTTGCATAAATAGAACAATCGACCCCAGCAAAGTGAGCAGTATTCCGATCGAAAAGCAAGCGGAGAAACCTTTAACTCTTTTTGACCAACTAAGCGTTGATGCATCCGATGTATTCGTCACTACGCTGCCCTCGTCAACAATTTGATCATGTCCATTCAAAAATCGCTGGAGTTTTTCCATTGGTATGCTTCGTTTCAAATTATATGTTATAAAGGGGTAGCAGGATGTAACAACTACAAGGAACGGCATTAAATTCCAATGACTTCTGACTTAGAAGAAATTAATGCAGAGAAATTCACTTTTTTTTTTTTTTACAAAAATACGATTTTGTCACAAATTGCAAAAAAACGTCAGTTATGAAGGATAAAAAAGCATTTATTTATTTGATTAAAATATCTTCCCAGGCGTGTTGATCAATTATTTTTAAAGTAAGTATAGTGTAACTAAGAGCATAAAATTGAAAACAAATTTCTTCCAATTTTTGATTTAATATGTGCCATATTGAACTTCCTGTTATAATTTTTGTTTTAATCCTAATTCATAATCATAAATACAAAAGGCTTCAGACCAGATTTTGACATTTCTTGTAATGGATCAACATATCCATAAAGTTGAGAACTTGAGTTTTATTTCCATTTTTCATGTTTATCTCGCTTTTGTGTTCGTAAAGTTCATAAACCAAAAATATGTGTCTGAACTCCAACATGAGATTGATCTTACTTAAAAAAACCTTACGCTAGAACTCAGTTGTGCAAATGCATAGTATTAAATATAATCTCAGTTAATTACGATTGATCTTGTTAAGAAGAACAAATCAACATTTGAGTTCGATCTTAAGAAATTTAAGAATTTTCTAATCAAATTTCAACTCAAATTGTATGAATATGAATATTGAATTCTGTGATATATATATATATATATTAGGGTGCTTTTTTTTCGCGACTATTTTTTTTTTTCAGTCCCACCTCGAAATTTTGTGGCTAATACCTAAACATACATTCCCTGAAAATTGGAACCCAAAAAAATAATATTTAGTACTAGACCAAGACGCATAAAGATTTCCCATATAAAATACACGTGAACTTTGATTATTTTTCTTCAAATCTCTACAACTCAGAGGCATTTTATGGCACAATCTTGGGCAATGGTAGGGTTTCTTCAGAATTGAATGCTCTACAAAAGTGTCCATTGCGATGTAACTTTAACTCCCACCAGCGAGGTAGTACGGGTCATTGACCCCAATTTTTCCACGAAATTCTCGCTTTTTGCCCCTATCTCGTAAACAACAACAGGTACAGAAAAAGTGAATATTACAAACTTGTAGGAAATTTAATTTACTCCAAAAAGTTTTTGAACACCAAATCCCTAACATCGATATTTCTTGAGATATTGGGCTTTGAAGTTGAGGTAGTGTGGAAGTTTCATGGATTATTGATCTAAATTGTAGAAACACTACCTCAACTTCAAAGCCCAATATCTCAAGAAATATTGATGTTAGCAATTTGGTGTTCAGAACTTTTTTGTAGGAAATTGAATTCGCTACAAGTTTGTCATATTCACTTTTTCTGTACCTGTTGTTGTTTACGAGATAGGGGCAAAAAGCGAGAATTTCGTGGAAAAATTGGGGTCAATGACCCGTACTACCTCGCTGGTGGGAGTTAGGGTTACATCGCAATGGACACTTTTGTAGAGCATTCAATTCTGAAGAAACCCTACCTTTGCCCAAGATTGTGCCATAAAATGCCTCTGAGTTGTAGAGATTTGAAGAAAAATAATCAAAGTTCACGTGTATTTTATATGGGAAATCTTTATGCGTCTTGGTCTAGTACTAAATATTATTTTTTTGGGCTCCAATTTTCAGGGAATGTATGTTTAGGTATTAGCCACAAAATTTCGAGGTGGGACTGAAAAAAAAAAAAAAATTGTCGCGAAAAAAAAGCACCCTAATATATATATATATAATTAATACATTTTTTCAGTTCTTTCTACAGAGAACAATACTATTATAGTTAATTATACATAAAAATCTATCGAACGAACTTTGGAGTTAAATCTAAATTGTGTCTCAGAAAGAACTTGAATTTTGAATCACCCGCCATTTGCTAGTTTTTTATTTAAAACATATTATAGACACATTTGAAAATACCACGATACAGTTTGAAAGAAGGTATATTAATTGTGAAAACCCATTACAAAAATAGAGACAATTTTTCAGTGACACTTCACAAGTTACATGATCATTTTGGTGTACATAATCGACAGTCGCGGCCCGCTATTGAAAATTTAATCAAGTACATTTGAGCGGAAGTTTTCATTGAAGGGTGAGAAAAACCTTTTGACAAAAGAATTGCACCTTCATGCTTACAAGATCCAACTGACTCAAGAACTGACAATAGATATCTAAGGACAACTTTGCCAACTGGAATTTTAAACAGCTGTTGACGATGAATTCCATAACAAAATCATATTTAGTGGCGTGGCTTCCACTTCTGCGGCTACAAGCAAAATTCTCGTATTTGGAGAGCAGAAAATCGACATGCCTTACAAGAACTTCGGATGCATTGTTGACAAACTTTTTTTCGCAAGAATTTTATGAAATAGATGTAACTGAGATGTGGTTTCAACAAGATGGTGCCACGTGTCACACCGCACGCGAAACCATGACAATGACGTTGTTGCAAAAGAAGTTCCCACGTCTCCAAGAAGGTGCGATTTAACCTTTTTGGATCTACTCCTCTGGGTTTTTTTTTAAAAAGTGAGGTCTATGCGAACTATCCCGAGACAATTCGAGAACTGGACTTTTGGCCGAAATTTTATTCCATGTTTAATCTACATAATTACTCTGTATAAATCCGAGGAATTCATTAAAATAATGTGTTTTTGAACTTATTTAAAATTCAAGTTCTTGTTGAGGCACTCTTTAATTTAGTAGGTAGTTGAAAATTCAAAATACTGGAAGTTTCCGTGCGAAATATGCCTCATTTAATGTAACTTTGATTTAATTACTTATAGCAAAACAAACCAAAAGCTTTTATTTGGGTATTTAAGAGAAAGGTCAACCAGAAAATTCCTCAGAAAGACAGGACTAATCAAAAGAAATTGTTTGCTTCCTTAGCTCATGAATAAGTTTTAGAGTGGCAGCCCTACAAAGGCACAATCCCCACTGGAGCTGATTAACTCCATTTCAGTTTTTCTCCTCCATCATAACGAAGAAAGAAGAATTTCCTTAATTCGGAGTAGTAAACAGACTTTTCGTTGGTTGTTGTCGTCGCCGCGATCCAACACAAAAACCAATTTCAAATCAAATTTTCTAAGCAATTTTCTCTTCTCTTTTCATCCGCCCCGCAGATGGAGGTTCTCGAGATGCTGGCGCAGTACGGAGCCGACCTAAATGCCAAAAATAAGGACGACGAAACGCCCTCAGGTACGTACGGTTGGTTAACCAGATACAAAGTAGGTACTCAGTTGATTTCTGTTTATTTGGATACGCCCCTGATTGCCCTGCGGAACTCCTGCGTTTTGTCTCCGGGAACAAACAAATTCCAGGAATTCGAAAGGAAGGACTTTCTTTATCAAAAGCCCTCCCCGTGAAACAGAAAACTCAACAATTCTAACCACTTCCGATATATATGTTATATGCTCTAAGCAAAGAACAAAAATGATTTCCACTTTAGGTAATCTCGATTCCTTCCTTCAGATATTTGCGAGGATCCGGAAATTCGGGAACGGATCGAACAACTCAAATCGGAACAGGAAAGCAAAAGGCTGGCCGAGGCGCAACGAAGACGGGTGCGACGGTCCCAGAGTAATAACACAAGGTAAGTTTACCATATCCGGATCCTAATGCGAGTTAATGCGGCGCCCCGGTGTCCTTTTTGGGGAGCCCTTCCAAATGCTCGATTTCTAGTCATTTAATCGAGCCTCGCAAGAGGCGGGATATCGATACGAGTCCTTAAAAGTAACAAAAAGTCCCCGAGATATGGAGCACGAGCCGTTCGCTCACATGGGAAATCGAGTTTTATACTCACTTACATATATCCCCAGTCGTTATTGCCAAGCGAAAGGATCTCGTCCTTTTTGGCATATTTTTTTCGGAACGATAACAGCTCCTTTGAGGAACGAAAATTGAACCTCTTGGGACTGGCATGTGACACATCCTTGTAATTGTTAGGGAACTTTTCAGAGATTTTTAGGAAAGGATAACATCCTGCCAGAGGAGTCAGTCGAGCACGAGGACTAAGTTACGGTTAATTTCATTAAGTCGACACTATTAAGGGAATTTACCCTGGACTATAAAGGAAGTTTCGTTTTACTCTTAACGCTTTGAGTCGTCATCGAGGGCTGAAAGATGCTTTTAGTTTAATAGGTGGGGGTGGAGTCTCATAAAGGCGCTTCATTTCAGTTTGGCGGCAAAGCTTGTTCTTGTGGCGGTGTCGAGTTTGTTTTGGGAATTAAATGTCAGACCAGTTTGATTGGATCAGACCTTTTTAAAGAATTTCGGAATAATTGCAAAGTACTGAAAAGTATTTTAAATAACCTAATTAATCACATCTTTCGATATTCATTTTATATCAGAATTTTAGTAAGCTTGAAAGATTTCTTTATTGAATTTATAACTTTTTAAATAAATTTGATTTTATTCTGTGGATATGAAATTTGGTCCCAATGCTCCTTTGAACGCCCACTAATATATAAGTTTGGAAACAAAATTTTCTTTCTATATGACAATTTGTAAGTGTGATATAAATTTTCATTATATTTATGCTGTTCATTTCCTCATGTATTATTCAGATATTGATTTCCCGCACTGCTTATTTTCGATACTTTTACAAAGAATTACATCTAAGAAAGAATCAGGCGAGAAATATTGCAATATACATTCTTTATATTGGATCTCAAGGGACAAACTTAAATTGTTGACTCATGGGTTTCGTTCAATCAAAAGCTTTAGGAAAATTCAACTTAAAGAATCTTATAAAATTCTTTAGATATTAGAAGCTTTCATTGTATTAAATTTATTTTAACATGATATTTTGCTCATATTACCGTGTTTAGATTAAAGACAATTATATCAATAACTTCGTCAAAAAAAACCTCTCTTTTGCCAACCTTTAATTAAACGAAATATGAACCTATTCTAGTTAAATTTGTAAATATATTTATTAAGAGAAACTATCGGAAAGAAACAAAAAATACAAATATTTCAGAGATGTACATTATTTTGGTAATACATTGAATAATGCATTGACCTTAAAACAATTCAATGCGAATGAAAGTATATTTTCATTACTATTAAAAAATTCAATGCCAATGAAAAATCAATTTCATTACCATTGAAAAATTCTTACATTAGTTTAGAAGCTTAATTATAAAGACTAAGAAAGTTTATTTTATTTTTAGCTTTTCAAATTCTTTTTTCGTGGATTTAATTTTTTGTTAAATAGTTTTTTATTTTCGCTTTTCAGTTTCTTTTTTCGTCGGTTTAATTTTCTTTTCTACCCTTAGAGGCGGCAAATAGGTGGAAAATCTAAATGTGACCAACTTCAAGGATAATAATAAATAAAAAAAGAATCATCAAAATCGGACTATTCTGTAAAATGGTATGCGTGGTCGCGTGGACGTCGCGTCGGTTAAATAATCAATGCTAATAAGAAATCGGTTGCATTAGCATTAGGAAATTCAATTAGCATTAAAAAACATAGAATCAGTACCCATGTTTGTTATATCTTGAAATTTAGGAAAAGTGTTAGAAAAGGTTATACAAATCATTTTAGCCTACTACAAATTAAAAATCGGTCGGTATTTACCCTCATTCCTTACATATCATTATTTAGGCTGAAGATGAAAGATATGAAAGTTATGAGTGGAGTATCTAGCTTTTGGATTCCAATTATACATACAAATTTATTTGTAATTAGCTAGAATTTTTTTAAATTTAAATCCTATATTATACTTAAATTTAAGTTTAATTTATCTATTTTTTATTCTTTTCAGGGCACAATCAGTACGAAGGACATCACTTAGGGATAAAACTTTAACAACTAAAAAAGACGCTGCAGAAGAAACAAGACTACGGTTACAGGCGCAAGAGGTAGGTTAATTTTTTTCTTTTCCTTGCTTCTAATCAAGAACATTTATCAAATTAAAATTATCCTTGATTCACCTGCTCTTTTACCTGCCTACGCACCAAAAATGGCTCAATACCAATTATCTCCTGCTGAGTTTTCGCTTGGAGCCTAAAACTTGGCTAATAATTGGGATAGAGCGATTTACGAGTGTACGAATTCAGTGGTTCGCAACGAACGTGGTGACTTATGGGCAGTAGTACAAGCATTAGCTGCAAACCTATTGCGTGACAGAGAAATCACCAATTATTCATTTAATCACCCAAGGGGATTCACTCAAGCGACTCACTCAGATACATTTCAGTAGCGGCGGGGCAGCATTCCACGCGGTGTGCACCGATTTTGAGTTGAATTTATCACCGCGAAATCGCTAGTCTAACCACCTTCATATGGTGCAATAGGTTCTGGCGTTTTTCATAGGAAATCTGTGCTGGCACGGATCGTCCATTGTTATTTTGTTAGCCACCAAAACAGTGGCGGTTCGTAGAAACGCTTATCTTCAACACAATCGAATTATAGTAGGTGCGGCATGTAGCGTGGGGAACGAACGAGTTCTTTAATCTCAGTTAATTGAAAAGATTTCGCACTATACAAAGACATTGATTGTATTATTTTTGGAGTTTTATTTTCGTGTGAAATCTGGCGATATCTCAAGGAGTTCTACATGTTTTTGCAGAAGTTCTGTAGCACATCTGCGCCGGATTGCACTTGCGAAGTTTTAGTGCGCAGTCATTAAAATACATGCCTGAAATTTATATACTTTTACATCAGAAATTTTATACAATTTCTAATTATATATTAACAGAAAAACCTCCAAAGTGTTAGCTACATTCTATTTTATTTGTAAAATCTAAATAAAAAGGTCTGTTTTGTATATACTGAGCCAACTATAGCACGGTCTTAATTTTAAACGCAGTATAAGGAATATTAGTTATATCGACAGGTAGACTATAAAATCAAAATCATAATCTATACTTCTATACTAATCCTATTCTTCTACACCCTATACATACATACATTACAAATATACAGGGTGTTCAGAGGTGGGAGGTCAATACTGCAGGGGGTGAAAGGTCAGACCGAGACAAGCAAAAAATCGTATGGGTGGGCGGGGGCATCTCGCACCGTTTGGCAGTTACAGGGTGATTCGTAAATCAGGATTTTGCCTTATATGGGAACCGCTCTTGTATTTTTATCTTTTTTTCTACGCATCGCAGCGGCCCCAAACTAATTTCAAAAAATCACTATTTGGAAGCCCTTTCCAAAAAAGTTTACACCACCCCCTATCCCCAACCCCTTGGCCACAATCCCCCCTGGAAGTTGAAAAAATTAACTTTTATTTCACGATTTTTCACCTTTCGCCCCACTTTTTTCCGAAATTCATGTTATTAACATACCTACTTTTTATTTTTTTTAAGTTGCCTATCTAATTACCTTTCCAAAAAGGTGCAACATGCCCAGGTAGGAAAAGAATACGAAAATTTATTTACAAAAATCCTTTTACAGAATATCATGATAATTCGAATTTTGAAGAAATTATACTTAAGTTTACTAAAAAATACATTTTGTTCGCTTAAAAACTAATTACAATTAAAACGTTTGTCCTTTAAAAGCTGTTCAAAATGTTCTCCGGCAGTTTCGATGCATGCAAGTAGCCTTAGTCTTATTTCGCGTTTGAGGTCTATGGTAGCCAGTCTCTCCCGTATTTTCGTGGCTGCAGTCCCAGTGCTGGTAACTAATTCTTCTCTGGTGTTGATTGGTCTTGAGTAAACTTCATCTTTCATCATTCCCCATAAGAAAAAGGCCAGTGGAGTAAGGTCCGGTGACCTAGTAGGCCAAGGAATCGGTCCACCTCGTCCAATCCAGCGCTCTGGGTAATGTTCATTCAACCTTGCCCTAACAATGGTCCCAGTATGCGCAGGTGCTCCGTCGAGCTGTAAATAAATTAAGCTTCTGGTGGCCAGGGGGATGTCCTCCAACAGATCCGGACGGGTATTCTCCGAAAAGTCCGAGTATAGCTGGCTATTCGGCACTTGGGGCAAGATGAAGGGTCCTATCAACTGGTTGCCGATGATGCCAGCCCAGACATTGACACTAAATCTTTGTTGGAAGGACCGACACCTTGTCCTATGTGGGTTCATATCTGACCAGGTGTGGAGGTTGTGGAAGTTTGTGATGCCATCCCGGGTGAATTGCGATTCATCCGTCCACAGAATTCGGTCTAGAAACCTTTTGTTTTCAATGTCAGACTCGAACAGCCAAGTGCAGAATTGCAATCGTCCTTCGGAATCTCCTTCCCTAGTGCTTGGACCGGGATATGGTGGTATGGATGTAGTCTCTCTCGGTTCACAACGGTCCAAACTCTCCCTGAAGACAATCCTGACCTTCGTGCGACGTGCCTGATGCTTATTACAGGGCTGTTCCTGACGATGTTGAGGATTTGTTGGTCGGGGTCCGCTGAATCGGCCGATTTTCCTGCTCGCGTTTCTGCTCTGGGGGCGGTTACACTTCCGGTTTCTTTTAACCTTCTGAAAGTCCTTGAAAATACCCTTCTGTTGGGTACCCGCCGATTCGGGAATCTCCTTTGGTATTCTCGTACGGCCTCACTATCATTTCCTTCTACTAAACCGTACACGTAAATTATATTGGCATACTCGTCAACACTGAATTCTGCCATTTTATCTTAACTTTTTCTATTAAACACCTGGTTTTATCGCTTGCTTCTTCAACTGTGGTCAATGTCCTTTCAAACTTACCCATTTTTATACCATAATTCATAGGAGGTATTAGAAACGGAGCGTCAGGATACTTAAGAGTCAATACTGGATATAATAAACTAATAACGCTATTTAACGAGATTACATTTATTATTTTATTACTGTTTTGCTGAAATAATAAAAATGTACTTCCTCTGTTTCCTAAACAAACATTTCCGAACTTGCTGTCATAAAAATTGTTTACTTAACGACTTTTTCCATTATGGTGCAATAAAGTAATTAGGTACCTGTGAGGATGTTTTAATTTCAGGACTTTTGCAACCCTTTTCTACCTGGGCATGTTGCACCTTTTTGGAAAGGTAATTAGATGGGCAACTTAAAAAAAATAAAAAGTAGGTATGTTAATAACATGAATTTCGGAGAAAAGTGGGGCGAAAGGTGAAAAATCGTGAAATAAAAGTTAATTTTTTCAACTTCCAGGGGGGATTGTGGCCAAGGGGTTGGGGATAGGGGGGGTGGTGTAAACTTTTTTGGAAAGGGCTTCCAAATAGTGATTTTTTGAAATCAGTTTGGGGCCGCTGCGATGTGTAGAAAAAAAAGATAAAAATACAAGAGCGGTTCCCATATAAGGCAAAATCCTGATTTACGAATCACCCTGTAACTGCCAAACGGTGCGAGATGCCCCCGCCCACCCATACGATTTTTTGCTTGTCTCGGTCTGACCTTTCACCCCCTGCAGTATTGACCTCCCACCTCTGAACACCCTGTATAAACAGAAAATATTTGTTTATATGTAAGAGATAATCTTATAATTTAATAAACCGAGTTGAATAATTCTTTTTCAGTTGGCAGGCTTATGTCTTCCTGGTGGATATAGGCTATAAATTAAGACGATTGAACACTTTTACACTAATTTGTTATGGTAGATAGATTACTTTTTTTTGCTGCCGTAGCCTTTGACATACTGCATGACAGCACTTGACATCACATCACATGACACATGAAATGAAACAAGACATGATACTTATACATAACATAAGACATGTAAGAAAATGCAAAGTGTGACACAAAAACCTATTATTTTATCATTCTGCTATATATATGTAAGGTAGAGGAATTGATTAAATTTTGGGCTTTAGTTTGAAGTATTTTTCAGGAGAACACTTTTCCTTCATTTGAGTTTTCAAATATTCCCGGTTAGGTATGTTTTTACTACACTTTCTATACCTATCTTTAAAAGTAGTACTTTAGCAGAATGATTGCGATCGGGCAACGTCAGGTATCTCAGTGAGCAGATTATAAAATTAATCGCGATTGCTATTAATTTCATGTATATGTATATTTACTGCACGTTTTAATTAACTTTTTTTCGAATATTCATGGTAACAAAGCAATATTTATATTAATATCATTGTTTAAAGATGTATTTCTTCGCACAATTCGCCATTTTATAGCATTGGCTTTCATTACGCAAAAATCCGACAGCTTGTTAAAGTGATACACCACTTACTAATTGGAATTCCACTTTCTACTGAAATAAATTACAGCGTGATCCAAAAGTATGGAAACGGCTAAATAACTTTCGAGGAATGCATTTTGGAGAAAAAAGTTGTAGACAAAAGTTTTAGGAATTTTCCCCAGCTATTCAATGGTGACCTTAGATTTGACCTTGACCATGGCCTTGAAGGTCATTTCAAGGTCAAGTTGACTTTTTTAAATTGGAACCCTTATTTTTGACCACGGAAATGGAAAGAGCGGAAAATTTTACGTCCAACTATGACCTTTACCATGACCTCGAAGGTCATATCAAGGTCAAAATGGCTCTTTAAAGAGGAACCTGCATTGTTACTGCGGATTTGCAGAGTGGAAGTTTTGCGTCCAAATGTGATCTTGACCACAACCTTGACCTTTAACATGACCTCGGCAATGACCTTGAAGGTTATATCAAGGTCAAGGTGGTTTTTTGAAGGGGATACCATGTTTTTTTCCAACGAAAAGGGAAAGAGCAGACAATTTGACGTCCGACTATGACCTTGACCATGACCTTGAAGGTCATATCAAGGTCATGATGGTTCTTTAAAGGGGAACCTGCATTGCTACTGCGGATTTGGAAAGAGCAGAAGTTTTGCTCCCGGATGTGACCTTGACCATGACACACTTGACCTTGCCTTAATCGACTTCACCATGGTCGGTCGTTAACTTTTCCGCTCTTTCCCTTTTCGTTGGAAAAAAACATGGTATCCCCTTCAAAAAACCACCTTGACCTTGATATAACCTTCAAGGTCATTGCCGAGGTCATGTTAAAGGTCAAGGTTGTGGTCAAGATCACATTTGGACGCAAAACTTCCACTCTGCAAATCCGCAGTAACAATGCAGGTTCCTCTTTAAAGAGCCATTTTGACCTTGATATGACCTTCGAGGTCATGGTAAAGGTCATAGTTGGACGTAAAATTTTCCGCTCTTTCCATTTCCGTGGTCAAAAATAAGGGTTCCAATTTAAAAAAGTCAACTTGACCTTGAAATGACCTTCAAGGCCATGGTCAAGGTCAAATCTAAGGTCACCATTGAATAGCTGGGGAAAATTCCTAAAACTTTTGTCTACAATTTTTTTCTCCAAAATGCATTCCTCGAAAGTTATTTAGCCGTTTCCATACTTTTGGATCACGCTGTATATCTGGGCTCAAAAAAAGAAATTTTTGAGGTTATATTTTACTGTTGTCATTAGTTTCAGTTTTAATTTAAATTCCTTTTTTTAAAGTGAGATAGTGATATCAAAAATACATATAGTTTGAAAATATGATAATTCCAAATATGAGGCTTTTGTCCTTTTTTTCAAATTTGATCTTTATTCTATATATTTTAATTGCTTCTTAAACAAAGTTTTCTTAAACGATTTTATTTATATATACTAAATAGTATGATTATCTTTAGGTGCTATGTAGCTGGAATTAAAAGAATGTTTTTTCTGTACTCGCTTTGGCGCTCTCTAAGTTGATTAACACTAGACTTACCAAGACCAGTCAAATTGACTGGTACTCAATTTATTCTCTGAATTGATTAAATTTTGTAAAGTTATCTCCTAAGAGTTATGCCAAAGCTTATTATGGTTCAAAATAACGACATATCAAAGACTTTTTTCCCATTTATAGTTACTAATTTGAATGTAAAAACATAACACTTTAAAGGTACCGAAAATTATAAAAATTACAGGTTTTCGCGCCGGTAAATCTAGTGTTAAAAGTCAATATCGGAATTTTCTTATTTCACGCTTATATTTGTGTTGTGTATGTTACTAAAACTATACAGGGTGTTCAGAGGTAAGAGGTCAATACTGCAGGGGGTGAAAGGTCAGACCGAGACAAGCAAAAAATCGTATGGGTGGGGGGGGGGGGGGGGGGGGGGGGGGGGGGCATCTCGCACCGTTTGGCCTGTAACTGCCAATGTGATTCGTAAATCAGGATTTTGCCTTATATGGGAACCGCTCTTGTATTTTATCTTTTTTTCTACGCATCGCAGCGGCCCAAACTGATTTCAAAAAATCACTATTTGGAAGCCCTTTCCAAAAAAGTTTACACCACCCCCCTATCCCCAACCCCTTGGCCACAATCCCCCCTGGAAGTTGAAAAAATTGACTTTTATTTCACGATTTTCACTTTCGCCCCACTTTTCTCTGAAATTCATGTTATTAACATACCTACTTTTTATTTTTTTAAGTTGCCTATCTAATTACCTTTCCAAAAAGGTGCACATGCCCAGGTAGGAAAAGGATATGAAAATTTATTTACAAAAATCCTTTTACAGAATATCATGATAATTCGAATTTTTAGGAAATTATACTTAAGTTTACTAAAAAATACATTTTGTTCGCTTAAAAACTAATTACAATTAAAACGTTTGTCCTTTAAAAGCTGTTCAAAATTTTCTCCGCTCTTTTCGATGCATACTATAGCCTTCGTTTTATTTCACGTTTGAGGTCTATGGTAGCCAGTCTCTCCCGTATTTTCGTGGCTGCAGTCACAATCCTGGTAACTAATTCTTCTCTGGTGTTGATTGGTCTTGAGTAAACTTCATCTTTCATCATTCCCCATAAGAAAAAGGCCAGTGGAGTAAGGTCCGGTGACCTAGCAGGCCAAGGAATCGGTCCACCTCGTCCAATCCAACGCTCTGGGTAATGTTCATTCAACCTTGCCCTAACAATGTTCCCAGTATGCGCAGGTGCTCCGTCGAGCTGTAAATAAATTGCGCTTCTGGTGGCCAGGGGGATGTCCTCCAACAGATCCGGAAGGATATTCTCCAAAAAGTCCGAGTATAGCTGACTATTCAGCACTTGGGGCAAGATGAAGGGTCCTATCAACTGGTTGCCGATGATGCCAGCCCAGACATTGACACTAAATCTTTGCTGGAAGGACCGACACCTGGTCCTATGTGGGTTCACATCTGACCAGGTGTGGAGGTTGTGCAAGTTTGTGATGCCATCCCGGGTGAATTGCGATTCATCCGTCCACAGAATTCGGTCTAGAAACTTTCTGTTTTTCTGTCAGGCTCGAGCAGCCAAGTGCAGAACTGCAATCGTCTTGCGGAATCTCCTTCCTGTAGTGCTTGGACCGGGATATGGTGGTATGGATGTAGTCCCTCTCGGTTCACAACGATCCAAACTCTCCCTGAAGACAATCCTGACCTTCGTGCGACCTGCCTGATGCTTATTACAGGGCTGTCCCTGACGATGTTGAGGATTTGTTGGTCGGGGTCCGCTGAATCGGCCAATTTTCCTGCTCGCGTTTCTGCTCTGGGGGCGGTTACACTTCCGGTTTCTTTTAACCTTCTGAAAGTCCTTGAAAATACCCTTCTGTAGGGTACACGTCGACTCGGGAATCTCCTTTGGTATTGTCGTACGGCCTCACTATCATTTCCGTCTACTAAACCGTACACGTAAATTATATCGGCAGACTCTTCAACACTGCATTCTGCCATTTTATCTTAATTTTTTCTATTAATCACCCGGTTTTATCGCTTGCTTCTTCAACTGTGGTCAATGTCCTTTCAAACTTACCCATTTTTATACCATAATTCATAGGAGGTATTAGAAACGGAGCGTCAGGATACTTAGGAGTCAATACTGGATATAATAAACTAATAACGCTATTTAACGAGATTACATTTATTATTTTATTACTGTTTTGCTGAAAAAATAAAAATGTATTACTAGTGTTTCCTAAACAAACATTTCCGAACTTGCTGTGATAAAAATTGTTTACTTAACGACTTTTTCCATTATGGTGCAATAAAGTAATTAGGTACCTGTGAGGATGTTTTAATTTCAGGACTTTTGCAACCCTTTCCTACCTGGGCATGTTGCACCTTTTTGGAAAGGTAATTAGATGGGCAACTTAAAAAAAATAAAAAGTAGGTATGTTAATAACATGAATTTCGGAGAAAAGTGGGGCGAGAGGTGAAAAATCGTGAAATAAAAGTTAATTTTTTCAACTTCCAGGGGGGATTGTGGCCAAGGGGTTGGGGATAGGGGGGTGGTGTAAACTTTTTTGGAAAGGGCTTCCACATAGTGATTTTTTGAAATCAGTTTGGGGCCGCTGCGATGCGTAGAAAAAAAGATAAAAATACAAGAGCGGTTCCCATATAAGGCAAAATCCTGATTTACGAATCACCCTGTAACTGCCAAACGGTGCGAGATGCCCCCCCCCCCCCCCCCCCCCCCACCCATACGATTTTTTGCTTGTCTCGGTCTGACCTTTCACCCCCTGCAGTATTGACCTCTTACCTCTGAACACCCTGTATATTTTAGCATTCTATTACAGGTTTTCATTAAAGAACTGAGCAATATTGAGACCCTTCAAAACTTGAGAAGTTTGGTCTGTCAATGTATCAATTCATACAATATCTGTCTGTGCTTATCAAAATATTGCTAATGACGTGTAGGGAACGAATTTAGCATAATTTCTATATTTAAGTTATTTTTTGGAGATAACAAAACACAATCCTGACTAGAAGTTGGTCTGTTTTTTTTACATGTCTGTTTTTGGTGGGATATATTTTTACTTTAGTTTTTGACGTGCAGTTTATTTAATTAATATTATTTCAGCGCCGAAGTTGATATTTTTGAAGTATTTTCGCAGATAACAAGTACTTTGAAACTGAATACTCTTAAAAGATGAATCGATTAATATGCAATTCCAAATTAATAGCATGCGGAAAAACTCCGCCGCATAAAAGAACCCTTAAAATATAGCCAATCACGTTTAATGTGATTTCACTTTTATGCATATTTCGTGTACGTCAATGCGGAAGTTTTATAAAAAAAAATAAAAACTCATTAAACAATAAACCTATCGAATATTTATAGTTATTTAAAATAAAGGTCATATTATAATTTAAATTAATGAATTGTGAATGAAAGTGGTTGTAAATTTTATATTAAAAAGCAATAACTATTGATTGCTAGCAAAACAAATTTATATATTTTCATATTTATATTCGTTAACAATATAAAATAGCTGGTTCATACCTGAAATTTTAAAGGTGGTCTTTGGAAAGCGATATTGGTAAGCTTGGTGTTAAATGACGTAATTGTTTTCTCCTTTCATAGACCAATAAGACGAGCAAGTAAAGTTTAAATAAACACTCAATAAAAACTAAACGAAATGCCCGAACGATATAGAAGGCAAGCTGTCGGATTTTTGCGTTATAAAAGTCATTGCTGTGAATTTATATGCAAAAAGATACATTTACCAATTATTATTAAATTAAACATTGCTTTGTTACCATAAATTTTCGAAAAATCTGATAGGGGTTTATTGAAAGGCATATTTATAGAAAGTGCAATAAAAAGTTAACTAACCGGAAAGACAATAGAGTGTTTGCATTCATAACTCAAATGAAAGGAAAATCTTGTCCTGAAAAATCAAGGCTCAAAATTCAAGTACAATTTCCTTACCTTTAATGTTACTGGTCATGTGTTACAAATAATAATTTGATATAACAGAATGAGACTTTTTATTTTAATAATATAATAATAGATTTTTGTATTACACTTTTCCATGTCTTGCATCATTTCATGTATCAAGTGTCATATCTTTTTTCATCTCCCGTATCGTTTGATATGTCATTTCATGTATGCCATGTCATGTGTCAGGTCATGTATCATAGACCATGTCATGTTGTCATGTAGCATGTCAAAGTAAAAAAAAAAAAGCCCACCGAAACAAAAGAAGTTGCTTTTCTATATTAATTTATAGCCTATATCCACCGGAAAAACATAAGCTTACCAGCTGTGCAATCAGTTCAGTAGTTTTTAAGATTTCCTCTTACATATGATGGTAACAAAACTAAATTATTTATGTTTATATTAATTTTTGATAACGATTTAACGGAGTTCTGGTAGGCTTGGTGTTAAATAACGCAATTGTTTTCTCCTTTCATAGTCTAATAAAACGAGCAGGTAAAGTTAAATAAACATTCGATAAAAACTAAACGAAATGCCCGAACGACATAGAAAGTTGCAAGTGTTCATTCATTGGTGCGTTTTCATTTAAGCTCGTAAATCTGAGTCAATTTGACCAAGATTTCCACTGGCGGTAATCCGTTCTCCCGCAAAACCCCTTTGTTGATGAGATGAAGCTAGAACCACCCAGAGGTAATCGCTTTCAAAATGAAAACGTGAAACGGTCGGTGAGTAGCCGCCATGCAGGCGATACACTTCAATAATTACAGAAGCGGCCGCAAGGGGAGCGCTGTTCGGCGTCCGATAAGCCCGCTCGCTGCGATATTTACTTTATTTTAATTACGCCTGCCATCCATAATTACGTAAAAACAAAAACATTTATTTTTCCATATTGGTGTGGATTTGGGGCTGAACTATTACCCGGACACCCGGACTTTCACTATAAGCTGCCGTTGGAGGAGTTTTATTATTTTTTTGCCATTATTCGAGAAGTGCGCAGTGCGCTTACATTACAATGTATATATGCGGGGCTACACCTGAACGCTCGTGAAATTTTCTTTAAAGGAATGAAAATTGCGCTCAGTTTTATCGAGCAAACTCAATTGAACGGACAAAATACAGTCGTACAGAGTCGGGAACGTGCCCAAAGTCGTAAAACTTCCGTCGGATTTCATAGGAATTCGTCAAGGAAACGAATGACGATAAGTTTGTTTTGTGGTTACTGGTGGCTTACCGTGCGTTGGTTGCCCGTATAGCACCCCCTTTGGGCTGTTTTGTTAGTATGATCACCATGAACGATACTACTAGTGAAACTCATTAAAGTTTTCGAACTCGTTCCAACTTACTCCGTAACCGTGGAAGCACCCCCTCATAGTGGCTGTTTATTGACGTGAGACGTGCTTCGGGGAAAAAATAAAATTCATTTCCTCCCTGTAATAGCATTTGCCCTCGAAAGACAGTGTCTTTCAGTCTATCAAAATGTTGCAACGAACTTAATCCAGATCCTGAGTGATTTTGAGTTGAAAACATTTGCGATTATCCGTCGTGATTTCGGGGAAGTGAGGAAATGAATTGAGATATGTATCTTATAAACGACATCGTGCATACTATAGTACACGGTTCAAAGTGCGGAGAGTTGGTTTGAATTGAAGTTATATAGGGGTTTTAAATTATTTGGAACATGAGTGGGTGTTTTTCTTTTTCGGAGAAAACAATTTTACGGTGGTTGGTTTGTTTCCGATTGAAATTCTTCCATTTCTGGATGCCAAGTGAAGGGGAGTTTATCATATTAAACATTCCCATCTGAAATTCCTTTGTTGTTTTTCTTTTTAATTAAAACAATATTAAATTGATAAAATTGCTCCTTTCGTTGCTCCGACGTATGTGTGCAGGTGTTATGGTCGCCGTTTTTCAGGCGATGTGTACATTTTTCGTGTATACTCAACAAATTTAATCGAAGTAGGTATGTAAAGGGTGGCCACCGGGCGGTTTCTTTTTCAAAATACTATGAAATAAACACTATTCAATAATTTTCAAAGTTTGTTGATTTATTGAAAAGAGTAAACATTCCGATTAGTTTTGGGATTTTATTTGTTTTCAATGACTGCCTTGGCTGGCTTGGCAGTAGCCCACTGTTAACCCAATTTTGTAACAAATTTTCCGTGGCTTGAGTCTCTATTTCACGAATAGCTTGATCAATATTCTGATTAAGTGCCTTAATCGTTTCTGGATTGTCAGCATAATATCCATCTTTAACGGCACCCCACAATAAAATTCTAACAGCAGTCAAATCGCAAATGCGCGGTAGCCATGGAACATTTCCAAAACGGTAGATTTCATGATTGGATATAGTGTGGAAAATGTCGATAGATGCACGGCTTGTGTGGCACGTAGTACCAACCTGCTGGAACCAGAGCTGAATTCCTGAGATTTGGACCTTTGTAAGGAAATAATTCGAGGCGTTTATGCAGAATTCTTCTGTGTGCCGATAATTTTCAGTAACTGAGATCTTGAGGTGCTTACCAGCAGTATTATTGGCACAGTGTGAACACGAGGGTAACCAGTAAAGCGTAAATATATTCATTTCGTACTACGGAGATATGATACTATATTTCTGTCAATATTTTGAGCTGTCTGTGTCACAATAACATGTAATTTACAAAGAAATCAACATATGGTCCATCCTTTATATGTACTTATGAAAATACTTCTTCGAGGAATATTTGTTAAGCTTCTAATTAGGAAAATCAGAGAAAAAATCATAGTGTGTCAATTTTAAAATGTGTTAGAAATAATTCAAGTTGTGGGTTCGCAAATAAATACAAGTATAATAAGTGATTATTTTCTCTATAAAATTTCGTTACAAAGTATTCGTTCGTCATAATATTTTGAAGAATTATTTTGTATTCCCTATTTTTGAACTTTTATGGTAAGAGTTAACAAATTCAACGAAAGGCCAAATTTTGTTTAACGACGTTTACAAAATATTCGAAACCATGAAACATATCTGGAATATAAATGAATCATAAAATTCTAGAAAAAAATTTATGGTGTAGAATAAAAATAAGCACATTGAAATTTACAAGGTTGCTGATTCCAAATATATTGGTAAATTGTTTGAAATTGAATGTTCCAATTAATCTTATTTTTACAAAAGTGGGCATAAGAATAAACAGATTTCAATTATCTTACCAAACCTTAAGAGAAATTGTTAATAATAAAATTTTAAACGGTCTATAAACCCTTATTTTGTGGTAAAAAAACTCTTTCCTCAGCTTCTAAAACAAGGAGCATTAACTCAAACGTTAGGCTTTAAAAAGTTTATTTTCTACTTAATATACGAATACTTCGTTTGTCGCCATTTTTCAACAACATGAAAAAGATATTAAATTCCTTCTTTGTTAAAGATTAAGTTGACTAAATTGTCGACAAATTGTATAATATAATTAAATGAGGCTACCACAAGTTGAGTATTAAAAAATATTAAGATCTCGTTACCTAATAGCAACAAGAGAACCTTAAAATAAAATTATCTTCATAGCTTCCCAATTTTATTTTTCAAGCCGGTTCCATATTTTTATTAAAAATTTTCTTAATTTCCGTTTTGATGACAACAAATAATGATTTCATTTTTTCATTTCTTAACGAATTCATCCCAAGAGCAAGCAACAAATGAAATCCTTGATTTTTAAAAAAGGGAAAATTTTTAAAGCTTTTGATCCGAAGACAAACAATTGTGTTCTCCTTAGAGCGCGTTTAACCTTCGGACCGGCTGTTCAGTGAGGAAAAACCCTTAAACCCTTGAATTCCCAAACAATCTCAATTTAAGCAGATGTTCTCAATTTTGCTTGAACTGTGCCTAATCAAAACATTAAGGGCCTAGCTTTGGTCATAATTTAGCATTAAGCCGGTCCTTCCGGGACGCGAGATGATTTTGCCTAAAAAAAATCGTAATATTTACCGACTAAAGGCTTTAAGGCAATTTTTCGTGATGCGGCTATCTTTCCGAGAAATTAAACGCTTTATGCCAACAACCTTGCGCCGACCCATTCAATGGCCATTGTCTAACAACAATTTACGTGCGTCCTGTAGACTTTGTCGTAAACTTTTATGCTGCTTTATGCTCAGGAAAAGGATAAACACAGGGATGGGGAATGTGACTCAGAACGACCTTTATTTGCTTATGGCCAAGATACATGAGCTGTGCTTTATATGATGGGCTACATATTGCAGACGTTGCTTCACCTTTATTGTTTTAGGTGTTTTTAACTGAAGCATGGACAATTTATTCTACATTTGCACTTTATTATTACAAAATATGTAAATTGGACCAGTCGTAAAAATTTAAATATCATCAATTTTTCCAATAAATTCGTTTTGATATGTAGAAATATTGGGGCATGACTTTAACATTTTTATATGAAATCCATCGTCTCATCTTGTCTTCAGTATAGGCTATAAATACCAAATATCAACATATGTATATGTTGTACCCTACATACTTTATAAACATTTTAAATTATACCGATTTCTGTCAGATGTCAAATTTATGTTGTACTTATTGGCCATCATTGAACCGTAGTTGATCTTTGTAAAACTGTAATTTATAATCAGTGGATATTTTGAAAACTTGCAAAAATAGTCTTTCAATGAAAATTAATAAGTTTAAAAGTTTTGGATTTCGACGAACAATTCATAATGCAAGATTGAATAGTTTCAGTATCATTCTCTTCAATTGACCACAATTTTCTATAACTTAATGATTTGGTTTTAGAATATTTTCGTACATAAGATTTGACTAAGTAAAACCTGAGGTTTATTTATTTATTCAAAAGATGAAAACAAAGTTTCCGAATGCCTTTTTGCACCAATTTGCTTATTTCGTTTTATTCGAACCTTTTTCTCCAGAAAAAGAAGTTTTTTTAGCAATGAAATTAGAAAAATGTGAAACTTAGCTACATTTGTATTCTATAAAGACACAATTTTCATTGGAAGTAAGATGAGTATTTTTGCATTAAGATCTCTGGTATTCTTTCTTGTTTTATAATCGTCCAATCGTTGAGAATTATTATTTATCTACCTACCCGAAAGTTACTTTAAAATTTTGTCATTCAGCAATTCAGCCATAAAATAATTCCTGAGTATAGTCTTGAAAGATGGGTTTTAAAAAAAATCATACATTATTTTGCGATTCGAAATTGTTACCTTTCTTAATTCTTTAATTTCTAGAAATTATTCATTCGTCAGTGTTTGTCATGGTCCTAGTTTTTCAAACGAATATGTATCCGGAAATGACAAAATGTTGAATCCAAAGCGAAATGCACACCCAAAAATATCTGGTTCAAACAGCTAATTTCATTATTATATTTTTGCTTATAATTTTCATCTAACAAGATTGCTTGTAAACAGAACCAGAGAAATTTATTTAAAAATTATGAAACATTCTTGTTATTTAAACTATACATCTAGATTACATGATATGACAAAAATAGTGCAAACAACAAGGCCAATTGTTAAAATTAGAACAATCAGTCCTTTCCGTCAAATTGACGGATCTCACACTTATTAAGACGGAAAATGCATGCTAGATGAATGAACAAGCCCTCATTGTTGACTGCATTGCGCATAAACCTGACAAGCATGCATTTAAACTTAATATGACAGATTAAACATCAGTAATGTTTTTATATACTAGTTACAATCTTACCGGGAACCCCAAGATTTTATATATATGTTATAATCAAAGATCGATAAGTAATCCCTCTGCGGAATAACTAGTCTATCTTAGGTTTGATCAAAGCCTTTCGTCAAACCCCGAAATAGATTCTAGTTTCGTCTTTCTAATGTATTTTTCGTCAATCTATAAAAGGAAAATATTCAGTATTATTAACGAATTACTAATGAATTTTTGTTTAAACCTAGGAGAGATAATTATATACATTTAATGATAATTTTTTCCTTTTATAAAATGCCCATTGACTGATTTTTTTCGTCTATCCAAAACATAATGAATTTAACTCTTGAATGGAAACTTCTCTAAATAACACAGCTACTCTGATGATGAAAGTCTTGGAAAGGGTTCCTGGCTATAAGCGGCTCCGCTTGGACCTAAGCAAGAAAATCCCATACCTATACCATACATGGATGTGTCCTTATGAGTTAAGTTTGGAGGTACCATATTTATTTCGTATATCAAAAAACAGGGGAACTAGAGGGCGAAAACCTTTTGAACATTAGGTCCTCCTAGTGTCCAACAGAGATTGAGTTTGGATTTTAGATTGCTGTAGTTATATCAACTACTAATGTACTTTGAAATGACAGTGAGAAAACATATATATGTAAATTGAAATGAGAAGTTTGGAAGCAGTGTGAATCTTCAAGGCCAGTAAATAACAGCTTCCTTTGAGTGTCCAGAGCTGGAAATGAGATATATGATAAAGGGCGTCAAGATATAAATGTATGCCAAAAATGATGAAAATCGAAGGAGTGGAAGGGTCTCATTTTTTTGAGCAATTATTCGTATATTCATTATTCCATTGATTCACTTGGTTCGAGAGCTAAGGAATTCCAATTCAAAAGTTGAGGGATTGGTAAGACTCAATCGAAAAGTCTCATCATCAAAAATAATGGTCACCGGTGGGAATTGAGCTTCCTGTTTCGTTTTCATCATTTCATATGATATTCAAGTGAAAATGAGCGATTGCTCTCCATAAAGTGCAATCAAAATGAATGAAGTGACTCTGACTCTGCAGACTGCAATGACTCACATACATGCTCTTAGACACAAGATGATTGTTGATTGACCCTCTATAAGGTCATAATTAATCATAATGAGCAATTATATTCAAGTATATGGAAGATTTGGTTTAGTTCCAAAAGTCAATGCTTATAGCTAGGAACCCTTTGATGCACACATCCAAAAACAAAATGTTTTATTGTCCTGAATAGACAAAAGGAAGACACTTAATATTTTCCTTTTATAGATAGACTAAAAACCCATCAATCAAAAGCCGAAACTAAAATCTTTATCGGGGTTTGACGAAGGGCGTTGGTCAAACGAAGGATAGACGAGTTATTCCACGGAGGGACTAAATATCGGTCTTTGACTATAACATGTATAAATAACTCAAAAAAACACCTATAAAAGCATTTTACTTATAATATTGTCGTCTAGGACTGAATGCATAGGCACAAACTATGAACGAAATTTAGAAATAATCATTATTGCCTTGAAATTAAAGTGCAATTTATGTCAAAATCTTTGTTTGATAGAATATTTGTCTTGATTTTCTTTCTAAATTCAAAGAATTGAGTACAAACGAAATTCTAAATCTAAATCGTTCATAGTCTCTCCAGGGTAAAGTTTGAAATCGTAATGACTATTTTTCACTTCTTTACTACTCTCATATATTTACCAGTGAATAAATTCCCTGTGGTATTCCTATCTCTAACACAAACCCTTCATTATTTTTTATGCTGTTCGAAATCCCTAAAAGCCAACGAATAGCATAAATTTCGCCTCGCCTTCATAAATTAAATTACATTCCGGAATGGCGTTCCCTAGTCCAACAGGAGGGCATGTGGCTTGATGAGCAACTCATCTCATTTCGAAATATCTAGTCCAGCATCTGAGCTCCATCCGAAATCTCGGTCCAAATGGTTATGGGTTTAAAGACTTCTTCGCCCCGAGACGGGCCCCAGGCTCCTTCGGGCTGCGGGAACAAAGAACCAACCGCCACCATCCACTCGGATCGGAGGCGCTTGCACTTGCACTTGCACTCCGACCACATTTTATAAATAAAATTCGCCGCTGTCTTCGCAGAAGAATTTGGTGTCAGTGCATTCCGTGTCCATTGACTCGGTGAAGTGAATAAGTTTTAAAAATACGTCGCGACGCTCTCGACGCTCTGTTCCGATCGGGAATTTGATGGCATCGCGTCGTATCGTGCCGTCCTCTGCCAGTCAATTCAAGTACTTTACGTCTGGAGTGTGCTCTTCCCGAAGGACCTTTCTGGACCTCAAGTGTCGTGCCCGTGGGGCAAGGAGAATGTGTCGACAGTGCGATTCTTTTCCTGGGAATTAACACGGAAAGGAGCTTAAGTGAATAATCTGTTCAGCACTTGAGTTTAACTTTTGCGACATGCTGAAATTCTTTGGCCTCCGGGGACGGAGGAAGCACTACGACGACGATGGAATGGACGAAAACGGAATCCGAGGACTCACATATAAGGTTTGTAGTTTTGGAGGGTTTTCCAGGGTTCGTCGGTGGAATTATGGTGACCAAACGTCCTTTATTTGAAAGGAAATAACCATTTTGTCCTTTATTTGGAGAACTAAGAACTAAGATAATCTATTTACTTATTTAGTACTCAAAGTAAATATGGTCGAACAACAGACTATAGTCGCTGTACTATGTAATAAAACCCATCTTAAAAGTGTTAGACATCTGTTTCTTTTTACTTAAAATTAAAAGGCGCCTTATGAGATCTGTTTTTACAGCTTACGTTTGCATCAAAATCTTCCTGGAACTATTTCAAAAACTCTAAATTTTGTGATAGTTCCCCACCAACTCTCAGATTCGGTGACGATTCTGCACCTGATCCGCAGTCCATAAGTTGCTCGTTATTTTAGTGAATCCTTCGTGAAACATGACAGTCAACCTGAAATTAGGTTTTATAGCTCAATGTGCAATATGCATGTCTCGTCTATCCTTTAGTGTAGACTGTAGACGATGTATTGGACTGAATAAACCATTTTAATTCTAAAACCTCTACTGGACCTAATGGCCAATGAGCTATGCTACCCTCTTTTTAGGGTTCCGTAGCCAAATGGCAAAAAACGGAACCCTTATGGATTCGTCATGTCTGTTGAAACTTGGTAAGTAGATGTATTCTGTGAACCACATTACGATTTTCACACAAAAATAGAAAAAAAACAATAAATTTTGGGGGTTCCCCATACTTAGAACTGAACATCAGAAATTTTTTTTTCATCAAACCCATACGTGTGGGGTATCTATGGATAGGTCTTCAAAAATGATATTGAGGTTTTTAATATCATTTTTTTCTAAACTGAATAGTTTGCGCGAGAGACACTTCCAAAGTGGTAAAATGTGATAAAAAAGAGAATGATAAAACTAAAAAAAATATATGATGTACATTACCATGCAAACTTCCACCGAAAATTGGTTTGAACGAGATCTAGTGCGTAGTTTTTTTTTAATACGTCATAAATCGTAAACCGCAATTTACCTTTCATTCAATCAACTCAAATATAAAAATAAAAAAAAAAACATTTAATTTCATAAACATAACCGTGAACCATTATTTTCTAATAATAACAAGAAATTTTATATTATGTTACTTGCTGCTACGGAACCCTTCATGGGCGAGTCCGACTCGCACTTGGCCGCTTTTTTTATATTTAACTCATCCATCAACGAAGGTTCCAATATTTAAAAAAAGATAACAAATGTGAAATAAACTATCGTCCAATCTGCATCTTAAGCTGTTTCAGTAACATTTTTAAAAGATTCATATAAATAATACGGTTTTCAGCAACCTTTCACCATTTCGTTGCGGTTCCTCAGATTAACGCAATTTATACTGACTACTCGAAATCGTTTAAACATGTTTCTCACTACATTCTCCTGGACAAAGTACGTTTGTGTGGATTACACGGATCTTTACTGTCTTAATTCTTGTCGTATCTACTATAAGTGATAATAAATTGAATGTTGTGTTCTCTGGTTATTCATCTTTCGAATTTGTTCCTGTATCTGGAGTTCCTTAAGGCTATATCCTCGGTCCGCTACTATTTTTGTTATTTATTAATGACGTCAAAACTTCCCTTTGACTACCTCTTATATGCTGACGACGGACTGCGATCTTCTTCAAAGCCACCTTAACGCTCTTGAATATTGATGTAGTGATAAAGTAGATGTTTCAAAATTATCTATACCTTTAAGGTACGGACACACCAAAAGCGAAGCGAGCGAAGCGGCGCGAATAATTTAAAATTTGGGAACATTCTGTCGCAGTAGACGCTTCGCTCATGTCGCGTTCTATTCGGACACTTCAATTGATTTGTACGGCACCCAAATTTTTTAAATTGTTCGCTTCGCTCGCTTCGCTTTTGGTGTGTCCGTACCTTTAAACCCTTCCAATACAAACACGTATCAGAGACGTCATCCATTTTCCTGTCATGCTTGTAACTGATGTCTCTGAAACGCGCAAAATATTCATTCGTAAACAGATCCTGGTAAAATTAATATTGTGGATATTTTAAAATTGGTAAAGTACATCATTGGTGATTGTTGAAAATAAGTAAGTTCATTTAACTTATTAAACTAACCGAAGGAACGAAATACTTTATTTTCTTTCTGTGAAACGCGAAATCAAGTTTTAAATAAAATTATGGGAATTTTTATAATGTAGTGAGAAAGAGAGAAATTCAAATAATCATTTTTAAATATATGCCAAAGTGATGATGAAATTTTAACGGACTAGTCCAGTGAAGATAACGAGAACATAATTCAACCAACTTAAACGGGTGACTATGTATACACAACAGGACTATTAAAATTCTAATTTACATTTATTTAATTAATCTTTAATATGCTTAATAATCAGGATTCAGTTATTACACTTGATTAAAATATAAAAAGAATCACTGGATAAGCAGAATGTATATTACGAAGCCTATACATATGTTTGTTCGTTGACTCGAAAACCTGTGGCACCTCAAGGCGCCCTGAGAACTGTCAAAAAACATGGGGCGCCCCAGTGCTTGTCAGTTAAACGAACAGCTTATTAAAAAGGAGAACTGTCATCTGGCCATTTACACAAAAATTATAAAATAAAACCACTACTTTTTCATAATGTTCACATCGAAATGCTAAAATTAAGTTCTTGTTAATTCCAATTTAAATACCGTATCTCTTAACAATTAAACTGATATCTGTCATTAACCCTGAGTTTTTATCTGGGGTAAAACCAGGCTGCACCAGGGCGCCCCAGGTTTCTCAAAAATCAGAGAACTGGCATTTGACGTTTAAAAACCAGTGCAACTAGGGCGCACTGGGGTGCCACAGGATTGTCAACGAACAGACCTCATATCTCGAAGCTGAAAAATAAATAGTCCTTTTATACTACATGCAAATTTACTTAATTCAAGGGGTTAAGAAATCCCATGCCTATCATACCGACTCAGTAAAATTTTCAAAGGTTGACCAATTCAAAGATTTTGGTGTAAACTTTAATAATAAGGTTCAGTTTCGATGCTCACATTGACGATTATTGTAGAGGGTGGTGCAGGATTTCTGATTTTATTTTACGGACTTCAGATCCGGACAGATTGCAAATTGGTTCTCTGAATTGCTCTTATTGCATTATCTGAACATTCTTGCTTAATTTATTTCATATTTTAACTTCTAGATTATATTTTCTTCCATTCAGCTATATCTATATATATATAAAAATGAACCCCTATTTCTGTTGGTCACGCAATAACTTGAGAACGACTTTACCGATTTTATACATTTTTGTTTTTACGTTTTCTAATACTTTGTAGATGGTTCTTACGGAAAGAAAAGTTAAGAAAATTGCGCAGAAAATTATTTTAACTTCGCGAGTTTGACCGTTCGCGCGTTCTCGATTTCAACGGATTTTAATGAAAATTAGTACAATTATTGTATTGAGGTCACTGATTTTGAATATTATCACAATTTACAAATCCAAGATGGCGGACCCAGTATGGCGACCAAGATTTCTCGATTTCAAAGGATTTAAATGAACGTTAGTACAATGATTGTTTTGAGGTCACTGATTTTGAATATTACCAAAATTTACAAAACCAAGATGGCGGACCCAATATGGCGACCAAGCTTTCTCAATTCTAACAGGTTTTAATGAAAATTAGTACAATGATTGTTTTTGGGACACTGATTTTGAATATTATCAAAATTTCCAAATCCAAGATGGCGGATTCAACAGGGTGACTAAAATGTCTTGATTACAACGGATTTTAATGAAAATTATAACAATGATTATTCTTATTGAACTAATTTAGCACTTTACCAAAACTTCCAAATTCAAGATGGCGGATCCAACATGGCGATTAAAATGTTTCAATTACAACGGATTTTAATGAAAATTAGTACAATGGTTATTCTGAGGCAACTAATTTAGAATATTATCGAGATTTCCAAATCCAAGATTGTGACCAACAATTTTTCGATTTTAACGGATTTTAATGGAAATTAGTACTATAATTATTCTGAGGCCACTAATTTGAATGTTATCAAAATTTCCAAATTCAAGATGGCGGATCCAACACGGCGACCAAAATGTCTCGATTTATTTAATGCCACTAATTTTAAATATTATCAAGATTTGGATATTCAAGGTGGCGGATCCATAAAGGGGTTTTTATGTTGAATCAATTTCTAGGATATAACAAACTAGAACATTTGAGAAGTCTTTAATTAGTAAGTATTTACCCAACGTCGGATGAAACCGGGTAATTTTCCAATATTTGCGAAGTGTAAAACGGTTTACTTAATATTAAACAACGTGTAAGTTTGTTCAATAAATTAATTAGGGATATGAAACAAAAACACTGTTTTCTTATATTAATGGTATTATTTGTAGAAATATGCGAAAAGACGATCAAATATTGGTCGACGCACATGGCATAATGAAAATGTACCGGAAAGGGCAGTACAACGTCTGCTGGGTCAGCTAGTTGGGAATATTTTTGTTTCTGTTCATAATTAAAAACGTTTAAAGTGTAAAGTATGGTTCTGTTAAAAATTTAAAATATTGAAATATTATGTAGATAAATGTTATGAATTACCAGTTTTAGTAGTGTTGTTCTTTATTTGTCGTGACTGAAGTCATATTGACCTCTAACCAAAAGCAATTTCTTATTATGAAATAATTTCTGATGTGTCCTTATTTTTTGGAATTTAAAATTTGGTCACTGTGTGCATAATCCCGCAATCTAACATTCGCCAGACAGAGATTGATGCAGCATAAATGCAAATGCCTTCATTTTGTCACGATCTAAAATGATATGTTGGTTGAGAAGGGCTAGAAGTGCTCCGAAGGATGCTGTTCTTTTCAAACATCGTGTGAATACGTCGCCGGGACGCAGGTGGTACGCTCTTCCGCCGCTTAATTACGTTTTAATCGATGTGGAACAGAAAGAAAATTGCCTGAGGGCGTTAGTTCAAAGAAAATTTTAATTAGAATTCTTCAGGTTTAACATTTTTCCCTTTTGAGAAGAGGTGCTTGAAGACAGTCCATAATGCGTGGCTCTTCTGTATAGTCGAGAAAATTAAAAATATTCCTTTGGTAAATCGCTCGCATTCAGAAAGTATATGAAGCATCTCCGGTTGAGTGGCTGCCTTTTAAATGAATTTTTCATGTTCTAAGAGATCCCTACGCCATTAGAATTTTTTAATTAAATAAGTCTGCGATCCTTTGAAAAATATTGGACCAAGAAACTAAAAATTATCTTTTAACTGAAAGTAAATGGGTTTTTAGGTTAGAGGTTATCTTTGGGTCATGGTACGGACTTTTGTATTGTAGGACCCTTTCATCATCAAGGACGTTTTAGAAAATATTGTATGAAAAAAATCCAACAAAACTGCTGAATAGTTTCCACGGATAACGTAGGCATAAAAACTATATTGTTTCAAAAATTTAACATGCAGTATAGGAATCTAGTTTTACGTATACTAAATAAAATTGTTTATGTGTTTAAAAAAATCAAACATGGATCATGTAGGTGACACTGGGAACTGAAGAGTTAAAAAATATACTCTTGTCTATAGACCTATATAGTATGAGCGGCCTCTGTGAACGTAGACTAGAACATTTTGTAATCGAACTAGTAATATTTCGTACTTATAACAATACCAAATATCATTTAATATAAAAACATAACCCCTAAAGTATACAGAATGCACTTTAAAATGCATTTTCATGGGAAACTAGCAAAAACTTTCAGCGGTGCTATGACATAAGCTGAATTTCTAAGTAAAAGTTAAAATTTATATTCATCTAAAATGCATTTTTTATTAATTTAAAGCGAACAGTCTCACGTACTTCAGTGAAAAGCTGCGATGTTATTAAAGTAAATTTTTATTATCACAGTAGTTGCAAGCGCATGGAAAACAAAAGGCCACTGCGACAGAACAGCGTCAATCAATAAGAAACTTGGGAAAAGAAGGCGTCCATAAAAAATTTTATTTCACATAAAAACCCTATTTCCTTGTATTTTCTATACATTTGCTCAGGTGGTGTAATAGTTTCCACGAATAATTCTCGAAGTTATCGCTTTTTACTAGAGTCAGAAAGCGCACCTGGGAATTAGTGGATATCGCAAGTTTTACGATAGTAAAACTTTTTTAAATTACTCCCGAACGTGCTGTTGTTATTGGAAGAAAATTATTTTGCTATAAAGCTATTAAGGGAAAACCTGATTTAGAAAGTCCAGAGTTAATTTTTTTTTCTTTTGTCAGTTAAGTAGAAAGTAAACATTTCCATATATGTAACATATCTTCGTATCCTCTGTCGTGGCATTTATCCGTTTTTTTATAATATGATGTAATAAAAGTTTCTTCTTTCTACATTTCTAAAAAACCTTCACTTCATTTTTAAAATTTATAATATTATTTTCTATTCCGATCTATAAAATGATATTATGTAAAAGTTTGTAATTTGCTTAATTCTTTTGTACAAAGTACTTAGACTTAAAAAAATCTCATATTTGTTTTCATAACCTAGTTTTTGACAATTTAATATAATAATTAAGCCTTAATAAGAGTTTCTGCAATCATTTAGTTTTCCCTTCACTTATTATAATTCAAATTGTAAAGAATAAAGATTCCAATTTCAACAAATATCTCTGAATCCTCATTACTTATTGTACATTACTTTAATAAATTCTTATTTGATTCTCTTCTAAAACGTTTATTTCAATTTATTTTGATATTTGAAAAAAAGTTGCAATTTCTGTAAGACAAATTTGTAAATTTTACGATACAAAATAGCTAATATTAAAGTTTTTCAAAGTCGTGTAGGTCGACAAAGAAAATAATCAAATTGCCTTTAAAACTTTGAATAAAGAGAGCACCTGAAGCTCTTTAAGATTTCACAGCTGAAACCATTTTGCAATACATTGACAATCAAGCATCATGCCCCCTAAAAATATTTAGATGACTTAAAAATTTATGCTACTATTCGATCAATTTCCTGCTGTCAATCATTGCATAATGACCTTGACAAACTGTAGGAATAATGTTCGATAAATCATCTGTCAACATATTTAAATGCGTACATGTAATAATCCACTAATGCGAGACTGCAGATTCAAGGACTTGGGAGTAATAATTGACAATAAACTTTCATTTCTTTTCATATAGAATCAATAGTATGCAACGCATTTGAAATTTTAGGTTTTATAAAACCAAATATTACTGACTCCGTAACCCTTAAACTTTAAAATTATTATACACTTCTATCGTCAGATGTACATTGAACTGTGCTATTTGGTCCCCGTAATACTCTATGGATATTAATAGAATCGACTCTCTGCAAAGATATTTCACTAGATTCATGTTAATTATACAGAGATTCTGAAACCCTTTCCATCCATTATATGACTCCAGATATCTGTTAATTGGCTTAGGTAAACAAAGACGCATTTGTACTCGTGCTCTTTTCATTAGAGATATCCTTACTTCGCATATAAATTGTCCAGAACTTTTAAGACTAATTGGATTTTATGTTTCTTATTTGAAAATGTACAAAATATAAGTAGGAATAATTATAGTAGTTTTGAATTATGAAATCATTCTATATGTTTATTTACTAACAATGAATTTATCCCGATGTGTCACCGCCGAGTTTGTTGCGACTGAAATATGTTATTCTACATCCAATTTTAAGAGATATGTATTTTCTTTTCTTTTTTGTAGATAAACATTTTTTGGCGGTAAAATGTACCCCTTCACTTCAATAGTCTGTGATTTGTTAATCGGTAGATTAAAAAATAAATAAACAAGTACAAACCGTGAAGTAGAAATTGCGGATCTATTAATGTAGTCCGATACATATAACATTGCTTCTTATGGCGGTATACCGGAGGTATGCTACTCTATGCACCTGAACTGTTGAACTACAGCTTTTAAGCGATGATAAAATGATGACGATGATGATGAAAATGTTGCTTCAGCAAATCACGTGTACATAAACGCTCTCTGCGCTTCCTGGACTCTCTTTATTCAAAGTTTTAGCACTAGAACTGCTGCAAGTTTGTAATGTTAACAATTTTTTTTGCACCTTTAAAGCAATATGTCTTTATATTGAATTGGTAATTATAAATGGAAAAGCTTTTTGAATATATCATAATTTTGAACCTTAATAATTTTTGGGAAAAACCTTTGAGAAATATAATTAATTCCACGAAGGAATTGAGTACCCATCAATTTGACGGGTGTTGATAGTTCTAGTGTTAAAATGATTAATGTGAAAATGCTAATTCAATTTCTCTCTATCTTCTAAGCAAATTGAAAACACATAGTTTTGAGAAAAATGATATTTCCATGTACTGTGGTTTAAGATTATTTCTAAAAAATCGATGTTTTGGATCCTATAAGGCATTATAATTTGTTCCTAGCTTTAATTCTTCTCTCTTTAATTAACAGATGGATTTCACAGCTTTTGATTTTCTCATTTTGCATTTCTGGGAATCGTTATCAAATTAATACACGACTCCTGTTCCTTCCTTCCAGGTATTCATAGCACCTGATAGCACGACAGAGGCGAAGTCCAACAGCACGGACTCGTCGAAACATCACTCATCGATAGTACCAAACAACAATCCATCAGTGACCGACTACAGTCCAAAGAAGGGTTCATCATCCCCGGCCACAAATCACCTGGAGCCGCTCCCGTCTTCGGGCCTCGAGGTTACTTCAACATCGAGGACATCGCCCCCAGTAGCCATAAATAATAACACGAATGGGAACATCAATGGAATCGGTGCCAGTGGCGGCGGAGGCAATCAAAACTCGAACAACAACCGAAATCACAACAACAACAACAGCACTAGCACGGCAAACAACAACAATAACAACAACAGCAGCGCCCTCTTGAACGGCAGCAGTCGAAGTGTGGTGAACTCCTTCTACGGCTACAACTCGTACTCCACTCCGCATCACATTGGGGAGCCGGCCCTCAACTCGAGGAAGCCCCCCGAGGGCAAGGACAATGACGAATTCGCCATGCGAGACAAGGCCTTGATCGGAAGCAATTCGGTTGGAAATTTGCATAAATTGTCCAATGATAGCAACCGATCAACGGAGATATTTTCAGCAAGCAAGGAGAATGGCAAAATCAACGTGCAAGTCACTGTCCTTGTTGGTGAGTTGTTGAATTTGTTTTTGATTTTTTAATATTAATCCTTTCGTCCTGTTTATTGTCCTGTGTGAGGAAGTGTTGACTTTTTGTTTAGAGAGAACTAACATGAAATAATTTTATAGAACAAATATGTAGTTAATTTCTGCATCGCAATAATGAGAACATTTAAAATCTCTACACGCAGTAGGTTTGTACATTACAGCTTAGGAATCTTTCCGAGGACATTGTACTTTAATTAGCGTATCAAATCAACGCAACAAATTTACAATGCCTAAAATAATAATGTTGTTTCTATTACTCTTTAAAACTAATTAAGGATTCTTTATCAAATGACACCCTAGTGATCTTCATAAGATGTATTCTAAAGGCGTGTGTCCACTTGCAAGTAACTTCTGCGAGTAGTTCTGCAAGTACTTGCTGAAGGAGTTTCAACTAACAGGAAAACTTTTGCAAGTTTACTTCCGCAAGTAACTTCTGCAAGTTCATTTCTGGGACTTGCTGCAAGTGCTTCCAGAAGTGTTTCCACTGAATTGTTTATTGATGCGCCACTGGACATTTTTTAGAAAAATGTCGTGCGTAAAAGTCAGAGCAGCTGCTGTTGTTGCTGCATTATTTATAAAGAAAAAGAGTGATGCAAATAAAATTGTGAAAAAAAGAAGAATTTGGGTGAGAAAGTTGATCCAGAGGCGTGTGGATTTAAGCTTTCAAGAGACACTATTGAACGAATTAAGACTAGAGGATCCAACTTATTCCGTTTTTTCCACTTTTCTGTTTTTTGACTTTATTTAACTCTTGAGAAAACTGTGTGCGTAAATTGTGTAGGGGAGACCGGGGATAGTTGACCATAGGGGTAGGTTGACTAATTATGAAAAACTCGACTAGTTCAAAAGTGTTGCATCATCCAACTAGGCGTGAGAAACCGTTACCTCCTCCCCCTCAGTCGTCTCGAATGCGGCATCGCGTACGCACGTAGTTCGGGAGAAGGAGCATAATATTGAAAAAGAATACACTTAAGTAATTTTTTTCCTTGTTATATTATTTGTAATGACGCCTATATACTTGTTATTGTTCATTTGCAAATAATTTAAAATAAAAGTTTGATTGTTAATCTTTATGTTACATATCATTCTTTTTAATTTCGCTGCAGTTTTGAGGTTATGACACGTGTGTAAAAATTGCAAAGTGATCCGGGGCTGGTTGACTACCTAGTCCCATACAAAATGTGTAAATGGCAATCTATTGTTTGTTTAATGTAAATATTGCACCTCTGATTTAGAAGACTGGTTTCATAATCTGATCTCATAAATGATGTATCTATTCCTTTAAATCATATAATCATAATAATTATATCAGTTAAGACAAATAATTACAATTAACAAAATTGTCATAGAGTTGATAATTATTTGTTTGAATGAAGAAAATGTTATTTCAATTACTTCTTGTTATTTTAATTTGATATATCCGTAGATCTTGCACTATTTAATTTGTAGGTCAACTTACTCCCAGTGACAAGTCAACCTACCCCATGTCTGGGGTAGGTTGACTCAAATTTCATATTCCACCAGATCATGCTTGTACTCTATATTATAACTGATTGCGAGACTTTTGTCATTTGTTTTTATAGCTTAATAGTGTACCTATCAAATTTATTGGTTTTTACAATAATATACACTAAAACAAAAAACATATAAGCATCTAAACTGAAATTTGGTCAACCATCCCCGGTCTCCCCTACTTTCTTTTTTATTTCTTCCTCAGTAGTATCAAACTCACCAGCAATATTTTCTATTATGTTGTTTTTTTACCCTATTTTTAAAGTCCGCACTTTTTGTATCCCACAATTCAGGAAAACACTCCACTTTTCCTATTAGTAGTTTTGTTTTTTTACTTGACCAAATAAATTTCTCTCTTTTCGCGGCCATTTTTCACTCACGAATAATATGACACAATAATGAAAACTTCTGCAAGTTCCTAAAAAACTTCCAGTCATCAGCAACTTCGGCAAGTTGTTGCAGCAAGTCAGCGAAAAGTGTTTCCACGTTTTTCTTTCAACTTGCAGGAGTCACTTCCGCAAGTCAGGAAAACTTCTGCAAGTCCACTTGCAGTGAGTGTTTCCACGGGAAAAAAAATTGCAGAAGTAGCTTCTGCAAGTGACTTCTGCAATTTTACTTGCAAGTGGACACACGCCTTAAGAAATAGAAGTAGTCAAACATAAAACTGAAGTCACTTTTATTATTATTCTGTTCATTATTTTCTCATTCTTTTGTGATATACTTACTAAATTTATTGTTATTGGTCCTAAAACACCGATACATTGGGGTATATTCTGCTAATCGTAGCTACTAGCAATGCAGTGGCTATTTTCGCTTAAAATTGTCACTTTTGTCCGATTATTATTCTGTATTCCACTAATGAAAGTGGCTGAAATTACAATTGTATTTCCGAAAGCATCAATGGCATTTTAGGAAAGTAAGTTAAATTTCAGAAAGAGTAAATGTAATTCAATGTACTAAATAATATTTCAGAATGTATCAATTGTAATTCAGTTTAATAAATTATACTTCAGTAGTATTCAAAGTATAACCTGTAATTAAGGTTAGTAATTTATATTTCAGAAATTATTCACGTTATAAAATTGTATTTTATGAATTGTAAGTACCAATTGATTTTCGTCGCAAGTCGTTGATCTAAGTATCAATTAAAATTTCCTAAACTTGGTTTGATACATTCAAAATATTTAATGGCTAAAATTTCAGCCGATAGTTTCTGAAATATAATGGATTAACCCCTGGGAGGTACACATAGTTGTGACTGCACATGACAGGTATACTAACGACGAAAATACAACTGTCTACCCTATACGAAAATTACTACAGAACTAAGGAAAGTGACTCCACATGGTGTTTACTAACTGCCAGATTTTTCGGAAGAGAATAAAATACCCAAGATCGCATTTTCCTCGTGTAATTTCGACTCGAAGAATTTTGGTCGACTCATTTTAGACAAAAGTACCTCTCAGGTTAATCTGATAAATCTTGATGTTTTTAGGGTTACATATCTCAAAAGGAAAAAACAACGGAAACGGTGTTTGTCTGTTTGTCACAGCAGATTTATTTACTCAGAAACCATGTGACAAAGAAGCTTGAAATTTGACATAGTAACACATCTTATTAATCTGCATATTCGTTCAAAACAAGGGATTATAACGCCTTATTTGATTTTTACGGGAAAATTATAACAAAAATCTTAGGTCTTATAGATTTCTAGAAAATCCAAACAATGTGGTACGAAACCACTACTCGCACTTAACAGGTTACTTTGAAAATATATTTGATTGAACTTAAAAATGATGTTTTGAAACATCGACATGACTTCAACAAAGAGTCAATCAAAAAAATATTGTTAAGCTTTTGGGTACAGGATCAGTATTCAACAACGCAAATACTTATTTATTAATAATTGTGGTCTTAAGAGCCAGATTCGAAATTATGCATCCTTTAAATACTTACTTACTAAATTTAAAACCGTCGCGATCAAATAAAAAAAAAAACTTAATGTGGCCGTTTTAATAAAGTTATTGCCAGTTCGTTACAAGTCATACATAAATCAATTATTAGTTATGTTATGACTGAAGAAGATTAATCACAGCTTACTGAAGGTCTTAACTTTAACACCGTTGAAGAATAAGGTGTTGTAAAATAAAAGAGGAAAACTTTTGTTACCAACTCTAAAAGATCCATGATAGAAAAATTGTCAGTTAAATTATGTAACAAATTAATTATTAATTTTGCAGCTTTAATTCATAAGCTTAAATAAAGCCAAAATATACTAATAATGCAAAAGCATATCACGGTATAATAATTGTGTTCTGTTCTGTATACCAGCGGACATCCTTCCTATCACCGAATTTCTATTTTAAACTCTGTTATGCAAAAGGTTCCAATCAAGGGTCTCTTCAATTCCAGGTATATGTAATTATTGTGGTAATATGATTCCTATCGGATGACCAATCTCAACGAAACTAATTGTAGTAGACCGATGAATTAATTCCATTCAAGTTGAACAGCTTTAAATGCTTTACATATTGCTTTATGTCTCCTTGGTGCTGTTAACCCTTTGTGGTAAGGGTCAGGGAGACGTTTTGTGGCACACCGGCCAGATCAACGTATTGTGTACCTTGTCTACGGGAATAACAATTACCTTCATGAAATGCAGATGAGAGTGTCGTCGTCAGTTTGTGAATATTCAACCCGACTAAATGTTTAATGACCGAAGGAGACAACATTTAGAAAGCAATGTTGTCACTGCCAGGGAGTGCGATAAACAAGGATATCTCGGGAGCTCCCGGCTTACTGTAAATATTGCACAACCTGGAGACCTGGAGCAAATAGTCATCCAGAGGACCATAGCCGTTGACGCTATGGCGGTGCATTTTCCGTGACTAATTTGACTAGAGATAATTAAATTCAAGAAGGCAAACTGCAGCATGGTGCCATGGCATAATTAAGTATTATATTGTTTGAGGGTACGTTATAGAGCTTCACAAATTTAATTAATTTTCCTATGAAAAGGTCAGGATGTTTCAGATACATTTTCAACTTATTATTTCATAATATAATTTTATTTAAAAACTAGTTGATCCTCATCCAGCGTTGCTCGGACGAAACAGCATAAAAGAAACCTGACAGCCTTTTATTGTTTGGTTTTTTTTTCTGTCTAGTTATTAGCGTGCGGTTTTTACCATCAATTTTTTTTTTCCATTTGACTCTAAGAGTAATAAATCTATATGACCGAACCAGGCTCGGTAATTAACAATTTTGTAGTGAGACACCAAAAAAAAGCCAAACCAAAAACATATCTATACAATTCGTTTCAGACTTTGGGGTCATATGAATATTCAACTAAATACCTGTTGACGAGGTATTTTATTTAAAATCAACGGTTTTATAAAGAAAGTTGAAAAACCAAATTTTCTAGATTCTTTATTGCATCCGTTGCCTCCAATTACCTAGAAACCTTCTGGTTGCAATTTTAAATTCACGGTAAACTGAAAATTCTTAAATACATAATTCACAAAACAAATTTTAATAGGAAATTTACAAAAAACTTCAATAGGAAATGAAAAAACAAACTTCAATAGAAAATTAAAAAAACTGAACCTTAAAACTCATTAAACTTTTCTTATCACCATAATATTGAATTGCTAAATTTTCATAACAAATTGAAAATCTCCAATCCTAAAGCATTCAGTAATAATAATAGTATATTTAGTGCTGCATAAAAAAAATTCATTCATCTATATTATTATTTCATTGGTGTGACCAAAATGTGATTTATATTTTTATCATAAATTTTAGAGAAATGTAGAAAAACCCAATGAAAGGAATTAACATAAAACTTATATCTATATCCTAACCTAAATTACACTACTATAGTAGATAATCCTCCTAGACTCCTTAATCTGTTGCTAATTAATTCTACACCAGCTAATTTGTGTAGCTCAGTGGTAGAGAAATGTCAGAGTAGATTAAACATAATTTAAAGAATTTTATTTTGTGACAATTGAAGCTTTTTAATAACTTGAGATGTTATAAGCTTATTTCCCAAACTGAGTTTTGATCGTCTATTAATGAAAGAGTACAACATTTTTACTAGAATGCTTACTTTGTTAAAAACTATTGTCGTATGCCTTGCAAGAGTGAGTTTTTTATCAATATAATATAATATAATAAATATTTAATATTAATAATATAATAATACAATGTCACCTCCATTAATACTCAAATTAGTATTAAGAAGGAATGATGGACTTCTTCTCCGAGTAAGGAGAGGAGGCTTGTGTATTGTAGGGGTTAATTTTATTTTTCCAATTATTGAAATATTCTTTGATGATATTTAAACCGTATTGTTAATTGTTACAGATGGATATTTCATTTTCACTAGAGAAAATTATAGCTGTACCATCAGTTAATATAGAGTAACTATTAGTTATACAATACTTGGAAAAAATTGTATAGTATAGGACCCGAGACAGATCCTTGAGGTATACTTGAGGTTACATATTGTCCAGTCGAAGATACTGGCCCAATAAACACTTATTAAAAACGTTCTTACTAAAGAAGTTAAGGGGGTAACCCACTGTTGAAGCCCAAAAAATGGAACTTTTTTTAAAAAATCAATAAAAAAAAACTATCAGAGATATCTTTTTGATTTTTTCCATACTTCTTTACAGAGGACTAAAGTATACATTTTGATCATAAAAAAAAAAATTTTTAACAAAATGGCGGCCGTTACGATGCAGCACGCGCGCAGTCCAAACAAAAAAAATGCAAATTGCGCCTCGTAAAATCCTGGCCAAAGTATGCATCTGCAAACATCTGCCAAAGAAAAATCCTTCACTATTTGTTATAAAGGATAGAAATAACCTATTGTTGCAGCAAAAAAAGTTCTATAGTTAAATATTTAATAAAGGTGTATGCAAAATTTGAAGTAAATCGGCCCAATAGTTTTTTCACAATTTTGCGACGCGCACCGAAAAAGAGCGTTTTGAGAAAAACGCATTTAAAGTTTTCTTAAAGTTTTGTGACAAGTAAAAAAATGTTCAACTAACCCTCAATCAGCGAATCCCAGGTGATAGTGGGTACCTTCTAATTATAATTGTATAAGGAACTATGTATTATTGTATTATGTCATATACATTTAGAAAGTATTATAATAGGTAATATACGCGCCAGCTATTTGAGCGGCTACAAAGCCGCGCGCGCTGCGAAATCGTAGCTGAACGGAGGAGGACTGTGAGAGCTGTAGAGAGAACAATTATTTAGATATCGATCTGAAATTTTACACAGATATTCTTAAAGTGCTAACCTATCGAAATATATGACAAAAAAAAATCGAAATTTTTTTTTTTCAACAGTAGGTTAGGTTACCCCCTTAATGCAAGAGGAAAACCAAATTTTGAAATTTTATACACGAGACCATCATGCCACCATCTAATAATACATGTCCAGTTGAATATCTTTTATCGAAATTACTTCTGATATGTTGGAAAATCCTTAGAACAAGTTTGGTTATGTTATGACCAGCACTAAACCCTAACTGTTGGTTCGATATTACATTACCTACTAGCTGGGTTACCCGGTTTCACCCGGCGTTGGGTAAATACTTACTAATTAAACACTTTTCAAATGTTCTACTTTGTTATATCCTAGAAATTGTTTCAACCTGAAAACCCCTTTATGGATCCGCCATCTTGAATTTCCAAATCTTAATAATATTAAAAAAAAAAATTTTTTTTTGTCCTGTCTTACTCCTTTCGGGAGCATAGGGCGTCTACAAAGTCTCTCCATCCGTTTATAACTTGGGCTAGTTCCTTAAAATAATCATTATACCAATTTTAAATCCGTTGAAATCGAGAAATTTTGGTCGCCATATTGGATCCGCCATCTTGAATTTGGAAATTTTGCTAATATTCAAAATTAGTGGCCTCAGAATAATCATTGTACTAATTTTCAGTATAATCCGTTGAAATCAAGAAATTTGGTCTCATATTGGACCCGCCATCTTGGATTTACAAATTTTGATAATATTCGAAATTTGTAGCTTCAGAATAATCATTGTACCAATTTTCATTAAAATCCGTCGAAATTGAGACATTCTGGACGCCATGTTGAGTTCGCCATCTTGCATTTAGAAATTTTGATAATATACATAGTCCTGCCATAAGTTCTGTCCCTTGCAAACATGCTAATAACTTTTGAATAAAACAATAACAATTGGAAATATTTATACGGTTTATTGCTTAATATCTATAGAATATTAAAAAAAAAACATTATTCAAAATGTCCACCCTTGGAATTGATGCACCTCTTCAAACGGTCCGGCCACACATCTATCGCAGCACGCACCACTTCCAAAGGTATCGAGGCAGCCATTTTAATCAAATCGGCTTTCAAGGTCTCGATGTTTCGATGTGGTTTAGAGCAGGCCTTCTGCTCTAACACATTCCACAGGCAGTAGTCCAATGGATTCAGATCTGGACTTCCTGAGGGCCAATCCTCAACAGCAATGAAATCAGGTAAATTCAGCTGTAACCAGCGTTGCGTCGACTTCGCCTTGTGTGCTGGTGCTGAATCCTGTTGAAATATCCAGTGCTTCCCGGCGAACAAAGTTCCGCTTAAAGGCTTCATAACCTTATCCAAAATGTCGGTTTGGTAGTTGGCTGCACGCGTTTTTACACCTTGTTCACAGAAATGCAGTTCTGTGACACCTTCGTAGGACACCCCCCACCAAACCATTACGGAAGCTGGATGATGACCTCTTTCCACCCTAGGGATCTTCTCAGAAGCTTCTCGAGATGAATGAGCATAAACCTTGTCATTTTGGCGGTTAAACTTTTCTTGGACTGTGAAAAGTTTTTCATCCGAAAAGAGGATATTTTTGTATCCACCATCAGCGTGCCGCCTTAACAACTCCTTCGCTCTCATGGCTCTGATCTGACGGAGAGATGCTGTGAGGCGTTGTCCTGTTCTTTTTCTGTAAGCTCCAAGTCTGAGGTCGTCTTTGATGATGCGTGACATGGTCCTAGGTGGAATTTTCATTTCTCTAGCCATTATTTTCTGTTTCCGGAGAGGATTTCGCCGAATTCTTTCAGCTACGGCTTTAACGGCTGCTGCAGTCCTCGTTTTGCGTGGGCGACCCTTTCTTGGCCTGACATCTACTGACGACATCTCATTGTACAGTTGGATGGTCCGATAAACAAATTTCTTGGAAATTTTCAATAATTTTAGTAGATCGTAAATCTCTGCTGGCGACTTTTTACATTTATGTAATGCGATCACTGCTGTACGGTTTTCTTTGATACCCCAATCCATGTTCATTGCACGACTTATCAAAACCAAATGAGTTGTTTTTAATAGTTCGGGATATACTTAAACTACTACATAAAAAAGAACGATCAAGAGTTACCAGCATTTGTTTTAGCTGTGTTTTAAAAGAAGGGACAGAACTTATGGCAAGACTATGTACAAAATTAGTGGTCTCAAAATAATGACTATACTAATTTCCATTACAATCCGTTGAAATCGAGAAAGGTTGGTCGCTATCTTGGATTTGATAATTTTGATAATATTCGAAATTAGTAGCACCGGAATAATCATTGTACTAATATTAATTAAAAACCGATGAAATAGCGAAATTTGGTTTCCAAATTGTATCCGTCATCTTGGATTTACAAATTTTGATAACATTCCGAACTTGTAGCCTCAGAATAATCATTGTACCAATTTTCGTTAAAATCCGTCGAAATCGAGACATTCTGGTCGCCATCTTGGATTTGAAAATTTTGATAATATTCGAAATTAGTGTCCTCAGAATAATCATTGTACCAATTTTCACTAAAATCCGCTGAAATCAAGAAATCTTGGTCGTCATATTGGATCCGCCATCTTGGATTTATAAATTTTGATAATATTCAAAATCAGTGACCTCAAAACAATCATTGTACTAATTTTCATTAAAATCCGTTGAAATCGAGAAATCGCCATTTTAGATCCGCCATCTTGGATTTCTAAATTTTGATAATATTCAAAATCAGTGACCTCAAAACAATCATTGTACTAATTTTCATTAAAGTCCGTTGAAATCGAGAAATCTTGGTCGCCATATTGGATCCGTCATCTTGAATTTCTAAATTTGGACAGCGGATTTGAAATCACCATTCCGCAAAACTCCTGTGTACCAATTTTCATGAAAATCGCTTCAAATTTAAAATTTTCAGCCGCCATCTTGGATCCGCCATTTTGAAACCCTACGTACTATCCGAAAAATAGCCTATATGTTAAGTCGGAATATGTACTACCTTCGGACAAAAAATGAAAAATATCGATGCAAGCGTTTAGGAGTGATTGAGCAACAAACAAACAAACAAACTTTCATTTTTATATATACATATATAGGGATTTCAGTTTTATATTTTATGTATTACTTTTTCAAGTATTTTCGATAAATTACTTAATAGGCTTCCAAAGCACTAAAGTTTAGAATTTTTGCCATATCCTTGTATATAAATTTTTATAACGAAATCATTGAAAATTTAAATTTTTGAACGACGCAGCAAATGACGTTCCTGCTATAATTAACCCCTTGCCTTATGAATCAAACGACGATTGTGTGTGCCACTTTTGATGAAAGCTTTTCTGATGCGTGGTGATTCACGTGTCTGATACGTGATTCCCAATTTTAGGCACAGAAGTAGGATCACGTCTCCCACACGTTTTAAGGCAAAGGGTTAATACGAGTATATATAGTGTTTAATTACTTCTCATATCCAATTCGTTCAAAAATTTTTGCGATTACTGTCCAAAAATATAAACTTACGTCTTTTTTATTATATTAAAATTACTGTTTGGTGTTAAAAAGTCAACACTTCCCAGATTCTCACACATAATTTAATACATTTTCAGCTTATTATTTTTTGCATTCATCGTATAATTTTATTAACATTTTACTTTTTTTTGTTTTCTTTCCTATCGCTATGAAATATATAAAGATACTCACCATTTAGATAATTCACTGTCCGGGACAACCCTGTCCAATCTAAAGAAGCAGCGGTCCCAGTCGAGGACGAGCGCCTTAACCGAGAACGGTTCTGTGATATCGGCATCACATAGTATTACGTCAGCAGCGACCAACTCTACGACCGGTGGCCAATCCGTAGAACTTTCCGTAGTGCCGTCGACGAGTGCTGCCCCCAGCGGCACCACCCCGACCCAGCCCATAACAAAGTTCAGTGGAGTGACCGGTGACGTCGTCGGCGATAGTACGAGGTCGAAAAAGTGCTGTCTGCTCATGTAGGTATTAACCATTTCCATCATTGTCTACATCATCCTGATATGCTTCTCCGTTATTTATATTATTTTCCACTTATGTTATCTGCTAGAAAAATGTTCATCGTCCTAAGTAGATATGTATTCTTTTGATTTTGTCATAATTTTTTTGGTTTTCCTTTATAAATTGTAAAACTGAGTGTAAAATGTAATGAACACAATTTCCGTATGATTAGGAAACAGTAAAGCTTTTAATTTAATTTTTTTTTTTAAAAAAACCAGTAATTCTTCTACATGGAAAATTCACGGCTGTGTCTACTTTTCGAACGTAACAAGCGTAACAAGTTAAACATATTATCAAAAATTAGATTGAAAGTGTGTACATAGGCTGGGCGAGTTTAGACTAACTTGTATAGATAAATCCCAAACTGAAGTAGAGTTATGTATGATTGTATACTTTATGTAAATGCAAAAATGTCCTTATTTGACTACGATTTAAGTTTATCTGCGGTACGGTAAGCAGATTTCCTAAATATTGTATTTTTCTCCTTTTTGATATTAAGTTTTTTGAAAATACATATTCAAATTACAAAATAAATAATTAAATTGTGTTTTTTGAGTTTGCAGATATTTTTTTTAATTTACTTATTATCATCCCACTAGCTTTAGGACATTTGTTTGTCAATTAAGTGGAAATGTGCATTGTGCAATTTATAAAAACCTTCACACCGCTAATGTTTACCAATACTAAAAAAATCAATCAATTCCATCTTTAAAAAATATAGTTTTGGACGAATTCAAGTTAAGAAATTATGACGTTAACTGTTTTAAAAAATTGAGTAGTAGCAAAACATAGTTCAATCCTTTCTTGTGGATACATATTTAATTCTGTGTATATTATGGATTACGAACACATGACTTAAAAGCGATTTAAAACATTAATGCCTCAATCGAAAACCGTTTTCAAATCGACAGTTATCGTAATTTGTCTTTTCATAGAAAAATATTATTGGCCATTAGATTCTGTAGTTCGACAAGTTACAAAATTTATCGTTTAGTTTCACATTTCTGAATTTTTTTTTTTCAATCTCAGGTAAGTAGACGTTTCTTCCCAGCTGAATAAAGTTTAACTGGTATTCAAAATTTTTGTTTTTTTCTTCTTTTATAATGGTGTGTTATTTTATGAAAAAATCCAGAAGATAATCTTTTTTTACTGAAGAAAAATTTAACTATTCGAGACGAATAGTGTATATTCTGAATTATGGCAACAATAGCCGTATATTTAATCGAAATAATAAAGTCATCTAATAATCAACATTGTACAGGAATGTACAGCACAACATTTCAATAACTCAATTAACAACCGGCTCGAAGGACCATGTTTTGCTGATTTAATACTTTACGTTTATGCCTTGCGGGGCGCTACTTCTTTCTTTTATATGAATTTATATTAAATTTAATAGCATTATATTTTTTCACTTTCGAAATTTTTGGGCTATCAACTAAGTCGTTTTAGCGCTTTTTACTCTATACTCGGTGAACTAAAATTCCCGAGAGATCCTCAATGGGACTGAGGTTAAGAGCGGATGCTGGTAGTCCAAAATTTCAATAGTTGGTCATTGCTAAATGCTGATGCGAGAGTTATCCTTTTGGGAAATCCACTCTTGCAGGATTAAAGAGACCAAATTCATCCTAACGATTGAGTGCTTACTTTTCATTGCTGATGAAGTAAATATTGGAATCCCAAGCAGTCCACATCCTCAAACCAACACGTTTTCGCTTTTTATATTTCTTTTGGAAAATTACAAATTCTATTCAGACACCGTCAGTTTCTTTGAAAGACATTTTTTTAAATTGGAGAACGGACGGTTTTTTGGGTATTAATTTTAGCTAAATGTATTAAGTTTTAACGACATATACGACGACAATAATAAGTTTGAAAGATAAAAACACTGACACAATTATTCATTTATCGTCCGTTTTCCACCAAATTTATTATTAAAGTTAGCTACGCCTTTTATTATTTAGAATTCGATTTTTCCTTTTACTGAATTACAATAATACTTTATTTTATGAAAATTCATAGGGTAGGCCTAATTTTGTTTAATATTTTAGACACGTACAGTGCCGCGTGTACCGAAAATGGTAAACAAATGAAAGTTCTCTATAGTCAAATGCATTTATACATTAAATTAATTCTCTCACGCAAACTTGCTTGCAAATTTCGGCACAGAATGTTTCAAAATATCTTTAGCTTTACAGCAATTATTAATTTTTTAATGGCATTATCAATATGTATGTGTGAAACGCATTTTATTTATTTGTTTCGTGTAGAATACAAAAATCAATAAAAACAAGAATAAAACATTTATCGGTAACTGCATAGATTAAGAAGAATTTCGAACGAAAAGTAATAAACAAATTAACTTTCATAGTAAAAGGTTAACAATTTTCATAAAATAGGAAATGTAATCATTTTTATCTAAAAGAATGACAAAGTACGAAATTACATTATGCTATTGAAGATTTTATAAGGTGCAAAAACATAATAGTATAATATTATGGGAAACTTTGTCGAAATTACGTATCTTACTTTTTATTTTCAACATTAGAAAAAATTGTATTTACATTGTACTATTTTCGTTAAAAATATGAAACTGTCGTACATATACATTCTACATACACTCTAAATCTAAAGATACAATTAAACTTCAAGTGGTTTACTCTTTCTACACAGAACTCGATTAAAATAAACAAATAAACTATTGTGAATGAATCCACCGCTTTATAATTATTATCCAACGCACACTTTAACATATCATTCCCGTTTTACAAATATATATAAATGTATTTTCATTGTTTTTGCAAATTCTGTGTGAAATATAAAAAATTCACAGAGTCGGTCATCAAATCCAAGGTGTAAAAGATAGAAAAAAAGAACTAATCAAATAAAAGCGGAAATACTTTCAAGATGAAATGTTTTAAACCGGTGTCACTATAAAATTTATTGATTAGTACATTAAAGATAACTGCCACCATAGATTTAAGAAAATAGAAAAAAGCATTATATAAATTGCGGTTTACTCCGAGGCGATTAGAGCGGTAAATAGCGTAATAATTTAACAAATTGATGTGGTTTTGCGTGCATCTTGAAATTATTAGTAGTAAAAAATTAAGTTTATTCGAATCAATCATATGGGACAATTTTATTTCGTTGGTTTTTTTAGTTTAGAAACACTTAAATGGGAGGTAATGTAATTAAAAAAATTCTTAAATAATGTCTAGAGAATATTTTCTATTTATTATTATTCTTGATGTAAATATCTCAGAATACTCGAACCCTCGGCACGTGCATAACGAAAAAAGGAAACTGATAGATTGCAGTAATTTACATAATCATGAATATTCTAAAGCGCACAGCTGATGGATAAATGGATTTCTCGATATTGCCCCGTTTTAATAGCAATTTATGGCAATTATAAAAAAAATGCATCTAAAGTTCTCGGAGAAAAAAAGCAATTTTACAAGCCATATTTGTTTTTGTATCTGAAGAAATGATAAATTATTTTGATACAATATTTTTTCATAAATTGTGAATCCACAAATGAACATTTTTAGTACCCGTTTTCAAGAAAACCAGAGTAAAAAGTATATTTCGATTTTTTGATTTGGCCTATGAAATGAATGAAAATCACAATGGGTACATGCTTGCCAAAAACTTGTTTCTGAAATAGTGTTACATATTATAACTAATGATATTTTATACCCACGGTCTAGGATTCAAATTTTCATTTAACTTACTTTTTAAGTTTATACAATGCTTTTATAGAATTTCGATAAGAACTCACTAAAAAATGTCGATAAAATCCTATGGAAATGATCTATCCCGTTTTCGTGATCCAACAAAAAATTGAAATTTGTTTTTGTCGAAAAAAATTAAAAAACAAAATGGCGACCGCTCTAATGAATCGCCACAGCAGTGCCGGATAAAAAAAAAACGAATTGCGCCTGGTGAATGTTTGGCAAAAATTTGCATCTGTGAACATATATCCAACAAATTTTTATTAGTTACAATATGTATAATCCTAAATTTAGAACAACAAAATTTTTTGGGCGATTTGGGAACAATTTTTTTAATAAAAAATACGCCAAAAAATGGATGACCAATGTTCAAACGTGTACCAAATTGTCCAAATTTTGTTGTTGCTCTAAATTTAGGCCGGTGCAGTAGTTGAGTAGTTGACTAATGAATTTTTTTTGGGTATATGTTCAAGCATTTACTAGGCGCAATTCATTTTTTTTATATGGCACTGTTGTGCTATTCATTGCGGCGGCCGCCATTTTTTTTTCAACAAAAATGATAACTTTAAATCTAAATAAAGTTGCATAAAAATTTTCAAATCGATATCTTTAATCGTTTTTTTTAAATAGATTTTTAAAAAAAAAAGTTAATTTTGAGCATTTTAATTTAATTTAAATTTATAGGGTATATTAAAAACAACATTTATTTTCAACGAGAATATTTTCAGGAAGCAGTGAAAAATATTGTAATAAATTCGTAAATTCGGTTTTCGGTCTTTTCAATCTAGTACACATCAAATTGTGTAATACTTAAGCATTCGAATTTCGATTTGATTTAAAAATAACAAACAAAATATGTATAATCAACCTCAAAAATTACGTAAAAGCGTCCTAATTCCTAAAATAATCGCCTTGGTGTAAACTCAGTTTTAAATGGCAGAAATTAAAAATGTTCCACTCAATGTTTTCTATCTACGTCAGTTAGAAAGATCTTTAACACAGCTTTCAGAAAATGGATATATCTTGTAACTTATACCAACTGAGTAAAAAAAAAAAAAAAATGAACTGAATTTTACTAAAATAAAGAATTTTTCTATATACAAAATAAGAAGAAGCAAATACCTTTACTTGACTTAAAACTATCTAAACATTTTTTGAAATAAATAAAGAAGCAAAGAAATTATGAAAGAATTCGTTTGATAAAGATAAAAATGGTGTTCAAAGGCGATACTTAAAAAGATTAAGCATATTGAGTGATAAACACTACTTTCAATTTTAGTAGTAGCAGATAAAATGAAGAGAAGCAAACAAATCAAATTTCAGAAAGGTCAACATTCAATTATTTATGTAGAGAAGTTAGGAAAATTAGTGCTAAAGAATACATACCTACTGTACTTTATTTTTAAATAGATATTAAGCATTATCACTTTAAAGATAAATGGAAAATAGGAATGAGCAATAATTCGATTTTATACACACCAACTCTAGTTAACTTTGTAAATTTTCTTTTGCTAGTGATTGAATTTTATATATTATATATATATATATATATTTTTTTTTTTTGATTTAGTGACCTTACTATTGCATTGTAAATTGTAATATTTAAGAAAAAGAAACCAGTTATTTATGCGATTTATTTGGTAAGAGCGAAAATATAAGAAGTAGGAGTACATATGATTTTTGAAGTTTTATTTTCATTCCTGAATAGATTATGTATTTAGAACACCTATGGTATTTATTTAAAAATTAGATTGGGTTTTGTTCGGATTGAAAAACGATTACAGGAATCGAACTCCATATCTTTAAAAGGTAAGTAGAAAATTACTTCGGTATTTCTTAGAAAAAATTATAGCATTCTTGATTTGCACTAGCGGTATCTATGTGTTGTGCAATTATTTGATATTATTTGCTTAAAAGGAATCTTTTTTTTTTAAGCTTTTGTTTTACAAAGTTAAAAAAGGATTAGAGCGTTCATCGATCTCTAGCCTTATTTATTACAACTCTTATATCTAGAAGTAGAGCTATATCTCCTACAGCCAGTGCTGTCTAGCGATTTTATGTTGCACTATCCAATTAAAAGGAATGGATCAAATTTATTAAATAAGGAACTCCTAAAACATTGTTTTATTTGAGAGTCTCTAGAAGCAAAGAATTGTGGCATAGTCAGGAGAATAATTTATTAAAATTCTTACTCTGAAAAAAATCAGTACAATTGAATCGCGAAAATAGAAATATTATATTACATCTTTTAAATCTATGCTGAAATAAGTTTAGAATAGGTGTGTAATTAAAGACTCATGTATTTTTTTTAAAAGCTTTTATGTAATTTGAGTCATTCATATGTGTCTCTCCAGTTCCAGTTCAAAATTTGTACTCGAATATTAAGCTCACTTCTCACTCCTTTTTATGTTGATACCCATGTGAAAGGCTTTAAGCCTTTAAAATAGTAGATTGTACTAAGTTCTTGCATATAAACTTGTAAATTAACCTCTATCTTGATGGAGAAACGCGTTTTCGTATTTTTGGCAATATATTATTTAAGGTACAAAATCTATAAATTGAAATTCACTATCTGATATCAATGAGCGTTCAACTCCAACTGCATCTGTATGCGCCGATAGGCCACGACGAGGTTTTAAGGAGCTTTTAAGCCAAGCTTTAGACCAAAATGAGCTTATTTTTCTGTGCGCATATATGCGTCCATAGTGCTCAAAGGGTTAAAGTAGCAGAGCAGCTACTTTAGTTCTACTACTATAGCTGAAAAACGTTGATCTAACAAGTATTATACATGAAAAAAATGACGATAGGATTTGATGGGATTTTGAACGAACTGTAAGATAGAAAGTTATGCACAGTATAGGAATTTTTAGTATACTGCATGGTCATTTTTACTATATTACAATATAATTTCCATAGAGTATGATTAGAAATTAGTAAGACTTGTAAATACCATATTTCTATGCTTTCGAATCGTCTTTTCGTCTCGTCTCCTCGTTAATGTTTTGTTGGTACAAAATCTTTCTCCTCATACCACAGTCAAAATATCACAAGACCCTTTGTCGCATACGATAACACGGTATCTTACAACACGGTTTCGCTCTTGAACGATACGAAAATTTCGTATAACACTGAACTTCAATAACAAAATTTTTAAACAATGAGATTTACAAAGACCTTGTAAAGACGAGCAAACAAACTTAATTAACAGATTTTTAAAGAGAACAGAAGATGCAAAAAATTCTAGCGAGAAAATGGGTTTAAAAAGTGATAATATCTGTGTTTTTTTACCCATCCGGCTCAGGATTTGGATCAAGCTAAATTTTGCATGAAATTGGAATTTTAAAGTAACTACTTATAGCTATGATTTTAGATTTCTCATAAAAACCATCAAATTGCCGCAAGACACATCCATGTAACCCGTAAAAACTTGAAACAACAATTTTCAGGTTTAAATTTTATCAGTTTCTATGGGTGAAATCATGACAATTTGATGGATTTATTGGGAAATCTAAGATTCTAGCTATAAGTAGTCGCTTTTAAATTCCAATTTCATGCAAAATTTGTCTGAAAAAAACACAGCTAAATATCGTTCGACCGAAAAAACGCTCCCGTCTCATTGTGCTCAGCACTGATGAAGAAGAAATGCATTAAAATGTTATGTAAAATTAAATGAGAACAGAGATTTTTTTATTATTTCCGTTACATACTTACATATGTTTATATTTTTAATAATTCAAAAATTTAGAAAAAAGTTATCCGGTTTTAAAAAGTTTTCGGAACGTGTCTCTCTATTTTGTACTGATTCATAATTTATAAAACAAATCCAGACTAAAATACTAAATAAAACCAAAAATTTTAAATCAAGCTTTTATAAACGTATAATTTATAATATTGAGGCATTTAACTAGGATGGACTACTAGTGAAAATGTATACCTACAATAGCTGAACGTACATACAAAGTAGCTCATGGGAATGTATGAAAACTAAATGAATGATCCCCACCTTTCCGACCTTCCGAAGGCCTCTCCATTTTAAAAATATATACCTGAAGTCTATGCGTTTTATTCTAGCTGCGGTAGAAAGCGGACAGCGTTAGTGAAAGCGTGTGAGCTAACCTTGTTGATTAAGGGGGCAGCTATGTTAATAAATAAAACCTATATTTCTTCAAATCTCCCGTCACCGGAGAGATGTACAAAGGGATGTTAGAGATCAAACTCTTTCCTAATGCGAAGAGGTCTCGTTAAATGTTTTTAAGAGCAACATGAGGTGCCTCGTCATCAATTTCCTCCTCGATTTTTTTATTTTTTTTTATTCATCGATATTTCTTGAGATATTGGGCTTTGAAGTTGAGGTAGTGTGGAATTTTCATGGATTATTGAGCTAAATTGTAGAAACACTATCTCAACTTCAAAGCCCAATATCTCAAGAAATATCGATTTGGTGTTCAAGAACTTTTTGGAGGAAATTGAATTTCCAACAAGTTTGTCATATTCATTTTTTCTGTACCTCTTGTTGTTTACGAGATAGGAGCAAAAAGCGAGAATTTCGTGGAAAAATAGGGGTTAGTCACCCGTACTACCTCGCTGGTAGGAGTTAGGGTTACGCTGCAATGGACACTTTTGTAGAGGATTCAATTCTGAAGAAAGCCTACCATTGACCAAGATTACACTATAAAATGCCTCTGAGCTGTAGAGTTTTGAAGAAAAATAATCAAAATTTACGTGTATTTTATATGGGAAATCTTTATACGCCTTGGTCTAGTACTTAATATTAATATTAAGGGCTTCAATTTTCAGGGAATTTTTTGTTTAGGTATTTGCCACAAAATTTCGAGGTGGGACTGAAAAAAAAATAGTCGCGAAAAAAAAGCACACTATTATATTATGTATCGGTACCTTCTCGCTTTTTGAGAACAAGGCATTTTTTAAACAACCTCCAACACCGCACTAATTATGGATACAATGAGCCTATCACATCGATGTCTCGTTGTTTCAATAGTAAGTTTGATAGCTTTGATTTTAACTTATCGAAAATTAGTATTAAGAAAAGACTTTTGTAATTCCATACACGATTTTGTTTTTTTTGTTTTTGTTTTTCTTCAATTTAATTGTTCTTTTTTCTTGTAAGTAATCAGTCATTGATGAAATTGAATAAATAAATAAATCAATAACTCACGTTCTTCACTTTCTGTTTAAATTAATGGTTTGTATTAAACAGATTTAATTTTTTTATAATAAAAATGGAGATGAAATGAAAATGACTTTTTACGACGAATATTTACATTTTCCCGAAATATAAAAGCTTGACTTAAAAATATTTTGTTTACTTTTATATTTAAAATGATTCTACTTCTTCTAAAAATGTTTCCTAAAAATTCAATTGATTTCCCGCTTTTCTTTTAGCAAGATTAACATTTTCTAAGATGTTGCTAGACTGAAATTTGCCTCGATAGAAAGTGAGAAGCTAATTCTTAGTGTGGGACGCAATTTTTCCGCATGTCAACAAATGGGGGCTGCAAACTGTCTAGCCAACTAACTCATCATCTAAATCACTCCCATTTATGCTACGATGACCTAGAATGCAAAGTAAAATGGTAATGCACTGACAACTTAAGATGCCGAGCAGTTATCGAGATTGATTTACGAGTTGAGAGGAGATAGTCCACTTTTATGGAAACTTGACTATCAGTAATTAGAGTAACAATTTTGCTTCGCTAATGAATAATCACGAAATACATTATAATATGACATTTTCAATTCATTTAGATAGACCTTTAACACATTGTTTAGTAAAATTATGGAATAGGATTTAAAAACCTTTAGATGTTTTTGATATACCATAATCGGATAAATTTCTTTTAATTTTATGAATAAAATCGTACATATAATTCGTATGAATAATTATTGTAGGACTACTATTCTTGTTTTGTTTAAGAAATTCGAAATTGATAAGATGAAAGAAAACATAAAAATTCTTTGTATTGCAAACAGTTTTTATTTACGTATTAAATCGCCTAAACTATTTGTTTTCTTTTCATTCACAATATTGTTTTGGAAGAGTACAAGGCAGACATATGCTGTTTTTGTTCAATAATATTTTAAGTTATATCAAATTTTTTTTTTTGTCACCCAGGAATCGCTTAATCTTACAAAAATATAAATTTTCTCAATTGAACATTGCATCAAATTGTTTTGCACGCTTATAATAGTACTCTTGACTCGATAAAAAGAAAAAAACACAATGACGACACGTCTACCAAAAAAATTACTGAAGAGACGACTATCAAAATAGTGTAAACTATACCGCCGTCCGCAAGAATCTCTCAATTTTACCGAAAATGTCTTTTAAACAAGAAGTATATCGGTGAAAGAAATATACAAAAAAAATACGTAATAATTTATACAGCAATCATTAAAATTACGAAGTCAGACATGAAAAAATACAAAGAAAAGGAAAAATTATCGCTCTTTCTGCTTAATAAGTTTAAAGATAATTTCGTACAAGACAAAAACTGTATAACTTATATAGATAGTATAAAAGAAGTGCACTGCACGATACAAAAGGGCGAAAGTTTGAACGAAGTTAAGAAGTTACCAAGACTGACTTTGACTTGAGGGTTATTATATGCATCTAGTGACCTTAAATAAGAATTACGTTGTAATCTTTAACATATATATGAAGGAGGAAGCCATGCTCATTCTCATTGCCAGTCTTTCTTTATTTCGAACGTCCACTCCCATTTGAGGTGCTCGTGCTTGTCGTCGTCGGTGAACAGTGATGTTACGGAGTATGAGCCTCTTGCCAGCATCCCCGAAGGCGCCTCTTCCGCTGGTGTTGTGTAACTTTGAATCTCTTTTTTCGGCGGGTATGAGCCAACCATATGTGTCATTTTATCCACTGTAAGAGAAAAAAATATAGAATAAATTCGCTGGCTAGGAATTTTAATCAGACTACACCAAAATATTGAACTATTCACGGTGCATTCAATCTTCGCACGACATCAAACAGAAATAACTCGTTAATTTTTACTTTTATTGAAATGTTTGAGCTGATTAGAAAGAAACTGGGCAAGAATAATAAGAAGTATCCTAGTATGAATAGACTATTTGAAATCTTAATTTTCTTTTCGAAATTATTTTCAAGTTTAAGTAATGGCTGAATAAAATTGACCAGTCAACGTGTCAAATCCGAATTTTCTTACTTTTTATGTAGGATTATTATATTCTAAATGAGACCTTCCAGAAAGAATTTTTGACTTACAAGGAAACGTTCTCAGGTGTGTCTTACCGATTTTGATGAAATTGAAATATGTTATAGAGTATCGAAAAATAAGAGACACTTATTTTTTTTTATCTGCGGATACGTACATTTAATGTACCCCTTGTTTTTTTTTTAAATAAAAATTGGTGTATTCTTCAAAAGTTTGTCCGCCATGTTGGATCCGCCATTTTTAGTTTTTTTAATTTAACATCAGATTCGTAATCAGCGACTCCAAAAACCTCTTAATACTGGTTTTCACGAAAATACTGATGTCTGCAGGAATATACATCAATTACGTATTAGTGCTAGGGGTTGTTTACCCCCTTGAGGACTTTAACCAAAACTGTTATTTTTGTGACGCAAAAATATAAAGGGTTGCCACCCCCGGGAACCGTATTACAGTAGAACGCCGATTATCCGAACGCCGATTAACCGAATCGCCAATTATCCGAATCGGTCCTAAGCGTAATATAAAAAATTAAAATTTTTTTTAAAATAAAAATTTCAATAAAAACAAGTTTTGTGGGGACGCAAGAATACAAAAATGCGAGTGACTATTGCCGTGTTCATTACACTGTTGTACACCGAGTTTTACCTAAGGTCGAAACTAAGCAGAATGGATTCATTGTATTGAAATATGGCATTTCGCCAAGTTTCATGCAAATTCATAAAAAAATTAAAAAGTTATTAACGTTTAAAGTTTTAAAAGAGACGAAAAAAATATTGTCCAATTTACTAGGTTTTTGGTATACGAGTTGAGAATAATTAATTAAAACTGTTTACATTGTCAAAAATTTTTTATAATAATTAATTATATAAGTTTTTTACACGAAAATTTTTCGAAAAATGAAAAGAAAAGTTATAAATCGGCTCATTAAGCAGAATGTTTGTCGAACAAAAAATTTTTTTATGCACATCATACAGTTTTATGATCAGCTAGAAATTCTGCATACACTCATAAAAAAAAATATCTAATTTTCAATATTAACAATTTTTTGTTAATAACTTTTTAATTTTTTTATAGAATTGTTAAATATTTCGGATTATGAATCCTCTTGATGTCCTTCACAAACACTATAAAGGGTTTGCTTAGGTAAAATTTAAAAGTCGATTCTGTACAACAGTGTTATTGGTAGTCAGAGAGTGCTAGTTTTGAGGTGAGTGAGTTCGTTTTTCTTTATTACCAGTCTATGTCCGATTATCCGAATTTTCGATTATCCGAATCGACCCCGGTCCAAATTAATTCGGATAATCGGCGTTCTACTGTACTTACAAAAGGTTAGTATATTATTTATGAGACATCATTTCCATTTTGTTTCATTCGAAAAAATTCATTAGAACTTGAAATATTTAGGACAAACTGTTTTTGGGGGGTAAACTTTAGGAGTGATTTTCACCCCCTAAATGTGCGCATCCGCAGATAAAAAAAAATACGTGTCTCTTATTTTTCGATATTCTATTTATATTTCAATTTCATCTTTCTCATTTAAAGTATACTTTCATAAAAGAGAGTGAGCATTTTACTACCCCTATGAACAATTTCTAAAGTAGCCTTAATATGTGGTACACTAGATTGTAGGCATTAAAAAATACAACATTTAAGGTGATTGTTTTCGAAACATTATTTTTCAAACTAGTAAAAAAACTGCATGTACGTTTTGTGAAAAAACAGTAACAACAACATTTAATGAAACGAAGATCCATGTTAAATTAATAAATGTTTTTCCAAAAAAAAAAAAAAAATTATAGGGGATAATACTTAATTATATTAGCATTTTTATCAAGTTATAAATATTAATTTTGGACTTTTTACTTGTGAAAAACAAAAGCAAATTCTTTCTATGAATTTAAGGAGTAATTTTTGGTTTGGAAACACAGTATTTAATTAGTCATTCAGTAAACACCATAGATGCTTTTTTTCGTTTATCCAGAACAATAAAACATGACCTGAACAAGCTACCCATAATAAAATTTAATATTTTGGAAATGTTCATCAAATTGTCATGATTTTCATCCATGCAAAATTTCAAATCTTGAACAATTTTCAAAGTAATGTTTGAATCAAAAGTGGTTGTAAGTCATGATAATTGATGTTATTTGAAAAAAAAAATCTTCTCTGTGTTAGGGGAGAGTTGCCTTATTTGGGCCGGCTCCTATTTCGGGCCACCCATTTTTTTCAATTTTACCGAATTTTTGAAAATTAATTAATGTCAAAATTTGATTGAAAATGAATGTAGAACAAAATAATGAAAGAAATACTAATTTTAATACAAAATTAATAATGTTACAACAATCTCGTAAAAATGGTATCTGCCGACTTAAAAATCTGACATTTTTGCTCGTCGATAAAAACAAATTGATACATCTAATGAATCTAAAATTTGTTCTGATGCGAAGTGTATAATATGTTTATTAGCGAAAAATCGTGTATTTGCAATTTAAAAATTATAACAATACTAATTAATTTAAACAATCTGGAAAAATGTCATTTCCCCTAATTTGGGCCACTGTGCAATTCGAAAGGGCGCCTAATACGGGCCACTCACTAAAGTTACTAAAAATAAGTTGTAGGTATATGTAATATGTAATGTTTTATATTTTATGAAAATTCTTATTTTATGCCTTGCTGTTAATATTACATATTTTATCATATTTACCTATATAATAAATTATGAAGAAAAATGAAATATTTGGTTTTTCATTCATCAACGTACAAACTTGTTCCCTTAAATTAACTCTTTATTGAGAATTTAAATTTCAAATATATTTCTGATCAACGAATTAATTAACGTCAATTCATTGTTTCATTAAATATAATAAGTAAGAGTGTTTTAAACAATATGTCGAACCATTTTCGCATTTTTCAGATATTTTACGTGCTATTAAATAGGTGGCCCACATTAGGTGACTCGTCACCTAAAGTGGGCCACTTGCACGTTTTTTTCAAACGTTATTTTTTATTATAAAAGAAAGTCAAACTTGCCTTAAACTTTCCACAAAGGTAAATTATCATCCAAATTTTAATATTGCGCTATTAATTATGTAAACGAAACGTTTACAATGATTTTAAATGCATTTAACCTTAGGTGGCCCACAAATGGCGACTCTCCCCTACTCATGAGAAACGAAGATAGACGACAAACACGCAACTAATATGATGCTGGTTTGATGCAAAATAATGTGAACAACAGATAGTGGTTCTCAACTTTTAGCAATTCAAACAACTTACCCATAACTACTCAAAATTCCAGGGAAAGCAAATATTCCAAATAAGTGCTTAAAAGAATTTAACTCTTCTTAAAAATTATTAATAATTACCTGGAACACCCATTCTGTAAGTCTTTTGAATATATTTCAGTCCATGGACTATTTCTCGTTGCACAAGGAAATCAATCCGCACCTTATACTGAACACCTTCCTTGATAACGAATACCTACAATAAGGAAATAAAAGCAAATATCGGTATGATAAAAAATTTGTTTACAAAATGCAACAAAATTGGATTAGTGGAAGTTGCTTTGCAACCATCGTTCAATGACATGGGCAATGAAATCGATACAATTTCTCACTCACCTGTTTCTTTAATTGACTCAAATCGCCGGTAAGGTCAAGTTCCATATCATCGCGTCCTTCAACGACGAGGGCTAATTTCTTTACTATAACCTTGCGGTCATCGTTGACATCTAAAAATAAACACACATTCTTCACAAAATTGCTCTAAATTATTGCTAAATTGTGCTTTGAACCGCCGTTTGCATTCACAATATAAAATGTATTATAAATAGTTACTACTGAATTGAGGGGATTGGGAGTAGAAGTCAGAGGAGGGTGCGGGAAATGGTCCAGCCCACCACTTACCAATAATTATTTTCTCTGCTTGTGCTGGTCCTAATAGAGCTTCTTTGTATCTTCGTAGACTTTCATCTTCTTGATCTGCGGCCATAATTTCCTCAATCGTTTTCTCTGGTGGTGGCAGATAATTTGCGTCCACCTCCCCATCTTCGTGCGTTTCCACGTCGACTTCAGCTTTTTCTCCAGACATTTTTTCCTAATTTCTTTCTGCAAAAGAGATATTCATTCTTAAAAAAACTTAAATACTTAAACCGAACGTAATAAGTCAACTTCTAGAAAATTCAGTAGCATGAAAACAAGGCAAATAAAGAATTCAACCAGTTTTAGAGCCCATGTACGATTTTTGATACGTAACGAATTGATAGAACCAATTACGTGTACTCCGATAGTGAGTGGCTAATTCTTTATTTATGTGGCCCCACAGTGCAAACGCGTTCAGATAGATAACATAGAGCTCCAAACTATCCACCTCTTCACATTTTATGACAATACTGACGAGTATGTGACATATTATTTGATAAGTGGCAAATTTTCTCGATAATTCAGGTCTGATAACACAGCGTAACAAAAATAATTCTTTTTCACACATGGGAAAATCGATATATCAGACAAAATAATGAATTAATAATATAGCGTAATAGTGCGAAATGTCATTTGGGTTATTTGTTCTCATTTCAAATTTATAGTGTGTTATTTTGGTAGCGAAAATTGAAATTAGAATAATTAGCTAGCAGAATAAATTATTAAGATCGAGGCAGGCATTGTGGTTTTCCGATAACTTAATCTTAGTCTCAAATTAAAAGAGCCGCTTTTCAATAATTTTGTTGGCTAAATAGTTGGGTCTACAGTCTACAGTCTAGTAGCTTCAGCACTTGAAGACTCCAGTGTGCATAAGTAAATATGATAAGCTGCACACTCGTTTCAAGCATTAACATATAATTTGTTTTTTATGATGGGAGCACCAGGATTTGTTCAAATAAGAATCTTTGCACCTTTTCAATCTGGTCATCATACCCAAAGGTCCACACTTCAGAAGCGTAATACAGAATTGCCTTCATCATACTCTGAAATAAGTTTAGTTAAGAATAGAATCTAATGGATGTGTATTGCTAAAGCTCAACCCGGGAATTAGACGCACATCCAAATAATTGACCACCTCTATGCGGGAGGCTCTTGAAATTTCATAAAACGTTTTCGTTGAAACGTTTCGCTTGAAATTTTAAGTTTACTTAAATTAATCAATAATGGAAAGTGATATGAACGCGAACATGTTTGTTATGCAAGCCGTAAGCTGATTTTAGATGAACAGCAACAGAATTTGGACTGACCTTGATCAGGATGAAGTGCCTGAAAATTATGTACGAAACCAAATAAAATTGAAATGCTAATAACAATAGAAAATTTCTAAGGTCCCAGTACATTATTGTCCGTTACCAAATTCTCCCTCACAACTCAATTAATTTCAAAACATTTTCTTTAGTGCTGTGTATAGTATATATGCCCATGTGTCTATAACAATTACAATTAATTGTACTTACATTTGGTTGGTGACATTATTAATTAATTTACAACTGCTTATTAATCTAACTCGCTCATCAAGCTAAGCAATTGGCTTAATTATTATAGTACTTAGCTAGGCTCACATAGACATGAATTCGGACAGAGCTTAGTTCTGTGTATCTTTACCACAGCAAAGAAATATACTGATCTTATATATACTAATTGCAAGTCAACAAGGTTCGGAGATACATAGAATTCGAAGTAATATTTTACAAAATATGTTTCAGTGCAGTGCAATTCATAAAGTTGGTTTTCCTTTATAATATGTATAATACTCCGTATTATTGTTTACTCAACTAATTACACCCATGGACAACTAATTAGAAACATATATATGATGTTGAATTGAGTTGAAAATTCTCAATGTTCTTGGTTTCATATGTACAAAAAGAAGCTAAATTAACATTCTCTGACTTACAATGTATTAAAACTTATAGTTAAATTTTAATTGTTTTTTTAAACATTTTGAATACAATGCCATAATATTTCCAATACATAAATTTCGCCGGACAACTAATTAGAAACACTCGTTTTGGATGGAATAAAAATTATTTTTTCCAATATTTCGTAGGAAAACCTGTTTGTAATATTATTTCTTCGCACCTCTTCTTTATTGAAAGTATAAGTCGGCTTCATATCTTCACAGGTATATTTGCCCATGCTAATTTAATTGCAGTAAAAAGTTCGTCAAAATTGTTGAAGTTTTTTGAAGAAACTGATTTCTGTACGTCGCCCCACAGGTATTCAATAGGACTGAGGTGCGCATTTGATGCAGGCCACTCCAGCACACTAATAAAGTTGTCTTGAAAAGAGTTTTTGGTATGCTTTGCTGTGTGCATAGGATCGTTGTCCTGTTGGAATGTGTAGATCATAGGCAAATTTCGCTCAGCACATAACAACATTACGTTTTCAAGTATGTCGACGTACTTTTCCTTCATCAGGATGCCTTCTATGCTATGAATGGGACCAACTCCATACCAGGAGAAGCAGCCCCACACGATGATCGATCATCCGCCATACTTTACAACAAGAGTAGTATACCTCGAATCAAATTCAGCGGCTTTAGGTCGACGAACAGACGTTTTACCGTCTGGACTCGTTCTATTAAATTTTATTTCGTCGCTCCCTAACACATATTTTCATTGGTTTGCTGTCCAGGCCAAATGACGCTTGTCAAAATTCAATCCTTTTTTTTCGGTTGCTTGCAGACACTAATGGATTCTTCCGTGAAACTCTGCCGTGCAACCCAGCCTCAGCCAAACACTTTCTAACGGTTCTCGCTGAAACTGCCGTTACGTTATCACCGAAAATTTTGCGGTGGATGTCAGTAGAATTCTTTCCAGTGTCCTTTTTCGTTTCTCTGATGATTTGTCGATCTGTTAGCTCAGACATTTTCCGGGATCTTAGAACATTTTCCATTGTTCCGTGTACTTGGGAATGTTTTACTGCTCCATAAACAAGTTTTAAAGAGCATATCAATTGGTTTGCAATTTGGCAATAAGACATTTTTGCTTACCAAAGACGCACTACTTCCATGTGTATGGAAGCGTTACAATTTTTTTTCTTGCGCATGTTTATAAACAATATATTGACAAAAATAATGTCTTAACATGAATATTTAATGTAACTTAAATATTTACCAATGCAATTATTCAGAGAAATCAATTTTTGTTTAATAAGATGGAAAAATGAATACTGTTTCTAATTAGTTGTCCACGTAAAATAGCATTCACGCGAAATGATATCACCACAGGATGTTTGCGTGGGCACGAACTACTACTAAAAGTGCAGTTTTTAAGTAGCACGTGGTCGCTGGGTTTTCGCTGGTATCATACCGTTAGATTTGAAACTAAGGAGAAAGAAGGAGAGTGCACAAAGCAGTGCTGATCAAACTGTTTCTAATTATTTGTCCATGGGTGTATGTTATAAATAATACGACCGCATAGGGTTAACGCAATGGTGTCAAAAGCTGCCTTAAAGTCCACAAAGGGACAACTGTAGCTGTGTTTTTTTAGTAATTTGATCTACGATAGATCTGGAATTTTGTAATGAATTGAAATATTTGAATAGTTTACTCATAGCATTATTTTAATATTATAATGCAAAAAGAAGTTTAAATTGCATTGACTTATGCATTTTACGTCAAAAAAAGAATTCAAAAATGTTTTCAGTTCAAAATTTCAAATTCTTTCAAACTTTTTTGCTTTCAAAATTTTTGCTAGACCTAGAGTCTAAAAATTAAATTCAACGCAAAATTCCAAATCCATATCACATCATTAAAAAAAAGGCAGCTTATATTGTGTAAATTGAATTCTGCTCTGTTTAGTCGTAGACTTTTTAGTTTACATGCAGAAAATAGTCACAATGTGTATTACGTCACAACAACCACCGGATACATTACCACCTTGTATATTTTTGATATTCCCTCTTATTACGCATTTTGCCACGCTCAAACGCCCTTAGATATCCCAGGTTTGATATGATAAAAAACGAAAAAAGAATTCAAATTAAATTTGTGGGAGTTGGGCGTCTAAAAATACCTCGACTACAGAGTTTAATGATTTTATTTACCCGCTAGATCGCTAAGTTCTAATCGAGCTGTCGTTTTTGTTTTTTATACGATTTCTTAAATTCACTTTCCCCACAGGGGGCCCTGTTTACTATATGTTTGCCGCATGTTAATTAATGCACGGGTGGATCTAGATTAGTTCTTTGCGGCATGCCAGAGAAAGTGTGAATAAATTCAAATTGGCAGCGCCCATTTGTTATACATTGTTCGTTGGATATTATCACCGTAAATATGTTCGCGGCTTACAAAATTGTAGAGGAGCCCCACAATTAATTGCTCCGTTCAAGGCGGCAAGTGTCCCGAGGGGAGGGGCTCGAATCGCTCCAATGCCGACCAACTCCAAGTGCCGGAAAAAAAATATGGAAATTATAAATTTTTTGATGAATGGTCGCAGCAGACGGCGAGAAATAGAGCGCATTAAATTTTAATTAACCAGCGAAAATTTAATAAGCAGTTTTAGGCCATTTTTACCAAATCAAATAGTTTTTGCAAGATACCTCCTCGTGTTTAGTGCGATATCTCGCGTGATCGTGAAATAGTTTAAAACGTAGGCTAGGCTAGGTAGAAAGATCGATTGCAGAAAAGTAACGTCTATTGCAACTCGGATGCGCACACTGCATTACAAATTTCAAATGAGAAATATTATCGCAATGTGTTGTGGATGCAACGCAATGATGCTTTGTTTCTCTGCCCCACCTGTTTCTGGTGCACCTGTTGCACTATTCACATAATTATGCGCACGAACGACACTTAGTGTCAGTTCAAGGTAAATCGGAGTATCGAGACATGATAGAATTTTGCAAAGCCGCTGAGTGAACAACTCAAGAATTACGAAACCCAACTGCGTGGTTAATGTTTTTTCTATTGGAAAGAGAAAATGTTTGTTTATTTACATTAGTTAAAAGCATTTAGAAAATTGGTTTCAACAGAAAGATATTCGGTCATGTGTGAATTTTTAGTCACTGGCTAATTACTTACAAGCTTGTAATTACTTTGCGACTACATTAAACAGAGCGATTTGCTTCCCTGATCTAATAATGAGAATTCTGTTCTGTCTTGTGGTAAATTATTTGGAAAGATAAATAAAAAATAAATTATTTTAATCTATAAATTCAATATACCGCGATCTTCTCCAACACTGATGACGAGGAAATATTGTAAGCATTTGTCACGAATGTAATCGTCTAAAATCATTTCTCGGCATTTTTTTTAAAGAATTGCTTAACATTTACCAAAATTTAACCAACTGTATTATTCAATTTAGTCGGCTTGGCAAATCAGAATAATTTACTGAATTGCCGACATCCCAATAATTTAACCAACATCTGCCCAAAACCTTAATCTTAACAACAAAACGTAACAGACCTTAGATACAAATATAAATGACTAACTTAAATAAATTTATTGCGTCTACGTTCATACTGCATGCGTCATCCTAAATAAATACATTACCATGAATAAATCCCAGAAAGTTGGATTTGTTATTTTGAATTTTCAAATTTGCGATAGTAAATCCAGCGATCCTGGAAACCCTGAACACTGAGTTTAAATTTTTAGAAATCGAAAACAATAGAATAAATCGACAGTTTTAGATCAATAGCACAAGGTTTTTATTCCCCTCGATGAATCGTAAAGAACACATCTGTACAAATCGGTCCAGTCGAATCTGAAGCTAATTTGCACTTTTAATGCATATAAGTTATTATATATTAAAGTAGATAATGACGCACAACTCAGTTAAACAATGCATCGGATGGCTTTTTAACAGCATCTATAATTACACATTTTAGCTGTCACAGTTCTACAAAACAAACTGAGCTTTAAAAAGATGAGTAAATATGAAGATAAGTTTGCTGGAGTGATCATAACCAGAGGCTTAATCCAAAATTCAAGAAACGCTCATGGAAATGCAAACTTACGCCAATATTTTTGTCTAAATATATTACAACAATAAATACAAAATTCAATGAATAAATGACGTAAAAGCATTTTATTTTTCGATTGGAGTTAATGGTTTTAATGTGCGCAGTAATAAATTCAATTTGGAAAATTAATAAGAAATACTATTTACGTATTCATCTTTCGTGTTCGTAATAATACACTATTATGAACTTAGTTTGCTACGTAAATAAAAAATACATATATATTTTAATGAATTTTCGATCGTTACCTCTTATCACGACTTTTTATTTTACTCAATTATAATTTCGGATTTAATCATGCTGATTATTTCAAAGAACAGGTTTCTTTTCTAACCAAGATGATGTCATACCTTCATGATAATTAAACTGAATAATAAACAAATGTCTAACCATAATGTAACAATTACTTTGGCTTTTGAATAAGCAAAAAAGTAGTATTACACGTATACTGTAGAAATGGCGGTCTCATATATCAGTTCTACAACTTTATATTCAAATTAGAAAATGGACTACAAAAGAACACTTTTTAACAAAAAATTAAAACGACCAAAAAATAAACTGCAAGGCGAAAAATAAAATAAACCTTTTTAGTCTTAATAACTAAGCTCCTAAACTAATGTAAGAAACTAATTTTCAGTCGGCGCCAAACAAATTGCGAAATGTTATTGTTTATCGCTGGAGATTTCACGTTTCATTTTAGTGTTATTTTGTTTTGATTATTTCTTTAAAGTAATTTAATGATCTTCATTGATTGTTTATTTGGCGCCAACTCAAAATTAATTACTTACATTAGTTTAGAAGCTTAGTTATTACGACTAAAAAGGTTTATTTTATTTTTCACTTCTCACTTTTTTTTTGTCGGTTTAAATTTTTTGTTAAAAAGTTTTTTATTTTTCGCTTTTCAGTTTCTTTTTTCGTCGGCTTATTTTTCTTTTCTACCCTTAGCGGTGGAAATTTTTTTCCAAATTTAAATGGGACCAACTTCGAGATATACCCTATACAATAAAAAAAAAGAAATCATCAAAATCGGACTACTCAGTAAAAAGTTATGCGTGATCATACATTAAAAAAATAGCTACCCGTGGACTTGAGAACTCCTCCTTTTTTTTCGTCGGTTAAAAATGTAATACCGAGTTTGAATTTTCTGTTTCTGATTTTTTTAACTAACAAATTTCTAGTAGTAAAAATTATGAAACTGAATACTGAAATACAATAGGTGCGGTCATTACTTATGATGGCGGATTTTATTAACTGGTATTGTCGTGTATATGACAATTTAGAATTGCTCACATTTTTAAAGTTATCTCAGTTTAATTTATTGACTATCATACAATAATATAAATAATTTTTACCTAATTCTCAGCTGTAATACAAACATTTAATTTATTGGTGTTCGACTATTACACTTAAAAATAACTCTAATTACTCTATGTCATAGTTATTAAAATACATCGATGTTCATTATTATTTATGTCCAATAATAAACTTATAGAATCAGAAACCCACAGTAGTAACTCATAATCATTGGCGCTACATATTATATATATATAATAATTTTGTTTACGCGAAGCTCAATTAAAAAATTCATGAATTTCAATTCTTGTATGACGTTTGATAATATTTGAGAATTTATTAATTGCTAATTTCGTCATTTCGTATAATGTATCCATTCATATTGGCAAACTGTTTAGATTTATTAAGGGTGTGTGCCAACTTATCATTTCAAAAGCAGATTTGTATGAAAAAACCATTTCGACTAGTCAGTTCGTTTTCGAAGGTTTGCGTCTTTGGAAAAGCAAATTTTTTTCCTTGCTTTTCGGTTGGCAGGTATCTCCTTTTCATTTGACAACGCATCAACGGAATCCTGTTCCAAATCGTCGTCTTCTCCTGCAGGGAGTACATTTGTGTCGTCAGAAATGGCGATATTTTCTTCGTCCTATTTCTATTAATCCATCTCGATACTTTAAATGCAGTCTTTCTAACTTAATAAACAATAAAATGAGATACAAGAAATCCAAATCATTCATGTTTTCAATCTGTCAAAAAGAACTGTTAGTGAAAAGAAATTTCGGTAATTGGCACAGTTTAAATGTTCGAAGTGCCTGAGGAAAAGTAAAAAATTCGAAAAGTAAAGTTGGCACACGGCCTAAATAATAAAAAATATTCACATTCTTCCGTGCAGGATGAAAACGAAGTGAGCCAAAATGAGGCTATTAAACGAGTGTAACAAAATATGACATGAGGAAATGAGAACTTAGGCTACTATAACATAACATCGTTTGAAAAATTCCTAAATATCTTTTTAATTGTAAAAAATATTAACTGGCTCTCAATATTTCACTCGGGAACAACGGAAATAAGTTTCTCTGTATTATGGTGATTTTAAATAAGGCATATCAGCATAGAAATCCCAGTAATACAGACCTCAAGGCCAAACGAAAATATATGCACATGCTTTAAACTCTTATAAAGGGTGGGTCAACCTCCGGTTTCTTTTTAAATGACTTGTTATTTTGACACAAACAGACGTTTCGCACTCGGAAAATTGACAGAAATACAGTATCATATCTCCGTGATACTAAATTAATAGATTTACGATTGAAGAACTTTGAGAAACATTGAAAACTTATTTCCAAAATGAGTGCTGTGTTCCCGAAACAGTGAAATGAAATTTCGATCGAAATGTGCCATGTGCTTTTTTTTGTGGGGTGCTGTTAAAACTCGATGTCATGCTGACAATATAGAAATGACTCAGGCACTTAAGCTCAATATTAGTCGAGCTATTCGTGAAACAGAAAATTGGGTTGACTGAATAGGCTACTGCCAAACCAGCCAAGACAAACATTTAAATAAAATCATATTCGATAACTAATCGGAAAGTTTACTTTTGTTAATAAAATAACAAACTTTTAAAAATATTGAACGATGTTTATATTATAGCACTCTTAAAAAGAAACCAACCGATAGCCCATACTTTATGACCCTGTAAAACACAATTGAATGTTGTACTGCGCACATATGGAGATTTTCCTACACATCGGATTCTTTATATAATAAAAAATAAATAAAATATGTAGTACAACTTTTTTTTTTTTTATTTGAGCGTATAAATGAAAGATTACTCTATGTAAAATTAAAAGTGGTACTCTGTGCACGTCATACTTAGAACAAATTATGGACCTCAGAAAAGAGGGTAAAAATTGTCAAAAACCACTTTTGATCTATATTAAGGTTATTATTTTTGGAGGTTATCGTCATTTGCAAAATAATATAGTAGTATGTAGTTAAAAAAGTGCATAACTTGAATTATTTAAAAACAAGTCAAAACAGACCTACAAAACATATTTTTTTTTTATTCTGAGGTGGGCGAAAAATTGGACTATCAGAACAGCTCCTTTTGTGTGACGTAATATATGGGCGATTCCTAAGCAAAAATATTATCTTTGTAGGGTTAAAGGTACGGACACACCAAAAGCGTCGCGAGCGAAGCGAACAATTTTAAAATTTGGGTGCCGTACAAATCAATTGAAGTGTCCGAATAGAACGCGACATGAGCGAAGCGTCTACTGCGACAGAATGTTCCCAAATTTTAAATTATTCGCGCCGCTTCGCTCGCTTCGCTTTTGGTGTGTCCGTACCTTAAAAGAGGCAGACATTGATGCAATTACGTGGTGCGTTTTTCAACGCTTTGTAGTGAAACCTTTAAAATTTGTGGAGTCATCTCATTTGGGCGAGCGCTAGTATTAAAAAACCACAACCGAAGCCACCGCCAAATTAAAGGGTAATTTCTGGGCCTGGGCAGGTGACGTAGAGAGAATTTCGAATTCGAATCTCAAGGCGAACCAGACGACCGTTCGCAGAGAACAAAGAAACCAATCGAAGGTGTCACCTTTCCCATCGCTCGAGCCTTCTTATCAGCGGAGCTCAATTACGGCCCGAAAACTTTATCAGGGCCTTCGCACTCCTCCCAAATTGGCCGTTTCCTCTTGAGAAAATATTCAAACGATTTACGGCTCACCGCCTCCACTAGGCAGGAGGTCGGACATCGCTGGGGCACTTCGCGGCGCTGGGAAAAGGCTTTCCTGGCCTTCACGAGTCGAGTCGCCGCCGCGCCAGCCGCACAAACAAATAAATCAAATCGCCAAGCATCAAAACTAATTAGCAGCGCTTTTTATGGCCTTAAAAGACGTCCGCAGTTGCGGCCGCGCGCCGGCAAGTTTTTTAGATTGACATTTGCAGTGGGGACGGAACCAGTTTCACATTTCGCTGGCAATTGCAAAAATCCCAGTCGCTATATTTGGAGGGCGATTGAGCCGATTGAATGCAAAGTGTGGCGACAATTTCCATACAAAAATTGTACTTTTTTAACGAGCGACAGACAAAAACGTCCTGCAGGAATTTCGGTTCGGCAGTTCGGGGCGCTCGGGGCGATGGCGTGTCCGGCATTAAATTTAGCCACGGGACCCCTCCGTCTGCCGCGAGGACGGGACGGGGCGACGGATGAGTCAACCGGCTTCTTCGGGGCAGGGGAGAGTTTACTAACCTTTCAAGTCCTGGGGACTCCTAATCCAAAGGGGAGATAATCCAAATTTCGAGGGCTGATCGATAGAATTTCGATTGCACGCACTGAAGCCGAATGTATCCCGAGAATAATTGAATTTCTTGCACCACACACAGCGGCTTCTTTTTCGGAGAACACAGCGAACCGATTAGAACAAAAGTGACAGTCCGACGGAACGACGAAGACTGGAGCAGTTGGAGAGTCGAGCGCAGTGACAGTGGAGAAAGAAGAAGACGGCTGAAGTTTGAGAAGAGTGAAAAGGGAAAAAAGGAGAACGGAGCTTGGGCGGGGCTGTGAAAGCTCTTTTCGACCAGTGGAGTTATTTGAGCCGTTTATTTTGAAAATGGGGCAAGTCGATTTCTTGTTGTTGCGAAATATTTAAGGGTTTGCATTTCAATAAATTTAAAAATATTGTTAAGCACTAATAGACAACTTTTTTGTACTTTGTGGTGTTAGGTAATGTAAGTTTATTAAGTAGGTATGTTCGTTGACAATCCTGTGGTGCCGCAGTGCGCCCTAGCACAGAGCCGGGCAAACTCGGTTCTTTTGGCTCCCGAGATCTCCCAAGGATGATTCCCCTCAGCTCCATTGCTCCTGCAGGTACGAGCGAGTCTTTCTATCCTTTTCTTCTTCTTTCCAATCCAAGGTCCCATACATTCCATAGAGAAGAATACGGGTAAATATTTCTTACATTCGCACTCATGGGGCCTATGGAGCGACCCAAAATTTAGGCTGGTATACGGCTCGCTTGGAGGGGAACTATGCCCGGCTCGGCCCTAGCCGCGCTGGATTTTAAACGTCAAATGCCAGTTCGGTATTTTTTCAGAAACCTGTAGCGCCCCGGTTTTACCCCAGATAAAATCCGGGGTAAACTCAGGATTAATAACGAATATCAGTTTAATTCTTAACAGACACGATATTTAAAGTGGAATTATCTCTGCGGGTGCAAAAAGTTAATGTTAGCATTTCGATTTGGAATTTATCAAAAAGTAGTAGTTTTATTTTAGAATTTTTGTGCAAAACCCAGATGACAGTTCTCATTTTTAATAAACTGTTCGTTGAACTGACAAGCACTGGGGCGGCCCATGTTTTTTGACAATTCTAAGGGTGCCACAGGATTTTGGATCAACCAACAAACCTAGCGCTGGCTAAAAGAAATCAAGGTCTTAATATACCCATATGGTCTTGCCTCACTTTCAAAATTAAGGAATTATTATAATCGTTAATTAAACGAATAATATTTCAGTTGTACTAGCTAGTTGTTGACTTTTTTGTTTCTGTCTTTATTATTTTAGTTAAAGATGACTTACTTGGCTTCTAATATGCCTTTAAACTAGGTCCCATCCATTATTTTAATAGTTCTCCTTTGCATAGGTGCTTTCCGTTCAATACGTACTTTCAGTTCTGATGTTATGGGCTTATGATCAGAACTTTAAATAAAATACAATTACCAGTACAAGTAATGGAAGCTAGTAATGCTGAATAATGCTTCTGGAGTACGGTAATGGTGAAGCACTTGGTAATGACAAAACCGCCCGGTAATAATAAATATAAGTCGTGAAGTAGACCTACTCACTACCACACCTGTGGGGTGATGTAGTCCAATGATTGCCGCGGAATGAAATTGCTTCTTATGTCGGTATAGCCCATTCATTCCGCTCCACAGGGCGAATCTGCTAAACTATCAATTTTACGAAAAAATTATATTCCACTAATTGTAACTGGAGAGGAATACCGTTCTTATGGTATCAAAATCATTATAGAGGTGAGAACAAAATGTTAACGATATTTGCATTCAAAAGTTTTTCTTACAACTCACCGAATTATAATTGACGACGGAAAGTCGTGCTGTTTTGTTCGAAGAAGTGGTTAGTGTTGTTTTTAAGTATGAAAAACTCGAATATTTTATTATAGTAATGATATTACAATTTTTTGAAACACCAATACTGGTAATGGGACTGGTAATTGGTATTGTTTGCATTACTTTAAGTAGTACTGATTGCGAGTATGGTAATGCATTCCAAGAATAATTCATTATTTTACAACTATTACGTCCAATTCTCTATTTTGAAGCTGTAAGCATTTTATGTGAAAATCTTGTTGATAACAACATGATCAATTAGTGTCTATTTATTCATATATCAATTGTACAATTGATTGACCATCTGACACTAAGCAGAAATATAAACAAATGTAAGGAAAAAAAGAATAAGTAAATGAGCAAAAATATGATAATAACAATACCAAAACGAAATATAGTTAATTGATTGTTACACAGTTGAGTAAAGATTTTTTAATTGTATATCTAGAAAGGTTAAAATCTAAACAATTAAAGTAGTTATTGTAATCTTTGGACATGGACGAAATCGGTTCAAAACTGCCGTAATTGGTTCTGTGGTAGGCGGAATATAAAAAGTTTCGTCCTCTGGTCATTCGAGGTCGTGAATTAATATTGACTAGGTTCAAAAGAGTTGGAGGGTCTATAGTGCCAGTAACAACATCATGCATAAACAATACACCAGCAACCTCCCTACGTTTAGAAAGTGACGTCAAACATAAAACCAACAACCTGTTTTCATAAGGAGGAAGATTATAGGGGTCTCTCCATGACAAAAGGCGAAGAGCATAGCGCAGGAATTTCTTTTGCACTGCCTCAATGCGGTTAATATGAACGTCATAGTGTGCATCCACACTATAGAAGCATACTCCAAAATGGGGCGGACGAAGGTACAATACATTTTTAATATAAAAGGGTCATCAAAGTCCTTCGACCAACGTTTCACAAAACCAAGTGCAGAATTCGCTCGATTAATTATGCTGTCGATATGGCGCCCAAAGTTAAATTTACTATCAATGACCAAACCAAGGTCAGCAACACTATCTTGCCTAGACAAAGGCTTGCCAAGAATTTTATAAGAGTGTGCTCCAGAGGGAACTTTTTCTACTAAAAGAAATGAAAATACATTTGCTGACATTTAACTGCATGCAGTTTTTTAAACACCAAGTTTCGAAACAGGCAAGATCGGCTTGGAGGCTATGGGCATCTTGTAAGGTCTCTATTGATCTATAGATTTTTAAATCATCGGCGTAAGCTAACACATGAGAATTACGTATAAGAGGAAACAAGTCGTTAATAAAAAGCGTGAACAGCAGGCGTCCGTGATGGCTACCCTGTGGGACGCCGGATAAAACGGAAACAGAATCAGAAAAGGTACGGGAAAACTTAACTTTAAAAGAGCGACAAGTAAGGTAAGACTTAATCCAATCAACGAGATTTTTGGAAAAACCAAGGCGAGACAGTTTAAAAATTAGCACATCATGAGAGAGCTTGTCAAATGCCTTACTGAAATCTGTATACACACAGTCGACTTGTTTATGCTTTTCCAATTCATTTAGTCAGAAGTTAGAGAACTCAACTAGATTCGTGACTCTAGCCTTAACAAAGCCATGTTGTTGAGTAGATAAGATAAGTGTCCCCATTAAACATTTTACTTTACCTGTAAGGCGTAAGCAAACTAAACAAAATTTAAATTATTTAAAATTCTCTATTTTAAAAAGCTTTATACCAATAGTCTTTATACGATTAACACAGAAGAGGAACGGAACACTCTCAAGTGTCAATTGTATTGTTTGCGCGGGAGTTACTCAAAAATCAAAAACAGACAGACAAAATGCCAATTTTAGTAAAAACGTGAGTACTTTATGATTTTTATTAATTATATACCACAAAATCCCTTGTAGAATGTAAAACCAGTTCGCTAATAAATTTTCTGACCCCAATTCAATTTGTCGCACTGCCTGTCAATTTCACAACAATGTCAATTTGTCAGAAGAAGTCTGTGCCGGTGGTTTGGTTTCGTTTTCTCTAGCAAAAAGGTTACAGTTTTGCATAGATTTCTTTGTGTGTTCGGTTTAAATATAGTTCACAAATTGCAAGCAATTGTAATATTTCCTATATAAATTGATATCACCCAGAAAATCTAAATGGGTCCACCAAAAAAATCAAAGAAAGATTACAAGTCAGGGTATGGGGAGAAATTCGGTTTGTTTTTCTTCAGATTTATACTTGTTTTTTTCACTAAACCGGCAATTTAACAGCAAAAAAACGAAAAGCGGAAGATGAAGCTTACACTCAACTAGTAGATGAAGTAGATCTCGATGCAAACGAAGCGGACGGTGTTCCGGGAGCTGCATCTAAAAATGCTGAGAAAAACGATGAAGCCATCCAAGAGGATGAGTACGGAGCGAAGGACTACAGATCACAGATGGACCTCAAGACAGATCATAACAACAGACCCCTTTGGGTAGCCCCAAATGGTCACATTTTTCTCGAATCCTTTTCGCCTGTTTACAAACATGCGCATGACTTCTTGATAGCAATTTCAGAGCCCGTATGTCGTCCGGAGTATATCCATGAGTATAAATTGACCGCTTACAGCTTATATGCCGCGGTATCTGTCGGGCTACAGACCCATGATATTATAGAATATCTAAAACGGTTGAGCAAGACCAGCATCCCTGAGGGTATCATCGAGTTTATCAAGCTCTGTACACTGTCCTACGGCAAAGTGAAGCTCGTCCTCAAGCACAATAGGTTCGTATTTAAATATTCTAAAATTTAGCAGACTAAAAACACTGCAAAACCTGCGTAGGTATTTCATAGAAAGCCCTCATCCCGAGGTGCTGCAGAAACTCCTTAAAGACCCTGTGATTCAACAATGCCGCCTGAAGCGCGATGAAAATGATACTGGGGAGAACTTTATAACAAATATAAATGAAAAAAAAGGTATCGCACCGTTTGGAGCTAAACCGACAACAGCACCCGTCGCTGCTGCAGCACCTCCAGATACAACTGAGAAACCAGCCGATGGTCAGACAGTTGTACCTGAAGATATTACAAATTTCTACGATAAAATAGACAATGAGGAGGACGAGGATGAGCTGAATCTCAAGACAGTCTCCTTCGAGGTTAACCAGGAGAAAATTGAAGTCCTCCAGAAGAGGTGTATCGAAATTGAGCACCCTCTCCTCGCTGAGTATGATTTCAGGAATGACACCATCAATCCTGATATAAATATTGATCTGAAACCCGCCGCTGTTCTCAGGCCTTATCAGGAAAAGAGTTTAAGGAAAATGTTTGGAAATGGTCGTGCTAGGTCTGGGGTTATTGTTTTACCTTGCGGTGCAGGTGAGGTCTTTTAGTCTACTTTAATAAATTTAAAGCATTCAAAAATGTTTATTGATTCGTTTCTTAAATAATGCAGTTTTTCCTGATAGAGATTTTTGTTAAAATTTCCACTGTCCTTTAAAAAGTACTTCTAATTTCCCTTTTAATTTGCATAAAGATTTCATTTGTATATCAAATAAATCTGTAAAAAAAGGCTGCATTATTTATGGCATAACCCAAAAGATTCACTTACCTAAATCTGTTAACTTTAACCTTATCAGGAAAATCTTTGGTCGGTGTCACCGCCTGTTGTACGGTCAGGAAAAGGGCTCTAGTTTTATGTAACAGTGGTGTCTCAGTTGAACAATGGAAACAACAATTCAAAATGTGGTCAACAGCAGACGACAGCATGATTTGCAGATTTACTTCAGAGGCTAAAGACAAACCAATGGGCTGTGGTATTTTAGTTACAACATATTCCATGATAACGCACACTCAAAAACGCTCCTGGGAAGCTGAGCAAACGATGCGTTGGTTGCAGGAGCAGGAATGGGGCATTATGGTGCTTGATGAGGTGCATACCATTCCGGCTAAAATGTTCCGAAGGGTCTTAACGATTGTTCAAAGTCATTGCAAATTGGGCTTAACTGCCACTTTGCTTCGAGAAGATGACAAAATTGCTGACTTGAACTTTTTGATTGGACCAAAATTGTACGAAGCAAATTGGTTGGAACTCCAAAAGAAGGGATTCATTGCTCGAGTACAATGCGCTGAAGTATGGTGCCCTATGTCGCCAGAATTTTATCGGGAGTATTTAACTTGCAAAACCTCCAAAAAGATGCTTCTTTATGTAATGAACCCTTCAAAGTTTCGAAGTTGCCAATATCTCATCAAATACCATGAACGACGTGGGGATAAAACAATCGTTTTCAGTGATAATGTTTTTGCACTTAAGCATTATGCGATCAAAATGAATAAACCTTTCATTTATGGACCTACTTCACAAAATGAGAGAATTCAAATTTTACAGAATTTTAAATTTAATCCAAAGGTCAACACGATCTTCGTGAGTAAAGTGGCCGATACAAGTTTTGATCTGCCCGAGGCGAACGTACTGATTCAAATTTCTTCTCACGGAGGCTCCAGAAGGCAAGAAGCCCAACGTCTTGGGCGTATTCTTCGCGCTAAAAAGGGGGCTATCGCAGAGGAGTACAACGCTTTCTTCTATACTTTGGTGTCTCAGGATACAATGGAAATGAGCTACTCCAGGAAGCGACAGCGGTTCCTGGTGAATCAAGGCTACAGCTACAAAGTTATTACTCATTTAGCTGGGATGGATACAGATCCAGATTTGTTCTATAAAACTAGAGAAGAGCAAGGTCAACTATTGCAGCAGGTTCTCTCTGCCTCTGATATGGATTGTGAAGATGAGAGACTCCCTGGGGAAGGAGGATTCAAAGCAAGTGGATCAAAACGAGCAGGTGGATTGGGATCAATGTCTGGTGCGGATGACGCGGTTTATTATGAATATAGGAAGAAGGCGGGTAATCATTTGCACCCGTTGTTTAAGAAGTTTAGGGGATAAGGTCGCTTTGGGTTTTCTTCGATTTTCAATAAATATTTTCATGTTATCACAAATAATGCGTTTTCTTTATTATTGTTTATTTTTTGTAATTTCTTCTCAAATTTGTGCTGGAAAAAGAGAACGAGACGAAACGAGATTTTAAATCTTGTATTTGAATTACATACATAAGACTTACTTGTTGACCTCATTAAGTAAATTCGGAGTCGGGAAGTTCAAGACCTTGAGGCGTTATTTCTACATGCGAATAACCTTATTTATAGACCTGGATGTATAAATATAATTTAGCTAAAGGATACGACCTTTGAGTAAAGAGAAATCATATTCAGCGAAGTGCTGACTTGAACATCCAAATAGAACATAACCAACGGAATTACGAAAATGTATAGGGATTATAGCAATTAATTCAGCTATAAGTTCCACGTCACAGCAAATAATGTGACATCTAGAATTAGGTTTTCAAGGATTGAATTTCTGCTGCTGACTGCGGTATTCAGCATTTGCTCTTGCTAAGCTGGATTATACATTCCGGCTGTAGAAACTGAATTCACGAAAACAGCTTTTAGATCTTCGTTTGTGAGCTTAACCCTAATCTAATATATTCTAATATCTTCCTTAGGCCATCGCCAAGTGGTCTCCCGGAATGGGCAATTATTGAATTACAGGGTGATTTGGAAGTTCGGACGAATCAAGTAATGAGTGGACAATTTATTGGGGATCTATGTTACAACAAATATGGTCAACCGGTAAGCAGTGTCCGCATATTTAATAGTGCCAATACTCCTTAATTTGATAATCTCTTTAAGATTTTAATTATCGGTCATCATATCTTGCAAGGAAGAGAACAGAAGTTCGACAAACCATTTGCTGTGTTGGAGAAGAGCAAGACCAACGATGGTACAAATTTGGATGAAACCATGACTCCTGCGAGCCAGTTGGACAACAGCACTATGAATTTCACCCAGGAAAGGAGTGTGTTGGACTCCACCGTTGCGATTGAACACAAATCGAAGCAGAGAACTGAATATACAGTTCGAGCGATTGTTACAAAAAAATTAATTTTCAAGTCTAGACCTAAGCCGATAATAGCTAATGTTCCTAAAAAAGTGTAACGATAGTTTGAATTAAAAATTTATTTTGCAATTAATTTAATTATATAGTTTTATTTTCTTCACAACTATTGAGATAATTTTTCTGAATGAAATCTGGTGACTTCTATGAATATTGTATTTAATTTCTTCAATTCCTCATTTTATTAGCTATTATTTGATATCATATGAATAGTCATCAATAAGTAAATTTACCTAATCAAAGGAAATCGATAGTTTACATACAACTAGTCAAAAAAGGTATTGCTCGATCTAAAATTACGGCTGCGTTGTGGGATTAAGTGTTTAGTGCATCTTTTTGGTCAATAGACGTTGTTATAAGGAACTCCTGGTTATTCCTTGTCTAATTTTCTATTTTTTGTCTAAACAATCTTGAAAAGCTCAAGCAAGTTGATTGGAAATATACAGACCTCAGTTATGCATTTAATAAGCTTTCTCACAAAAGTGCTAACTTTTAAATTATTACGATTTGGCTTTCCAACTAATCTTGTACATTGGACTAGGTCATAATTTGCAAATCGTTCCTGCAACGTAAAATTTGTTTTTTCCGGTGTGCTGCAAGGAAGCCAACTTGGGCCGTTGCGGTTCATTCTCTTGTTTGTTTGCCCTACGCCAAAGATTTATTTTTGCTTATGAAGACGACTTGGAGATTTTCATGCCGTTTGGTTCTGTAAATGATGCTCATGGCCTTCAAATCAATGTTATTATTTTTTCTGAGTGGTGCTCCCAGAATCATAATTTAAATGTTGCCAATAGTCTAATTTATTTTAACAGAAAATGCTCCTCGGTAAACTGTTCTTATAAAATTAATGATAAACATTGATTCGTCGTGAGAGTTGCAGACCTTGGAGTTACATTCGATGTCAAGTTCACTTTTGGCCCTCGATTGACCAATTTTTAACGGGGCTAATTCCATTCTCGATTTTATTAAACATTGGTCCAAGGATCTAACTGATCCGTTTGTTTTGAAAGTTTTGTTTTGTGCATTTGTTCGTCTCATTTTGGAATATGCCTTTATGAAAGGTAAAAATGAAAAATCAAAATAAAATCAATTTAAATCGAACAACTTTTTATATTTTCTTGATAAATGTTTTTAATAAAAAGTGTTCCATAATATAAGAAATGTTTATAAAAATACGTCCAATCTTCAACCATAGAAGTTTAAAAACAAATATTTCGTCAGTTCCATTAAAACCACGGCCGTCCCAGTCGCTAACTTAAAGGAATTCCATTTCTCTCTCAATTCCGACAAATTTAAGCTGTTCCGTCGGCCCGTATCGATAATCGAAGAAGAGTTCTTCGCCGGGCTGAATAGCACGTTTAGCGAAGATGCCAATTCTGTGATCGCCATTCACCATCATAACTTTCGCGTAGCAGTTCGGATTAATCGAGTGGTTCGCGAAACGAATCTTGTTACCTTTTCTGGTCGCGTCCACAACAAAATCATTATTCAAATTGAACAGAAAACTGCACATGTACTTGTCGTAGACCTTTCCGCGCCGATCAGCTTCATCTTGGGTTATTATTTCACCGCAATACTCTGAAATGAATTCATTTTTCTGAGCACTCTCCTTAAGGAATATTCCCCAGCCTGCGACATCTGAAGGGGCCATCAGCAAGTGCTTATCTGAAAATATTTTAAAATTTATCTATCTAGGGTAAAAATTAATGAGCTTATTTTGAAATAAGATTTTGCTGTTTTGAAGCTGATTTATAAGGTTTGAAAGAAATTCAGCTACAAAGATAGAAATTGAATAGACTAATATCGGGTTCCAAAGGCCAAAGAACAAAGTTTTTATCAATTCAGCATAATAAGCCAACACAGGTGGCCGCGGAAACTGAATTCTTGAAAACAGTTAAAAAATACTTACGGAGTCCTCTTTGTACGCTCACGTTCTTACAAGTAATCTTCGTTAGCTTGAACTGATCAGCTCCGCAAGTCTGACATAGATCAGGATCACATTCCCGGACAGCCAAATAACAAGGGCACTGTTTTGTGTTGCACTGGGCCTTGCAACGGCATCCAGGGAATCTGTTTTGACAATCGCTGCTGCAATTGCAGAATTTCTCACAGAAGTTCTGTGCTTGAATGCAGGAGCAGGAAGTATCACAGGGTCCAGCGTGATCGCAGGGTGTGAAATTGTACACATGATTCGACCCGGAATCCTTTTTGAGCTGAATTTTCCTGCAGTGCATGGACCAGAGCCTGTGCTTCTTCTTCTTTTTTCGAGGAGGAGTGCAGTCCTGCATGATCTCCTCAAAGGGAATATCAGCAGCCTCTTTCTGGCCAAATTCGTATACCTGCTGGCATGTTTTGGTCATCATCACTTGAGCTATAGCGCAGTAGTTATTGAGAAAAACTTTATGCAGAGCTCGAAACAGCGACTGATCTGCGCCAGTCCAGTCGCATTTGTTATCGGTTGTGTTCATCATACCAGCTGAAAATAAATTACAAACAAAACATCGACTTTATTGATTTGAAGTCTCAAACCCATCATTGAAGTGATCTCTGCTGATGCGGCCGAACATGCCGGAGCATCTTTATTATCCTGAAAATCCTTACTGTACTGGCTATTGCTATCGTTACTGTCCTCCGAACTAGCCTCGTTCCCGGAATCGATAGGGGGAGTTTTTTTGCTATCAGCAGCCAATTTCTCCTTCATACCTTCCTGCGAAATTAATGGCTTTAGCTTGGTCTACAGATCTCAGCATTTAATTTGTTTCGATGTGTTGTGCTCATATAGCTGAATTAATGTAAATCCTCCCGTAAGAATTTTTCATGTAATTCAGCTATTTAAATCTATAGCTGAATTACATTTAACCGAGCTTTATACGAATTTAACATGTTATTCATCAATTTACATTAATTTCGTGCAAACGAAAACAAATTGCATACTGAATGAAGACCAAGTATTTTTTTTTCGGACTTACTATGAGCATATAGCATGAAGTGCCACATGGATCCGAAAATGGTTTCAGCTCTGGAAAGCGCCGCTTCTGCAAATTCGGTCCCGGATGACATGCTTGAAGACCTTTATTTCGAGGGAAGGAAAGTAATCATTTTGTTAGGTGTGTTAATTGATGAGGCAGATGTGCAATGATTGAAATATATTTAGTTCAGCGAACGATTTTTTTTTTTCTTGATTGACCATGAAAAGCTTTCAAAGGTTTGGAAGAAGAAACACCTCCGGAGCGGGGCAACGTGGTTCTTCTTCGACCAGGATGATACTATAGGAAAAGTGTGGTAATTTTCAGATTTGTAATTTTTAGCATATTGTTATAAGAACAATGATTATAAAATTTGTGAATATATATATTTATTTTAGGAAAAAAGGCCAGGGCTGGACTATTGTAGTATTTTTGTTTTATAGCTAAACGAAAATAGTCTGGATACGTTATGCTCATATTTTTCTTTAAACCAAAAATCCATTTCTGGAAATCTGGTTTGAATACTTAGAAATATTTTATTCAATCTTTTAAATGAACAGCCTCTTTGTATGACACAATTACGAAAAATTAATATAAATATAGTTTCAATTACTCTTAGAAAAGAAAGAACGTTAATTTAGTGCAATCAAATCTGAAAATGTCCATCTTTTTCCAGTGATATTTATTTGTACCCATCAGCCGATTTATAAACATTGAGCACTTCAGTTCTACATTTTAATGATTGAACAACTTCCCAATTGAGAACTTAACTTCTGATTAAAATAACAATGCACAAACGAATTTGTTCTTCTTTTTTTTTTTCTAATGATTTTAAATGAATAGGTCATTTTTTTTTAATTTCGTTTATGTCTTTCTACAGCTAACATGTTTTCTTAAACTTCAATTTACCCATTCGACTAATTCCATTTGATGTGTCTAGGATAAAAATTGAAAGAAATATTTAAAATTGATATTTCAAAATCTCTTTTTTTTTGTTTGGTTTTTTTTTTTAAGCTAAAATGTGATGAGGCGCTCCTTATGTATGTTTTAGTACGATCTTAATGTTTTATGCGATATGATTTTAAGTATAGTTTTGGCCATGTTTTCTTTGCAACAGATGCTGTTAGATGATGTCGTTTAAGATTTATGAAAATGATATCTTCGCAAAAATCCATAGGATAGTGCAAATTAATTATACGACATGTGTTGTTTTTAAATATTTAATCATTTTGAAGTTCAATTGGATAGATTTAAATTCTTCAATTTAATTTCTAAACCGAGTTGTCTTTTTTATAACACTTGGAAATGCGGGGCTTACAAATTTCTACCGCGCTGGATCTTATTAAATTGGAAAAAAACTAGAGTTAAGATAATTATTTGATACTAATATGGAATGTTGGGTGATTTTTGCTTACCACAAACATTTCTATATACTGATACTATATTTGTTGAACTCGTCATATGAATTTGGAATTTTTATAATTCAAGTTTTCCATCTGGAATAACAATTAGTCAAATTCAATTTATCGTATGAAGGCTTTCCACATGCTTTCCGATTTTAAGTTATACAGTTTAAGAAGTATTAATAAAAAGAAAATTAAATCATTATTACGACCTTCTCCAACGGCATCTGTTTAAAAAAGTAAAAGTGATCAGTAAGTCGCTGGAATGAGAACCCTTCAAACACTTTTAACCGAATGCGTTCCAATGGGTGAATGTGGACCAGAGTTAGAAAGTAAATGAAACAATTAGGAGTTGCGATCGATGGTGCGATGTGCGAGTGGCGCTGATGACCAATGAGGCGAACAAAAATTGTTAAAACGAAAAAACAAAACCAATAAGAAACATTAGTCGTGTTACTGAGAGAGTTAAAATTGTCTTGCGACTGATCGATTGTTGCGGTGGTGGTTTTGGCTTATTACTTATAAATTCAGTCTAATACTAGCGACTCACCGGCTATTTGGTGACCTTTAGTTTGCAATTTATTTTGTAGCAATAAATTTTTAAAAGATAACGAAAGAAAAAGAAAATTGTTTTATTATACTTAGCCAGTGGTAAAAATTGAAAAGGTTTTTTTGATCTAAATCAGGAGAATACTCACGGTGGAGAAAGCAGTCGTACTTGAAGCACCGCCGACAAAACAGCGTGTGAAAGGAGTGAAGAGTTTGCTCCCGGGAGACGCTTTCGGCTCTTGTACCGTCTATGTTTGGGGTACATTCCGGTGGACGATCCGGATCCTGTCGTTCGGTCAGCTCGATATACCTTAAAAGTAATATTTTTTAAATAAGATCATATTAATTTTATTTTAGACGATTTGGAAAATTTGGTAATTTCAGTCAAGTGTTACCTCCGCGGTCCCACTGAGAACCAAAGTGTCGATCATAGACGTCTCCTCGTAACATTCAATGTCTTAACAACAAACATTTAAAATGGTTTAATTAATTCTTACTGCGTTTAACAAATACCAAAAATAAAACATACAAAGCCTTTATTATATGCGCGTAATAAAAATGACTAAGGACCACTATTTTAAGCTTTAACAGATTTTGGAATAAATTTGAGTTCTTCATAACTTTCTCTACCGAATCTAGTACCAAATATAACAGCCGCATTTGGATTTACTTAAAGGGTTAAGGAGAATTGTATCAATCAATTTTTTTACCAAAGCTGAGCAAATCTTTTGGCATCTTATGAAAAAAATTAGAAAATAGAGCTGTGAATGAGAGAAATGGAATATAACATTTTTTCTATGGTCACTCTTCCCTTGAACCTTCAAAAGGAAAACGTAAGTCCTTTGAACTTCCAAATTTTGTTTTAGTAAATCGTACAATCTTGAGCAGTTCTCTGAACTTTTCTAACATTTGTTGATTTTGTTTTTTTTTCTAATATATGCAATACTTTCAGCACTGGCGTTTATTGTTAATAGAAGTTGATACTAAAAGGACACAAGACTATTCTTTGGAATTATTGTCCTGACTCAGAAAATTTCGCATAGAGTTAACTACGAATCTCAGAAAATCATTATCTAAAGTATTACTAAAGTTAATTATTTCAATGATTTTTCTGGTGGGTTTGATTGTTTGGTTCAAGTGGTGATTCTCACGACCTCGTCAGGGGAGTTTAGTGTAAACGGAACCTTCGCCTTGGGCTAAAGCCAATACGGAACTGATTTAGAAGCTTTTGTGTTTTCCTCCTGTCTTAGGAGGACCATTCCATTCTAGAAATATCACAAGTGTGAATATTTATTCAGTTTTTGTTGGTGATAGAAAGAAAATAGGCCTGAATTCTTGCTGATATTCATTCAAGTTGGGTCATAGTGACCCCGGATGTTTTTGGCCGCCAATATTTTTGTAGGTACGCGTCTGACATTGCTTTTCACAAGAAATCAGTCGGGCGAAGCTGGCGATAGGCAAATTTCCAAAAGGTAAATTTGACCAATCCTCACAATTAACGAGCCATTTTTGCCAACTGTTATTTGTAATTTTCATTGTTTATATATTTTTATTTTTTTGCTGATGATTTTCAACCGTTTTCCTGTTTTGTAAATAATTGAAAATCATAATAAAGATAAAATAAAGTGATTAAGAGACAAAGGATCTCAACTTTGTTTTTTATAAGTTATTTTGACATAACTAAAATTTCCAATATATTTTATTTTTGAAATTATAGTATCATAAAACTATTACACAAATTAATGATTAGTTGAAAATTCATTGAAATATTTTAAGTTAAATATATGGGTCGCATTGACCCATCTCAACGTCCGCGTAACATTTTCCTACCACAATGACGCCGGGTTAAGATAGAATTTCAAATCTGAAATTTAGTAATGGATATCTGGTTGATAGAATATAAGTACAGTGCCTAGTAAAGAAAGTTCAATTTTTATCACATATATTGCTATTTGCCTGAGTTTAACAGTTTAATTTGTTAAATTCCGAAGTCGTCAAATTTTATTCTAGACTGTAAGGTTATTTTCGACTTGTCGACATAAACTAACTAAATAAAATTGATCTTACTTCTCTTTTAACTCATCCGGAGTGCCCTTATCCGGGAAGTTGCTGCTGATCGCATGGAAGATAATTGGTGGTGGGAATGGTAATTTGTTAGTGGTATCCGTCTCAGATTCCGATGATTTCGAGGGTTTAACCTCCTTTTTGTCTTTGTCTTTGTCATCTTTTTCGCTCCTCGAGCGGGGCTCTCGCTGTTCCACAGCCTCATTCTCCTTGACGTGGTATTGCATCAGGGCGTGCACAAGTTCCACAAAAATGGGATCATCCATGAATGATGGATCCTTGTCGCCGTGCACCTTCCCATCGTAATTCTTGATCAGTTCCTCGATGAAGGTCCCGTCCTGGTCGAGAACTTCGTCCCCCATGTAGGGAATGTTGTGCAGAACCGTCTCGTCCTCCACCATAAAATTCTGTTGGGTTGGGGCCCAGGTGTACATCGTGGGAATTGGCGTCACGGCGTTGATCACCCGAATGGGCACCGACTGACCTTCTCCTGTTTTTTAAAAGGAATACTATTTTTAGAACAGTAGAGCCCCTAAAAAACAGCTCAATTACCATCGTTGTTGGTTACTTCAGCCTTTTTCATGCAGTTAACGTGCGGCGGGTCCACATCTTGGACGTCCCAAACAGCGGTCGTTCCGCACCAAAGGTCGTACTCCTCCTCCAGGGTCTTCATCATGTTGTTCCTGAGGGAATTCACAGCTTTATAGAAACAAAAAAAAACATAAACAGGAGCCCTGGGACTTCTCCAAACCTGTTTGTGGTCCAAGCAACTTTGACATTGTCTGCTCTTTTGTGACGCATCTGCTGGCGAATTTTCATGTACTCGGTTTTTACGCGCCGCTTCCATTCCGCGGACACTTTTATTTTGGACATTTTTTAAAATTGTTTCTCTATGCTCGACTTGGATAATTTTGATTTATCCGGGCATCGTTTAATTAAAAAGAGGGCGCCAATTCGAGGCAAACACCGGGCGTTTGTCAGCTGTTGCTGTCAATTTTGACGTTTTACTGGAAATCCAAAATGGGGAATGTGCTCAGATTTAGCACTTGGCTTGGTGGCGCTTGTGTTGCATAGGGATGATTTACCTTTTGGATAAAACAAAGTCGGGGATTTCCCGATTTTGAATATACCTGTTTTAAAAATGATTTATCAAAAATAGAGAAATTGAAGAACACAATTTTGTAATATGTAGAGATTATTTCCATAAATTATCTTCCACGTTTAAATGAAAGGCACAGTAATATTCAGGAGTTAAATAATTTCAAATGATAGCTTTAACGACTAATTTTAATACTTAAACGTCCGGCTTTTATTTTGCAGCTGTGCGTAAACATCCGGCAATAATATGCTATTTTTAAGAAATTTTCTCTTTAAGGAAATATCAGTGTAACTTTTCTGTGTTTCTACTCTGGAAGCTGGTAAACAGGTTGATTGGATTTTTACAGATTTGAGTAAAACATTTGAAGGAATCAGTCCTATTTTAATTCATAAACTTACAGCCCCAGGATTTCCACATTTGTTTTTTTTAATTGGCTTTGTTCTTATTTGTCAGGACGCGCTCAGCGGCTACCGTTCTGTAGCACACTGTCCAAGGAAATATTTAATACCTCTGTAGTACCTCAGGGTAGTCACCTTGGGCCGCTGTTGTTCATAATTTTCGTAAATGACTTATAAGTGCTCAAACACTCTAAAATTCTGTGCTATGCTGATGACGTCCAGATTTTTCGTGTTTTATTTTCCATAAATTACTGCGAACTCCTTCTCTTAACCTCTTAACGGAAACAAGTGCACGTCGCTGTCGTTCTCACGAAAAAAGTATCCATTAACTTTGACTACAACATAAATAACTCTATATTAACCCAACTGGACAAGACCAAAGACTTGGCTGTGTGGTTAAATAGTCTGTTTGCATTTGCCGACCATATTGATGCAATATCTAATAAAGCTAATGGCACCTTAGGCTTTATGAAGAGGTGGTCCAATGAGTTCGGCGATCCCTACATAACACTACTTTTATATTGCAACTTTGTGTGGCCCATTTTAGGAAACTCTTGTTGTGTCTGCTTTATAACCCACATTAAAGCGATGATTTATTCGGTTTGCGCTTCTTGGACTTTCTTGGGAGGATCCCTGCTCTTTTCTATATCGTCTCAGGCTCATTAATATCGACTGCAACATTTCCAAAACTGTGTTTGTTATGGACTGTCTACAAGGCAACATCGACACCTCGGTGTGGCTGTCTTTTTTTAATAATTAATAATGGTGTGCAGGTGGTATATACATAGTGTAATAAATATTAGGGATTTGATTGTATTTTAGAGTTTTGATTGGTCTTGTTTTTTCGTACATTGGTGTCAACTCAATATTATTAAAGTTTCTTGGTCTTCCCCAGCGCGATAGTAAATCCAGATTTTTGAATAGTTCATCATCATTCAATGTTGTTTTATGAAACATTTTATATGGTTCAGTTCTCAAAAATCGATTTGAATATATTTTTAATCAATTTACCCTTTCTCGATTCTATTTTTTAATCTTCTAAAAATACTCTTAAAATGGGACTTAAGCCACTTTCAAAATAAGTAATAATAATAGTGATTTTAAATATATTAGTTATAATTTGCTTCAAAATGAAAAGATAACATAGAAATGTAAATATTAACACAAGTATGTAGCTTGTTTTTTTTGAAAAATGCAGTTGAGACATTTTCAAAATAAACAGGCAAATTAATTATATGATATTATCTAAAACAGCATTTATTAACTTCTTTATTTAAAAAAGAAAAGCGAATACTTACATAGAAAAAGAAAGATATACACAAGTATTTACTAATTTACAAAAACACATATTTTTTTATAATTTGATACCTTGTGTGCTTCTTATTAATAAAGATTCTTCTTAGGGAGAAATTAAGTTAAGTTTTTAATCTATGGTTTTTAATTTTTAATCTATTGTCATAAATTTCTACAAGGTCTGAATCATAGAGTCACTCAATAATTGCTTTTAAATCTCAAAAATACTAAAAATGAATTATCTGTTTTTGAAACAACATTATTCTTTTCATATCTTCACGGTTAAGATTACCGCAGCTTAACTTTTACAAATCGTCTGCAGTCTCATACCATCATTTTCAATCAATTTGATATATTTACTCCACTTTTTACTTCATTTCTATCCATCATTTGAAATTTTGAACATTTTCTCCCGATCCATTTTATCGGAAAACCGCAGGACTGCTCCACTTTGGATGTTCGTCACGTTCCTCGAGTTCTTAAGATGCATTGGTTCAATTGCAATGACAGAAGTTTCCCCCTGAGGAAAACGTGCACACATGAAAATTTAAGCGATGCTAAAGCACTGCTATTGATTTAAGTAATTTTGATGACGACTTTAACAGAGGTTAAGGGGAGGTTCTCATCTAGAACGTCAAAAAGTAGGTAAAGTTCGTGATTTTTTTGAAGGCAAATGACAAGACATAGGGAAATGATATTTGGCATTATCTTTTATTGTACATTTATCTGTACAAAAAAATTTTTTTTATTAAAAAAAAAACAAAATGGCGCCCGTTATTAAACTTCTCCGGAGGCATATTTTTCGAAAATTGCCCAGCTGCGTACAATTTAGGGGTCGCAGATTGGTCTGAAATCAAATAATGATGACATTATTATAAACTAGAATAAATTTGTCTCAGAAAGAGTGGACGACTTTAAAAAAAAATTTAAAATTGACGGAATGGCGCGGTTTTGAAATTTTAAGGCCGTTTTCGGCCGTTTTTTTTCATAGTTTATCACTTACAAAAAGGAGATAATGTTACAATTTTCAAAATGTGCTCCACTCTTTCTATGAAGAAAATTGTTTACTTTAATATGCACGAAACTAGAAGTTGATCGGTTGAACCGTTTTTGAGTTATCTTGTACGCAAATTGTACACAAACATGCCTCCGGAGAAGTTGAATAACGGGCGCCATTTTGTTTTTTTTTTGAATAAAAAAATTTTTTCGTACAGATAAATGTACAATAAAAGATAATGCCAAATATCATTTCCCTATGTCTTGTCATTTGCCTTCAAAAAAATCACGAACTTTACCTTTTTTTTGACGTTCTAGATGAGAACCTCCCCTTAACAGAGCGAACTATTATACGATCAGCTATTTTTAACGATACAGCTCCCAAGTTCAAGTGAAATTCAATTTACTACGTCCTTTTTATACTTACATTAGTTCGAATTTTTATTGCAAATCATGTCATTCTTTCGTTCATAAAGTTTTTCTTAAGATATATCTTGACAAAGGAAAGGACCAGAGTCCGCTTCACTGATGGTACGCCACCAATATTTTGCCACACCAAAAACTCCGAATTTGGACCAAATATGACACCTAATTTTTCGCGGCCAGGTGTATAAAACCTGCTTTTTCTCAGAAAATTTAAAGTTTAAGGTGTCCTGTTTGTAGACTACAATTTCACCCATTTAAAACCTCAGCTTTCCTGCGTTTTTTTGTTAGCATAACTCTCATTTGTAGTTAAAATCAGTTTTGGAAGAACGCATGGTATACTCCTTCATCATGAGCAATATGCTTATACCCAAAAGCCAGGGGCTAAAGGAAGTTTTACACTATTTGAATTTAAGATCGCAAAGGTTAAAAAAAAATGCCAGGAAATGAGTTTTTATCTTTTAATGGAAATATGCACGGAATGGATTAAGTGGATTAAGAACGGTAGAATTAAATTTTCTTGCCTTAAGGTTTAAGGAGCCGTGTGTCACTTGCTTTTATCTATTTTATTTTATTTAAACTTTCCTGATAGGGTTTAAGAAGTGTAGTACTTGCTTTCTTCCCAGTTTATTAACTTTTTATCCTTGATTTTAGATACACTCGCAAAATATTTAATACTTGAAAAATATTTTTTGTATTTTTTTTCCAATAGTTTTTTTCAACTTTTTTGTAAGTTTCTGTAAATTTTTCCTGAAAATTTGCCTCCCTCAAAAGAGAGCCTGAATCCTTGTCCGATATACATATATAAAATACCACTAATCTTTAGGATTTATAAAGCGTCTTCGGTAATAAGATTTTCATGAGTGTGCACAAGCAATCATCTTCATTCAGTATCTATTGTATGAAGTAATCGGCTTATGGAAAAAGTGAATTCCACAGAATAGTTCGGGAAGTATTAAATCCTCTCGTATTTTAAAATAATAACTAAAGATTCATACTTTTATTTGAGCTACTTTACAAACTCCTGTTATAGTTCATTATTTATTAATTAACTTACAAGAATTGCTAAAATACGGTGTTTTGTACTTTTCAAACCTATTTTCTTCAAAAACATGGCGTGATAGAACTTTTTCGTTTGCGAATTCGTGATCTAAAGAGTAAATCCTATCGAAATGGGTACTTTGTTTTGTAAGAGGAAAACTATCGCAGGCCTGTGTTCTTAATGCTGAGTTGCAATTTATAAAAAGCTATTAATTTGGAGTTAGAGGAATTAGTGGAATTAGTTCAAATAAAAAAAAAAACAAACCAAATAGAAAGAAATATGTAATACAAAAGCACCGTGTTTAATTAATTATGAACTTAGACTTACATATGTAAGTAGCCTCGTGTAGTAAATTTTTACCCTAATAAAGGACACCACTTAGGTGCCTATCTTGGAAAGTTTAATACTTAGTACTAGATTTACGGACATTTATTGCCTGATTTGTAGGGATTACGAAAAAATTAGTTTAGAATATATGCACATTCGAAATAAAGGGCTCAAGAGATAAGGAATTTACAAGAACATATCGTAGTATTATTATATCAATTAAATGTAATATATTTCACTAAAAATAGATAAATACGACTTTTCCAGTTCCGTAAATGTAGTGTTAAAAATATATATTTTAGACAAAATAAGGCTGATATACCATCAAATGAAATAAACTTAATGGTAGAACCAATAAGAACCTTTTTACAATTATATCTCTGCATAAAAAAGGGAATAGGTGTGATATTACTAACCCTCAGTCACACAAGGCCTTTTCCATTTAGAATTCACAAAGTCGGGCATGGTCTACCCGTCCAGAGTTTGGACGTGAATACCGTATAGTGAAAGTATTCGTTAGCAATTTCGATGCTACTTTTTCATTTGTTTGGGATATTAACCTTTATATTTGATCGTTCCCAACATAAAAAATTATTAATTGTAAAAATTACACAGCAATAAACAAAAAAAAAAAAGCAAAATTTCAGAAAAACATTTTTTTTTCAAAAAATTATAAAACATATCAAGCACGATTTTTAAAAAGTATAAACCATCAATCCTTGTAAACAAATGTTCGAACTATCATAAAAACAGCACGACTTAGTATTTTACTCCAAAAACCATATTTTTTTTGTAATTTGAAAATGAGCAATTTTCCAAAAAAGTGGACGCTCAGCCAACAAGGCAATTTCAACCGCATTCCTTCGTGCACGGGTTTCCATACTAAAAGCAAGGATTTATTATAGTTTAATAGTTCAAGAAACACCAACTTAAATTGTTTTACATAAAAAATTATGTCTTCATACTTTAGAAATAGGCCTCCATATACGAATTTACTATCCTTAAACTGTCACAGAAAACACGCATCTTGCTCATTTTTTGATCGCTAGAAAGAAAAAAAATGATAAAATATTATTTGTATACTAAAAATATACATCAAAAGTTGATGTAATTGCTCTTTTGTACGCATTTTTACTTACTTGTCAAATTTTGATTATCGACGTTTTCTAAAGAATTCACACGTGGCGGGTAGAAAATACCCAAACCAATATTCGGACAAATTAAACAGTATGCTAGGTGACACTAATAACTTTGACGAAGCACTAATTAGATACTTTGGTACCTCTACTTTTTTTACGCATGCGCTTTAGACATGTACCCCTTCCCCCTGGAAAATGCTACGCGTTTCTAAAAGGCTCTGGGTATGGTTCACCCGACCTTTGTGACTGAGGGTTAATTATCGACCTATTGCTAACCTATGTTGTATTGCTAAAGTCTTTAAAGTTCTGGTTTGCGATATTTTATACTATTGCAAAACTTTCTAAGTTCTTTCCAACATGGCTTTATAAAAGATAAATCCATTACGACCTACTTTTTGGAATTTACCAGATAAAGTGGACTGCATTTTCACTAATTTTAGTGAGGCTTCCGACAGTATTTTTATTTACAAGCTTTTTGTTCTTGGCTTCGGCACTGTTTTGGTAAATTAGATTTGCTTGTGCTTGTCTGTTTGCACGCAGCGAGTTAAATTTTGCGAAGCTCTATCTAGTGAATTAAATAACGTTTCCGGTGTTCCACAGGGCAGTCCTCTTTGACATCTTCTCTTCATAATATATATCAATGACGTTTCTTCGATTTTGAACAACTCGAGAACTCTAAGTTATGCTTATGATATCTAATCTTCCGACTTGTTTAGAGGGACTGTGAAGTTGAAGCCTTGACAAAACGAAAGACTTAGGAATCATATTTAATTAATATAATAAACTTTAGTTTTCTTCAAGAGACACGCACATAACAAAAATGGTTTTTTTCACTTTTGTTTGGCTCTAAGGTTTCTTTTCTTGCGTATTTATGTAGTAATCGGTTGTATTGATGAAGATATATAAATAAATAAGTAAATTAAGAAAACTACTTCTTAAAAGTAACGAAAACCGTTTTTATGAAATTGGACCGGGCGTTATATGCTCCTCTTACATCAATAAAATATTAATCCACAAACAAAATTGCTCCAAGAAAAATATGGCTGATAAACGAAAATACTGAATTTCTGAAGTTGAGTAATTATGTAATTACTGCTTTTTCAAAGAAATAAGTTTTTCTTGAGCATGTCAAAAGTTTATGACCTTCAATTACTATAATAGGACTAAAAATTCTGAAAGTAAGTGATACAATTCTGTTACACTTAAATTGTACCTAATTTATGGCTATTATTCAGGGCTATTATTTGGGTCACTTTAAGAGTAAGATTCCATTACTTTTCTACAAGCTTTTAATATACTATATTTATCTTGAAAACCTGACGTGATTGAACACTTTCGATTGCGGATCCGTAGTCCGCAGAAATTATATTAGGTATATAAGAACTACATTTTTAGGGTTCCGTAGCCAAATGGCAAAAAACGGAACCCTTATGGATTCGTCATGTCTGTCTGTCTGTCTGTCTGTCTGTCCGTATGTCACAGCAACTTTTTTCCGAAACTATAAGAACTATACTGTTGAAACTTGGTAAGTAGATGTATTCTGTGAACCGCATTAAGATTTTCACACAAAAATAGAAAAAAAAGCGGCCAAGTGCGAGTCGCCATACTTAGAACTGAAACTCAAAAATTTTTTTTCATCAAACCCATACGTGTGGGGTATCTATGGATAGGTCTTCCAAAATGATATTGAGGTTTCTAATATCATTTTTTTCTAAACTGAATAGTTTGCGCGAGAGACACTTCCAAAGTGGTAAAATGTGTGTCCCCCCCCTGTAACTTCTAAAATAAGAGAAGGATAAAACTAAAAAAAATATATGATGTACATTACCATGCAAACTTCCACCGAAAATTGGTTTGAACGAGATCTAGTGCGTAGTTTTTTTTTAACCCTCAGTCACAAAGGTCGGGTGAACCATACCCAGAGCCTTTTAGAAACGCGTAGCATTTTCCAGGGGGAATTTATTTATTTATTGTTTCGCTTAATACAAGCTACAGAAATTTACTTAAACTACGACTAGAATAACATTAACCTAAATTGATTAGTCAAAGGGGGCGTGGAACAGGCTGGGATAGGGCGCGCTTAAGGGAGGATTTCTCGAGGTGGAAATCGAAGGCAGTAGAGTTGTTGACCTTCCGTAGCATTCTAGTGAAGGGTTCGAAGTGGCCATAATTGGTACGGTGGGTCGCAAGACGAAAGGTGGGGAAAGATCTAACATTGCGGGGGTTAGTGTTGAGGGATATGCTATGTAGGAGGTCGGGGCAATCGATGAGACCAGCTAGGACTTGGTGGACGAAGACGATATCAGCGATATCACGACGGAAGGAGAGAGGTTGAAGGTCAATTAGTTTTAGGCGGTCTTCATACGGAGGGAGGTTGAGGTGATCAGTCCACGGGAGGTTGCGCAGGGCAAAACGAATGAATCTACGCTGGACTGATTCAATTCTGTTAATGGTAGAGGATTGCGAGGGAGACCAAACCTGACAGGCATACTCAAGGAGGGGTCTGACGAAGAAAATGAAGAGCGATTTGGTAACGTAAGGATCAGAGAACTCCTTAGACCATCGTTTGACAAAGCCAAGAGTAGAATTGGCCCTGCTTATAACGTGATCTATGTGGGAACGGAAGTTGAGTTCACTATCGCATATGACACCAAGATCACAGAGGGAGGTAACAGATGGGATGGGTTCTCCAGAGAGGGTGTAGGATCTGGGAGGAGTAGAGGTGCGTTTACGGGAGAAGGTAATCGCTTGGCATTTGGATATATTTAGATCGAGAAAGTTTTTTGAGCACCAGGTACGAAAATTGTCTAGGTCGTTTTGGAGGAGCGATGAATCGGATGTGTCGGAAATGTGTTTGAAGATTTTCATATCGTCAGCATAGATTAGGATGTCAGAGTGATTGATAACGTTCACGACATCGTTGATGGACAATATGAAGAGTAAAGGGCCGAGATGACTGCCCTGGGGGACACCGGAACGGGATAAGAAGGGTTTGGAAATCGAAGAGGCGAAACGGACGCTATAGTGGCGATTATCGAGGTAGGAACTGATCCAAGAAATGAGTCGGGGAGGGAGGCCAATATAGTTTAATTTTAGAATGATGATTTTGTGAGAGATTTTGTCGAAGGCTTTGCTAAAATCAGTAGCTACGACGTCAACTTCGTTCCCGTTCTCGACAGAAAGAAGGGTGCGAGACACAAAGGTAGATAAGTTGGTCGTAGTAGATCTACCTTTGATAAATCCGTGTTGAGATGGAGATAGGATGGACTTGCAGTGGAACGACAAGGAGTCATAGATGAGGCTTTCGAAGAGTTTAGGGATGCATGAAAGTTTAGCGATCGGACGGTAATTTGAGATATCGCTTTTACAACCCTTTTTATGGATAGGGGTAATATAAGAGTCCTTCCAGTGATCAGGAACAGTACCCTCAGAAAGGGAAAGTTGGAAGAGGTGGGTAAGAGGTTGAATTAGATGGGCAAGGCATTTCTTGAGGACAATAGCAGGAATGCCGTCAGGACCGGGGTCAGTATCGTCGACGAGCGCACTGATCTTAGAAGCAACTAGAGAAGGGTCAATGTTTATGGAGACGAAGGAGGTTTGAGCACAGATTTCTAGGACGGAGAAGTAGTTAAGGTCAGGGTCGGAGACAAGATCGCAGAAGGATTGACTAAAAAATTCGGCAAACAGATCGGCGATTTCTGTAGGGTTGGACGAGGATGAGTCGCCGAGTTTAAGGATAGAGGGGTAGCCGTTAGATTTGCGCTTAACATTAATGAACTTATAGAATTGCTTAGGATCGGAAATAAGTTTGGATTGCATAGCAGTCAGGTAGTCTTTGTAAAGGGATTCACAACGTTCGGAAAAGAGTGAGGAAATGGCTGAGTAGGAAGAGTAGTCAGTGTTGGACTTAGACAGGAGGAAGGAATGCCAAAGTTTGTTCCTTTTGTTACGCAGGGAGCGGAGCTCTTTATCGTACCAGGGTGGTGATGAGGAGCGGTTTATAACGGGCTCAAAGGGTACACATTTTGACATACAGTTGAAGAGTTCGGTATAGAATAGGGAGACACAGTTATTAATAGGTAGTTGCAAATCTTCTAGGGATGTTAGGATGCTGGAGTGACTTAAAAGGAGGTTAAGTTTCGCAAAGTCGGCTTTACGAAAATTGTAGTGATAGCGGGTTTCGGAGATAGTAAGAGGGGTAGACGGTTCATAGGAAAAAGATAGAAAGAGGGGGGGGTGATGTAAATCAAGAGTGGAAAGAAGGTGGCGACTTTCAGTAACAACTGAGTCCAGCGGATTAGTAGAGAAGATAAGGTCAAGCTGTCTGCCAAGGTGGTTTTTGACGCCACTCATTTGGTAGAGGCCAGAATCGGAGAAGTGGTCGATAATTAGAGACTCGGTTGAAGAGGACACGTTAGTAGCGAAATAGGAGGAGTCATCGTCGGAGAGGGACCAGATGAGATGAGGGAGGTTAAAATCACCCAAGACAATAATGTCGTCGAGGGGATGGGCGAGAGCCGACACAGCATCGAGTGGTACAGTTGCGTGTGAGTAGGCTTGGAGAGGCTGAGCAGGGCGAATGTAGCAGCACAAGATGAAGAGGGAGCGGCGATCAAGAGAGATTTTAACGCATACCCATTCAAAAGAAGATGAGTTAGAGGAATTGATCAAGGTGGAGCTGAGACGGTTGTGAACAGCAATAAGGACGCCGCGACCAGAGGAACCGGAATTAGTTGCGCATCCATCGGTGCGAAAAACACTGAAGTCGGATGAGAATAGTTCATAGTTGTTGATTCCGGAGGTTAGGTTCGTTTCCGAGAGGGCGAAGATGTCGTAGGGGAGGGATAGGGATTTTAGAAAAACGTTTTGGGTTTTGGAGCGAAGCCCTCTGACATTCTGGTAGTAAATCGAGCAGCAGGTAAAAGATTTGGTGGGGATGGGCAGAGGAGGGGAGGAGAGGGTGGGGGGGTTAGGAGCAAAAATAATTTTTCGAGTCCATGCGACATTTCTGTAGATGGGAAATGCGTTTGGAACTGAGGTAAGAGGCGTAGGCGGTCAGATCGTCAGAAATTTGTTGGGGTGGGACGTCGAATGCTGCGTGGAACTTAAGGAAAAGCTGTCTCAGGACAGTGGGGTCGGTCGGGAGACCCTCTTGGTGTAATGAGACAATGACGTTAGTACGAGTTTTGCCGTCAATGCAGATGTGATCCGCTTTGTCATGAAGGTAGGCAAGGTAGAGTCGTACGTTATCATATATCCTGCGTTCACGAAGGCGAAGGGGTACATGTCTAAAGCGCATGCGTAAAAAAAGTAGAGGTACCAAAGTACCTAATTAGTGCTTCGTCAAAGATATTAGTGTCACCTAGCATACTGTTTAATTTGTCCGAATATTGGTTTGGGTATTTTCTACCCGCCATGTGTGAATTCTTTAGAAAACGTCGATAATCAAAATTTGACAAGTAAGTAAAAATGCGTACAAAAGAGCAATTACATCAACTTTTGATGTATATTTTTAGTATACAAATAATATTTTATCATTTTTTTTCTTTCTAGCGATCAAAAAATGAGCAAGATGCGTGTTTTCTGTGACAGTTTAAGGATAGTAAATTCGTATATGGAGGCCTAAGTATGAAGACATAATTTTTTATGTAAAACAATTTAAGTTGGTGTTTCTTGAACTATTAAACTATAATAAATCCTTGCTTTTAGTATGGAAACCCGTGCACGAAGGAATGCGGTTGAAATTGCCTTGTTGGCTGAGCGTCCACTTTTTTGGAAAATTGCTCATTTTCAAATTACAAAAAAAATATGGTTTTTGGAGTAAAATACTAAGTCGTGCTGTTTTTATGATAGTTCGAACATTTGTTTACAAGGATTGATGGTTTATACTTTTTAAAAATCGTACTTGATATGTTTTATAATTTTTTGAAAAAAAAATGTTTTTCTGAAATTTTGCTTTTTTTTTTTTTTGTTTATTGCTGTGTAATTTTTACAATTAATAATTTTTTATGTTGGGAACGATCAAATATAAAGGTTAATATCCCAAACAAATGAAAAAGTAGCATCGAAATTGCTAACGAATACTTTCACTATACGGTATTCACGTCCAAACTCTGGACGGGTAGACCATGCCCGACTTTGTGAATTCTAAATGGAAAAGGCCTTGTGTGACTGAGGGTTAATACGTCATAAATCGTAAACCGCAATTTACCTTTCATCCAATCAACTCAAATATAAAAATAAAAAAAAACGTGTAATTTCATAAACATAACCGTGAACCATTATTTTCTAATAATAACAAGAACTTTTATATTATGTTACTTGCTGCTACGGAACCCTTCATGGGCGAGTCCAACTCGCACTTGGCCGCTTTTTTTTAAAACGTGTTATTAAATACACAATATTATGTTATTTTCTAATGTATCACAGCTATTCAATCGCCGCGGTATGTTATGTATGGCTTGGTGGGGTATATTTCTCTGATATTATCGTTCGAAACGTCGAGAAATGATTATAAACGTTTAAAGTAACTCATAGATTAAATCATTGTTATTTCAGGTTAATCATTTCATGAATTAGAGACTACTTTCATTTCGAATTTCATTCAAATCGGGCCATTATTTTACTAATTATTTTCGTTTAACAATTTTCCACGTTATAGAACAAAGAATATTAATTCCAATATTTCCATTTTACGATGCGAAAATTTCTAAAAGGAAAATTTAATGCTTTCACCGAGAAGTTCATTGCCTGGATGATTAAAAAAAAAAACAATTCCCTTCTACAATATATTTTCAGCAAAATCACACCTGTCGCACGTGGAGATCCGAAAATCATGTACATACCTGAATACCACAGAATCTACCAAAAGGATTTACAGAGCAGCTGATAGACATAATCTTAATAAATCACCTTAAAACACCTTTGGCCCCTTCTTTCAAACGTTTTTGCAGGTAGAAAATGCTTCGGAGGCTTTTAGCACTCCTCCATTACCCAGGAAACATTACCGTGCGTTAAAATTCCACACAACTTAGATTCACTTTAGAGCCATTACATTACGTTTAAATCCTTTATCGAAAGTTCACACGAACGGGGCTGCTCTGGATTCCAGGGGCTCTTTGCTGAGACTCCCCCTCAATCCAGAATTTAACTTCCTCCAGATCATTTTACCAGGAATAGAAACCCAGGGCGGAGGCGCAGTTTAAATTTCGCGTTTTGTTTACCTTGCAAATAGGTAATTACACCAAAGTGAGATTTTTTGGCAGTCATCACTGTCGAGCTTCAGGTTTCAACATTTATGAGCAGCAAGGATATTAGGAAATTTCTTCGTTGTTTTTCGTAAATTGCTGAAAATTGCCAGAGGTAAGCTGCTTATTTTATGGAGTTTTGGTAAATCAAGACATTTAAAGGTATAAAGGGCATTAAAGATATTAAATTTCAATTCGAATCCCCTTCAGATTTTCTGTAATCCCTTATTTCTTTCTAGGTAGGTGTCTACTTTTCTGGGCGGCTTTTCGATATTCTTGGAAAGGTCCTAAAGCTCCAATAGGTATTTTTGGATTCATTATGGTATTTTAGACAAAAAAATAATTTAGCTAAGATACGTATATCTTAAAAACATATTGTCCCAAAAACTGACAATAACTTTGTGGGTCCTGACGGACTAGTTCATGACCGATTACAACAAATTTCTTAGTTTTTGAAATATTACCATTTTTTTAAATTCGTGAAAATTTCTATTCACGCAGTCCAGTTTTTATTCGTAACTTATTGTTTTTTATTCTATGTTTTTTTTACGTGGCTAAGCAGCTATTTTGGAAATTTAAATATCAATAAATTAAACAGATCACGGCGTGTGTAGTCTAAAATTAGGTCTTACTACTAACAATAATTACACAGGTCAATGTTATTTTCGTTGCCACGTGACATATAATTTTTATATGTCTATTTTCCGTAGAATAAACATCCGAAAAAGAAAATTTCCATCGTATCACATTTTCGAGAAAAATCAGGTTGAAAAGTGAAAAAACTCATATTATATTATTTAAAAATTTTTTTTGAAAAATAACGGAGCTTCGCAGAATGTCAAAACGATGTTCGAATGAAAGTTTCAGACCTTAACTATATTTATATGCATTGTAACTCTTACGATATCTTTGTGGAAACCGATTTTTCACACGAAAAAACTTCAGTTTTAGTCTAACAAGGAGAAGGTAGTACGATCGCTGATAAGGCCACATGACGTTAAAAGCTTTTTCCCTAACAAGGAGAAGGCACCTACTCGTCATCACCTATTTCGCTCAAATTTATAGCACATGTAGGGCTTGGCTACAAATGAAAGTACCCGAAGTGGGAACTCCATATGGCCAAGCGTTTACAAAATAATAGTACATATACAAAATTTTTCACGCGGGTCTAAATCCCATTCAGTGTAGCAGTGCTTAACACTTGGGCTTGTGATTCAGTGACCACGGGTTCGAATCCTCGCGTGCGGAGGCTTTTTCTCGGATCTTTCCCAATTTTATGATTCGGGTCCGCAATTAAGCGAAGTGATAAATTTTTTATTTTTATTTTATTTATTTATACGCAAAAGGCATAGATAAGGAAAAAAATTGGGATTGCGAACTTTTCAGGATTGTAATTAAAGCGCATACCACTTCGGGTACTTTTATTTGTAACCAATATCTGTTGTATGAAGTAATACGTTAAAAAAAGAAAAAAAAAACTGGGTTCAGCGTTCTGTAAAACATTTTTTTTCAGCAACTATGAGACTGACGAAAAATGCGGCAGATTTCCTGTCAGATATAACTCGATATCTACGAATCCTGATAATATCAAAATTTTAGCTTCAGAAACCTAGAAGATCAGGAGATCAGGTTGTAAAAATTTTAAATTTTTTTGGAATCGTTGCAAGTAGCTTTTTCAAATGATATCCCACACAATGCAGAGAAATAATTACTTGTTTTAGGGGGCCAACTCATCACCAATAAAATAGTTTTTAAAATATTTCATAATCTGCCAAATTTAAAATTCCTACGTCATTTCGTTTTCGAGAAAATCGTCCGTGACAGACAGACGGACGGACGGACGCAAAGGTGATCTTATACAGGTTCCATTTTCTCCTTTTGAGGTACTGAGCTCTAACAAAGTGAATTTCATAGAATGTTTTGTAGAAATCTTTTAAAGTTATTGTATTTTCATTTCATAGCTTAAGTTTTAAACTTTCATTTAAGCCAAGAAACAAATTCGTATTTCACATTTTTAGAGCTATTTTCCTCAAAACTTACGTGTTTAAAAATGTTAGTTTTTCGCAGACTTGTGTTGTATACGTAAAATTTTATATATTAAAATAAAATTGTAGCAATAAATATACATATAGGGTTCTGAAAAATAACTTTCATGGCTGGAAGAATAACTTTCAAGTGCGAGTAGTAGATAGGTAGTTCCGTACCCTATCCTATTTTCCTGTAAATTTAAAGTAAGGTGTTATATTCCCGAATTTTTTTTAAAATTTTAGGTTTAGTAGTTTCAAAAATAAGGGTGGGGATACTCTATTTTCGCTCATTTTTCAGAATATCCTATTAAATATGCTATTTAAAATTATGAAAATAAATATTTTTGTATTTCACATAATAAGCCTCTTTAAATGATACCGCATATGATATATAAAATTTTTGTTCGATTAATTAATTAATTCGAATTAACTCGTTCGCTACCACGGTCTTCCGGAAAAAACCGCCACCACAGTCCAAGACTTTTTCATGATTATATGAAACCAATTGGAATAAACTTAACGTATGTGTATTTAGAACAATCTAAAAAAAAAACAAAATAAACATTCTCTCAAACTGACACAAATATGTGATGCTGGGCTATCGATAAAAACTTAATAGCATTGCTCAATACACAACATGTTTAAACATGCCTTAGTAAGTTGACCAAAAACGTCTGTCACACATATGTGACGCCGGGCTGTGGTAAGAAACTGCTGTGTCACATATGTGTGACGGTTGGTAGCGATCTGGTTAATTGTTAATTCTAATATCAATATTTTAAAGTGTTAACTAGTGAAAAATATGTTGGTTAATAAGATGTATTACTATACCAGACTTCAAGTTTCTACATTGCATGTAGAACACAACGTTTCTGAGAAAATCGGATATTCGAAATGGACAGACGGACAGACACGCGAGTGATCTTATAAGCGTTCCATTACAGTAAAAGTATTGCTCCATTCAGGGTCGCTTGAAAAACTAAAAGCGCTAAAAAGACTCATAACTTAGACTTTTTTCTATTGATAAATGTACCTTCTTTTGTTTCAGATGAAGCGCCCTATAGATATATTTATCGTTGTATTTTCTTTCTAATGAATATATTTTTAATTTTTTAAATAAACATCTACAAAGTCAAATATGGTAAATTTTGTGATGTTTCTTTATTGGTTCTGACAAAATTTATTATCTCTCGGGAAACAAGAAATGCAATACAATGCGAATATTGTTTAACATTTTTAATTAATTCCGCTTTTAGATAATTCTAAGGTATTTGTCTTTTGTATACTTACTGCTATTCAAATTGTGTCTTTTTCCCAAAATAGACAAAAGAATATATAAAACTGGTGACTTACTACAATGTTACGAAGAATACGTAAGTATTGAATTGATTTTGTTCCAAAATTAAGAAATAGTTGAAAGAGTGTATAATTTAATATACCTATTAAAGAAATCTTTTTGATTTCTAATTAAGAATGTGTTACTACGAATCGTCGCATGGTCATTATTATTGGACAATTCTTATATTAAAAAATATGAAATGCATTTAAAATATCTATTATTAGTTGTATAGAAACCAACAAAAATTACGAAAATTCGTACATTATACGTATTTTCAGCGATCTAACTAGGCATAAAAATTAAAAACTTAAAAATAATAAATATGTATGAATTTAATTAACTGAAAAGGTACAAATTTTGTATTGGGACTTTACAAATTCATCATATTTCTACAATATTTAAAAAAATACTTCATTGTGAATTAACGAACTTAACCTAAAGCACTTCGAAAACTTTTCAGACACATCTCTAAAGAAAAATGATCTTGGATGAGCCATCTGTTGCCATCGTTTCGAAAATAGGGCCATCAACGCCATTATCACGTCACCCTAAATCGCCTTCCACAGCTCATACAGGATGCCTTCGATGTCGCAAAACTTGCAAAAAAAGGCCACCTTATTGCTCCTCCCCTCCCCCGGGGGCACGAGGTTTATCGGCCCTTCATTGGTTGGGACCTTAAATCACAATGATGGCCCTATGAATCCGGCGGCTTTATTCAAAATGAAATATGAGCAATCAAAAGGGATAATAAGTTCAGGCCTGCACCCTGCGAATATGGGCATGCTGTCTTGTTTACTTTTATCTGCAATATATTCTCAAAAAAGGCAGACAGTAAAATTAGATCCTGATAAGGGAAGATAAATTTGGTTAGTCCTTGGGGGGGCACCTGTCGAATATCTGCCGCAGGCGGAATTGACTTTCTTATTTTCGCTTTTCCTTTTTCCCTGTCCCGCTTAAGCCGGGACCGATTTGCATATGCCCGGAATTTTATTAGATATTCCCTTTTATTACTAGAAATTTTTGGGGATGTCTTCGTCGAAGGGAGGCTTTTTTTGTTCTTTCCCCGAATTCATTATTTTCATGGAAGTGTGTTGACTTTGGAAATGTCTTATTTATTTGTTTTCCTGTTGTTCTCGAAAAGATGGCATGTGATTCGGAGTTGAGGAGAGATTGGACCAGAGGAGATAAAGCTTGCTTTAAGACATACATATTTATTAATTGCTTAGGTTAATATCTCAAAAATTAATCAACCAATCGTTTTTCTTTTTCTGGATTCTGCCAAAAGCAATCTGCATAAGATTAGCCCGCATAATGATACATAAATATGGTTTGAGTTTCATTACCTTCCTCTATCTTTAAGATAACAATATACAGGAATTTTTCAAGTTTTATTGCACATAAAAATTAATATTTTACCACTTATAATTAGAAAGAAAATGTGTAAATGTAAGTATGCAAAAGGCTATTTAATTTAACAATAATTCTTTAAAATATGTTTGATAGCATTAAATTCAATATCGAAAAATTTAGACTTTAAGTATAAAGCAAAAGTTGATGACATGATGACTGTTGAAAAATTACATATAATTGTAATATTACGTGAAAACTCATGTAAATTGTTAGTATTTAGGTCAATAATATTGTAATTTCATATAGCAATACTAACATTAGTGTAATTTTCCAAAATAGCCTTAAAAGCATAAGTGAATGTTTTTACATTGAAATTCGGTATAGTTTCTATAAATAAATGTTATATTATCTTTCAATCTTTCTTTAACAGTTTTCGAACAGACATGCTAAGTGGATAGTACTTGCGAAAGAAATTCACTAAATACAGATTTCTGAGGACCCAAAAAAAAACGAATAAGTCAAAATTTTTAACCTTGCAAATGCTGCTTGGATCTCTGCCCAATTACTTTATTCGTAGGGGTTATAAAGTGTATTTTTGGATTTCCGATAGGTATAACTGTCAAATGAACTGCCATTTGTTGTAAATGTTTATGTCATTTTTATTTGGTAGGGTCTAACAAATCATCATGGAAAGATATACACCACAGCAACAATTCCAAATCATGACAATTTATTTTCGAAATCAGGGCTCAGTTATAAAAACTTATAAAGCACCTGAATTTTAATAATAATAATTGAGTAATAAGCGGTACAGAATAATGATCCGCCAGTTTTTGTTTCCAAAATTGCGGGACATTGACGTTGATGACTTGTGATTGTAACTGGACGGTTCTACATGCCGTACAGTGACCGAAATAATTGATTTATTGAAAGTACATGTATAAATTTTCTCGAAACCACTTTCCCTGAACTCGTGCAAACAATAGCTCAATCAGTAATAGTCCGATAGCAAAATTACACATAATCATTTGTCATTATTTTATCTTATACATACATCCAAAGGTGTTTTAAATTGCTGTTGACAGTTGACTTAAGCTTTTCCTATGTAAATAGGCGTATACGTAATAGACATTGCAATTAAAATACGATGGAGTCTTGTGCAACAAACATCGCCATTATCGCAATAATTGTAGCAAATACCACAAAACATATTATTGGAAAAGTGCTTCTAGATTTCATGTGATACTTTTAGAATTCTCTCCAATAAAGTACGACTTTTTGTCCTTTATTCTCAATTCAACATTTATTTCATTCAGGGCACCAAAGATATTTTTCGGTGAGACGCAAAAATTTGGGCGCTTGAGTGCACTTCTGCTACTAATTGGCGAAAACGAAAAGTTATTTTGAACGACATCATTAAAGCATGCCTCATAAACTCGATAGACTGACGGCAATCAACTCAATTTTCCAAATTTCCATTATGAGGAAATTATCTTAAATAAGCTAAAACATTTCCCAATTTCCTTAATTGCCCTGAAGTACTCACATCTCATACACATCCACTGCACAAAGTTAAGGGCGAGTTTTAAGGGAAAATTTTGTCCATTCCTCCGTGAATTTGTGCCTGTGAAAATTCTAATTAAATTTCTGCTTCAAATATTCGGCAGATGGTGAAATTGAATTTCTCTTCATCTGTTGCTATTACCAGATTTCTTGAATCACGTGAGCCGTAACACTAAGTAGAGTTGATGAAGACGTTCTTAGCATTGTCGAAGGTGCCACCTTTCGCCTATTCTTAACGCTGATAGGGCAGAAAAAAGTCGAAGAGGTACGTGTCTGTTACTAACGTGTTACAATAAGAGCAAATATTGGGGAAAGCGAGTAAAAGGTGGCTAAAAATGCTTCATATGCACAGACTGGCACAGATGAGTCCAGCATACAAAATGGGCCTATAATGGAATCCATTCAAACCTGCTGCTTTCGTACGTGATGTGGTTTATGAATTGTAGCTATTCTGTCGAGGTTCCCGGAGGATGCCCGGATGAATGGAAAAATAAGGATCTCTTCGGTCTTACCCAGAATTGACACATCTTTATCATATCACTTGGGATTTGTGCAAACATTATATTATGACGCCTTTTATTGGAAAAGTGTCCGAAAACGAAATGCCACGCCATTTGAATTTGATAAGGTAAATGGCTTTGTTTCATTTTTATGCCACCAGGTTGATGAGGGTTAATGGAAAGAGGCTACACAGGCAGAATGCTGAAGTCTAGATTGGAAAAAATATCTCCTAGGCCAATTATGGATTTCGTTTCTTCAATGGGCTTTTATGGTTTATAAGTTGTATTAATGAGAACCCTATTAAGTGGTCGAGCCGTTGCATTTTTATAACTTCTCAGCTAAAGTTTATTTATAGTATATACTAAAGTAAAGAGAAATGAGAAAGAAAAACGTTGTACAAATAATTTAACATTAAATCATTAATTTTCAAATATGTTTTGGCACCAATGCCATTATGGTAAACTTAGAAGTTAATAATTTTCATCGTTAAATTGATAAAAGAGGATTTTGAAACTACATTGTAACATATTCAAAACAAAATGCTTTATTTTCATTATTACCTCTATTTGGTGAAGCATTAAAATTTAATTTTGTTCAACGTCTATTAAATATGATTACATATACAACGGATACGCAATCAATTGTAAAAATATGATATTCAAAAACGTGCATATTTAATTATACAATGTGATATTTTTATCAGCGCGCTGTCATTAATTTCGTGATTAATAATGTCTTTTGCGTTTTTCCCAACTCAATTTCCCAACCAATTTTATTAATAAATATCCGCAGCTTTTGTCTGAAGCTTATTTTGGTTTGCAATATATGTAGAGGCCTGTATACGTACGTTTATACATATACATAATTATTTGTTATAATATTCTCTTCGATGAACTTCATTGGTTTTTAAATTCAGAGTTTGATATTTATTTTGAATTTAATTGATACCACACAGCTTGAGATTTCAAATTGTCAATTTGGCATTTTGTCAGACAATTTTGGATAAAATTATAATATAAATTTCTATTACAGAGAAGAAATTTCGGGAGGAAGGTGTTTTTAGACAAACGAAAAACAATAATTTAAATCTTTTTAATATTAGCTCATTATCAGCTGTAGTGTGTCTATGCTATTAATTTTTAAAATCCTAAATAATGTTCAAAATTGTAGTTTGATTTTAAATTTAATTTCAGTTTCTTTTTATGCAACAAACTTATGCGTTTTATTTGTTTATTTATTAATTCATTTTAGCGAAAACAAACAGCACAATATTGGCCTATTACCTGATACCGCTTTTCTATTTAATAACAATATTATTCACATATAAAGAGTACTTCTACTTAATAACTATGTTGTTCACAGAAATACAAAGTTCAAAGAATCCTACCATTTGTTATATTAAACTGCTACTCTTGTCAATTACAAAAATCGAAAACTAAAGAGAAAGAGAAAGGAGGGAAGAGAGGAAAATAAAAACTATAAAAGTGGTGCTGAAGATTGGCAACAAGTCAAACTTTTTAAATTCATTATAAAAAATACACATACAATCTGTATGAATGTTATTTTTACCCTTGCGAATAAAATTATAGGTTGGAATTGAAAATTTAAAAATACAATTTTTATTCAACGAAACGTATGAATATTGTTGATCATTTGAAACATTATGAACGACAAATTATTAAATGTGAATGTGATTTTACAACTTATAAATAAAAAAGTTAAGAAGCTACTTTTACGTAATGTTAGAAAAATAGATTTTCGATTCGAAACTTACCAACTTAGTCATAAAAATATGCAACTAATAAATTGTAAACCTTATAAATTAAGTTTAAACATCATTCAATAGTAAATTTTCCGTGTAAAAGTATCTAAAATTTTTAAAAAGGCCGCGACACGGCCGCACGAGGTTTGCAATTTAAATGTTTTATTTGGCCGCACGGGGAACATTTGCGGACGACGCACGATGGCTACACTGTTAAATATATCAAAAACAGGATTACCACGACTGCACTCTGGGCCGTACCTTTGCCATACCATTTTAAAAATATCTGTGTATATAAATTGGTTCCCTCGTGGTGCCGACGAGGTGCAGCCGTTGTCGTTCAAAAAACAGTACGGACCACGTGCAGCAGCAGCACCGAGGTGCAGCCCCCGTTAATTTGTACTCGTGTTCTGTTGTTGTATTGTAGAGTTATAAAAGTAAAAGTTCTCTGTAGGAACTATTAGAAATTTGTTGACCTCAGAGTTTTGTTGATGTAAATGTTGAGCGAATTAATCGTTATTATTTTTAGTACCTGAATGAATAAATTAGAGTTCCATGATCGATAAACATCTTTGAACTGTGAAAACGTCGCCATCACACCAATCGAAATATTTAAATATTTCTTTTTCATGACGCGACGAACGTGCTTATTTATGATCCAATAAACCAATCCACCTCTCAGTATTTTATTCACATTGCTATGCAAATTCTACCAGTGGATTGGCTACAAAAAAAATAAAGCCTCAAAGTGAAGGCGGCCATAAATCCAGTGATTGTCGATAATTCGATTCCAGTTCAGCGAATCATGCCGCCGTTTACCGCAGCAATTCCTGCCATATGTTTTTTAGATACACGGCGAATCGATGTCAATCCCGTAAATCTTCTTTAGCACTTGAATTCATTCTCATCGAAGTCCCAGCAGTCGTGCTCCCCTGAACCGCAGAAAAATTGATTTGGATCAGACGTTCGTCCCGGATCCGGGATCCATTCTTATTGCAAGTCGGTGAACAGATTAATTTCATCAAAATATTTTCCCCAAAAAGTAAAATTCTTTTGGTATTTTTATTGTCGGAAAAAGATTTGATTTATTGCAAAAGTTATGAAGGTTTTGCTGTGGCATTGAGTTGGAGGTGGATTTTTTTTCATATATACAATATATATTATATCATGTATCTTCCGCATGGTTCGAGATATGAGACAAGGTGAAATCAATTTTTACCATTGATAAATAGACCCCGGATGTCTCAGGATCTTGAAAGCTTCTTAAAAGTAAATCAAGCATATAAATGTATGACACCGCTTTTTGGGGGCTCCTTCAAACAATTTCATTTACCAATTCATCTCCCCGTCAGCCCAAGATTGCGAAATGAAATTACTTTCCCCAAGAGCTCCCCCATTTGGTGACCCGATCATGTCAAGTGGAGCATCCAAAAATAAGGAATCCAATAACAAAAATGCCTCGTCCCTTTTCAGTTTAATTTAAAAAGGAAAACATTCGACTCCACGGAAAAAGGTATGGTAGGTCTAAATTAATTACGTGACTCAAACTGCAGGAGTACGCACCGAAAAACAACTTTCATATCACTCACCCTGTTCGGGCGCCATTGTCTAGGACTAGGAGGAATGTGACTGACTTTTATGAGGCCTCCGAGAAGAAGAATACCTTTCTTTATATATACCATAAAATCATGACTTTTGGGTCGAGCCTCATTTTTTCAAGCCGCAGAATTTTCCCATTTTTTTGTATGACGACCAAGCCCACAAACGTAATTAGTGTGCCCTCATGGAAAAAGGAACCCACAGCTAATGAAGTAATTGGGCCACTTTTGCATATGTTTTTGACCTTTGAAGTCGAAAGACGATTTTGAGTTATACCAAACGAACATATAGATATAACGATCATCTTATAAATGATGAAAATTCTTTCCCCTGTGTCCTGTGGGTAACATAGTTACCAGCGCAGCAAGATAATCCGTCGCGGAGATAAGGAACTTTTGGACAGGATTTTTTAATTCTTTAGAAACATGTTTGCGTGGCTCTGTAATATAGAATAAAATGCGATTATAGCTAGACAAAATTAATAACTCTTTGATTACATATTACATTATTTATCGTCGCAACAATATTTGAAAAGTTTCATATTCCAGCGGGAAAAGAAGTGCTTTAAAAGACTTTTCCAAGTGCTCCTACTGAAGCTCAAAGTGCTTCGTTTGTGTTTCAGTTTCATACAAATTTTTACATATGATGTCCGCAGAAGTAAGCACTTTCTTTGAGCCCCTTGAGAAGCATTCTTTCGAAGTATATTAAGAAATGTGTATGAAGTGCTTCGAATCTGCTTCAAGTAGTCTCTTGAGACGCACTTTTTCGAAGCATATCATGAAATGTGGATGAAGCGCTTCGAATCTGCTTTTTTCGAAGCACTTCGAATTTTCCCACTGAAATGTGTTTCTGGGTGGTTGATTTTTTTGAATCTTCAAATTTTTAGTGAATAAATTTTATCGGAGGGATTTGGGGACTTCATGCCTTTATTATCTCTAGTTAAATAAGTTAAGGTAATATTTTCGCATTCCATTTCACTGTGGCTACAGGTTGCGTTGGTTGCGTCAGAACTTTTTTTTTTTTATTTATTTTTAAATTTTTAATAGACTTAATTATAATTAATATATATAAATTTAAAGTTGAGAAGAACTGAAATACTTCTCACATGTAGAATTCTTCTTATCATTATTTTGGATAGCATCATTTGATACTTTTTGAACTTTAATAAATACCATTTTCAAGTCACAAAAATTTTAAAATCAAAAGGTCTATGTTTATTTCAAACAAGTCCAAATATTTAACTCAAATAGGTTCGATGTTTTAATTCAAAAAGTCTTAGTTTTTAAATGAATATTAATACAATGGAAGGGCCAAACGTTACGCTTTCATGCATTGATTGTATACGAATCACACACATCATGTCCCAACTGCTTACTGGTTCCGCTCTGAATATAACCCAATTTTATTTAAATGCAGTTCTATGCTAGGCAGTATTGAGTTGGAGTGATAAGTTCAAATTTTGTAAGCCAGAAAAAAATCTTAAATTCAAAAAATTTCTTAAAATAAGTCGATTGTTTCGGTCGCTGTATGGCACGTAGCGCCGTCCTGTTCAAATTCTTGCACCAATTGGATTTTTTTCAATAACACGTCGGAGGTTTTTAATGACACGAAGAATAGCACGTTTTCGGCTCATAAAATTGACGAAGTGTTCTATAAGTTTTCCATGATGATTTGTCAGACCTTACTAAATAAAAGTGACATTGACATTTACAACAAATAACAGCTCATTGGCAGTTATCCTTATCGGAAATCTGACGCCTGTTAAAAACACACCCTTTAAATTATTTCTTTCATCATAAGAAGTATGTATTTCATAAGATTGATCGAAAACTATACTGAACGATAAATTTACGATAAGATATGATGAACATCAGAGAGTAGTAGTAGTAGTAGGGATCTGTTAAAACAATCTATAGGAGAAGAGAACCCTACTTCTGCTTGCTTATTTGTTTAAATAATTGTTTAAAATATGTCGAATTCAATGTTTTATTTCATTTCATGAAACCGGGAGTCGATTAACTTTTTCCATTTCTGGAATTTGAATGATTCATTAATGCCTATCACTTTTGCGGAAATAGAAAACATCGATTTGTTTAAATTAATTTCGTGCAAATGTGTGAATATGCTTTTTATAATAATTTAGTTGCCATTTAGCCATTTACTGACCACACACGAGATCCTAAACAGTTTTACAAATTGCCTATTTAGGATAGGTAACATTATCCTTAACTGCAGACCTGTTTACAAATTCACAGCCTTTACCATAAGGAAGAGATAAACAGGACGAGATAAACTCACGTTCATTTCAAATTACATTAAAGTTCAACCTTGTTCATGAATGAAACTAGGCCATAAAACGATTCTCTAGGCTAAACTGTCTTATCAAGGAAGCAACAAGCCTGAAACGCCCCCTCCTGAGCTCGTTCAATATATTTTCATGGTGCCCCCCAGGGGGCGAATTTATCTATTTCATATCTTTCGATCTGAAGTAACCCACCCAAAAAGCTATATCGATATCAGAAAGGACAAGTCTTCGGGCTCTGTTGATAGATAAAGGACAACAGAACCAGCCGGCCCGAGTTAGCAGAGATGTCCCATTCTTCGAATGATTTAAATAATGGTCCAGACCTCGGCATCTGGACCTGTCCTCCCCGTAGCCGTGATAGACGGTCGCCGGAAAAGGGTAATCAATAATTTTTCCCTTATCTCCTCTGTACATTTTAACTGTGAAAAGCATCTCCGACGTGCAGAGGATATGCAGCAGTGGAGCCGCAGGGATATTCGTCTTCAATAGCTTGCATTTCGAAAATTTTATCTCTGACGGTATGCTCGAGAAACCTGCTTTTTTCGGTGTCATATTTGCGTTTATAAAATGATAAACGGTGGAGCAGGCTGAACCTCGCACATCTTGTGGTACTTACTCATGGACCACAGCATCTTCCCTTCAAGTGTACATAACCCAGATATCTTATGGGGTTCAGGTATGATGCAGCCTTGTAAAGAATCCTAAAGTGAGGTAGAATGCAGTGAAAATATTCCCTTTTTTGCTTCTATAGAGCTGTAATCTTTAAGGATGAGGCTAGAAGTTGCGGGGAAAGGGGGTGTAGATAAGCAGAATTCTAAAGTAGGTAAGCAAGGGATATGCTCGCTCTCATAGTGCTGAAAGCATAAATGACCCCTAGCTGATGAAATTCCAAGAAAATTCCGCGAACGACTTTTGAATTTCCATCAAGGAAAATGGCTCTATTATGGAGATCAAGATTTTATAGCATGTTGGATTAGAATGGAGACCCTTTTGTGGATATTATGAACTAAGTTACATCGTTTAAAAGAAATTTTTTTTAAATTTGCAACGAGCTTACTTGAATGCAGATTACTAACTTATACTAATATTATTTCCATAATGAAGATAAGTAAGTAGAAAAGAAAAAGATTAACAAGTATATTTTTAAGATTTTTATCAATATTTGTGCAGCCAGAAATTCTTAATATCAGAACAAGTTTAGTTTTTATTTTTACTATAGAATTTATTTGTCTAACCTCAAACTTTCTCTTATTTTCTTTTTATTCTATTGAAGCCATGCATAACAAATTTTAAATTTTCAAACTTTGCGAATTCGATAAAACATATTTTCTAGACAGACTATTTGTAACTAGCCTTACCAACTACAGTGGGTAAGGCTTATTCTTTTAGATATTCTTGAATTGATTCCGTATATTGTTAAATATTTCCAGATAGGTTTCCAAACTAACTATATCTATACAAATTTTAGCAAAGCCTTCGATAAGCTTTCTCATTCTATCATAACATTAAAACTTGAAAATTAAGGCATTCCACCATCAGTTGTCAACTGGATATGTTTTTATTTGTTAAATAGATCCCACCAGGTTGCTTTCCGTGGTGCCAATCCGAGGAATATCCTTGCCACTTGGGGTGTCCCTCAGGGTAGCCATTTGGGTCCTCTTCTTTTTATTATATCAGTTGACGATAACACACATCTGTTGAATAGATGAAAAGTTTTAATCTATGCTGATGACATGAGGGTTGAGTTCGTAATTGCAATCATTCAAGTGAGCAGATTTAGCAGATTACGCTCTTAGTGCTCGCGTAAAAGATCATAATTGTGGACCCAACTGCAGCTGTTCAGTCGAAAAGAAAAATGCTGAATTTTATATACATGTTTATACTGGCAGTTAGGTTAAAACCTTATTATCTTCTGTATTAATTTTAATCACGGACTTGATAAGTATGCGCACTTGCAAGTTGAGAGCTAGATTAATAAAAAAAGATATAAATTTTAGGTTAGATCCATTTAATCGGTCTTTACCCGGAGATCATACAGAGCATGCTCGAAACGATTTGAATTAAATTTGCGGACACAAATCAGATTATTCTAAGCACTCAGAGCGTATAAATGGACACAATCGTAATTCCGAACTCGGCCGAAGGGTAGATGGTGTCCCTCCTATTCTTAAATGCTGCTCTAATGAGTTAATATTACCTAACACTACTCTTCCAAAAATCGATCAGCACTGGAAGAATGCCTTTACTATTTCAATCCACTAGAAGGGTAACAAGAATGAGGTCTGTAACCATAGGCCTATAGCGAAGCTTTCATGTATTCCAAAACTTGTTGAGTCAATTATATTGTAAAGCACATGTCGTCGCCTTGTCTCTAAAAATCAGCACGGTTTTCTTCAGGATCGTTCCACTTCCACCAAAGTCATTGAGGACTTCCAGCAGGGTCTGCAAACCGATTGCATTTATACTGATTATAGCAAGGCTTTTGATATACCATTCCAATCGATTATAATACTCAAAGTTGACAGTCTAGGCTTTTTTCCATTGCTTATCAACTGGATACGCTCATACCTGTCTAACAGGATTTATCAGATTACTTTTCGGAATGAAACTGAAACAGAAAAATATTTGCCACGTCAGGTGTTCCGCAGTGTACTCATCTCAACCCGCTCTTATTTATTTTAGCTATTAACGAGAGCACTAACTTGATTCAAGGTTGTAAAATCCTAATTTATGTTGATGAAATGAAATTATTCTGTTATACGAATAATACTAACGACTGCCACACGGTTCAGAGAAATCTAAAAACATTCCAAAGGTGGTGTATTCACAATAATCTAGAATTAAACATTAATAAATGTGAAGTCTTATCATTTTGTAGAGGTCACAATCCCCAAATTTTGATTATAATCTTTTGAACGAACACAGACGAGTTGCCCAAGTCTGCCTGTGACTTAGGCGTTTTCCTGAATTGTGCACTGGATTTAGCCGAATATATTAATTGCATAGTGACAAGGGCAAGTACTATGTTGGGTTTTATTAAAAGATGGTCTCGTGAATTTTCTAACATAACTGTATACAAACAGCTTTACTCTTCTTGTGTCCGGCCAATTCTTGAATATGTAAGTCAAGTTTAGAGAACTGCCATGGAGCAAACCAGTTATCAAACGATCGTTTGAAACTCCTTGATATGCATTCTCTGCAAAAATAATGCTCTGGTCATATTGATTCGCCATGTCTTAAAGCTAAATTCGTATTTAGGGATAAACCTCATAACCTAAGCCTTAGGTTATGAGGGTTATCCCTAAATACGAATTTAGATCTTAGCCCTAAGCCTATTCAATAAAAAAAAAATAAAAAAATCATTACAATCGGTTCAAAAAAAAAACAGCCGAATTGAGAATCTCCTCCTTTTTTTGAAGCCAGTTTAAAATTCGTCTTTATAGTCTAAAAATTTGCATATCTATTATAAAATTTAATTTTTTCTTTTTAACAATCATGTTTGTGACAATTTATTAAAATTGTATATAATGGATGCGTTTATTTCAACTTTTGAACATTTTACAATTATGCAATTATTATAGTATATATTATTAATTATTAAGGAACAAATGAAAAAATTGGGACAAATTTTGGAAATACTTATTTTCCCAGGAAATACTAGCAATTATAAGTAAAATTATATTCATATTGTTTAAAAATACTTTCAGTAAATGCTTGATTTTTGTTTACTTGACCCAATATAAAAAATTGTATAACATTTGGTCAATTGGCGTATTTTGTAAAGTTTTATCATATTGCTCTATGATCAAAGTTAAAAGGACTTCCGATTTAGTTTGAAATTTCTTTGACCCACAATATCTTGCCAACTTTTTTGAGAATGTCTTATTTTCATTTCTTTGAACAAATAGGATAAATTTTGCGGTTTGCTTTCCAAATCGAGTTATATCACAAAATGAGAGTAATAAAACCTTTTTCTGTCAAGCCGCAGGAAAACAGCCGAAACCAACTCCAAACAGAATCTCGAGGAAAATGTTGTGGTTGAATATCCTTTCATATGAAAGTTAGTCAGACCGCGTTGGCAGATGTTCGCTGTGCTGTGACGGGGCTCAGGTAGGTGCTCACCGACAGCCAAAAAGGGTCCAACTTTTCCATTGACTCCAAATTTAATTTGCCTCGAACAAAGTTTTGAATGAATCTAATTAGGATGGCAATTACGGCCACATGATAGCCTATTGTGAGTTGTTTATGGCGCTGGAGATAGACCCAGGGTGTTCAAGGGCTCCCCCGGGACAGATGCGGGATGTTAATAAATATTTACTGACCCGAACATGACTTCTTTGTGTGAAGGGGCTTTTAAAAATGAAAAGTCTAAAACATAATCAGATCGTAGTCGTTTGACTTGAGGAATAATTACGTTGTCGAATAAATCCCACAGGAACACCTACCAACTTGAAGCACGTATATAGTGTGAATTCTGGGCTAAAATTGGTACTTAAAGACCGGAAAGTAAAGTGAAATTAATGTGTGGAGCACATGCTGGCTCATCACGTCCAATTACTGCCCCAAATGGCTGCTTCCTGTGGCCAATAATAATTAAGGATAGAAGTCGTCGAAGGACGAACTTCGGCGTCAAATCAATCATTCCATTCGACCCGAAGTGGTGCGTAGCACGTGCCAGTGACCCTGGACATCCTCAAAGGCGAGTAATGGAAAAAAAAAAAACTTTTCCAATTCAATCCCTGGAGTGGAGGGAGCGTGATGGGCCTTAACTTTTTCCACCACATTCCATAGAAAGGATATTTTCTTCCCGATATCCCTTTTTGGATCCTGCCACCTTACCGGGAGCGATTTCCAATCGCTTTAATATAAATTTGAAAACTATGCGAAAGTTTTGGGATGAAAATTGAAAAGGGCCATGGGCAGAGCTGAATATCGCAATCGCGGGGCACTTTACTGCACCGAAATGATGGCAGCAAGAATGAGAATTTATTGCCGGAAAGCGAGAAGTTGTTAAAGAGATGCAACTTTTTATGGCGAGTTTTCATAATTCATGAACGAGCGCGAACTGCGCCGCGCGGGAAAACGTATACTCCTGGAAGTGAGGTAAAATTAGCATGAACGGAGGTGAAACTTCCGTGAAAGTACTTAAGGAATTTTATGTTTTTCGAGAAGTTATGGGTTGTTAGCTGTTGCTTTCCGTGCTTATTGAAAAACTCTTCTGTCTCAAAAAAAAGCTTTTTTTATTTCCAACAATTTTATCAACTGATTACTTAGGAAATTCAATACAGTAATATAATTAAAAAGATGGATAGTGCAAGTAGAACTCGCACCCCGAGGGTTCCGTAATTAGCTCTAATAATTTTATGGGGTTACTCAATATCGGAAATTGAAAAATTTTCCACATCGAGTTGGAAATTAATGATTTTCTGATTTTTTTCTTTACTTGTGCTATAAGACCTTCCTTCGTGCCAAAATAAAAGATTCTAGGTGAACGGGAAGTACCCTATAGGTTTTGATGTGCCAGTCCGTGAGTAAGCGTGTCTGTATGAAAATACACTTTGAAAGGCAATATCTTTCTATTGCACTGAGTTAGAAACTTTAATTTACAGGACTATGTATTAAACTTAAGTATTTGGTATTAATTCCAACTCGATACCTCTAGTCGTTCCCAAGAATACCTCTAGTCGTTCCCAACAAAACAAAGTGAATTTATAAGGGTTCTATTTTTTCATTTCGAGGTACGGAACCTTAAAAATACAAAAATAAAATTAATTGTGTTTCGGTTTCTTTTTAAAGAAACTTTAACAATCAAAATCAAAATCGAGATAACACGAGTTAAAAGTGCACGACATCGATGATGTAGACTCTTTAAAACCCCAATTAGTACGATAATAATCCAATATGTAGAAGAAGTCTAATGCAGAGAATGCAGGGGAACTCAACATATCTGAGTAAGTCTAATATAACTCTCGAGAGTTAAGTTTAAGCTATCACAGTCAGGATCATCAGATATTGTGCGAACGGCAGCGGCGTCAGCATAGTATAGTATTCTCGAGTGAGTAGAAATAAAGGATACGTCATTAATATAATTGAGCTAATAAACAACAATGGACCAAAATGACTACCCTGTGGTACGCCAGATATAACACAAATAGGATTGGAGAGGACTCCACGGAAACTAACACACCTACGACCAGAAAGATAAGATATAATCCATTTAACAAAAGTGGGAGGAAAACCAAGGATTTTGTAGCCGAGGATATTGTTATTTATTCTATAAAACGCTTTGCTGAAGTCCGAGAATGTGCAATCGACTCTTTTGTCAGATTTAATGAGAAATATGTAATAAATCCACGAAGAAGCAAAGAAGTCGCAAATATAGTGCACGAATCAAAATCTGGTCCTTCGATCTGAACTATGAATGATTGTATTTCATGGTAGGGATTGATTGCCTTATTTATTTATAAAATTAATGCGATAGTATAACAGACATGGTGGAATAACAATGCTACCGCTAAGATTTATTCAGAGTAAAAATATTATAAGAATAATAGCAAGAAGAATATAATCAAAATTTTCAAATTCAATGAGAAAATATAGTATATGAATATGTAATATGTGTTTCAAAAATTCAATAATATTTCATACTTACGTTAATGATAAACTGTCAAAAATTGACAGTTGAAATGTGAAAGAAAGAAGCTAACGTCTACAGGTCTGATTACAGGACTCTACAGACTCAACATTTATACATATATCATCCATAAATTGGAAGAGACTCCAGTCTGTGTGTGCGAACAGGACGAAGAGACAATTATGATTTTCTTGTGTAGTTATCCTCGTTATCTCACCATAAGAAACAGCATCTTTGGTGTCCCCGACATAGCAAATGATAATGTGCCCAAAATAACGAGATTTGTTCTGCGAACGAGGGCGACGAAAACACGATGACAGATTCTGATCATATGGAGGAATATACAATGGTCCAACTGGTCTAAATGTAAGGTAAATCCTGCGCAGAATCTCTACAATCTACACCTACATTTTCTTCAAACGTTAAAAACGGCCTAATATTCAAAAGCAATATCTTAATACAGGGTGGGCCATCTAATGTTTGGAATTGGAACTATAGGTTATTTTGAGGTTGGAAGGTTTGATGATGATTTTCGCTTGAACAAAGTTGGGAAATAATAAAAACTTATTTCCAAAGTGGTGAGTCTTCTACTCAAATTGTAAGAAATTTACGGAAAAAATTTGACAAAAAGGATGTGCCAAAAACGCAAAATTGTGGATCAATTTGTGAAGCGAGTTCGTGAAACTGGATCGTTGTTGGATAAAACAACCCGTGTACGTACTCGTCCAGTGCGCTCAACCGAAAACATCGCTGCTGTTGCTCAGAGTGTGCGTGAACAACCATCAACATCAACTCGTCATCGTTCTCAAGAATTGAACATTTCAAGCACTTCTTTGAGAAGAATTTTGCATAAAGATCTCGTTATGAATGCGTACAAAGTTCAATCAAGAGCTGAAGCCGCATGACCATCCGATGCGTTTTCGGTTTGCTCAATGGGCCGAAGACCGCTTGATCGCAGATGGGCATTCTTACCGAAAAATCATTTTTCAGATAGATGAAGCTCATTTCCACCTCGGAGGATACGTCAATAAACAAAATTGTCGTATCTGGGGCAAGGAAACGCCGTTACAGTGAATGGCGATCGCTACCGCGCCATGCTAAGCGATTTTTTGTTTCCCAAAATTGAAGAGTATGACATAGACGACATTTGGTTTCACCAGGACGGCGCAACGTGCCACACAGCCAACGTAATAATCGATCTTTTGCGCACTGTTTTCGGAAATCGCATAATCAGCCGAAATGCTGATGTCAATTGGCCACCTCGAAGCTGCGATTTGACTCCGTTAGACTTTTTTTTGTGAAGAGCCGTTAAAGACAAGTGTTACGCTAACCATCCAGAGACGATTGACGACTTGAAACGTGAAATCGAAGTTGCCATTGACGAAATAGAGGCCCAAACAATCGAAAATGTACTGAATAGGACTGATCGAATGGGGTATTGTAAGGCTATTCCTAAATGGAAAGGTTCAATCTTTCTCATAAACTCATAACTTTGAAAAAATATTCATTTGTTTTTTTTTTTTATAGCCGATTCAAATTCCAAATCTTAAATGGCCCACCCGTTAATATGGACACATTTTAACATTAATATATGTCCTATACCGATATATTCAGTTTATACAATTGGAATAGCATAAAAGAATTTCATTAGATGATTTTCTTACAAAAAAATCTATTATTCAGAGGGTTTCGTATTAAAGCATCAATTGTTCTTGTTTCGAATTTAGCAGAAAGTACCAAAACACGTTTTACCTTTTGCGGTTAAAATCTGTTGCCAAATACGACGTAATGCTGAAAGATTTTCCCAAAGCGTGCTTGATTCCCTAAGAACTTCTTGCCTTTCAACGGAATCTTTAAAAAAAAATCCCTTTCTAAGAACCTTATGAGGGACCAGAACGCCACAGTTTCTGTTCTGCATTATTCAAAAAGCGTCTCACTGTTTCGCCGGCTCAGCTCCTTACACACACACAGCCATAGTGCATGGGGTTGCTTATAAAAACAGTTTTTGGTCGGTGGCCCACTTAAATGGACACTTTCCATTAAGGGGAGAATTTTTCCTCAAAAACGCCTTCCCGTCCCCTTCTCCTAGCCCTCCCGAAGGAGCTGCTGAAAGTTGGAATACCCATTTCATGTGGCCAGCTCCGTCGGAAGCCGCAGCGCAGTGTTGAAAAGCCAAAGGCCAAAACCCGCAGTTTCTGTTTCAGTATAGTTCATTTGAAATGAAGTGTTATACTCGGGTGCGGATGAGGCCCGCGCGTAGGTACTCCAACTTCGACTGGTCTCCTCCGGAGTGCTTTTCATTGTTCCTGCAAAAGAATCCTCATCAGCCCCGAGTGAAAGGATCCTCATGCATATCATTACGAAGCTCACCTCTCACCGGAGGAGTTTCAGAAAATGGAAAAGGAATTGTGCGGACAATTTGCCTAATGCAAATATTTCTTTTGATGCGCTCCTCGCTTGTGACCGTCGTAATAGGATTTCAGGGTCCATGTCTTTCCTAGAAAATAACACCACTATGCTTTCACTGAGTTTTCTCAACATTTCCAAATTAACTAACCCCTCTCAGCTATGTTGTCAAGAGACGTATTCAAAACGAAATACACCTAGAAAAACTTTGAATGGAAATCTACTTTTTTGACTAGAACTTTTTATTAAATTTAAAATCGATCAAAATAACTGAGAAAGGTAATATGTACATTCCATTATAAGGGATCACCTCGTATAAAATATTTTATATTCGTGAAATACGTATCCCTATATCCCCTATATATATTCCTATATATAGGGTAAGCCATCAGCTGGTTTCTTTTTAAAAAATTTATAAAATAAACACTAAGTATTTTTCAAAGTTTGTTGTGTTGTGAAAACGTTTTCTTTCAAACTTAGATTTAAATCTCAACTGTTTGACCTGCCATATTGGCAGCTCTAGTACTACCCAAAAGGGAGTAGCTTTTCAACCATCATTGAAAAGCTACTTCCTTGTCTCACTCTGGATTTGGCGCGCATGGTGAGTGGATCATTTTTGTTATAATATTTTTGATTTTTGATTTACATCGATTTTTGTAATCGGAATCTTTGCATTAAATCTCGATGGTATTTTCACAACATTCCGCGTTTCTTGAATTGATTTAGTTTAAGTAAACTTGATGTAGTTTGGAGTTAATATTAAATGGTGTAATCGAGGTTGCATTTTTCTATTGTGCTCGGAGGTGTTGTGCAAACCCACTAAAAGGGGGATTTTATAACAGTGGTGGCAGCGGTGGGATCCCGCATTATCCCAAAATTTCATTTTGTTAAGAATAGATTCCCGGCTTTAGGAGCAATAAATGTGGAATCACAACTAACCTAATCACGGCACATGGTTTTTTCAATCTTACAACCTCTATGATCTCTATAGTACATATTCAATTTGCTTAGTCAAAATCAATTCAATTTAAAAAAATTTAATAATTAAATAAAATTCTAATACATGATCCATTTCGATTTTATCCACTCACCATTGCCTATCATCATGCCTGGAGATAATATAACCACGGCATATTAAAAAAAAAAAAAAAACAAAAAAAAAAAATACAAAAGGCACCTAATTGCAAACTAATTGCCTATTGCGTGACCTCGAGCTGGAGCCAGCATCTCTACGCAGTCCAGTCACAAACACGCCATCCTTCGTATTCTGACCAGAATAAGGCACTTCAGTAGTTATCAGCGAGCTTATCAGTGCAGTTACGACTCCTCACCAGACAATAAGTACCGTCAGCTTACATTCTTGTTGGATTTGGCTAGTTCACCTCACGCATCTTTATCACGCTGGACCTGGTCGGATCTTGCCGCAAATTCAAACCAAAATCGCACAGCATACCAGCATCAGTTCCGTCTTCCGTCATCTACACCTAGTTCATCAGCATCAATTCTTTTATCTGCGAGATACCTAAGGCTAATCCTACTATGTAAATCAGTGAGTAGTTCATGTAGTTTTCTTAAATTTCTAATTTGCTTATATGTACATGATTTAATTTAGTTAGTAAGATTAAGTTTTGTGCATGCATAAGTGCTTAGTGCTGATTCCCCTGTGCATATTAAAATAGTGAACGGAACCATATAATATCCTATGCCTTTAACAAGAGCCGGTCTTAAAAAATTATTTGAAGAAGAAGATAATTATTCTACAGCCTCCTCTGCTGAAGAAGATAACGTCATGGCTGCTCTAGATTTAACGCTAGCCTTGAAAGTCATTCCTGAGTTTGATGGCACTTCATCACAATTACATAGGTTCCTTGCGTGTTGCGATCTAATCGTCAAAGGTATTAAAGATGAGGAAAAACCTTATTTTGTAAATTTTCTCTCTACCAAACTTATACAAAAGGCGTACGAAGTAGTGAAGTACCAAAACTTTAGTAGTTGGGAAGATTTAAGGGAAGCATTGAAAAGACAGTTTAGTGAGCAAAGATCTTTGGAATCCCTACAAATCGAGTTAATTAGTATATCTCAAAATAAAGATGAAAATGTAAGAAATTATGCCAATCGTGTTGAGGAGCTCTTGTCTTCGTTAAATGAGGTGTCCACTCGTGAGTTTACTGCTAAAAGGCAAAATGAAATTAAAGCTTTAACCGGTCTAAACGAAAAAACCGCGCTCAAGTCATTTACGCAAGGGTTAAGAGAACCAGTGAAAATTGTTGTTAAGGCCAGAAATCCTAGTTCACTTAAGGATGCCATCTCAATCGCTGGTGAAGAAGAGATATTAATGCAGAATAAGTTTCGAAACACCGCATCTCCTCTTTCTAGTTCAGTTTCCACAAAATGTCAGTTATGCAATAAAGTAGGGCATGTTGCTTCAAAATGTTTTCGTCTGTCTAGTAGCATATCAACCTCTAACAATCATGTTGTCGCTAACCGATCCAGTGCTCCAAATCAGTCTTGCTCTAATAACCGTCCTTTCCCAAAGGTAAATATTATATGTGCCTACTGTCGAAAAACAGGCCATCATATATCAGAGTGTCAAACAAAGAAGCGTAAGGACGAAAAACGTTCTTCTGAAGGTTCATCTAACACATCTATCCCGTCTGATAATCACAGAACCTCAAATCAGGGAAACTCTTCGGGACTCGCCAGGGCATCTCCAGACACTCACTTGCGAGTCTGCGAAACAAAGTAGAGTGTCCTAATCATTCTAACACAATTAAAGCCGAAGACCAGCTTACTAAGAAAAGGGAACTTCGTGCTAACAGCACTACCTCGCCTTGTAAAGAATCTAGTGGCAGTCTTATACCGTCAAGACCTTCACATCAGCCGTCTTCTTACCTGCTTGACGTCATTTCTCATTACCCTGCCAATATTAGCTCAAAAAATTTCTCTAATTGTGCTAGCTCCAAATCTTCATTGTTAAAGCACCCCTCTCGTGCAATTAATAATCCAATTTCAACCCAAGAGTTCCCTATTTCTCGCATTCTAAATCTGACTACAGAAGGTACGGCTGATAATCGTTTTATTCAATTAAATTTCAATGAACTTAACACTAAAAATCCTCTTTTTCTTATTGATACTGGTTCTGATTTGAGTATTATAAAACGTGACTGTGTTGATGGTAACACTTTATGTAACCCTAACAACAGGTGCAAGATCAAGGGAATTTCATCTGAAATGATAGAGACTGTAGCGACTTGCAATATGACATTTACTATTAACCCTAAGTTAACACTAAATCATATATTTCACTTGGTTCGTGAAGATTTTCCAATTTCTTATAGTGGAATCCTAGGCAAGGACTTTTTAATGAAATTTCAATGTCAGCTAGATTTTAAACGACAGATACTAATAACTTCGTATCCTACTCAGTTGACCTTTAACTTATGTTCCAATTATCCCAATATAATACTACCTCCTAGGTCTGAAAGGGTTGTAAATATTTCCCTAAACTATCCTGAAAATTCAGAGCTTCTGTGCCTATCCAAAGAAATCTCATCTAATGTTTATGCAGCTAATTGTTTAATGAAAATTTCAAACGGAAATGTCATTTGTAGTTTCGTCAATGCATCGGAAGAACCTTTTGAACTTACTCCAGCAGTATTAAGTAACAGTCTTAATATAAAATCTCCTGAAGATTTTGAAATTTTTCATATTGATTCAACTCAGAATCAAATTTCCGATCGTTTGAAGCGTCTCGAGTCTAAATTATCTCTTGGTTATTTGCATTCTCAGGAAAGGGAGTCGATATTAAATATATGTCGCTCATTCAACGATATTTTTCATTTAGATGGAGATAAATTGTCCGTTTCTGACGCTGCATACCATGCTATCCCTGTAAAGCCAAATTCAGGTCCTATATACGTCAAGCCCTACAGATTACCTGAAGCTACTAAGGGTGAAATACATAAACAGGTATCCGACATGTTACATGACGGCATCATTGAACCCAGTAGAAGCCCTTGGAATTTCCCACTCTTAATAGTTCCAAAAAAATCAGTCGATGGAAATAAAAAGTGGCGCTTAGTTGTAGATTATCGAAAACTAAACGAAATTACTATTGACGACATTTTTCCACTTCCTAATATCCCAGAAATTTTAGATCAGTTAGGCAAAGCTAGTTATTTTTCCACTATTGATCTGGCAACCGGATACCACCAGATTCCTATGGATCCGAAAGATAGCGCCAAAACAGCTTTTAGCACTTCCACTGGCCATTTTCAATTTACGCGGATGCCCTTTGGTCTTAAAGGGGCACCTGCAACTTTTCAGCGCCTTATGAATGCTGTCCTGACTGGATTAAACGGCGTCAAGTGTTTTGTATACCTTGACGATATTGTTGTGTACGGTGTTAATCTAAACGACCACAATTCTAGGCTTCACGATGTATTTCAATGCCTACGAAAAAATAAATTAAAAATCAACCCCAGCAAATGTCAATTCCTAAGGAAGGAAGTTTTGTATCTTGGCCATATAATTACGCCTGAAGGCATAAAACCAGACCCGTCGAAGGTTTCAGCTATTGCACATTTTCCAGTTCCCGAAGACCAAAAACAAGTCAAGTCTTTTTTGGGTCTCGCTGGATATTATCGTCGTTTTATTAAAAATTATTCCAAAATAACTAAACCTATAAATGATTTGTTGAAAAAGGATAGACCCTTTATATGGGATGCTTTTTGTGATGAGGCATTTAAATCTCTTAAGCAGTCTTTAACTAATACTCCCATCCTTCAGTACCCAGATTTTAACCAGACTTTTTACGTAACATGTGATGCCAGTGATTTTGCTATAGGAAGCATTTTGTCCCAAAAGGTAAATAATTCCGATCTCCCGATAGCATTTGCCAGTCGAATCCTAAATCGAGCAGAAAGAAATTATTCTGTTATTGAAAAGGAGCTCCTTGCTATCGTGTGGGCAGTCACACATTTTAGGCCATACCTGTATGGACGAAAATTTGTTATAATTACTGATCATAAACCGCTTATTTGGCTAAACAATTTGAAAACACCGTCTTCCCGTTTAATTCGTTGGAAAATTAAGCTAGACGAATATGATTATACAATTGAATACAAGTCTGGACATCTTAACACTAATGCAGATGCTTTAAGTCGTGCTAGAATTAATTCAAGTAACGTAAATATCGTCACCAGATCACAGTCTAAGAAAAAAAACGAAAGGAAATCTTCTAATAATGATTCTGATACCGAAATTTCTTGCGTGATACCTCCTGAAGAGTCTTATAATCTAACCGATCCTAGTAGTTCTCAAATAAAGATATTACATGATAAAGAAGAAATTTTAAGGATTATAAAAGAATTTCATTTAAGTCCGTTGGGAGCTCATCAAGGTGTTTACCGAACTTATAAACGCTTACGAGCATATTTTTACTTTCCCAAAATGATCGCACAAATTTCAAAATTTATTAATAACTGCGAGTATTGCCAGAAAAATAAGGGTTCTTTCAAGCATCGTATTCCAATGAAAATCACCTCGACTTCATGCCGGCCTTTCCAAAAAATGTTTCTTGATATTGTCGGTCCTTTTAATCCATCTTATAACAACAATAAATATATACTAACTATGCAAGATGACCTTACAAAATTCTCTTGTGCATTCGCCATACCCAATCAGGAAAGTGAAACTATTGCCCGCGTATTTTGCGAACATTTCATTTGTAATTTCGGCGCACCCGAATCGATTTTAACCGATCAAGGTTCCAACTTCATGAGCGAAGTCTTCCGAAAAATTTGCAAATTATTGCGAATTACGAAGCTTAACACTAGCGCTTATCATCCTCAGACAAATGGGGCTCTGGAGCGAACACATCGGACTATTGGTGACTTTTTACGAAATGTTTGTCAAGGGGATCCAACAAATTGGGATTCATGGATTCCCTATGCAATGTTTTCTTTCAATTCTACTCCACATTCGTCTACGGGATTCATGCCATTTGAGCTGATATACGGTTTCAAGCCCAATATACCAAACTCCCTGTCTGAATCAGTAGAACCTCAAAACAATTATGAAGATTATTTTTTTGATCTTAAATTTAAACTCCAGACATCATTTGCGCTAGCTAAAGAAAACTTACTTAAATCAAAGAATAAATCAAAGGATTACTACGATAGAAATTGTAAGGATTCTGCCTTCTCATTAGGCGAATTGGTTTTATTAAGGAATGAAGCCCGGAAGGGAAAACTTGATCCATATTGGTTGGGACCCTATGAAATTGTTGATATTTTGTCAAACGAAAATAGTGCCATCAAGATCGGAAAATCGACCAAGGTTGTTCATAATAATAGACTTAAATCTTTTCGAAAGGTATAAACTCTTACTAATGTTTGATTTCTATTGATAACACTTAATACTTTTGGTTCCGATTACTCGTAGATAAGGTAATGTGATTATAATGAATATACTTATTGCTAGATTTAAATTATGACATCCGAGATAATAATTACAATTTTTCAAGAAATGAATATAAACCATATTATCTATAAGCTTGGAATTGTAACTATAACTAATATAACAGAAAAAAAAAATGGAATTTCTTATATACATTTTAAATAATTGACAAATTTGAAACTTAGAATAGAATGTAAAACAATATAAATATAAATTTTATAATATGAATTTCATAACATGAACTTTCAAATAATGCTATTTTGAACTTTAGAAAAATTAATAAATAAATATGTTGCCTAATTGGAATTGTAGACGTAGTGTAGTAGTAAACGTAGTTACATAAGTAAGCGCATCTTAGAAAGAGCGCATCTCAAGGGGTGAGGGATGTTGTGAAAACGTTTTCTTTCAAACTTAGATTTAAATCTCAACTGTTTGACCTGCCATATTGGCAGCTCTAGTACTACCCAAAAGGGAGTAGCTTTTCAACCATCATTGAAAAGCTACTTCCTTGTCTCACTCTGGATTTGGCGCGCATGGTGAGTGGATCATTTTTGTTATAATATTTTTGATTTTTGATTTACATCGATTTTTGTAATCGGAATCTTTGCATTAAATCTCGATGGTATTTTCACAACATTCCGCGTTTCTTGAATTGATTTAGTTTAAGTAAACTTGATGTAGTTTGGAGTTAATATTAAATGGTGTAATCGAGGTTGCATTTTTCTATTGTGCTCGGAGGTGTTGTGCAAACCCACTAAAAGGGGGATTTTATAACAGTTGATTTATTGAAAAAAGTAAATTATCTGATTAGTTACGAAATATTATTTTATTTAAATGGCTGCCCGTGCTGTCAACCCAATTTTTGGATGATTTGGGGCCCTAATTCACGAATAGCTCAATCAATATTGTGCTTAATTATCTGAATCGTTTTTAACGGCGACAAATCGCAGCTGCGTATAAATATGCGTACAGTATGCGCGGTTGGTGAATTATTTCGACCGAAATTTCTTTTAAAAATTCGTAGTGTTTCGGCAAAATAATAAGTTTTTAATATTTTCCAAGTTGTGAAAACGTAAATCTATTTATTTCATACCTTGGAGATATGATGCTGCGTTTCTGTAAATTTTTTGAGTGCGAAAGAGTTGTCTGTGTTAAAATAACATGTAATTTTAAAAGAAACCAAGAGATGGTTCACCCTTTATATAATGTATAAAAATAAAAATTAATTGGTTTGTTTCTTTGTTCTTCAATCACGTCTAAAGGCTTTCAATATGTCTCATTTTGTGCCCGAAGGTAGTATATATTCGAAGTTAACATAGCCTTTTTGTGCAGATAACGTATCGGGTTTCAAAGCTGCGGACTCAAGATGACGACTAAAAATGTTAAATGTTCAAGGGATTTCCATGAAAACTGGTAGGTACGTAAGGGTTTTGGGGAATGCTGGCTTTAAATGTGCTGTCCAAATTTGGATATTAAAGATGGTGGATCCAAAATGACGACCAAAAGTTTGTCGATTCTCAATCAATGGATTTTAATGAAAATTTATAAAACAGTTGAGGTCATTAATTTTGTTCCAGATTTTGCTTATAACCGAAACACCTAAACTCGATTATACATATATGACGGGATTTGTTCCTAAAATAGAAGTGCTTGGTTTTACCCGTATATTTGATTTTGTATGCCTTTCCCATATAGAAGAAAGACATGATTCCCTTTTATATAGTATATCCGAATCGTCTTGCAAAATTATCCAATTGTTAGCAAAATAAGCAATTGTTAGTCGAGATTCTTTATTATTTTATATTTTTACTTATATGTATATGCGAAAAAATAACTTGTATGGAAATTATATTTCTAAAACCTTTTTGTTAGGGCCACACAATTTCTCTACTCAATATAAATCTAAAAAAATTCCCATAATCCTCCTTAAGCAGCTCGAAATTTTCTTTTGAAGTAGAAAGCATTCTTCAAATGCGAGAGTATCCAGGGCAGGTGCTTCGCTGTAATAACTTCTGCAAGATAAACGTGTTGCGTAAAATCGGAAGCTACAGAAAACCACTAAAGAGTCCATCAGTTGGGTCGAGCTTTTCGTTTTTTTTTTTCGTTCACGGTGGCAGAGAAAAAATAAATTTAATAAGTCCGACGATTACGCTTCATCCAATTTTCTTCAACGGGAGCATCCTGGTCCGGGTATATACGCTTCCGGGAATCGGGAAACTTTTATCGAAAGGCCCCAAGACGACGCGATGTGATGCGCCGTCGAGACTGGAAAATTCCTGAAATTATATTTTCGTAAGGATTTCGATCTCAAAAGAAAGCGATATTAATATTTATTAAAAAATTCCGATAATAAGCAGGAGCCGTAACAGCCGACACGTCTTCATATTTTCAAGCAAGATGAGGGTTACTTTTTTCTGGGGTGACTTTCTTTTTTGTTAGGAGCAAACTAATTTTTGAGAAGACATCTGGCTTCGCCCAAAACATCCAATAAATTTTGATTTTTGCACTTTTAGCTGTCGTTTATTTTCACGAGCCACTGGCTTTTCATTACAAAAAGAATCAGCCTCATTTGAATTGAATTCGACAGGTGATTCCCTCTAAAGGGTCTTACGACTAATTCGGTCCTGTTTTTGCGGATAACGCCTCGAAGACAGGAAATTACAAAATGCAAAACAGCCAAAACTCTTAGGTTAGGGGTCGCGTTCTAATTAGCATTTTATTGTATTCCAGCTTTTCCTTTGAATAATTATTTAAAAAAAGAAAAAGGGCACAATATTCAATTATAAACAAATTGAAACGATCGCAAAGTTTTAATGGGCTAAATTAAAAAATGGAAATGAAACCACAGAAAATCTCATTTCCGAGTTTTCCAAAAAGGGCTGAGTGTTCGTCGATTAAAGCTGCAAATATTCAAACAAGATTAAAAGCGGGAAAGAGCTCCAACATCGCATGTGTATGCAAGTAAATTTGATTTAGGGGATTTTTTTTTTTGATGCAATTGGATTTAGCGGAAAAAAATGTGGAGTTGTGCCAAATATGGAAAAATTTTAATTTCTGAAGAGCACAATTTATGCGTTATCATGCATATGGTACACAGAACTAACATAACATACATTTACAATTTAAATTGAATACATTCGGCTTAAAGAGAACATTTTCATTTGCACTCGCTTAAAAGTCCTACTCATACATTTTTCTACGCCGAGGAAAAATACTTCAGAAGAACGTTGAGCATTTCGATGAAATGAAAAATTACAACGTTCCTATTTGAAGAGGGCTCATCTCTTTTTGTGAGTCTTAAAAGCACACGATTTTTAACTTGTAAAAATGCCGCAGATTTTTACTATACTTCAAGCTTTTGTTTTCGAATGAAGGATGAGGGAAGTTTAAGTTTCAAGAAAAAGTTTTAAAAAAGTCGCAATTTTTCTCGGTAATTTTTTAATACAAGCCGAAACATTATGGAAGGAATGCTTTGATGCTTTAATATATTGCAAGAATAAAGTGATTTAAGCAAACCTCAAAATTCTTGAATTTATATAATTATACAGGCAGACCTTTTTTTATTAAAAAATTGTAATCAGGATTTTCACATAATTTTTCAAACGAGTGGAAAAATATTCGAAAACTAGTTGCTTTTGTTATACATTCGAAATTATTTACATTTTGTTTCCGATCGATACTTTAAAAATTAAATAATATTCCACTGTTTATAAAACAGCCTCTCCTTATTATATTTATATATGAAAAGTAAAATTTTGGTATAAAAATGAAATATGTAACTACAGGCCCAAAACTTATTGAATCAATTACCTACTGTTTGTAAATGCCTTGCCTCAACAAACAAGTGTGGTTTTCTTCAGGTTAGCTCAACTTTTACAAATCTCCTTGAATTTGTTTCCATTGTTACTGAAAGTCTCCAAAAAAGTTTGCAAACAGACTGAATCTATACTAAATTCACCAAGGCTTTCTATAAGATTTCCCATTCCGCAATAATCTTTAAATTACTAAGTCTAGGCTTTCCACCTCTGCTAATTAACTAAATTTGATCTTACTTATTCGGCAGGACATAGCAGGTTTCTTTTCACCGTGAAACCACAAAAAAATATATTAGCTACATCAGGAGTTCCGCAGGGTAGGCACATAGGTTCACTTCTCTTTATTTTATCTAAAAACAGAAAATTGCGTACTTTGTCTTTGGAAATCGCTCGAGATCTCGTTTGTGGAAATTTTCTCGGCAATTGTTTACTTTTGAATTGCTGACTTTCCTATTTGAAACATTTAATTTCTTTGAAATCACGATCGAACACTGTTGAAAGAAATGGTGCATAAACATTGAAATTTGTGTCTATTACATTCAAACTATTAGGTATTTTAAGTATCAAACTGGACATCATAACTTGTGCTAGATTTATCTGAAACCAAAAAACCAATTTTTTATATTAGGATACGAGTTCAGCCCGAGAGTGAACGAAGGATTTTAGAAAAAATTGAAATCTGAAGTTTTAGCGGCGTTGCGTGCGAAAAATTAATTTTTTAGTACGAGAAAATAATACATATTGCCATGTAAAGTGTTGATAAACGAAAAACAAAATCCTTCGTTCACTCGATAGTCAGTGCTATTTGGAAGAAGTGTGTACAATTTGAATAAGATCGGTGCATTATTTTTTGAGTAATCGTCCTCACTTCAAAATTAGAGTTTTGAGAAAAACGCGTTTTAAAGTGTAAAGTAAGAATAAAAAGATGAAAATTTGTTCATACAATATGGTTCAAATGCTACTATTTTCGATACTTGAAAGTTTAAATGTAACGTAAAGTGGCCTATTTCCAACCGCCTCCTTAATTCCGACCACTTGATATTTCTGCTAATAACTTTTTTTCCGATTGATGTAAACAATTCAATGATTGTTACAATATGTACCTGCATATCTAATGTTATAGTGGTCGAGAATAGCCAATAATTCATTGCCATTTGTTTAATTTATTGGTGTAATTACTGCAGAAGTCCCATTCTTGTATAAAACTTTAGAAGAAATCCTTAAATCTGGCGTATTGATTTTAAGTGTTTTTGCAATAGTTTTAAAGAATTGAGATTAGTACTTTACATTTTTTCCGACACATTTACCTTTTAGTAGTGTCCAAAAGCAATATTTATTATGAATTCTTATAATTTGTTAACAAATAACAATAAAATATTGTGGTCGGAAAAAAGACAACGGAGTTGTGAGCAAAGCTCGGTGGTCGGTATAAGGCAGTTTGTAGAATACTTTAAAATTAAAAAAAAAAGTATAATTTTTATTGTGTAATTATAAAAACCATAGCATAATGACTTAAGGCATTAGTTAAACTACCTTGCTTCCTATTTACGACCTACCAAAAAATGTTTCTGAACGTAATTAATTTAGTCAGAAATGCAAGCAATATTTGTAAAATTGTCATTTATTCCAAAGAAAATACTTACTTGTCTAAATTTTCTTTCGTTTTTAATAATCAAATAATAGTAAAAATTATATTCACTTTAAATATGAACAAAAGCATTTAAAAATTCTTAACAAGTTTTGTAATTAATATTATTTTTCATTTCACTTAAACCATCTAAAACGGATGGCAATTAGTATATGTGTTTTGATTAGTTTGCGCATTTCCGCCCTACTGGTCGGATATTAAACCGTTAATGCGCAAAACGAGAGTTTTGTGCACGCAAGTTCAATTGTATGATTCGCATAGAAAATTGGGGCGATTTTCTTCCAAGATCGTATATAGGGGGATTTTGGGGATGCACTTTCAGAATGGCCATTTTGTATGGCAATGTAATAACAAATTTTGGATTTTTTTACACGAAAAGGATCAACTTTACAAAAAATGTATAGAACAGAAAATGCCTGAAATTAGCCAAAGAAAACGTGTGAATTTTATTTTTTGGTTTTTTTGATTTGGCTAATTTTTGGAAAATCTACAAATATCCTAAAAATGTTGACAAAATTCACACGTATTGTTTGGCTAATTATAAACATTTTGTGTTCTATTAAATCTATTCGTAAAATTGATCCTTTTTGAATAAAATAGTTGAAAAAATTCACACGATTTCTTTGGTTAATTTCATGCATTTTCTTTTCTATAAAGTTTTTTGTAAAGTCTATCTTTTTCGTGTAAAAAAATCCAAATTTTTTTATTACATTAAGCCTAAAATTAAGGACCTTAAAATGAAATAAATTATATTTAGTTCTACACAAAATTAGCTACATACTACAATGTAGTATATTGAATATCTATATAAATATTATGTATATACTGAACTATACGCTTAAAAACTTAAATGTGTCCTTTTTTAATATAAGATTTTTTTTTTCCAAATTGTTTGTTATTTTATATAAATAAATATTATGTGCATAAATTACAAAAATCCAAATTTTCAACTTTTTAACTATATTTGATAGAGAAAACGTCTGATTTTTAAAGCGGTCGGAATTAGGTTAAGTGGTGGTCGGTATTAGGAAACGACAGTTCTTGTGGTCGGAAATAGGCGCATCTGCCCTCTTTGCTTCATGCCAGTTTAAAAAGTTATTTTAGTACATTTTGCAAATAGAAAATACCATAACAACTTTTTTTTTTTAAATTCTTACATCACTCTAATCTCAGGATTTGACCTTCTTGATTGATTTTAATATATTAGTCGCTTCTTTTAGGGAAAATAGATAAGGAAGGTGTTTGGTGGTCGGAACTAGGCCACTTTACGTTAATAGTACTTTTTTCACCATTAAAAAATGTAAAAAAAATATCGATTGTTTTTGCAAGATTTGAATCCCATGTAACCCCTTAAGTGAATATTCAAAGTAAAAGAGGTCCCTGGTTTGAATGCTATTAATTTTGAATATATCTTTTTTTTTGTTTCTTTCTCTGAACAAACAAGGAAATTTCTTTATTATCGTGGTAAAATACCCAAATTGGTCCTTCGTGAAATAATGACATCTCACAATTTCTTAAACCCCTACGTTTCGATTATACCTTATTAAATTATACTCTACGACGTGCTCATTTTGTCCGTGATTTTAGGAGTTATCCTGGATTGCAACTTAGCAGTACCGGCCTTAGGGGGGGGGGGGGGGGGGCAAGCTCGGGCGGCGCCCAAGGGCGCCGGTCGATTTAGGGCGCCGAATGAATCAGGAACATATTAAAATTTCTCCGAAGAATAAGTTTGTAGAACTGCCAAATTGAGTAAAAATATATGTAAGACGAAGGCAAGGGAGACAAACATGCGTTTTGAAGCATTTTTTTTTTACTTCCCGAGGTGTTTTTGTGTTCCTCCCAAGGAAAGTGGCAATTTTATGTATAAGTATCGAAAAAACAAAACCCCTACGAACAATATTATAAATACAAGCCGTCTAGGTCCGATGATTGCTTCTTATGGCGGTATAGCCCATTTATTCTGCTCCACAGGGCTAATCTGCTGAACTATCGTTTTTACGAAAAAGTGATGTTCTACTAATTATAACTGAGGAAGAATGCCGTTCTTACAGTACCAAAACCATTATAAGGGGCGAGAACAAAATGTTAAAGATATTTGCGTTCAAATTTCTGCCATAAGAAGCAATGTAATTTCGCGCCGAATCTCGGACTACATCACTACATGTGCATTCTAACTTCGCGGCTTGTGTTTATATGTATTAGAGGGAGTTTTGGTAAGAGCCGTTTTCAATTTTTTTGTGTATTTTCGAATAAATTTTTTCTTAGAAATTGGCGATGGGCTCTTTAGATTGTATATATTTGCAGACTGCAGCTATCACTCCTAAGCTGAGGACGTCGCTAGTGTTCTGGGCTTTCCTAAGAGTTCCATAAAATTTTTAAATAATATTTGCAAATCATTATTTTTAAAAACTCATTTGGTCTTCAAAAATATTAAAGGAAAGAGTGATACATAAGGTAAATGAACGATTTCATTTTTGGACGTTGTACCTTTTATGCATTCAGTTTTTGAGAGAAAAGCAAGATATAAACCTGATTATTATACATTTATGTTAGTATTAAAGTTATTCTAATTTACCTGTAAATGTTATTGAAATGCATAATTTATGAAACGTAAATACGAAATTGATTTTTTCAATTTTTCCAATAGTTTATTTTGAAACTGCAGATTCCATCATAATATCAAACTGCGTTTGAAGTATTTACTAGTTTAATTGATATTATTCCAAGTTTTCGTGGCAAAGATTCGTAATTCAATGAAAAAGCAATTGGAATGCTATACAATATTTAAATGCATATAAAGATTATTTCAGGAAATCCAAAATACTTTTCGAAAATCATGAAGCCTTAAGATTCTCAGAGATACATAACTCGGATATAGTAAATTTTATTTTCAGATGAAGCATTGAAGATTTTATAATACATGAATCAACATTTTCTTCTTACACTCTTTATTCACCCATCAAATTTAATTTTCTTTATCCTGTTCTGTCCAATGTCACATCCAGTATTAAATGTAGTGTTCAGTTTATATATGAAATTCAATAATAGATTACGCAACGTTGGGAGTATAAAAAAAAATTTACAAAAAAAATAAAAACCGACTTCGAAACTTTGCCTGTATGTACAAATTTAAACCAAAAAGTTAAAAATAATATTTTTTATTACTTTAAAGAAAAGAGCATTCAAGGATAATATCCAAAATTATTGATATTTAAATATTTACAATAACTAATCAGTCAGTTTTTTAATTGGTGTAGGCAAGGCAAGTTTTAAACCTAGAGAATTTGGGTTTTTAAACTTGCCTTGACTGGCACCGACTCCAAAAAGTAACAGATTAGATATTGTAAATATTTAAGTACGAGTATTAATAGTTTTGTATATTATGCTTGAATGCTCTTCTCTTTAAAGTAATAAAAAATAGTATTTTTAACTTTTTAGTTTAAAGGACAATGCTCACAAAGTATGAAAAAAAAACCCAGAGCGAACAGATACAGGATGTAGCTCAGAATTTCAGTGATATTAAATGAAATAATTCTGTATATATTTCATTATAAGATTTGATGGCTAAATGGAAGATATTGCTATTAACTTTTCGTCAGGAGTGATTTTTTCATTTTTTTTAATTTATGTTATTTTGCAGCATTTTGCAGCTGAATCGTAGTAAGAATGCAGTGCATCTATTATCGTTTTATAATAATTACAAATCTCCGTTATAAAAACGATCTATCAATGGACAACTAGGTATTTTGGATTGCGTGATAAAAACACCGTTTGAAGTAACACAAAATATATTTCAAACAGTTTACTTACATATTACCTACCTTCTACATATAGTGTGACATTGTCTATACGCACTCGATTTTATTTTCTTTTTATTGTATAACGTCGTACTCTAAGTATCTAGACAAACCCCAATAGGGTTTTTGGTGCAAAATGTACGTTTAAATAAAATAATAATTACTATTTCTACTACAAAGCCCACTAAAGAAGTTTCGCTCGCCGCGCCGCCGCTACCAATTCCAAGAAAGGGTATCACGCATCTTTTCGTACGGGACGGAGATATTGGTAGCGCGTTTTAATAACGGAGATTTATAATTGTTATAAAACAATAATAGATGAACTGCATTCTAACTACAATTCAGCTGCAAAGTACTTCAAAATAACATTAAAAAACATAATATTAAAGAAAGATAAAAAACTACCCCTGACGCTAAGTTAATAGCAATATCTTCTATCTAGCCATCAAATCTTATAATGAAATATATACAGAATAATTTCATTTAATATCACTGAAATTCTGAGCTACATCCTGTATCTGTTCGCTCTGGGTTTTTTTTGAGCATTATCCTTTGTACATACAGGCAAAGTTTTGAAGTGGTTTTTTATTTTTTTGGTAAATTTTGTTTTATTTTTCAATTTTTAGCTGACGGAAAGTGGTTGAAATTCGATAAAAGGGATTCATACCCTAGGTTTCCACCTTTAGAAGAGGAATATTTTCATCAAATTTAAACGGGACCACCCTCGAGAAATATTCTATTTAATAAAAAAGGAATTATTAAAATCGGATCACAATCGGCGAAGATATCGCGTAGCATACACAAAAAAAGAAAAAGAAGAACAAAATAAAGTCGAGTTGAGAATCTCCTCCTTTTTTTGCAATCGGTTAAAAATAAAGAATGCCCAACTATTTGATCTAGGGCCTTCTTTTTTAACACCCGAGTTTACGATTTTTCCGTTCGAAGCCTACGCAAAGTGGAAATTTGTTTTGAATGGTGGTTACAAAGTTGACACTTTGCAGATTTGGGATTGCAGAAAAATTAATTTTTTCTTATCAAAATGTTTTATCTTTGTCTTCTATGCTGGCTGATAATATTTTATTTTAACGATGGAAAACGAGACCTCTACGAAGAAACATAAACCTTCTGGTTATGAATACAGAAAAAGAAAAGCATCAGAACCAACTATTCAAAATGAAGTTAGATCTGAATCGCCTAAACCAATTTCGGATGGAAATAAGTTGAACATAGATGAGGACGAGCCCAACAATCAAGATGCGGTAGTTGACGGAACTTGTGAAAATATAGAAGAATTATCTAAAAGTTTTTCGGATTATGCTTTATGGCCAGTTCATCGTACCAAAAAATCGTACTTTTTTTTTCCACTTGGGGAAAAATTTTTAAAGCTATTATTTAACTTGACCATGTTGCCTGTGCATTTTTTGTGTAATTCAAAATTAGAGATCGAAGTTTAGCTATGTTCGGAGAAAGCCCAAACCTTGATATTGTTCACACTGCTAAATTTTTGATGACACTACAAGTTAAAAGAAATTTTGAACCTGCGATAATTGTTTAACTTTTTATTGCGCTACTTATAAAAGCGTGTTTTTTTTGTTTTTTAAGCCATAATTTTTATATTTGTTTTTAAAAGGGGCGCCGAGGAAAAGTTTGCCCGACTAAATGCAAAAGCCTAAGGCCGGCACTGCAACTTAGACTTCATTGAGCATATCAATTGTATTTTGACTAAGGCCGGTTCCTTATTGAGATTCATTAACAGATGGTCCCGTGAATTTTCCAATAGGACTGTCTTCAAAACGCTTTATTTTTCTTTTGTTACATCAATTCTTGAATGCGGGAGTCAAGTTTGGTCATCTTACTATCAAGTTCATATTGAATGTGTTGAATCTGTGTACAGAAAATATATCAAATTCGTTTTTAAGGATTTTGGGGCAATCCAGTTCTTCTCCCTCCTTACAACAATCGCCTGAGGCAAACTAATTTAACTAATTAATGTAAATATAAAAATATTTTTTTTCAACCTTTTAATCAGATGAGGTTAAGTGTAAATAAGAATGCTTATTTGATGAATGTTCTTATCAGTAAGCATGCACCGAAGGAGAGTCTGATTGATGATTGTAGTCGCATGTCTACTTATATTGGACCAAATTATGAATAAACAGTAGGGTGCTTTTTTTCGCTTTTTTTTTTTCAGTCCCACGTCGAAATTTTGTGGGAAATACCTAAACAAAAATTCCCTGAAAATTGGAGCCCTTAATATTAATATTAAGTGCTCGACCAAGGCGTATAAAGATTTCCCGTATAAAATACACGTAAACTTTGATTTTTTTTCTTCAAAACTCTACAGCTCAGAGGCATTTTATGGTATAATCGTGGTCAATGATAGGGTTTCTTCAAAATTGAATGCTCTACAAAAGTGTCCATTGCGGCATAACCCTAACTCCCACCAGCGAGGTAGTACGGGTCACTAACCCTATTTTTTATGAAATTCTCGTTTTTTTGCCCCTATCTTGTAAATAACAAGAGGTACAGAAAAAATGTGAATGACAAACTTGCAGGAAATTCAATTTCCTCCAAAAAGTTCTTGAACACCAAATCGTCAACATCAATATTTCATGAGATATTGGGCTTTGAAGTTGAGGTAGTGTTTCTACAATTTAGCTCAATAATCCATGAAAATTCCACGCTACCTCAACTTCAAAGCCCAATATCTCATGAAATATCGATGTTAGCGATTTGGTGTTCAAGAACTTTTTGGAGGAAATTGATTGAATTCCTACAAGTTTGTCATTTACATTTTTTCTGTAGCTCTTGTTATTTACTAGATAGGGGCAAAAAAACGAAAATTTCATGAAAAAGTTGGGTTAGTGACTCGTACTACCTCATTGGTGGGAGTTAGGGTTACACCGCAATAGAGATTTTTGTAGAGCATTCAATTCTGAAGAAACTTTATTATTGACCAAGATTACACCATAAAATGCCTCTGAGCTGTAGAGTTTTGAAGAAAAAAATCAAAGTTTACGTGTATTTTATATGGGACATCTTTATACGCCTTGGTCGAATATTAATATTAAGGGCTCCAATTTTCAGGAAATTTTTGTTTAGGTATTTCCCACAAAATTTCGAGATGGGACTGAAAAAAAAAATTGGTCGCAAAAAAAAGCACCCTAATAGACATGCTATAGCACCAAGATTAGTCAAAAGGCGAATGAACTTCTGTTTTATTTATTTATACAATCTTGGATTTTTTCTCTCAATTTTCTTCCTAATAAGAAGATTCCAAACTACTGATTTATGCATACTAAATGTTTAAAGAGAAATATAGATTATTAACTTTTAAGAAACTCGAAACTATTACTTATTAGCCAAAATGTATTGTTGATTATAACTAATTCAATTATATTTTATTTATTTATAGAGACCTTCTATTATTCTAATTTAAAAGCATCCAAATTACATTATTCTGAAATTCCTTCAATGATATGATAATTAAAATACTCATAATATCATTATGCAAATTTAAGTAATTTATTCAGTCTAAAAAAACTTTCTCAATTTCTGGGACCAGAAAAAATTTTCGTAATTAAACTTTTGCTTTTTAATTAAAATGATTCGTATGCAAAATAATTCCTAATAATAATTGCAATCACTTTCCTCATTTACGTTCTTCATACCGTTTCTTGTGATTTATAAGCACGTGTACAGACACATATTATGCTTGAAGGGTTCGTCGTTGTTAAAGTCCCTTTTAATTAAATCTCTTATTTTCTAAGATACCATACTTAATTAACTCAAATCGTGCCATTTATAAATCAAATAAAGTGCACATTTCTTAAATTTTCCTCACAGCAGCAAACATCGCCAACACATTTTTATCGACTAAGCCTAATCTTAGCAGGAATCTTATAAATCTTTTTTAATTCCCTGCTAATCTTTTCAGTGGCTATTTTTCCTGCAGAGTACGCTTTTGCTTGGCTTAAGCTCAGCGGTTATCAAGTAAATTAATAGACCAGCATGCAGTAAAAGAGTTAGTGAGGAAACAGCTGCGTTGTTTAATATTCAACAGATTGTTACCATGTTATTAATTTTCTTTTAAGGGAAGATGAAATTCTTTATTAAAGTATAAAGTATGTATGTACAGTATATATACTATAGGTACTTTTTTTTCTAAACCAGTGAAAAAAAGGGCAGATAAAGAAGCTGTAGCAATATTTTTTTTTTTTTTTTTTGTTAAAAGTTTGTATAAACACTAAGACAGACAGTGAGGATAGGCAGATTTCAGAAATTCAATAAATTGGAAAACTTTTCTAAGAATAAATGAACCTTTTCAGGTAAAGCAACGCAAATCTGTCTGTTCTTTAATTAAAAAGCTTTCACGAAAATTCGTTTGATATGTTTCGCTGAAAAACAGGTTATATCCTTCTGAAAGGAGCAGAGAATTTATTCTCATTTTACATAGAAGTCTAATTGCCGCGGAGTGTACCATTAAAGTTTTCATAAAAAGACACCTGAGAAAGGTAAGACGAAGCAATAGCTTTTTCTTTCTTTGCTCCTGAACGTGTCTCGATTAATTGAAAGAAGGGCACAAGACTTGTTTGTTCTGTCAACAAAAGGAGAGTTTAAAGAAGGAAAGCCGCACGTACACAACTCTCAAGTCTCGTCTTATATATATATATATTTTTTTTAAATCACAATTAAAGGAATGATGGGCATTTCATTCTTAAGAATTCTCGCTTCCTTTGAAAGGGAGAAAAATCCCTTGGAATTAAAAGGAACGACTTTGGTCTACTTCATGACCATGTGCTGTTCCACGTTATACAGCATACCAAGATAGAATGCGAAATTTATGTTTTTCCTTTGGGGCACATGCTCTCGAGGTCTTGGAGAATAAAAAATCCCCAAAATGATGAGCAGGCTAAGTGAAGAAAATAAGCCGAACTTCTTGGGTGTGTTTCTTATCTTCTGGGAGTGGATGCGACTCCTCTTCACCGAACAATTCAATTAACAAAAAAAAAAAAAAAGAAGGGAAGATGAAGAAGGGAGCATCTGACGAAGAGGCAAATCTTCCCCACATATAGCAAACTCGGCAATATTTAGAATATCCGCAGGCTGCGTAAAGAGATGATCCAACAAGAAAATTGGACGTCTTTGATCCAGTCACGTTCTTATGTTCCCTTTAACGATATTAGCCAATTCGGATGTGCTTCTATCTGGGGGAGGAAAATTAAACCATATGTGGGCCAGTGGGTGGCAATTATGGATCCACTTTGGCAGTTCCGCTCCTAGCATGCTTTCACAAGACGACAATACATTTAGCCATCCGCAACTAACAACATTAGTCCTGACTGTCGCTTAATTCTAACACCCTGTTGCGGGAGGACGTGATGAATGAATGAATGAGTGACAGTCAGGCAAAACTTTTACAAGTACACCGGTCCAGCTCATCCCGATTTTCGTCAGAAGCATCCCTTCTTCCTGTAGACGAGTGTCTATTTGATTTATACGAGTATACTAATAATAGGATAGGTGGAATTACTTTTTTTTCTTCTGCGGAACAAACAATCATTTCCTTTGTCATGTGTGATGTATGGAGCTATTCTTTTCAATGAAGCAAATTGAATGTCTTTCGTTTGAATTGGAAGCTGTTCTTCTAAATTTATGGGAAGCTTCTAACAATGAGTTAAAGTCTCTGTACATTTTTAAGTCAAAAATATTAAAATACAATATAGAGATATGTATGTTCTGTCTCTAATATACCTATATACATAATACTTAATTTTGTTTTTTTAAAAGCGTTTTTTTGGATAGGTTCACTAAGAGAAGATTATATATGAATCAAATAATTTCAAATATTATATTGAAGCCAAATTAGAATGTTCTTCACAACTTACAATTAAAATATTTACTATTAAATTAATAAACATTGATTTTCGGCCATTTCAAAAACTTCGATTTAAAAATTAAAGCGTTTACTTTTAAATTAAATACGTTTTCGACGAAAATCAAAACGTATGCTTACATTTTGAATTAAACACGTTCGTTTTTAATTTTAATACTGGATTTTTCTACAAGTGATGAAGTAAAGCATTAGCAATCTGTTGGTTTCTTCTTAAATTACATGCTATTTTGACACAGAAAGGCCTTTCGTGCTCGAAAAACTAACAGAAACACACTATCATATCTCCGCGGTACAAAATGAATAGATGTACTACGCTCTAACAACGTTGGGAAATATTGAAAACTTATTTTCAAAGTTAATGCTGTGTTGTCGAAACAATGTGAATTTTGAAAATATTGTGCAGTTGCGATTTGACGCCACTGGACTTTTTTTTTGTGGTGTGCCATTAAAGATGGATATTATAGTGATAATCCAGAAATGATTCAGACACTTAAGTTCAATATTGATCGAGCTGTTCGTGAAATAGGACCCCAAATCATCGAAAATGTACTGCAAAATTGGGTTGACAGGATGGAGCAGGCCATGACAGCTATTTAAATATATAAAATCATATACCAAACCATCTTTTCAATAAATTAACCAACTTTGTAAAATATTGAACAGTGTTTATTTTATACTATTTTTAAAAAGAAACCAACCTATGGCCAATACTTTATATATATTTAATAAATGAAAGACTTTTTTCCTCAGAATTTTTATTTTTCGAAAAATAATAGAAAAGATTATTTTTTCATGTTATGTTCTTTGAAATATTCACGCCACGCTCTTGTGATAATAACTGTATGTTATTAATCAAAGTTTTTGATGGTTGGGATTTATTTTTAGGTAATCCTGAATACCATAGTACATACATAGCAAAACGCCATCATTTATGTAATTTTAAATCTCTTCCAATATATGAGTAACGAAAATATTCTGTTAATAGCTTTACGTTTTCAATTTTTAATTTACAATATACCATACTTAGTTATTTATTTAACTAAAGGACTTAAACGACAAGATAACTAATTGAAATACATATACATATATAAATTTAGTTTTCCTGAACTCAATTTTTCAAAAAAATATACGCCAACTGCATAATAAAATTTAAAATTAGAAATAAAACATATTGAATCCATCATCTTAATTTCCAAATTTCAATATTAACCCATTAATGCGCAAAACGAGGATTTTGTGCACGTAAGTTCAATTGTACGATTCGAATAGTAAATTGGGGCGAATTTCCTCCAAATTCGTATATAAGGGGTTTTTGAGGGTGCTCTTTTAGAATCTGGCATTTGTTTTGCATAAACACCCCTATTCTTCATTCCGACGGAATTGAAATCCGTTCGGAATGTAGGAAATTTGAAAGCAGGCTGGAACATTTTAAAAGTTTAGCAATTGTCGAGTTTTCTGACAGTGCCAGCCTGCTTTTGAATATCCTACATTCCGAACGGATTTCAATTCCGTCGAAATGAAGAATAGGTGTGAAAAACTTCAAAAACCCTATTATTTTTTGGGTTTTTTCAAAAAAGTGCCGATTTTGTTTGGTCATTTTTGCTATAGAATGATCATATAACCACCAGAAATCGCGGTCCGAATGTCTACACTTTCTCAAACCATGGTACTGAATTTTTTGTTTTGCTTTGGTTTTTGCAAATTGACCATTTTGTACAGCAATGTAATAACAAATTTCGCGATTTTTTTACACGAAAAGCATCAACTTTACAAAAAAAATTTATATGACAAAAAGTGCTTATAATTAGCCAAGGAAAACATGTAAATTTTTTCAGCAAATTTCATCATAAAAAAATTTGGTGATATTTTTACTCAAGAAGGATTAATTATAAGTACTTTTTGTCATAAACATTTTTTTTGTAAAGTTGATCCTTTTCGTGTAAAAAATCGCGAAGTTTTTCATTACATTACTGTACAAAATGGCCATTTTGGAAAAACCAAAGCAAAAAAAAAAAATTCAATACCATGGTTTGAGAAAGTGTAAGACATTCGGACCGCGATTTATGGTGGTTATATGATCATTCTATAGCAGCAACGACAAGATATTCGACTTTGAGACGAAAAATGACCAAACAAAATAGGCACTTTTTTGAAAAAACCCAAAAAATAATAAGGTTTTTGAAGTCTTTATGCAAAACAAATGAGTACCCCAAAAACCCCTTATATACGAATTTGGAGGAAATTCGCCCCAATTTACTATCCGAATCGTACAATTGAACTTGCGTGCACAAAATCCTCGTTTTGCGCATTAATGGGTTAAGTAATGCATAAATCAGCGACCCTAAAAATCTCTTATTTTCTTTTTCTTATTAACCCTGACTTTATTATAAAAGTACAAAAACTTGACTAAAACAATTTCGCTTCAATTATATTTTCAGCAAACATAAATATAATGGTGATAATATGGTTGATTTAAAATCATCGTAAAAATATCAGCTTTATGACGACGGATTTGTGGACTAGATTTTGAATAACAATTTTCTTCATTAATGGTGGAAAATCATCAAATGCAAATGCGTTCCATTAATTTTGCATACCTAAAAATAATTCAGAATTGGTTGCTGTCCTAAAATAGCTGTCCTAACCCAGAGGCACTTAATTAACAAATCCCATATGCGTCCAAATACCAATTAAAATGACTTAAATTAAAATCCAGCAAACCCGCGAATTAATTTGTGGTTAATTTAGCTGCTTATCGGCCATAAAGCCTGCAAAGGGTCGATAGTAGCAAAATCTTATATTCAAATAAGCGTCGGTAGCGTAAAATGATTAAATTCACAGCGATTTTAATTGGCATTAATTCTTATTTGATTAGTGCTAAAAAGGACTTTTGTTCTTCTCCTGTGGCCCGAATATTGCCCGGGGTCGCAAATTCGGCCAAAATTGATGAATCAATAAACTCGGGGGTGCGCGGCACGGAAGATACATGAGCCTTGCCATCGTGATCCGCGCTAATTCATTTAATCAACAGAATAATTCCGGAACGTATCCCTGCAAAGCGAAGTTTATACCACTCCGCATAAAATTGCTTCATCGCATCGCGAAACTTTAATGAAATTGTTAAGGGGGTGGATTTATAAAGGGATCCCAAACTCCATGTCCTTCTGCCGTGTTGGAACCTCCATAATCTGATTACATTCGAGCGGCACGGACTGCTCGTTATTTTGTTAATGATTTTCAGAATTCCCTCTGATGTCCCTTTGTGGAAGTTTTTCAGGAAATTTGCATTTAAAAGAGGTGAAATCACACGCGATGTCGCCGTCACGCTGTGATGGAAAAAGGACTCAAACTTCTGCGCCAGCATGCATCAGCGGGTTAATCGAAATTCAATAAAGGTAGCGATTTCTGAGCCATGAAACAAGATTTGCCTGGAACTTTATTACCTGTTAAAAATATTTAAAACCCAACCGAGAGACTGCAACCCGTGCTGTTATGTGTTGGTTTTTCACGAAATTTTTAAGGAATGGCAGCAAGGTCTTAAAAAGACACTTAAATTTGAAATAAAAGTGTCTTTACTTTTTTAGGAGATTCATTATTTATATGTATAGGTGGTTTAAAATGCAGCTGCTTCAATCTTTTTATTAATTTATACACAAAAAAAAAGGGTTTTAGGATTTCTACCTTTTATGGGTAGGCCATAACAAGATCTTTTTATGTGTTTTGTTCCTCATTTTACATTCCTTATACAGTTCTGGCAATGATATTATATGTATAATTCCCAAATAAAAGCCTATAAAGTAAACAAATACGGTTCCATAAAGCTTGAACCCATCTACGATATTTTGTTGGTATAAGGATCTAATCTTTTTTCTGTTGAAATTTTAGTCGGCGCGAAAATCCGAGTGATATAAATCCGATAGTAGGGAATTATAGGCAAGCAGTTTTCTTTTCGCAGTCGACTTCAACCATGAAGTAAAATTTTACGATATGAACTACTAATCTAGATAAAAATATATTAAATTTCTAACAAAAAAAAATAAAAAAATTATTTATTATTATTTATTTATTTTCGTTTATCACAACATATGTATTTACAGAGTAGCATTTTATTATGTTTAAACAGTTCAGATTTTTCTATTTATCTCTACACCTTAGATATACAATATATTAGATAAGGAAGATACTATTTATTACACTTGACAATATATTTTCAGGAAAAACATAACCAAAACCTCTTGAATATAACCTATCTAACCTATACTATTTTACCCTAACTAAAACTACCTTATATAAGATTCTTATTATCTAAGCTTGGCAAAGTTGCCGGATAAGAGGGTTGGAGTTGCTTTCGCAGTTTTCTAAGAATTTACTAGCTAATGTATATGCTTTATCCTCTATGGACTTAATATCTGCTATTAGGTGCAATCTATTTGTTGAGAAATGCCAAGGTAGATTTAGATGTAGATTTCAGGAGGCGGGCGATGATACCCAGCACTTAGACCATGTGGTCCATTGTACGTACCTCAGGAGAAGCACGCCATCTGATTTAATCTTGTTACCCTTCAAGAGCCGTTAGTCGTTTGGTTCGTCTAACAAAGCTCATTATTTTGGGTAACGTAAGATTGTGTAGCTCTGACGTGGCTGCTATAAGTGCTCCGAGTGTATCGGCTCTCGCTCTGAAGTAGAGGGGGCAGGAACTCAGGAAGTGGTCCATGGTTTCCTCCGCCAGCTCGCATTTACAAAATGGCGAGTCAACAATCCGCAAAGTGTGAAGATGTTTGTTCAGCTTGCAGTGTCCCGTAATGACACTGATTGCCAAGCTGATGCTTCTTCTATTGCAGCTCACCAACCATTTAGTTAAGTCTTGATCGGCTTTTTTCAAAATAGTCTTAGACTGCCTGCAGTCCCCCCTAGCATACCATCGTTCATTGTGCTCTTTTAGGGCCCTCATCGAAGATGTGTGTAATAAAGGATGTTGCTAGGCCTACACATGGCTCGGGGCCTGTCAATGGGGTATTGGAGCCCTTCCTGGCCAATGAGTCAGCAATATCGTTACCCTCGATGTTGCTGTGACCAGGGACCCATATGATCGCCACCTTGTTTATTTCGGCGATTGATTCAAGTGATTTTCTGCATTCACCTAATAGTTTCGAGGATATCACATCCGAATCTAGAGCCTTTAAGGCTGCTTGACTATCAGAGAAGATAAATATGTTCTTCCCACTGATGTTCATCTCTCGTATTGTAGTGGCACATGTGTTTATGCCTAGAATTTCTGTCTGGAAAATAGTGGAAAAATTGCCAACTGGTAGGGAGTTGTACAGGCTCTCCGTTTGTCCATACACTCCAACACCCGCGTGTCCACCCGCCAGAGAGCCATCCGTAAACCACACGGAGCTACTCTCTGATGTATTGTTCCAGAGATAATTTTCTTCCCATTCTGTTCTAGAAGGGAAGTGTACTACATAACTCCTGCTTGGACAGATTTGAGGAGTTGTGTGATCTGAGATCATGAGAACAGTTTTTTCCAAGTTAATCATCTTTTCCCAGATTTTTAGATGCCCTACCTGCTGAGTATTAATTTGCCACAAGTTGTTTAACTTCAGGCGGTAGGTAGTTTTCATAGCTTCTTTCTGTGCGAAGATATCAAGCGGAACGAGAGATAATGCCAGCTCCATAGTGGCAGTTGGAGTGGTTCTCATAGCTCCCGCGATTGCAAGGCAGGCCATTCTTTGGATTTTAGCAATGCCAAGGTAAATTGAGGATAATTTTCAAAAGTTTATTTTGGGCAACCTGAAGCTTTTTTTTATGCATGTTTGCGCAATGATGCCATATGGGAGCACCATAGGTGAGTATTGTTTGAAAAATCACCTTGTATATAAGGAGTTTGTTGTCCAAACTTAGGGCTGATTTCCTATTAATAAATGGGTATAGTAATCTGGTTAAGATGTTAATCTTATGGATAGTTTGTGAGATGTGTACTTTGTACGTCAGGGTTTTGTCTAAGGTGATTCCTAGATATTTCACATTTTCGCACCATGGGATTTCTATCCCATTTATTTTCAGATTATTTGTTGGTAGATAACATATTTTTCTTTTTCGAGTGTATAGCATAGCTTTCGACTTTTCCAAATTTAATTTAATCTTCCATTTGTGGAAGTATTTAGCTATTGTGTTAAGCCCTATCTGTATAGTATTCATCATTTCTGTGGGGTTTACTCCCGAATTATAAATTGCAGTGTCATCTGCGAAAATTGATGCATGACAGGCACCAAGCGATGGAAAATCTGCCGTATAAAGAGTATATAATATGGGTCCCAGTACCGATCCCTGCGGCACTCCAGCTGCGATCCTACAAGCCTCAGCACTGTTCGTACCTACATATACTTTAAAGTACCTGTCATTGAGTTAGTTTTGGATTATCGAGATTAGGTATTTCGGAAACTTATATTTGATCATTTTGTATATTAGTCCTTCATGCCAAACAGTATCGAATACGGCATGCACGTCTAATAGTATGAGGCCGAGGGTGGTCGATTCCTTCTCAGTTAGCTTTTCTCTGATATGCTGCGTTATTCTAGCTACGGCATGCACTGTCGAATGTTTTCTTCAAAATCCAAACTGTGTGTTTGCAGAATATTGTTGTCTTCTATATAATTAACGATTCTGTTCTTTATAATTTTCTCCAATATGTTACCAAATGAGTTTAGTAGGCTTATTGATCTATAACTAGATGGTTTGTCCGCTGGCTTTCCAGCTTTGTGGATCGGTATTGTTTTAGCTATTTTCCAATCATTTGGGAAATAGTGCAGCTTGAGACATGAATTAAATATAAACGTTAAATATACCATAGCTGGTTTAGGATAGTTCTAAATGCATACATTAGCCATTTGGTCTAAACCTGGAGCTTTTCTATTTTTTAGTTGTTTAATAATAGATATAGTTTCTTTGGGTTTTATACGTTTATGTTCTTCAGTTTCGTTATTTTCGAAGTAAGTTGTTACTTTGTGTTTAACTTCAGCGATAGTTTCAGGGTCACTTAGGTGCAGAGCAATATTATTATTTGAAGAAAATGTCTCAGAGAATGCATTGGCCTTTGCATAACACGTAATGCACCTAGTGTTATTATAATTAATGCAGGGCAAAGGTTTAAAAAAAAAAACAATAAAAAATACAATGTGTTCTAGCAAAGGTTATAGAAACCTAGTGAATTTGGACGTAAATCTAGTTAAAATAAGCCAATAGAATTATGGATTTTATATTCAGATATCAGTTCAGTAAATTCAGACAAAAATCTAGTTAAGAAAATTTAATTGTATTCCCAATGCTTTTAATTTAAATTCTATTGAATCTTAGTTAAAACAAACACTATAGAATTCCATCGTTTATACTTGGAATTTTAATTAATTAGATAATAAAATTGATAAAGTACGTAAATAGAATTCTAGTATCTACATTTTCATTAGATTTAAATTAGATTAATTATTATTACAACATTTTTTTTATTATACTTTATTTTGCTTTTTTTAAGTTTGCTAATTTCTTTCGAAGGATATTCTCTTACTACTTACTTAGATGAGCCTTCAAGCAAACAAGGAAGTAAGGAAATTACTTCAACAACTGGTTCATTACAAAGCTGAAAGTAATTTACTCGGTTTACCAATAAGATCTACTAAATACGAGTAAATAAGTTATGCAATACAAGACTGCAAGAGTATTGTAAATGAGACCAAGACTTGACACACAAGATCATCTATCTATGCAAGACCAAGACCGAGTGGACGAGACTTAAACCAGCACCAGGACGATCATAGTCTTGGTACTGTTTTGCATAACACTAACTCTAGACCAGTCAATTTTGATATTGCTTGAATATAATCATTTAAATTAATTTCATAAATCGAAAAGCTGTCGGTTGCGGCATCGAATTGAGAGACAAAAAACCACGAAAGGTGTGTCTATACAAAAAAAAAAAAATTAATCAATGAATTACGTATAGGAATAATTTTAAAAATTGGAATATATTGGAACATTTTTGAAATTGATCTACATCACCTATAATTTACTTGTCTATTTTGTTTTTACGTTGACAGTTGGAGAGTAATTGAAATATCAACCATAATTCTATAAAGTTAAATAAAACTTGGGTAACTTATGGATAAACTGAGTAAAAGATGACCTAAATGATTTTTTTTTTTTTCTGGAACACTTGGATAGGTAGTGTAGATGTTATAAAGAAAACAATCTGATGTTGGTAAATTAATTAAGACAATGCACTTATGTCTCATTTATTTAAAAAAGAAAGGGTGGCATTTTCTAACTTGACCAACAATTGACTTGGTTTATAATGGTTCTGTTGAAAAATTGTTTGAACTCAGTTTAAATTCAGTTAGTCAATTCTATAACACAATAAATGGACAAGTTTCAAACTTCTGTCGGAGTTAGTTTAGTAATTCAATTAAAATATCAACTTTACTCACGACGACAACTTCTAAATTCACGTTGTTGTGGTGCTCCTTCTGCGTTCACCGCCATTGTGCATTTAGAGAAAGATTAAACTTTCAAAACCCATATGTAAAAAGCGGTCTGACTGTTAACTGGGATGTTCCCGACCGCAGGACATTCAACACATTCAACTATCTGAAACTCAAAAGGCCGTTTCGTGAACATAAATTCATAGGAACCACAATGTCAGCGGAATTCTTAAGTTGACGGTTCCTCAACAAAGGACGACCTCATTACACCAATCCGTATATAATAAGGTTCCGCGCTCAGACTCAAATTTCTTGCAAACTGCAAGAAAACCGTCCTCTTGCAGGATGTGCGCAATACAGACACTAATCCTGAGGAACCCTTTGTGGGAACTTTTCACGCCATCCTCACCTGGAAAATGGGGAGATTTCCCAACCGAGTAAAGTTTTGCTCGTGGAAGTGTTTTAGTGTGCACTGCATTTCAAGCGACATCAAGGCGAATTTCGGTCCACAGGGGAGGGGATCGTGTATACTATATGAAAACTATATTCACGCACGTGAGTGTGACACACGGTGAAAACCTTTATTAAAATGACTTAAACCCGACAGGAGTTTTGGTAAATAAGTTGGTCATGGTCAGGATATAACCTCGGAGGTGTTTCAAATCCTTCGATGCATGAAAGGTCTTCGCTTTGCCCTGATAGACAGACTCACTACATAGTAAACATATTTTCCTACATAATTCTAGATTGAGCAGACTAAACTAAACAGAATATTTCGTTTTACTAGCTAGAGAAAATACCAACACCACCCATTTAAAATTTACAAATTTATGAAGGAAATGTTTTACTTAAGTTTTCTAATTTTGCAGCACCAATGTAATTTTAATAATTTAATAACATTTTCATTTTCTTTTGTTATATTTACCTTTATCCTGGATTCTATTGGATAGATTCCGATCCGAATCCTGAATAAGTCCCCACTTTCATTAAAAGCTCGAAATTCATTTAACTGTCTTTGACTTGGATTATTTTTTCTGCCCTAGCTGTTAAAATTATTCTTGTATAAATATGCAAGAGGATTTATAAGACTTTCGTGGAAAGAATTTTTGAAGCTTTTTTCCATTCCAACAGAATTCAGAATAAACGTTAATCTGAGAATGATACAATTACGACGCATCCAGTGTTTAAATATACAACATTTTATAAACTTTTACCATATACAACATTCTCTTTTAAGGAGATTTACTTCTGTTTACACTAAAATTTTACTTAGTTTTAATAGCGTTGTAACAAGAAAGAAATTTTATTGTATAGTTGTACCACACCATACCTAGTCTGCAATTTTGAATCAGAATAATTATTTTCAATGGGCTTCAATAAAGTCCAAACTGGAAACCTTCTACCATTTAATCGATCCATTCATTTGTCATAAAATATTTATCATCCTTATAGTCTGCACTTTTTATGCTAGCTTGTCGGAAGGAGCACTTTACCCGCATATTAGGAGGAATTTATGGACAGGCAAGGCAATTGATGGATCTGCTCCGTTTCTGCAACATTTTCTACTACATAATACTATATGTATAAGATAATTCCGACAATCGATATGCTGAATATAAATACCCACATATATGTATGTATAATTTGAAATCATAATAAAGTAAATAATATCTAGTTCTGAAAGGTTAACCTTTTAAGGACGGGAGTGGTCGATATATGGACCAGCCAGAGCACACATAATATTTGATGTTTTTCAGGGAAAATGTTATGCGCTAAATATGGGAAAAATAGTATAGAAATCTCTGGAAGCATCCTTGACCTTGAAAATTTTTATTTCAAACTCAAATTTTTGTTTGCTATTTCGCCCTGAAAGTTAGCATACCTACTTTTTTTATGTACTGATTACGAGAAATATAGTATCACGAATCACGAAACTCTTCTGCAAGGTGAATTCAAGGTCAAAAATTGAAAATTTCACGATTTTTCACGTATTCAGCATCAAATTACCTAGAAAAATACTTTCAAACCGTCGCGCCAAATTTTTACATGGGACTTTCCGTTGCGGACGGGCCTGGTCGATATATCGACCAGCAAGGAGGGGGGGGGACTCCATATAAGAAGTTCATTGATTTTATTTATAATATTCATGTCTAATAAAAGGTCAATTTTAACGTAATTTTCCCCGTCCTTAAAAGGTTAAGAGCCAATCTTGCAATAGTCAGATAGAGGCAAATAGACATTTTGGTTCCCATGTTCACCAGCGATGATATATAAATCATGTATCACATTCGAAAGGGATGATTGAATCAATAAAAAACAGCGTCTCGATTTGGGCGTTCATTAATGAATTGGATACCAGTGGATAGGTGTTTAGGAGTATATTAATGAACAAATACTTTTATTGCCATTTGAGTGCATGCGGTTATACAGGTCATTCAAAAAATATTTTTATTAAGGAAAAAGATATTTGCCACCTCCGTACAACGAAGTTTAGTCTTCTGCTGGATTAGGCACACCCAAAAAATATGCTCATGCACTATATGGGTTGTATACTATCTAATGGTATACAAGTTACCTCGGGACGGGGTCCAACAAATATGGGGATAACTTAGTCTACAATAAATATTTTGTTTTAAAATGTTGGTAAAATAAAGTTAAAACATAGCATAATAACTTTGTATTATTAGTTTTGTAAAATAAATTAAACTACTGTAAGAAAAAATTCTTAAAAATACTAATTTTTTCACGCCGCTGAATACCCTTAAAAAAATTTCCGTTTTTCATAAAAAAATGTTATTCTTTGATTATTTATAAAAATTTAAATAAAAAAAATCGAAAAAATGGGTAAATAGATAAAGCGATTATAAAGATTTAAGAAACAAATAAAAAGTAAATATTGAAAACATTCCGAGTTCGTGCCCGTCCGTGTCGAGAAAAATAGCTTCGAAAAAAAACGCGTTTAAAGTCCCCAGCGGGCAGTTAAACTACCCAGCACACAGTCATGCTAAATCACTGTAACTTCGTCACCACGTCGAACGAATTTTTTTTAAGGGGCACCACTAGTGTGAAATTTTGAACACATTTTTTTTTGCATATTTCGAAAGATACCTTTAAAAATAACATATTAAAATTTCAAGTGCATATCTCAAATATTTTTTGAGTTACAGCCACCTAAACAGCAGCCGCTCATCGTATCGAGGTATTGAGAAATGTATGAATTGAACTTTAAACGCGTTTTTCTCGAAACTACTTTTTTCAAAATTGCAGCAGTTATAACACGAAGACAAATCATCCGATCGATTTAATTTTTATTGCAGCTTTTTTTGTATATGTTTCTCCATACCATGAACCTCCAGTTTTCCGATCCAATCAAAAATGTAGTTTTGGCAGGCCAAAATCATCACATTTGCGCGCAAAATTTGAAACCTTTTTTAAAAACTAAATTTCAATTATTTTTATTCACGTATGTGAGGAATGTGGTTTTTATCTGGCAAGGAGAAGGCACCTACTCGTCATCACCGATTTCGCTCAAATTTATAGCACATGTAGGGCTTGGCTGCAAATGAAAGTACCCGAAGTTAGAACTCCAGATGGCCAAGCGTTTACAAAATAAGAGTATACAAAAATTTCACGCGGCTCTAAATCCCATTCATTCCATCACTTTCGCAAAGAGGCGGCTGGTGTAGTGGTTCACACTTGGGCTTGTGATTCAGTGTTCACGGGTTCGAATCCCTGCGTTCGGAGGCTTTTTTTCGTATCTTTCCCAATTTTTATAAGATTCGGGTCCGCAATTAAGCGAAGTGATAAATTTTTTATTTTTTTTATTTATTTATACGCAAAAGGCATAGATAAGGAAAAAAATCGGGATTGCGGACTTTTCAGCAAAGGATTATAATTAAAGCGCATACCAAAAAAATTTGTACATACATTAAAATTCAAACTTTTATTAGGTGCCTTCTCCTCGTGAGTGTAAAATGTGTAGTTTTTCGAATCAATCTTAAAATAGTAGGAACGGGCAAAAAAATATCACTAATATTGTACATTATTTCACTACATCTTCATATAAAAGGTAATATTACATATTTGAAAAGCTCGGGTGACCTGGCAGTTCCGTTCCTCTAGAAATAGCACGTGCTCGTGAACTTCAAGCGAGCGCCACCCGGACGCATACCCCAAAAAACAGCTGAAACCACGCTACGGGCGGCCGGCGCGGTTCGGCGCGCACTCGAACCGAAGCACCACGGCACGGAGCACCACGGCACGGAGCAACCAACTGTGGAGCTTTCGGGATCGGCTGGCGGAGTTCGCCTGCTTTGTGACTTGGGCGCCCCACTCGGGTCGGGGGCGGTGGGTGGTGGTCCGGGAAGACGAAGAGTCTATTTTGCGCCTGGCGAGCGGGGCTGGCGGAACGGGGCCCGGGTGAATAATATCAACTCGAGCTTAACATTGAAATATTTCAGTCTGCATCGCGACGTCGTTACGGTCAGACGGATCTCGGGAATCGGGTTCGAGCGAGGCGACTTGGCGAGCTCCCTGATTAACCTTCAGGACCTGTGATTTTCTCCTGCCACGGGATAGATTGGCAGCTGCAACTGCAACTGCATCTGCTGCTAGTGCCCTACAAAATTGAATGAGGCTTTTATCTAGTTCTGAGTGCATCTCGGCAGTTTAGAGAATCGTGGTGAGATTGCGATTGCAAAGTGCACTACACAACTCGAAGATATTCAAATCTTTGCCCTTTCTACTTGTTGCCTCGCGCTGTGCTTATACCAAGTTGTTGGGGGCGTAATATCGGGCAATTTTCGTAAAGTTATTTCGCTAATTTTTATCGGTGATTCCGTCGTGTTGTGAAGTGGTTTCAATTCTCTGCCCGCCCCCCAAGGTGCCACAAATAAACGCATGCGACGATGATATAACTCGGTCGACCATCGTAAGATCTATCTGCGATCGCGCCTCAAGTGAAATAACTCTTGATCCAAAAGTGAGCGACTTCCGGTCGTTTGCTAATTATTTGAGATCGCGACGAGTAGTGGCGCTTTTTACGGCGATTTGCATATCATCTAGGGTTGACCGGCTGAGGCGAAAATAATCTGCCACACAAAAGCCAACCATTTGTGCGGGCAAGCGAGAAAGTGTAAAAAATAAAAAATAAAAAATAAACGCGAGTTAGTGCGAAGATTTGAATCTTTTTTGTAAATAAGGAGGTATGACCGATAGTGGACGCGGCGCGGTGCGACGACGGCTGGAAGGCAAAAGCGTGAAAATCTCATCGTCGTCGTCGTTTTGCGGGAGATCGTCGCCTAGAATTCTTTAAAGCACAAAAAAAAAAACTGATCCGATCTGATGAAGTTTTCTTAAGTGAGATGCTTCCGAAGTCGGAAGCAAGATCGCTGGTCTCGGGTCGGTGATTTTTCAAGAAAAAACGAAAAACTATATAATTGATATTTTCGCTTGACTGGCAGTGAGCTGATTAGTTGGAGACGATTTTTTACTTTCAATTTTTCTTCTTGATTTACGTTCAAGAGGAGTGTAGACATGTTTTATTTTGAAACGCTAATAAAGTTGAAAAATAAATCTGTGAGCGAAATATCAAAATATAGAGACTTTGTAACTTTCTTAATTGACAACACTTTGGCACAACTCATAAACAATTTTATAAATCATGTCTTTAAGATGTTATATTCCATATTTTTAATTAATTACTCCTTGCGTGTTTACAACATCGTTAGATTAGTCTTAGTTTTATATTCATTGAAATGCACTTTTCTTAATTGCCATTTATTTAGTAGACAATTAATCTTTCAATTGTGACAATTTCTTTATGAATATGGGAAAAAATTATGTATTTCATCATCCCAGTTTCTTATCGCAAAGTTGAGTAATGTTGTAAATAATAATTAAATTTTTTTTTAATTAACTCAGTGCTGGTTTCTAGATCAACGAAATTAAAGAGATCAGAGAATTTATTTTTAAAATTTATTAAGAATTTTTCACCATTACGTTTATTATTTATAAGTATTCTAACATATACAGATCGATTCTATGAAGTGTCTTGATGAACATTTGTGAGAACAATTCCCCTCTAAGATTAACCCTTTACCCGCAAAATCGCAAAATTTATGTTCTAAGATCGAGGTGCGTTCATATAAATTGTTATAACTTTTTTCAACATTATTGTAGGATAATAAAGAAGGGTGTGTTAAAAAGTAGACTATTTTCACTTTCCAATAATATCTCACATATGACGATGTACTGATAAATGAGGGAGGTAGTGGTGCTTACATTTAAAATTAACGAAAATTGTGAGTAGAAATTCTACATTTAACTCGTTATGCTGAAGTAGTTCTGCTCTAATGATTGATTTTTTGCTAATTTGGGGATTTTAATCCTCAGATGTTTAAGGCCGGCTTGCACGAGACCAGTTGGCGCACGCAAGGCAAGTGAACAAGTAACTTGCTCCAAGTTGAGTCGAGCAAGTACCGGAGCAAGTATTGTTTGGCTGGTCAGTTGCAAGTAGAGCGTCCAGTGTTGCTTGGTTACAAATAGCCAAGTGGGTACTTGCTTGTGGTCAGGGAGAAAGCGACTTGCCTGAAAAATAGAACTCCTGTCATTACACTTGCCTTGCCTGTCAGCTTGCCCGCCAACTAGTCTCGTATAAACCGGCCTTTAAGGCGAATAGCGAGAACTTGCATTCATCAAAATCGGGATCACTTTGAACATCTTCCACATTAAAAAGAGTGACTTTTCTCACTTTGGTTTTCTTGTGATAATACACAATTATTAATATCTTCTGAAGTTCTTTTTAGCACAAATGGGTTAAATGTAAAATTCTTACCCACAATTTTCAGTAATTTCAAATGTAAGCACCACTATCTCCCTCATTTATCAGAGGATTATCGCATGTAAAGTATTAATGGAAAGTGCAAAATGCCTACTTTCTAAAGCATCATTCCTAATTACTCTGCAATATCCTTGAAGTTATAACTATTTATGTAAGCGCAGCTCCATGCAAGAACATACAATTTTCAATTACGATCTTCGGGTTGAAGAGTTCTGAGATCTGAGTCAGGGGTTGTTCGCACAAATATTTATCAGGACACTACATCGAAACGATGGATACATGTTGGAATACATAGCTCCCGGGAACTGCCGAATGTCTCTACCATTATCAATAACATTTTTCTAACCGAGACAAATTTTTACATGTAAAATGTCATTTGGAAATGTTCCTCGCTAAGAAAAATGTTTAGTTTTCGACTTCCGTGATAGGGTCTCTAGCTTCTGTGGGCCCCGAAATTAAAATTGTCGTGCAAAAATTCGGAAATTAAAAGAATTTCAGTAAAAGTGATTTTTATGAGCCCTGGAATGCGCTAAACTGTTTTTTCAAACAAGGACAAAAATTAGTGTTTTAAATAAAATAGATGACAAAAGCTTGCAGTTAGTTTGTCCTCCAATCTGAATATTGTATGTTTACGAATGTTCAATAGCATACCAATTTCAATATCCACTTAACAACTGGATTTAGTAAATTATTATGAATATATAATATAATGGATGCCTTGATTAATAAAATTAATATAATTATAATGTAGCAGCCCTGCATATTTTATTATATTTAATTGCAGTAGATTAAATAGCAAACACATTAACATTCTTGTTTTTCTTGCTATTGGAATTTTTATTAATTTCGAACGTGTGCGTTAGTTAAAACTATCACATTTAATATTTTGATTACAGCAAAAATGACATATGATTTCATTTATCATATTATATTACTTTCGAAACAATAGCGAATTTAATATGGATTGAGCTCAATCTCAAATAAGTGCCCACTTTACAAATATTTTAAGTTTGTGTTATTTATTATATTATATTGAAATTGTTATAGCCATTATTTTCACTCAAATATTTCATTGAAAAATTACTAATCGAGTCCCTCCAGTACATCTTAAGGTCAATTTTAAAATAGACAAATTGATGGTAAAAATGGCACGTATTAAAAAATGTGAAATTTGAGAAATTATCGCAGCTTAAATAGTGAAAAATGGGAAAGGTGAATCTCTTTTTAAACAAATGGGCACAGTATGATATATGACACTTTTTTATCTAACGTAATGGCACCCAATACCGGCCGGCTACCTAAATCCGGCCACTTGGTTATTTAATAAATATCTATGTGAAAACTAAATATAAATTCATTTTTACTAGTAAAATATATAAATTGATTACTGTACTTGTAATTAGTCAAAAAAAAAATAATAAAATTATTTATTGTTAAGCGAAAAAAAATTATTAATGTGGTCGAAGGTTAGATTTTGCTTCAATAGATCGATGAAATCCTAAAAATCGATACTTGAAAAATGAGAAATGTTTTTGTATCATCTCAATAATTAATTATGATTTTGATAATTATTCTAGACTCATATATTCTTTAGTTATGTAATAATCTCGGTATTAGGATCAGTACGAGTTAGTGCCCGGAGTTAGGGTCCTAGTCCAACAGTGGCAAGCTTTTTATTAAAAATTAATTTTAAATATACCAACGACAAAATAAACGAACGGGAATAATTTATTATCGTTCAGAATCGTTTTCTCATATTGAAACCACTAACACAATTGAAATAAATGTTCCTATTAATTCAATAACAATAAATAAATGTAGTCAATCCTTAAATGGCCGGTATTCGGTGCCATTACGTTAGTTTAACTTTGATGTATCAAAATATTATTACAAAAGTTAAGATTTCAGAGGGTCAGGTCAAATATTTAAAATAAAAAAAACGTGTCAATTGACAAAAAGTATATCATTTTGTTTAAAAAAAGTATTCAATACGTGCTTAAAAATGTATTGCATATACAATGCTATAATTTTCCAGTTTTTCTTCCGAAAATGGAGAGGAAAGAAAGTATAATTCTTATTTAATTTAAATATTTTCGTATAAAACTGATTCAATCCAAAAGGATTCTTCCAAAATTTAAAAATTGGCAAAAATTGCAATAAATTGTTATATTTTATTAATAATAGTATACCCAAATAATTTAACTATTACACACTATTAGTTTTGAATAAATTTTGAAAACTAATTCTGTGCTGAGATCATTTTGCTTTGTTTTTTCTTACTATTTATTATTGTCACCGATAACATAGGGAATTAAGGGATTTTTTCTGGATGTGTATGTAGCGCTCTTGAATGCACATCTATAGCTAATTCATAATCTAGAAACAAAACAGGGCAGCTCTCCAGATTCTTAAATAAGATTGGACTAATAGACCAATATACAAAATACATAATGCAGTTCTAAAGGAATCAGAATATTATAAATTACTATCTATATATTAAATACCTGGCAATCTTTTCAGATGAGATTATTTCAGTTAATTGTGATAAAGTATAATAAATAAATCCTACTTTAATTACCAAAATCTGCATTAAAATTTTTCTAGGGACAGTTTATTATACTAAAGGAGTTAAAAAGCTACATGAAGCAACAATTCTCCAACCTTTAGAATTTTTATCTCGTTTCCCTCAGTTGTACAAATAGCAATATTTCTGACGACCTGAAGGCTACTTTATCTCATCAAATCCTTGGGCGGGGCTTTAAACCTTTGCACTTTTTAGTCCCTGTAAAAAAGTCAACAACAATGACAGGAGAGTAAAATCGCTTCCAGCTTTAGCGCGAACCCATTTTATTTAAAAAAAAAAACCAGAATGACGGGAGATGAAACCAATTAAAGCGCAACAATGACGGAGGTGTTGAAAGGCAGAAGAGAGTGGCCGTTTAAACAAAAACCTTTCGCTTTTCATCACCCACCACTTCGCTGTCCAATAAAATAATACCTTGGGGACAGTACGACTACGACGCCCCCTGGTGGTAATTAAAACCTCCGAGGACATATATGGTAGGGGTATTCCTCATCTGACGCAACCAGCTCTACTCCAGGGTGCGTCTGCAATCAACAGGAGTTGCAATAAATTTGAAATGTCCTTTCCGTTTGCAGGACCTCTTCCGGCCACATGCTGAAGCCAGTTCGACCGTAATTTGTAGTGGATGTCTCGTGTTATGGGCCTAAACTCGGTCCCTGTGTCCTCGAAGAACCCCACCCTTGGTACCGAGGTAAACTTTTGGTTTTCCGGTACCCGAAGGACCGTCGTTGTCATTACTATCTGAGAAAGTATTTTGTGTATTATACGAGGCTCGCAGTTCTTGCCTTTCTACGGGCACGTTAAATTTTACGACTACCTTGAAACTTATTAAATTACTCCCAGAGCGGGTATGTTTCCCACATAAAACATCGAAATTAGTGCAATTTGTGTAAAAGTTGCGATAGGAAAATTGTTTTCAGAGAGGGATTCTGAACAGAATGGATTTTTAGTTTATTACTTCACGGATAATGGGCGAAGTATGCTTTATGGACTCGTTTTATGCCCCTTAGGGCTGTTGGTCAGAAGATTTGAAAAACTTGATACAAATAATATTTGCACATGTTACTTAAAAAAATTAACACAAACATTAGCACAGTCCAGTTAAAGTCAGGTCATAAAACTGTCAAAATTTTACTTTTCCAAGAAGTTCTTAATTTCATGTCATATGTCACACGTCAATGGGTATTTTCAAATTTTTAGCCCATGAATTACCGATTACTTGAGTAATTAGAATTTTCTTACTGAAAATTACGAATTAGTCGCGTATTTTCAAATGTCTGACCGATTAATTACCGTTTGTTTTAGTAATCACAATTTTTGAATTACAAATTATCGGTATTTGGGAATTCATAAATGATTATTTGGACAATGGAAAATTCTAGAATAATGATTATTAATTTGTTAATAGTTGATAATCGCAATGTTGTAATTAGAAATTGTTTGTTTTTGCCGATCTCTGAGGATGCATATCAATATTTGTAAAACGAACTACTTGTTTAATATGAATTAAACTATAATTTTCTTTAACAACAATTAATAAGTAATTAAAGAAAAATAGAGTTTCTAAATTTTTGTTAGTATCGATAAATAATTTTTGAATGCATAAAATATAAGTATATTTTGGTAAAAAGGATATAATTCGCCAAAATTCAAATTAATCTATCCTTTCAAAAGTCATGTAAATTTAAAAAAGTAGGTAACTATCTATCAAGCATAGTTTTTAATCCATTTGATGTCTAAAGTTATCCTAACTTTAAAATTTCTCATGCAATACTTTTTCAAAATTAAATTACTTTGATTGAAGTACTCAAGTACCGGAGGAATTACAAAAATCGGTGTGTCTACGCAAAATTATATTAAAATGATTGAACATTTTAAGTTTTATTGGTAATTGCTTTTCAAGGGTGCGGTTTTTTTATTGTCTACCATAAAATAAATTAGAAGGTAGCTATATTTAGATTTAGCTGTGACGTTTTTCTCGTGGGCCTCAAGATATATTTGAATAGGTTAATAAAATAACTTAAAATATATTTAAAAAAAATTTCAAATTCCTAAATTATCCCATACTCAAATCTCAAAGTTTCAACGATGTGGGAATTTTGTGACGGATGGAAATAAAATATATCCTAAATGTGTTAATCCAGGACATAAGCTTAAATTATGCTAAGTTTCATAAAAATCCTTCCAATAGTTTCTTGTTCGTGTGCAAAGATCTTAAAAAAAAATATTGATAGTAGATTCTAAATCGGAGACCTCAAAATAAATTTTGATAGTAGATTCGAAGTCAGTGGCCTCCGTTTGCTTCGAAAAATGTTGTCCACTCTTTTAAAACCCTATATTTTAACCGAATAAATAATATCTTAAATATTAGCCGAGAGCATAAACTTTAACTATCCCAGTTATTATAAAAGATGTAATATCGCCAAAATGCAAACAATAAAACCTACGACTCTGAAAAATAAACATCGACATTAATTGTTACATATACCGTCTCAGTTTATAAAGGGCTTAATTAAAATTACAATGCTGCTAAGCTAACTAATTAATCTGTTATTAAGTGAGAAATGATTCAACGATATCCGCTCAAAACAAAGCCTCTTTATTGCACTTTTGTTCGGCCAATTCTGGAATATGCTAGTACAATCTGGACTTCTTATAATGTCCACTTTCATAGTATCCGTCATCCTGCGAAGATTTGTTAATTTTGATCTTCATGCTTTGTGCCGTATTATATGATAAGATATACAGATCCATAAACTTGAACACATTGAAATGTTAAAGACTTTAAATGATATTATATAGTTTCTTGAGTTCTGCTCGTCTTTAATTTATAAGCTTAAATAAATTTTGCTGGTCGCTTAAACACTCTTTCGCGACTTTAATTGAAGTATTGAAGGACAGACACGCATATTCAGCACAATTCACACAAATTGAAAAGTTACTCACCAACTTTGAAGGCATTTTAATCAACTTCTTAATAGTTGCAGAGTCCAATATAAGAAAGCATTGGGGGGGGGAGTCAATTTATGATTTCCGCCGCAAAATATTATTGTTAAAAAAATCACCACCAAAATAGGGGTCATCAGAAGTGATCTAAAGTGCTCAAAAGAAGCTTGCTAGCCCTGAGTTATTTTTAGACAATCGTAAAATTTATTCCAAGAATATGCCGCACACGGATACCCAGAGATTTTCTAAGAGATTCGGTCCTATCCAAGCAGATATAATAGAAAAGTTGTTTCGACATGCCAATTGGCGATTTGATTGATTTCGAACTATTCATACTCATCAAATTAGAATGATAGCTATAGAGGAGAGTGATATAATTTGTATAATTTGAGTAATTAGACAAATTGAAATCAGCAATTATTCATGCAACGTCAATGGTCATTTATAATTAAGTGTCTTCTAGGTGGCTTCGGCAATTAGAAGATAATTCCTCTAATAAATACACTGCGGCAGTGTAATATACGTTTAGCTTTCATTTCGATTTAATTAATTGACTCTGTCCCGTATTCAAATGTTTGTTTATAAATAATCTGAACTCCATGAAATTTTTGAACAACAAATGAAATAAAATTTAATTGCGGCGGCATAAGTTGGGCGTGAAAACATTTTCAAAATTTCTCAATGGTGTATGTAATTCAGTAATTTCAAGGCGTTTGTTTCACCACTCCGTCCGCATATTTTCCTTCGTTCCTCGTAAAAGTCAAGTCAAAAAACATTGTAACGCCCCAGAGATATATAACACTGATGAAAACGAAGAGCATCGCACCTCGGGCAATTTTGAGGTGTCTGGAAATGAGCAGGCCATTCCAGGTGTTAAGTGGAGAAAACATTTGTAGCACAAAAATAAAAGTGTTCTTTTGGTTGCTGATTGTACACACCTACATACCAATCGGTGGGGTCACCGGCTCCTCAATTGCCAGGGCAGAATGCCAGCCCTGTTAAGATATATATCACTTGTATTTCTTTTTTTTTTTTAATTATAATAAAGAAAGAAAAGATATGCGTAAAGGAAAAAGCAATCTTTATCTGATGAGGGCGTAAAAATATCGCACGTCAAACGCAGAAAAATATTTTTTAACATTTCAAAGATTTACGTCAGGGTAATATGTGTAGCGTGTTAATTTGGATAATAAGCCTCTGCGGATTTCATGGTATTAAAGATAACAATAAAAGCTGGCTGGAATTAGATTGTGTCCAAGTAAATTTATCACCGAATGCTGTCCGTGATCGTGATACGTCCAATATTTGAATATTAATTTTCGTCTTAATCTTCAGCTGTTCAAAATAGGTTGCTTTTATTTTTTTTATTGATGATAATATTCACAATCAGAAAAAATAAAGTTGGTCAATTTAAACAAAATAAATTGTTAAAAGACCACATTAAACATATTGGTGAAACTCTGTAAATTTTCGTTGTTTAATACTAACTGCCTAAATTAGTTATTTACAGGCTACATTATTCGGATTAGAATGCAGGAATTAACGTTGTGTGTTTGTATGCAAACAATATCCGACGAACTTTTGGTTAATTTGCTATCGAATTTCGTAAAACGTGGTCAAAACTTACTATTTTCATAATTCATCAACAATTGTGAGGTCAATTTTCACGAAATCAAAGCGCTTATTGAGTGATTTCAGTTTTAAGGCTATAGTGATTTTGAGAAAAAGTGGTCACCACTCTAAATGAGACTTTCAACTCAATCATGGATATTTCCGTTAAAAATTAACATTTTTAAATGAAATACTACTCAATCAGGCGTAGAAATATCGAGCAAAATAAATTAAAAAGAAACATGCTTTCCAGGAAAATTTAATGCAATTTGTTCTTACATATAATCCCAAACATACTTTGTATAACATAATCCGAGAACAGCTCAAAATCATATTTGAAAGTTCTTATTATAAAGTGATTTTATATTATTTCCATTCAATTTTTGTCCCAGTGATGACAGAAAAAAATGTGTTTGCAAGTTTCGTTTGAATATAGTTTTCAGTAATTTAGGGTCTTGTAGATCAAATAACAAATCAAGAAATATAGTTATAGATCTATTGCTAATTTATGTAATTTTAAATTTATATGAAAAGAAAGATGAGAGACAAATATATATATTCAATTTAAAAAAAAAAGTTTGTACTGTCTACAGTTTAAGCTTCAAATGTTGTATCTTCCATAGATCTTGTTATCATATTCTTAATAATATCTAGCAATAGGTAATCAAGGAAGGTAAGGTCACAAAACGTACTATTTATAATTAGTTATCATTTGTGTGTTTATCATGTGTATGAATGAGAAATAAATGAATGATAAACAATCTATGATTTGAATAAAATAGATTATTATGCGCTCGATATCGATTCAAAACTATATCGCTTAAAGTAAAAATTTAAGTTAAATGCGAAGCTATCCCCTAATGAAAAATGGGAGTTTTTTTTAGAAATTCAACTTGTTCGCAAGTGATTTATAATGATAAACATATGACTTTTTTTTAAAGCTTAGACCTTCCTTAAGGGGTTATATACAGTCAGGAGGCCCAAAAAAGTCGATTTTTCAAGAATTTTTCTTGAGATGACCTTTTAAGTTATTAATGTACAAATGTGTACACATATTATGGTAACTCTTGAGAGTATTTTATTGTTTTTTATTTGTAAAAATAATTATTTTAAAAGCTGCTACATCTGATCTCCGGGAACAACTCTAAAAAAAAGGCGTCTTGCGGTGAGCACGATATCTCTGAACTGGATCATCCAAAATGAAAAAACCAAAAATACTTCGTTAATATATTGTTTTATCTTGTAATTAATCGAAGGAATAAGCAAAATAAGAATTTTTGACAAAATGTGAGCTTCTTAAAAAAAAAAATTGATTTTTAACAAAAATTTTGGGATTAAATTGTCTATAAAATGGAAAATATTTATCGGTGAGAAAAAAACTTTCGATTAATTATTAAAAAATATACCTACTTAAAAAGCTTGTGTTAAAATTTCCGTTTCCTAGAAATCTTGCTCACCGACTTTAAAAACACAGTTTTGAGAAAACCGCGCTTAAAGTTTCAAAAGCAAAAAAATTATTACAAATATGCGTGTAACTTCAAGAATTGACATGAATTCTGGGGGTGTACTTAAGTATATGCACTAGGGTACTTTTTTTCGCGACTTTTTTTTTTTTCAGTCTCACCTCGAAATTTTGTGGCAAATACCTAAACAATAATTCCCTAAAAATTGGAGCCTTTAATATTAATATTAAGTGCTTGAACAAGGCATATACAGATTTCCCATATAAAATACACGTAAACTTTGATTTTTTTTCCTCAAAACCCCACAGCTCAGATGCATTTTATGGTATAATCTTGGTCAATGATAGGGTTTCTTCAGAATTGAATGCTCTACAAAAGTGTATATTGCGGCGTAACACTAACTCCCACCAGCGAGGTAGTACGGGTCACTAAACCCAATTTTTCCATGAAATTCTCGCTTTTTGCCCCTATTGGGACTGAAAAAAAAAAAAATAGTCGCGAAAAAAAGCACCCTAATATGCACATTACGAAGAAAAAAAATTGATTTTCTGCAAATCCTGACTGTATATAACCCCTTATGTTATCAAATCATAAAAATAAATAACATAACAGGATAATGCATTATAAAAATGACCAAAAACGGTTAATTTTCGACTTTTGAAGGAGGTTTCTCCCCAATGAACGAAATTCACCAGGGTTTGAAAACGGTTTTTTAGATGTCTTAATTAAATAATTAATTAACTTAATTCTGCTACATATATAACAAATACAAAGTCAGATCTTCGGGCCAAGATAATTTGTTGTTTTTTCGTACCAGTATAGTTAATAAACCGAAAATCATAATTTGTTCAGTTGGTAGTTGGTTTGCTAGCCAACCGATTTCAATACAAAGCACATGGATAATGTTTTTCGTCTAGCTAAATAGACAAATTGGTGTATTTAAAGCACATAAACTAAATAGCATTCACCAAAAACTATAAAATAGTCGCCATAAATCATCCACTGCCACCTTCAGGAGCTGAAGTTCTGGTTCGCGTTTAAGAACGCCCATGCGGCGCAGAAATTGCCTCCCCGCGAGTCGAGCGACGACGACGACGGCGGCGATGATTTTCACAAATTCCCTACAGAACAGAACGCGCGGTCTGCGGAGTTTCTGAAGAGCAAAAGAAAGCACTTCGCAGCGTCGCGATTGAAATCATAAATCACTCACGCCCATCGCATCAATTCCTTTATAGATCTCAAACTTGAGGTGGTTCGAAATTAATAAGAGCAAAATTAAATCAGATTCAGACATCGTCCGATAGACAGGCTGACAGAAGAGGCGGCCGGGAGCAGGCGGAGGTTCGATTCTTGAGCAGAATTCGCGGAATGATCCCCGGAAGAAGGTGAAAAAAGTGTAAAAAGTGAATGAATTGTGAAAAGGTGATACGACGGTATGACAGCGCAGTGTTACTAAAAATTCAAACAGCTGCTGGTGTAGAAGATAAAAGTTGAAATATTTTTTGTGAAAATTCAAATTCAAAGTTTCGCACTGACGACGACGGCATGGGTCAGATGTAGAGCGATGGCAGAAATCGCGATGATATCTTCCCATGTTGCAGTAACTGGATAAGAAATAAAATCTAAATTTGAAAAAGAAGAAATTGTGAAAAGTTTGAATTAATTTCCATCTGTTGTGCATTACATTTTGCTGGCCATTTCTTAGCAACAGGACAGGAAAATGGGAAAGCTGCCACCGGAAAATTCTAAGGAAGCCGACAAGGAAAATGGTGTTACAGGTAATTTGCTTAATTCCTCTTCCCATTCAGGGACTCGTTTTCCTGCCGTTGTTGGTGGGGACCAACTCGGGCTTCGCCTGTTATATAGCCCTTTTCTCAGGTATTATGATTTACTCCATTTGAATTTTTAATTTTTTTTATTTCTTGGAAAAAAAAGTCGAGGTTTTCACCTCGAGAAATCGGTTTTTTTCCTCAGTAGGGATTGTGTGGAATGAGAAAAGCTGCCTGTAGACAGGAAATTTTCACATAAATCTTAAGTTCTATTTGCAAATTCTTAATGTCTTTTGAGGAAAGTACGAAAAACAGGTGTCACAGTCGAGAGCTTAAAATAAGACTTGAATAATTGAGAACAAATTGCGATAAACTTCAATGGTGAAAAAGAGTAGCTTTTCGTTTACAGAAACAATAAAGAAAAATCATGAATTGCGGAACAGAGAATTTTATTTTTGTACTTTTGATAAATAAGTTTTTTGAAATCCTTTATTCCATAAAATAAGGATTTTTTCTTTATTGTACGTGTAAACAAATAGTTATTGGGCTCTAGACAGAACATTTCTTGAAAATCATCCCACTTCTATTATAAGTTGATAATCATGAAAACCCATAGCTTTTAAAACATTAAAATTGTTATTTACTGCTTTGGGTTAGGTACGATAATGCAATTTTTAAAATAGCGACCACAAAAAAATTCACCTTTTTTTCAATTTGAGCTCGACCATGAAAAAATACGACAAATAAGTACAAATAATATTTTAGTAAATAAACATTTTGTATAAAGAAGATCTTAATTCAATAGATATTATGCATAATCTTAATTCAATATTATTGTTTGAAATAATTTGAAAATTAATAAATTTTCCCTCCTTTCAAATTTATGTTTTTCAGTTAGATGTTTAAATATTTCGATATTTAAATTTTTTGATTATTATTATATTTCCGGATTTAATAATTAGGTCTTCAGTTTTCATACTTCCGAAATTTTAAGTTCCGAATTTAAATCATGATGCAATTATATAGGGTTTGTGGCGAAATCTAGAAAATCGAAATTTCTGAAAAATAATCCCAAAATTAAAATTTCATAAACAGAGCTGTAAAAAAAGTACTATCATTACCAGTACAAGTAATGCAACCTAGAAAATTTGCCAGTACCATTATCAATATTGGTACGTCAAAAAATTTAATTACCATTACTCAATAATGATATTGGTACCTCACCATTACAATACTGTAGAAGTATTACCTACCATTACGTGATATTATTAAGCAGCTAGTCAATGTTAGGTAATGCTAAATATTTCTAAGTAATGCCAGTGGCGGTAATGGTACTTGTAATTTGTCTTGCTTGCAGGTAATGCTAAGTAATATTTCTGAAGTATGGTAATGGTGAAGTACCAATACCATTATTTAATAATGGAAATTAAGTTTTTTAAGTATTATAAGGGTAATGGCACTGATAATTTGTCTTGCTTGCAGTACTTGTAGTTGTACTGAGTATGGTAATGCATTCCAAGAATATAATGCATTATTTTACAGCTCTACAGTCATAAATCAAAATGGCAAGCATGGATATTCACAGATTCATTCATTAATCATTCAAGCTTCCTAGAAAATTCAATTTGACAATAGCTAATATTTAAATAACCAGATATATGTAGCAAGTAGCTATTTGTTGCCATTACAAATTGCGTTGGTGGTTTTCATTTTTTCATAAGGCAGAAGTTGCTCCATATTACTCAAAATTGAAAAGACATTTAGATAGTGATTCAAAATAAAATTGTTGGCTGGTTTGAAAAAAAACTATATTTTGGGTATAATTTTTAATTTGCCTTTATATAACATCATGTAATAATAATAAACTTTGCTATAAGTCCGCAGTCTGGTCTGTATATAATTTACCTAGAGCACGAAATAACACTGAAAGTTGGGCATAGAAGGATAAAAGTTTTGATTTCAAAGTCACGCATAGGTTTTTATGAGCTTATAGGTGTTCTTTCTCAAGAATTAAGCATATATATAATAGCTATTAAGACAAGAATTCAAAGAATTGAATCAGGCGAAGGGCGTCTAATATGTATTGAAAAAGAAAAGAATCAATTATTAAACAAGTTTTGGAAACGAGGAATGAGAAATTCAAACTTGATTCTTATCTTGAGACTTATCAGTTAACATATAATTCTTTTACAAACACTTTAAGCTATGCATAATAAATTGTCCGCCCCTTCAAATTTAGTTAGGTGTTTAAATATTTCGATTTTATATTTCAGGATTATGAATTTTCTAGATTTTTAACAATTTAATAATTCGGTCTTCTGCCGTTTTCATCCTTTCGGAATTTTGAGCTCCAATTTTACATCGCATGATTCAAATCTTATTATATTTGTGTCGAGATTAATCGACGTATTAATAAATAATACCAGGTCGAGATTTTGTGCTTTTAAATTATTTCAAAATTTTCGAATTTTGTCACGGCGAGATTTTAAAAATCTAGATTTCTAGCTACCTTTTGTTGTTATTATTTTTCTTAATTTTTACAAATGGGCGTTTCTACTCTATCTGATGAACTTGCTAGGGAAGGTTCATCATCTCGGTTCAAAGGTCCTGAGCCCTTCTGCAGCATTGGCTGGTCTTCGTCCAAAGCTGTGATAGAAGAATAGGCCAGGAATCTACAGTATATACACTGGGAAAACTTCCCTGGGATCCGGCAAGCTAAAGAGCTCGTTCGACCCTATACCTACACTGAAATCAATGCTTTAAGTAAAGCGGATCTCAGACTGTTGGTAGGTTACCTAACTGGCCACCATGGGCTAAGATACCACCTATATAAAATAGGTCTGTCAAATGAGACGTATTGTCGTCTGTGTCTTGAAGACGACGAAACTACATCACACATTTTTTGTGCTTGTCCGGCTTTAGCACGGTTAAGAAGAAAGATCTTCGGTCAGGAGTTCCTTGTCTCGGCTGAAGCTCGTTCATCTTCTGTAAAAGACCTTCTGGCGTTCCTTAGGGTAGCAGATCGTCTTTTACTGTAAAGAGGCTTCGGCACAAAAGACCGTCTGGTCGCAGTTCCCACCATGAGGGTCACCCCTAACAATAATAAAAATAATAATAATAATACTCTATCTGAAAGTGGTGTTCAATTTGCGATTGTATTCGTACAAATGCACAGTTCTAATTTTACTAATACCATTAATGCTAAAAACTTACAACGAAAAGTCATAGCTAATATAAATAGTTTTCAGTTTCACAAATCATTTAAATAAATTAACTCACCACAGCTTTTGCTATCTATAAAATTAAATAATCGTTTAACATTATTTTCTATTATTATTTCATATATGGTATTTCAGCTTCTGAAGGCTCCATTGCTTTATTATACATGTTCTTTCAGCAAGTTGTGGAATTATCTGCACTAAAGCATTTTTAATGTGAGGTATTTTTCCAAATTACTACGCTTATTCAGATGTTTTTTTTAAAACAATCGGAACACTTCAAAACACTTGTTTGTGTTTAATTTCCGGAGGCAGTATCCCAAATATTTATATACATCTTATTCTGTTCTCTCACGTAAGGTATTTTTACTGAACAAGCATTGTGAATCAGTCCCATATTGAAGGTAAAATATTTGAATGTTAATTCGAGTATCAGGAAAAAATCGATTTGGAGACAATCCCAAATCGATATACTGAATATAAGATTTTGACTTTATGATGATATCAGACCACAATATGATTGAAAATAGTAATATACAAATATAATAATACAAATGTTTAGAGAACCCGTATTAAAATATGAAGCATTATTTACATCAGTTTCAAATAAGTTCTTATATATATAGTATATTTCTCAAGAGACATAATTATTTTCCTCCATTTAAATAGACCTTATTCTCTTCTTTACGCACTATAAATAAATATTTCAAATTGCTTTTCTGTACATAATGAATTTTGTCACACAAAACAAACAGTGCTAAGAATATGCCTGTGTCTAAAATAAACTTTGATATACCGAAAATCGACAGAGCTTCAAGCAAACTTTCTTAGTGGTGTAATTGGACAGAACATTAAACAACGAGCCAATTTTAATAAAACGGGAGGAGCCGTGAGTACTTTCACTGGTTCGTTGATTATTCTTGAGGCTATTTTAGACCTCGTCCACGGCCAGTGATTATGACATTGTAAGTTCTAAGGTCGGCAGCATTTAATTCTGTCCAACTATCATCAAGAATAGAATATAATAGATCTCCTCGGCCCGTCTGCCACGCCGTCGCGTCGCGTCGGTTTGTTATTATCACACATGTCACATAACGCACCCAAATGATTTCATCCCATGATTTTAATAGCTATGGATTGGATTGATAAACAACACCAAATCGATTCGCTTTGTTTACAACCGATGCACCCATTGGGGCAGTTCATCTTCGAGGCATATTTGGATTTAATGCTCGCTCGCAACGACGGCGACGTGGCTGGAAAATGTTTGCTGAATGATTTTATTTGTGCTGACGAATTTCCAACTTCGATTGATTTACCGATTATGGTTATGATTGAGATACGTCGGAAAATTTTCTAAAAGGAAAAGCGTGATTTTAATGAAGATAGTAACAAATCCTAAATGAATTCACTTTCTCAACCAAGTAAATAATACAGAAAATGATTAATTATACATTTAGCTGTTACCTACACCACAATCTAACAAATTTTATTGTAGTTTTACCTGTTTTTAGTATATGGAGCCTTTTATTAGCTTTTAGGCATAGCAGGGGTGAAATTACGGAATATAATTGGTTTAATGGTTTTAGATGTTCACTTTTACTTTATATTTTCATATTCATTGTATTAAATAAATGTGATTTCTTATCTACAATTCATGGTATCGGACTAAAATTAATCAACGGATCTTAATAATTTAACTTAAGTTGAGCGAGCTTATATCAGAAAGCGATTGTTTATGATGAGTTCCATAAATATGATGTTCCATTACAAATCCTCCAAATTGACAAAATTTACAAAACAACTTTAAACAAGTATATTTAAGACCAGATAGACACCCAAATATCATTTTAGAACCAAACCATCAGCTTAGTCCAAACTAGAAACAGCAGAGCTGCATTAGTATGGGACTGTTATCAACATTTGGTTCTGTTAGTAAAACCAGAACTAACATACAACACGCAGAACAAAAATGTATGCTTATTACAAATTAAAAATAATATCATGATTGATGACGTAACAAGGAAACGTGTCCCGAGAAGCCGACAAGAAGAATATTATTGCTTAAATGTATAGACAACGAAAAGAGGTTGATAATACACCGATAAAATGGCTAATAGCAGTATAAAAGTTCAACATATATTAAGGGGGTAGTACCGGTTATAATTTTCTAAAAATCTAGTTTTTTTTGCATTTTTCAATTCCTTATACCTTCAGAAATTAACTCTCAAAATTTTATTAAGAAATTTCAAAAAGAAAAATAGTTACAGCAGTTTAAGCGTGCGCACCTTTTTCGCTCTCTGGTAGTAATTTCGGCTATATACATATAATAAATTGAAAGAAAACTTTAAACGCTTTTTTCTCAAAATGACGTTGTTTGAAATGGCGGACAGTTAATCTCCGGATTGGCTGAACCGATTTAGGTCAAATTTGGTGTGGTTATTTATTCAAGTGTCCTGTGATGTAATCCACCACAATATAGGCCAAAAGCCAATACAAAAAAAATTTGACAAGCGAAACAAAGTGGAAAAATATGTGATTTTTCGAAAACAATTTTTTAAAACAGCCGCAATTTTTTTTTTTTAAAACGTTTATTCAAATATTGTGGTGAATTACCACATAAGAAGCATTCCTCTTTAAAATGCCGTTTGGTGTTTCTGTTTTAGATTTTTCATTCCTGAGATTAACTGTCCGCCCTGCAAAAAGGTATTTTTTGCGGTGACAGCTTCAGCGCCCCCTATAAATAATAAAAAAAAAAATTGTACTACCTTGCAAATGTAATAAAAGTGTAAGAGAAGTTTGAAAATGTTATATAATAAAGGAACCGGGAAAAAAATATTGAAAATTAGGCTGTTTTTTACCTTTATAACCGGTACCGTTTTTCCAATTATTTATTAAAAATCCTTAATTCCACAACCACCTACCATCATGCTAATTAAATTTATTATTGCTGTTTTAAATGTAAAATTTCGTTTTTATACACACGTACACTAAAAAACTATCGACCCCTCTTTCAATTATTTTATAATATTGGGTGTACAAATAAGTTTCCGACCTTTTTTACTGAAATAAAAGACATTAGTTCGTGTAGAAAATTAAAGAATATTTTATTCAAAATATGCTCCTTCGGAAGATATAACCTTCTCCCATCGTTCAGGCAATAAACGGATTCCCCGGGAAAAGAAGTCTTGTGGTTTCGAGGCGATCCAGTCATCGACCCATTTTTTCACGTTTTCATGTGAAGTGAAGTGCTGCTGTGCCAGGGCTGATTGCATCGACCGGAACAAGTGGTAGTCAGAGGGAGCAATGTCTGGTGAATACGGCGGGTGGGGTAGAATTTCCCAGTTCTGCCCATCCAAGTAGTTTTTGACAGGTATAGCAACATGTGGCCTAGCGTTATCCTGTTGCAAAATAATTTTATTGTGCCTGTTGTCCCATTCCGATCGTTTTGCAGCTAGAGCTTGCTTTAAAGCCATCAGTTGTCGTCGATAAACTTCTCCCGTAATGGTTTCACCCTGTTTCAGCAGCTCATAATATACGACACCCTTCACATCCCACCAAATGCAAAGCATCACTTTCGAACCATGGATATTTGCTTTTGGCGTCGACGGCCCTGGTTCACCGGGCTTGACCCACGCTCGTTTACGCTTTGGATTGTCATAATGGATCCATTTTTCATCCCCAGTGATGATCCGATGCAAAAACCCCTTCCTTTGTTGTCGTCGAAGCAACAATTCGCACATGGTTTTCCGACGTTCCATGTCCCTTTCTTTCAGCATGTGTGGCACCCAAGCTCCCATCTTCGAAATCAATCCCAAGGCTCGTATACGTTGCGAAACACATTGTTGGGTAATATTCAACTCTTCTGCCAATTGTTTTTCAGTCTGACAAGAGTCCACATCAAGCAATTCTTCCAATTCTGTATCTTCAAATTTTCTTGGTCTGCCTTCACGTTCTTTGTCTCTTACGTCAAAATCACCAACTTTGAATCGTTGAAACCACTCTTTGCAGGTTGTTTTCGATGGCGCATGTTCACCGTAAACTTCCACAAGCAAACGATTTGTTTCCGCTGCACTTTTCTTCAACAAAAAATAATGAAGTAAAACTTCCCGCAAATGTTGTTTTTTCGGCACAAAATTCGACATTTTCAATTACATGAAAATAATTCTTGTTTACGCATTGAACAAATTTCACTAGTAATTATTCAAGCTTGACATCTAACCTCCGAAAAACATGTATTGCCCGATTGAATAATATGCAAGCAGTGATACTAACGACACCTATCTGAAAAGGTCGGAAACTTATTTGTACACCCAATAATTGGTTCAACTTTTCGAAATTATTTGTTTCAACCATTCTTCGGGTATTGAATCAACCACATCTTAAAGTTTTGTAATAGTCTTATGTTCGATCTACAAATGAGGATAGATGTATTTTAAAAAAAACAGATATTTATTATAAATTTTAATATACAATTTTTTTAAAAAAAAATCTTGATTTGTGGACATTTTTGATACTTCATAAAAGTCTGCCCTCCCCAATAGATAACCCGTAACTTCGCCCATGGAAACAGGATGGTACCATAAAGATGAAATCAAAATGAAAGAAAAAGTATAACTCAAATTAAAATGAAAAAAATAAATCAAAATATATTAAAAAAAAAAAGAATAAAAGGAGAGCGAAATTAAGTAATTAATAAGAATGTAAAATTATGGAAGATATAACAAATACTATATAAAATAAGTAGACGACCTGTTAAGATTCACTGTCCAGTTGAAATTGTGAAGCCAAACCCGAAAACAAAACTTTTTTTTAAATGATTTAGGTCACCGTCTACGAGAATATCGATGTATTTAAATTTCTCATTATGATCCTTTTCAATAAGATGCAGTGGCGACTTGGACAATAGATTCGTTCGAACAGTAGGAATGTTGAACAGAGGTTGAGTAGTATACGACAACGGCGTGGAGGCACATTAAACCGAATTCCTTGAAGAAGCTCTCGAACATCCAACTGGCTGTGCAATATTTTAAAATGGAAGACTTCGTGAATATGTTATTGAGACGTCTCATCAGCCTTAATGCTTCATCAGCTTTTTTCGCCATTTAACATTTAACTTAAAAGACAAGAATACGTGGAAATTCTCTTATTTTCACCCGGATTTTACTTTTAAGATTCTACTTATTCTCCATGTTCTCGTATAAAAAAAATCTTACTTGGTGAGCCATAGCACATAATATCGAAAAATATGGGTTTAATGTTTCTGTAATATAATAATACATATATAATTGGTAATTACAGTATCTACTATAAAACATGTAACATCTGTTTCTAATGATAAATATTATATAAAGCCATCCTATTAAACTTTAATTCCTATCTCAAAAGATTCGGCAAAGATTAAAATTGATTCGTCCGATTTATTGCTAAAACGTGAATTGACTACCCCTTTGATTTTAACCATGATGATGAAACGTTCCAATTTCGAAAAAACAGTAAAAAGGGTAGAGAAGTTTTTACGATAGTCATAAACTCCACAAGGAAATAATTGTCCTGGATCCAAGCATGAAACAGGATGGAGTTTTATACTCCTGGAGCTATCGTTCTTCTACGGTGACCATATAAACACAAAGGGCTTTTTCATTGTACACATTTTACGACTTCACGTGTTCTTCTCCCCGAGAAGTTTTGATCACAAAAATGGAACATCTGCGACATTCAGGGAAAAATAATTAGCAAGATTCAAGCAAGAAACACGCAATGTATCACATTTGTGTTCATTTCATATCTGGCAAGGATAAAAGAATAAAAAAATTAATGTTTGCTCATTCTTAGAGTGTAGCGGATGGAAGAAACATCTATGTAGGATTTTAAAGAGATAAATGAGCAAGTTATCCACGTGTAGTAGCTTCATGTTTATACAAAGTGTCACAGTTTCCGAAATAATTTTTTAAACACATTCCAGAGCGAAAATAAAAAAATTATATTATTGAAACTAAGATACTACTATTCCTCCACATTTACATATTCAAAAGAGAAATTCAAGTTTTAAACTAAACTGAGTACATTGATTTAATTCTAAACTTCAGAAATGTTGTACTTGCCATTTTTATATTCTGAAAGAATATAATAATAATTTCAACTTTTAGGTTCAATTTGAAGATTTAGAAGTTTACTACCTCTACAATATTGTTTGGAATTATTTACAAACTTTTTTGTTAAAATGAAGATCAGATAAAATTAAACCCACTAGATACCAATTTAATTCCTGGAGGCTTCTTTAACTTGAATTTTATTCCTCTATAACTTTTGCACAAGCCCTAAAGTCCAATATCGTTTTGATAATTTTCCTTGCTCTTTTCTCATATCTTCATTAATTAATTATTTATGAGTTAAACAATAAAAATGTTTTTCACCGGAAGGTATTTTGTTTAAACAAGTTTAGATTAAGAAAGTTAATGAAGTTTCGACAGGTTCGATGTTACTTTAAAGATATGAGACGTAATATATTATACATAATTTAGAGTATATAAGCTGAAAATACACTTCGTTTATATTTTACACTATCTGAGTTACCTGACGTTTCACGGGCGCAATCGTTCTGCTAAAGAAAGCAAAATAAGGCCCAAAATTCAAGTCCAATTTGCCTATATTATATTTAGACAGTAATGTCTGAGTAAGAATATCTAAAATTCTTAAGAAGACCGCAACAGGGCCGCACAAGGTCTGCTTTTTGAATTTTTTATTCAACCTCACGACGGCGGCACTTTGTATATTTGTTGGAAAAATTCGGCGACACTGTAAAATATAGCGAATAGTACATGTAAGGTCGTAGCTTCGCCACTTAAAGGCTACTCCGTCCGCACCGTAAAGCATATTAAAAAGGTCTACTAAATGTAGGGTGGCATCAAGGTCGGCCGCACTGCAAGATATATCAAAAATAGGACTAGTACATGTAATTCCGTAGCTCCGCAACTTAAAAGCTACCACGGCCGCACCTTCGACTGCACCACACTGAATCAATTTATAAATATATATCTGTACAAATAAATTGGTTCGGCCGTGGTGCGACCGTTTTTGTTTGTATTTTAGTTCAGCCCTCTTACGGTACAAATGATTTCTACTCCGTGCGGCCGTTGCATATTTTACAAAAAAAAAACTACGTACCGTGTGCAGCGGTCGAACTGTCGTCTAGAAACCGTGTGGTCGTGGTCTGGCCGAGGTTCAGCCATCGCTCGCTGCATGTATGTATATTATAATAGTATAGATAGTGAGATATAAAAAAATATAACTTTGGATAATTTTTTTGTTTTGTTTTTCTTTTCCTTTTTTATTAATATTTTATATATTAAACAATAAAAATTGTAAGTTTTCTAAGAAATGCTTTTTGTTTGAATAAGTTAAGCTCAGGTTAAAAGAGGTAATAAGGATTCGACAGGTTCGATATTAATTTAAGATGTGAAATAAGATATTATATTATGAATATATGTATGTATATATTTAATGAAAGCTTCGTTTATATTAAATTCATATCTAGATAGCACTGAAAAATGGTAAAATATTTAAGTGACATATGGTTACTCAATGTTTGCTAAAAACAGTTATTTCGATGCAAATGTAAGCCTATTTCGCATGTTGATGTTGAAACGTCAAATAAAAGAATCAATGAGAAAGGGCCAGCAGCCTTCTTGCTCACTGAACCCAAACTCGTGAAGGTTACATCCCTTCCAAAATTCACTTTCGCATTCGCACAAGAAAGGCCCGCTGCGAGATGCGAGGTAAATAATTTTTGAACGGGACCAACCCTCAGAAACAATAAGGCCGCACAAGCCGAAACTTAAAGGGCATTTTATTTATTCAACAAATGCAGGCGTCTCACCCCCGCGAATACCACTGCTCGGCAAGAAAAGAGGAATGGAAAGAAAGCCACGAAAACGCCCACCAGAAGGAAAATGATATGGGCGTTGTGAGAGGGTATGGGCGGTTATACGTCACTGTAGAAATCATTTTTCGAAATCCCCAAAATGTCACCTCAATCGGCACCAGGTAAACACACTTACACCTTACACCGTGCCGGCCTGTGCTGTGTGACTATTACCCGGGCGACCTGAATATCTAAATGTATGAATACCTCAGGTCTGATGACATTCTATTATCCCTTCATTTCCACTGCCGTTATTTGATCAAGAGGTTTGCAGCCCCATAAAGCGCTAGCGCTCCCGTCTGCCGCGCCTCGGAGGTGATATCACCGCTGGGTGCGCCCACCTACTCGCTGCCACCGCGCCGGTGACCCCGGCCTGCACTGGTCAGCTCGACGATTCGCTTGTTGCCGCCACAGGCGACGTTGTTGCGGCCGCTAATTGAGAACATATCGCGGAAGATGATTCGATTAGAACGCGGCAACCCATTCGATTCGGATGTGGCGTGGCACCCAAACCACACACGCGAAATAACCGTTAAAAGGCGAGACACTTTTGCACGCTTGTAAGCTTTAGCAATCATCTTGTTTCCGTACTCGTAATTAGGCGCCTATGGGCGAAAAAAATTGACCAAATCTGCCAATTTGTCGCCCACAGTATTTTGTTGGGTACTTTTTCGTGGAGTTCTTTAAGCGCCTGAAATACATAAATCTCTGAATTATTAAAATTACTTTGAATAAATTTTCATAAAACCTTTTGGATTGAATTTTTCATAAGATATACTAAAATGTTTACACATTAAAATTAGTAAATGATTATTTTGAAGCTACTAATTTTGAATGTTATCAAAATTTGCAACTCCAAGATGGCGGATCCAATATGGCGACTATAATATCTCGATTTTAGCGGAATTTAATTAAATTTAGTACAATGATTATTTTGAGACTACTAATTTTTAATATTATCAAAACTTGTAAATCCAACATGGCGGACCCAATATGGTGACCAACATTTTTGAAATTCAACTGATTCTTATTTCAATGATTATTAATATACACAGGTTTTCAGAGCCATTTCTTCGAATCTCTCGAAAATCAGTATAAAATTTTCGGGGCCACTGCTTTCTATTGGAATTTCAGAATCAAAGGTGGCGGCAGATTCAATATGGCAAAGAATATTTTTTGCAATAATTCAAAGGAGTTCCAAGAAAATTAACATACGTTTTTAGGTTAAAACAATTTCTAGGATATGCCAAAATAGAGCATTTGAGAAGTGTTTAATTAATAAACATTTACGTAACGCCGAGTAAAACCGGGTAACTCAGCTATTGTTTAATAATAAAACAAATAAATAAAGTCAAATATATACATAATCCAATACTAAAGTAGTTCTACGCAGACATTATATTGCTAATATATTTCTGTCAGGATAATATTGAAAAGTAGTAGTAAAAAACATTAATTTTAAATTAAAATGAAAAGAAATTTATAGAAAATCTTTATTTATTTGGTAATTTTGGGCTCGCTGATATCAAAAATGCTCTGAAATCTTAAAAAATAAAGCATAAGATAACGATTAACCTAATTAGCAACAACTATTTGCAACATACATTATAATTCCATAATTTAATCAAATCATTTTATTTACAATTACAAATAAATCTCGGAGCCTCTTGTACATTATATTATTTTGGTACCTCGCTCTTTTTTCTTATAAGTTTCTTAATTCATAATATACAGTGCTGCGTAAAAGTTTAGGACCACCGAAGAATTTGTAGTAAACTCACATTTCCAAAACCTTTTATTCAATTGTTCCTCAACATGGATCTAAAATTCATCATTATAATAAAATAAGGTACTCTTTAATTTATAAAAAACAACTTTATTTTGTTCTCAGTTGTAAACAATAACAGAAATGGACAATTTCTCAATTTAATACCTGCGTAAAAACATAGGACCAAACATTTTTTTTGTTCTTGAAATTTACAAAATTCTTCTATGGCAACAAAGTTTCCAAGTCAGTTATGTTACTTCATTTTTTGAGAAACATTGTAAAGTAGTCAGTAGTGGATTGTCATAGAAGAAGCAGTTGCTAAGTTTTCTGTATATTATTGAAGCTTCCTGTACCTATGCTAAAATGGTAAAAAAATCGGTTGATTTCGGAAGATTATGTGAGGTAAGTTAAACAAATGATGTTAAAAATGAAAATTATTGTGATTCCGATTAAAATTAGGTGATTGCGCTATACAAAACCGGCAAATCCGAAAGGCAAATATGCGACCTGATTGGGTTAAGTAAGAGGTGTGTTCATCGTGTTATACAAAGATATAGGGAACCTGGGTCCGTTGCACACAAAAACCTGCAGGGGCGAAGCAAAAAAGTAACTCAGAGGATTAGAAGAAGTCTTCTTAAGATAACAAAAAAAAAAATTGAATAGTCTACTACTTGAAGAATGGGGAAATTTACCAAACGAAATGCTTAAAAATTTATTTGAATCTTTACCTCGCAGAATTCCTGCTTGTATTCGAGCTAAAGGATATTATTTTAAAGGTTAATTAAAATCTTGAAGAAAATATTTTTTGTGGTCCTATGTTTTTATGCTGATATTAAATTGAGAAATTTTCCAGTCCCGGTATTTTTTACAACTGAGAACCAAATAAAGTTGTTTTTTAAAAATTAAAGAGTACCTTATTTTATTATAATGATTAATTTTAGATCCGTGTTAAGGGACATTTGAATAAAAGGTTTTGGAAATATGAGTTTACTACAAATTCTTCGGTGGTCCTAAACTTTTACGCAGCACTGTATTTGTTAATTCTAGAATTTTCACTCAAACTTTAAAACTTTTTATTTTAAAGGAGGGGAAAATTTGATTCTCATTTCGTCAAATTTTACCTGCTTTTGCTCATACCGCGAGACCGAGTAAATTTATATAAAATCACCAATTGCTTGTCACTTTGTAATCTGTCATTGTAATCTGCTATTTGTGCATTTTTTATCCCCACTACCATATTAAACTTTTTACAAGGTTATTACACAAGAAAATATTATCCAAAAGTTATCAGAAAGATCTGATATCTACTTATATAATGGCAAATATTATAGTACTTGAATTGCTCCCATATTATAATCCTGTTAATTTTGTCTGATTCAAATTCTGATTTCTGGTATCTCACAGTAAGATTTCTTAATGTTTCGAAATTTTAAGAAGGTTCTGCTTATAATATTTACCTTTTACATATAAAATATTTAAGAATGCTATTGGATATAATATCTTTTAAAATTAAGATGACTTAGATGAAATAGACAAATTTCCAAAATTATAGGAGATTTTATGTTCTCGAAATAGTTTTCTGAAGATGCAGCCTATAAAAATACTAAAAGAAATTTCAAGGTATTAAATGAACATCGTTCCCTGAGCAAATAAGATCCTATTATAAAAATATGAAAGGTTACATTTGAAAATTAAGTTTTTGAAAATATAGCGAATTGAGTTACAGTTACTATGCAAATTTTTAAAACCTTTAAGATCTTAATCTTTAACGTAAATAGAATTAAGTAAATTTTTTATAATGTATATTTTCCAACAATTGAAATGTACTACAAATTTTGCTGAAATTCTCTAAAGATTCCAATTTTTTGTCGCCATTCCAAATTTCCTAATTTTTATAAATACCTATATTTAGGTTACTTATTTCAAAAATTCCCTTCAAAATGGTACTTATTTTCAGTTTTTTTTCATAGCATGTATTTATTCTGAAATGTAATTTTTTCGAATACAAAAAAGTGCCTTGAAAACTAATTAACATATATTATTATTATAAAAGTTATGAATTCTAAGCGGATATTCGAAGTTAGGTACATACTGTGTTTAACTTTTTTTTTGCTTTTCATTTTTTTTTTTTATTTGGCTTATTCCAGTTATATAATATTTTCTTGAGAACATTTTTTCCAAAAACTCATGTTCTGTATAATTCCTTTTTTTATAAATTAAAAAGCCTAATCTAACTTACTCTAACTTGGAATTAATTATCCTAAATCGAAAACTACTTAGCTTAACCTAACCTAACTCAGTGCTGTCACATGTTCAATAGGGTGGAGCGATAAAAAAAAAAAAATATTTTTCATTTTGAATAGCACTAGAATGTTGCATTATATTCACAGCAACATAGAAAAAATAATAAAAAAAATATTGACATCTATTTTTAGCCCTCTACCGCCACTTGAAAATTTTAAAAAAATATAAAATCGAGCTATTTATAAAACATTATTATATTAAGAAATACAAACTTTTTTATTTTATTTTTAATTTTTACGACCCAAAATGACACTAAGTTTTCAGACGAAATGACAATTTACAGATAATTGTGATACAATGGTATATATTATGACGTTTAAGTGTAGAGAATAAACAAAACTTGCCGGTACATTTGAAAGTTGAGTTGTTTACTTTCGATGTATTATTTTAATTTCTACTTACACTTCACTCCTTAATATGAACAAAATGTTTATATTAACTAAGTTGAGAACGTAGTGACCAGTGGCGTGGGGTGAAATTTTTGAGAAGGTAAGCCGGTGCAAAAATCAGAAACTTAATAGCGAAAAAAAACTTACCAAATGAAGTCAGATATTACAAAATGTGTTCAACAGTGACTGCGTGTATTCTTGTCGAATTTAGTCGGCCACTTCTATCATACTTAAAGTCATTGGAAGTTAAGTGCTATATGAATATTATGAATAAACATGGACATATATACAATGAACTTCAAGAATAATATAAGTGGCTTTGAAAAAAACCGTTATAGTCGCGTGTATCGTGCAATCAAACTAAAGCGGTTAACAAAAACTGTGAAAAGTTGATATGAAATATAATTAATCTTACTAATCTACGATTTTTTTTTATAAATTCGGCCAAAACATCATTGTAAAAATTAGACTGATTTCTAATTTGTAAAAGAAGGTGTTTTTCTATCGATAAGAGTGCTAAATTTGAGAGCCTTTCTTCGGTTTGAGAATTTCTTAAATAAGTATGTATTCTCTTAAGGGCTGAAAAAGATCTTTCCGCGGAAGCAACTGTAATGGGAAGAGTTAAAAATATACAACACAAGTTTAAAATTTGAGGAAAAGTATCTTTTAAAATGCCACATTTAATATGCGAGTAAAGCGCGAGAATATCAAATTGCCGTAATGAAGAAGTGGTATATAAAACGTTCAATTCATTTTTTAAAGCAGAAAACTGGAAAATTCCCGGGAAAACTGTAATCAAAAATGATATCTTTTCGTTAGGACTTGATTGAGCAAAATAATCATATTTTGATTTATTAAGTAAATCTAAAAATTTTAGTTGACTAAAGGAACTATACCGAGTTTTAATCTGAGAAATGACATTGTCATCCGAATAGCCGAACCTAACGAAAAAAGCCGAGAAGCCGGATTCTATCGTGTTATCGAGAGGTAATAAAGTAGCACCACACCACACTCATAAGTCACAATCCGTTGAGCACCAAGGCAAAAAGAGACACAAGTTAACAATTTTTTTATTAAAATATAATAAACAAAACCACAACACCCCTCCCTTCCGAGAAGACGACTTCTGCCGTGTTCTTGTGAAATAAGGGAGCATTCACTCCTACAATTCACAGCCCCTTCAGTATCAAAGAGATTTACAGTCAGCTGAATATTGTTTATGAAAAAAATTAATAACCAAACCCACCGCAACCAACCCCACTCACCCGAGAAGCCACTTTCTACCGTGTTATAGGGATAATATAAGAGCACCACTACACTCACACCCGTTCATAGAGAAGACACGAATCAGCTGACATTCTAAGAAATAAACAACCACCCGCCGAAGTGACCCGAGTTTCAACTTATGCAAAATGCAAACAACCGAGAAGCCGGTTTCTATCGTGTTATTTGCTTATAGGATTTGCTTTTAGTGAGCAAAAGATATCACACACGATTTCTTTGTTACTCGTGGAGAAAAGTGTGGGCTTGAGTAAGCCGTAAAATGACCGGCTTACAGAAGCAGCGAGCGAGCGCTTCATACCCGATGCAACCCCTTGATAGAACCTGCTACCGTGCGAGGGAAGGTTCCATCGTAGTGCAACAACAGATTATGGTTGTTTTTGGTTTTTTAAAGTATCCCAATAATTTACGAAATTTTTACCTTTGTTTTGCAACTTTTTTATATTTTTTATGTCTCATTTTTCTAAATAAAGATTTTAATTAAGTATTTTTTTAGTATTTTAGTTACCCGTATGCTACAATAAAATTGTATTTATTATATTATAATTGTATTGTAACAATTTCTTCATATTTTTGACATATTACTAATTAAATCAAATTATTGCAACTTTGGGTTTAGGTAGAGGGCTAAAAAAAATATAAAAAAAAATAAACAAAAATACATTTACGTATAATTTAGCAAAACGCAACTTTATGCAGGTATTCGAAATAGATTCGATGACTTTTTTTTTTGTGTTGTAATTTCCTAAGCTCAGTTGCAATTATAATTATTGGGATTAAATTCTATCGTGCCTCAATGTACCTGATATAAAATAGTGATATCTTATGAATTTTTTATCATGCTCTCGCTATCTAAGGTATACTACAGAAAAGCTTCTGCATACTGCAGAGATGAAGCCATTTAATCTAGATATTTCATGTTATAGCCTGTTTGGGTAGAAGGTCCCAAAATCAGATTATTTTCATTATGCATATCTCTTAGAGCTTGACGTCTAATCAATTTTATTATGAACTTTTCGATTCGGTTCCTACGCGCCATCGCAATTTCCGAGTTTGAATAATACCACAGATACTTGGAGTGTTAAATTTCCGTTTTTATATTAGATTGAACATTTTGAATCTTGAATTTTTGATATCGGAAAAATCCTCTATATTATATTAAATTTCCAAAAGTAAAAGGCTTTTTGACTTTCCCAATTTGCAACGCTTTGGATTGCCAGAATAAAATTAGCCTATTTTTAAATAAGACTAAGCAACAAAACAGATGAAAGTGAAATCCGCTCAACAATTTTTATGAGATCCCCACAAATAATAAACAGATAGAAATTTCAAAAATATTTTCTTTTTGGTTCAAGATAATCCAAATAATTATTGATAGCAATCACTTTTACATATAAATATTTAGTTTGTATAAAATCCAATATCCGAATGAATTGATTTTATTATTAGTATGAATTTTAAGATGTTTGTTCGATTTTTAGGTACGAAGATATTTTTTTAAATAAATCTGAAAGGGAGGAAGATTTTCGAATAATAATTTTAAAATCTTAAAACATTTGATAGCGTTTTTCAAATTTATACTATAGAAATATGTAAGTATAAAATGAATTGTGGTGGTATCACATCATATTCGTAGAATTGTAGTATTTATTACTGGGTAGAGAAATATTACATTTTTCTTCAATTTTTATTGTTATTAGCAATTTTTTAGAATCTATAAGAATTTTTTATGATATTTGAAATCCTTTACCTTACTTAAAGGGGGTATCAATCAATATTCGGGTGTATTATTGACCTGATTTAGATAGCATCACATCTCGGCTATCCTGAAACTTCCCTTTAAAAGTGAATTTAAGTCGACCAGAAACTCTCTAAAAGGGCGGAATTAGTCCAAAAATAGTCCCCCTACCCACCTATCGAATTTTCGGTTTTAGGTCATTGTGAAAGGCATGTCACACTCGCCCCGCGTTTGTTTAATATTTGAACAAGCGACAAATAAAGGGCGCTTCTAATCTATGCTTGGCCGTCACGAAAAGGGTCGGCGACACAATCGATTTCCAGCTCGAAGTAAACAAGGCCCACTGTAAAACAGGTCTTCGTTCGGTTCAAACCAGTTGAATTGTTTAGGGACAAAGATGACAAGAGATTTTTTCTTTCTGATGCTCTTTTTTTTTTTTATTACCTTTTTGCCAATTTCGGAACACTTTAGTGCGATTTTTTATGGTAGACAGAATCGTTGACAAGATACTGCCACATAACCAGGATTATTCAATGAGCGAAACCCGACGCCACTCGCAATCAGCAGTATGCTTCAGGTCCCCCACAGCATCCACCTTGAGATCGGATCTGCGATGAGAGCTGCTTTTATCGAAATCGCCATCGATTTATACTTACGACGGCCGGCGATGGAGCTCTATAAATATCTCAGTCAGTCTGCGGCGTGCGGCTAATGAAGCTTTCCTTCCTTTCCTTTCCGTGCGGGCTGCTTCTGGGCGCAAGATTCCCGAATGGCTGGTGTCATAAACTTATTAGGTCTATCGCACCTCCCTGCCCCGTGGATTTTTTTATAGGATCTTACGTTACCCAAGTTGGCACTAAAGATGCATACGCCGGATTGTGCGGATGAAAAAGGCGACACTATGGAGCACGAGTATCCATTATTTGGAAAGTACTTGGATTTCTCTTGAAGATACATGAAAGGGCCTCTCGAAAGGGGAATCCAGACGTAAGTTAGAAGTAATAAGGAGAAATAATACCCTGAAGGAAAGGAGTTTAGGTAAATTATGAAAAATGATATAATTTCATGAAATTGTTGAGAGAAGATGACATTAGCTTATTTCGAAATGGCCGTTGAAGTTTTTTTAAAGGTTCGCTCACTTAAGTCCTTACAGGTCATTGTAAGGATATCGCGGGACATCGAGCAAGAAGAGGAAAAGGGATCCTAATTGTCAGGATATGTCTAAACTTGTAAACGATAGAGGCTCTCCAGCTCAACATTTATCGAAATTTTCATAAAAAAGTGGTGGTTTTATTCTGTTTTCATACAAACTTTCTACTGGAAAGGATTTTTTTACTATGGACCCTCTGCTTTTTACATGTTTGGACATAGCCTAACAAGTGGGGTATCGTGAATGAGTTCTTGCTCGATGTCCAACGATATCCTTACAAGAACCTATAAGAACTTAAGTAAGCGAACCTATAAAAAATCTTCAACGGCCACTTGGAGGGGGAAGGAGGCATTTTTATGGGGATTAAGAACAAAAGTTTGCTTAGGACACTCCAAGGAGTGTCCATTGGTATAGCGTTTCCTTCGTTGAATCTGGACACCCTGTATAAAATCACCAAACTGGCGAACCCGCAACAGTTTTAATTTTGCTGACAGTGTAAAGGAATATTTGTTTAGATATTAAAGGAACGAATCTGTCAAATTTTTATGTTTATGTAGTATTAGCAGGGCCATGCACTGAGTCCACCGAAGGCTCTTCATGTCATAAATCTGTAACTTTTAAAGTGAATAACGTCTATAGGTTCACGCTTCAGATTTATTGATCTTTTTGACATTTTCGGGGGAATACAAAGCCATTGAATAACTCGGAAACTATAAGACTCACTCCATTGATTTTGGTATCATTCTAATCGGAATATAATTCCGTTTCTAATAAAATGGAAGTAAAGATTTTGCATGGGCAGTACGCGACGGGCTCAAAGCAAAACGAGAATTTCGGCCCCTATAAAAGATTCAAATCAGTACAGATGAAGACTCTAAGTAACTATGACTTTTTTTTAGTGTCAAACGATAAATTTTGATTATAACAATGCAATACAATGACAATCTAAAACATTTAACAAGTTAAAGTAGGTAAACAATTCGAAAAAGTATAAAAATACATTTTTTTTTAAATATTATCGACCAAAACTCGCATAAAGGGCAAAATAAAATGTTATATGTATCGGAAAGAGCATCTCACCAGCTATTCAATGGTATAAATAATTACTAACTGAGAGGGTCAGCAGGCATAAAGTATGCGAAAATTAATGTCGATGAATTACTTCTCATACCACCGACCACTTCTGAATAAAATAATACTCAACATGTGAACCGTAAATAAAACCAGGCAGCAAATGGATTCACTAAATTTATATGCTCAATTTGGGATATATTGCACAATACTAGGTGTATATTTCTTTAGATTAAGTTTACGGCAACGCTTTATGTTAATTTTATTTTTGTGTAACAATAAATGTATTAATCTATGAGTTCAACATTTATTTAAAATTGCTACTACAACCGGATTGGGAAAATATTTACATCAATTCCTCGACTATGCATCCCAACACAGTCATACCCACTTTTTTAACTTTTATTGACTTCTAAAGGTTGGGCTGGTTTCTGTTTCAAAATGGTATAAAATAAACACTGGTCAATATTTTTGAAAGTTTGTTGGTTTATTGAAAAGGCTAAACCTTCCGATAAGTGATGGAATATGATCTATTATTTGTTAAATTTTAAACAATATACGACTTTTTTAAAATTTAGGAAAGATTTTAGACAATGTTTATTAAACTTCAAATTTTAAAAATTAGAATGTATTTACAATATGGTTTAATCCTTTCGGTAGGGCACAGTTGGCTACGGTTATACACTCTCTGTACGAAGAAGTACTTTCCATTAATGTGGACTTTAGGCGGCGGTCGTACCCAGAGAATGTAGGGCGGATGCCGACTATAGGTGGCGGTAGATCCGAAAAGTTAAATCAAATCGTATAATGTAATCCCGAACTCTGAGAACTAATAGATTTGTGTATAAGAAAGGTTAGTATTTTTCTTATAAAAATGTAATAAAATTCACTTAATGATTGTAATAACTTTTACAATTTGTTAGTGAATTCAGTCAAATTGCAATACCATAATTTTAGTATTATTTACTAAAATCTCCTACAACTTTTACAATTCTTCAATAAAAGTTTTTACATCTTTAATAAAATTTGCAGTAAAAATTAATGTTATCCAGAGTATAATATCCTTTCCTAAAGTAAGTTTTGTTACATTTACGATAATGCAATTAATTGTTTCTGTACTACATTTTATTATTTCATTGTAACAACATTAATTTCACTGTAATAAAGAAATTGTTGTATTTGCTACAATAATGTTTATTATACCTAAAGTAGAAACATAAAAATATATGTAATGGGTCCAGTAAGTGAGCACTTTACGAATATATGGAAAATTTTTCCTGGAAAATGATGGAGTATTATGAATTAGACAGAGAAAAAATGGGTTTTCGTTTTTTCTTCACGTAAAGTGCAAACCGGCAGCACGTGCTTTAAGAATGCGCAACAGAACTCATTTCGCACTAGGAATGTCAAATCTTGTCAAATGAGACAGAAGGTCGTCTATGTCTTAAAGACGATGAAACTACAGCACACATCTTACGTGCTTGCCCTGCTTTAGCGCGGTTAAGAAGATCTTCGGTCAAGACTTTTTGGACTTGACTGACCTTCGACAATCTTCTATTAAAGACCTTCTGACGTGCCTTAGGGTAGCAAACCGTCTTTTACTTTAAAGGGGCTTCGGCACAAAAGATCTGTCGGTCGCAGTAACCACCATAAGGGTCGTCCCTAGCAATAAATAAATAGAGAAAGATAATCTGTGGAACATATTTTTCAATTTAAATATTGAATGTGACAAAGTTTAATGTGGAATAATATTTATTTAGCATATCTAATTTTCACTATTTCATATCATATACCGAAAATGCAAAAAAATTTAATAAGTTCACATTATTAAAATCATCGGAAAAGATTGGAAAATGAATCAGCAGCTCGTTTCTGTAATTTCGATTGAGAATATTCTCTATTAAATGACGTCACAAATATTGGTCGTCTTTAAATCGACTGAGCTAAGTTGATTTATTTTCGGATGTACCAGTAAAGAAAGGCATCGTGAATTGAATCAGGTGAAAATTAACGTTCGAATTTGAAACAGAATCTCAAGAGAGGAGAATATAAAAACACAGTGATAGAGAATGATGTCAAAGTGACGTCAAATAGAGAATTTGAATAGAGTTAAAAGTTACAGAAACGAGCTGCAGATGTCAAACTATTTGGATTCTTTTACTAACAGGGAAACATTCTCAGATGCGTCCCACCGATTTTGATGAAATTTAAATATGTTATAGAGTTTCGAAAAATAAGAGTCACGTATTTTTTTTTATTTGCGGATACGCACATTAAGGGGGTACTTTTATTTATTGTTTTTTTTTTAAATAAAAATTGGTGTATTTTTCAAAAGTTTGTCCGCCATGTAGGATCCGCCATTTTGAATTTTTTAAATTGAACATTAGATTCGTAATCAGCGACTCGAAAAACCCCTTAATGCTGGTTTTCACGAAAAAAATTATGTCTCAAAGAATATACATCATTTACGTATTAGTGCTAGGTGTTGTTTACCTCTTGAAGAGCTGTTTTTACGAAAACCCAAAAACACGTTAACTTTATTTTTCAAAATCGTATGTAAAAAAATATTTTTCAATGATTATTAACTAAAACTGTTATTTTTGTGACGCAAAAATATAAAAAAAAAATCGTTTTTCTGCAATAAAAAATAAGGGTTGCCACCCCCGGGAACCGGATTACTTACAAAAGGTTAGTGTATTTATATTATTATATTATATTTCCATTTTGTTTCATTCGAAAAAATTCATCAGAGCTTGAAATATTTAGGAAGAACTGTTTCTGCGGGTAAACTTTAGAGGTGGTTTTCACCCCCTAAATGTGTGTATCCGCAGATAAAATACGTGTCTCTTATTTTTCGATACTCTATAACATGTTTCAATTTCATCAAAATCGGTGATAAACACCTGTGAACGTTTCCTTGTATGTTGTGACTTTTACTGTTTTGAAACTTTTGAGAAAAACTAGTATATTAGCAGTATTCTTATTTAGTACTCGCCAAAACTAAATCATAAGTAATACGAATTTTCGTCTACAAGTAATTCATTCACAAATTAGATTTCGCGAGAATTTATTTTGTTTTAATCGATTTACTTACCCAAAGTAAAAATAGTTCGACAACTGATTTCTTTTCGGTTTTTTTTCCATATCTTTAAAGTTCACGTAAAATAATTCGTTTTCGAATCATTTACGAATCGTATGGTTTGGTGGATAATAGCAAAATAAATAAAAAGACGGACAAGTGCGAGTGGGACTTGTGCCCTGGGAGTTTCGTCCCGTTATATAGGGTGTTAAAAAATTAGCTCTAAGAATTTTGTGGGATTAGTCAGTATCGGAAATTGAAGTTGCAAAAAAAGTAATAAATTCACATAGAATAAGAAATTAATGAGTTTCGGATTTTTTCCTTAACGGACAGACAGACCTGACATCAAATTGATCCTATAAGGGTTCCATTTTTTCATATCGAGGTACGAAACCCTAAACTTAGGAGTTTTATAACATTTTTAACAAAGAACATAATCTGTAGTTAAAACTTAAATGGTCAAAATGAATGCAAATTCCAACGAAACACGTGCACATTTTCACAGCATGATTAATAAGCAGTCTGTGCAGATTAATTACATCCTTCCACCGATGCGATGCGACGTACCCCTTCCTGGATTCCGAGAATGATGTTCGCGTTTTAATTAAAAACTTCTTAATTTCACTTAATTATGAGATTAAACCGCCCAACCACCTTATTATGCGGCAAAATATGAAAATTTGCATTTATAATTTTCCTCGAGGAATTAATTTCTTCCCCAAAAAAAAGGTGAAATGGGGACCGGATAGAGCCTGCTCGGTATTAAGGCGGGGTCGGGGGACCCTGCGGCATGCATATTCCGTGCGTGACGTACCTTGGCGCGGTGTCGAAGTAACGCGACACGGCGCTATGGGGGCTTCGGAGCCCGAAGTGCTCGCGTATTTCATTTTCGTCATGCACAACGCGACGACGACGACGACGACGACGGCGACGGCATTTCCATACCCTTGAGAAATTCTTGCCGTAACTTCGTCTTCTCGCAATATCCGCGATTTTACTTGCTGATGGCACTTCAGCGGGCTGCTCTTGCTGTCGCTGAAGAAACAGGAGATCTCCGATTAACGAGATATTTGCTTTCTTTTCGAATGTAATGTCGAAGCTCAAAGGGATGAATGAATATTTTTCCAAAATTTAAAATTTTCCTTTACTCACCGATGCCTTGTGGCTATTTTTAGACATTTATTGTAAGCAAACAATTTTTAAGCGATTCTGCATTTATTTAAATTGAGGATGTGCTGTCAGCGGGCGGCTGAGTTACGCTATAAATTGATTGAATCAAAGAAAGACAAGAACTCCTTTGATATTTATATTAGATCTTGATCTAATTGAGTACACATGGAAGGCTAAAGCCGGGAATCGGAGGCTAATGTACTTCCGTACTTATATTTTTTGAATAAATACTTTTTTCACTAGCAAAAATCAACAAATTTTATGACAAATTATACCTATCATTGCAAACAGCATTTATCTACATAATGATACCTATTTTGACAGTGATAAGTTACGTTTTGATGGATCTTTGAGGCTTAGAAACTTGATATCAAAGCTTAGTTTTTATAATTGAAAAAATGTACTAAAACATACCTAAGTTTTGGTTTTTAATTCTAACTTTAACTCCTATCAATTTAGTTCACTCGTATAATGGATCCACCAAAAGATACATATCTCTTAACCGTGGCAAAATTATGGTAGTAGAATCAAAACTTTATACTGATTTCTCTAAAGCCTTTGATCAGCTCTGTCATAGAGTTCTTTTATATCATTAGTCAAGTAGATATCATCTCATTTAAGTGACAGAAGATTAAAGTACTATTCAGAAATGCTTTACCGACTGAGGTTCTTACGACAAGACTGCCACCTGAACTCTTTATTGCTTGTTTCATTTATAAATGACCTTACATCTTTGATGAAATACTCAAAGATTTCAATTTGTGTTTACGACGTTAAGATCTTTAAACTGATAACTGATTCAAATGACTGCTTATTGCTACAAAATTATATTAATGCTTTTAATGTGTCTGTGGTGTAAGTAAAATTATTGATTCTTAAATAAAGATAAGTTTAGTGTCGTTATATTTTCTCGAAAGCATATCCCGCTTAGTTTTTCGTACTCTATTGATAGCCAAAACCTAAATGTCGTGAATGAAATCAAGGACGTAGACATAATTTTCGAATCCAAAGTAACATTTGCAATATACTTGGATTGTTCATCGGTGTGTCTCGATGTGTGGTTTCATTATGCTTTGAAATAAAGAATTTCGAGATCCTTATGCAGTTAAAACTTAAAAAACTTTATACGAATCACTCATCAAATCTCTTCTGGAATACGGTTGTAAAATTTAGTTTGGGACACATGTTAGCAGATTTGAGTTGATATAAAAAAAATGTTTGCGATTAACTTTGCGTTTTCGAGAGTAATCGAATTGTTTTTAAATGGTTTAAAGTTACTTAACATGAGTCCATTTCACGTAAGACATGATCATCTCTCGTGTATCTTTACTCACAAAGTAGTTATTAGCTTGATGGATTCTCCGGAAATCCTAGGAGCAATTTGTTTTAATATTTCTTATAGAAATTTGCAATCGCGCACTTAACTTAAAATAATATTTCATCGAACAATGTAATTACGGGTTTTTTTTTAAAAGCTTTTATTTAACTTGCAATGTATGTATTGTATGTATGTTTGCTCGGGTGGAATCTTGCTACTCAATTTTGAAGCAGATATCTTCAACCGATTGAGCTGAAATTTTGTATACACGTTTAGTTTGGGGGACAATACACGATAAGCTGTGTGACGCCATTCTAAATCCAATATGGTGGACCATCCAAGATGGCAGAATAGTTATTTTTAATGCATTTCTACAATATGGGTATCAAATGAAAGGGCTTGTTGAGAGTAACTCGAAGAATAATATGACGTCATTCTAAATCCAATATGGCGGACCATCCAAGATGGCGGAATGGTTATTTTTAATGCATTTCTACAATATGGGTATCAAATGAAATGGCTTGTTGAGAGTAACTCGAAAAATAATGTGACGTCATTCTAAATCCAATATGGCGGAATAGTTATTTTTTATGCACTTCTGCAATATGGGTATCAAATGAAAGGGCTTGCCGAGAATAATTAGAAAAATATTCTGACATCACTCTTAATCCAATATGGCGGACTTTTGAAGTTTTTTATGCTTTCCTATAGTATGGGTATTAAATGAAAGGGTTCACTGAGAATAAAAATGCAGGTTAAAAAAAAGATGGTGATTATAAGCTCCGTTGCTCTAAACTCCAAGCTGAAATAAGTGGCGCATTCTTCCAAACACCCAAGTCAAGGTGAGGCTGTGCCGAGGACTGAGTGGCATCGGGGTGTAATATTATGTCGTGAACGTACCACCTCAGGGCACCTGGGCGAACCCTGTTGTATATTAGCTCTTACCCTTCTAAACGGAGCTCTGGGAGGGTCGACGAATATTTCCTCGGTACTCGTGGGAACAAAATGGGATGAACAGACTCAGAAACCTAGCCAGCGATAACTAAAAAGTAAAAAATAAATTAAAAGCAAAAAAACCTATCATATTAATTGTGTATAATGAGGCTATAAGTTGATAGTTAAAATTTTAACGGAAAATTTTATTTTCTTCTTTTTAGAGCATTTAAATAAAAGCTTTTTTTAAAAAAGGTTTTTTTGCTTTTAATTTTTTGAAAAACATGATGTGTTCGATATTAGAAGTATAATTTAAAATTGGCCACATATATAGCTTATTCAATGTAATAAATATATTTAATCTAAAACCCAGAATTAGGGAAGTTTAATAGACTATCGCATTTTAATCGACAAACCCTTACCGATAGCACCCCTAATGTGTTGTCTGAGCCCTTTAAACGTGCGCACATTTTAAATAACTATAATTTTCTATTTTGGGTAAAATCAATACATACTATATAATATATTACTATGATAAAGAAGAAAGGAAATTTTTAACCGTATAGTGCCATCTGTTGTCCGATTGTAATACTTTTTGTTTTTTTTAGATTGATAGAACTTTCATTGATATTCTCTATAATTTGTGGCGTAGTATATTGACATTTGTAGTAATCACAGGATTTTGTTAATATCATATGTTTGCCTCTACATATACGAGTATATGCTTAAAAATATTATTCCAAAATTAACTAATTAAGTTTTAGCTATAATTTAGATATTAGTACGTATTTTATCATTTATGTATATTTTTAGAGTTTGTGAGACCACTTCGTTTAAGTGGGTTTCAAGTAAAATTAATATATGTAATAAATAATAATAATAACATATTTTTTTACTTGCCAAAAGCTTTCAAAATAAAGCTTGATAGGAAACGTGGCATTTTCCCTTTTGTAGGACTTTATAATTGCTCAAACAACCTTTATATAACCTTTTTACCTATTAAATTAATGTAAGAGCAGTGTACGTGCGTAGAATTATGTCTTTAAGATTTCTCTACTATGAAAAGACATCCATCTTTCCTTATGATTATATTATTCCAATTTTTGCGCAGGCTCATGCAACAGTTCACTGAATGTTCTTTTGCGTGCTCAGATGTTTAGTACATAATTAAAAGTTTTACGTGCGAAACAAATGTCACGACTGACGCGACGTCGAAATTACTTAATATTCCGCGTGCGTAGCACAATACATCCCTTGACCTCAAAAAAGTTGAACAACTCTACTTACAAAGTTCCCAGTGCCAGGCCGAAATGCCCAAAGATCATGAAAAGGCAGACGGGTTACGTTCCTAATGGATTTTTGGTCCACCTACAACGGCTTAATTAGCTTAATTAATTGCGTGCTTACGCCTTTGCTATTAATTATTATATCCGAGTGGCAAGCAGCACTTGACTCGTTTTATTTAACTTTTCAGCAACGGAGAACTCGCACCTGGACGATTTGTACACCAGGTATCGCCAGCGTCTGAGGAAGTCGCTTTTCATCTCCGGGCTCTCGATATCTTTGGTGGCATGCGTAGCATCAATCATCCTCAGCTCAATCAGGGATCAGGTAAGCAATCAATCAATCGATGATTTATTAAGTTCACCGACAGGTAAAAACATGGAATTTTCCAGACAATTGTTGCGGTAAGAAGACAAAATATTACTCTTTGATAAATCAAATCTGCAAAAAATAGTAGGGTTTTCTAGTTTTAACTATTGTTTTAGATGTTTTTTTGGATTGGTAAATACGTATCTGGAAACAAAATTTTTCATCATATATAGAGTTTATAAGAAAAGCAGGGTTAAAAATTAAAAGGAAACCACTCAGCCCTATTCTATTATTGAATTAAAAAGTTTACGCGAAATGTGATCTGCAATATTTACGATCGAAATTAATTTTTCATTTTTCTAAGCATCTGAAATTTGGAATAGCAATGCGTACATGCAATGGCAAATATTTAGCGGATTAATAAAATTAATAGTGAAAACGCGCAATTATTTGTTTCTTTTAGAATTTACACAATAATAAATATACAGTATAATTCTAACTATAATTGCAGGTAATTCTGGGTATAGCATAAGTTAAACAATTGACCTTACAGCTGATTTGATTTGTAAAAATGCATGAAGCGAGAAGTTGCAAAATTTCGTATAAATATGAAAATAAAATTGGTCAATTTAAACCAAATAAATTGTTAAAAGACAACGCCACACATACTGCTGAAACTCTGTAAATGTTTAAACATTTTCGTTGTTCAATACCAACTATCACAGATAGTTAATTCGTACTTTTATTCTTCAGCACAACACAACAATAGACCTCACATCACATTTATCGGGTTAAGAATTCACGCTGTGTGTTGTTATGTAATCATTTTATGAGCGATCTTTTGTACAGTCTACTACCGAATTTAGTAAAACATAACTATTTTCCTAATTCATCAACAATTGTGGGTTAAATTTTCACAAAATTCTTAATTTAAGAACAATTCAGCCGGCATTTCAGAGCTAAACTTTGTAAAAGAAAGTGGTTTTTGTATGATTTTTTATATTATATTGTATTACAAATATACATATATGTACATATGAGGAAATTGCGATTTAAATTTTTTTTCTTAAACGATGAAAAGCGAAATTTTGAAGTCTATCATTTTTAAAAAACAAATTTTTTCCTAAATCCTTTCATTAAGCACTAGTTTATCATATTTAGAAGATATTGACATTCCCGATTGATTGCTTGGTCAGTTTTTGAAAATAAGTATTCGTATTTTGCAATGAAATTTTCACATTTTCAAAGTTTTTACTGTAACAAAACAGCATGCTACATTTCAAAAGAAAATTAAAAAAAATTTTCTTTCTGAGTACCCCTAACCCTTTATTTGAAGAAAATGTCATTCTATATTTAAATAGTCATCTTACTTACAATGTGAAATGTTGTTGTACCTTGCACATTAGTTAACTGACAAAGTTAACTAACAAAAAAATTCTAAGTTATACAAGAAATGGTTAGTAAATAATTTTCTTGTTCAAAAGTAGATTAACTATTTTTCTTATTTTAAATAAACCAACTTTATTATTTAGTACATTTTTAATTTACGTTTTTGGTTATTTTTACCAATGGTTTTATTTCAGCATCGTCATGAAACCGCAGATATGCCTTTAACTCAAAGTGGAACCCTTTTCGATTTTTTGAACAATTTCCTTTTTGATCGAATAACAGAATATATGTTATTAAAGTGGCTCGAATGGATGTTTCGACTTTAAGCTATTACATAGACATATATAAGCACACTTTACAACGTTTAAAGGTAGTTAGTTCAGCATACACCACCTGTAAAAGGCATGCTCGCTAGAGACCACTCGAAGGATCCAAGCTTCGTCGTCATAGCATAAAATGCGCGAGTTAGGTAGGACAAAGAGACGTCATTAATAAAAATGATGAAGAAAAGAGGACCCAGGTGGCTTCCCTGGGGTACGCGAGATATATTAGAAATTTCCCTGGATAAAAGGCCGCGGAAAAAGACGCGTTGAGAGCGATAAGATAAGTAGGAAAGGCCCAAGCGACAAAGAAACTCGTTGGCAAACAAAGCAAAGGCAATTTAAGCCTTGGGAACGTGCGGTATCTAGTAGATATAAAGCTGTAAAAATTTGGTTGTGAAAATTAACGTTTGTGTTTCTTCCAAAGAGATAAATGCTATTATTAAAATAAAAAAATAATATATTTGTTCAAAATAAACTGTTTTAATGAATGAGTACTTATTTATCTCAGTTTTATCTCCCAGATACATCGCGCGCTCCCGAGGGTTAAGAAGTAATATACGATGGTTAATTCTGTCGAAAGCTTTTTCACTATGTAGGATTCAGGATTTCGTTTGAATTTAGTTAGTTCTTTCGATTTTCCCTTAATTTTGAATAAATTTCTAAAAGGGTTACAACACGCATTTCTCACTTTGTATTTTTCTGTAAAACGTGATGTGATGGAATATTTTCGTTTTGAATCGAATTCGTGACGTAATTCACCAACAATTTTTTATAGAAATTATTTCTCATTTGGCTTAACAAAAATATTATTTGTCCTGTGTAATTAATTAAATTTGTATGTCGCAAAAATGAGTTTTTTTATAAAAATTTATTATATGTATATACATTTTACTTATCAAATTAAAATTGTTCGTATTATGATTTTATTGATTGACTCATAGTGATAATTTTTAATTCCATATAAAAACAGTGGGAAATTATGAATTTTTCACATTGTATGTCCTTTTCTAAAGATAAATTTATATTTTCCAGAGTGCCCTCCACTTGATCCTCCTGGTTATAGCTGCCGTCGTGTCTGGGAGCATCCTGACGGCCCTTCAATTCCCGGCGGTACTGAGCTCACCCTTTGCGGCCTTGGCATTTGCTGTAATCACAACATTCTCCCTGGGCACGATAGCAGTTGTTACTGGGGGTCCGTTGGCGCCACTCCCTCTGTTCGCCATTTTCCTGGTAAGTCGAGATATTACGTTTTAAAGCCCTTAAACCCGAACAACTTCCTCCCTTAGGGCATACACACAATGCTGCCGATATCTTGGCCCGTATCTTTGGTGCTTGCCGGATTCATGACAGTCATCCACATCGTCTACAAAGTGGGTACCAGCCCGGACTTCTCGCCCAACCTTCAGATGGTGAGTGCCACTAATAAAGTGGAAAAATGCCCTAATTGCCCCTTCATAAAGGAATTAATTGCATTTCCTCTTTTTCCTCGCCACTGTAGCTGATGGCGGAAATTATCATGTTAGCGACGGCATCCGTGTCCGGGCTCTACTATCGGATCATGTCGGATGCTGCCCACAATCGCACCGTCGACGGGACCCGGACGGGCATTGAGCAGCGTGTTAAACTCGAATGCGAAAGGGAACAGCAGGAGCAATTGCTGCTGAGCGTTATCCCGGCGTATATAGCCGCTGAGGTGAGTGTGGGAGCAGCTTTAGGATTAGAAAACCTCAGGGCACCCGAGGCACTTCCTTAAGTAGCATCCTTAAAGTGCCCAACAATGCCGAACAACTTCCAATTGAGCTGCTTATCATTCATTGGTGGGGTGGAAGGAAATTAATGGAACAAAGTTAGCTCAAAGTTTCTTAAGGAGATTTTATTAAGTCTCCGAAGCTGCGGCACACATGCTTCCGGGTTCTACCCCTCAACCCAAGTGCTCAATCTTCTTTAGAGCGTTTTTGGGTAATAAGGACCCAATTTTACAGTGGTGCGTAAAATGAAAAAGGAAATATTTATTATTATCATGCGCGTAGCCAGTGGGGCCGGGGCAGGCATGACATCCTCCTAGAAAGCCCAGTACCTTCCCTGTAGGCAAAAGATCAAATATAATGAAATTAAAAATTTAATTCCAACTAGCTGGGTTACCCGGTTTCACCCGGCGTTGGATAAATACTTACTAATTAAACACTTCTCAAATGTTCCATTTTGTTATATCCTAGAAATTGTTTCAACCCGAAAACCCCTTTATGGATCCGCTATCTTGAATTCCCAAATCTTAATAATATTAAAAATTAGTGGCCTTAAAATAATCATTGTACTAATTTTCATTCAAATCCGTTGAAATCGAGAAATTTTGGTCGCCATATTGGATCCGCCATCTTGAGTTTGGAAATTTTGCTAATATTCGAAATTAGTGGCCTCAGAATAATCATTGTACTAATTTTCAGTAAAATCCGTTGAAATCAAGAAATTTGGACCCGCCATCTTGGATTTATAAATTTTGATAATATTCGAAATTTGTAGCTTCAGAATAATCATTGTACCAATTTTCATTAAAATCCGTCGAAATCGAGACATTCTGGACGCCATGTTGGGTCCGCCATCTTGCATTTAGAAATTTTGATAATATACAAAATTAGTGGTCTCAGAATAATCACTGTACCAATTCCCATTACAATCCGTTGAAATCGAGAAATATTGGTCGCCATATTGGTTCCGCCATCTTGGATTTGTAAATTTTGATAACATTTAAAATCAGTGACCTCAAGATATTCATTGTACTAATTTTCATTAAAATCCGTTGAATTCGAGAAATATTGGTCGCCATATTGGGTCCGCCATCTTGGATTTGTAAATTTTGATAACATCCAAAATCAGTGACCTCAATATAACCATTGTACTAATTATCATTAAAATCCGCTGAAATCGAGAAATATTGGTCGCCATATTGGTTCCGCCATCTTGGATTTGTAAATTTTGATAACATTCAAAATCAGTGACCTCAAGATATTCATTGTACTAATTTTCATTAAAATCCGTTGAAATCGAGAAATATTGGTCGCCATATTGGGTCCGCCATCTTGGATTTGTAAATTTTGATAACATTCAAAATCAGTGACCTCAAGACAATCATTGTACTAATTTTCATTAAAATCCATTGAAATCGAGAAATATGGTCGCCATTTTGGATCCGCCATCTTGGATTTCTAAATGTTGATATGTAATATTCAAAATCAGTGACCTCAAAACAATCATTGTACTAATTATTCATTAAAATCCGTTGAAATCAGGAAATCTTGGTCGCCATATTGGATCCGCCATCTTGAATTTCTAAATTTGGACAGCGGATTTGAAATCCCCATCCCGCAAAACCCCTGTGCACCAATTTTCATGAAAATAGCTCCAAATTTAAAATTTTAAGCCGCCATCTTGGATCCGCCATCTTGAAACCCTACGTACTATCCGTAAAAAAATTAGCCTATATGTTAAGTCGGAATATGTACTAACTTCGGACAAAAAATGAAAAATATCGATGCAAGCGTTTAGGCGTGATTGAGCAACAAACAAACAAACAAACAAACAAACAAACGAACTTTCATTTTTATATATATATAGGGATAGGGATAAGTAATCATTCACTCAAAAGTGGATAAACGAACAATTAATAAAACGTCTTAACTATTTCCTCTTATCGTAATTTGTATAAAAATTAACCACCTATTTATTTATTAATAAGTCTGTTGCTATATTTTATCTTTCTTATCGAACCGTTTTATGGGAAAACGGAATCTTAAATTCCAGTAAAAATAAATTCGTATGAATCGCAAAACAATAATTTTAGACTGCTCTTCTTTCTGTTTCTCAGAATACTGAATTTAATACTTTAAAAGCGTTTTACTTAAAATCGAGTTTTTGCTTAAGTCTCTTTTGGAGAAACTGCCACCATTGTTGTGGTTAACAAAAAAAAAAAAAAAAAAGCCCTAAAAAATACATTTTGTTGTTTTACCATTGTCAATGAACATTCCAAGGCATTTTCAGATGATAATTAGTTCGCCTAACTCCGTCATTGTCTTACGAGATGAACTTTTTCTAGAGAATATTCAAGGAATGAATTTGTTATACTAATAGTATTTGTAACAGGCAGATCAGCCAAATAATCTTTGTAATTTACTATTTTAGATATGCTTTTAAGTTTAAATAAAGTCAAAGCCAGGATCGCCAAAAAAATATATTTTCCTTATAAAGCCTTTCAACAATTTTACGAGCATTCAAATAGGCTTCACCTAAGATAATAAGTTCAAAAAATTCTTGAAGAGCATTATTAATCAAGAAATTGCGTAAGAAATGGACCTTTTAGGGCATTAGAAGTGAAGAAAAAATCTTGAAATCGCTTATAAGAATGTCTCAGAAGCAAAGATATGTTTTGTTACATACGTGATCCTTTTTCATGTCCTATGAATTATATATTCGTTTAAAAACCTCTAAGAGATTAACTAATCCATTTGTCAACTTCAGTTAAACACGACTGCCTTTTTTGTAATGAAAAACATATACAGGGTGTCCAGGAAGTATTGCGCCAAAATTAAGGGGATGGTAGCTTGGGTCATGACCTACCAGAATATCAAAATATGACCTTAGTGAAAATTTCATCGTTTTCAAGATATTTGAGTTTTTATGAAAAATTAAATTTGATTTAAAATGAACATGGCAATATCTTGTTATTCATGAATAAAATGGGTGATTCTGAAATCTGCATTAATTAAGCAATTTTTTGAATTTCTTTCCCATCACTGCCTAGTACATTTTTTTTTCACCAGTAAAAGTCAAAGTAGAGTCAAATAATTTTGAACATCAAAAGAAAAAATTGATTATTTTTTTCTCGACGGTCTTGTGTTAGTAATAAAAAATGACATACTTACCAGGTAGGGTAACTTATCTAGAATATTTTAGCAAAAAAAAAAATGAGAACATGTCTTTTTATGTGGACCAACTAGTCAATAATCTGACAAAAGGTAGTGAAAATTTAATTTTTCATAAAAACCCAAATATCTCGAAAACGGTGAGGTTTTCACTAAGGTCATATTTGGTAGGTCATGACCCAAGCTACCATCCCCTTTATTTTGGCGCAATATTTCCTGGACACCCTGTATGAACAAGTGTTTTTGTCTTCCCTCAACTCTTTGTAAGAATAAGTTTAATAAAGCTATATTTTTATAAGGACGAACTCTTTGCGAATGCTTTTAAAAGTAATATAAGAACAAATTCTTAAAGAGGTAAAATATAAATATGATATTAGAAAGGATTAAAACGAAGCATTTCTTTACGAAAAAAACTAATAAGAGCTTTGTAAGTGTATTTCAAATTTATGTGAGAATTGACCCTTTCAAATTATTAGTTGAATTATTATTTTCGCCGAAAGTTTGATATCGGTCCTGCTGAAATAGGGGTCTTAATTATAATCGTTTAAGATGTGAAATTTTCCAGGAAAAATTAACTTTAAATTTCAATATTATTTAGATCATTCCTAAAATTGGAAATTCAAAAAAAAAAAAAAAAATTTCAGAATAAGCATATTTTTGGTTTTTACGCTGATCTCAATTGATTTCCCTTAATTAGGATTATAATTTTATGATTTTATTAACAATAACAATTTAATTAACATACTTTCACTGAATAAATACATTTTGAGGTTATTTGTCAAATTTGCATTTATCAAAAAATTTAGAATAATAATATCAAAATAAGATGTGTTGAAAATGATTGATTCTACTGAATATGAAGCTCCAAAATTGAACCTCAAGTATTCATATAAAACATTCAAAGACACATTTTTTACGTTGCGTACTATTTCAATTCATTTATAAAAATGAAAAAAAATAAACATGAATTAGTAGTGTAATAAACAACAAACAATAAAAACAAAAACATGTACTTATGATGTGCTCTACTATAAATATTTAAAGAAATAGGTGTGTAAAATAATCTAACATCTTATAGGAATTTCCTTTTTTTAATAATAATGTAAACACGAAATCGTGTAAATATAGTGCCACGCGCATCGAGGGATAGGTGTATTTGTAATATGCAGAAATTTGTCGAAATAATTTTTTTTTGTCATCGTGATTTTTAAGTCTATGGCATATAAGTAAGTATTAAACAGAATATTCGGCAAGTGCTCATCACGAATCCTCTGGCAGCAGAGGATGAGCGTATCAACATCTTCCATGAGTTTTTGATATAGTTCGGAATGTATTTCATTAATAACAAGTATGATTTCGTTCTTCAGCTCTGGAATTGTCACGGGCTTCTTAACATAGACTTTACTTTTCACTTAACCCGATAGAAAGAAGTCCAAAGGTATCAAATCGCAAGATCTGCGTCCTGAGAATTTCGTTCGCAATAGGGCCATTGTTTCAACACCAAAGCCTTTAGATGACAACTGTTAGAAAAGAAGACATTAGTTTTAAATGAAAAGCTTAAATAGGAATTTTGAAGAATTTTGCTGGGAATTTATTATGTCTTCAATATTTCTATTTAAATTCCTTATATATTTTAATAAATAGTCCAATTTGTTGACTTCCAAACAACCTCGGCTAAATTTTCCTCTATATTTTATTCCTGTTTATTTTCCTGTTTACCATATGTAGATAACTTTTCGTAATAGTCTCAAAATAACAAGATTTTTCCCCTTGACCTCTATACCTCTGGACGTAACTACATTTTGGTTCAAGGCAACTTAATTTTTCATCTCTATGCGGAAAAAATAAATCCGTCAAAGTCGATTTCCTCCACCATTAATCTCCTGTCCAGCCAACTTTGTACGCTGACTTCTCATCCGTTCGCAGCCCGTTTTCGTTAACATAATCAATCAGGCTTAATCCCACTTCATTTCATAGGTGAAGCGCAGCATAATGCTGAAGATGGCGGATGCATGCCAGCGGGCAGGGGGCCAGACGACCCGGTTCCACGAGCTCCACGTCCAGCGTCACAACAACGTCTCCATCCTGTACGCCGACATCGTGAACTTCACCCCACTGTCGGAGCAGCTGACAGCCAGTGACCTTGTGAAGACCCTGAACGAGCTCTTCGGCCGCTTCGATCAGATAGCCCAAGTGAGTAATCCCATTGGATGACACTTTAGTCTGGGAATCAGTGGTAATTTTCGGTGTTTTACAGGAGAATCAGTGTCTCCGCATCAAGATCCTGGGGGACTGCTACTACTGTGTCTCGGGCCTCCCCGTCTCCAGACCCCAGCATGCAGCCAATTGCGTTAACATGGGGTTGCAGATGATTGACGCAATTAGGTAAATGAAGTAGACCTCTTTGGTCTGTCTGGAATAAAAACGAATCCCATTTATCTCACAAAGATTCGTCCGGGAGGCGACAGGATTTAACGTTGACATGCGGATCGGTATTCACACTGGCAACGTCCTTTGTGGCGTTTTGGGGCTACGCAAGTGGCAATTCGACGTCTGGAGCGACGACGTTACCCTGGCAAATCACATGGAAAGTGGCGGATTGGCTGGGTATGTCTAGTATAAAATTTTTGAATTTTTCTGTTGACAGCTTGAAGGCATATTCAGCTCTAAATTTACATTTATGTTACGTACTTCGCTGACTCCTCAGTCCTCATATTTCTAAAAGTACTTATTTGGGCGTGATGCCGTACGTATTTGAACATATATCTCTTGTTCGATTCCACATGCTTCATAAAGCTTTCACCTCTTGCGTTGCGTTTATGAGATTTCATAGATCTCATGTTTTGGGCGAATTCCGTACCATGTAGAAGGAAAAAGTTTTCTAGCTTTATTTATGCTTGTGGCGTTCTTGCAGAAATTGGATCGTATAAAAGTAGGGATGTTGAAGTAGCCAAATGTTTGCAATTACTTTACCGGAAATATGTACGCTTCAACAACTACTTCAACGTGAAGGAGGTATAGTGGCAACCTTGATATATATTTTTGCATTAAAGCTCTGGAAATATTCTGTGAAATTGAAGCATCCTCCTTCTAGGAAAAGAAAATAGGTAAGGGCGTTTGGGATTATGGGAGAAAGTTATGAAAGTGACGAACTCTACGTTCCGCTTGAACACCAATGTTGCAGAAATGGGTTAGAGAAATAGAGAATATTAAAAAGAAATATTTGAATTTAATTTTTAAGCACTACTCCGTGGTAAATCAAACATTCACTGAAGAACCAATCTTTTGACGAAAAACTAAAAAGCAATATTTTCTGCATAAGAAGTTTTTAGTTTTTTTTAACAGAACGGTCACATAGCCCCGGACACATAGTCGTAAAAAATAATACAGCAAAAAGTACTTCAAAATTTGTTCATTCATATCAGTTAAAAGTAGCCTCAAATTTTTCATAGCAAGAGAAATTGCGGGCTAGCATCAGACAAAGTTTTTTTGAAATTACCTATACGATGTTTGAGTCATACAATTAGGCAACAGAGTACTGCAACACACCTGAGTGTAATATTGTATAGATCTCCCCACAAATTTAAAATTAAATAGGTTACTGAGGCTTTACAAAAAGCAGAAAAATGTGTTTAAATAGCGTTGTATACAATATATTGTGATTGTTTATATCCCAAACTTTATTTGCTACGTAATAAAAACTGATTTGTTGCTTTACTCATTGACATCGTATGAATTATCTCAAAGTGCAAAAATTCATAGATCTGTTGGTTAGAATTCGTCATTTGTTTGCTTTCTTGCATATTAGTTATATATAAGTTTAGTATGCTAATTTAACCCTTAAATGGAATCATGGGTGAAATATCAGCTCAGAAAAAACATTCACATTTTCACATTAGAAAAACCTAATGGTTTTTAACAGAGATTTTTCTTGCATACATTTATTATTATTAAATATAACATTCCTTGATGATAATAATATATATATAATAATTACCATTACCAGGTAATGGTATTAGTACTTCACCATTGCCGTACTTTACAAACTTTACTTAGCATTACCTGGCATTACTCAAGTAAAGCCAAGACTTAGAAATATTCAGCGAGTAATGTTAAGTAATGATGAGTACTGTTAAACAATGCTAGGTAATGCTGAGTATTCCTAAATAATGCCAGGTAATGCTAAGTAATGCTTCTGAAGTATGGTGAAGTATCAGTACCATTACTTGGTAATGATAACTACATTCTTTAAAGTATCAAAGCTGGTAATGGCACTGGTAATTTGTCTTGATTGTATTACTTGTAGGGGAGTATGCTAATGCATTCCAAGAATAATGTATTATTTTACAGCTCTGATTCTAATCCTGTTTTTCTCGCAAACATAATCTAATATTTAATATTATGCGACAACAAAAATGTCGTTGACTTGTGTAATTATCAATATCAATTTAATCTTAATCATAAATGATTTTAAAATATCATTTTTCCCTTAGTGTAAATGCCTGGGTACTTTAAAGGTATTTTTTTTTTTTTTTTTTTTTTATTCAACATAATAGATTTAGTGTACATGAATCAGCTTGATTAGCTCTAACATGTAGTATTTCAGATCTTAACCTAGGGTATGAATGCTATTAGACTCCTCATCTAAGTAGCTTTATTGCACTGTTGATTGTTGGTGTTGCTTGCATTAGATGTTGGTAACCCTCCACAGTATCCAGGTTGATTGGATGATGATGGCCCAGGTTTGGGTTTGGTTGTTGTTTTTATGGCAGGCTGTACTTCTTCTTAAGGCCTCTCCTATAATCTTTGTATAGTTGATAGGCGAATGATAGTCCCACCAAGATAGTTAGGACTAACAGTGTAACTTCTATATTTTCGGATTTGATGTCTTCTGGGTTTAGAATAATTGAGTTGACCACCTGGCCGGCGTTGTCCACTTGTTTAGTATTCGTAGTGCCCATTATTTGTAGTTTGTTGCGATTGACTGACGATTTGCTGTCTGTGGGTCTCTTTTTAACGGATATTTATGCTTTGGTTTGCACAGTTTAGTGGGTCGTTCTTCTTGACCCTTTCGAATTTTTTGGTTGTCAATATGTTTCTGGCTGAGGGGTTTGGGTGCTCTTTTAGCCTGGTCAGATATGTTTTGCTGAAGTTGATTATTTCCTCTTCGACCTCTTTGGTATTTGTGTCTCTAAGCAGAATTTTGTTGTTGACGTATTTCGGTGCGCCAGTTAGCTCTCTGATTATTTTGGACTGTGCCCGTTTGATTACTGCAATTCTGGATTTTTTTGCCGCTCCCCAGAGTTGGATGCCATATGTCCATATTGGCTTTATGACGCTTCTATAAACTGCTATTTTTGCTTCTAGACTGAGCTTTGATTTTCTATTTAGTAGCCAGTACATCTTGTTGAAAGTGAGTCTCAATTGCGCCTTTTTTTTTTAATGTGTGTTTTCCAGGTTAATCTGTGATCCAGGTGAATGCCCAGGTATCTAACCTCATTCACTAGTTTCACTTGTTTATTGTTAATTTTGATTGGTCTGCAGGAAATCTTTTTTAGAGTAAATGTAATTTGCTCGGTCTTGTCTTCATTTAGTTTGATGCCCCATTTTTTCGTCCAGTCAATTACTTTTTGCATATGCTCTTGAATTACACGAGTTGCTGTGTAGGGATTCTTATGAGCGAAAATTAAGGCAGTATCATCTGCGAATGTTGTGGTTGTGATCCCTTTATCCGTTGGGAGGTCTGCCGTGTATATTAGGTAAAGTACGGGTCCTAGTACGCTTCCTTGGGGACTCCCGCGTTGATCTGGTACGTTTTGCTAACAGAATTGTTGTATGTGACTCGAAATTTTCTATTTGCGAGGTAGCTGTGCAGGATGTTGTAGAATTTTGCAGGCAGTAGTTCTCTGATCTTTATTAGCAGTCCGTCATGGTTAACTTTGTCAAATGCCTGGGCTACATCCAGGAATAGCCCGATGCAATATTCCTTGTTTTCCATGGCTGCTTTAATTTTGTTGTAGATCTTATGAACTTGCTCTATGGTACTATGTTGACTTCTGAATCCAAATTGGTGAATAGGGATGATGTTGTTTCTGTCTAAACTATTTTGGAGTTTATCTAGTAGAAGTTTTTCAAAGAGTTTGGATAGTATTGGGAGCAAGCTTATGGGTCCGTAGGAGGCCACCTTGAATACGTCTTTCCCGGGTTTGGGGATGAAGAAGATTTTGGCTAGTTTCCATTTTTCCGGGAAGTGGTTAAGGCGAAGAATTGCGTTGAATTTAAAGGTATTTAATTACAAAACTTTATCCGGCTAGCCTTCTTGTTAGATGAACAACGAGCTTCGTCATATTTCATCAACCAGATATGTAGTTCAAATAACAACGTGCTTTTATTTATTTTAAATAGACTTGTGGTCATGCTTAGTAGTAATCTGGGTTGGTAAAAATTAAAAGCCAAAAAAATAGGATGTTCTTTTTTAAGAGGCGCTGGAATTTCCGATAGAGATAACTGTAAAATGAGCTGTTATTTGTTGTTAGTGTCAATGTAATTTTTATTTGGTAAGGTCTAACAAATTATCATGGAAAGATATGTATATATACCTCGCAGTATCTATTCCAAATCATGAAAATTTGTTTCCAAAATAAGGGCTCGATTATAAAAACACATTCGAGAATTTTATTGACCGAATAATCGCCGATCAAAACGGTACAAAGCAATAATCCGCGACTTTTTGTTTGTGGGGATATATGAATTCTCTGGTCCATGGTGATAAACCAGCTTCAATTGACGGATTGGAAGTCAACAAAAAACGTTCATTTCGGATATACGGCCCCAAATGCTCGAAGAATAAAACCAAATTTATTGTCACTTCATTTTTATATGTTTTATTTAAATTCAAAATCCAGACGCACTTAAAAAAACAGTTTTTAGTTAAATTAACCACAAAATTAGTTGTTTTAACATAAAAAAAAAAAAATTTTTTTTGTTTAGCATGGAAGTTTCTTCAGAAAATAATTTTAATATTACGGATCAAAAAATTCTGTGATATCAATGAAATTTCTCTAACATTTCCCAGACTTCTCCCGGTTTTTCCAGAAGGTGACCACCCTAATGTGGTAGAAGTACACCAGCAATTAAGGAAACTGATTTAATTACACGAAAAGAAATCCACCGCAAGAGGAGGCATCTGCAACATTTCCATTTTAATTAAGAAATATCTCAAGAAAATTAAAAATCCGTTAGAGGCACAGGGGTCCCTTCTTCTTCTTATTTTTTGTTTTTTTTTTGCTTTCAAAAATTCCCTGATGTGTCTCCTAATGAAGGCTTTTGTCTTCAAAATTAAAATTCAAGGCTCCGGAATTAATGGGGTTCGTCTCCAAAATGTCTATTATCCTTCACACCGAAGGAAGTAGAGCTTAGATGAAGAAATTTTATTAAAAAAGGTTCACATGTAAGATTAACAATAGAACACACGAACACACCGACCTTTTTCAGACGAGTTCACATCACCCGACAGACATTGGATTATTTGGGAGGGAAATTTGAGGTTGAGCCAGGAAATGGGGCGTCAAGGGACTCATATTTGGCTGACCATAAAATTGAAACGTTCTTAATTGTCCCACCACGGGTAAGTGTTTTCTAGCCCCGAACAATATGAATGCGTCCATATGCGACTTGTATTTCTAATTATGCAGAAAACACCGAACTTACCACGAGTGATAGAGATTCCGTCGCCGTCAACGGTCGCAACTGAGCCCCCAGACACGCTCCAGGTGAACCAGACAACTCCCGAGCCGGAAGGGAGCCAGAAATCGCCCTGCAGCGTAGGGGAGAACAGCCACACGACCCCGACAGAGGAGAAGGCGAGGACGGCCCAATTGACTCCGACTACAATCCCCGAGGAGCACAGTGGCGGGGACACGAGCGGCTCCAAAACTTCCCTAACACTTCCGACGGAGAACCCCCCAAACAACGTCACCAACCCCCCAAACAACGCTGCCACAGCCGCCGCCGCTGATGCCCCAACGAAGCAAACAAGGAAACTTTCTGTCCAAGGTAAGATTTTCCGAGAAATTTTGCACACGTGACGACTGCGAGCACTTGGGCCTGGGGACTACTTTCTCCCCCTCCCCTCCCAGCAGAGCACTGCTGAGGGCCCCCAAGACGATGGAGGACGTCGTCGTGCCTTTGGAGGATCTAATATAATTTAACCTCAAGAGCGCTCCTTCTTACACATCCAGCTACGGCGAATTAAATAAAGAACACAAGTAATTCATGTTTCCTTCTTCTTTTCCCTTCCCGTGGTAACGGACTCGTATCCTGGCTCTCTTATTGCGATTACAATTGGGCCCCCCCCTGTTCCCGGATAAAAAGGATTGATGGCATTTGCTGAACGGCGACGGTCATCAGGTGCATTCACGGAGACAAGAAAGCACTCAATTTCCAATGGCGACAGTTTTCGCATTCCAGGCGGCACTGGTAAGTTCCAACATTAAGGATAATCGGACTAACGAGATAAGCAGCACTAAACGGTCAGCGAGGGTCCCAGACCCAGACTCAGACCCGGACCCGGACGGGGCTATTTGTCGTTCGTTCTGTCCTGTGCTCGAATGGAACAGATTGCACCACTTCACTTCACGAGTGCTGGCAGTGATTTATTAACCAATTGTGTTCAAATAGAGCTTTAAGAGCAAACAGACTCTGGCGAGATAAATGAATAATAAAGAATGATCTCTCCACAGCGACTCCTGGGGGACCACCAACACGAAACAGGCCCTCGTCAAAGATGACAAAGTACGTGGAATGCTGGGGAGCTGATAAGCCGTTCGCTAACATTGCAGAATCAAAACTAGCCAAAAACATCGGTCTAGCGGTAATATGCTAACTAAAACTTTTATTTCAAAAACAGCATTTAAATCAATCAATTTAAAATCATGAGTAATTTAATCAAATTAGACCGTAATTTCTCCTAGAATAAAACAATTATTTTTTCAAATTCAACAGTAAGTAGCACTAAAATGAAAACCTCTCTTTTAGTTCAAAAAACATTTCAATCGCAAAAAATATGTTAAAGAGATATTTTTTATATTCCACAATTTTCTTACAATATACACTATACAGGTATGTAGTAAATTTACAATTTTTCGTTAAAAATACATATTTGGTTTAAAAAGTTTAGAAAATTTTTACAAAAATTGTTATTTCACAATTTACTAGTAAATTGATTCATCTTTTGCATTGTGGAGAAATACCTCAGAGTGGAAAAATTGAGTGCATAATCGTAGAAAATGTGATGCTTGGAACTCCAAAAAGAATATACGAGGGTGGATTGAAAAGTTCGCGGCCTCATATAGGTTAAAATTTTTATTTCGTTCTGCCATTCGTTCTTACATTCAGTAACTCTTTAGTTGTCATTGTGTGCAGTTTCATTTTAGTGTTACTTTTGGTTAAGAGTTTACAGTGTTTTATTGAGCGTTAAGTGAAGTGATTTTTAAACCGACGGGCTGTCACTTAAGTGCTCATTGCATTCGAACTAATGGGAATTTTGCTTTGAAATTTTGACCACATATTCTTGAATAGTTATACTAACGATTCATGCAATAAAAAAAAAAGACGATTTTTCGATCGGTCTAAACTGGGTTCCCCCCTTAAATCTTCAATCAGACCCTATGTTAACCTTGAAGTCAAATATGTCGAAAAATTATTTATATGTTCTTTTTCCAATAAAAATTACTCTTTTTCCCCAATAAAGAGTTTTTCAAATTACTTTACTTTAGGAAATGTAACATTAAAAATTTGTAAAGTAGTATACTAGTCTTTCCATAGGACACTTACATTTTTCCGGGTAAAGTGCCATGTAATTTTGGCTTTTGTATGAATCTAGGAAACCAAAAGCAAATTAAACCACCTTACACCTTCTATCTTCTACCTCCTCTAGAACAACTCCTATTATAAATATATGTATTAAGTGATAATAAGAGGTTTTCCTTGGAAATATTTCTTTAGCTTTACTGTATCAGATCTTTACTGATTTTTGTGGAATGAGTTTTTTTACACCCTGGCTAATTCTAGTTACAAATAAGTAAACGAATGATATTTGAACACTCGAGGTATTAAAATGTGATTAATCGCTGATATAATATTAAATATATTTTGTACTGAGAATCAAAAAACAAAATTTGTATGGGTTTATTTTTTGTTGAAATACTCTTTTAGGAATATGTATATTAAACAACTAAACATATGAATTTCGGGGTACGCCAAATATTGAACAATGTCCCACACTTTGTAAAATTTGAAAAACTGTTATGGAATTTGAAAAAAAATTGATATTAAGTAAAGTTTTATTTTGTCTTCATACATGAATTTAAGCCGATTGTATTCTACGTTGATAAAGCTGGTTTTGAATTTTAAATTAAATTAAAAGTTCTAATAATTAGGAAGAATTAAAAAATTTTCAGAGTATTGCTATGATTGAGTCCAATCTCCTGCCGCCAGAGCGGAAGTGTTCAAATTACAACTGCTTCGGACCGCCCACCGAACTGAAACCCATAACAATGTGGTACAGGAACTCCCCGCGAGAGACGATGTACCGCGTTCAACCAGATCCACACTTCCGGTTCGACTTGATATGTGCATTTATAATATTTTTGTCAATTGCATCAATTCAACTGATAGTTGTTCACACGTAACTATTCCAAAGCGGCGGAGTTGAAACGCTCCTTTAATGCATTTTGCACATTGCAGCAATGTTGCCGTTTTGGGATCATTAGGTGCTACTCTGATAGTTTTAGGCCTATTTTTGTACTTAAGCCATTCACAAATGTCTGAATCATCACCACCAGGAAACAACGGGCCTGGACAGGTCATTGCCAGCAGCAGGTCCATAAGGATGTCTATTTTTCTGATATCGAACATTTTAATATCATCGTGCGCTGTTTTTAGTGTGGTAAATCATTGGGTAGAATTTTTAAAGAAATCTCTAATGCTCTGTCTGCTTCAGATCAATTTTAATGCGGAGCTTATCGTCGACATCCAAAATATGATCGCAGACAACTCAACAGAGCTTCCACCAGTGATAAATAGCAGCATACCTCAGCATGTGGCGGATTCAGCCCCTAGTTACCTCCTTTGCTGTGCTCTAAGTCTAGCCGGTGTTTCAGCCTTCCTAAGGGCTGGGTTTATCCTGAAACTTTTCCTAATGGTTTTAGCGGCTGCAACTGAAATTGGTATTTTATGGTCAAGTGACTTGTTTAGGGTGTATGGAGATAATCATCCAGATGATATGTGAGTACATGTTTATTACATACTATGTATATAAAAAATTATAAATCTAAGTCGCACATTATTTTCTACAGAATACCTTTAGCAGCACGTGGTCTGTTGTTGCTGTGGTTGATTGCAGCCGTACTTCATACTTTAGACAGACAAGGTGAATTCGTTGCAAGAACTGATTTCTTATGGAAGGCTAAATTAAAAGTAGAACAGGACGAAGTTGAAACTATGAGGGGAATTAATAAAGTGAGTATTTATTGTTGCAAAAAAAAATGTTTATTTTAGCTGTACCTGAATTACAGTTTTGTTCAATCAAGCAATTTTGATCACACAAAAATGTTTACGAAAAGAGCTTCTATATTACATATGCCTATATGATTTCTTTGCCGAATTTTATTTGCCTATCGTATATATTTTATTGAGAGGGAACATCACTGTGAGGGGTTGAATAAAAAATTTTTTTCTTATTATTATTAGCAAAGTTAAATTATAATTGAGCCTCTGCTCATAATAATAATAGTCTTCGAGAATGGTTAGTCAGAAAAAAAGCTAACAATTTTTTATTCAATATAAGCGTAGTTTTCGTTGTGTAGCCTTTTTACAAAAAAAAATAAAAATTTCATTTTGGTACGATTACTAATTTTCTAATTAACAAAAAATCTTAGCCTCTACAATTACATAAATTTTTTGTTATTTAAAATTTGAAATCGAGCAATTGTAGCTAGAGTTATGAGTCCAGCCAGGTCGTAAAAAGTTGTTTCAAAAACAACACAGTTGAAAAAAAACTTCGCTCTCTCTATAGGCTATGCAAGTTAATGAATATCTACAATAAGAAAGGACATTCTGATGTGTTCGATCATTTAGTACCATCAGAGGGTCGAAATGGGAAATTTTGCTAGAAATAGGTAGTAATAAAGAAGTCATTAGCGAGAGAATATTGTATTTAAAAACACACTTTTTAATTTAAAAACTTTTACAATCTTTCATATTTGCGATTAAATCAATACCACCCTGTACTTTTCATACCTTTTCGTCCCATGTCGCTTTTGATGAAAATGCACAGTGAAAAATTGTAAACAATCTCATCCGCATTTATGCTCGGTATATGCTACCTGCCTGTTCCCCTTCTTCGATTCTCCATTTCTTTCAGCTTAATATTGCAAGGGGAGGTCGAATTGAGGGACAAAGACCAATACAATCGTTCCAGATCGCCTTTAAAACGTGTTATAAACGATAACACAGCCACACAAAAAAAAAAAGTGGTCTGTACTTTACATGCGATATATGGTTTTCGATGTATTTTCGCACGCTGAGCACGAATCTCAGAATTGAGCCATCACATCACAGTTAATTCCTAATCTCAAAAAACATGTAAAAAATAGCAAAAATCCGGATAAATTTACAAGGAAAAATACAGGAATGTTGTTTTTTCATATCCAGATGTATACTTTTATGTAAAAGAACCCCGTGAATCCAAATCCACCGTTAGAGTTGAGGTGGCACGTCATGTTTTTTTCCTAACCTCAAAAAACCGGGTAAGAAATATCGATTTCCCAAAGTCAACCGATTTACGCGAAATTCGGTATGTGGGGGTTTTAGGGGTCTCTGATCACGAATCTGAAGTCAAAATTCAAGATGGCGCATCCAATATGGCGGACGAGATTTTTGAAAATCAACCGATCTACGCCAAATTTGGTATGTGGTCTTTTACATAAAAGCATACATCTGGATATGAAAAAACAACATTCCTGTATTTTTCCTTGTAAATTTATCCGGATTTTTGCTATTTTTTACATGTTTTTTGAGATAAGGAATTAACTGTGATGTGATGGCTCAATTCTGACTCCAGATTCGTGCTCAGCGTGCGAAAATACATCGAAAACCATATATCGCATGTAAAGTACAGACCACTTTTTTTTTTGTGTGGCTGTGTAATTTACAGAAGTAGTACTCTTGATCTTCTTTATCTAATGGAAAGGACATACACCTGATTTCCAGTGGTAGTGACAATATAAAGTTGACGTCAGGTAGGGTGGTAGGGTGTTGCGCCCATATAGAATCAGTTTTATGGTACTTCTCTTATTGGCTTTAGAATAAAAAACCAATCTTACCTATCAATCTTCGCTCAAGTGAAGATGGAACTGCGGAGGACACCGAAATCGAAGATAAATAGTCAAAAATAAAGTTTTTACTCGTAATTTTTTACATTATAATTTAAGTCGTTTCTAAAAGTCTCAATCATACCATCGCTTAAATAACTGTAAGTGCTTCTAATTATTACAATTTAGATTACACTGTGTGACAGAGATTTCGTACCAAAACAAGTAATATATCATTTCATTCGGATTTTTCCCACAGATTGAGAATTCGTAAATAAAAATGTCCTACCACATAGTTTTTAAAAAAATAGGTTTAAAAAGTACAAAATACCGTATTTTGGGCATTTTGGCAAATTAATTAAAAAATTACGAATTACTTTAGGAGCTTGTATAGTAGCTCAAATAAAAGTATGAACCTTGACTTATTATATTGAAATACGAGAAGCGTTAATACTTTCCGAAATATTCCGTGGAATTCATTTTTTTCCATAAGTCGACTGCTTCATACAATAGATAGTGAATGAAGATTACTGTTTGTGCCCGCTCACGAAAATTATTCCCGAAGACGTTTTGTAAGTACTATGGTTTAGTGGTATTTCATATATATATAAAAAAGGCTCTCTTTTGAGTCATGTTACGAGCTTTTTCCACGATCTGTTATTTTGTAATGAATTTTAAAAAATGGCCAAAAAACGGTATTTTGTACTTTTAAAAACTATTTTTTTTCACGTGATACATTATTTTTGTTTGCAAATTCGTAATCTACGGAAAAAATCCTATAGAAATGATATATGACTTGTTCTGTAACGAATTAAATATTAAATTTTGTCGCACAGTATTATTTTTCATCTAAAAGTTTATTTTATCTGTCATTATGTCACAATAATACTCTTAAAAATGATAGCGAGTCACTTATTTTTTACTCTGGACGAAATTAAAGATCTTCAATGTGACTTTAATTTATATTAAGCCTAATACTATGTTAAAAATAAATTGAATAGCAACCCCCAGCTAGCGGGCCAAAAATAGGCCCAGTTACTTTGAACTTGAAAATGTTAACAAATTCTTTTCGAAGTATGTACTTTTAAAAAAATGCAACAAAAAAAAAACGATTATATTCACCTTAACATAATATTTTTATTAATTTTTTTTTTTTATTCAAATTATTATAACAAATATGACGGACGGCTTTAAAATAATCAATACTCAAAAACCCTATGCCATAAAAACAATAATAACAAGTACGCCAACCTGTAGGAAAATCAGTTGACCACTAAAAATTCGTGAATTTAAATAATACACTTAAAAATGGATTAATTGATTTGAAAGCATTGAAATGTTCTCCCTGAAGAACTGGTAATTTTTTAAAAACGAGATCTCAGGAAGAAACAACTCCCTGAGCAGTTCCGGCTGAGCAATATCCCCGACATAAATATTTGAAGTAGGTATTTCCGGTTAAGAAAAGGTCACTCGGGAAAGGAGAGGAATCAGCAGGCAGAACAGCAACAGGCAAATTTCCATAGCATAATTGGAAGAAAAGCAGCCGGAAATCATGCCATAACTTTTATCACAACTCGACCAATTTTCACGACCTTGAGAATGCTTTTAAAGTTTTACCTGAAATAAAGGAGGCACGTTTGTATTTTTCAGATTCTCCTGGAAAACATCCTGCCAGCGCACGTCGCTTCGCATTTCCTGTCGCAGGACAGATCCACGGATCTATACCACGAGAGTTATTCGTGTGTGGCCGTAATGTTTGCCTCGATTCCCAACTACAAGGAGTTCTACGACGAAACTGATGTAAACAAGCAGGGCCTCGAATGCTTGCGGCTGCTTAACGAGATCATTTGCGATTTCGACAAGGTGAGTATCACCTGAAGAACAGCAATGCTCACTAAAAGCACCCCGCCCCACCCTTCCCTTCGTCTTGCCCGCTACACTAAAGCAGGCTTCATATCTCATTAAGTTGCTCGAGAGCTGTTTGGACTAACCAGCCAGCTAGTATGAAATTTTCCGGTTAATTAAAATTAATTACTTTCACCTTTGATAGCTGCTTCTGAAGCCGAAATTTAGCGGAATCGAGAAGATTAAGACAATCGGCAGCACTTATATGATTGCCTCTGGGCTACGGCCCGGCAAGGAGGATGGAGCGAACGTAAGTTTTTGCCAATTTCCATATTTAATTGAAGTGATTTTCTGCTTAATTAACAACTTTCGTGTGTTATTTCTTCTACGTTTGTGCCGCACCGCATCGAACGCGGCCGCTGATATATTTCTTTGGGGATTTTAATCATTATTAACCTTTTGGTGGATTTATTTTCGGATTGCGCTATGCAGTACATTAAAAATGAAGCGGTAAGTTTCATGAATTTTTTTTCTACTATTACGTATCAGAAAATTATCATAAATGTGTGTGTTTTTTTTTATGGAGAAAATTATTTTATATGTTTTATATTTTTGCTTTGTTTTATAAATACGACGCCGACGGTGGATCGATAAAAATAATTTTGAATACCTACATGTTTTTTTTTTTGTATAATCTCCACTTTTATTTATATTTTACAATTTTTTCCACCGGTTTAACAGTTTTTTAATCCTGCCACTGAAAAGTGAATTTGGTCGTTTCTCTAACCAATTACGCGTGAATAAATTCTACACCTTGATCGTCCTCAAAATGGTATACGGTTGTGTAAAAGTAAACTATTATCGATAACATGGTGAAACACAATTAACTGACCAAGGTAGGGCCGTAACCAGCGGGGGGGGGGGGGGGGGGGGGGGGGGGGGGGGGGGGGGGGGGGGGGGGTTAGAATTCCCCCCCCCCCCCCCCGAAATTTTTAAACTTAACTAAAAATTTACATGATTTTTTATGAACAGAACAAGGGTTGAATAGTCAGATGAGTAAAACTTCCGCTCTTCTTTTTCCTTTGACAATAATAAAATATGTTAAAGACATGGTTTGCATCTTAGGCAAATCACTTTTTATTCCAATTTTTTAATTTAATATAATTAATTAATTCATTTTAATGAAAATATGTGCAACTGTTCGATATATTCAGTTGCATTCAGTTGAGTTGAGTTTTATTTACATTTTTAATTTTGTAATATTTAATTCTATAAAAGTATATTCTTATACATACAAAAGGTTATAACTGTAAATTTCTTCTATTTTATGTACAATATAAAAATTAGTATAATTTCTATATCGATGTAACTTTTTAAAAATAATCAGTGATGATTTTCTCATACCACAAAGGTAGGTAGCATTTACCTTTTCAAGGGTCTTTTAAAAAAACGCTCTGTCCATAAAAAAAGTTGATGTATGAAAAAACTGCCCTCGGAATGAAAAAATAGAATACTTCAGATACCTCATCGCAAAATTCATATACAAAGGTAACAAAATAATAAGTCCTCTCCACTAGGCAATAAATATTGGCGCCTTTAGTCAATTTGAAAGTAGTAGAATATTATAAGTAGTACATTTTAGATGCGATCAACAAACACCATTAGCACTTATTGATTACTCAGGTTGTAACTGATAACTGAAGAAGTTCAAACATATATTTTAAAATATTTCTTACTCTTTCTTTCGCTGCGAAAAGTCGCAAACTAGATTTTCTTTTCTGAAATCCTTTTTTTTACGTTTGTAAGATATATTTTTCGAAAAATTAAGTGTTTTTTAAAACACTTAATTTTTCGAAAAAAATATTTTTTGAAAATTTCATGGTGTTGTAACCCCTCAAAAAATACAAAATAAAAGCTCTAATTATTTATAATTAGAGCTTTTATTTTGTATTTTTTGAGGGGTTACAACACCATGAAATTTTCAAAAAATATTTTTTTTTCTTTCACTTAATAAATTGTTTACTCTTAACAATATTAAGCGTTGAAATATTCCAAAATTCAAATTATTACCGAAGTTATAGCAATTAGAAGTGAGCGTGTCAGGGAGCCTACCCAAAAATCAAGTAGAGTTCGCACCGTTACGTATCTATCTATCTTTAACAATAATACAATTCCTTTGGAAAGATTAAACTAATAGTAACTCAGGTAATGGAGGACATCGCAAAAGCAGCAGGAAACCTTATGTACGGTCCAGGAAACGCAGATTAAATGTAATTTTTAAAAAAAATTTACTTTTAAGGCGTTAACTTCGACCTTTTTTTCTTTCACTTTTTCTCGAAATTACCTTTTTCAAACTGGTCTACACGATATCTCAAAATCGACTGGACCAATTTGACTGAAAGCACCACTTACTTTTTATAATATTACCTAAAGCGTGACGAAGAATTTTTCCGATTGGGTTCCGTATTCAAAAGTTATATATTTTTTCAACTCAAAATGTTGATAGAAATTCGAGTTTTTTTTTTCAAACAGCTGTCTTTTCTCCAAAAAAAATTTTTTAATTTTTTCCCTTCGTCACGCCTTAGCTGTTACACTTTTCAAGAAGGAATTTTTTTTTTTCGGACAATGTTGGACGGAGAAATCATGTACACCGTCAGCAAGGATTTGATAAAGAAGGTCCCACTGAGCGACTCATATCTCCACCATTTATAATGTTTTTTTTTCCAGTATTGGAAATAGATTTATAATATTATATGTATACGTAAAATAAAGAATAATTCATATTTTTAATGGCCGAGTAAAAAAAAAAAGTTTATTTTTATGCCTATTTTTTCGAGTGTCAGGGTGGTGTAACACCTTAATAAGAGTAGCATAGTACATAGTACAGATATTTTTAAAAATATTTAAATAAATATATATTGAAAATTAAACTTTCTTTTAAATTAACATTTTAACGCTATTTAAACAAAAATTTCAGTTGAGGTCAAAAATGTAAATTATCAATTAATATTAATAATGTAATTTAAAACCGACTACTTATACCTACATATGATTTACCATCAAAACTTGAACTAGTGACGGAAATTTTTTAAATAGCAACTTAAGCCCAGGCTCATAGGAATAAGATAATAATATTTGCATTTTCAGCCAATCCTGTTCACTCGGTTCCATTCTTCATTTATTAATGAAACGATGTATCGAAAAACATCGAATTACATCGAAAGTAAAATCGATGCTTTATTCAAATGTTCATCTCTAAAACAGTATCCTCCCAATTCTTCCTTGAGTAGCCCAAACATATGGTAGTCAAACACGGAGACAAATCTGGATTTATTCCTAATTTCTCTTGGGTCAAAGCAGCTGTATGTGGCTAGGCATTGTCATGAAGAAGAATCACATTTCGAATAGGTATGTTTCACCATTTTTACCGATAGGCCCGTTTCTCTTCATCAAGGAGTTGGCAGTAGCTCAATAAGGAAATTAATAAGCAGTACGCCTCTACAAACTGTTGTAAGGACTTTCCTTGCAGAAAGACGTGTTTTTGCTTTTCGAGCTGGTGTTTCGTCACGTTGTCGTCACTCCATACTTTCCTGTTTTGATTTCGACACCCACATTTCATCACAAGTAACAATATGACTAAAAAAAATCATCCCCTTCTGCTCGATATCGCGCCAAAAGCCTTTCACATATTGCACGGCAGTTTCCTTTCTGATCATCAGCCAAGAGGCGAGGATTTTTGTGCCACTCGTAGACTTGGGCCCTTTCAAAGGGTTTTTTTTCAGTAAACTGTGCAGTCAGTCAACGCCAAATATCGACAGGTTTTATGCCCTCTCGCGTCAACAATTTTATGATAATGCGTTGTTCAACAGACGTATATACCCCTTACTCAAGCGTGATGAAATACAAATTCCGGTTTATATTTGATCCACCCTCGTACCTTATCACAAGTATCACATACAAATCCCGAATTTATTTCTATCGCCATCAATTCCAATTCCCTATCAGATTCGGTTTTTTTGTAAATAATATACAATATAAAAGCATTTAAATTATTCTTTTAACTTTTAATTTTTGGTCGTATTCTAGTATAAAGTAGAGTATTAATAATAACATAATAGTTACAAAATAGACCATATAACATGGTCTGTTAAATAATTCTTAAAAGTTGTTAAGGAGAATGTAATGTTTACATTAAAAAAAAATAGGATTAGAAAATTTCAATTCAAGGGATTGGAATGGAAATGTGTTATTACGCTTACACCCCGTTTTTCTTTCAAATAAGAAATTTGTCGAACTAACAATTTTGGTCTTTGGTACTAACATTATCTGTTTTAATGATGACATCTTGAACTTTAAATATTAAATTTTTGTAAAATATACTGTTTTAGCTTTATTTTTAACCCTAATCCACTTTAATTTCATTGAAGTTACGAAGTTCGGTATAGTCTAGCGAGAAATCATGAATAGAATAGACTCACGCTTTAGGAACGGTTGGTCAAATTGACTTTGAAAATCGGTCGTCAGTTCACGGGACTTATAAATAACTTCGTGATTTGGATGGTCAATATAATCTTCGTTTATTTTTGGCTTAATTGTTTTGTTAATAAGCAAAATTGTCGCTTATAGAGTGAGACCAATCCAAAATAGACCGTTTACATCCAGAAAAATGTATCTTTTGGTGCGGTTACTAGCATCATTGGTCCTTATTTTTTTTTAAATGAAGAAGAGGCTCACGTTACGATTAATAGTGATCGTTACCGGACTATCGTCAATGAATATTGCTTCAAAAATATGGATGACATTGGACCTGACAAAATGTGGTTTCAACAGGATGGCGCTGCGTGTGACACAGCGGTACAAACTACCGATTTATTGAAATCATGTGTGATCTGACACCTCTCGACTATGTCCTATGGGGTTAAGTGAAGTCACTGGTTTATGCTGATAAACCAGCAACAATTGACAACTTGGAAGTGAACATTGTTGGTGTTATTCGTGACATAAGGCCGAAATTGATCGAAAAAGTGACCTAAAATTGGACTGACAGAATGCGACTTTAAGGGGAGGTTCTCATCTAGAACGTCAAAAAGTAGGTAAAGTTCGTGATTTTTTTGAAGGCAAATGACAAGACATAGGGAAATGATATTTGGCATTATCTTTTATTGTATATTTATCTGTACGAAAAAATTTTTTTATTAAAAAAAAAACAAAATGGCGCCCGTTATTCAACTTCTCCGGAGGCATGTTTTTCGAAAATGGCCCAGCTGCGTACAATTTAGGGGTCGCAGATTGGTCTGAAATCAAATAATGATGACATTATTATAAACTAGACTAAATTTGTCTCAGAAAGAGTGGACGACTTTCAAAAAAAATTTAAAATTGACGGAATGGCGCGATTTTGAAATTTTAAGGCCGTTTTCGGCCGTTTTTTTTCATAGTTTATCACTTACAAAAAGGAGATAATGTTACAATTTTCAAAATGTGCTCCACTCTTTCTATGAAGAAAATTGTTTACTTTAATATGCACGAAACTAGAAGTTGATCGGTTGAACCGTTTTTGAGTTATCTTGTACGCAAATTTGAAAAATCTTGAAAAACAAAGTTCCGAGATAATCGTGATTGAACGGCACGGCACAGGCTGAGCGCCCCACTACGATCATGACACCGCCAGAATCAATGGGCTGTAGAATCCGTTCTAGTGCTCGGATCGACTAAATATTTTAAAGCAACATTCTAGACATATTAAACTTTAATAATATGAAATAAAAAAAAAATCGAAAATTTCAAGATTCTAGATGAGAACCTCCCCTTAATGCGACTGACAGAAACTATAAATATGTTCTTATATTGTTAGATCTTATGAATGTAGGAATTAAATATACATGGCACAATCAAACTGCCAAAGAATAAAATTTTTAGTAGAATGCATGAAAATAAATGAATCCAGAAAACTGGACAGAAATCATCATGTTGAAATATGCAAATCCAAAAGTTTATGGTCGAAATGCGCAAACTGGCTCTACTTAAATTAATCTACGTTGGCCGTAAACGACTTGCCTAATGTCGTTTTATAACATTTTGGGTGTGAATTAAATTTATTCTGCAATGAACGACGGGAATTTACTCTATTATCGTTACAGTGGTAAAGATTATGAAGGCGATTCTTGCAATAAAAGCAAAAGTGTTAATTGACGAATTCGTTTTAAATGGAACTCTGTGCTTCGTTTACATGAAGTCGTAACTTGCGTGATTTCACATTACTTTAATATAAAATCTCAATCAAAATTTCGGATTGGTGCCACTAGTTAATGTAATCCGCACGAATCGGATTTTCTAAAAGTTCATCCTTATTTAAGGTCTTGGATTTATATACCAAAACACGTATAAAAGATTTAACTTTCCCAATACAATCGCATCAGATTCTGGCATATCATTAAACGATAGTTTGAAAAATTCTCCTGAAACTTCTTGAAATAAAATATCCGAAGTTCTTTCAATACTAATTGGCCCCAAAGGTCAATAAATCAATTTTCAACCCAAAGATAATTTAACCAACCCCCTAAAGTCCATCCTTTTGGGTATGTTGTACCACAAATCTCAAGACAAATCGCTGAAGAGACCTGTTGGCAGAAGACACTTGCAAATTCCCGACCTCTGCCCCGGCAACCTTACCATGACAAGTGAAAATATTTGTGTTATCCTTCTTTGAAAAAATAACAAACTCTTAGAAAAAAGTTCTCCCTTAACAAGGACAAAACTCGATTCGCCCTGGGTATCCTGCGGATGTCAAGTGCTGACCCTTTTGCTCCCATGGGACTTTCTCCAGCTGGTAAGCAAATAACTTTTCATGAAAAAGGAAAATTTAAGTATAAAATGCCCTCTCCGATCCCCACTTCGTCAAGCGAATATAGGGTGAAATGAAAAGGGGAGTTCCGCCTTCTTATTTGCACCCAGAAACATCGAAAATGTCCTGTCAGCTGCCAGAATAAGTAACCCATGTCCGGAACAATTCCTTTAAATTCACCTGAATATAGTACCTCTGTCTATTTAACTTAAGCATCTATACCATGCATAAAATAAAATCAGCTTTGAGCATTTTGTTAAATCAGAAAATAATAGCAATGTTAATAAGACTAGATAGTAGAAATCTTAATAAAAACAACCCTTTTCTTCGTTTATAATCATTCCATCAGGATCAGAAACGCACGGAAGAGCACAACGTGGTGATCCTTGTTGAGTTCGCCCTTGCCCTGATGTCCATTCTCGACCAGATAAATAGGGAATCCTTCCAGAGATTTCGACTACGAATTGGATTAAATCACGGCCCAGTTATTGCCGGCGTCATTGGGGCCCAGAAGCCCCAATACGACATCTGGAGCAACACGGTGAATGTCGCCTCCCGGATGGATTCGTGCGGTGTTATGGGCCGTTTACAGGTAAGTGAAGAATCCTGAACACTTCCTTTTCAGGAGTCCTTTCCGTTTTTATTCATGTTTAATAGCCGGGCCTTTGTTGGAATGATTTTTTTTCCATAAAATTTGTTTCATTCACCTTTCACCTCGGATCTACATCCCTTTTTATTAAATTTAAATCCTACAGGGATAGAAGGAAAGGTTTTCAGATTTTGACACGGGATTAAATAGCTTGCGTCAGGATTCTGCTCTGTTGCATGGAAATTTCCATTTTTCAAATTTAGACTATTTCCAGCTTCAAAGTATTTTCTAGGGGGCGATAACAGCCGTCTCAAAATATTTTTCAAGGGCCTGAGAATTGGAGGTGTCTATCAAGATATTTTCACCTTTTTCTTAAAGTGCCAGTTCCCGATGTAGAAAGTAGTTAAGGCCACGAGATAGATTTCTATAGTTATTCACACGTGGTAAAAATGTATTGATAATTAATCTTTTCTTTCAAGCTAACAAAATACCAAGCAAACGTGATATATGCGATGATTCATCAGAAATAAAGTAAAATAAATTAGTCAGTTACAGTTTAACTGTCGCTAAAAAATTAGAAAGGTTTAAACCCCACATCAGACAATTCAAATATGACTTTAACGAAGATTCAGAATTTAATGCCATTAATATTTATAAGAAAATCTATAGCAGATAAATTACTAGGTCTCAAAAATGTAGACCAGCCTTTGTTATATCCTATAGGTAGGAATGTGACAAGAAAAACGAGAAAAAATATAATGGACTTATTAAAATTCATTCCTAATGTTAAACATATATATAAACTTAAAAACAAATGACGCAACCTCATATAAAGCTGACGAAGAAGAAATTGGTCATAAATCAGTAACAAATAATATATTATAATAGAACTTTATATTCATTTCTACATAAAAGCGATAAAAAATATATGATAATTAACTTTTGTTCTAATAAAAAAATAAAGTTCTGAACACTGAATTTATTACTTTTTTAATTTGCCAAATCGATTAACTTCTCTAGTCATGTAAAAATTGTAATATTATAAAGGGAATTTTAAAACATAATATAAGTATACAATTTCTTCACATTTCTTAACTTTTTCTTTTATGGAGTTAATCGATTTGGCCTGCGAACGACTCACATATCTCTTAGTATGTTGATTTTAAATTTATATATTTTGTGTAAAATGTTATCTATTTTTATTGAAATGAAATTAAGTTTAAGTGTTTCATACATTTAATCAATCCTCTTGAATTATCGTATTTTTATATTATTATTATATAATAGTATCTGTTTTAATATATTATTTATTTATTTATTGTTTGTAACCATCGTTATTATTATTTTCATGGCATCTCTCGTTTTCATATTAATTTTTAATTACGCCAGGGGTACATATTTATGTTCTCATCTAAAAACAATCAATTCCATTCCATTCCCGCTAGATAAAAATTTATACAACAATTTAATTTGATTGTTTTTCTTCTCATATTGCAGACCACCGAGAATACAGCAAAAGTCCTAATGCAAGCTGGATATGCCTGCGAGTGCCGCGGGCCAACCTACGTCAAAGGCAAGGGTACACTGACAACATACTACGTGAAAACCCCATTCGATGATAAAATCTAATCCAATGGTCTGATCGCGTCTGTTTCATCAATCTGAGTTTTAATCAAAACTTCGGTAGCTGCATCTGAACTGCATCCAAACAATAATTACATCCTTAGAGAAAAGCATTTATAAATAGAAGCCAAGCTTAGTAGTTAAGAAACCTTTCATTATCCTATTCGTCCTGTACATTTCTTCAAAAACATTTTATTGTTCATTTTTAGAAGCTCTATCAATAGGAATTAATATTCGCAAATTCTTGAAATTTTGTAATTTAATTTTTTACATTTTCGTAGATATTAAAATTGCGAAACTGGATAGAACTGTTAAAAGTGAAGAGATATAAGAATAATGTTAAATAAACTAAAGAAGGCGAGTGTCCCCTAATTATAAATTAAAGCTCTCATGAAGCATAAGAAGTTAACAAATTTTAAAATATGTATATTAAAGTTCGTTAAGATGTAGAACTGTTCAATTCTCGCTCAGTTGTAACTTTTTATTATAGCTTAGCCCTTATATTTCCTATAGACGTAATTTTGTTGAATGTGTTCTTGATTTATTTGCAAAAAAAAAAAAAAAATGCGAAATGTTGATTTTATTAATTTTTAAATAAAATTGTTTACTTTTTACATGAAGTCTTTTTATGAGATACAAATCCTCTTAAATCCCTTTTATTATGAATTTCATGAGGTACTGAACTTTTGAACAAATATGTTTCACAAAATCAGTGTTTAATTACCTACAAGCTTGTTTCAGCGCTGTCTCAAACATCATATTTAAAAAGAAATATTGCTGTGTTTGATGTGTAAGCAATGGATATATTTGTATCAAATGGAATTAGAATTTGTATTAATTTTATTTATGCACATATATGTTCATGTCGGTAAACTAGATACTGTGGATAATCCTGCATGTGCTATGCTGACATGTTTGCCCGATAGAATTACAGGACTATCAGCAGATTGTTGAGACATGGGTGGTGAAATGGGTGGAAACGAAGTTTGCACTATGTAATGTATTGGTTTGTACATATTTATTCAACATGTGGTCTTGGTTTAAACTTGCATATTTACGAATCATCAAAATAGGTACTAGTTAAACTTTAAAAAAAAGGTTGAAACAAAGTTATCTAATATACAACGTCGAATTTGACCACGAGTCAAACTACACATATCTACGATGAACGCATAAGTTTATTTATATTGGACACTATAAATGTATGATGGATTGTTTTAGTTGTTCCCCTTTCCATAATTGTTTATGAATGATGTTATATATTTCTATTAATGTAATAATTAAATTTTCGTCTTGTGCTTCAGTTTCGTAAATGAATATTTTTCAACTTTATGTAACTTACTCTTCAATAAGCCTTTTAAATAAAAATGTACTTTAATTTGTACTTGCCAATGGAAACCTAAATCGCTGTAGTGCTTTTTCAGATTTAAACGACCATAAACTATTTAAAAACTCATTTACCTCGGTAAAGAAATAGCGACTGTCATAATACATGTAACCAAACGCTTGTAAATGTTAACATAATTTGTCAAGAAGCCTTCGCATTAAGCCCAATCGATGTAATGAGTAATACAAAAAGAAAATTGTAATTTGTAGGTATATGCATATTCTAGTTTTTATTTTCGTATAAACAATTATACTTTATAGTTTTGGATTTCGCCATTCAAAATTTCCAGAAACAAACCTTAAGCAGACATTTGCAAAATTTGCGTCCAATGTAAGAACACGCAACTTTTTGCCTTAGTAATTAATATTATTTGTTTGAGAGTATCCTATATTTGTATTCCAGAAAATCTGTTCTGGTTTTGTGATTTCACAAATGTCAAGGACCATTCTCTTAAATTGTAGGAGACCTTAACATCAGCCTTAAACAGAAATGGGCAGATATTAAATACAAAATAAAGAACAAATCACAAAAGAAAGAAATATTACGAAAACTGGAGGAGGATCATATTTCAGCAAAATATTTAACTCTTGATTTGATTTTGAAGATTCCCTCATTTTATCATTGGAATTAGAAGTGAATTTAAGAGGCCTGAGAATTAAAAAAAAAAAAAAACAAATCAAAATTATTGAAAAAAACAAAAAACACGAAAAATTTGAAAAATTAAAATTTTCAAACATACAAGTTGAAAAATTAAACTTTTTTTTTAATTTGAATGATCATTATGCGTTTTGCGTATAAATAAATAAAAAAAATAAAAACTTTATCACTTCACTTAACCCATTAACGCCCAAAGAACCTAATTTTTTTGTGCAGTTTGAAACCTCATTCTTACAATTAAAGGACATTTATTTTCCAATAAAAACCATGAACCTTACTAGTTTTGAGTGTGCTCTTTCAGGATCTGTCGTCAAAATTGAGTTTTTTCCAATAGGAAATTAAATATGGCAACTTTTTGGAAAAAAACTATTAAAAAATTTGAAATTTTTTTTTTTGTAATTTTTTTTTCAAGTCAATAGAGTTTTGCAATGTAATTCTTACTATGATTAACGGTGATCGGAATGTTTGAACTTACAGAAAAAAGTTTTTTGGCTGATGGCAATCACTCATAACCTTTTCAAAATGGCGGATTTTCTATAATGCAGATTCTGAAAATCTGAAACTCTGAAAATCGTACAGATTTTCGTGAAATTCTGTACCAAGGGGTTTTTATCGTCACTGATTATGAGATTAAAATCAGATTTTTAAAATTCAAAATGGCAAATTCAATATGGCGGACAACAAATTTTACAAATCTCACAGATTTTCATGAAATTCAGTATACAGGAGTTTTGGTAGTCACTAATCACAAATTTAACATCAAATTTTGAATATTGAAAATTGCGGATTCAATATGGCGGACATCAAATTTTGAAAATCTAGTAGGTTTCCATGAAATTTGGGGTTTTTGTAGTTGCTGATCACGAATTGAAATTTCTACTCTTTGTGTAATCCAGAGACAACGGCGTGGACGAGGTAGAATTTTTTCTCCTTTGGGGTGCTTTATTATAGTGAGTCCCCTTGCCTCTCACTTCTCGGGGTACTTTATTATTGTGAGTCCCCTCCGCCATATTCCTTGTTAGACCACAATATGCTAGATTGAAGTTGATTCTTCGGTTTTGTTGTCCTCTTTTAATATTTCGGTTCCCTCTCGTTCGCTGAGACACAGAGATTTTCTCTACGTTCCTCAACATCGCACTAATTATGGTTACAATGAGCCTATCACATCGATGTCTCGTTCTTTCAATGATAGCTTTGTTTATTTGGATTTTAATTTATCTAAAAGATGTATTAGGGCTAGACTTTGCTGATTTGTATGTCACTCTAATTTTTGTACCTTTATTGTAAGTAATCAGTCATTGATGAAGTGTGTTAATAAATAAATAAAGAATCTCCATCCCGACACAAAGAATTTGATAGAGATCGAGAGCCGTGGAAGAACTAGAAGTAGAAGTGTAATGATCAAATACATAACGTGCCTTGAGTATACTGTGTTGTAATAGAATCAAAAACCGTGTCTTAGATAATGGCAGATTTGAATTATACTTCAAAAAGCAATTTTTCTTGATTTTTATAGAACTATATTTTCGTGTATTTGAACTGTTCTTGGCACTATGCACATAAAATATAAATAAACAAAATTATTTTTCACCCAAATAAAAATTTTTATACCTACAAAAATCAAAAAATCACACAATAACTTGAGCACGTGATTCTTTCAACAATGTATGAAAGATAATACCTACATACTAAGTCCTTTATAATTATTCCAAGAAAATTTAAATTTAGTGTTTTCCTCCATATACCAAAAACTTTTCATTATTTTTTTTAATTAACTTTAAATTAGCATTTATTAATATTAATATTATCTATGAATTCCATAAAAAGAAAGATAATAATATTCAAATTACTAACCTCCGCTAAATTTGATATTTTAGTACCTCCACGCTCCCTAAAGAATCCTGATTTCTTCCAATCAATCTTTCACCATGCTAATTATGGATTAAACGAGCCCTTTTCCTCTATATCACGATCCTTTAATTCGCTAAACTCCGATATTGATTTTCGTTTATCGCGAGCTCAAGTAAAAGGTCGGCTTTATTAAGGTCACAAAGAGACATAGTCTATTGTTGTTTTGATGAAATTCTGCAAATAAATAAAATAAATTTAATCTATTTTGTTATAAGGAAATATTTCCATTCTTTATAATGTATGTATGTATAAAACAATGCGTTATTCACGAATCTACAAAAAGTAATTTAAAGTTCAAATCAAAAGTTCGGTTCTGATGACCACCGTTTAGTATGTATTTGACATGCCATCTGGGGTGTAGGGTTAAAAGATCAACAAGAAAGCAACTGTGCCACAAAATGGGCAAACAGAGCAGAGATTACTTCCCAAAGTTTTGAAAAGTCCAACAATAGGAGTGCCGACATCTCTTTTCAAACATACTTTTGGGCCACCCGCCCGTTTGAGCTGGCCAACAGCCATAAAGTTAACGATCCCATCAATCTGCAGATGTTAATTTCTGCGAAGCATGCAAAATTAAACAAATAAGTTTTACACCATCGTCATTCTACTTCTCAATTAAGCGTCCCTGCCCGTCGCCTTAAGCATGCGAATGATAGGGCCGGGCATTAATTTCACTTAAAAGCCCCAGCTCTGGGCCGAGGCAGCGTCCCCGCCCTACAGAAGAATTTTGTATTTTTCGAAGGGTTGGCGGCTACTGGCCTCCTGCAGAGAAATCCAACAAGCCGAGATTTGTCACTTCGTCGCAGTCAATTTAATTTGCACACCCAGCGCCCGCGGCTAAGTATCTGTATCGCTTCAGGTTTTATTAAGCCCCGAATGAGAGTTGTAAATGAAAACTGACTGCTTGCTGACTTTTATGGGAAACCCCATTGAAATACTGGGAATTGACGCGAAAATTAATGCTTAAATTAAAGTGATGAAAAAAAGATTTAAGTGAATAAGTGAAGCGAACGTACAAGCTTCATTTAAATCACTTAGCAACAAGATAAGGGGGTCCAAGAGGACTGGATCGCATCACCAAGTACTTCGAACTTACACTAGATAAAACGATTTTTCTAGAGAAGCTGTTTATTAAATATTGTATTATTGTATAAAGAAAACGGAAGGAAATAAAAATTATAATTAAATAAGTCTTATGTAGTTTCAAGTCGGTAATAAGGATGGCTAAAAATCAAAGAAACCTAGAACTTGTATTTTCAAGTAAGTTAACAACTATTCAGTTGAGACAAACTTTGAAATTTAACAACTCAATACCAAAGAAACAATTTATTATTCTCCTCATTTAATGGTGGATGGCTAATTAGAAATCCACTGAAATCAAACTTATAGCATTTAATTCCACATGTTCCTCAGGTCGATAAATGTGCCAATCTATATTTAGTCTTTCATTACACAGTAAAACATTTGTAAAATATTACAACATTAAATATTGTAAAATTTTAAATTGTTTAGTATTAAAAATATTAGGTTGTAACATAATAATCTGATAATTTTTTTAAGAAACTTTATTTTGATTTTTTTGTACAATTTAGCTTAACATTTTATTGAATATATAGTCCATCATTATCAATGATCTCCTGCCAACGTTGGGGAAGCGACATTATTCCATTTTCGTAATACTTGGGCTCACGAGCAAAGAATATCTATTTCAACAAGAAGGGACACTTTAATACCCTCTCAAAATTCCAACCCATATGCAAGCTCTCGAAAATGCACCCATAAAAATTTCCCATTAGATAAAGCAGCTCAGGGCTACTACCTCTGTAAATACTAAATACCTATAAGAAATATAGAGAGAGAAATAGTCACCAAAAAATTCTCACAGACAGCTTTTACAGCGTAAGCTATAAACTGAAGCTTTTTTTATGAAAGCTTTTTTAAAGGCGATCTAGTTTGCTGCACTAGCACTAGGTCGCTCAAGTTTACCTCCCCTCTTAATGTTAAGTTATAGGGAAATGCCGAATCGGAGAAGGGAGAAGAGGCAGGTAGCACACACCGAGCATGAATACGGACGAGATTGTTTACATTTTTTCATATTTGCATTTTTAAAGGCGCTCTGGTTTTAGATTATTGTGTGCTCCGCTCGCTTTGCGGAAAGTACCGGGTAGTCTTGATTTATTCGTAAATGTGAACAAGCTTAAAAGTTGTTAAGTAAAAAAGTGCTTTTTTAGACGGAATTAATTAAATTAAATAAAATGTGCTTGGTAAGTGATGGGTAAACATAATAAAATGTGTTTGGTGTGTGGCTGTGGAAAAGGCAGCGTGTGTAATGTGTTCATAGAAAAGTTTTGTGATAAAAGAATTTTGTGAGGTGCACCCTGCAGGAGTGTCCCACTATTCGCCCCAAATTTTTGTCTTTCTCTCACTTATGCTTGCTTTATTACTAACTATTTCTAGCATAAATTCCCATTTCATTCCTGTAACGGTACCAAGGTCGAAAAAAGATAAGGAAAAACGTCACGAGTGTTCCCTCTTGTTAATAGATACTCTTTGTCACGAGAGTTAAGAAATTCCGACAACCACTGTTCCAATGCATCTCGGTCATCAAAAGATTTTCCGCTAATGTGAGCCTGCAACGATCGGAACAAGTGGTAGTCAGAAGGAGACATATCCGGCGAGTATGCAGGATGGGCTAAGGAAGTCCAGGCTAGCTCCATAATTTTTTTACATGTCATCGAAGCGGTGTGAGGGCGGGCATTGTCGTGGAGGAGGTATACATTGCCTTGTTCTCCTTTAAGATTCACGGCTACCTTATCATGCATATTAGAGTAGCGTTCACTATTTAAAGTCGTTCCTTGTGATAATAGTTCCCATCCCAGTAGATAATGCCGTGCACATTCCACCAAACACTCAACATAACCTTGTGTATAGTAATTTTACATTTAACTGTCGGTACTCCTCTTTGACCCGCGCTAAACCATTGTCGCTTATTGTAACCAAATTACGAAGCCAAGCAAAAGTACGATGTGAAGTGAGTAATTGCGTACAAACCGCCACTCGCATCATCCGTTGACCATCCGTCAATTCGTACCCATTGACTGTGCCTATACACTTTACCCATCACTTTCAAATGTCGTGCGATAGTAGTATGGGAGCATCCGAGTTCTTCTTCAAGTTGACGAGTAGTCCTCCTTGGATCTTCCTCGATGAGCTGCGCTAGTCGGTCGACATCAACCTCAACCGGCCGCTCTTCGTGAGGTTTATCTTCAAGGTTGTACTCGCCATTCGAGAAACGTCGAAATTAATCTACTGCTGTATGATAAGAGACCGCATTTTCTCCCATACATTGACATATATTTTGTGCCGCCTACTTCGCTGTATGCTTCAAACGGAACTCATAAAGGAGAAGGACGCAGATGTCTCATCTTTTCAAATCGAATTTTTCCATAATGCTACTCGCTGCGCTGTCGATTATTGCATTGATGAACTGAGCGCGCTCACGGGTATTTATACTCATAGTGTTGTATACCTTTCCCTTAAACCATTTAGTTAGATTTTATTGTTAACATCCCTTTTTCTTTTAATGTCGGAAATTCCCAATTTTACCCTTACCCCCATAAACTTACCCTCATAAACTTACCCTCATAAACTTACCCTCAATATTATCCTCATAACTTATCCTTTTTCCAGAAACGTAGTAATAAACTCGTAACCTTTTCCCACAGGTAAAAATATAAATAGTTAGAATATTCTTTATAAAATTTAGTCTTAGATAGATGTATTTAGCGAACGGTTGTACTCTTAGGTTTTGTTAAAATAAATTGTTAAAGTTAAGAAATCGCGTTGTTTTATTTCCAACAACTTGAAAAAGGAACCCAACATATTAACTGGCGACGAGGATGATATGAGTTAAAAGACTCTAAAAATAAAAAATAAAAAATCAGTGATTAAGTGCATCGTGATTAATGTGTGACTAATACACCGTGATTAGTGCTTCATCGTGATTAGTGCTTCATCGTGATTAGTGCTTCATCGTAATTAAGTGCATCCTGATTGGTACAAGGACATTTTGGAAACTGGATTGGACTTCTGGAAGTAGCAACCCCAGCACCAGCAAACAAACGTAAGTCAGATTTCATTATACCTTTTAACAATTCGCAATACTCCAAAATGCCTAACGAACAACCCAATACATCCACACTAAGCTCAACCCAAAAACCCGAAATAGAACTTTCCTTCTTAATTAAACTTATCCCTGATAAGTTTGATGGCGATAGATTCAAAATTCGCAGTTTTATAAAACAAGTAGATTCAGTGTTTGAAATTGCAGACGAATCGCAAAAAAAAGCATTACTTTTATTTGTGAAGAGCCGAATATGTGGTAAGGCTAGAGATCAAGTGGATATTCACTGTAATCTTACCACATGGGAAGAAATTTCTGAACTACTACTTAATTTATTTCAAGATAAAAAATCTTTAGACCAATTACTAGAAGAATTAAATAGTTGTCAACAAGAAAAAAGGGAAAACCTTTCCCAATTTTTCCAAAGATTAGAGGACCTTTGTTCTCGTACGTTAGCTGTAATATATGCATCAGACGATGATAATAATAAAATAGTAGGAAGAAATTCAATGATAATCGATATGACACTCAATCGATTTATTTATCATTGTCATCCAAGAATTTCTCAAATGTTGAGATACCGCAATTTTAAAACAATAAACGAAGCATTCACTGCTGGTCTTGCTGAGGAAAAAGCTCTAAGGCTCGAGATAAGCGTTCCTCAAAAATGCAATATTTGTAATAAAAATAACCATTCTACAAATGAGTGTTATAGGAATAAAAATCAAAGAACCAATAGTACAAAATCAATTAATCATGCTATTCAAACCAAATCTTGTAAATATTGCAAAAACTTAGGACACACAATTGAAGAATGTCGCAAGAGGCAATATAATAATAGTAATAAATGGAATAATCCTAACTCAAACAACCAAATTCAAAATCATCCAAATCCTCAAAGAAACGTAAATATTCAAAATCATCCAAATCCTCAAAGAAATGTAAATTTTCAAACTCCTCATGGTACAAATCCTAATTATAACAACGAAAACCTTCCAAGATCTAATTATCGAAATTCAAATTCATCTTATCGAAATTCTAACCCATCTACTTCTACTAATTCTAATAATAACCCTCACTTTAATTCTAATAATCAAGCTGAAGAGTTACTAGTGGACTTTAGTAAATCAAGCATCTTTTTAGACACTAACGATCTCTCGTATGTCCTAATTGAATCGCCTCAATCAAAATCATCAGACAAAGTGTTAAAATTATTAGTCGATACAGGAGCATCTATATCCTTAATAAAGAATCAAAGCCTCGATTTTCCATTAATTACCAACAGGAAAACACAAACTTTAAATGGAATATCACCAAATGCACCAATTCAAACTCTAGGCGAAACTGAGATTACTCTAAATACCAATAAACACAAAATTATTCTCAAAGCTCAACTAATCGACAATGGAACTAATATTCCATTTGATGGACTAATAGGACAAGACTTCTTTAGATCCCAAAATGCCAAAATCGACTTTGGAAAATCTTCTATATCCATTGATGCTTTGCCTTTTCAAATTCCTATTTATATTAATACTCCACAATATAAAAACTCTATAAGCATCAGTCCAAGAAGTGAAACAATTGTGAAAATAAATGTATGCAATCCCTTAAACCTCACAGAAGGTATAATTGAAGCCCAAGAAATAAATTCTATTATAATTCTTAATGCAATTGTTAAAATCTCTAATAAAAATGAAACTCTAATAACAGCCATTAATTCAACAAATAAATACATTTTATTGCACACTATACAATTACCTGTTATACCTTTACCCGAACAAAGAACAATTTTTCAATTCAACACAGAGTCTAACACAAAAGAAACAAGACAAAAAAATCTAAAATCAAATTTACGTCTTGATCATTTAAATAATAATGAAAAACAATCAATAGTTGACATCTGTACAAAATTCCAAGACATTTTCCATTTACCAGATGAACCTTTGACACATACAAAAGCCACAACACACTCTATCGTTACTACCGATGAGTATCCAGTCCAAGCAAAAACTTACCGATATCCACAAATTCACAAAGAAGAAGTAAATAACCAAATTGAAAAAATGTTAAAACAAGGAATAATTAAACATTCAAACAGCCCTTGGTCTAGTCCCCTATGGGTCGTTCCAAAAAAATTAGATGCTTCAGGCAAACAAAAATGGCGAATCGTCATAGACTATAGGTTATTAAATGAAAAAACAATCGGTGATGTTTACCCAATTCCTAATATAGAAGATATTTTAGATGAGCTAGGACATTCTGAATATTTCACCACACTAGATCTTGCTAGTGGGTTCCATCAGATTGAAATGGATCCAAAAGACGCCGCGAAAACTGCTTTCACAACCCCAGAAGGACATTTTGAATTTGTCAGAATGCCATTTGGTCTGAAAAATGCGCCAGCAACATTCCAACGATTAATGCGAAATGTTTTATTAGGATTGAATAATAAACAATGCTTTCTTTACATTGATGACATAATTATATATGGGTCATCACTAGAAGATCATAATCGAAAGATGAATAATATTTTTGAAAAATTAAGGGAGCATAACCTTAAGTTACAACCAGATAAATGCGAATTCTTGAAACCAGCATGCTTATATTTATGTAGGTCATATAATAACTCGTGACGGTGTTAAACCAGATCCCGCTAAAATAGAAGCAATTAAGAAAATGCCAAAACCCAAAAATTCAAAAGACATTAAAGTCTTTCTTGGTATGACTGGATATTATAGGAAATTCATTCATAATTTCTCAACTATTGCCAAACCTTTAACTCTTCTACTGCAAAAGGACGTACCGTTCTTATGGAATGAACAACAAGAAAATGCATTCCAATTACTTAAGGAGAAATTAATTACCAATCCAATTCTTAAATACCCAGACTTCAATATTCCCTTCTATTTAACTTGTGATGCCTCTAATGTCGGCATAGGCAGTGTCCTATCACAAGAAATTGATAACAAAGATTTACCTGTTGCATATTTTTCAAGAACTCTAAATTCAGCAGAACAAAATTACTCTACAACAGAAAAAGAATTACTAGCTATTGTGAAGTCCGTTGAACACTTTAGACCATACCTATTTGGACGACAATTTACAATATACACAGATCATCGACCACTCCAGTGGTTATTTAATTGTAAAAATCCATCTTCTAAATTAGTACGATGGCGGTTAACTCTCAATGAATATGATTATCAAATAAAACATAAGCCAGGACGAGTAAATTCCAATGCAGATGGTTTATCAAGAATAATTTCAAATAATAACACTAGCAAACTGCAAATTCATACTGCACAAACATACCCAGCAGTAAATACAATTACATATAAGGATTTCATAAAATTTCATTACACGAATAATGATGTAGTAAACTTCGAAATTGAAGGTAAACCTTTAGTCAAAGTTCGTGATCCTATTATAATTATTTGGTCTTTAGATTTAGACGAATCAAATCAATATTCAAATTATATTCAAGAAAACTTTGACCTTACAAATATTCAACCATCACTTAATGGATCATGTAAATTAACAAATCAAACTCAAACCATTTTTCTTGTTTTTCCAAAAAATCTACATCATGATAAGTTAGAATATAAATACTTATTCGAATCATTAAGAATTCTAAGAGAAGAATTCCAAAATAAATCATTCGTTTTAGTTCCTCCAAACAATGATAAAAATATAAAATCCTCACAATTGAATGAAATGCTCAAATTCATATTTCCAAATAATGATAATATAAAAATTTTAAATAGTGCAAAAATCAACCCGAAAAACAATGAAGAAATAAAACAGATATTACAAGAAAATCATAGCAGTAAATTCTCCGGACATTCTGGATACAATAAAACTTATAGGAAAATTAAAGAAAGGTATTTCTGGCCAAACATGAAATCCGATATTAGGAAATATATTAAAACATGTCACTCCTGTCAAATCAACAAAACAAATTTTAAACCTACAAAGCAACCCATGGAAATAACTACAACATTTGACAAACCCTTCGAACGATTAGCATTAGATATAGTCGGACCTTTACCTTTAACAGAATCAGGAAACAAATTTATTTTGACAGCACAAGATGATTTTACTAAATACTTATTTGCGTATCCAATTCCTAACCATGAAGCTCAAACTGTAGCAAATATTCTAATAAAAATATTTACTACGTTTGGAATTCCGAAAACATTCTTAACTGATCAAGGCACAGATTTTATGTCAAACCTTATTAAGGAATTGAGTAACCTTTTCAAAACCAAACATATAATAACTACTCCTTATCACCCAGAGACGAATGGTGGTTTAGAAAGATCTCATTTGACTTTAAAGGACTACTTAAAACATTACATAAAAGTCGATCAAAGCAATTGGGATGATTTCCTACCCTTTGCATCATTTAGCTATAATACGTCCGTCCACAAATCCACTAATTATACTCCTTATGAACTACTTTTCGGTCGCAAAGCATACCTACCTTCTTCATTGACTCAAGAGCCCAAATTCCATTATACATATGACGATTATATTAGAACCCTCGAGTTCAAACTAAACCAATCCTTCAAAATCGCTCGCGAAAATATCATTGATGCTAAAAATAAGAGTAAAGTTTATTTTGACCGTAAGATTAATCCTAAAGCATTCAAAGTAAAGGATATGATTCTAGTTTATCAGAAACAATCCAAGCCTGGACTTTCGAGAAAACTACAAGGCAATTTTAAAGGACCTTACGAAATAATCAAAGTTTTTCCCAACCAAACCGTAGAAGTTAGAATTAACAAAAATAAAACAATCAAATATCATACTAATTTAATAAAACACTATTTTCCAGATGAAACTAACTTTCTTGTTCATCCTCTGTTTCCCCCATCCAATCATTAATTTCTATTTCCAAAATACTCCAATACAACATTCTAGTGGAATATTTTATAACAGAAAAGGTATAACAAAAATATCAAATTCTAAGTTTACTCTCCTAACTCACTTAAATATAAGTTTCCTTGACGAAACCCGTAATATTATTATTAATAATGCTGCTTTAATTAAAAACTTTTGCACAAAGAAATTAATAAAGGTCTCTGAAGATAATACTAGTTATAATTGTAGAGATACAATTAACCTATTACAAGATAATATCGATGATATAAATAAAAATCACGATATACTTAAAGAAATTCTGTTAGACAAACCAAAAAGGAAAGCACGCGGACTAATTAATGGTGTATCTTATGCATTAAATTGGTTATTCGGAACACCCGATGCAGATGACGCGAAATACTACACAGACAGTATAAATATGCTTTTAAATGATAATAAACAAACACAAACGTTATTAAAATCTCAAATTCAAATCATATCAAGTACTATCAGAAATTTCAATTATTCCCTAACAGCTCTTAAAGCCCAAGAAAAAATATTGAATGGTAATTTGAACCAAATTTATGAATTTGAAACAAAAACTACAGATTACATTGAATATTTACAATACGAAACTATAATTTTGGAGCATGTTACCTCATTATCGGTCTTGACAAATAAAGTAATGAGAGATTATAACCAAGTAATAGAAAGTATAATGCTTGCCAAAAACAATATTATGTCTCCACATTTACTCAGTCCAAAAGATTTTCTTAATGAACTCTCAAAATATAAAGGAGACAATGACTTATTCATTGAGCCTCTTCATAGTAATATTCACATTTTATACAAACTAATGACTATTAGTGTCATGCCACATGAAAACATAATAATTTTTGCTTTAAATATTCCAACTGTAAAGAAACAATTATATGAATTATATCAACTTATTCCTCTTCCTATACAACATCAAAACTTATCAATATATTCTTATATCCTGCCAAGATCTCCTTACCTTCTTATATCCCAATCGAAATCCCAGTATACCCTTCTACAAGAATTGTTAGATTGTACTGAATATCTGGCTGAACAATACATCTGCTACAACATCAACATCGTAAAAACTTCTGATTCAACAACCTGCGAGACAGCACTATTATCACCCCACACTAATTTTATCCCAGATGATTGTGAAACAAGAACCATCAGCGCAGTATTCGAAACCTGGTCTTTCATCAACTATAATCATTGGTTATACGTGTTACAAAAACCAACAACCCTAACCATTATCTGTGACGATAATCATATAGAAGACATCATTTTACACCAAACAGGAATACTACATCTACAAAGAAATTGCAAGGGTTACACAAACTTATATTTATTAGAACCCTTAGATTATGCCAGCAAAAATGCAACCTATTACATACCTACAGCTAGCATAATTAATCACGACTGTTGTTTCGATATCCCTAACCTGCATTTCACTATAAACTCAGAACTAAAGCCAATTCATCTAACTAACATTGATTTAAATGAACTGAGGTTTGCTGACAAAAAACTTAATGACCTCAATGAAGTGCTCACAAAACGTCTCACTGAACCATATATCGTGACTCATTCAAACTGGTTTATAATAATACTAAGTGCTCTAGGTGGAATTACGCTTTTAATAATCCTCATCAACTGTTGTCGTTGCTGCGGATGCCATGTCTGGTTCCAACGCCTATGTTGTTTTACCAAAAATCCAAACAACGGAGAAGTTCTACCTCCTGCCATAAGAAACTACATCAGCTGTAACTTTGACTCCGACCTAAGAACCAACTACAGGGAATCAACAAGAGATGTCGTTGTTCGTGAAGAAGAAACCAACATCCCCCTGAAAGCAATCAGCATGCCAGAAGACCAAGATGACCAAGATGACCAAGAAGACCAACTATCAACTCTGCAATCAACAATAAGACGACCCCATCTAAATAGATCAAGAAGGAGTACCACCCCATTGTAATTAAGAAATAATCATAATTAATAATTAGTAATAAATACATAAATTTTAGAATTAACAATAACACATTACTTATGTTCAGATTTCACTAAAATTTGTAATGACTATTTTTCAACCATTGTTCAAACAAAAGTATTACAGATCATATCTTTATACTTAAAAAGGGAGGTGTTGTATACCTTTCCCTTAAACCATTTAGTTAGATTTTATTGTTAACATCCCTTTTTCTTTTAATGTCGGAAATTCCCAATTTTACCCTTACCCCCATAAACTTACCCTCATAAACTTACCCTCATAAACTTACCCTCAATATTATCCTCATAACTTATCCTTTTTCCAGAAACGTAGTAATAAACTCGTAACCTTTTCCCACAGGTAAAAATATAAATAGTTAGAATATTCTTTATAAAATTTAGTCTTAGATAGATGTATTTAGCGAACGGTTGTACTCTTAGGTTTTGTTAAAATAAATTGTTAAAGTTAAGAAATCGCGTTGTTTTATTTCCAACAACTTGAAAAAGGAACCCAACAATAGTCACAGAACTTTCTCGAAGTTGTAAAAATTTTCCAAAACGTTTCCGAAAAAATTATCAGATTATTATGTTACAACCTAATCCAAACTGGTAATAGCAAATCAGCAATTCGAAATAGCGATATCGAGTCTAATAATATAAAAGTCCATTTTTAGAAAAAGATGCTTAAAGTTTATTGCATGTATATAGAACCAAAAAAGTTCCATTTATCTACCTCTTTTCAAAATTGTTGATTCGAGTTCATTTAAAATAGTCCACTTACCTGAAAAGAAGGTTATTTTTAATGAAGAGTTATTACTTTGTTTTACCCGTTTAAATTTTTTTTTTTAACTCTATCCCTCCTGCTTACAGAAACTAACGCGAATCCTGTATATTATATTTTATTGCCGATAATGACCTTGTTCATGCGCAATATGTACAAAACTTTTGTTTGTACTACAATTTCAACATTCAATATCCGATACAGATATCGCAAATTTACGAATTTATTCAACGATTTTTTTTGGAACTGAACAGAGAAGCATCAAGAGAGACTACTCGTTTTATTAAACGTGAGATCAGTTTGTAATTCAAATCTTCATTTCAAAAAAGTTTTTCTCTGTTTTGGTGTCATTCGATTCAACATGACGATTATAATATTTAATTCTGTAAATAAAAATAGTAAATATATGTTTCTTTATGTAATAAATAGGAAAATTGCTTTTTTAAGTTCTGCTTGTGTAATATAAATGAGCTTAACTTGAGTTTATGGATTTCGATAAAATTTTGTAGGAAAATTTTCCAAGGGCAGAAGTGAAGAATATGTAACTTTTTTAGCGGTCAAAACAAGTTTCCGAAATATTCAACTTTAAGATTTCGATAATCTCATGTCATGTTTAAAAGTTAAAGATTTCGGAAACTAGCTATGACCAATAAAATTTGTTTGCACATATTTCACTTGTAGCATTAAGAAAATGTTGAAAACCTACATAGTTTTATCGAAATCCGTGAGGAGACCTCGAAAAGAAAGTAAAGTTTCTTTTTTTAATTTTATACAAAATTTTGTATTTATAAAAAATAAAAACTACTTGTATTTGGAAAATAAAAATTATTTCTGTAAAATGGCGTTTTATATTACATTAATTCCAATATGAATTATTCATAAATTGTTTTCCTTTTCCAACATTGATTGTTGTTAACATTCTTTACTATGTAGCTTTTATCCATGTTCGAAATTCATTCACTTATAATCGAGCCGTTAAACATTAAGTAATGTAATTTCCACTACAAATTGATCTTCTCTCACTAAAGCAAAACTTTAATTACCAAATCCTTCACATCTGAAGCATCGAATAGTTTCCTATATATTGAAACCCTTAGCATTGTAAAAACAATTTGAAATCGTACTAATATACAACGTAAATTGCTTTTCAATTGAAGTTTGGATCATTTTTGTGCGAATTTCGAATTGTTTTTTGTAAGCTCTCTGAGTGTGAAATGGTATACAATATGCCCTCATTCAATGATTTCCAGATCCCTTAGTTATACCCCCTTATACCCTACATAGAAAATAACATCTTGGTCTCGTTAACAGAACTCTTGCAGTCTTATACCATATTTCCACACTCAAACATTTTGGATAAATAATTTGCTCGTATTTAGTAGATCTTTTAAGTAAAGCGAGTAAATTACTTTCAGCACTTACACCGATTAAGTAGTCGGTTTTGAACTTTCTTCAAGATTAAGACCAAGATTCCAAAACCAAAACCGCTTCTACTCATAGCTACTGTAAATTATGTAATGAAAAGACATAATATTTAATAAAAGGAATGAGTGGTTTAGGGTTTAATTTGCTTAGAAGTAACAAGATTCTAAAATGAATTTATCATCCCTTAAAACATCATTCACACACAACCTAAAATCTTCTCTTTTACAATTTTCCCCTATTTATTCCAATCATAAAATTAAATTCGATTACGTGCAGACTTATTAAGACACCGGCTGATAGCGTCCTTGATGCACTTCTGCAGCTTCCCGCCCTCGTTAAATTAGCATCATTGAATCAAGGAAGCTATTAAAAGTATATCTTGTGCTAAGTAGAGCGCAATTAACTGAATTCAATAATCCTTACAAGGCTGCTCTCAGATGTGAACATGGATATAAAGTTATGTCGAATCGATGTTGGTGACATCGACATGGGTCATCTCTAGCCTTGAGCTAGACTGCTGCATCCTATCGACCGAAAGCAGAAAAAAAAAATTTTTGATTTCTCTTGGGCATTCCCTCCCCTGCTGATCAGTGCGGTTCATCGATAGCCTGAAGCGAGTTGAGAAGGAAGCCGTCGATGCGAGATGAGCTCGGTAATTAACTTGCAACTCGATCTGAATCGATCTGAATTCCAGTGATATATAGCTCTTGGCCAAATGGATTACCCTTGCCCGCCCCCGGCTCAAATGTGATTATCCTTTCAATTAAAGGGTGGAACTGGTGGTGAATTGCGACAGCGACGAGACTCAAATAATTACTTACCTAATTAGGTGGTAAATCATCAATATTCTGTTAGTTAGTTGCGGACGATGAAGTATACTTTCTGATTGATTAATTCTGTCCCTTAAAGAATACGGTAATAGGAAACGAAACGTGATTTAGAGCTGTAAATATCACAAATATCGTGTTTCAAAAACGTACATTTTCCACTGTAATTACACGAACTTGTTGGCATATGATTGATTACGGGTCTATATGGTGTAATGTGATCTCTACCTCCAAAAAAAAATTCGACGAGAAAAGACAAAAGCAGGACAAGTTCATTATTTCATACTTTTATGAACATACATAAATCGATATTGCCTATACATATTTTGTTTAAAGACTTAACTTATCTATTGTATATTGGTAGGTAATTTAGCAAGTTTGTTGTTGATGGTATAATTTTTGTGCTTATACCTAAAGTCATATAATTTTACAGATTCGGGTTTTATTACAATTCCGTCCATTTTTGGAAATTATTAAATAATTGTACCATGGTGACTTTTACATATGTTAATCTCCTCTACATAAAAGGTGGGCCATCTGTTGGTTTCTTTTTAAATTACATATTATTTTAATATAGAGAACTCTTTCGCGCTCAAAAAATTGACAGAAACATAAGATCATACCCCTCCAGTACGAAATGATTAGATTGACACTTCAACAATGTTGGGATATATTGAAAACTTATATCCAAAGTGAGTGCTGTGTTGCCGAAACAGTGTGCATTTCTAAAGAAAATTTCAATTAAAATAACACACACAAGTTTGTAAGCAGCTTTAATTTGACACCGATGGATTTTTCTTAAGCACAGTATTGATCGAGGTAGTCGTGAAATATTCTGCAAAATTGGTTGAGAGGATGAACTACTGCCAAGCGAGCAAGGCAACCATTTAAATGAAATCATGTTCCATAACTAATGGGACGATTTATTCTTTTCAATTCATCAACAAACTTTGAAAAATATTGATCATATATTATCAATTTATACCATTTAAAAGAAAACAAAAAAAAAAAAACCGATGGTCCATTTTATATATGCAAAAGCTATATTTAAAAACATGTTCATTTATGAATAGGTACTTACAGTAATTCCAAAAATGTAAAAACAGTTTTATATGGTCAATACGACTATGCTAAAAACCTGTTAAATGGTTTACTTTATGAGTAATAGATATCATTACATAATAGTTTTTTAATTTTCAATTCGCACTGTAGAATCATATTTAGTAAAGTTTTACACCTATTTGAGATTTCGAAAAATATATTTCATATTTTGCACATTTTGTAATATACAGGGTGATTTATAACGATGTGTTCCAACTCGATTCTATGGAATCCCGCCATCAGCGTTTTTTAGGGCAGTTTTATTCATACGGATACTTTTTTCATTCAACATCCTGTAATTTTCTTAACACACATCGTATGAACCCCGTATCAGTATCAGGTATCAGTTGATAGACAACTATTGCTCCGTTCGAATGACTACTCACTTCTCCATCCCATGCCCATCAGAAGTTTCAAATTGTCAAAGTTTACAAACTGATAAGATTGTCATTAATTTTATCAAATATTTTTATTTCTATTTATTTTCTCATTCGTTTTAGAGGTGTCCACCGGTATATGGATATTATACTATAAAAATTATATATTTAAGTAGTACCAAATTATAGTAAAAATTCCTTCACTCTACTCACATCTACTTTACCATCTTTAATTTAGTTGTTAATTAAAGTTTAACACTACAACTGCCGACGTGCACACTTGAATTGGTAATTATAAATGGAAAAAGCTTTTGAATATGTCCTAGCTTTGAGTCTTATAAACTTTGGCAAAAGAGATAACCTTAAATATATATATATATTTAATTTAAGAAAAAAATTGAGTACCATCCAATTTGACTGGGCTTGGTAGTTCCATTAGCTAAGTCGATAAATATATGATAGAACATGAATACAAAACCTAATATTGATAATATAATTACGAATAACTAAATAACTATTGTGTTTCTTTTTAAGGAAATTATTTTTGAATGCCCGTAGTGACCTCTGAACCTAGTGCGAAAATAATAAGAGAAAATTTTAATTATGTTTTTAAGAAAAATACACTTCATTGTCATCCTTAACAGAAATAAATTCGAACTTTTTCTTTGAGATGTAAAACCCCATCCAACCGAAGGAAATCTGAAAAACATTTATAATTGTGAAAGACAATTTTTCTCTAAATTGAAACCTTACAATTGTCTTCTTAAATGTACTTTCTAATTGTAATTAAAGAATTGAAGACAGTTTACCGAATTATTGAGTTAAAGAAGCCCAGCTCAACTGAATTTAACCGCTTAATTTAATAATAATTGACTTGACTTGAAAATGAATTAATTCTAATATCAATGTTATAATATATTTGGGATTTACATAAATCTGCACTCAGAAAACAATCTGTATAATCTGAAATTAAGAACGGTTATAGAATTTACGCAAGAGACTCCACCTATTATTTTAAATAACGTAAAGCATTTAATCAAAAAAGTATTTTTTCAAAAGCACTCTTTAATAGGATTTTAATGAAAGTAATTGGTTTTTCAAATTAATTTTAAACTAAATGAAGAACTTTTAAAGCAAACTATTGGGTGTGTGAATGACCCCGCCCTTTTTTGTTTTTGTTTGTTAAAACACATTTGCTTTTTTAGAAAATTAAAGAAAAGTTTATCAAAGTATGTTCCATCGGCAGCTACAACCTTCGCCCATCTTTCAGGTAATTTACGTATTCCTTGCATGAAGAAATCCTGGTCTTTTGAGCGGATCCAATTATCAATCCAAATTTTGATATAATTTTGATCAATCCAAATTTTGATACTTTCGTATGAAGTGAACCCTTCTCCCGTAAGAACTGACTGCATTGTTCGGAATAAGTGATAATCCGAAAGAGCTATGTCTGGCGAATATGGCGGGTGGAGTAGCACTTCCCAATTCTGTCCATCTAAATATCTTTTCACGACTTATGTGGTATGCGGTTTGGCATTATCCTGTTGAAGAATTAGTTTACTGTGCCTATTCACCCATTCTATTTACTGCATTAGTTGTTGTCGGTAAACTTCTCCATTAATAGTTTGAGAGGGTTCGAGCAATTCATAATAAACAACACCTCTCTGATCCCACCAAATGCAGAGCATAACCTTGTCATTGACAGTGAATATTTCTCTTTGGCTGTGGGTGGGTCGGGTTCACCTGGCTTTACCCAAGCTTTTTTACGTTTAGGATTCTCATAATACATCCAATTTTCATCTCCTGGGATTATTCGATGCAAAAATCCTTTTCTTTGCTGCCTTTGAAATAGCATTTCACAAATTGTTTTTCGACGATAGCTGTCTCTTTCTTTCAATTCATATGCAACCCAGTTACCAACTTTTTGAGCCATTCCCATTGCTTTTAAACGCTTTGCAACAGTTAATCGTTCAACATTTAATGCTGCAGCCAATTCTGATTGAGTTTGGCAAGAATCCTCTGTCAATAGTGCTTCCAATTCAGCATTTTCAAATTTGTTTGGTGGTTTTCCATGTTCTTTGTCCTCACTACCAAAATCATCATTTTGAAATCGGCCAAACCATTCCTTACAAGTTGTATTAGATGGAGCATGCTCACTGCAAATTTTAAATCACCACAAACACTTATGTCCATTTGTTTCGCATTAGTGCGTTCTATCCTTGAATATGCTTCTGTAATATGGTGCCCTTACTATAAGATACATATAAAAAGAATAGAAACAATACAAAAGAATTTAACTCGATTTGTCTTTTTTAATTGTAATATAGATGACTTACTGACTTCATGCCATCCTATCTTTCTAGCTGCTTATTTCTAGGTATGTTAAGTTTGGAATTCAGACGTGAACTAAGTTGTGCTGTCTTTATTAAGGGGGCAGTACACTTCTATTTTCTGAAAAAATCGATGTTTTCAAAAACATCAAATTTGTATACTATATATCTCCAAAAGTAGCTTACAAAATGTTAAATCGATTGAAAAGGCATTGCCGAATAAGCGTAAGATACTTTTTTTTCAGAATTATCTGCGAATTGAATAAAAAAAACTTTAAACGCGTTTTTCTCGAAACTACGTTTTTTGAACTGGTTTGCAGTTTTTTGAAAAAACTACTGGTCCGATTGGGGTCAAATTTTGCGGACTTATTCCATATATGTTTGCTTATGGTGCTAACTATTATTATTAATATAGGTTAATATTGAACCCTTTTTTTATAAATATTTTATTAAAAAAAAAAAAAAAAAACCGTTAAAATATTAAAAATTCCGCCATTTTGTTGTTTTCTTGCCAAAATACTTCATCGTGGTTCACACGATAGCAGCTGACTTATATTTTAATATGTGCTTTGAATTTTTTGTTTCAGACGTGCTAGAGCTGAGATTTCTTACCAACCAGTTTGAAAAGGGTTTTTTTTTAGGCAGCCATATTACTGCCGTACAAACGCCAGAAATTTCGAAAAAATTATTTTTGTTTTCTTTGATACATATATTTTAATGTGTAAAATTTTCAAATGATTCAATAAATTTTTCTAATATATAAAAAAAAAAAAACACTTTTAAAAAATGCAAAAAAGAAGTGTACTGTAAGGATATACTGTCTTTTAGAATTAAATCTCCTGAACTATTTTCAGTGATTAATTTGTATGCACCGGAAAGAGCAATTCGCTCAAGATCATTGCTATACGTCTCCCTCATAGGAATAATTATGGTTTTCATGTAGCAGTTTCTAATTGTATAGTTTAATTCTCTACCTAACTCCTTTGACTTTACTATGTCAAGAAACAAATTTGAATTAGCTCTTTTTGTAAACCTACATGTAATAATAGTCCAGGCTACCAAGGTTTTCATCTCCGAATTTTTTGAGCATGCATCGATTTTAATGAAATTTTGACAGCATGTAGGGAATACCTCAAAAAGCAAAATCTACCCTATCCCGATGTGTGCTTTTTCCCTGGGGGTGAGTTCCACCCCAACTAGGGGGTGAAAATTTTTTTGTGGAAAATAACCACGGAAATCGATAGGGGAACAAATTTTAAGCAAAAATTGTTCTTAGCATTTTTTTCGAAAACTCAATAGTTTTCGAGTTATACGCGATTGAAAATTGGCATTTTTCGTGAAAAAAACCACGTTTTTAATCGATTTTTTATGAATAACTCAAAAACTTTTCATTTTATCAACAAAAGTGTAAGAACCAAAAATGAAGCTTATAAAAAAACAAAGAGATTGGTGCCTTTTAATTGATTGTAGGCCTAACACAAACCGAGTAATGATTTATTGAAGGTTGAATACATTATTTGAACGAAAATTTTTTAAAATTCAACGTCAAATAACGGAAAAATGGTCAATTTTTCGAGAAAATTGCATAGAACCTTTTTCAAAGTATTTTTAAAAAGCTTTAAACTGAGGGTTACTAGAACTCTCTAGCATGAAAACTAAGAGAGTTATGACCGAAATAAAATTGATTTATATTTTTTTTGTAGAAATTTGTTTTTTGTTTTTTGGCCATATCTCGGTTAATTTTCAAGCTATTTAGTCGCTCAAAACGTAGTTTTAAAGGGAATTTCATAAGCTATAAGCATATAAAAGTTTTACATTTTTTGAGCCCTTTATTTTTAAAAGGGCAACGTTTAACCCATTAACGCCGAAGAATCGTGTTTTTTTTCTCATTTTCAAGCTAGATTCTTATCATCGAAAAAAAAATCATTTGCAAATAAAAAATATGTTCCCTTGTACTTTCGAGTGTCCCCTTTCCGAATCCGGAGTCAAAATTGAGTTTTGTCCATTAGGAAAAAAAATATGGCCGTTTTTAAACAAAAAAAACCGAAAAAATCGAAGACATTTTTTTTTCAATATTTTTTTTCTCATTGAAGACGCGCGAGGACCCCCTTTTTCTTCAACCATGAGTGCACAAAATAGTTGTAGTTTAAGAATATATTTTTTTAATTTGTCGACATTGACATTTTCACCCCCAAAATGGCGCTTTTCATCCCTTCAGCAGGAAGACAATTTTCACTCTCGGTGCCCGACAAAAAAAATATTCAAATCTTAATGAAAATTGGTATCCCGGGGTTTTCAAGGTCGCTGATTACGATTCCGCCCTCAAAATTCGAAAATTCAAAATGGCGGATCCAATATGGCGGACCCAAATTCAAAAACTTACTTGAATCGGATGAAATGTGGCACTCGGGGGTTGTCGAGGTCCTTGATAACGAATCTGGCATCATCATTTCAAAATTCAAAATGGCGGATGCAATATGGCGGACACCTTCCCATTAACGCCCAGTTATTATCTAACGTTTATTGAAGAATTGACAACTTTATATATTGACAAATTGACAAATTGTCTTCCTGCTGAAGGGATGAAAAGCGCCATTTGTGAAAATGTCAATGTCGACAAATTAAAAAAATATATTCTTAAACTACAACTATTTTGTGCACCCATGGTTGAAGAAAAAGGGGGGTCCTCGCGCGTCTTCAATGAGAAAAAAAATATTGAAAAAAAAATGTCTTCGATTTTTTCGGTTTTTTTTGTTTAAAAACGGCCATATTTTTTTTCCTAATGGACAAAACTCAATTTTGACTCCGGATTCGGAAAGGGGACACTCGAAAGTACAAGGGAACATATTTTTTATTTGCAAATGATTTTTTTTCGATGATAAGAATCTAGCTTGAAAATGAGAAAAAAAAACACGATTCTTCGGCGTTAATGGGTTAAAGGGTTCTAAAATGGCACCAGTCATACGTTAGGGCAAGCTTTGGAAGGTCATATCTCAGTTATTTTACAAGCTAAAAAAAATTTAAAAAAAGCAAAATGTTTGTTAAAAAAAAAGCTAACTTTTGTTCCTTACTAATTTTTACGTATATCCTATAGTTTTTCCGAAATTTTGAAAAAAAGAAAAAATTTTGAGAATTTCGAAAATAATTTTTCGAGTTTAATCATAATTTTTTTCGAAATTATGCATTCTAAATCGTTCAAACTCTCACAAATCATTGTGAGTACATAAATAAAGTAAATTGACCATGAATTATCTTTTTATTGCAATTTGGGTACTATTGCCAAGGGTGAAATTGAGTTTTTTTTCTACAAAAAAAATATAAATCAATTTTATTTCGGCCATAACTCTCTTAGTTTTCATGCTAGAGAGTTCTAGTAACCCTCAGTTTAAAGCTTTTTAAAAATACTTTGAAAAAGGTTCTATGCAATTTTCTCGAAAAATTGACCATTTTTCCGTTATTTGACGTTGAATTTTAAAAAATTTTCGTTCAAATAATGTATTCAACCTTCAATAAATCATTACTCGGTTTGTATTAGGCCTACAATCAATTAAAAGGCACCAATCTCTTTGTTTTTTTGGTTCGTACACTTTTGTTGATAAAATGAATAGTTTTTGAGTTATTCATAAAAAATCGATTAAAAACGTGGTTTTTTTCACGAAAAATGCCAATTTTCAATCGCGTATAACTCGAAAACTATTGAGTTTTCGAAAAAAATGCTAAGAACAATTTTTGCTTAAAATTTGTTCCTCTATCGATTTCCGTGGTTATTTTCCACAAACAAATTTTCACCTCCTAGTTGGGGTGGAACTCACCCCCAGGGAAAAAGCACACATCGGGATAGGGTAGATTTTGCTTTTTGAGGTATTCCCTATATGCTGTCAAAATTTCATTAAAATCGATGCATGCTCAAAAAATTCGGAGGTAATACCTCTTTTTTACCTTGGTAGCCTGGACTATAACTAAACTAATGAAATCGTCTTCAGAAAAATTTCTTTTAAATTCGCTACTATAAAACAGAACTTTATTCAACAAGTTCAAAGCACAGGGAAAATTACTAGAGAACATCATGATATTCATGGCTCTAATCCTCTCTGTCCTCTCTGTAACTTATTTACTCTGTACAATACAAACCAAATGATTTTACACATTTAAAACAACAGATCTGAATTTTATATTTTTTTTTTGCTGACTTTTACAACAGAACTTTTGATGTGAAAAATATCACATTTACTTGGGAAAATTATAAATATTAATGTGTTTGTATGTTATTTTACTTATTTGCAATATTTCGTTGCCATTTAATATTAATACCAAAAAAACCTTCTTCTAGGGGGCCTCAATAGCCCAGTTGGTAACGCGACGTGTTCACTGCGAGCCAGCCGGACGCTAGAGGTTGTGGGTTCGATTCCCACGAGAAGCCCTGGTCACAAAAAGTGGTATCACAATGGGCCTGCAATGGCCTAAGTGTGTCTGCGGACAGCCACAACAATCTACATCTACATCTATTTCTTCTATAAATTCTGTGAGCACGTATTATATATTAAATAAACAACTCATCTTGTTTAAATGTTGATAAAGGAGTTGAATGGGTAACTTGGTTTCAGAGGCTCTTTAAAAATATGAATGGCGACTAATTTCCTAGAACTTGAAGATATTTGAAAATTCTCGGGAGCAATGCTCCCTGGAAAATAACGATAATGTGATCATCGAAAGTTCCCAAATGGCATTTACCTACTCGAAACTGCCTGAGCCTAAGGCACTTCAGTAAACTTGGGGAACTTCTTAGAAAGCAGTTATCTGTAAATAGCTAACAATCATCCAGTCTTATCCGTCTATCCCGGATGAATTCTGGGAGCTCTAAAGCATTGGGATCGGGAAAAGGATGGTACACCGCGCCGCCACCTTGTTAATGACCGACATTTCGTTGTTGTTGGGGCCCCCGCGCTCCAAGGAATCATTCGTTTGATTGCTGGATGGCTTCTCGTCCCTGATGTGGCTCCTCAATTCCATTAGCTTCCCAATGCCCTCAATACTTTTTCGTCTAGCGATGGTAATTGATGCGAATAAGAATTTTCGCCCCCGACCTAGCGCTGCCCATTTGAGATGCTCAGCAGTAGCTTACTGGCCAATTCTGGAAGACTGAGCCTGACTGAGCAAACATCGAAAAAAGGCACTTTTCCACTGATCCCATCATTTGGAAGGAATCGCTTTAACGACTCCACATACCGAACATTGACGTAATTACGTTTCGTCCTGGAGAACGCCTTTTGAAGATGAAGGCTCAAGAAGTCCGATAGGACCTTGGAAAGAGAAAAGGCGTTGGGTATTATAACCGCAAAGGCCTTAAATCGAATATCTAGAGTATTTTCATCTATGTATAAATATTTTTGATTAAATTACAAAAATTTAGAAGGATTACGATGCTTGAGCGCAATTATGAGACTCCCACTAGACTCTTAAGATCTTTCGAAGCTCTTGTATTACTTCTCTCCTGGCACAAACAGACAAATAGACGAAGCCGCCGCCGCCGGATTCCGGGTGAATTATCCCGAAGAATGAAACTTGAAGTTCAAGTCGTCGAACTCCTTCCAACTTTGTCTTGTTTATTTTATTCGAGCAACGTTCCCTTCAGACAGTTGTTATTTATTCTGCTGGTGTCAAAGTCCTCTACAAGGGCCCAACAGAACAACCCTTGTTACTACTTAAGAAGATCGAAGGTACAGCGAAGATTTCATTGTCGCCGTGTCGTCGTGTTGTGACTGGCATGTCGTCGTAATAAAGGGTTTTCGCCGTTTTATGAAACAATAAAAGTTTTTAATTGGTTTTTACTGGGATATTATTTTGGGAATACAATTGACGACAGTTTAAAACACTCAAAAGCTTTGAGGCTTCAACGAATTTTATCTATTCTAGATCAACCGGATGTGGATTTATGTGTTGTAAGTTTTTAAATTAAGTTAAAACAACATATACAGATATAACATATGCATTATATTCAAAACACTCAGTGTTTAAATCAAAAACACACTTTCTTTCTAAATCAAGTATGCTTTATTGAAAAACTAATTGACATGCATATTTCATATTATAATACATATATATAAAATTACACGACCTTATACTAAATTTATATTCTGGACAGATAATTAACGAAATTGAAAGTTTCGAGCGTACTCAATTTCAAACTTATCCTTTAATTGCCTTGAATTTCAATTACAACTTATGTCAACATCTTTGTAGAACATTCGTCGACGTTTTAAAATTGAGTACCCACCAAATTTCAAATTACATTCATATTCCGTTCAGAGTATTAATTAAATAAATTTGACTGTTTGATCCAAAAGGGGATAGAAAAGTGATTTAAGACTAATTTCAACTTTGTAGAACGTATATTAAGAAAGTTATAAGATATTTAATGAAAACTACCCCAAAGTAGACACTAACCCCATGATTTACGACCTTGTTGCTATAGTAAATTAAATTTGTATAATCATCCTGGATGTTTTATTAATATTAACGACTTCGACAGAAGTTGCCCATTCTTCTTTGTAAAAGATTTTACAAGTTTAGAATGTAAATAGGCCATAACTCATTTCTGTCCCAAAACTGCCCCTTAAGCTGACCCTCACCATTATTATTGGTAAGGAAATTTCATTAAAGTCCGGAATTTTTGTTTAAATAACCCACTTATTGTTAGTCTATAAAGTTATTTGTAAAGCCCAAGAACCTTTTCTAACATTCTTTGCTTTAAGGGAAAGGACATACGAAAAAGTCTATTATCAGAAAAGTCTTATTATCAGAGTAGATACGATTTTTGTTTTAAACATATTTTGCTTCTTAGAATATTGGGACAACATTTTTCTATTCAAATTAAGTGAAAACCTTTTCACAATACTTTCATTAACTCTTTCAATGTGGGAAAAAATCTTGCAATAATAATTTCGACTGATTCTAATTAAGCTAGAGCATTGAAATTTTGCACACGTATATAAATCCGGTGACAATGCCATATAGTATATCGAATTTTGTTCTAAATCTAATATGGCGAACCCCTTAAGATGGCGGATTACATTATTTCACAACCCCATTGATATGAGTATCTAATGAAAATAAACTATACTTCATGTCGCGTGTCATGTCCCGCATCGTGTCATGTAATTTGCTATGTCACGTATCATGTCATGTCAACTCTATTGCCATGTGGTAAGTCAGAGCAAACAGAAGAGCCCGCCGATGTTAAAAATGAAAACAATTGTAATGTAATACCTACCATGCCTGCATTGTAATAAAAGAGTCAAAACACGAGAAAAAATGTTCTTCTCATACAATCTTCCCACCAATATTTTCACACATTTAAATTTTGAATTTCGAAAAAAATTCTTTCTTAGCGAGCACCTAGAACCCAGGAGAAACATTTGTGCCAAATTTCAAGTTTTTAAGCTTTATAGTTCTTGAGATTTCGTGACGAGTCAGTGAGTGAATGGTATTTGGCTTTTATTACAATATATGATGTATGTTAATATATATACATTCAATATTTTATCACAAATATTAAAAAGAGTTTAATAAAATATATTTAAAAAACATTGTTATAAATGTACTCAAAAGCTCGAAAAGTTGTACATTTTAAGGAATATAGCAATATATACAAAATACCCGAGATAATTAATACTCAACATATAATAAATTATATATATAACTTTGTTCATTTACTAACTATTGAAAAAATTTCTTTTCTTTTTAAAATTGGTCTCATAAGATCAAAAAACAAATTTTTTTTTAAGTAAATTTATTAAAGGGTAATTTTTAAAGGTTTTTGTATCTACTTTTTAATATAATAAAATATCGCTAAATAAGCAGCGGGCTACAGCGCCACATTCTGTTTGGACGTTTAAGATGTTTTGACGCTTTATCATATATATTTAATGTAGATAATGTAATCGAGAAATTCGTACCTATATTTTTTGATGGCCCCATCGTCGGAGGTTTAAATAAATTCGTGTTCTTGCATCCATTCTTCTTAAGCTTCTTGCATGAATATACCCAGAAATAAAAAATTGAAAAAAAGTAAAATTTTAAAGCTTATTGAAGCATAAATTGATGGTTTTCGAAAATTATTTTTGGTTTTGCTATACGCTTAAATATTTGACCTCAAAAATATCACTGAGATATACATAGTTTCAAAGATCACAAAACTTTACAACAATTAATAAAACATCTAGAAATGTTCTATTCATATCACAAAGTAACCCACAAAATGTGTGTTTGTATGTTTAAGCCACATTTAACCTCAAGTGCAAGTGCATCCCTCCTCGTAACCCAACAAGCATTGAAATCACGAACGAGGAACTTGGCACCGAAAAGAGTTCATCTAAGTTGCTCGCATTCTGCTAAGATCCCCCTTAAGATTGAGAGGAGGCCTTGGAGCCCCAAACACGTGAAACGAAAGTCCTTCGACTGGGTCCCATAAAACAGCCCACAAAACGAAGAAATGGGCGCTCTGCTAACGGGGAAAAATTTTATAAACTCGCCATGTTTACATTCCGAGAAAAGTTTGGAGCGCGTCGCGCCGCCGCCAGAAGTGACGACTGATTGATTCTATCAGACGCAGCCAGACAGATATTATGAGATGCATGCATCTGGGCTGCAGCACATCGAAAAGTGCATTTTGGACGGAATCCAAACACCTGTTGGCCACGTAATTAGATTAATCCGAGCAAGGCAGATCGACTAATGATTAGTCACTAATCCATGATTTATGACTATGGCAGAGGTCTTTCGCTATTTCTGTTTGCTGCCTTTTTGCTTGGAGGGTTGCTTTAGGTTCCTATTAGAAGTATAAATTTATGGTTGAATTTTGAAATTAAACAGCATAGTCCTTACCTTAGATATTAGAACCAAACAAAGGGGTTATTTTTCCACAAAAGTGATGCCTATGAATTTAGAGTTAAAATAGGCGCAAAATCAGGGTATTCCAAAATACTCCAAAAATAAGTTTTTTTTTAATATTTATCTATTAAAAGAACTGTTTCGAAATCAGTAATTATGGAAACTTATATAGTATACAGGGTGTCCGGTAAGTAGTGCGCCAAAATTAAGGGGATGGTAGCTTGGCTCATGACCTATCAGAATATCAAAATATGACCTTAGTGAAAACCTCACCGTTTTCGAGATATTTGTGTTTTTGTGAAAAATTAAATTTCAGATTATTGACTAGTTGGTGCACATAAAAACACATGTTCTCATTTTTTTTTTTTTGCTAAAATATTCTAGATAAGTTGCCCTACCTGGTAAGCATGTCATTTTTTATTACTAACACGAGACCGTCGCAAAAAAAAAAAGAATAAAATTTTTTTTTTGCTGTTCTAAATTATTTGACTCTACTTTGACCTTCACTGGTGAAAAAAAATGTACTAGGCTCTATTTCAAATGTTGATAGTAATAGCAATTCGGAGAACTACGAAAACCCATCCATATGGTAACTTTCATTAAAATCTTATAAAGTTGAACAATTTATTAACCATCTTAAATTTCCGAATTATTTATGAGGCATCCATATTTGCACAAATTTCAAATTTTTGATTCACATATTGGAATCGCCATTTTCAAGCCCTATGATTTATTAATGAAAAACACCTTATATAATAAATTTAATTGAAATTTAAAATATCATTTTTACTCGGGTTCAAAATGTATATAGTTAATGTTTTATTGAACATGATGAGAGCAATTTAAGTTATTCTTATGCTCTCAAAAAAGTTTATTAAACGTGTATTTGTTATTAAATGATTGAATTTCATGAAACTGTCTCTTGGATTGATCGTAAATTGTAACCTTTATCGGTCGCTGCAAATGCGGACAAATTTTGTCGCCCCTACCGACCTCTGTAATTCGATACCCTAGTTCACAATCATATTAATTACAATTTTTTTGTCAATGAAATTATAACTTTATGATTTGTGCACTATCGTTATAATTACACCACCTTTTTCCCGTAATTAGTATTATTGTGAACTAGGGGATCGATGTGTCAGTTCCTAGATTATTTTTACAACCCAACGATTTAGATAAGATTGCGCAAGAAATAGTTTTTGGGTATATTTCTGAGCTAATACAAGCTCAATTATGTACTACTAATAAGGCGGGGTAAGGTATGTCTTAATACTACTTACAAAACAATGTACAATCGGAAAAAGTAATTAAATAATTTTTATTGCGTTTACTTACAGTTTAAAAACAATATATTCCATTATTTTGTAACAATCCGGCTGATGATGACGATGAAATTCAATTAATTAAGTTATGAAAGTTTTACAATACCTTTTGGCGCCATTTTCTATTCTGTGTATTTGCTTTGCTGCAAATTACATGAATTTCTTTGGGAATTGTGAGATGTGTTACAATTTTAATTTCAAATATTTTTCTATTTAATCTTTATACATTTCTTTATTCCGTTTGGTTTTAATTTTTTGTTGTTATTTAAAACAAATTGTGCACTCTAATCGTAATAGTCTTTCGATTATTTATTTATATATAATTTATATCTATTATGAGGGCGCTTGATCCCGAGAGTCCCGCCGACGCACATTGTTCCCAGTAGATTCAAAACCACCCACAAGTCGTAATATTTATCGAAATTTAAAAATTTTTGTTGGAGGATACTCGTGATGAGAAGAAGAGACGCTCGAAGCCCTTTTTGCCAAAAATTTCTTGGGTGATTTTAAAAATTATAATTACTTTACTACTGTTTCGAAAATTCAGCATATTGAAACTTCAGTCTTACGATCCAAGACCAGCAAAATCTGGAAAAAATCAAAAATAGGATTTTGATCAAAATTATGCATTTACTTAATAGTACAAGGTCTCCTAAACGTCCTATTTTTGATTTTTTCCAAATTCCCATTTTTGTTTTAAGTTCTTGGATCGTATGATTGAAGTTTCAATATGCTGAATTTACGAAATCAAAGTGAAGTATTTTAAATTTTTAAAATCACCCAAGAAATTTTTCGCAAAAAGGACTTCGAGCGTCTCTTTGTTTCCTCCTCACAAGTATCCTCCAACAAGAATTTTCAAATTTCGTTAACAATTATGACTTGTGGGTGGTTTTGAACCAATTTAGCAATATAGCCCCAATGTGCGACAACGACAGCCGGCGAAACCACGGACTACTAGTTTCGGTATATAAATATGAATCTTTTTAATTTCTGTAATACTTATATAAAAAAAAAATTTTTTGGCTTCAAATTTGCCGCCCCTAAAATCTGCTGCCCTAGGCTCCAGCCTACTCAGCCTGCTGGTAAATCCACCACTGCCTTGACTTGACACATCAGAAAAACACTGACTTTGATTTAAGCGCACTAATCAGCATACGTACGTAAGAGAGGGCTGAAAGCCAGGACACGGGGCGGTTAGATATTGTTTGAACGTAAGTATTGTAAACAACATTGCGCGTCGTTCTAAGCGGACGATTTCTTGTCGAAATAGGTCGCTATAAGCAGTTGGTCGCTCAAACCGGAGTCGTACTAAACGGATATGTTTTCATAGTAGGGGAGAGTGGGGGAAACGCGAACGTGGGGTAATCCCGAATCCAATGATTCTAATATGTTAGAGAGATATAGCCATATTTTACTTGCCTCCATTTCGGAGATCACGCCACCACCAGTGGCAGGCAATAATACAGGAGAAGCGAGCGCAAGTTACTTGTGAAGGTATGCATTTTTCATTATTTTGCATGTTTTTGATGTAATTTTTTTGGTAAATTAAAGTTGGTGTTGCTTTATTTCTATCTATAATAGTAATTTAACTTTTACATAGTGGAATACTCACATATTAATCAGCTAAATGACAATGACGCAATCAGCAAAAGAAATACATATAATCTAAATTTTTTTTTCCATTTTACTGTTTTCGATCCAGCGGAGTAAAGGCGAACACTCCATGTCGGGCAATCTCGAACGTTCGGCATTACCCCCCTCCCAGGGCCGTAGCCAGCGGGGGGGGTCAGGGGGTTAGAACCCCCCCCCGAAATTTTGAAAGTTATCTAAAAATTTACATGATTTTTTAGAACAGAACAAGGGTTGTCAGATGAGTAAAACTTCCGCTCTTGTTTTTTCTTTGGCAATGATAAAATATGTTAAACACATATTTAGTATCTTAGGAAAATCACTTTTATTCCAATTTTTTAATTTAATAAAATTAATTAATTTTATTTTAATGAAAATATTTGTTCGACATATTCAGTTGCATTCAGTTGAGTTGAGTTTTATTTACATTTTTAATTTTGTAATATTTAATTCTATAAAAGTATATTCTTATATATACAAAAGGTAATAATTGTAAATTTTTTCTCTTTTACATACAATATAAACATTAGTGTAATTTCTATATCGATGTAACTTTTTAAAAATAATCAGTGATGTTTTTCTCATACCACAAAGATAGGTAGCATTTACCTTTTCAAGGGTCTTTTAAAAAAACGCTATGTCCAAAAAAAAAAATTGATGTATAAAAAATATGCCCTCGGAATGAAAAAAATAGAATACTTTAGATGCCTCATCACAAAATTCATTAACAAAGGTAACAAAAAATAGGTCCTCTTCACTAGGCAATAAATATTGACGCCTTTACCCAATTTGAAAGTAGTTGAATATTATAAGTAGTACATTTTAGATGCGATTAACAAACATCTTTAGCACTTATTGATTACTTAGGTTGTAACTGATAACTGAAGAAGTTCAAACATATTTTTTAAAATATTTCTTACTCTTTCTTTCGCTGCGAAAAGTCGAAAACTAGATTTTTTTTTGTAAAATCCTTTTTTTTTTTACGTTTGTAAGATATCTTTTTCAAAAAAATAAGTGTTTTAAAAAATTAGAACATTTAAGTATTTTGTATCCATGAAATTTTGAAAAAAAAGACTGTTTTTTTTTTGCTAAATAAATTGTTTATACTTTTAAGAATATTTTAAGCGAAACATGCCAAAATTGAAGTTATTATTACCGAAGTTATAGCAATTAGAAGTGAGCGCGTCAGGGAGCCTACCCAAAACTCAGGTATAGTTCAGACCGTTACGTATCTTTAATAATAATATAATTCCTTTGGAAAGATTAAACTAATAGTAACTCAGGTAACGGAGGACATCGCAAAAGCAGCAGAGAACCTTATGTATGGTCCAGGAATCGCAGATTGAAAGTAATTAAAAAAAAAATTTACTTTTAAGGGGTTATCGTCGAGATTTTTTTCTTCCACGTTTTTCTCGAAATTACTTTTTTCAAACTGATGTACACAATATCCCAAACTCTACTGAACCGATTTGACTGAAATTTGCACCACTTATTTTTTCGATTGGGTTCCGTAATCAAAAGTTATATATTTTTGATGGAAATTCGAGTTTTTTTTCAATCTCATATCATCATATCTCCGCCATTTTTAATGTTTTTTTTTTATTTTTCAGTATTGGAAATTGTTTATAAATGTATTATATGTATACGTAAAATAAAGAATAATTCATATTTTTAAAGGCCGAGCCAAAAAAAAAGTTTATTTTTATGCCTATTTTTCGAGCGTCAGGGTGTTAAAAAATGTAAATTGCCAAACCCCCTCCCCTCCCTCTCTGCACCTTTTTATTTTGAAAAACCCCCCCCGAAAAAAAATTCTGGCTACGGCCCTGCCCCCTCCCTTTTGCTGGTTCCCCGTTCATCTTTTTTTATTATTGCCCGAGGGTAGTACATATTCCAACTTAACATATAGGCTAACTTTTTTCGGATAATACATAGGGTTTCAAAACGGCGCATCCAAGATTGCGGCTGACGATTTTAAATTTGAAGCGATTTTCATGAAAATTTGTACAAAGGGGTTTTGCGGAATGCTGATTTCAAATCTGCTATCTAAATTTAGAAATTCAAGATGGCGATCAAAATTTCACGATTTCAAGAATGTAAAAGTCTAGGGTCAAAATACGAAAGAAAAAGAAAGAGAAAAAGAAAAAGAAAAAGAAAAAGGCGAAAAGGAAAATGAAGACTACTTTTGTATTTTTTGTATAGATAAATATATAGATCCCCCGTTGAAGATTGGATTATGTGCTACGTGTGTAAAAAATGGGCTGACGAGAATTGTACTGACGGACAGTCAACATCGTTGGGTTATAAATGTGATCACTGTCGTTATTAATGTTCGTACGTAATTACCCCACTTGGTGTTCGTGTTTACCCAACTAATGTCGAGTAAAGCAGAACACTAAGGGTTTTGTTTTTTTTTCATATTGTCACAATTTATTAAAAATATAAATATTGATTACTGAATTCGATAGACAGATAAGTAAACTTTATAATTAAAAAATAAAGAAATTCTGTGATCAAATTCCACTGTTTTATTTAAGTTTTCCCTTAGGTGTTCGTGTTTCCCCCACTTTCCCCTACGTCTATATGAAACCAAACTTGAGTTTGTATTTTCATCACTATAATCGGTTAGTCGCTGTATCCGAATTCTACTGTATAACATAACCATGGTCCAACAAAAAAAGTTTTTTTTAAAAGTTTAAAGTAAGAAGTTTATCATGAGTGTACGCAAGTTGTTAGGTTCACTTATTACGCAGGTCAACGATATAGGTAGGTCGATTATAAACAATTTTCTCAAAACTTGCGAATCCCAATTTTATATCGAAGTTATATTCGTTACTCAGGAGCATTTACACTAAAAATAAACTATGCAAAGTAACATAACAACTGTGCGTGATACCATAATTGCACTCAAAATGTGCAAAATTTAGTTTATTTTTTTATGATGCTTGTACGAGAAATTTGTGGATTAGTCGACTTTTGTTCCTACACTTTATATCCTGGAATAACGTCGAATAATCGTATTAAGGGGTTATATACAGTCAGGAGGTCCAAAAAAGTCGATTTTTCAAGAATTTTTCTTGAGATGATCTTTTAAGTTATTAATGTAAAATTCTGTACACATATAACGGTAACTCTTGAGTGTATTTTAATGTTTTTTATTTGTAAAAATAATTATTTTAAAAGCTGCTACAGCTGATCTCCGGGAGCAACTGTAAAAAAAAGCGTTTTGCGGTGTGCACGATATCTCTCTACTGGATCATCCAAAATGAAAAAACTAAATATATTTCGTTAGTATATTGTTTTATCTTGTAATTAATCGAAGGAATAAGCAAAATAGGAATTTTTGAGAAAATGGCGGCTTCTTAAAAAAAAAAATCGATTTTTAACAACAATTTTCGCTCTAAATTGTTTATAAAATGGAAAATATTTATCGGTAAGCAAAAAGCTTCGATTAATTACTAAAAAATATACTTAAGAAGCTCATGTTAAAATTTGAAACTGATCCGTTCAGCCGCTTCCGAGAAATCTTGCTCACCGACTATGAGAACACAGTTTTGAGAAAAACGCGTTTAAAGTTTCAAAAGCATTTTACATTTAGTACAAAAACTCGAACACGTCATTACAAATATGCGTGTAACTTCGAGAATATTCACCCGATTGACATGAAATTTTCTGTGGCTGTACTTTAATATATGTACATTACAAAAATATAATAATAAAAAAATCGATTTTCTAAAAATCCTGACTGTATATAACCCCTTAAGTCTTCTAATTTGATTTTCCGTATAATGGGGGAACGACGGAATGAACATGCTCAAATATTTACATAGGGCCTCAGCTTCTACACAAAGTAATTAAGCAAGTGCAAAACCGTGCAAAAACCAATGACAATTTATAGCCACTTAGTGCTGATTCAGGACACAGGCGGGCAGAGTAATATCCGTGTCCGTGTGTCCCATAAAAACGAGTACGGGAACGATTGCGCGCCATGATGCCGAGGGTCTCTTAACGCTTGACTAATTCAGGAGCAACATGTATCGAGATTCCCGCCCGCACCGCCTACACACGGATTAAATGGCCCACCCTGAGGGTTGTAGATGAAAGTGGATACGCCAAAATGGCTGGATGTACCATTTCCCTGTAATCACAAGGTAAGTACCAAGTACACCAAGTATCCTGCGGGATAAAAGGGATATCTCGTAGGTAATCTCTCCTTAGACTCGAGATAGAAAGCCAGCCTGAACATAGTGCCGCACGTTCATCCCAATAACTCCAGATTAGGGCCACGTTCGCAGCGCTCTTGGTCCATAGATACGCATGATATGCTATCCCTATATCCTCTGTGGTCGTCCTGACTCCCGAATCCTGTTCCGCACTTGTGGGAAACTGGGAAGCCAGATCATTGCTGTGAGTAAGCACAACCGAAAGTTAGATCTTGTGGCTGCAGCAGCAAAAAAAAAAAAATTCTCTCGACTATATTTTCATCGGGTTGCGGATTTTTTGATGAGAAAGCGTTTCGGAGCTCTTTGTTGCCGGCCACAGCCCGGGGAGCGGGTGGAGACTTTCATTCAATTATACGGAGCCTCCCCGTAAATGGGGCGGAGCTGTAATGGTGCCTCATCACCCTCCAGCCTCTTCAATTCACAAACGAATCGCACTAAAGAGTAATTGGAATCAGAAAAGCAATCAGTCGGGCAAATTGAAAATATTGAGGTTCTTCAGTTCGAATGACGCTGGTTTTTTTCTGTATATACAAGCATATGTGGTATAATGAGTCGGTTCTTCCTAACTAACTAAAAACCATTTCCGCTAGATCCACCCCGTTCTGCAAAAACGGAATGTGACAAAATAAGCCAAGGCGGCGACGGCGACGACACACTTTCCACCAATCTTATCAACCACCGACAACATGTTTAACTTGTTCACACATCCTGGAGAAGTCGCGTGGTTCTTGGTTCATTTGAATTCCCAACATTTTCCTGGAAGTGGAAAAAGAAATTGTGACATGCACGCAATTGGGGAACATTTTTGATGCCCCTTGGGGCTATACCGGGGTCTGGAGGTGGCGACATGGCCTCTTTATTTCAACGATGTGAGACACATGTCTAAACGAATGCGGAAATAGTTATAAAGATGGAGATGAGGGTTAGGGTAGGCTCCGGTTGCGCAGCGAATGAATAACGCCTTCGGGGACGACCAACGGCGGCCCTCAAGGAATATTTTTTGAATTTTAAATGTACAGGATACGCCGGAAAACTCATTTTAATCCACTTAAATTAGTTTAATTTGATTTTGTGGTCTCCTCACGGATTTTAATTAAACTTTGTAATGTTGTCACGCATTTGTACTTCCCGAAATATTTAACTTTTTATTAAAATTACAAAATATAACATTTTCCGCGGAGTTCACGAAAATTGTGAAAAATCGTTAAGTTAAAAATTTTTTCATTGCACTTGGGCAATTTTATGCAAGTAGCTTAGGTAAATTAATTAAAAATGTTAGTATAAATTATATAAATTATTGTGGTGAATTTATCAAATAAAATGTAAAAATTATCAAATTACGTTTCATATACAAATGTATCTTTGTTGTTTTTAAATATATATGTACATTTGAAATATTTAGTTTGCTGTTAATGCATTTTGTGCTACTACTCTGGGAAAAAAATGAAAAACATGAATGGAATAACTATAATCAGGCAATTCTTAAAAATATTCCAATTATTATGATAACTTAAAACATTAAAACTAAATTTAAATTAACAAACTGGATGATAAAAATATATAATATACTCTAAATCTCTAAATAAAATAAAATACTATATTTCCTTTCTTTTAGACAAAGTGAAGAGTCTCGGTATTATACTTAGTTCCGATATATCCTGTTGCAGTCAAGTCTCAGTAATCTTGAGGATACTCTGGACTTCGCCGGCTGTGGCTATCCTACAAACTACTCAAGAGCCTCATAATAATACCCTTCTTCACTTACGGTAGCCTAATTTTTCCTCAAGTTTGATAATAGCTGTCCAAATGATTGAACATTGCCTTTAATAATTGTATCCGATTCATTTATGGTCTTTGCCAGTTCGATCACGTAACTTATCTTAGCAACTTGCTCCTGGGACAACCCTTGAGCATCTACATATCTGAATCGTAGAGCACTTGTCTTCTTCTTCAAGCTAGTCAGAGCGCTTGAACCTCCATACTTGTATAGCTTCTTACAATTTTCGTAATCCACTAGGTAACAAAGAGTATTAATCCTCCGTTTTTCTCGTACATCTCTTGAACGGTTATTGTTCGTCCAGAACTTTCACGCTTGTGGAATTCCCTACCGTCTGCTTTGCATCGGTCTTCCCCCATCAATGCTTTCAAAAAACTCATTGACGAATATTTCTCAACTTTACGACATCCCAAACAGAGTGTGACGCTATAGCCTGCTGCTGAGGCTAGGTTGTTGTCTCAACTAGCGGCAGCGCTAGCCACAAATTCTGGCTGTAGCATTGTGCCTCCGTGTGCTTTCTGTTTGGGCATTTATTCTCCTCCCAATGCTACGCAAATTACATTCTCTATACAGATCCTCTTCTCACTTCATCTATAGTTACTTCGTTTTTACTTTGTTTTACTATTTGTAACCATATTTAGTATCGTACTAATATACTATAAGAGTTTTGGTCTTGCGTACATCAGGTGAAACATGTAAATCATTATTATTATTACACAGCCCCACAAAAAAAAAGAGAGGAGTGAAGCGTAAAAGAATAGATACCATAAAAAACAATGAATGGAGCAAAATACTAGATATTCGGAGATAAAATAGTAATAGTAGTTTTAAAAAAATTCGTTTCAGTATAACATTTATCATTGGATAGACTTTTGATCCAAAATATGTAGTTGTCATATTTCTGCTAGATTTACTCATTTTTACATACTTATTTTAAACTTGAAATAAACTTGAATTTAACTTGATGAATTAAATGATTGGATTCAAGTTCAGCTGCCCAATGAACGTATAGTTATCATATTTGTCCCTGATTTACTCTGGCTTGATCGGATCAAATAGACCTCGGGTTATAACTGAGTGACCCGAAAAACGCATAGTTATTATATCCTTCGCTTTGACCTTGAAATTACCTTGATCCTGACCTGATGGGGTCAAACCGACCCCGGGTTCGGATTCAGCAACTTCAAAAACATAAAGACATAATAGTCCAGTCCGTTGCACATAAAATTTTTTCGTTGTGGAGCTGTATTATTACTTTATTCTCACTTTTCAAATTATTTTGAAGGAGACTGCCTCTACATTTTTTTGCGAGTTTTGTTAAACAAACTTTTCTAATTTTATTTTGGTCACTGATGAACGTGTAAACTAGGGTTGTTACTACTCGAGTACTTCTAAGCTCTATTACTCCAATAAAAGAGTACTTGAGTTCAAACCTCCGAGTTTGAGTTAAGGAGTTTAGAGTACCCGAATACTCGAGTGCATGCGAATTCGAAAACGGCCTTAGAAGAAAAACTATCCGTGAACTCAGGTTAGGGAGTACTTGAGTACTCAAACAAGGAGAACACATATTCACAATAGGTTCCATCATGAATAACTAGCGATTTTGTTGGTGATATAAGTAGAGCAAGAAAATATGTATTGGGAGAAGTTCCAATATCCTAAATTTCATATAATAAATGCAAAAGTGAGCTTGTTTGTTTGTTTCGCGTACTAAACCGATCATCGTGAAATTTGATAAGGTACACTTTCAATGGATTTTATAACAAAATATAAGTCATACTTAGTGTATTTGATGCCTCCGACTGCGTTTGTGAACACTGTCAACCATGATCATTCAAATTCAAACAAAATTTTTAATTTAATTTTAATTGATAACCCAGTGACACTCTCACAATTGAGACAAATCTAATGACCCCAGTAGGAAATGTAACAAGGCATTACCCTAAGACAGCCTGATATAACTACCTCCAAGCACTTCCAATATTCCCTCTAGCATGGGTCTGCAGGTATCTACCTTATAATCCTGCTTCCTGAGAATCGAGTGGGTAAGGAGTAAATGAGTTTTACCTAAAAACTTGTTGTGTTTTAAGAGGATTTCGTCATTGTGCGATGAGCTTGCATCTACGCGTTTTTTTTTTCACTCTCGAATAGAAAGTGCGCATGACAGGTCGTTTTAAATTTTATTAATTCAATGTGTGCCTCATATTTTAATAACCTGAGCAACAGCTCAGTCTCGATTTTTACTTAGATTCAGATCAAGTTTGGTTTTTCTATATAAAAGTTGAGACAGGGCTTTTGCTCAGTTTAATAGAATAGGCCCTATTATTCCATTTATTTTGAATAACTTCTTCTATTTCATTTATTTTGAATTACTTCTTCTATCGGGGAAGCGAAACTTCTTATAATAGTCATTCAGCATAAGCGATTATGTCCTTGATTCAGAGTAACTTCTTCTATCCCTGGTTATTAGGGAAACGAAAGTCAAGACCTTGCCTCCAATCCCGTCGTGGGTAAAAAAGAAGAAGGAAAAGAATCGAGTCGGGAAGGAGTGCTAGTTGCCCGAGAAGCAGTTATATCATTTCTTTTTAGCCCCTTCTTTTTCCTACTGGGGACGCCTCTCAAGCTAAAATCCATCAAGCCGTTTAGCCTACAGAGCGTGCTAAAGAAATATCCATACATACATACACTCGAAAAACATAACCTTCCTTCTGGCAGTCAGGTAAAAACAAGTATTAACTGCATACGTATTTTTTCCGTTCACAATAAAAATAGTAAGAATTTATTTAGGATAGAAAGTAGCTAATAATTTTTACCTAATAACCCGAATGTTGGACGCGATTTTCGGTAACATCAGTTTTAATATATTAAAGCTTAACCTAATATGAGGAGATATAAAGATTTAACCAAAAACTACACACAATTGTTAATTATGGATTTCATCTCCATAATCGAATTAAGTACCATCGAGTAATAAAATTAACAATACCAGCCACGAAGAAAAGATGAATAGTCTGTGGCAGCACTATTGCCACAACGAACGCAGCCTTTTTGGCTGGTACAGGGTCTTGTCAGGCTGGCCAACGTAATTGATGATTTCCGTCTTCTCGCTGCGACCACGAATGGAGGAAGATGCAACCATCATTTTCCGAGCCTATTCATGTGCTTTCATTCTCATGTGCTTTTCCATCTCGTGAATAAAGAATCATTAGACTTTAATATAGTGTTTTACTTTGGCAACAAGCCAGAAACTATAGTGGTGACCCCGACGTGATCTTTTCTTTTCGATTCACGTGGAAAATGTGCGAGCCAGAGGGTGACCTGCGCATCCAGTTGGAGCAGCTTCAAAGGCGGCACGAAGAGCTCCAGCACCAGTTTGCGCTGCAAGCGGCCCAGCAACAAGAGCGGCAGGAGCAGCAGCATGAGCAACAGAAGAAGCAACGGCAGGAGCGCCCACATGAGCAGCAGCAGGAGCAGCAGCCATCTTCAGGGGAACGAGTAGCCCAACACGTTGGTAGCGTGGCGGTGAAGCTTCCACCTTTCTGGCCAGACAACCCAGCAGTCTGGTTTGCCCAGGTTGAGTCACAGTTTGTTCTAGCGCGAATAACCTCGGAGGAAACTAAGTTCCACTACTTAGTCTCGCAGTTAGATGCGCGCTCTGCGGTCGAGGTTCAGGACATTCTCTCCAGTCCACCGGATCAGAAAAGGTATGCCCATTTGAAATTAGAGTTGATTCGGCGTCTTTCAGCCTCTAGGGAGGATCGCATCAAACAACTCCTCACGCAAGCTGAGATCGGTGACAGAAAGCCGTCGCAGTTTTTGCGCTATCTGCGCAATTTGGTGGGGACTGAAACAGTCCCGGACTCGCTGCTTCGGACGCTGTGGAGCGGGCGCCTTCCGGGACACGTCCAGGCGGTCATCGCCACCCAGCAGGACGTCACGCTTGATGCTGTGGCGCAGTTGGCCGACAAAGTATTTGAGGTGGTGTCGCAGCATTCTGTTGGTGCAATTTCAACTGAGATGCCTCGTGCCGGCGTAGGAGGTCGTTTGGAGGATCTGGGCGGACAAATCGCAGCTCTCACCGCCAGATTCGAGAAGTTTTCCTCTGACTTCGGACGACCGGAAGGTCGCGGGTACACTCGAAGCGGCAATCGTGCAAGAGGGAAGTCACCAGCTGTCAGCCCTAGCAGATCTTCAGCTTGCTGGTATCATCGGCGCTTCGGTGAGGAGGCGCGGAAGTGTGTTCCCCCATGTAGCTTCTCCCCAAAAGCAAAAGGCAGTCGGTTGTAGAGACGGCTTCTGCCTGCCCAGTTTCGTCAAAGCGTCTCTTTATCTTCGACAAAAACAGTCAGCGTCGTTTCCTTGTCGACACGGGCTCCGATCTGTCCATCTTTCCCCGCCGTCTGCTTCGTGAGCAACGAAATAGGACAACTTTTGATCTGACAGCAGCCAACAGCAGTACCATTTCAACATATGGGACCTACCAAGTAAGTCTTAATTTTGGTTTAAGGCGAGTTTTTTCTTGGCGACTCATAGTGGCCGACGTCGCGGAACCTATTCTGGGGGCCGATTTCTTGGCCCATTATAATCTCCTTCCGGATATAACAAGAGCAAAATTGATTGACGGCATCACTGGTTTAGCAGCCGCGGGCTTTCGAATCAGCTCAGGTCAGTCTAGCATCAAAACTATTGTCAACACCTCCCCATTTCACAACATCTTGGCGGAATTTCCGGAAGTCGCTCGCCCCCCAGGTGTGCCGCGAGAAGTCCGCCATAACACGCAGCATCATATAAAGACTACCCCCGGTCAGCCAGTGCACTGTCGTGCACGTCGCCTGGCACCTGACCGGCTTCGCATAGCCAAGTCGCAATTCGAGGAGTTGGTTCGCGAGGGTACAGTCCGACGTTCGGAGAGTTCTTGGGCCTCTCCATTACATATGGTGCCGAAGGGGGACAACGGTTGGCGTCCTTGTGGGGATTATCGCTTGCTGAACGCGAGGACAGCGCCTGACAGATATCCAATTCGACACCTGCTTGATTTTTCGCATGCGCTTTTTGGTTGCGAGATATTCAGTGTCATCGATTGCATGAAGGCTTTTACTCAGATTCCGGTTGTTGAGGAGGACATTCCTAAAACAGCGATCATCACCCCATTCGGTCTTTTTGAGTTCATGTTTATGAACTTTGGCTTGCGCAATGCTGCACAAACCTGGCAGCGATTTATCGATGATGTCCTGCGAGATTTACCGTTCTGCTTCGCATATTTGGATGATATCCTGATTTTTTCCAGAAGTCCATCTGAGCACTCTGAGCATTTACGCACTCTCTTTCAACACCTCTCTCGCTATGGCATAGTTATTAATTCCAGCAAATGTGTGCTAGGTGCATCACAAGTTTCATTCCTGGGTTACTCCGTCAGTAGTGCTGGTTGTCGGCCTCTACCAGGAAAGGTTGAAGCTATCAGGGCTTTTCCACAACCTTCTACAATTCGACAAATGCGTCAATTCCTGGGCATGGTGAATTTTTACCGGCGTCACATTCCTCACGCCGCCGCACTTCAAGCTCCACTTCACGCTCTTCTATCTGGCTCTAAGGTCAAGGGAACTGAGCCCGTTCAGTGGAGTTCAGAATTGGTCCAAGCTTTCACGGCATGTAAGGAAGCGCTAGCCAACGCCACGCTTTTGGCTCACCCGGACTCATCTGCCGCCCTGGCTTTTGTCGTCGATGCCAGTCAACACTCAGTAGGAGCTGCCCTGCAACAGCGATCTCAGGGATCCTGGCAGCCACTCGCATTTTTCTCAAAAAAGCTGACCTCTTCACAGCAGAAGTGGAGTACTTATGACCGCGAGCTTTTTGCCATTTACGAGAGCATCCGATACTTCCTGCCCATGCTGGAAGCACGAGACTTCACTATTTTCACGGACCACAAGCCTTTGACGTTTGCCTTCACCAAAAAGAAGGAAAAGTGTTCGCCACGTCAATTTAATTATTTGGACTTTATATCTCAATTCACTTCAGATATTCAGCACATTTCAGGTCGAAATAATATCGTCGCTGACGCTCTCTCTCGCGTCGAAGCGATCAACACTCCATTGGACTTCATTAATCTGGCCCGTTCGCAAGAGAAGGACGCGGAACTCCAAGCTCTTCTGAAGCATGGCTCTGCCCTTCGTCTCAAGAAAATTCCAATTCCCGGTCATGACCAGTCCATCTATTGTGATGTATCAGGAACAAGAGAGCGACCGTATCTCACACCTGCTTTTCGACGCCCAGCATTCAACAGCCTTCACAATCTGAGTCATCCTGGCATTGATGCCTCTCGAAGGCTCACAGCTCAACGTTTTGTCTGGCCGTCAATGAATAAGGATTGCCGAGCGTGGGCCCGCAGCTGTTTACAGTGCCAGCGCAGCAAGGTTTCTCGTCATGTTGCTTCACCATTGGGAACGTTCGATGTTCCTCCGGTACGCTTTACCCATGTTCATCTCGACCTGGTGGGTCCTCTTCCTTCTTCAAATGGCTTTCGCTATGTTCTCACAGCTGTGGACCGTTACACCCGTTGGCCGGAAGCTGCTCCCCTGGTCGATATTTCTGCAGAAGCTGTCGCCAGGACATTCCTGGAAACTTGGATTTCTAGATTCGGCTGCCCTCAGCGTATCACTACAGACAGAGGAAGACAGTTTGAGTCTCAATTGTTTCGATCTCTTGCTAATTTGTGTGGTATTTCTTTGTACAGGACGACAAGCTACCACCCACAATGCAATGGCATCATCGAGCGATGGCACCGCACCTTTAAAGCTGCTATCATGTGCTATGAGGACACCTCTTGGACTGACGCACTTCCCCTGGTCTTGCTTGGTTTACGTTCGGCTTGGAAGTCCGACCTTCAGTCATCAGTGGCAGAGCTGGTTTACGGAGAGCCATTGCGAGTCCCTGGCGAGTTTTTGTCTGCAGCTCCAGACAATCCTGAGCCGTCAGATTTTGTGGCTCATCTCCGGAACATCATTACCAGACTTCGCCCTGTTCCTGCATCACGACATGTAACACCTAGAGTGTTTGTCCATCGTGACCTGGCTACCTGCACCCACATCATGTTGCGCACTGATGCCCTACGTGCTTCCCTACAAGCACCCTACACTGGACCGTACACAGTCCTATCTAGGTCTGACAAGACCTTCGACATCAGCATGAACGGAAAGCGTTCTACTGTCTCTGTGGACCGCCTTAAGCCTGCATACTTCGAGGCTCACATGTTGCCAGCGTCATCATGCATTCCACCATCACCAGTGCAGAACCCAAGACCTTCAACATCTTTTTCAGAGTCACCTGAAAATTCGGATCATCATGCGGTTACTACTCGATCCGGCCGCTGCGTCCGCTTTCCGGTCCGATTTTTGGAAACCGTAGCAGCTCACTCCGCAGGGGGATGATGTGGCAGCACTATTGCCACAACGAACGCAGCCTTTTTGGCTGGTACAGGGTCTTGTCAGGCTGGCCAACGTAATTGATGATTTCCGTCTTCTCGCTGCGACCACGAATGGAGGAAGATGCAACCATCATTTTCCGAGCCTATTCATGTGCTTTCATTCTCATGTGCTTTTCCATCTCGTGAATAAAGAATCATTAGACTTTAATATAGTGTTTTACTTTGGCAACAAGCCAGAAACTATAAGTCTATAAAAGTGATGATAGTAATTAATTTGGTTAAATTTTTAAGGATCTTTATCTCTTCTGCCTATGTTAAAAATGAATTGAATACTTATACCTTACCTCACATACTCAAGTATTCGAAAACTCCCAAACTCCAATGCTCGAATACTCATTCATTTAGTACTCAAATACTCGCTTACTCGCGTTCACTGGTAGTTTTTCTCTCAAGTACTCGAGTACTCGGGTACTCAAAACACCTTTACTCAAACTTGGTCGGCCCAAGCCACTACAAGTTGAAGTACTCAAATACTCAATTATCCGAGTTATCCTTAGAGCCCTATATCCAATGTTATTCTGGTTTAATTTCCAGACTATCCCTTCTACGCAAATTTTTTAATTTTATAAATGATTCCATAAATTTTCAAATTTGCCGCCAATTCGCACATCATTACCACATCGAAGAGATAATTCTCTGAGACACTAGAATTCCCCTCCACTCGCTGTGCCTTTGCGCCAGCCATGTTGGCACCCCTCGCTATCAAATAGTTGGAGTTGATTTTCGCGCGGCGCCGTTTTTGTTCTGTTTACGAAACTCGTCGAGTATAAATTTATTTTCGCCATTTCCCTCCGCGTTGTCTGAATAAAATCGACCTTTTGTGCCGACCAGTGGCCACCCAGTTCAATTGCTGCGCGTTCGTGTGGAATAGACGGCCTAAAAATTGCCCAGTTAATCAAAATGCCTCCCAAAAAGCGGGATAAAGATGTGGACGGTTCGAAGAGTGTTGGTCGCGACCAGATCCAGGCGGAGCATGAGTTGTTTCTGCAGGCGTTCGAGAGTAAGTGCGAGTGAGACGCAGGGAGGTGTGCGCTGTGTGGTGTGAGTGTGTCAAGTGGTGGCTTCACTTTCATTTTCGATTTTTCTCAATTATCGGAAAAGATTTTCCTTGAAAATGCACCGAAATGAAGCTCCCTTTGAATTATTCGCCGCTGTGGAGCCGCGAATTTTGGGAATTTTCGCGCTCCCACCGGAGCATTGTGGTTCCAGAGGGAGGGCAGCTTTTCACGTATAGTCCTCTCGCTTTGTTTTGATATATTTCCACATAACCTCAATTTAGGGTTTTATGTTTTTCTCCGCCAAAGAGAGAAGCCTTGTCCCAAACAATTTTTTACCGGGTGATCTGGCTGACAACTTCGCCAGCTTCGAGTCTGTTGACTTCCGATTTTTAAGAACTCCCGCATTCATGAGGTGGGGTCTTGTTTTACACATTTTTATTTTCTACTCTAGCGATTCGCAGAATATTCAGCTATACAACATTCTCTATTTATGAATATTGCATGAATTTTTGTGGTGAGGCGGTACACAGAAAACCACTCTTCCGTAAAATTCGGAAGTCACCTCTGCTCTAGAATATTTAGAATCAATTTATCAGTCTCAACTCAAAATTGATATGCGCGGTGTCAGAGGTAGACCAACCCCAGGGTACCCCTATTCCGCGATTTTTTGTGATTTTTCACCAAACTACGAGTTCGGCACATTTTTGGGCACGTCTATCATTTTCTTGATCCTTCGATATGAGACTGTTTTTAAAGCATTTTGTAGCAGTAAATTAGGCAAAAGTGAAAAAGAAATCTATATTGCATAGTCAGTAAGCATTTTGTATAAGGCAAATCTCTTAGTTCAATCAGAATAAATCAACCAATTTGTACAGACCTTTAGATCATAATTTTAAATGAAATATCAAAAGTCCCCATTGAGCTGGGCTGTGCTAAAAATGTTATTTAAGGTCAAAGGTACAAAAACACGCTTTTCAAAAATATCTCTTAAATGGCGAGCTTTTTTCTAAAAATATTTGATAATAAAATTTATAAAGCATGCGTTTCTCTACAAAAAAGATTCCTACACTTTTGTTCGTATAAATGATTGTTTGTGAGTTATTAAGATTTAATAAATTGCAAAACTCATATTTTTCATAATATGCACTATTTTTCTCACCACCTTCAAGGTAAAGTGCTTGGTGCCTTGTTTTCAGTCTGGTATCCAAAGTAAGTATATGGTATGGTTAATTATGGAACAAGAATGCTTTATTATTGATTTAAAAATTCCTCAAATTCAACATCAGCAGTTGTACTTTCTCCTTCTTCCTCTTCCTCCTCTGGTTGTTGGATTTCTGAGGATTGTTCTAAGGAATTATATTTCTCCATTTATATCAAAATCATTACCATCCGTTGTATTAAATCAGAGCCGGGCAAAATCGACTCTTGACCAAAAAAGATCGATAATAACAAGGAGGGACACTCTCAACACGCTATCAAAACTCCAACTCATATGCAATATCTAAAAAATACACCCAGCAAAATTGTCCATTAGATAAAGCAGATCAAGGCTACCAACTCTGTAAATTCCTATAAGAAATATAGAGAGAGTCACCAACAAATTTTCACAGACAGCTTTTACAGTGTAAGCAATAAAGTGGCTCATTTTTTCATAATTAGTTTTTAAAGGCGCCCTGGTTTGATTACATTGGTATAACGTAAAGTGGCCTATTTTCGACCGCCTCCCTAATTCCGACCACCTTATATTTCTGCTAATAACTGTTTTCCGATGCATGTAAACAATTCAATGATTGTTACAATATGTACGCAGGTACATAGGTTTTGCAAAAAGGAAAATCTTCGGATTTGAAAAGATAAAGTTTTGTATGTATGGGACGACAAGATAAAATTTATCTTTATCAATATCTCGAAAACTATGAGTTAAATTAAAAAAAAAAAACATTCTCAAACCGAAGAACGACGGAAATAATAGTCTTCCATTTTTGGTCATAATGGCTGAGAAAACTGCCTGTTTTTTTCCCAATTTAGTTGAATGTTAGGCCTATCCAAGAAAGATTTGATTCCATTGCCCATACCATTCTACCAGAAGACATTTTTAAATTTCATAAAGTTAAAAGAAAAATTGAACAAAATCTTTGAGGAAAGAGTGTCTGTTCTTTCCTTTATTGCTGCTAAAATTGTATTATTTGTTATAATATAATTTGAAATTAATTTATTTCTTTTGGTAATATTTATTTTCTTTCATTTCGTGGCATGATATTTAATATTTTATTTGAATCTATTCTGATTTAAATGACAGGATAGATAAATTTTTAGTTTTTAAAACAACAAAAAGCATGACTACTGTAATGATAAAGTCAACTAGATTTATTTCTACTTTTAAACTCAGTTATTCTACAGTATTTACTTAATATTGTAAAACTACATACATTAACAATCTACGTAATTATGACAATTACTTCACAAATACTAAAATTTGGGTAAAAATGAAGTGCGGAGAATTTCAAGAGCCTTTTTCACAACCCAAACGTATTTTAAAAACTTCCTCTTTCCTTTCACTGGCTATGTATCCCGCATATTTTATTGAGTAATCCCTATGACATCATACTAAAAAAATTGGTCTTAAACATACTAAGTCGAACTGGTATGGGCTATTCAGATAAATTGGAAAACAATCAGGCATTTATCTCAATTATTCAAGTCACTATGTGCAAAAAATCATAACTCGTAAATCATAAAATCGCGGAACATAAGGGTGATTCGGGTATCCCTGGGGATGATATACCTCTAGACTTCTGCTTGACACTTTCGTGCGACGCCCTTTATTTTTAACTATGCATAATTTTAAAATCAAGAACTCATTTTAGAGATTGGCGCACAATTTTCTAATAATTGCAGCGCGAGCACTATGTATATTTTAATTATACATATTATGAACATTTAACAATTTTATTTATATACTAGAAATATCTTAAAAAATGGTCTCTCCTAAGACTAACTAATTCGGCACAAAAGACCTTTCGGTCGCAGTGCCCACCATAAGGGAGGGACACCCCTAATAATAATAAGACTAACTAATTTTTTTGAATTTGGATTGAAGTAGTAATTTTTGAGATTTTCATCTATGCATATTGGTTCCATGAATAGACTACAGAAATTTTGAAAATTCATATTTGAGGTTTAGGATTTATTTTGCACTCGGTTCAAATTTTGCAGAGTTAACTATTGGATTATTCTTAAACAGTGATCACAGGGTGATTATACATTTAAGTCCTGTTATCCCGAGATAGGTAGGACGGAACGGCATTTGAATTTTTAATTTTCATCTCACAAATTATTCTTTCCTATATTTTATTTTTAAATACTGATGGGTTTCATTTGTCGATACATTTAGTTTGGGGCTTTTTTATATCAGTTGCGTTTTTTAATAACCTGATCTAAAGTTTTCGAATAGTAACTCATAGTAAATCTTTTTCATTTTCCTAAAAGGACATCAAATTAAATTGACTTATGCCCCTTTTTGCTTCAAAAAATGAATTCAATGCTTTGTTCATTTCCAGATTTGAAGCTTGAATTAGCAAAATTATGGCAATACGATATGTTTATTGCAAATTATAAAAGCTTTCCTATAGGTTATGGTTTAAAAATTTCAATTCAGTGCAAAATTCCAGATCCAGATAACATCATTATAAAAATGTCAATAGGAGCTTTGAAATCAGTGATCTGCAAGAACTCTATATTCTAAGTTTCTGGCTCCTTATGAGTTAGTAAAAGTAAAAAGCAGTTTTAGATATGACATGAAAAAAGGTCTGAGGGACCAAGCTGGATAAGTTCCGCTGGCCACATGAGTCCTGGAGCAATGATGAAGAGTTTGAACCATTGAGGAAGTTAATGAACAGGAGATCATCGCTAAACATTAAAAATTCTGAAATTGATTCACAATTTTTGATATGTTGAAGTTTTATCCCTAAAATTATGTATCTACTTTATATTAATAAAAATCGAAAAACAACTCTTGTTTTTAATATCTTAAACTAGTCCCTAATTATTGCCCTTCAGCATACATTACCTTAAAGAATGAATCATTATAAAATACCTTCGCTATTTCAGAACCAACGCAGATTTATCGATACCTGCGCACAAGAAACATGATATCCGTAAGTATGACATATAAGCAATAGATTGATATAATAATAATAATAATAATAAACCATAAACAAAGCGTTAAAACATTTTAAGTATTTACCAAATTGGTACAATCATTCGTTTTATGCTGAAAAGGGTAAACATACATTTTAGAAAATTATAAAACTACTCCTCCTTATAGCCGGTGTTTTTGCATCGTACGCTGACTTACATGAAGCACCGAATGTCTCGGTCGCACAAAAGACGATCAGAGTTCAAAGTGGACAACATGTTGGCTGAGAAGATGAACAAATCGCGGCTGGACAAGATTCACGGGCTGGGTGACTATATGACTTTAATGTTTCTGGGATTTTTCGATAAGACTTTGGAAGACACGAAATGCGGTGATGCTGTCCGCGTCGAGACAACTTTGCTGAAGATTTCACATAAAAAGCGCAAGGACAGCTCCTCAGCGTTCATGCAAGTAACAGTAAGTTTATTTAGGTGGCTGTAAGGAAGGAGATTGATTTGTTTAATTGTGGGGGATAATTCCAGATCGGCACCACCGACATAAGAGTAAATCCCATGGAGACGAATGAAAGTGGAAAGATTCCTGCAATTAGCATACCTAGCGAATCGTTCAAGCCACAAGGGCCTTCACAGAGCCAATCGTATATCTTGCTCCTGAGAGTTGAGACTTTACCCAAGATCAATGCGATCACTGAGGATGAGGAAGAGCCTTCCTCCAAGCGTTCTAAAACAAATACAAAATTATTTGGATCGGAATTGGTTATATTTGATAAGCATAATCGGTGTCTCCTTGCCGAGGGTGAATATGAATTAGCTCTTCAGGAGATCGTATCCCTGGCGAAGAACTGTTCGCCGAAAAAGCATTCAACTTGGGAGGTAATTTCAGACGATACCAGCCTGGAGATTTTCGACAAACCAGACAATCCCTTCGAAGTGTTCAGCAAGTGCCCCACACTTAAGTTCATCCTTAAGTGGACGCATGAGCCTAGTCCGAATTTCGTAGATAGACCAAAGTTAACAGATAAGCAGAACAATGAAGCGATGACGAACGGGGAACGGGACGAAAAGGATAACATAGTTATCAGTGGACTGACTCATAATAATAATTCCATTGCGACTCTTAGGAATGGAATTAAAGAGTCCGCTAAGCCCGAGGAGCAAATACAGATTGTCTATCAATTTATTTACAACAATAATTCACGGCAGCAGACTGAACCCTGCGATGATATGCATTGTCCGTGGTGCAGCTTGGATTGTATCACACTCTACTCCCTGCTAAAGCACCTTAAACTCTGTCATGCCCGATTCACTTTTACCTACATACCAGTCACAACTGGAGCCCGAATCGATGTTGCGATCAATGATATGTACGACGGGTCGTATACCGGATCGCCTCATGATCTTGTTGGACCAGCTGGCTGTGCTTTTGCACGTGCCGGCCCCGTCAGGAGGACCAGCGTCACAAATCTGCTTGTGTGCCGTCCAAGAAGACAAAAACCGAATCTAGCTGAGTTCCTGGAGCTGGACGAAAACGAGCTTAATAACCAGAGGCCTTATATAACTGGACACAATCGGTAAGTGCAAATATTATTAGGAATTAGATCATCGTTTACACAGTGCCTCCTAGATTATACCATCATACAGAAACCTGCCTACCAGTTCATCCGAAAGAGTTAGACATCGATTCGGAGGGCGAAAGTGACCCCCTTTGGTTGCAACATAAAACCATGCAAATGATTGACGAATTTACGGACGTCAACGAGGGGGAAAAGGAACTGATGAAAATGTGGAACCTCCACGTTATGAAGCATGGCTATGTTGGGGACTGCCAACTTCCAATCGCCTGTGATATGTTCCTGGACATGAAGGGCCGGGAGCTTCTTCAGAAAAATTTATATAGAAATTTTGTACTGCACATGTGCTCACTGTTTGACTATGGTCTAGTGTCGCCGGAAGTCGTCTACAAGACTATACAAAAATTACAAGTAAGTTTTCTTATCGCAATTCCATTTAAATAGATCTGCTGTGTAATTTCGAAAACAAAATATTCAAGGATCATAATTTCCATCATCAATCTAATATTCCCTATGTCAAATAATTTTAGATTGGAGATTTTGACAATTTTATAAGGGTATAAGAATGTTTTTTTGGGGTATCCAAAGAGTGACCGCAAAATTAGCCTGTTTTTGCACAGTTCATAGCAATCTCAAGAAACGAGTTAAAAAAAATCTAAAAATAGGTACATAATCGTCGTGAAAAATGCAGATGAGCAAATTTTTTCGATTTTCAAAATTATTTAAAAAACTACCCCTTTCAGGGGGTGTAAATATCAAAAAATGGTAAAAATAACTACCTTTGAATAATTCGTTTTATCACCATGTCGTTATTTTGAAAATTAGGGGTTGTTTCACCCCCATACAGGGTTTTTTTCTGCAGTAATATCAAAGATATTGCCTCTGAGATGCTTCTCCTCCAATATGTTTTTTTTTTTTCAACAGATTTTAAAAATACTGGACACAATTATAGCGTTGGGGGTGGTTCAACCCCTTGTAGGGGGTGAGTTTTTGGAAGAAATTCACATAAAATCAACAGGTGGGTCAATACTATGAGTTGTTGTAATTCTGATGAGATTATTTTATTATTAATGAGGCTGAATCAATGTTTTTGTGATTATTCAAAGGTAGTTATTTTTACCATTTTTTGATATTTACACCCCCTGAAAGGGGTAGTTTTTTAAATAATTTTGAAGATCAAAAAAATATGCTCATCTGCATTTTTCACGACGAGTATGTACCTATTTTTAGATTTTTTTTAACTCGTTTCTTGAGATTGCTATGAACTGTGCAAAAACAGGCTAATTTTAAGCGATTTTTGCGGTCACTCTTTCAGCTTCATACCTTAATCCGTTCTGGAGAAATTCAACATTCACTACCAACTAGAAATTCTGAATTCCTGAAAAATTCTAAAGATTTTAAATGAAAACGTAAATATGTTAGGAAAGGCAGCTAATAGTCATTGCAATACTTTTTAGGGTTTGGTAAAAAAAAACGGAACCCTTATAGGATCACTTTGTTGTCCGCTGCCTGCCTGTTAGTCCGTCAAGACCCCTTTTATCATAAACGGCTATAGGTATCGGGTTGAAATTAACCCATTAATGCCTGAATAACAAAAAATTTTACCGCAACTTTGAGGCCCTAACTTTTATGGAAGGGGTGATCAATTCTCATCGAGACCAACTTTTCTAGACGTATTTTGAGTCGCCCGACACGATCCAACAAAAAAAAAAAAAGTGAAAAAAAATTATTATTATTGTTTTTTTGCAATATTACGTAAATAAATACCTTTTTCACGTCATTTTTTTCGAAAAAACGACAAATTTAGTGGGGAAAAAACAACTTTTTACTGCAATAAAGTGCATAAAACGTGTTATTAGTACTTAAACTTCAAAAATATGCAGGCATTTTTTTCGTTAAAAATATTAGGCTGCATAAAAATTGCAACATTGTAAACTATCTTCTACGCATATTTGCATTACTTTCGATCACTTTTTTTATCTCACTATATTCTACTATTCCCAAAAATGTATATACACTAGTTTTAATAGTCACTGATTAAGAATTTCCTATCAGATTTTCGCAATTCAAAATGGCGGATCCAAGATGGCGGACAATTTTTGCCAAAATTCTCAATTTCTTCGAAAAAAAGTGGGTATTCGGAGTTTTTGGGGTCACTGATTACTGATTAAATGCCTGCATATTTTTGAAGTTTAAGTCCTAATAACACGTTTTATGCACTTTATTGCAGTCTTTTTTCGAAAAAAATTACGTGGAAAAGGTATTTATTTACGTAATATTGCAAAAAAACAATAATAGTAATTTTTTTTTCACTTTTTTTTTTTGTTGGATCGTGTCGGGCGACTCAAAATACGTCTAGAAAAGTTGGTCTCGATAAGAATTGACCACCAATTCGATAAAAGTTAGCGCCTCGAAGTTGCCGTACAATTTTTTGTTATTCAGGCATTAATGGGTTAATACCAAATACTAGTCTATAGCCTCATAGTCCTGTAAAAAGTTTCAAATTACTAACTAAATGCAATAAAAAGAGACGACATTCGGATTTCTAATTCTATGTGGAATTATAATTTTTCTTCTTCTTTTTTTGTCGCATATTTCCAAAAGTTGTTCACTCACACTTGTCCGTATATTTTTCTAATCGCTTACACCAACCGAAAAGTATAGTAGAAGAAAAACGCTTTCAGAATTTGGAATTTATGAATTTGGTCCTTCGAATTTTGCATTTGAAACTTTTAAGTCTTCCAATATTTTATCTGGTTCCTCTTGTTCACGTTTATTTTCTTCCAGAGCATTCTAAGTACATATCCAGAGGGTAGGAAAGTTATATCGGAATCCAGGGAATCGCAGCTCGACTTCTGGCTCAAAGTGGGTAAACATAAACAAGCTCAACAGGAAGAGAAGCAGAAACAGCACCAGCAGCAAACTCAGCAAAAGTTGAGTGAAACCAAGACCACGGGGTCTTCTTCAAAGGGATCACAAGCAAATAAAGAGAAGAATACTGGGGGCAATAGCAGCGGAGGCGGAGGAGGCAGTGAAGCAAAGACAAAACCAAATAGCAGTAATGCAGAGAAGGATAAGACGCAAGTCGAAAAATCCAAAGATTCTGGAAAGGAAGGCAACAAAGGAGTTAACGGCGAGTCAGGCAACACCACTACCACCACAGCAGGAACAAGCAAAAGAAGAGCGCTCAATTCCCAAGCTAATGAACAAAACTCGAACAAAAGAAGACTGTCTCAACTGAGAGGTAAGAAAGGTTTGTTCCCGTTACACTAATTACATTTTATTAAATTTAATTAACATGATCTTAAATTTTACAATCCCAGATTCACCACCACGCCGCCGCAGTGCCCCATCATCAGATCCACCAAAAAATTTGCCTGCAAGACGTAAGTCGCTGGCCGTACTCTCAGGATCTGCGGGAAGCCAGTCAACAAATCAAATCGCAATGCGGAAGCGACTGTCGATGTCTGTAGCCAAAGCCGAGAAGCACTGATTGTTGTTAAATTTGGACTTACCTCCTTCGGCGAATTTCTGCGCCTTGTGCAGCAGCAAGAACTGGTTTCAAAGCACGCATCAAGTCACACATTCTGAAGATACTTTATTTAAATGTTTTTACTTTTTATTTTTAAAATTTCGACAAAATAAGTTTAATCATAATTTTTCGCATCACTCCCGCTCCGAAGAGCGGTGTCGAAACAAATTCATATTATGGAACCATAAAAAATTCTGATCCTTCGCTTAAAGGCGAGTTAGACAGCCAGTTTTATCGGTCGTAAGGAGTAAAAGTGTCTAATTTGTTAACATTTATTATTATTAATATTAATATATATTTTCTCTTAGTTACGTTTACACATCTACTTAATTTTTTTTTTTTTTTGCTTGTACACTTGCAATTTCCGCTTATTATTGAAATGAATGGAACTCTGTTGCCAGGTTCTTCTTAGAGATCCATTCAGAGCTGTCCGCGTCATGTTTAATTAATTGCGAAGTATCGAATAGTCGAATAAATTGATTATTAGTGAAATTTTTGTATGTGAACGGGCCGCGGTGAGGTACTGACTTTTCTTTTATGGTGGTTTTCACTCTTTCTCTGTAGTCTGGAGTTTTTCGCAATTTACTGATATAAAACGGAAAACTCCCCTCGAGCATTGTTAACTCTTTCGATTACGGCTATTTTGCAAAGTTGTACAAAAATAAATAATTTTTAATTAATTGTACATAGACGAAACGTTCGCAAATATATTATTTTAACAATTGAATTGTTCTTTATATATGTAAATGCCCTTCTATAGTACACCATGGTGAACTTAGCAGACTCACGCTAGCTCGGTTGAATTGAATAAACTTTAAACTAGTATATATCGAGAAAGTTTTACGTTGACTTCGGCAGTTGGAAATGTATGATTTAGCTATGAGATTATACAGAAAGTTGTATTTTAAGAATCTTAGAAAATCACACACTTAAAAGTGGCAGGCTTACTTCAGTGAGATATATCCTGGATATTCTATAATGTATTGCATTGCTGTTTATTTTGAATACTCAAGAAAAAATCAAACATACTGGACATACAGTTCGATCAATGTAGAAGCAATGTATCGCAAAATTCACTGTACAAGGGAAGTTCGAATGTGGAAATAGGTTTACTTATTTTAAAGCGGATTGTTTGCAGTACATTTGGAGCATTTAATTACTTTACTATAATAATTAATAACTGTGCCCCCGATTATGAAAATGGTCTAAATCAAGAGTCTAAAAAATTGTTGCCAGTTAATTTGTGCTGTATCCTTTTACATTACAGTGGACTAAATCACTTGTGCTCTCGAGAATTTATGATTTGTAGGGAATATAATTAATTATTTTACTATCATGTCATCAGATAGCAGTTCAGGTAAATATATTTTAGATTATAATAATAAAGTAGTAACATTAAAATATTTGATCATTCGATTTTTGGTTTCTAGACATTCATATTTACCGAACGATCGTGATTTTGGCACGATAGAGATGTCAATTTAAAAAAAATACGAATTACCATACAACCCTGAGCATTATTATGAACTGATAGAACTATGCAGAAAGATAATCCATTTATGGTAGAACGAATGATGCAGAAATGTTTTATTTCAAGAACACAACTCGAAAAATCCACAAAAATAAAGTAAAAAAAATTCTCGGCTGAAAATACAATGGATATAGAAAATGCTCCATATAAGATGATGCCGTGTTCCATGTATTAGATCTTTTCACTCAAAAGGAGAAGGCCAAACATGTAAGAAAATATCCGCTTATTATACGCAACTACTAGTCCAATAACAAAAGAAAAATATCGCATTACGCCAGAACTGCGGGCCATAGAGTGGCCATTTCGAAATCGGCGGAATATATTATTAACAAGAAACCAAGCTTATATTCTCCTCCTGCTTTTTTAATTTTGTTTGCTTAATAAAAATATGCCTGTGTTTGTTCTGCACCATATATTTTAAATCTAACTACTGTGCTTAACTATTACCGCCGATCAAAATTTAGCTCATAATATAATTTTTCTAGTAATTATATAGTAAGTATTGTTGCAATTTTTGTTTCGGACAAAAAGGAGATCTTAAGAGAAATGTAGTGATATCCAAACAACTAATTAAAAGTTTAGTTCAAATATATTTCTAAAACTAGATGTAAAATAATCAAAATTACGCGGGAATAGGTAAAGAAGATATTTCAGTTTTAAGCTCATCAAACAAATCCTTGTAATCTGGATGCTCGCGCACAAGAATCGCAACCGTTCCTCTTTTAACGCCCATGGCAGCACCCAGATCCACTCTGCTCGGCGTGTAAGTGTAGGGAATGTTCTTCTCCTCGCAGACTCCTGGCAAGTGGCACATTATATCGATGGGGGTGATATCTCCAGCGAAAATCACAATCCTAGAGATTAAAATGTAAATTGAACAAAATCTAACCTTTCAAGTACCTCAAAGAGATTATTATTACCCAGTCTCACCCTTCCTAAGGCGTGTTTGAACGTCTTTTAGTCCATTCCTCAAGAAAGTTTTATGCTTAACTGCTTTTTTAACCAATTTATAGCATTTTTTGGTTAGCTTCTTCGGCGCCATGGGCTTCGCAATTTGGTTAACATACTTCAGCTTGTCCTCGTAACAATCCTCCTCTTTTACACTGACTCCAGAGATGTCTAATGGTTCTTTTTTGATTGTAAGATCTGGATCGACAGGTTCCTTCTTTATTTTACCCATTTTTTTATGAATTTTCGCACAGAAATTCCCGAGAAACGCTTTAAATTGCCCGGTATGTTGTAAACACGTGTGCTCTATGCTAAATGCTGATCTTTGACATTTCTGTCAGGTGTACCAAATCTTGCAGTTGAAGAAACGTTTTAGAACTTCTTTAGTACTGCAAAGCTGTCACTTTTGACGTCTGTCTCGTATCGACGGAGTTATAAAAGTTTGTAAACAATTACAGAAGGGAGAAAATGGATAAATTAACGACGATAAGTGCAACACTTTTTATGGCAGCTGATGTTTCTGCTATAGTGAGCTTAGCCATGCCAGACTGGATAGTTACAGACGAAGGAGGTGGGCAAAATTGGAAAAAATCGGGCTCCTTCACGGACTTTGATTCTTTCTTCCAGGTGAAATTCGTCTGGGTTTGATGTGGACGTGCATGACCCTCTACAATAGGCCACAGGTCTGTTTCACCCCAGAACTTCAGCCTGAGTGGCTCCTGGCGCTTGTGTGCATCTTTGTTGGATGCATTTGCATCACCACGACAATAATTTTGCTGGCGTCCAGCGCTTGGGACCGCAACGTAATTCCTTATGCCCGCTGGGTCGGTTTCACGGCAATGGTTCTCTTCTGCCTTGCTGCGGTTATTTTGCCAATAGGATTTCATATCGACGAGATTGGGGGACAAGCCTACCAGCTGCCGAGCACTTATAAGATCGGAATATCGTACACCATGTTCGTCTTCGCTCTCTGGATGACTGTCGTGTCCGAGCTCTTCGTTGGGAAGGTGTGTCTTCCGCACTTCTAGAGAGCCTTTACGTTGCCATGTTATTTGTATTTATAAATGGGTATCTGTAGGGTTTTAATGTAAAAACACGAGTATTATTCGTCCCAGGACTTGGGATTAATTTTTTGTATAATAAAAAATATGTTTTAGGATAGTTTAGGAGTTTTTTTAAGGTAAATGAGGGCTGAACACGTTCTTTTATTTTGTAGATATTATTTTTAATGTTTTTTCATTGGAGTTGGAGGAACCTGATTCTGACTGTCCCAATCAATAGCTTCAAAATCGATTACAATTTTCTTTTCTTTAGGTATAAACTGTCGGTATTTCACCCCCACAGCATCGAACATCCTCTTTGCAGCGACTGTGTGCGACTTTTCTGCATGTTTATCCGACATGTAAATTACCTCTGTGATCCCCGATTGGATAATAAGTTTAGCGCATTCATTGCAGGGAAATAGAGCTACGTACATTTTCGTTCCAGAGACGTCCATGAGATTCTTATTCAAAATGGCATTTGCTTCCGCGTGTACCACGTACATGTACTTCTGATTGATCCGATCATTGTCGGTCTTGCTCCACGGGAACTCATCGTCGCTACAGCCCCGCGGAAATCCGTTGTAGCCAACTCCAATGATCCGCTTTTTATCATCCACTATGCAGGCGCCCACCTGGGAGCAGGGGTCCTTGCTCCGTTTTGCTGTAAGGCCGGCGATTGCCATGAAGTATTCCTCCCATTCCAAGTAATCTTCTCGCTTCTCTGACCCATTAACTAATTTATCCGACATTGCATTACGTTTTATCGATATTTTTTGAAAATAAAAATTCAACTTAATCCTGTCTTTGGCGCGAAAGCTATTCACATGCTGCAGGTATGTCAAATCTCATAAAAAAAGCCAATTCTCAATCTTCAAAATGCAGATGGCAATCACATCGTTTACAATCCAAATGTACGAAAAGCGATACAGGGGTTCAAATGGATTTGGTGGCGGTTACAAGCCAAAACCGAAAATAAAAATGGTTTTGTACAGAAGCGAGTCTATTTCGCCTGTAAACTAACTTCTTCTGACGTTATTATTTCGATACCAGCTGAGTTATCTGGTTTCACCCGGCGTTACGTAAATACTTATTAATTAAACACTTCTCAAATGCTCTATTGCATATATCCTAGAAATTGTATCAACCTGAAAACTCCGTTATGCTAATTTTCATGGAAATATTTTAATTTTTGTAGAAATATTCCTCACCAATATTGAATCCGCCAGCTTTAATTTCCAAATTCAGACAGATTTGAAAACAGTAGCGCCGAAAACTTCTATGAACTTATTTTCGAGAGATTCGAAAAATGGCGCTGGGAACCTCTTTGCATTAATTATCGTTGAAATCTCTTCAAATTAGGATATTTTGGGCGCCACATTTAATGCATTATATTGTATTTCGAAACTCTAATTGCAGATCAATTTTGAAAGTAGTTTGTAAATTAGTGGTTTCAAAATCCCCTTTGTTTTAATTTTCATAATAATTAATTGAATTTTAACAATTTTAGCCATCTTGGATTTAAAATATTTTGAAAATATTCAAAATAAGTGGCCTCGAGACAATCATTGTACTAGAAATTCAATATATTTAAAATCTGCCGAAATTGAGAAATTTTGGTCGCCATATTAGATCCGCCATCTTGAATTTACAAATTTTGGTAGTTATTAAGAAAACTACCCCATCCCCGAAGGGGTTTTGAAACGAGGGGAGGTGGTGGAGGGAGGTCTCTGAAACCTAATCCCGTTGGAAGTCGGTGGCGGTGATTTCCCGTTAAAAAGCTATTCAAGGACAAAGACCAACAAAATGATCGTTTAGAAGGCTTTAAACTTATAGAGCGGAGCCTCTGGTGGAGTCTGGGTCTGGAAGCTCCAGAATGTATTGTTCTCTTTATGCACGTTGGTCCACTCTTTTCAGGCGTCCAGATGTTGATACCTGCGAATTGCAAGGGCGAGGTGAATGACAATTTCCTTCTCATCCTCGTTCTAGCAACTTCTATAGAAGTCCTTGAAAGGTATTATCTGTAATCTTCGTGTAAGTACGCTTAAGCTCCAGCTTTCAATAGGCGAGCGGTGCTCCTACATGCTGAATTATATTCACTTCCGGTAGGTGTGCCCCCTACCTCCCCTACCTAGCAAGTTAATTCGCTCTAATATTGCCCAGAATCTCATTATGCCCTGGTATCCATATTAGGTTGACTTCTACCCACTCGGCTATTAGTGATTTAATTGTGTCTTGGATGTCAGTAAAAATATAAATGTCTCCGGAAGATGACATGTTCTTTCTCAGCCCGGTTACTGCTTCCGAAATAGCCAATACCTTCGCCTGAAGAATATTGCATCAGTAAATATCTGTACTGTACCCTTTCGTTTGAAGAGGCCCTTCCTCCACTTCTGTCTCGTCGGGTACAGGGAATTGAATTTGACATTGAAGAAGGGCTTAGGTAATCAAGTCTTCGCCTACCTGTACTAGAGTGTTCGTAGTCTGTAACTGAAAATAACAAACATTCAAATTAATTAAAATCGGATTGTTTTGGAGGATTTAGAAGTAAAATCCTTCATTGAATTGACTAATAGGAGCGATAGCTAAAAATGCGCCTTAATACATATGTATATGCATCTTGAGATATCTTGGAAGACAGTGAGAAAAATAAAGTTTTTAAAAGGATGCGATTTCAATCGAAAATCTAATTCGGTTTACATAAAACAAAATACATACGGATCGAACACTGCTAATCTCTTACAAAAGCTCACTTCGAAAATAAGACCACATTTTACTTAAAATTGAACATGATGTACAAGAAATCGGTTGACAATTTAATTATATTTTATTGGCTTCTGCTTACACTAAAGCTACTGTTTTTTTAATGATCTATATAGATTTCCCCATATAAAGTGAAGAGCCAGTTTTTTATCTGGATCTCTATCCAGTACTAAGGAAAATTTAAAAAATTTCCCATATCTCAGAATGTTTTGAAATTGCATACCATAGGGCAGTTTAAGTTGAAGCAAAATGTTACAAAAGCGAAACGTCTTTTCTTATAAAGAGCAAAAAGCAGCGGCAGAAGCCTGAGAAGAGTAATTAAATATAATAAATATTTATATTCATGTCTTTATTAGCTAAGCTGCTGCGTGATTTGCCCTAAACTGCCCTATGGTATGAAATTTCAAAACATTTTTAAATTTGGAGGCATCACATGGAAAAAAGCTTGCAAAAATGCTTTAATTTCTTTCGCACTTTCTTCTATCTAGAACCATTGATTATAAATTCTTTATATAATCAATGATAGAACATTAAAAAACACAGCTATAATTTTGCAGTATTTTCGGGAATTTTTAACAGCATGTTTGTCCCATAAGGATTGAGCCTGTGCTAAAAATGGACGTGGGTTAGCAGTCCAGTTCTTATATGTCAGTGGGATCGAATTAATAATTGTCAATTTTCAACGAAATTTTGTGGGCATACTATACGCAAAAATCGCGTCCGAAGAAAATAAAAAATTAAATTTAAAGGACACCACTTCGAGGCTCCGGTGTAAACGTGCATATGAATGCTTGCCGGTTAATGTGCCAAATGTTCCTTAACAAAATTTTACTCCATCTTCAAATTGCAGATGGCAGCCACATCGTTTAAAATTCAAACTTGGAAATGTCCGACAACCAAACCCGGAAACCAAAAAATCCGTTGCCTTTACGTTTTAATTGGCGTGTAATACTTTTGAAAAAATGCAGCCGCATTACAAAGCATTACACAACTTGCAGGGGAACATGAGGAATTGCAGCAAGATTCAAACCCGTCCAACGTCACATGTGCAATTGTTTTTCTCCGAATGGTACGTCCTGCAGAATTTCTTATATGCTCTCCCGATTTTAACGTGTGCTCTTCCAAGGAAAGAATGGGTGAATTTAATGTGGACGAACCGTCTGACGTTGTCAAGTGCGAAAATGAAAATGAGGAAATTGAAGACATCTACAATTTTTTGCTTTGCAAGGCGAACGAGGGCCCGGACGTGGACGAGGACGTCGACATCGCGATCTGCAACGAGGCCAGCATCATCCCTTTCGAAGCGGAAATCATCGACATTGTAAATGCCGCCGAAGTTGACCCGACAATTGAAAACATTTTGAGAATTCAGCCAGAAACAGATTTCGAGGTCGGCGGTTGGAGTGGTCTTGAATCGGGGGCAATTTCGAAACAAGTTAATGAGGTAAATACATCTTGAAAGTTTCCATTATTTAGTTAGCGTCTAGCGAATACACCGCGTGGAGATCCGAAGCAATTTCCCGAAGAAAAACACGAGTACAATTTTTCAGGTGTTTAGCTTATTTCCTCCTAATTAATGTTAGGACGCGGCTGCTGCGTTCCATAGTTCAAATTTTCGTATTTCTTTAACTGCTCTAAGCAGTGTTTTTAAATGATTTGAACTGGATCTGGGATTTTGCATTGAATAGAAATTTTTCAATAGTTACTCGTAGCAATACTTTTTAATTTTAATTGAACTTTGGATGGGTAAAAATCATGATAATTTGATCCATTTATTATAAATGTTAAAATCTTTGCTATAGTTCAGGGATTAAAAAATTCATTTTAATGCAAAATTTCAGATCCGGGTTAGATTATCAAAAAACAAAAAAAAAAACCGGGCAACGGTGGGATCTGAACCTAATATCACTCGAGGAAAATAATAAAACCCTTCGTATTTTAACCAACTAAACGAAATTATCAATTTTACCAGATGTTTAAAATCGGATGGGAAACCTGATTGATGACTGAGCCGATTTCAAATATCAGGTAAAATCGTAGGATTTAATACTGAAAGTAGTAACCGAAGATGCCACTATAATACTTTCCTGGAGGAGGTTCTGTTTTTTTTTTTTTAAATTTAGTTGGACGAATTCTTACACCTCCAAAACAATTTGGTATCAACCTCAAAACCAACAAATCAATGTAGGTGTTGAGACTTGATTCTTAATTCGATATCCCGCCATCATAATATTACTTTATTTCACATTTGTCTTTACTTGAGCGATTTATACATTAGACTTTCATAAAGTATAATATATATTGAGAAAAATCCAATAACTATGGAAGTATTATTATGATTATCATTCTTTGCCAAATATGAGTATACTGAATATAATTTGTATAGCGAATGTGCTGAAAAATCTGCGTTCTATACCTATTGTTGACATGCAAATTTTTGATAATAGAATATTAAGAATTTCTCAAAAACTATGAGCCCTAGTCTAAGAGTTATGATACGTGACTACTCAAGATACTATTTTGTCCGAGCATGTTAGCCTAGAAAATTTGCTTCACATAGAATAAAAGCGACTCTTAGGCCGCGTGCACATTGAACAGCGGTGTGCGGTGAGAGATAAGCGGTGATGTATACAATTTGGCTTGTGGCAATATTAGATCTAGAGCGCAGTCTGTTACAAAATATCGAAAGCGGCAAGACGAGTTCTTATACTTGAGAACTTATTATTATATAAAAAAACTGATGTTACGACGAAAAACGCAATGATTACCCATAAGTGAAATGAATAAAAAAGTAAAAATCTTAGTATAAGGTGGTGTTTTACTATATAAATTATCATTAGAAGAAGTGCTATTTTTAGTAGCATTAGCAGAAGATGAACAGAGAAATCGCTACAGGTAAATATATTTTACATTTAAAACAGGTACAATCCCACCGCCCCACAGTGCTTCGAAATGCGAAAAAAGTGGACATTAAATTTTTTTTAATATTAGTAACTTTTTTTTATGGAATTCATAGATAATATTAATATTAGTAAGTGCTAAGCAGATGGAGTCAATATTTTATTGTTAACTTAGAAAAAAACACGAAACAAGTTTTAGGTATATGGAGGAAAACACTAAATTTAAATTTTCTCGGTAAATTCACAAAACTTCACGGGAACCCTTTACAGGGTGTTAGTATGTATTGTTGTTCATACATTGTTGAAAGAATCACGTGCTTTGGTTTGCACTTTATCAAGTTGTGATTATTTGCAATTTTGAATTTTTTTCGATTTTTATAGGTGTAAAAATTTTATTTATGTGAAAAATAATTTTTTTTTCAACATTCCATATCGAAATAATAGTGTATTCATATTGAATAGATTTTGTATCTTATGAATTTTACAGCGGAAATTTCATGTTTTTTCTTTCGTTATACTTCAAAAAGTGATGTTCTTTTATTTTTTATATTAATATATTTAAATGTATTTGAACTGTACTTGTCTCTATGTATATATAAAATAAAGAAAAAAAAATTATTTTCCACATAAATAAAATTTTTACACCTATAAAAATCGAAAAAATTCAAAATTGCAAATAATCACAACTTGATAAAGTGCAAACCAAAGCACGTGATTCTTTCAACAATGTATGAACAACAATACATACTAACACCCCAGAGTGGGATACCCCCTTAATGGAGATAGCTGAATATGATCGTGGCAGCCAATGTGTAGTCTCGTATTTTTTCATAATTGTAACTTTAGTTTCTTATACGACGGGAGGGGAACATGTGTTTGACGCACATTTTCAGTTATATTCATTATTTGTAGACTCTGACGGAGTTTTACAACAATTTACTAGTTATGTACTATGTATAGTGATAGCCTGAACAAATTTTGAATCTTTGTAAGTTTTAGAATTCTTTTAACTCCGAACTCTTTTTCTCATCATCCAAGTATTTTAATTCATATTCATTGCATTACATAATATTTATAATTTCCCTAAAAAATTCTTTTTATATCTCTTTAAGCAGCCCTTACAACAATCCAAACTTAGAAAATGGAAAAAAGTTGAAACACCTATTAAAACCCTAGAAGGAGAGTTTAGCGTCTTACAGTGGGTTTTCGAAGACACTTGTGTTGAGCCATCTTTGGAAGAAGTTGGACACCCATCAAATGATGTTGTAGATCATGTTCCTTTCGAAATTAAATTCAATATTGAACTGAATGAACAGTCGACAGACGATACGAAATCGGATCAGGACTTAGATCCAAATAAAACAATTATCGGATGTTATGCTGAGCGACCGGAAGCCTGCCAATTTCCGAACTGTTTGAAAAAATTCCGCGATAAAACTGGCCTTCGCAAGCATCAAAAAACCCACGGGCCTCGTCTTCATATATGCGCGGAATGTGGAAAAGCCTTTCTAGAAAGTTCGAAATTGAAGCGCCATCGACTCGTTCATACGGGGGAGCAGCCGTATCAGTGCAGCTGGTGCAGTAAGCGCTTCGCCCTAGCGTTTAATTTAAAAACACACCTCCGAGTTCACACTGGGGAAAAGCCCTTCGAATGCCAGTTTGTCGGGTGTCAAAGAAGGTTTGCGCAATCTACCAATTTGAAATACCACGAATTAACCCACATTAGGGAGATAACTGAAGATAAAGGAACTAAGAGGCAGCAAGTTCATAAAATTTGTAAACGAGGGACTAACTAAGGGTAGTTTTGTTAAATCTAGCTTTTGTAATGCGTAACTTAATTTTTATTATGATGATGTAAAGTTTCATTTTATAGTGACTTTCGGGTGATCGTTCAGAATAAAAGTTTAATTTTGAAAATATGATATTTCTCTTCTACTTTCCTTCGAGCTAGAGATCTTTCCATAATTGTTTTTTTAAACCAGGTTTAACTCTCAGCGTACGCATTATCGCTACCTCGACGCTACCTTCGGACGCACTGAAATCGTTCTCTTTTTTTTTTATCGTATTCGTCATGTTGATGCAGAAAAAGATTCTACACCTCAAAATACTAAAGAACTATTAAGATTATAAAGCGAAAAATAGAAACAAATTCAAAAAAATAGTAATGGTTACCATAACCGAATTAAATAATTAAGATATTTTAACGCTAGGTTTACGCAACACGTCAATTTGACGCGTTCCAGATTTCGTGGCGAAATTTACAATAGTCGTATTTATCAACTTTTAGTGAAATATGTTTCATCTAATTGATGTTATAATACGATGAAATGTTTGTGTAAAATCCTTCTCTTTTACTTATTTTTTCGTCGAACTCTCTAAAAATCATGTAATAAATGTTCGTAAATCTAGTGTTAAATAAGTAAAATTTTGATGAACACATTTTAACGCATTCAAAACAAAAAAAAAATTATTAAACCAAATATAAAAGGGAGCGCCATCTGTTGAATGTGATAGCAACACACGCAATACTAAACATTCATCATGCCGGACACTTCTTGATTTTTATTTTAAGTTTTAATAATAAAAAAACATTTTCTGATTTTTATTTTCGTTTTTAAAAATAAAAATCATATTCTGATTTTTTTTTTGTTTTTTTATAATAAAAATCATTTTCTGATTTTTATTTTTGATTTTAGAAATAAAAATCATACTCTGATTTTTATTTTTGTTTTTTATAATAAAAATCATTTTCTGATTTTTATTTTCGATTTTAAAAATAATAATAATACAGTGCAACCTCGATATAGCAAATCGGAACGGAACAAGTAAATATTCGTTATATCAAGTAATTCGTTGAACCGAGGTTTGTTATGTTGAGGTTAGGTTGGTCTAACATTTGTTATAAAGAGGTAAAAAAATAGTTTTATTCACCTCAACATTACGTACACATCTTGTTATAGCGAACAACTTCTACTAATAAATGATAACACATTTTTATCAAATTACTGTATGTACTTTCTATTTAAAAACAATTAGGTAGATAACAAAATTTTTTTCTTACATTAATAATCAAAATTAAATGCAGTAAAATCCGTAAAAGTAGGTACATATCTTGGTGGGTACATACATTATGTAGGTAATTTAATGTTAATTTCAAAAATTCGCACAACAATTTTTTACGGTTGGCACTGACGACGCGTACGACGTGCAAAATAGAATCGGATCTATTTTGCACGGCGCGTAGCTCGTGTCGCGTCAATGTGTTTAGATGTGCATAGTACCCTATGCTCGATAAGCTTTGTCGTTGTGTCATCGTCTTGCCTAAGAGTCATACATTGGTGGGAACTTTATATAAAGGTTTTGGGTTGACAAAATTCGTTAATTAGAGGTATTTATACTTTTTCTTGATAGTCGAAAATTCGTTATAAAGAGGTTGTTCGCAAAAAATGTTCGCAATGTAAAGGTATATTTTACATTGACCTTATGGACAATTCAAGGGGATTACGAAGAATTCGTTAAATCGAGGAATTCGTTATATTGAGGTACGTTATATTAAGGTTGCACTGTATTCTGATTTTTGTATTAAAAATCATATTCTGATTTTTATAATAAAAATCATATTCTGATTTTTATTTTTGAATTTTATAATAAATATGATATTCTGATTAATTTTTTTGATTTTAGAAGTAAAAACCGTACTTTGATTTTTATTTTTGATTTTAGAAATAATTATCGTACTCTGATTTTTATAATAAAAATCATTTTCTGATTTTTATTTTCGATTTTAAAAATAATAATCACATTTTTATTTTTGATTTAAAAAAAAAATCATATTCTGGTTTTTATTTTTAATTTTAAAAATAAAAATGCGAAAATAATTTTTGCTTTTGATTTTTATGGAAAAAATCACAAATTTAAAAAGCACATAAAATTCTTAAAGCTTAGGCCATAAGAATCATAATGTTACATTTGAACCAAAATTTTCCCACAAATGGTTTTACTTTTTACATGATTTTTTGTTGAATTGTTTTTTTTCGATCCCTGAGATTACGCGTTATTAAAATATACATCCGCATTCTGGATTTAGACGGAATTCAAATCAGTTCATTTTAAAAGCAGTTTGGATTTGAATCAAGAATAGGACTGGTGGTCACAATTAATCGTATTAAATTGTCAATAATGAGCCCAAACGCAAAGGAATACGTCCATTGATTTATTTTCAACTTTTTTTTAACTAGAGTCTTTGTCATGGCCCACGGGCATAAGATGCGTAATATATATAAAAAGGAAATATTTTAGAATTTTCAGTATATGTAGTAATTATACCAAAGAAAAATTGATTTACACAAATATATTAATATTTACAATATTACTTTAAACAAATCCATTTCAGTGCAAAATAGTTCGTCCAGCGGACTTTGAAATTGATGGATAAAGATCTAATGATGACCAAATATTTTATGAAATTATAAATTAACAGTCCTATTCTAGCAACCGTCAGTGACCAGTCATAAGTCACAAGAGAATCACAAGGGTGTGGTGAATCACTATTTGTGATTTTTTGGTATTCTGAGTTGGAAGCCACAGGACACTGAGGTAAATTTATTGTGATTTTCCTAACTCAGAATACCGCACACATCAACCATCATAATCAAACATCACAAGAGCTTGTGACTTGTGACCGGTCACAATGCCAGAATAGGGCTATAAATGTCTTTTTTTTAAACTTTTTTTATGCATTCACGTCATCCTAGTTGAAAAATTTGATCTGTATCTCTATAGTATTCAATGTATAAACTATATTAATGTGATATTCTGCCTACTCTTATAAAATGTGTCTAGTCAATTTTCGGATATCACAATTAATTAAAGAAAAAAACAATTTTTTGCATGTCTATTTTTGCAGCTCACTGAAATTTTTAGCGTCCGCGAACGTGTTAAGAACTGTAAAATTCCCAGCATCGGTAATGGTTTGGGGATGCATGTTGGCAAAAGGAGTTAGCAAACATATTTTCGTTAATGGAGTAGTAACTCTAACAGGTTGCAAGATATCCTGGAAAACTCTCAACTATCGTTCATTCCATCGCTTCAATCTGCTTATGGCGAATATATTTTTCAACAGGATGGTGCAGTCTACAACATCGCAAATTCCACAACGGCGTGATTGCAGGCAAAACAGATCCCTGTTATGCAATGGCCCTCTAACAGCCCAGATTTGTCGTTGATTGAAACTTTGTGGCACGAAATGAAACAAAAATTGCGAACGATTGCCAGGACTACAGATTAATTGCGTGACTGGCTTCAAAAAATTTGCAATGATTTCACCCCCAGTTAATAGTTGATCTTGCCGAATTCAAGAAGTGACCAAAAACCAAGGAGACGTAACAAAATTGTAGACGACCTATTTAGCGCGCAGACAGTCGGGCGAACTACTTTGCACATACATCTTTGAATAAACACTTGTTTTATTTTGATTACTACATGTTAACATTAATTGACATTTGTAAATTTCTTTGGATATGCCGAAAGATTGTTCAAGGGTTGCTGACTGAAAAAAATCCTTCTATACTTTTTTTTTGAATGGGAAAAATTGCAGGGAACAAAAAATAAATCCATTATTTAACAGACACGTGAAAGGTAAATAAAACACGACAAATATGTCCCTAGTAAGCATATATTATTATACAAATATATGCCTAAATATTTATATAATTTTTATATATACTTTTTATTTTTTTTCATTTTTCTCTAGTTTTTCGATTTTTATGTTTTTTTTTTATATTTTTTCAAATGTTTTGTGTATATATATAAATGATTTTAATAATTTGTTGTCATAAAACGAAAAAGAATACTTAGAAAACATAAATGTAAAATTTGAATAACTCTTGCAATAATAAACGTAATATTAATAAATCGTCGTAATAGTTAAGAATTATAAAATATTCCTAGGAATTTTTCTTTAACGTCGTTCAATTGTAAAATGTTACGTTACGTTTAATATTTAATAAATTGCTAAATGTTAAATAAGATCGTTTTTTTCTTCCTTTTTTTTTGTATATATAACCGTTAAAATCGTTTCCTGTTTTTCTTTTTTTTTCAATTAAAATTAAAAATTACCACCTTCCTTCTTATTTTGTTTTACTCCCTATTAAACTCTTACTAACTGCATAGAAAAATTAGGAACTAAATAACTCTCATCAGCAGTACGAAAAATTTTTCTCTATTACAAGATTCAATCTAATTTGATATAGAGCTTACAAGGGCTTTTTGGACACTGTATTATTAACATATTAAGCTTGATATCTTAAATATTGTTGTTGTGACATGGAATTTCGTCGTTTGAACAGCTTTAAATTTCTCTAGTATAGGGGCTAATTACAGTATTTTTTGTAGTACAATATTTATAGAATACTTGCAATATTTCAGTAACCAATCAAAATATGCAAGTTCATAAAATGTTATATCAATTGTGGAGGCACTTATCGTAATCTGTATGTAAATATTAAAGTGATATACATATTTATTTATCCGTTTTGATTCCATACACTAATGTAGTCCGAGAAGAATTTTGTGTGTATTTTGTAATTATGAGGTATAAATACAAAATATAACAAACCCTGTTTCTTCTCGAAGGTAATCTTAGAAGTAATAATTAAACAGGTTGAAATAAGTAAAAATAACTTAAGGGAACGACAAATCTATATGTATAGTTTTATATAAACAAATTGTTTAAAAAAGGAGACCCAGTAATATTTTTGGAATCATTTGCTGATGGATTTTTAATGAATATGGCAACACAAAATTAAAATTTCGAATTTATCTAAAGGGGGAAAAAGGAAAATTGTGAAACTAGCTTAGATAGTCCAATTTAAGGTCTCAGAAAAAAAGTAACGCTGGTGTAAGAGCGTTTTTTTAAGCATCGATTGGTGAATGGTAAAAAGTACAAAGAAACTTTGATCACATCTTTAATTCAAAAGATCACTTTTTGAGACGATAAATTATTTGGGCTTTCATTTTTCAAGGTAAATCGAAAGAAAGGAACACGTCGATTTTCGTTTAAATTCTTAAATAATAATAATAAAAATAATAAATTATGGGGCGGAAAATCAGTTCTAGAGACGAAGAGAAAATTCCGAATTACTTTATTTTTTTTTGAGAAATTTGTTTCTATTACCGGTTGGCAAACATCAGGCACTTTGCATCTGATTTGAATTTAATACTCCCTTAATATTTACAACATTTTACGTTTTATAGAAACGCAGCAAATTATGCCACAATCAAAATTGAGGTATGCCAAATTTGCCCTACATCCGCTCTCATTACTTTTTGCAACTAAATTATATTGCACCACTGCTTTGGAAAATATTTTAAAAATAAAAATTTGAGATATCTTTGTACAAAATGTAATCTTCTCACAATGTGAGGATATCTTATATTAAATATTTCTTTTGAAAATTACTTAGTTCTTTATTTTTCTATGTTGATTGTAATCAATAATTTCCGCCATTTGTTATCAACATGTTTTCTTGTAATTATCATTTGTTTTGTTTATGTTATACAAAAATCCTAAAGTACACAAAAAAATATATGTGTATATGTCTGTGCCTATATACTTATTTTCACTTTTATTATTTTTATCAATTACTCACTTCCCGGTAGAATTCTTTTGTATTTCTTTCCATTATATAAAGTGCATTCAAGTTTTTTACAATGTTTTAATTTTTTTTCTGGTTCTGCTTTTATATTTTTAATATTTACTTTTAGATTCGTTACTATTTTATCCTTTTTTGCATCCCTTCAGGTTAAAAAAAAATCAAAAATGTACGGGAATCACTATATATATAATGATTTTGTTTTCTTTCTTTCGTTAAATATTCTCTTTATACAAATTTCCTCTTTAAATTGTTTTAAAACTTTCATTTACCCTAGTTGTAATTGTTTTTCATATTTTGTTTTGTCCTATTAATTACTTCATGTTTTCATAATCTTTATTTTTCTCATGTACTTAAGTTTTCAAATAAATTATTATTCTCTTGCTTTTTTTTTGTTTGTATTTTCTTAAATTTGTTGCCTATTCTCTAAGTATTCAGATGAATAATACATTAATATATATAATTTTTAGTTTTTTTTTTTTTCTTGTGTATCAATGGTGTCTATAGTACTATACGTTTTTTTCTTTTTATCTTTTTATATTTGTTAGTTTTATATATTACTTTAGGTTCCTGTTTCGGACGGCCTTTCACAGAGATTTCGATTTTACAATAGCATTTTTGGTATTCATTTTATTTACTCATACTTTCCGGTTGCATAGACGAATCTATACGTTTATACCTTCGAACCTAATTAAAGGCGCTCAAACTTTTAACCCTTCGAATCAGACTAACATGGTAATAATAGGAAATATAAAATTAACGATTTGAACAAAAGCTAAAGTTAAAATATATATAAGTGATATAATTCGTGATTTAACGTTTTGTTATTAATTTTATTGTGACAATGACAACATCGAATCTCTCTCTAATCTTTTGTGTAATATGACTTCGTCGTCATGACTTACAACCACTTTTGAATAAAATAATTTTTCAGTTTAAGATTTGAAGTTTTTCATGAATTAAAAGTATGGCAAGCACATTTCCAAAAATATTAGATCTTTATCCTGGATAGCTGTTAGTAAGTTCCCATTCAATACAAAATGTCTTATTGTTCTGGATAGATGAAAAAAACGTATTTTCTGAAAAAAAATACGAGCCGTATAGCAAGAAATTGGAATCTTATAAGACAAAATGTTAAAGGGAAATTTGACAATCTGTCTGCGCACCAATTTTAGCCCTAAAAGTGTTTGATTTTTTGCTGTAGAGTCGACTGAATATATTCCAGTAATCTTATTATTTTTCCCAAATTAAAAGTTTCTCTGGATTCTACGAGCCTACCTGGCAAAAATTCTAGGTCGCAAATACTTCTTAACACTAAAACTACCGGGGTGCAAGCTTATAATTTTAACAATTTTCTGCACTTTAATGTAATATGCTTTCAACTTTAAATTAGTAATTATAAATGGAAAATTTTTTTGAATATGTTTAAAAAAATATGATTCATTTAAGGAAGGAAATGAGTACCAGTCAATTTGAATGGTGTTGGTAGTTCTAATGTTAAATATAATATATTTAATTTTTACGTCTTATATTTTGTACCAGCGTGTTTATTCCAATTAAAATGCAACACAATTTTAAATTGTTTCATTGTTGCTGTCATCTGTATCTGCAATTTTGAAGGCAACACCTTTAATCTAAAAGAAAGCTTTCAACAAATTTAAAGGGTACCGAATAACTAGTTTTTTTAACCGGGTTAATTTTAAGATATTATTTTCAGTTTAACACATATGTACCTATATCTAAAAGAACGAGTATCATGAATACCCTGAGTTTGCGAACATTTTAAATTTGGATACTGTATGCATTGTTCTTTTTTAATAGAAAATTTGATTAGCCAGTTTTAAAATTTTTGTTTTTCAATTAAATTGACATCGAATCTTATTTTCTTAATTGCTAAATGCTTGGTTACTTATTAATTAATTTTATTCGAAAAGAGAAATACGCATACGTGCTTTCAAAAGCACAAATTCAATTTTAAAAACATGCGGACAAGTGCGAGTAGGAATCGCGTCCTGAAAATTCCGTACCGTTATAACATTAAAAAATTAGCTCTAAGCTACCGAAAATTGAACAACTTTTGGAAACTGGGAGAATTATAAATTAAATAATATTCTATAGGTTTTGCTGAATTTTTTACAGGATTATGAGACTGTAGACGGTAGTATTTGGTATTAATTTCAACTCAATACCTCTAGCCGTTCCTCAGAAAAAGAAAGTTGACGAACAGACAGACGGACAACAAAGTGACCCTATAAGGATACGGTTTTTTTCATTTCTAGGTAAGGAACAAACTAAATAAATGAATTCAACAAATTAGAAACAATATGATCTCACCAGAGAACCATTTTGATTTGTTAAGAATTCGGATTCAAATTGGTGTTCTTTTAGTGATAAACATTTATTTTCCAAAGTTGTGCGAGTGTTTTTATTACCCTTGAAATTTGTCTTCTTATTACCAAAATTCGATTCTTTCGAGAGTTAATACTAAAAAGGATAAAATTTAAATTTTCTAAAAATCCATATCCAAAAAGTCAAAGCCCTCAAAATTATGAGAACCCTTCTCACAGCATTGTGATCATTTGATTTTAAGATATGGATTCGATGCGAAAACTCTAACATCTAGTAAAATCCAAAGCGTAGTATTGGGATCTAAAAGTACATATTTCTGTTTTTTTTTTAATCCCATCGCGATAGATAGTATGAACAGAGGTTTCTTAAGACCCTACTATTATGAAAGTCGACTTCGAAGTTCGATTCCATTAGCGAAGCCACATTCTCCAAGCTGAGATGCTAGTCTTATATTATTGGTTTCTTTAGTCAATATAATTTTTCATTGAAATAATCTTGGCGGTGATGCTTTGAAGCAAATAAACTAAAATTTCCTTATATATCAAACAAAAAAGATTTTCCCTTTTCCCAGATACTGCTTATCGAAAGTATTTATTTTCTTAATCTAAATTAAACGGGTTATTTAACATTATCCACAAAATAATTATTGCTATTTGACGAGAACTCTCATTATTATTATTATTAATTATGAGTTAATCAAACTAATTTAGCAAATAATTGTGTTATTATGCTTGATAATCAGTTTTTCACTTTTATGTTTTATTATCAAATATTTTTAAATATATTTTAATAAAACGATATTTCAAAACAGTCGGTCTTTTATTACAATTTTAGTAAAAATCAAAGGAGCTATTTAATTAATTTTAATGCTAATAAACTGTGATGTGGAAAATATGTATAATCCCAGCATAGAAACAAAATTTTATATTTTCGAAATTTGGGAAAAATAATAATTTTTAACTTTAGTTTTGATGGTATTGCATCTTTGCAATGTAGAAAAATGTATGAAGGGTAATGTTGCGAATGTTACAATTATGTCTTACCTGAGGTTGATTGCTTAAACTGTTGCATTAAGGCTTACATAAAAAAAATGGTACCTACATAAGCTATTGTATATGCAAGAACACGGCACAATTCGGCTTGAAATTTTTAGTACGATTGAGTTAAAACGCTGAAATGATTAAATCCGATGAGAAACCTAAAGACTTCGTGCAAAAGGGAATTTTTGGCAAATACCATCGAGCTATACATGGAAAAGAAGAAGCTCGTTTTGAGAAATCTTTGTGAAAAGCAGTCTGTTGACAAGGTGAAAATTGTAGACGAAACTTTTTGTAGATTTTTTTTTGTTCACATAAAATGACAACTTTTACGATTTTTTTATGTATTTTTTTCTTTTCTTTTTTTTTTCCTTCTTGTTGCAATATTGACGATATATCAAATAATTATTTCAATTACACCTACCATTACGCTACTTAATTGTTTTCAAATTTTATGTCTGAATAATACATATAAATTCAATATTCATAATCATAGTGTGTTCTCATTTTAAAAGATACAAGTCATTTTTTTTTTTTTTTTGTGTTTAACATCATTTTTTAACATTAATCTTATGTTAATTTTTTTTTTTAATTTTATTTTGCTTTATTTGTTTTTTTTTTGTTTTTTTGTGTTTTTTTATTTTCTATTTTTTGTGTCTGGCTTAAGTTGCTATATACAGTGAATCAGTTTGTCTCATTTCCAAATAAATAATTACGTTTTTACGTTAATAATTGTTTTATTTTCTAAATACATATGGATATGTCGCACATATCCAAAGTTGAATTCAACTGTTATCTCCAAATGTGTTATTTTTTTTTGTTTTTTGAACATCCATATAAAGCATGTTTTGTTTTTTTTGTTTTTTTTGTTTTTCTTCAATTTATGCATTTCTTTTCTTTAATATTAAAATGAGCTCAGATGATGAAATGAAAATATTCAGATATTAAAAAATTATCGGTCTCCAAATCCACTTCCTATAAAATGAAAAATGAAATTTAAATGAGGTAATGTATTAAGACTTTTTCGCTAAAATTTGCTTCTAAGAATGTTATGTACTTGTAAACATTAATTAATCATATTCTTAAACATTTCTATACCCACGCATTGGACTTACAGACCATTGAAATTAACTTGTTAACGACTATTTTGTAATAAGACATTATTTGTTTTTTAATTTTCATACTCAATAAAATGGAATATAAGGAAATTTTATAAATCTACGCCGCATGTATATTTATGCATTTCTTGATTTGAGTCTGATAGACAGATGCGGATATACGTGCAATAATTAAATTGAAAACTAATGATGGGTAAGAAAACAAAAACACGAAAAAAAAATATTTTCGTAAAAAGATAGTGCACAACAGAGCATTAAAATTGTCATACGATCGGCCAGCGAACGTGCGATTGTTTTAACAAAATTTTTGTTATTAATACTTAACTAGAAAATTTCCCGATTTTAGTATCACTCTCCAACACAAGTATTAAATTAAAAATCAAGAACCGGACTTTTATATATAAATCAATCCCTTCAATTTTAGGCTTTTATAGAACATTTTTATAGACAGAATCTTGTTGTTCTGTTATTTTAAGCTATCGATCGGAGTCTGCTTTTTAGCAGTGAACGGGTTAAAAGATTTTTGATATATCAAGTTTTTCATATGGATCCAAAAAAGCGTACGCTATATAATAGCTGATTATTGGTATTTATTTGCTCTTTGTGCTCTGAAACACGAGTAGAGGATTTGCTATGATATGCATTATATTTATATATTTTTTTAAATGCTCAATTATGAAGCTATGTACAATAACGAGAAAATAATAATAGAATAAATATAATTAATGTTTACACGTAATCAATTACGGCTAAATTAAATTATTAATTGAAGAACGTACGAGCAGGATACTATATTTTTCTGTGGAACCATTGAAATTTATCAACTTTTCTTTAAGTAATGCAGCAGCGGAATTCTAAGATCTAATTTGTCCACTTTTGTTGTTTTGCTTTTGTCGTTGCATTTCAAAGGTTTAAAACGAAAAATGAGCAACTTTATATGAATATTATATAATGGTTACTATATTAAGCAAAAAAGTGATTATCCTGAACATGTGTAAATAAAAGACAATGGGGATAGAAAGATGAAATTTTACAAAATACTCTTCGGATAGAATGTTCTCATTCATAAAAAAAAAGCTTACGTATATCAAATTTAGAGAAGTGGATGATTAAGTCGATAGATCTAACGAGAAATTTGAAATAAATAAAAGGAACTTTTAATTTAATAATAAAACAAACCTAGCCTTGAAAAAAATAAAATTGTAAATATAATCACAGACAAAAGTTGCCGGAAAGGGCACGGGAAAAAATCTCTGTAAATAAGGGCAAACAGGCAGTTTAAACAGTTTTGGAGATTAAAATGAACTCTTCTTGTGGCGTATAAAGAAATATAAATTCACTGCAATAATTAAAGTAACATTTTTTTCGATTTCTAAGTGTTAAATTCTAATTGTTTTTTCTCGTTCAAATATCTGAAATATTTTCTCTCATTCTAAGAATGGAAAACTTCCAAGAACCGTTAAAAACAGCTGTATTCGCCTCTAAAAGACCTCGGCCTTGGCCCTAAGTTTATTATAGTTTAACTTTACAGTTGCTAAATTTTTTGTGTTTTTCTTTTTTTTTCTTTTCATTTTTATCCAAAAAAAAAGCCTACGCCTACAAAACCTAATAATATCCACACATATCCACTTTTTGGGTTCTGTTTTGTTTTTCTAATAAAAACCTCTTTAGCACCCACCAGAGGAGGAGCCAATCACTGGAAATAGTCATAAAATCCATTTGATCTCTGTCCTAGCTCACGGATAGCAGCGAATGGATCCTTTTCTTCATGAGAATTCAAACTAGATGAATTATTGTGGGCGAATGATACATTGTTTTGTTGCTGATGCTGTTGTTGCTGCTGCTGTTGTTGAACATGAGCAGGATGTTGTGGAGCGCTTCCCTGACTCAAAACAGATGCATAGGTCGTATTATTCGAGCCACTAGTACTTGGATTCGAATGAGCCTGCTGATGGTGGCTTTGATGAATCTGCTGTTGATGTTGCTGTTGCTGCTGCTGTGGCTGCAGTGGTGGTTGATGAATGCGTGAGTTGATCATAAAATCTGAATCATTCCCCTTAACATGGTAGTTATAGAAAAGCTTCTGTATTGAACTAGCATTCGTGTAAGGACTCAGTTCGCTTGCAGAAAACAGAGATTCAATCAGATTGACATTGTTGTGGCTAGCGCTACTGTTGTTATTTTCCAACAGGTGGTCTGGCGTTGAAGACGCTATCGACTGTGTATTTGAAGAGGACGGTGTCGAGCTGTGATATCCAGCACTGCCGTTTCCTATTACTTGACGGCGATAAAGCGGCACAGATTCAGCACGTGAGGACAACGCTAGTTCATTGCTATTCCCTAAAAGATGGTTGTTCGAATACTGTGGAACAAGATGCTGTTGTGGTTGTGGTTGCTGAGGCTGCTGCTGCTGCTGCGGTGGTGGCGGCGGCGGCGGCTGTTGTTGTTGTTGCTGAGGATAATCCTTGCTTAGGATGCTGCTCATACTACTGCTACTGGATGTATTGCTAACCATCCCTAGAAGATCGCGCAAAATTGGCTGGCTTATATCATTCCCATTCATAAGGGAATTAAAAACGAGATCTATCTGCTGGTTAAAGTTGACGTTGTTATTATCACTTCCACCAGGCTGACCCAGTTGAGCAGCGTTCCCTCCGTATAAGCTAGACCGTGACGGTTGATTTTGTATAGCTGGCTGATGCTGTTTTATCAGCGTCGCTTGGGCTTGGGTTGTACTCATAACTTGCCTAAGGATTTCTGTAAATTTATTAGCGGCCTCTTGGCCATGCATTTCTAACAGTCTCAGGTACCATTTATATTGGGACTCCTTAGGCTCAAGGGCCATCTCATAAAAATTCATATTCGGTGGCAACAGGACGCTATAGTCGTGCACCGTTTGGTAATTATTCTGCTGTGATTGAGGCACAGAAGTTTGGATAACTGCCGCCACCGTTGTGGTAGGCATTGCACTTGGTGGGATAGTAATACCCGCAGACTGTGTTGTTCCAGTTGTTAGATTAACTGGGATGTTATGGACGTTATTCAAAAATTGAAATTCTTTCTCTTTTTGAACAGCCTGCGGTCCCATGATATAAGGATGCGATAGCGTCGATGAACTCTGGATGTGACTAACTCGTTGAGTGCTTGATGTGCTAGGATCTGCAACTACCATTGGATGTGTGGGCACAGCCATTGCTGGACTAGCTGGTCCATTATGTAGTGGATTTCTTAAGTTTACCTGATTTAGAGCAGCAGCAGTACTCTGGGCGGTGAGGCTGGTTGAATTTTGATACAAGAACTTGTTCACATAATTTATTTCGTGCGGATTTCGCATTGCTTGCACTTGCTGCTGAGGTAACTGAGGTTGAGGAGGAGCGGGCGGTCGAAGGTTCAAGTTCATGTTGATTTGCTGTGTCTGAGATTGGGTTTGTGATGATGGTCTCATATTGGGAGCTACTACAGGTTTGGGAATTACACCCCAAGGATTTGTTTGCGGTGGTGGCCCCCAGAGACTTACGTTGGGATTCTGTGACTGGGGCGGTTGTATCGGCTGTGGTGGAGGCTGCGATGGATAATTAGAGCGAATCATTTGATTCGGCGGCGGTTGTTGCTGAGGCCAAATCACATATGGGGAAAATTGCTGTTGATTATGACTGACTTGTGGAGGTCCAGCCATGTTGTATGGTTGTGGAGGTGGTCCAATTGGGCGCATTTGCATTGGATTTTGTATTGAAACTTGCGGAGGAGTTTTCTGAACCATTTGTGGAGGCACCGCTACCTGATTCATCATTCCATAGGCATGGTTCCCATATACTGGAGCTATTTGATTCGCCGCCTGACTTATTACTTGCATCTGTTGCTGCGTAGTTGCAGTTATCATTGCCGCCTGTTTTCGTAGATATGCTTCAGGCTGAAGAGCTCGAGGAATAAACTCTGGTGCCAAAGGATTCAGTACATAGCTCCGCTTCAGCTCCACCCCATCCAGTTGTGATCGAAGATAAGACCATGTTATTCCAAACAGCGATTTATTTTGATTGCATATATCTATGAAACGTTCCCAAACTTTTCGGCATCTACCTATCGAACACAATGCCACTGGATCGCCTACGACCGCTACTAAACTTTGAGCACGGGTGATAGCTGTGTTCAATAATTTTGAATTGCTCAAAAAACCATAGTCGGCATCATCAATTTGTGCTGGATTATCATTCGGGGGACAAGTTCGTCGCGTACGCACAGTTGATAAGAAGATAGCGCGAAATTGCTTACCTTGGACATTTAGAACTCGTTCAACTGATATTCCACCCATCCTGCGTTTTCTTAATTCCGATCGGATGCGGAAAACCTAGATTAAAATTAAGTAACATTCAAAAATATTCTATGATATTTCCAAAATCCTACCTGATCGGCATAAGGTGTCATGATACCAATGCTTTGATCATTAATCTTGCCCCAAGAGCTCGGCCATTTCTTTCTCAATTCGCAAACTCTTTCCACAACTTCGTAAACTTCAGAGTTGTTGTAAAATGCTGTTGAATTTTTATCCTGTACATCTTCTCCGCGAGTTGTGAAAAATGTTAGAGGATAAAAGCGATCATGTTTTGGTTGTTTTCCCGATGCGATCAACTTCTGTTCGTAGAAGAGCTCCGAAGTGAATTTTATTATCGCCTCATGGGCTCGATAGTTTTCGCATAGAAGGATTTTACAGGGGAAATTTGACGGATAGTGATCGTAAAGTCTTTCCAGAAGAGATATGTGTAATTTTCGCTCTTTTGCAAAGTTGGAAAATAGTTCCGGTGACATCTGCATGTGATCACCAGCCAAAACGATTCGAGTATTTTCATTAGCCAAGGCTAGAGGCATTATCGCTTCGCATTCCATTGCTTGTGCCGCTTCGTCAAGGAATATATGGGTGAAATATCCCTTAGGCAAACCCAAGGAGGCTAATTCCATTGATATACTGAGCGTTACCACTACTATTCGATGTTTTAGGACGTCTTCCACTGTTGGGCGGCGGAAATTTCCCGTACCATCGATAATGCAATACTAAGGAGTAATAACAGAAGAAAAGTAAGTAAAACGAATATTTAACAGTGGCTTGTATTTATTTGAAAGAAATATCAGAATAACGGAGATAAGGCAAAGACTTGGAGTCGCAATTCTATAGGCAAAGTTCAAAAATCATAATATTCTTAAAAACTAATACTAATACTAAGCACTGCAACAAAATTAATAAATAAAATAAATATAGCTTTTTGAGGCTTGAATACGCCGAATGACATGCCAACAAAACGCCATTTGCGGGAAACAGTACTTTTCTTGTTCAATTCGAAGAAAAGTGCTGCTGAAAATCATCGATTGTTGTCGGGAATTTATGGTGACTATACTCTATCGACAAAAACATGCGAGTTCTGGTTTCGACGGATTAAAAGTGGTGACTTTAACACGGAAGAAAAGAACGTCCAAACCAGCCAAAAAAAAATTTGAAGATGAGGAATTGGAGGCATTACTCGATGAAGATTCAAGTCAAATGGAATATGAACTTGCAAAATCATTGGGAGTAGAGCGCTCAACAATTTCCAAGCGCTTACGTGCACTGGAAATGATTGAAAAGCAAAGAGAGTGCCATATGAATTGAAGTCAAAAGACGTTTTTTCACGTGTGAACAGCTGCTCCAGCGACACAATCGAAAAAGTTGTTTGCATCGTATTGTGACGGGTGATGAAAAGTGGATACGCTACGATAACCCTAAACGTAAAAAATCATGGGGTAGGCCCAGCCAGCCATCAACATTAAGGGGGGGGTAAGGTTTTCAGCATGAAAAAGAAACACTTTTTTTGTGATTTTTTTTTAGAAATATGGTTTGAGCAAATTTATTGAAATCTTTTTTATATTATTAAGTATGATTTCAGCAATACTCAGTAATTTTTTTATGCGAAAATATCGACAGACAAGCCGGTGACTGAACTTTTTCAAAACCACTTTTTAAAAGTCCGTGTACACTGCTATTAAAAAACTACATGACTGATTCATTTCAAACTTGGTACACACTTTCTATATATAAAATACCTCCCCCCTACGTTGAGTTTTAAATTTTTTTTTTACATTAAGGGGGGTTTCCACTTACAAAATGACGAAATTTTTCGTAAAAAATAGCAGTTTTTACTTTAAATGACCACCAAAAATGTATAAATGAAAAAAATAATAATCAGAGAACGTAGGGGGGAGGATTGAATGATACTCTGACTAAATTTTAAAGGTTTTTAATTTCGGATAATTTCCAGCTGAGATACAGTGTACACTGCAAATCGTCTATTTCCAAAGACGTTCTTGGAAAAGCTCCGTTACCGGCTTGTTTGGCGATATTTTCGCATAAAAAAATTACTGAGTATTATCGACATCATACTTAATAATGTACAAAAGGTTTCAATAACTTTGCTCAATCCATATTTCTAAAAAAAAATCGGAAAGAAAAGTGTTTTTTTCACGCTGAAACCCTAACCCCCCCCTTAACACCAAGGAATATCCACGGCGCCAAACTCCTGCTCTGTATTTGGGGGGGTCAGCTGAGTGTAATATATTATGAACTGCTCCAACCCGACGAAACTATCACTGGAGAACGTAATCAACAACAATTGTTGCGTTTGAGCCGAGCATTGAAGGAAAAAAGGCATACAAAGAAAGGAAAGGAAAGGAAAGACAAAGTGATTCTTCAACATGATAAGGCTCGACCACATGTTGCAAAACTCTTCAAGGAAAAGTAAGAAGCACTTGGCTGAGATGTTCTGCCCCACCCGCTTTACTCTCCACACATTGCTTCTTCGGAGACCATTTTTTCTGATCGATATTGCACGATCTGTCTGGCAGCACATCCATTCTTTTAAGGAAGCCAAAACATGGGTTAATTCTTGGATAGACTAGAAAGATAAGTCATTCTATCGACGTGGAATCCACTTGATGCCAAAAAGATGGGAAAAAAGTAGTAGCTATCAATGCGCAATACTTTGAATAGAAATTGTATAAATATAAATAAAGCCGTAATTTTATAAAAAAAAAAATCAATCAATCCTAATAATATCAAATTATTACTAAGGTGGTGCTAATTATGATGGTTAATCAGTTATCGACTGTCTAGGGATGAGCAACGACACTCCCAGATATTTAAAACGATAGAAGGCAACTGTCAGTAAATCCTTCTTTATGGATCAAAATAATAAATAAAAACATCAATTCAATCAAGAAGTTAGAAGAGACTAACTCATCTAGAACAGATGGTATCAAAACTTGGCTCTTGAATGAATATAAAAAATAAATAAAAACCCCTTCAAAAACAGCCCCTCACTGATAGACTGAAAACGAATACATAATAAAACGCAATAAATAAAAACACTCACCTTCTGTACAACGCTGTTAACTGTCGCAACCCATCTCTTATGATAGTAGACTCTTAGTGGAGTTGCTTCTTTCATGCCTTTTTCGACCCACGGGTGTAGATACTCCTTAATGTATAGGTCAGCTGCGGAATTCGAGTGTGTACAAATTAGGACCTTTGCATCCGGCTGTACCAGAAGTTGTTTAATGGCTTGCGCCAAGGTGTATGTTTTTCCTGTACCAAAAGGTCCTATCAGAAGAATGGGAGGGAGTTGACAACTAATTGGTGTTGTTATTGCATTCACAGCCTCCCTTTGTTTCGCATTCAGCTTCGGTTCGCATGAATCTGACCACTGTTTTTTGGGCGTCCAGGGAATGTTGGGTTCGATGAATGTGTCCGGAAATATTATCCTAAAATCAGTTATCTTATCTACTGCGTTATGCCACTCACAGTATGAGAGGCGGTTGAGTTGAAACTGTATATCGGCCATGAGGTCAGTTTCAGGTTTCAGGCACAGTTGCTGAACACATTTAGCCGAGAGCTTTAGGTAGATTATATTTTTCCCCTTATCCTCAATCATTGCTTCAAATACATCACGTTTCTTGGTTAAGCTATCATCAGGTTTCACATTGGGTGATAAATACACGCTAGAGCAGCTAGAGAGGATGAGTCGACCTGCCGAAGTGTCCTCGGAAATGTCCTTTCCTAATGTCATAAGGGCAAATAATTCTCCAGAATGGGAATATTTTGCGGTGCTCGTTGCCATTCCGCTTGGTGTAAGCATATAATTGGAAGCTATTCGAAGCTTCGTGGTCAAATTATATCTAGCGATTTGTTCATACCTAGCTATCTCTTCGACGTAGAGTAACTCGTGTATTCTGGAACGGTAGTTATTTTTTGTTAATCGTTTCTCAATAATTGTCGATTGTGTCAGAGTGAATGTGGCAGCTCTTGGGCAAGGATAGCGCTCTAGAAGCTCCTTTTCCCTCTTGATGTCATTAAGATAAGCTTCAGTCTTCAGGTGTGTCCCAATGACTGTCTCAAATTTTACCAAATTAGTATTTGTATCATCCCACCTTTGGGACGCTGAATTGATAATGTCTTTTTTGATTTCTTGAATCTTTTCAGCATCTCCCACAGGAAGAACATCAACACACAAATGCCTTACGAGGACTGGTTCAGAACCAAAATCAAAACATATCGACTGTCGAAACGTTCCGTAGATATCTGTACTGAACGCTATTTTAATTTTGTGCTCAAAAACAGTAGATTCGCTTGCTGGCTGTGTTCTATCAAAGCTATTTGAGACCCATTCTTGATCTGATTTGAGATCTAATTCAAAAGGCTTTGAACCAGTTAAATTACTTCCACTTGCCCCTTTCTTATTATTGCTATTACTGCTACTGTCGCCAGGTATAATGGATTTTATCGAAAAATGATGTCTATGCGCATCCTGAAGAAGTGCAACCGCTTTTAAATGCCTCTTTGTCTTTAGTATAAAGACCCAATCTCTTTTCGACACTTTTGAACTTATGCTAGTTACTAATTCATTTGAGCACTGCTCTTCGACACCGTCGAGCTTTTCACACATCACCTTTTCTGGACTGGTTGCTTGGACCCATTTTTCGAGAAGCTCCTCGGTATAACTTTTACCAAAGAGCTCCTTCTCACATGCTCTCTGCAAACGCATTTTTCGATATTCGAAGCGTTCCTTCCACTCATTCAATTCATCTATGCCGTGAGCTTCGACGCATTGATTACCGTAGTGACACGATTGTGACTCTATGAAACTTTCGCAGAGGGTATATGAATCTATAGTATAACCTCTTGGAGGTGGACGCCATTTCCAATCACGGCCTATAGGAAATATAACTGTAATGAGACTATTGGAGTAATACAACAAATGAAAATGTACGCGTGTACGCACGCAGCCTAAGGCGCGATTAGCAGGGAATTATTCTAGAGGTTATAGCCTAAAAAACGGAGCAAGTTCAGCACCCCGCCAAAATAGTAGTCACTATTAAGATTTTAAAATTCAAAAACTTCAAAGAAAAGTAAATAAATACTACTATTTAAGAAATACATATACATACTATTAATTTTCTTATTTTAAAGTAAAGTAGTGGTTCTAATATTTTGCCAGAGTGCTGCTATGTCTTTCAATGTTTAATATCTCGATTGCTTACAGCTGACATGCAAATCTCGTAGACAGAAAGCGTATTTTAACCAATTTAATTTATTCTTCTTTGACCGTTTGCTTCAGTTACGCTATCTGTCTACATTAGTCCTGAAAGACGAACTGAGAAATTTGTATCGTGTTCCAAAGGACTTAGATCCAGTTTTTGGGTTTAAATTTAATAGCTATAACCGGCGTTTATTAACTTAGTTTATATCTTAGACCATAGAGAACAAGATTGGACATAAGTCGGTTTAGTTGAAGTAATTTCTTTATTTAGTTGTAGTTGTTCGTCCAGGCGGATATTTGCATCAAGATAGAAAAGGCGCACTATATGCAAACAAATAAGTCTACTGTAGCCTCCAAAAGTGAAATTTTTCACGTTTAGGATCTGGTACAATTTGACAGATCATGGAGCTTATTTAACCCTTTGCATTTCACTGGCTTCGCTGCGTCGCCATTAAGCTATTGTTTAACCTTTTAAGGACGGGAGTGGTCGATATATGGACCAGCCAGACGACACATAATATTTGATTTTTTTCAGGGAAAATGTAATGCGCTAAATATGGGAAAAATAGTATAGAAATTCCTGGAAGCATCCTTGACCTTGAAAATAGCTATTTAAAAGTCAAATTTTTGTTTGCTATTTCGCCTTGAAAGTTGACATACCTACCTTTTTTTATAAACTGATTACGAAAAATATAATACCACGAATCGCGAAACTCATCTGCAAGGTATATTCAAGATCAAAAATTGATATTTTCACGATTTTTACCGTATTCAGCTCATCAAATTACCTAGAAAAATACTTTCAAACCGTCGCGCCAAGTTTTTTATATGGGACTTTCCGTTGCGGACGGGCCTGGTCGATATATCGACCAGCAAGGGGGGGGGGGGGGGACTCCACATAAGAAGTTCATTGAATTTATTTATAATATTCATGTCTAATAAAATGTCACTTTTAACGTAATTTTCCCCGTCCTTAAAAGGTTAATCAAAATCGTGGACTGCGAAGGGTTAAGCAAAACACACATCACCCTAAAAATTAAGAATTAAAATTTCTTTTTTTTATATCGCTAGCCTACTCCGATCATGTTCCCTTGAACACGGATCTTAGCCGGTATGTCCTATCCTTTCCCTCTATGATCTAAGGTTGATGTGTAAAATTAATTCATACTGATTACTGTTGGCAATCCACTGGAATATCTTAATCAGTCTCAGCAATTGTGTCAAATTTGTGAGTTTACTGACCAAAAGTAGATAAAATATAATATCGAATATATGAGTTTATTTTAATCTTACAAGGGGCGGCACGGTTTTGGGAACACCACCTGCGTGTGGTACTAGTACTCGGTGTACATGTCCCTACCACAAAATAGATGCGAGCAATGCTCAATCTTTCACGAGAAAACCCGCTTCAAACCTTCCTGAGCGATAGATACTTAAAGCGTTTGAAAATTATTGAAAATTAATGTAATCAAACATGCTAGTCATTTTAATAATCGTTCAATAAACTTGAAATTCTGAGTTAGAAGTTTCTGGGACATTTTCGAAGAAAAGATTTTAAACAGCCATTGTTTCTTGTTAGACAAAGAAGAATTTTTTTTACATTTTCTAGCGCAGTTTCTGCATGGTATTACTCCACGGGAAGGTTAGAGGAGATTTTGTCGTGAAAGACTGAGCGCTACTATTTTGTAGTAGACATGAACACAGAAATCGGTGTTCCCAAAGCCGTGTAGTCTCCTTGTTAGTTTAGACTAGTCATAAAGTTAATTTTCCACTCAAAAACTGGGCCTTAGTGAAACCAAATAAAGGCTTATTATTTTGAAGAAATAATTAAGCCCATGGTTTTAGCAATAGCATTAATTTATTTGTGATGAAATAATTAAGGTCTTTCGACTTACCTTCATCTGACATGATTACGTTCTGATGGCTTTCCGTTTGACAATGTTGTCTGAGTTCATTTTTGTCCAAAAACGAGATCGCACAGTAAGAGCACGTAACCCGTCCATCGCCATTATCGCTTGCTTCACTAATTTTTATGTTTCCTAAGATTTCTACAGACTTCTGGAAACCATTACCGTTCCCATTGCCGTTATCACGTTTCTTCATACCTTTGTTGGTAAGTAGTTTACTGTACTTGTCTAAGGGTAGATTATTAGTAGCCCAGTGTTCTAGCTTAGTGTCTAACGTAGACATCTCATCATCCAATCGTTGGATCGATATACGCTGATTGGTCTTTTGACCGTTTGCCATTTGTATTACGGTCTTATAGCGTTCTAGAGTTTTTGAGATATCTGCAAACGATGGTTGACTTGAGGCTTCCGTTATCCATTCCTTGGTAGCCACCTCGGCTTCCTGTTTTTTTTTTTTATTTAGATTTTATAAAAATATACTATTCGAGAATTCGCATGATTCCAATCATAACTTACCTGAAAACGTTTAAGCTTGTACAGCGAGTGAATAAGTCGTCGTCTCACTCTTGCGATGCTGGCGGCGCAATCATTCTGTTCACTCAACATTTTCAGGACTCGTTTAGCATCAGCTATACAATTTTCATATTTTCCCAGTTCTAGAAGACACTCACAACGGCCAAGGAGACAGGCAATTGTCCGATCTTTAGACTGCTTGAAGCTAGATGAATTTGATGAAGTCGCTGTTGATGATATCGAAGTCGATGATGAGGATGTTGATGACGCCCCCGCTGATGCCAACAATTGGTCGTATATAGCGACGGCGCGTGACCAATTGCGCCGCCGCACAAAGTCGTGGGCTTGCAGTTCTTTATCCGCCATTGTTCTGTCGCCACAGGGGCGAGCGAAATTTTATGGGTTTTGAAGAAAATTGTGGTTGATTTTGATGTCCTTTAAGCAACTCTTTTTTTTTAATATACAATTGTTAAGATGTCTGCTTTTTTTTGAAGATTTCTTAAAGAAATAATAATAAAAGAAGATGCTGCAAGAAAGTAAGAAATATTGCTATTGTTAGGCATATTTTTATTTTTATCAATATAAAATATTAAGTTGTGGTCTCTTTTCCTAATTAAACATTTAAATTAGGTTACACATCGAGGTTTTTAGTTAGGTAAATATTTGTTTATCATCGTTTTATCCTATGAAAATAATTCATTCTAACAAATAGCTGTGCGCGGATTCAATAATAAAAGAGAAACGTTTTTATTTCTTCCAAAGAAGAAATGATTATTCTGTGCTCTTGAAAATTTTGAAATTTTTTGAAATCCCTCACCCCACTTCTTAATACTTCTAGCAAGCTCTACACACTCTTATTTAAAAATGCGCCTATTTAAGGTAATAGTTTTATTGCTGCTTAGTTTATTTGAATTCTGATTGCAATGATTATCCCATGGGTTTCAAACAAAGCACCATATATGCGAAACAAATAAGTCGATACTGTGCTGTCATTTCAACTTTCTTAAATAAATAAATTATTAATTAAATCCTAAAAGTCCATAATATCATCCAATGTTATTGTGATGTGATATTTTAGAGGATGAATTCTTTGCATGTAAAATTAAAAATAAAAATGTACTTATTTCATATTCACTTAACAATCGCATGGCATATCAGTTATAAGTCGACTTTCAAACTGATTGGGATTGGTTTTTACTGATCTTCCCTAGATCCGACTCCGATGCACTAAATACAGATTTGACCCATCTCTATGTCTAGTGCCTTCAAAACTATAGTTACCACTTAATTTATCAAAGTGTTTTTTATGTTCTTCTTCCGATAGACGCGTCCTCATTTTTTCGTACGTGGTAGGAGGAGACTTTTTAACGAGTCTTGACAGACAAAGACCTGGCTGTGATCTTTAAGTCTCACTTTATATTCGTTGATCATATTGAGGCTATTATGTTAAAGGGCAACACAACCTTGGGATTTTTCTGGAGATGGTCCCGTGAATTTGATGATTCATTAACACCTCGACTCTCGTAGATTTATAACTCTTTTTTTCAAACTTTTGTAGTAATCCAAATCAGATGAATTTGTGAATAAATAAATAAATAAACCATAAAGAACAAAGCTACTCAGTGTTTACCAAATTTTTCTGGTCAAACTCTTATCATCTAGTGGGGCGTTTTAACTATTGGTATTCTAAGAATATTCAACCTCAACCTACGAATTATGTTGGCTTTATCGAAAGTGTAAACAAATTCAAATAAAAGATATCATCGGATCATCTTTTTTATTGATAAATTCATTCAGTGAGCCAAAAGCACTAAGAGGACCCACAAAACAGAGGCCAGCTCAATTTTGCTTATTTATATACGTTAATGTGATATGAATATTGCTTTTGTGTAGGTTCTGAAAATTTCCTTTTTGCCACTTCTCTGTTCAACAGGTGTCACAGAGTCAAAGCTATGAAAAATTACAGTACAAAGTTTACATTTTAAATATTATTGAATCAATATTTATATTTGCCTGTTTAACGTTTTATTCAAATTATTTTCGGAGATGCTACTCGACATGAATCCAAAAAAGATAAAGCATATACGTAAATGAAAGGAAGAAGCCAATTGTTTTGGGTTCAAACCAATTTATCTTGATACGTACTTAAATCTGGGCGTCTCATTACTAATAAACTTTTCTAGCTTTTGTATATGCTAAGACCATCGAAACCAATATTCTCGTCCTAGGGTCTATTTGTAAAAACATCCTTACAGATTTGATTATAATATTTGCATACCATTAGAGAATTATTAGGACTTATTACTACTACACATTACCCTAGTAGTATAATAAAAGAGATGTTCCAAATTACATTTTTAAAAACTATGGAATTTCCACGTTTACAAGCAACTTTATAGGTTTCGTTTTACTTATTTGAAATCAAAATAAGGAGCACAGTGCAAAATTTAAAAAATTTCTCTTAAACTCTTAGCATAGTAGATTCCATGTATTAAGATAGCCAATCCTACTAACAGATCCAGTTCATATTTCGGTATTTTTTCTTTATTGTACTTGTCCCTACGGTAATAGCCACACATCAGTTTTTGAATACATGCAGTAAACTAAACTTTTAATTGCGTTAAATGCTTTGGAAGTTGATTAAATTCACAAACAAATCGGTTCTACTCGGAATTTATCGCAGTATGGCAAAAATTTAAATCTTAAAATGTTTGGCATGACAGAAAAAACAAGCGGAAATGAGGCGCATGTAGTCATTATTGAGCAGTTGAGTTTGATTAAAAACGCAAATATGTTAATTATATGAATAGGCAAATTCTTATGAAATGAGGACAAATGCAACAATTTTTTATAAAATAACCCGATGTAATAGGAATTTGAAAAGAAAGTTTTATTTCTTTATTAGTTATAAAATGTTAGTTAATTAAAATCGTTGTAAAAATTTATTTGGGGAACAAGTTTTACTTTACAGTTTCCTCCTACATAACACGTTCGGTCATTTCATTTATGAACAACTTGTTCCCTAAACAAATCTTAATAAAGTATATTAATAACTGATGTTTAAAGCTATAGTTTAGGATTTAAGCTAATGAGTTATATTTCAAGCTGTTGCGACAGTCCCTTATTTTGAACAAAATGTCCAAATTGGCTAAAGTGCATAAGATGAAATAACAAAAATTTTACATTAGTGATTAGTTTCCATTAAAGGAATGAAAAAAAAAAACATTTTGTATGAAGGGTAAGAAAAAAGGTAAATTTGTTTAAACTAGTGTAAAATTCTTATTCTTTTATAATTGAGCTGTTGTTTTTGAAAGTGGTATAAGTCGATTTTTGGAAAAAAATGAGTTATTGGTAGTTTTAGTCAGATATTGATATCCTCTTTTTATATTTATAGTCACAAAGCCAGTGGAGTAAAATATCCTCACAAAATAATCAAAAGAAGTTGAACTGTATAGTAAAATTTTACAAGTCTATAGTTTTAAACACGTTATCCAAATTGTATTACTTTGGTCCTTATTTTTAAGTTGATTCAAATGCAAACTCTTAAATATCTCAATGTAGAAATAAATGGACTTATACCACTTTGAAAAACAACAGCTCAAAATTTTGCATAATTCGTTCTTATTGAAAGTGGTATAAGTCCATTGGTAGCTAGAAAAATCGTTTGTTTTCTTGAACAATTTTATTATTTTTGCATAATAAAATTAAACATGTTTATAGTCTTAAAAACATTACCCGAACTGAATAACTTTTACCATAATTACTTGGTTGATTCAAATGCAAACCTTTAAATATCTCACTTCATGAAAAAATGGACTTATACCACTCTCAAAAACAACAGCTCAATTGCTGGTTTTGACGCACTTAGGAAAGACTATATTCTTGATTAAATGCGTCTGTAATTATATTCCACTTTCCTCAGTTGGTAATAACAGCTACATATTTTAGAAGGTCTTGGTTTTGATTTACAATTGAATTACTTTTTGTTGTGCAATCCCTGAGGAACTTCCGAGTGGATTATTGCGTTAAGCAAAACGTATTTTGGTGAATTGATTATTTCTTGAGATTTTGTAGATGATGCCATTGTCAAATCAAACTGAACATAACGTCTATACCAAATTGTTGAATTGGAATGAATTGAACAATAGGTGTTTATGATATGATACGTCCCTATCGATGGAAATTCGAGACCAACAATTGTTTATTTTAAAGGAATCATTAAGTAGATCAGTTCCATCCTTGGGACAAAGAAGTAAATATGTATAAACAATATCGAATGTTTTGGCAGAGCTCGCAATTTCCCACAGTAAGTTGGCTCGCTGAAAGAAAAACGAGTAGAAATATTTGCTTATAGAAGCTTGATCCGAGTGACTGTAGAAGCTGGAAAATTTGTAGGTCAAGAACTCTGTAAAAGTTGAGCCACTTTTGGTTAAGTACGAACAGCGGGAAAGAATGTAGAAACGTTTTCTATGGTCATTCACGATCAAATTTTCCCCCGACTCAGAATAATCACTAAATTTTACAATATGTCGTTGTAGCGGAGCGCAATGTTTACCGAAAACGAGCAACAGACCTCCAGTTCGCTGCCTGACAACAGACGACACTTTCAGCAAATTCACTGCCCAAAGCGGCCCTGAATGGAATTCACCTGCTTGAATTGTAATAAACTGAACCAACAGAGCGCCGTGTATTTAAAAATATCGGCCAGAAAATAAAATCACCTAAATTGCGACCGTAAAACAGAAAAATAATTGTTGACGTTTTTCAGATATCGAGCTACCGTCAAAACAAGGCACGCAACCGCACACAAAAAAAATGAAGTCAAAATAGCACAAAACGGCTCCGCACTTATTTGCTAGCACTTTTAATTAAACAATTTGCGAAAAATTTATGGGAAAAGAAAGCAGTTGCTTCAAATAATTTTAAATCGAAGATAAAAATTGGAAAAAACAAAAACTATAAAATCCTCTCTTTTCATAGTTTGAGGTTATGTCACTATAATCAGAATTGAGTAATGTCAACAGTTTCCATTTTGTCCAACCCTGTCGGTTGTCAGCGATGCAATTCTTCAGCGTTTTCTCGGCTATTTCGGCCATTAAATTCAACTACTTTATATGCTGTTGATCCCTTGCCGCCTCAATTACACTCACCGTTTTCAATAAACGCACGAAATGTTTTAAATTTCTTGAATTTTTACATTTTCAACAGCGGAACCACAAAACCAACGAATGACAAGGTACGAACTACTACATAGGAGTGCTTCCTTTTTGTTTTTACAACTGTCAATGGAATTTGGAGACTGGAGACTTTTAGCGGAGAGATGCCGTAGGGAGATTACCATACTTACAAGAAGGCGGGACTTTTTGAAATTTTATGCTGAAAAACTTTTAGGAGATTATTAGCATAGCTCGTATGTATGATAGCTCGTATGTATGAAACGTCATAGCTCTTATAGCAGCTTATCTAGTATTGAGCATAACGTGATAGCTCTGCGATGTCGTAGTATTATAAGCCTACTCTGTATGTAAACCTATGTATAAAAAAAAAAGGGCGAATAAAGATATCTATCTATCTATCTCTCTCTAGGAGATTATTAGCACTAGATTTGCGAAATCTGTTAATTTGACGGTATTCAGATTTCGTGGCGAAACATAAAGAGGTCGATATTATTATGTAATAATACGACGATATGTTCCTTTAAATTCCTCACCTCTCGAGCCCTTTATTTCAAAAGGGAATATATTCCAAACTAATTTTTTCGGTATCGCTAAAAATCATAAAATAAATGTCCGTAAATCTAGTGTTGAATTAGAATTTATTAAAGTAGAAAGCATTCAATTTATTAAATATCCTACTATGTGGGAATATTTTCCTTTCTTCAGTTCTAAATGCAATCTCAACTTTGTGGGAAATTTACAGGCATAAACAAATCCTACAGATAAAACTAAATTTCAATTCGTGACTAAATCTGAAAAGATGGACTTTATTGAAGATTAACATTTGTTTTGTATATATGTATATGTATCTTTAAACTGAAAAAATTACAATCCTCGCAGGATTACGTTGATTCCAAGCCCACGTTCTATAATAGCCTGGTTTTTGAGATAAGACTAGTCAATAAATTAAATAGTTTTTCTGCTTCTGAACAAGTGATGTGTCATTTCTATAGAATATTTTCTATGAATTACGAATAAAAAAATAAATACTTAATTGACTTCGGTTTTCCAGAAAAATAGGGTTAAAAAGTACTAAAGACCTTTTGTTGCCTTTTTTGAAAAATAAATATAAAATAACGGAATGTTATAGGAACTTGTAATGTAGCTCAAATGAAAGCTTGCATTCTTACCTAAATATGGGTAATACCACTTATCTATATTGTTCTCTAAGCATCTTTGGAAATAAGTTTTTCATCCATTCACTATAACAATAAAATAATCAGAATATGGGAAGCAAAGTTTTAAAGCCTGTTTTATTTTGATATAAAAGCTTAAGGTTCATTTTAGCGAAGTAACATACTTATCCAAGAATTTGTTATTTTTTAATAATTTCCCAAAAAAAAAGCTAAAATAAGCCCTTTTGTATTGTTTATCCCTACTTTAGGGAATTTTCGTTTTCTCAATCTGGAAATTATAAAATAAATATTTTTCCAAAACTCATAGTTTCTCGTCTGCGCCTCCTGATATCAATATCAATCCTACGTGTTTGTTAAGTTTAGTTATCTATATAGTATTAGAACAGTAAAATTAAACACTAAAAGGTTGAAACGTCGAAAAAATTGCGACCAATCTAGATTTTTGTGGATTCCTTTATTTTGATGTCCTAAGCATATCCTGAAAAGTACCCTTAATTTCAATCGTGGGCTTTTTTTAGGGGATGAAAAAAATTAAACTCTACTTTTTCGTAAATTTCTCGAAAATATTGCACATTTTTGGAGGAAAATAATTTTGAGACAGACATTTTTTGTATAATCAATCTTTTTTAAGTGAAAGCTGCGGTAAAATTGCAATGTCTGCTTTTTTTTAAATCCGTACTTTTTTCTATTAAATTCTTCGGACTCTTCCTCTTAATCTATTTCCATCAGAATTTCTTCATCTTCCTCGACGATTTCATTAATACTCTCATCTGTGGATTTTATAATTTCTGCTATTGGATCTATATCTTCATTGATATCTCCATTACATTCTATTTCTTCAGCTTCGGCGTTTAAATATGATGAAGAGTCAGCGAAAAAAGCTTCTAATCTACATATTGATATTAAAAGTTCACCTCCTCGTCACGATTTAACTCATTATTAATCCATTTTGGTATATGGTGATAGATAGATAGAGTCTAAATGCTGTTGTGATGCACTGAATGTGGGTGTGGAAGATTGGATAATTTTACTGGTTTATTAAGTCTTTTCTGCACATAATCTAGTCATATAATAAACTTCCTTTGCTGGTGTGTCCTCCGGAAGACGATGTAATATTTTTAGAGCCTTGATAATTAGTCTATGTATACATACATTCAAGGTTATATTGTGGTGTTTCGAACCTAATATTATCGGTTTAATTCTCTTTATTATGTAAGATATATGCGACTTCCAGTTAAATCCAAAGTAAGGCCTAGATATTTTATTTTCGTAACTCGTTCTATTTTATTTTAATTTCTCTGTTCCGATTATGGGATCAACATCGGCTTAAGTAAAAATAAAATAATATATTTAGGTTTTTCAATATTTAGCATAAGCTTATTTCCTTTGTAGTCACGTGTTGATGTCTACTAAACGTACGTTTACTTTCTCTTTTAAGAGGTTAGGGGTAGTCAGGATTTTCAAAAAATGCATTTGCTTAAAGTATGATTTTTCGAACATATTATCTGAAAATTTGAAGCAATTCCAACGCATAGTTTTCGAGATATCCTACAATTACCGAAAGGCTCTTCGCCCTCGATAGTAGGTAGCTGACGGCAGCTGCAAATCGAGTCTAAAACTTTAAATTAGTTTTTCTCGGAACTATGTTTTCAAAGTAGGTGACAGCTGTAATTCAAAAACCACTCAACGGATTTTAATCTGGGGGCACGGCAGTGCCCCCGCCAAGTCGAGCGCGAAGCAAACACTGCCGTACTATCCTTTACTGGAACCATTTCGCCGCATTTTCAGGCCCCTATTTGAGAACCTCTGGATAAGACCAGAACGCAGAAATTTTCGTCATCCAGTAAGCTATAATCACATACTTAAAATCCAAAATTTCAAGTCTGTAGGTCATTTAGTTCCGAAGTTAAGCGAAAGCAAAGTTTCGCATGACACTCACTCACTCACTCACTCATAATCATCAAAATAGAACTAGTACTTCCCATAAACTCAGAGAGCTGAAATTTGGTACAGAGTTAGGGTTTAATGGCCACATAAAGGGAAAACTATAAAAACTAGGATAATCGAAGATCTGGAGTACCTGGTGACCCTGATTAGAAAACACAAGAGCTCAACCAAACTATTAGAGATCGACATACCGCCTTTACAAAAAATATTCAACTTGGTGGGCCGCTTCATTTGATGTCAAAAATCGAAGGTCTGAAGTATCTGATGAAGAACCCTCAGCTGGTCTCAGCTGTATTAGAGATATGGTAATGCCCCCTTCTACTATTGGTACATAAAAAAATCGACTATCATTGCAAAAATCCAGCTTAGTGGGACACATCTTCTAATTTAATCTAGCAATACGAAAAACTGTTGCTACTGTACAAGAATCAGAACCGGAAAAAAAGAAAAGAAAGATTTGTAATAATAAAAAAACTACTCCTAAAAAGAAAAAAATTGTGTCAAATAAGAAAATCTAATAAAATAAATCAATATGCCCACGTTTCTACAAAAAGAAGTGAAATCCCACCAAAAACATTCTGTAAAAAACTAGCCAAGTCTCGATGGAGCTGCTTGTTTATCTCTAAAAAGTAATGAAATCTAGACAAAGTCGTGCAAAATCTAAGGTTCCTTACTGCGATTTCTTTATTATTATAGTTAATGTTGTGTGACTTGGCCGTTGAAGGGTACACAAGGGTATAAAACGAGGTGCTCCATGACACCATTGCACCAATCTGTCGCCAGAACCGCTACCCATTGACGATGGAAAATTGCCACTTGGAAAACGTTGATTCAATAACCAGTCAATTGTAGGCTTGATAAAGCTGCGTATTTCAATTACCAATACCAGTATGGGCTATTATCTCGCTTAACAAACATAGGTAGTTACAACAGATATAACATTACGTGTAAACAAAATTGACTTGTACCTACTAACGTAAAAAGAATGTTCAACGGCCAAGTCACACAACATTAACTATAATAATAAAGAAATCGCAGTAAGGAACCTTAGATTTTGCACGACTTTGTCTAGATTTCATTACTTTTTAGAGATAAACAAGCAGCTCCATCGAGACTTGGCTAGTTTTTTACAGAATGTTTTTGGTGGGTAAAATATATACAGTTTATTGAAAGCATAAAAAACTTCGATCAGACACTAAATTAACTATTAAACTAATGATTTTTGTTTGTTTGATTGATTTTTGATGAACCAGTAAAATGGTATGATTGTCACCGCAAAGCACGACTTGTGAGACGTGATCAAAGAAATATGGCGATATAGTTTTTTTTTAAAATAAAGTAAAAACATAACATAATAACTTTGTATTATTTGTTTTATAAAATAAATTAAACTACTGTAAACAAAATTATTTAAAATACTCATTTTGTCATGCCAGTGGCTACCCCTAACCTCTTAATTCGTCTTCCGTTTTGGTTTATACAAAATGAGAATAAATTATGTAAAATAAGAAAGTAGAAACATTTTTACAGCTCGGCACTAGGCACCGGGTAACCGAGGTCCGAGATCAATAACCTTATCCTTGAATAATGATTCTGAGGTTCGTATTTAAAACCAGACAAATACAGACTGGTTCGTAACTACATGTTCCAAGATATTTCGATCGATTCTGTGAAGTGTTCTGATGATCATTTATGAAAACAACTTCAACGAATTAAGGCTGAACGCCCTAATTCAATCCAAAATTATTATTTTACTTTCATTCTAGTGTACTTTGAGCATAAAACTGCTTATTTTTTTGGTTTTTACTTCAATTCTTCAAACGTTATTATACTTATCATACCAGCGACAAAAAGGATGTCTTGAATTAAGCCAGCTCTCTTGAACTTTCTATTACTCAATTTTTAAAAATATTTTTTGCTAAATAAATATTTATTATTAACTGTATAAAAAATTTCTTTACCTTTGATTTTTTTAAAATAGCCTAATTTACAGGTCTATGTCGATATGGATCCAATCGTAAATTGTTTTTACGAAACTCTTTTATCATTAATATTCTTTTTAACTTCTGTGCTACTTTCACGCCAATTAATTCAGAATAATATAGAAGAATGTACGACTTTTGGCACTTTCATCCGCCAAAATAAAATTATTTATAATCGGGCTCACCTTCGTACTGCCATCATCAGCAATAGGCACAGATGTTAAACTCAACTCGCCACGCTGCGAAGTGCATCATTTGCTTTCGCGGCAAGTATCTGAAATTTTGAGAGCATATCTTAAGATAGCGGATGCTTTTCATATGAAAAGACATTTTAGTCAGACCTTTTTCTCAATGAATATTTCCTCAGAAGTTTTCAGGGGTTGGTGAAAGCTCCCCAAACCATCGTCGTTTCGTTCCCTCCAAAAAGGGGCCAAACCAGAGCCTCGCCAGGCTGTGTCTGCGCGATCCTTCCTTCCACAAAAATTGCTGTTTTGGGGACTCTTTTTAAGGAGGAGGTTCGTTATCAGTCTCACCAGGCGGGGAGCTTCGCGCTGCTCATTTGGGGCGCTTTTCCGTCACTCGCTCAGAAAGCTAGAAAAACATCCGAAGGCACCTTCTGGCTGACACCAGCATCAGCTGGTAGTCATTGGGTGGACGGCAGACGATTGCACGTGCAGAGTGGAAAACAGCATTCCCGATTTTCCGACGAGACCAGTTTCCTTGGTGGCTTTCCGCAGAGCGGACGGAAGATTCCGTTTCCGATTCAGATTTCAGATTTTAGCCTCAGACCATTTGCGAGTGGTCGGCCACTTCCGTCGGACTTTATAGCGAAGGAGAAGAAGGTGGTCATCGTTATCGTGCCAACCTCAAACGGCTCGTGCGGGGGTGAATAAATTCGCCTGGCGTCGCGACGATTGGACTCGGCCGGGACTCCTTATCGCACCTCAAGTGTCGACGGCGCGCGGTGGGATTTGTTTTGTTTAATTCGCCGGAGGTTCTCGTTCATCGCAAATAGCCCATAAATTGGAGCACTCTACTCCATCTCTGAAACCTTTCTGGTTTTTCTCGTTCTAGGGCTGGTGCGGATGGTTTTGTGCGATTTTTTAAGTGCTCCGGTGAGAAACTCGGTTTTAGCTATTTTCAGCTATATTTGTAAGGGTGAAGGGAAGAAATCACTTAAACTGTCCAAGTGAAATTGCTCGGGACTTACGGGTGAAATCCGGGTTGATTGGTGTAGTCCCTGATAGTGCTGGTGCTTTACAAATGTCCTTTGTAAAGTAATTCTCACACGGCGAACAAGTACTAGAGCTAAGTGCTTTCTGCAGAAATCTTTCCGTCTATCGCTCTGGAAAGTGAAGAGTTCTATGATTCTCAATAAAGTGCCGAGTGAACCGTGGTAAGATTTAAAATTCTTTAGTTTTCTTTTCTTAAAAGTAACAATAGTGCGTCACGTGTTGTTGGCGCAACGCAATTAGTCGCTCAGCTTTCTGTCCACCTAGAGTAATCCTTATTAATGCGACAATCTGGAAAATACAGAAATATGTTCATGTTCATAGGTAACTTAGATACTGAGATACTTATTAATTAATCCGTGAAATAGGCCCATTATGCGACCCAAATTATGAAAAACCCGGTCAAGTAAAATTCGGACTCGCGTGTATAGTGTTTTATACAACAATGTGAATTTTAGCATTTATTACCTTCGTGTTTTTTTAAAATATGACAAAAATAGGATGATACATATTTTTGTTCTTCGTTTCATTTAATTTCATGCAAAACTCGGTATAGTTTGCGTTGCAGATGTTAAGACATGAAAAATCTTAAATTTTTGTATTAAGAACACTTTTGTGTATTTTTATGTTTTGTTTATTTTATTTTAAATTTCTGGAATAGTTACTGCAAAAATACCTCACACCTCTCTATGTAAAATTGATTTAGCTCTAATATCTTAGATTCTTTTCTAACAACAAATATATACCAGTTTGTGCACTTGAAGAATTGCTTTCCTGAGTAAAAACGAACGGTTGCTGCGCCTCGGCCGCACAATTTCTAAGCGGTGCGTGTTTTTGAAAAATATGAAACGGCCGTACGACGTCCGCATGACGTCCGGATGGAGTAGAAATATTTTATGAATAAGTGTAAGGGCCATATGAGGTAGCCTTTAAGTAGCGGAGCTAAGGCCTTAAATGTAGTAATCCAATTTTTTATATATTTTAAGTGCAGCCGTTGCACAGTTTTCCGAATCGTCGATTTACGAGCTTATTTGATAGAAATATGATTATTATGGGATTAGTTGAACGAGTTTTATTCATTTTGAGAATCTATAATTGTTAATATCATTTTTACATTAAATACATGTTAATAAAAAAAATATACTAATGTTGTGTTTTATTAATTTTAATGTTATTTTTACAAAAGTATATACGAAATATTAAAAATAAGTAATATCACATAATTTTACATTAAAATTTCACTAGTACATACTACAATACAAACTAATCGCTTGTCGTCGATATATAGTATAGTACATAGTATATTCCAAATTGCCGTGAGAATTTTCTTGTCTTGTGCTGCTAGAAATTTCTAAACTTCTTTTGGTAGATGCGTTGTTTTTCTGCTGATGTCTGATATTAGGGGGTCTAAATTCCCTTCGCTCTGCTTGGTGTAGTTTTTGCGGCAAAGACGAGTTCCTGTGGAGAGTGAATCACCAACCTCTTTGTTTGTTTGCTCTTATTGCAATACCCTATTCGTTGAAATCTCTAAGCGGTCTGTTTTCATGTTGAACATTTTCATTTTTTTTTAAATACATTTCTCGTTGCAAACCAACAAACTCTTCTTATTTCGGTCACTGGAGTGGCTGAAGTTTCGTGGAAAATAGGACTAATTGCCGCAGAGATAAACATACATAATCCTAGATTTGACGTAGTTGAACATTTCTTCTCTTGCGAGTACAGTGTTTGCTCTAGCAAGAAATTTGTTGTTCGACAGGTATTCACATAATTCCATTCAATATATTCCCGGAGCAGTACCTGTTGGTAGAAAAAAAAATTAATAATAGTTAAATAATCTCATCTCATCTCCCTAAATAATATTTAAAAGGTAGACAAATTCGTCATAACATTTAAGAAAAAATTATGTTAGATCATTTTGCTACTCTATCAAAATTAAATAGGTTCAATAACTTTATTCGTGGCGCGATGCGTTAGTGACGAGCCATGTGATGATGAGACAAAAATTTTAATTATTAAAGAACTATAGCACTTGTAATAATTTCGTAAAATTAAGCGATTTTTTTAACCAACAAAGTCCGGACGATCAAAAAATGTCCTTGAGATTTAAGAGATTTAATGGACTTTCTCCCTTAAAAATTACTACCATATTTAGTGTGGAACCAGATATAAAGCTTCAGTAATCCCCTTAATATTTTAAATTCTGTAAAACCGTGTTTCGAAACATTATGCGTCGTGTAGCTGAATTTGTCCGACAAACGAATCCCATGCGGCTGAATAAAACATTCAAAGTGGACTGTGGCCGTATTGCGGTCTTTTTAAAATTAAAAATTAATAGTTTTTCTCGTGTTATTTAAAGTTCTTTTTACTCAAAAACATAAATGTTTCATTGGCTGTGGTAGGTAAGGCACTGATTAATCATCATTTTTTATTGAGTGCCTTAAAGATGAAATTGTGAAAAGAAACCAATATATCTTTCTTAATTCTCACAATCAGTAACATGAATTTTTAAGGGGTATAGAAAAAATGAAAAGTTAAGAAAATAGAGAGTATTTTTTTCCATTTTAACACAATTATGTGTGATTATTAAGTACATCGACATTTCTCCAAATCTGTTCGCAGCAAATATTCTTATTTATCGAACCAAAATAAATTTAAATCACGTTTAATTAACATTCTTTTGAGTCAAAAAATGTCTTTCTAAGTTCTGTATATATAAATTGAATATTGATTTCTTAAAACTAACATATCGAAGTACTTTGTACACTGTGACGGGTAAGACAACCCTTTAAAACTTGAACAATTATTCAAAGTCTCGTTCCCAAGATTCAAAAGAAGAACATATTTTTAGTTACGTACTTTCCAAAAGAATTAGGAATTTTATTTTTAGAACAGATTAATTTCTATTTTTTCGAGACGGGTGGGTCATCTCATCATGGCGTAAATTAATCAAGAAATAATTTCCTTTTTTTTTTCGTGGCGAAAAATTTCATTTACTTGTTCGCGTGGTAGATAAAATGTATAAATTTTTCTGGTTATTTTAAGGCCCTTAGTTAATCATTATTTCCTGATATACACCAGGAAAACCAGCAAAGTTATTTCCCATCGGAAAATTTGCATAACACTTTATGCATAACTTCCATAAAATAATTAAATAATATAAAAAAAGGAAAATAATTGAATATTGGTTGTATTTTAATATAAAAAGGGAGAATCCATTTTAATACGTTACACAGTCTGTAACATCATGTATAGTATATTAAAATAATTTCATAAATGAGGCTTTTTGTACTCAGCTCAACAATGTTATTAGTGGTAGGTTATTTATGAATAATTAACTAAAAATCATTTGAGATAAAAATTGGTCCTTTTAAACCTATTGCATGTTAAATTACTTCATTATTTCGCTTGATGTTAGTATTGATACACAAAAAGCATTTCAAGTTTGCGGTGAAGGAGAATAGTTGAAAAGAAATATAAATATATATTTATGTAATAATATAATCAATAGTAATTTTTATAGGGTACAAACATTATTTTTTTAACCATTTATTTTTTTTGTAATTTACATTTATGTTCTGCACATAACCAACACGAGTGGAAAAATCAAATTGAAAACCAACTGAACAATTTTCCAATTTTTTCTGTGTTAAGGGTAGTCGGAAAACGAACTGAAAGTAGACTGAGGTAGTGAAGAAAAGACGGAAAGTGACAGACGGAAAAGAAACTGAAAACGTATTGAAAATGCGCTGAAAATGAACTGAAAGGAGGAGGATCAATAAGGCCGGTTTTCGGCCAAAATTTTTTGGCAGAAAGGGGCCGTTCAAATATTACGTAAGCAGATTTATTACAATTATTTACCCCCCCATCCCCCTTGTCAGCAAAAGTAAGCAAAGCTCTTACCCCCTCCCCCCATGCTTACGTAAATATTTTTCAATTATAAATGTATTTTTTTTATATTATAATTATAATGTTATAATTATAATTTAAAAAATAAGAATATAGATTTAGGATAGAGATTATTTATTTATTTATTTATTTTCACAGGGACACTGGACTAAACCTAAGGCCCTGTACTAAGATAGAGATTAGATTTTACTGATACAGTATTCAACATAGAGTAAGGGACAAAAATATTATAAAGTAAATAACTACCGATGACATAATCATCATCTAGACTCCCCTACCCCCCATGGCATCCAAAATAAGCAAAACAAAGACCCCCACCCCCCCCATAGTGCTTACGTAATACTTGAACGGCCCCAAAGAACTTAAAATTTCTTTGAAATTCTTTTTGGGTTTTTATCTATAATCAATATATAGTCAATTTCAACCAATACGAATCTTCCAAATATCCTCCCCCTCTCTGCCATCCCCCCAAAGTTATGAAAAAGCAGCTATAAATAGTACTATTTTAATACATTAACGCTCATCTCAGCTAAATCTACAATACAGATAATGCATCTAGACAACCAATCAAACATTAATACCCTCCTCCCCCCACCATACCCCTCCCCAAAGTATCCCCTCCTCCGTAATTAATTCAAAGTAGAATATTGGCAGTTGATATAGATAATGCATCTAGACAACCAATGCAACATAAATACCGTGGGGGAGGGGGTATGGTGGAGGGGAGGAGTATATTTATGTTTGATTGGTTGTTTAGATGCATTATCTGTATTGTAAAATAAAAGATTTGGCTTAGATGAAAGTTAATGCATTAAAATAGTGCTATTTATAGCTGCTTCTTCATAACTTTCGGGGGATGGTAGAGAGAGGGGGGGGAGGAGTATTTGGAAGATTCGTATTGGTTGAAATTGACTATATATTGATTATAGATAAAAACCCAAAAAGAATTTCAAAGAAATTTCAAGTCCTTCCTGCCAACAAATTTAGTCCGAAAACCGGCCTTATGGACTCTCCTCCTTTGACTGAAAATGTGGACTGAAATCAGATGGAAAACAGATTGAAAAATGCAGACTGAAATTAGGCGGAAAATAGACTGAAATAAATATATATACCGATATAAAAAAATGTGCATCTGCACAAAAGTTTATATATGCACTTTATAGAGTTTACCATAAGTCTAGGAGTTGACAATTTTCAATATCCAATATTTGAAAAATGTCTAAGTGCTATAGCGCAAAAATGTCTAAGTAAACTTTTGAACAATTTCAGTCTATTTTCATTTTGTTTTTAGTCTATTTTCAGTTAGTTTTCATTCTGTTTTCAGTTTCTTATGGGTACTCATCAAAGGTAACTGATATTTCAGTCTTGATTCAGTCTGTTTCCCGATACAACTATACTAATATTATACTTTCAATCTGGCTTCAATCTCTTTTTCGACTGAAAAAATATTTTCGCCTCATTTCAATCCGAATTACATTTTAATTTTTTCGATCAGTGGAAATAACAATTTTCGCCCTATTTCAGATTTCATTCCATCTAAAATTCAATTTTCAGTCTCTTTTCATTCCTTTTTCAATTTTATTTTTTCATTCGGGGAAGTATGCTCCTAAAAGAATTCTAAATAAGAGCAAAAATTAATTGGTAGTTTTTAGACTATAGCTTAGGCTTCAAGCTTTTATTTAAAATACACTATGAGCTCTCGTGACGCTCCATTATTTTTAAACGAATTTTAAACGTGAAAATACTAATTTATTTTATTTTTAAAGTTTTTTCCTGATATCATCACGCAATTCAATATTTTCAATTATACCGGATACATGTAATGTATGGAAGAAATATTATATGAACTTTTTTTTAAATCGCTGTCACGCAATGTTGTTTGAAATATTTTTTCTCAACTAATATTATTGACTCTTTGAAATGCACTATTTTTCTTCTTTTAATGTTATACCCCTGATTTTATATTAAAAGTATTTGAAAATTTTGTTTACTGAACTATGTGAATTCGTTCATTTTTCTTAAAATTTTCATCTATTCAGTGTTTATTTCCGCGATTGAGATGAATCTTTCAACATGTGCTTGATTAAAATCGGTCAGTCGTTTTGGCTGCAGCCAGATACATACAAATATATACATAGAGACCGCAAATAGAATGCAAAACATTTCCCTTAGTTACTGTCATGGAATAAAAAGGTGCCAGCGAATATTGAATATCGATAGAAGATATTAGAAACATCGTGTCATTTTGCCTCTGATTGCTGCGTAATGTAGGTTACGAAAATAATTCGGAACAATGTTGTATTAACCTTTTGATGATAGATAGAAACATATATAGAACACACTTCCGCTCATTACTCATTGGCGCTTCCTACTCGTTATTGTTTAGCTTGACAATATATAATACAAAATATATAATTCGGACGGTCAAATTTGTTGTTCTGTACATAAATATACACCTAACGAGCATTAATAGAGCAAACAAGATTTCTTCAAAATCCATCGCGTCCGTCTCCCACAAATCGCTGAATGTTACGTAGTATAACCCGAAAATAACTTGTCACGCGTGTCGCCTTCATACTAAAATCTCCGAAAATAATTTTCATAGCTTTACAATAACTCGAGCAAGCCAATTCGTATCAGATGGAATTTGTTGAAAAAAAATCTTACAGCCTCAGCATTCGGCTAAGAATCAATTAACTTTTGCGGTGAACTCTATTCGAAAGGCGGAACTTTGCCAGAAAATTTTGCAATTTCTACTGCTTCACCTCCGTAGGCGAAAGTGAAATTCGATTTGGAAAAATGTTCTTGCATTTCTTCGAGACGGTATAGAATATAACGAGAAAACTGCACCAGAAAAGAGATTTGAATGAATAAAAGATGTAAACTAAATTGGCAAATCGCCAATATTATAGAGTGTCTTGGCAATTTTTCTGCAAAGTTTACAGTCATTTCCGTCCCATTCAAAGGAGTTATGGATACATAAGTAAGAAGGTCGAAATTGGATTTAATAGAGGGATGGATATTTTTGAAGAAACTCATTCACCCCACAATTCGGAAGTGTGTCAGCATTTAATTATATTCTTGGGTTGCGGTTGCTCACTAGTGGAGAGGAGAATGAAATAACGAAAATAAAGAAAAGTATAGTCATAAATCATCTTTTAAAGTGTAAAAAAATTGCCTTTTGGCATCAAGAAAAATGACTAAAATATTTGCATATACAGGCTTATTCGAAATGCTTTTATATGAATTTAAATTACGTCAAGAGTAAGCGGTTATTGATTATATATTTTAGAGCTTTCCACAAAGAAATGTTCAGATCGGCTAAAGATGATATCATTTATTTTCATACATTTCGACGCCTCAAATCTATCTGCGTAAATTGCTTTTCAAAGAAGATGTTGCAAAGAAATATTATTTAGAAAATTTTTATTAAAACTCGTACAATTACGATACTCGAGATATGCATACCACATACCTCGTATATTTTTCATTATTTACGTAAAACAAAGAAATTGTGGACCTCCACAAAAATGTGTTGACTTTCAAAATTTTGATTTATAGTTTTGTTTGACGGCAATATGTTTTTAAATTTTCTCCTGTACTGGGAGCATAACAGAAAATCCGATGATGAAAATCAGTTTAATGTTGCAGTTTCCGAACGAATACCAGATCTGTAAGATTTTTTCCGTATATTACGAATTTGTAAGCGAGATTACTATACCTTGAAAACGGAAGCTGATTGAGTATTTTAATTTACGAATTCATAATCTTTGGAAAACATTGTATATAAATGATTTGTTACTTATTCGGATAAAATTGGTGTTGACCAGTGTTATTGTTTACATCGGAAACCAAAATATACCACGTGATAGTTAAATAATAAAAGAATTTATTTCATCTAGTGGAGATTGTAATATCATGTGCGGGATGGAGTGGGGAGCGCTGTCATTTTGTCATCGTTTTCGTTTTTGTTTTTGGAAACTTTCGATCAGTACACTCGGAGACACTTAAAACTAATAGGGTAACAGTTTTTTTTCCAATTAACTAATAAGTAATATTTCATATATTGAAATTAGTGAGTTAGTTGTCAAATTTATGACATCCCCACATTAATCATAATATGTACGTCATTTCATAAATAATATTAAACATAACATTATTTCAATTATATCGCCCAGTTAAACAAATATGACATAAGTTATTATTTTAATAACATGGATTATAACAATTGATGAGTTAGTATATTTATTAAAAATTATATCCTATTATAAAAATTTTAATGTTTTAAACAGTTATCCTTTATAATTTTTTTTAACCTACCTGGAATAATAAGTAGAAATAAAACATACATTTAACAAATGTGATAGTTTGACACTTTTAGAATTCACATACTGAAACTATACACATCACAAACTATAATAACACAGGTCAACAAAATTAAACGTTTTGATTGAGTCTGAGTTATGAATGCAATTTTCTTGTTGCTTGTGTCCAAAAGGAAGGTAAAAGTGCCATTATTTTGTTAAAACTTTGCTTTTGTGCAGGAAAAATTGTCATTCGTTTGGATAGTTTGAACCTCAACTACAACGGGGGGGGGGGGGGGGGGTTCCCACCCGAAATTTTGAAACTTAACTAAAAATTTACATTATTTTTGGATAACAAGGTTGAACAGTCAGATGAGTAATTAGTATAATTTCTATATCGATGTAACTTTTTAAAAATAATCAGTGATGTTTTTCTCATATCACAAAGGTAGGTAGCCTTTACCTTTTCAAGCGTCTTTTAAAAAAAACGCTATTCCCTAAAAAAAATTGATGTATGAACAAAAATGCCCTCGGAATGAAAAAAATAGAATACTTCAGATGCCTCATCGCAAAATTCATTAACAAAGGTAACAAAATAATCGGTCCTCTCCACTAGGCAATAAATATTGGCGCCTTTACTCAATTTGAAAGTAGTGGAATATAAAAGTAGTACATTTTAGATGCGATCAAAGCATCTTTAGCACTTATTGATTACTCAGGTTGTAACCGATAACTGAAGAAGTTCAAACATATTTTTAATAATATTTCTTAATTTCGCTGCGAAAAGTCGAAACTAAATTTTCTTTTGTGAAATCCTTTTTTTTTAAGTTTGTAAGATATCTTTTTAAAAAAATTAAGTGTTTTAAAAAATTAGAACTTTTGTTTTGTATTTTTTTAAGGGGCTACACCACCGTGAAATTTTCAAAAATCATGTTTTTTGCTGAATAAATTTTTTATATGTACTTTTAAGAATATTTTAAGCGTTCAAACATTCCAAAATTCAAATTATTACCGAAGTTATAGCAATTAGAAGTGAGCGCGTGAGGGAGCCGACCCAAAACTCAGGTAGAGTTCGGACCGTTACGTATCTATCTATCTTTAACAATAATATAATTCCTTTGGTAAGATTAAACTAACAGTAACTCAGGTAACGGAGGACATCGCAAAAGCAGCAGAAAACATTATATATGGCCCAGGAATCGCAGATTGAAAGTAATTAAAAAAACAAATTTACTTTTAAGGCGTTAACGTCGACCTTTTTTTCTTTCACGTTTTTCTCGAAATTACTTTTTTCAAACTGGAGTAAACGATATCTAAAAATCTACTAAACCGATTTGACTGAAATTTGCACCACTTATTTTTTCGATTGGGTTCCCTATTCAAAAGTTATATATTTTTTAAACTCAAAATTTTAATGGAAATTCGAGTTTTTTTTTTTTTCAAACAGCTGTCATTACTCGAAAACAATTTTTTTAATTTTTCACCTTCGTGACGCCTTAGCTATTATACTTCTGAAGAAGCAATTTTTTTTTATTTTCGGACAATGCTGGACGGAGAAATTATGTACACCGTCAGCAAGGATTTTAAAAAGAGGGTCCCACTGAGCGACTCATATCTCCGCCATTTTTAATGTTTTTTTTTTCTTTTCAGTATTGGAAATTGTTTATAAATCTATTACAGTAGAATCCGGATATAACGACCCTCAAGGGACCGGCAACACTTACTCGTACTAACCGGACGTCGCACAAAACGAACGAACTCCGCAGAATGATTTTAAGCTTGTTTTATGTATTAATATTACCGTAATTATGAAATAATAATATACATAGTTCGATTAAATTATATTTGAATAAAACAAATTCATATTAAAATAAACAAAAAATAACTTTAATGGAACTTAAACATTGCACACTACATTCTATGCATGTAAATTCATATGATTTACTGACGTAGAAAGTCTGTAATTTTTGTTTGTTTTTGACTGATTTTTGTTGATAGTAAGAATTGCGTACAGCATTGTGAATACTAAACTTTTTATTACATTATCGTCAAAGTTAGATTGAACAAACACATTGAGCGCTTCTGCAGCCTTCAGAGCCTCAGACGCGCTGGAAGTCGAATTAGTCTCCTCCGGTTCGAAACTCATTTTAGCGCACTTAATGAGTCCTTGACCTTGGCACATCAGATGAAAAACACTGGCTGATTTACACGCGCTAATCAGCATACGTACGTAGGAGAGGGGTTAAAGCCGGGACGCGGGGCGGTGAGGTATTGCTTGTGCGTAGGTATTGAAAACAACACTGCGCGTCGTTCTAAGCGGACGATTTCTTGTCAAAATAGGTCGCTATAAGCGGTTGGTCGCTTAAACCGGAGTCGTACTAAACGGACATGTTTTCATAGTAAGTCTATATGAAACCTAACTTGAGTTAGCATTTTCGTCACTATAACCGGTTGGTCGTTATAAACGAAGTCGTTATATCCGGACTCTACTGTATATGTATACGTAAAATAAAGAATACTTTATATTTTTAATGGCCGAGCCAAAAAAAAAGTTTAGTTTTATACTTATTTTTCGAGCGTCAGGGTGGTGTATCCCCTTAATAAGAGTTACATAGTAGTATAGATATTTTTAAAAATATTTAATTAAATATATATTGAAGATGTAAAAATTAAACTTTATTTTAAATTAATATATTAACGCTATTTAAAAAAAATTTCAATTTAGTTCAAAAATGTAAATTACCAACCCCCGAACTCTTACTAATTTACAGCACATAAAAATAACGCACGCAAAAACCATTGATTTACAAAGGTTGATCATTCTGAGTATATAACTCCTGACCAAATGAAGTTAGGACGCTCGTTTTGATGTAAATCGATAGTTTTGATTGTAATATATAGATATACTACAATAAAATATTATATTTAAGTTATTAGTAGCGTTTAATTGAAATGAGAAATAAACATATTATATTTTAACACAATGTCGGATTATGCTCGCAACAAAGCCATGTCAAAATACAAAAATCGTATACGGTTGGAAAGAGCCTCTCAAGGGCCATAGGTGAATAGTTTAACTGTATTCATCTCGTCATCTCTCCGCATCCGCGACACAACCACACCTGCTTTTTTCTAATTTTACTGATTTTATTTCACGCGTATTTGTTTGACGCTATGTGAGCTGTGTCACTATATATAATACAATACTATAAATTTAAATTGTCGTATCTTTGTGACTTTTTGTAAAAATCCCTTTCAGGTACTTTTAGATTTTCTTATTACTCTCACAGAAAAATTAACTATTATAACATATAATATATTTCCTCATGTAGCATTCAAAATTGTAATACCTCAAAAAAATCATTCTTATATGTGCGGTTTATAAAAAAAAATGCCCTAAATTTTGTGCAATTCCATACAACTGGAAGTAATCAAATCAAACTTATGCTCCCATTGTCTGAAGCTGGTGACTATCGATTGGCTAGAATACTATGAAATGCAAATTAGATCCTTGCATCTATCCTCCGAGCAGCAACCTGCAAAAAACTAGGGGCATTCGCCGCTCTATTGATTTTGAATCCAAAGAACCTCTAATTTGTGCTCGGTGATGCCACAAAGTTGGACAGACACCTAACTCGTCCGACGTCCGGCCATCGTCTTCCGTCCCAGTGGGAGCGCTATTTGCTGGAAGTGATTCAAAAATACTAAAGTATATACGTTGCTGGCCTTTGGGTTGTCCTTTTACTGCCTCTAAGGTTTCCTCGCTTTTCATTTCATGAAATGCCATCCTTTTCGTTGAAATTCATATGTGCGGTCACATATAGTATGTAGGTTCCGCTGCATTTTCTACGTTGTTCTTGTTATTACGTCAGTACCATTTGCGAGGACGTGAAGGGTCACGTCGACTGGGATAATTTAGGATTCCACGGCATTTGTATTAGTTTTTTGCTTGATTTGGACAAAGGGTTTCTTCATTGTAGATGGTAGAAAATTGGCTGGCATATACGCATCCTTGGACATTCCTTATCCTTTCAGATGGGGTCAGGGTTTTTTTTTATATTTATATGGTTTTAAAGAAACTTACATGGTCAACAATTTTCTACACATAATTTTCCGTATTACATTCATACGGGTATATGACAAACATACACGAAAAAAATATTAAATTAGAATTGTTCATGTTGTTCATTCAAAAGTTAGGTAGGTACTCATAAAGTGTAGTCACTACTAATCTAGTGGTCTTTATACACTATAAGAAATATTAATTTTTCTTTCTGTCTGCTGTTAAAAAAAATGTATTATGATTACATACAACAATATTAATTATTGTCACTCTCATTTTCACTATCGTTATTTTTTATGCATACATCCGGATGATTATTATTATTATTATTATCAGGGGTGACCCTCATGGTGGGCACGGCGACCAGACGGTCTTTTGTGCCGGATGATACTCATCATAAAAACATATAAAGACCACTAGATTACTAGTGACATACTACACTTTATGAGCATCTAATAATTTTTGAACAAAGGCACGTTGGCCTAAAATATTATTACCCTGTTTCTGTTGGTGTTGAACTCTACAACATATATTAATTTCAGCAAAATTCATGATGGACACGTTTGATACTCTTCTTGTGAGATAACATCTTACAATATAAACAAACTTTCTCTCTTTATGTATATATAAGTCCAAATATAGAAGTATAGATTTATAGAATATAGTATGTATTCTGATCATTTACGGGAAAAGTTTCGAACTAAAAAAAGATTCATTTGGAAAGTGCTGCGAACATTTAGAAGATTAAAACCAACTGGCGAATTTGGTAGTACGATTTATAGCAAACTTTCTCCTCTTTCATTTAACCATTACTCTAAGCTAAGTAATTAGTGCCCTTAAACCCTTTCGTTAGCTGAAATCGGTATAAAAACATACCTTTCCTGACCTTTCCGCTAAACTCTAGGTCTTCTACGTTTATAGGCAATTGCACAAACTTTCTGATTATTCGTAAAGTAACAAAGTTAATTCCTCCGATGAATGTTTGCTTAAATCTGCTTTGCCTTAACGTCCCTTATGGAGCCTTGAGCTAGACGGCTTTAAGGGCAAGAGGCCAAAAGAAGAAGAAAACGTTTGTAGGGAAAAACTAATGGGCTTGGAGTGATTCATTAGAGACGCTAACGATGGCACACATGTGCCCCACGCACGAGATATTCGACGTATTTTTTGCGATAAGCCTTCGCCCGTGCAATTGTGCTGCCAGGCAAAAGTTTCACATTTCTTCGGGGCTCCTCATCAGGGTTAATGGAACAGAAGGTAGACAAATTTTTTTTCTAATGAATGGTGTCGGAGATTTTTGCATTAATGTCATTGGTGATCTCTCTACAGAAAGAAAAACCAGTCAAGGTGGAGTTCGATTCGCGAATTTATAAGGGAGCTAGAGAATACCCAATCTGCAGGGCCCGATTAGGAGCCTACAGATTGGGTGGTGTATAGCACGGTTGGCTCGATATTTTGTTGGTCTCTTTAGTTAGGGCGGTTGGGTGAGACAACTACCTAACTGTCCGACTTCCCACTCTAATTCCCTTCAAATTGGGTGGTGTGTAGCACGGTTGGACCGATTTCACGTCAGTTATGGACCATGTGAGATGCAGGGACCAAAATTTGTTGTACTGATATCACCACCGCCACCACTGCTAATGAAAAAGCTACTGTTAAGCATCTTGAAGGATTTATCTGATAAGTTGTGTCGTGTGGAGAACGCACCCGACTCTTCAACCTACAAATCGGGCCCTGCAGATTGCGTCGTCTGTAGCCGCCTAAAGGGCTTTCGTTATAATGTAGACTTCAAGTAAGGCATTATATTCATTGATTTTTTTTTTAAATTTTAGGTCCATCGGAAATATATAAATATTTTTGAATTCTACCTAACAAAACCTTTTAAATGGTACCCCCATTCTATATAAAATTCCAAATAAATTTTCCGAATACCTAATTTACCCCCTCTTTTAATTCTTATATGAATATTTTAAAGATGTATTATTATGCCAAATAAGTTTGTACGTCGCATAGTTTCTGAGAAAATCGGCTGTGACAGATAGGCACACAGCAAGTGATTTCAGGAACCCTAAAAATTTCTGTTGAAATTTGGAAGAACACATTTTCTTAGTCTCGAATATGCAGAAAATAGCAGAATAAAATTCGTATCCCGGAGAAGCGAAATTTGCATGCTACTCGAAACTGGAGAAGTTATGCTGCATGCACTTAAAGTTACGAAGCGAAATTGACTTTTTTTAATAAGTTCCCAACAAGATGCAGGATGCCGGAAAGGGTTTGGAATTCAGATTGCCACGAGTGCACTAGAGTATAATTGAAAGTTTTGCATAAAGAGCTTCGAGAAAAATAAATTAATATTCAGAATTAATTAGTGTTTACTTAGTTGATTAAATGAAATTGACGGGCTCCTGATTTTTAAAACAAACAAATGAGTGCCATTAAAAATCTGCTTTAATAATACAAGCTTAAAAAAAAATTTCGAAATATAATATATACCAATGTTTGTGAGGGAGGAGCTGAATACGCAAATATTGCATGCTTTTCACTATTATATGAGAATATTCCGGTTTTTATCCAATACATAATCAAATTTTTCTGCTTAAGGGGGTAGTCCAGTGAAAAAATAAAAATTTTCGTTTTTTTTTTTTTTTTGCTTAAATCTACTCTACTACACATAGAAAATACTCCCTTAAAATATCTAAGCAAAATATTGAATAGTTTTAAAGATACAGAGAGTTTTCGAGAGACGTGTAATCCGAGCGCTCGAAGGTCCCCTGGCGTGTTTCGGAGCAAGGAGGACTCTTGTATTTCTGTTTGCTTCGCCCATTTTTTTTCCGGTTTATAACGGTCTAGGTCCTTCTGCTTTGTATTTAAGGTTAGTTATGTATTTAGGATGCATCGCGTTATGTATGGAGCAGGCATCGCTGACTAAGGTAAAATTAATTTTTTCAGCTTTTTTCCGCATAAAAAACTTTAAACGCGTTTTTCTGAAAACAGCATGTTTTGACTCGGCGGACGTCAGATCTCAGAGTCTTTTGCTCCGATTGATCTAAAAATTTAGCTGTATATTTCTTGATTGTGTATCTATCGTCGGAACTAGAATTATTAAAATCCATTGTTTATTTATAAAGTTATAAACAAATTAAGCACCCGAAAAACACCCTAAAAATTCGAAATACCGCCATTTTGTTATTTTTTATTGAAAATTAATAATTCTAGTTCCGACGATAGCCAATGTTCTACAGATTAAAACCTCGTTTGAATTTTTTGTTTCAAATGAACCGTTGCAGAGATTCGACGTCCGCCAACAAAAAAAGTTTTTTTTTGGAGCGGCCATTATGTCGGGATGACTCATCGAAAAGAAAAAAAAATTTTTTTTTGTGTATTTTAATAGTTTTACTATCATATGTCAAAAAGTTTTTTAATAAAAATTGACTTCTAATATGAAAAAAAAATCGTTGAAAAAACAGTCGTTTTCACTGGACTACCCCCTTAAATTGGAAAATTCTGATGTCCTAACAAAATACGGGATTTTGTTTTCACCGGCCATTAAGAATATTGGCAATGATATATTACATATCGGCATCAATAATATTAATATTATCAATATTTGAAGTTTTAATAAAACTAAAAAGTGGGCAAACTTACCTATAATAAGGTAAACTAAGTATATTATACTCAAATTTAGTAAACAGTGTAAACAAAGTAAACTTAATAGTTTTACATAAGCAACTAATTTTCCATAAACAAAATTTAGTATTCTATGTGTAAAAATACTCGACTTGCACATACATATTTAATATGTTAAGTGAATACCCACACTATTTCTTACTAAATTCGACTTCTCTGTTATGGATTCGTAATATGAAAACTGTCATCACATTTTTCTAACAAAACGAAATTGTTCCCAAAATATCTTTTAAAAGGTTAAATAACTGATATTTTAAAATAGGTCTTAGGCCTTGTAACAAACAAGTTACAATCCTCTTTAAGACTAATGGACGTTTTAAAGTAGATATGAGTACTATTGTAAATTTTCTGAATTTGTAAAGCTCTTGCAGTAACGTTTTTACTCTATTCGAATTTTATAAATAATGTTTTTTAACACTACTTAACACTCAAGAAGATATCTTGTTCAAATAACTAATTTTGTGGTTCATTTGATTATTTTGCCTTTGATTTTCACCTAACAAGATTGCTGGTAAGTCCACAGAAGTATATTTAAAAATAATAAAACTATGTTATTATTTAAAGTACATATCTGGTTGAAATAATATGACAGAATTAGTTAAGATAAGGAGGCTCGTTGTTAAAATAACTTACGAGTAGGTATCATTGTACCTTTGGGATTTCTGAGTTCTAAACTGTCATTTTTGACCAAATTTATAGTTACCGTTATAATTTAACTATACTATTTAACACTAGATTTACCACGACCAGTCAAATTGACTGGTACTCAATTTATTCTCTGAATTGGTTAAATTTTGTAAAGTTATCTCCTAAGAGTTATAGTCCAGTCAATTTAACCTCTGAAGCGGAAATTTGTAGTGGAGTGCTAATTTTTGGATATATTGTTGGGGACGGTGAGAAATGAAGCTATAATTTTTGTCACCCCTGAGGGGTGTTTGCGAAGGGGTGAAAAAGGGTGAAAAAGGGTGAAAAAGGTTTTTTGTTTATAACTTTGAATAAAAAAGTCAGCCTGGGTGCGAACGTTAGAGGGTGATATAATAAATGATTATTCATCTTGTATTAAAGTTTCCCCCGGTTTTGTTTATTGCAAAATTGTTTATTAACAATTTCACTCTCCCAAACCGAAAAAAATCACGGCTGATTTTTTTAAAAATACTTAAGCTCGTACGATGTCTTTCATTTTCACAATATCACTAGAAGACGCAATCCCCCATCATATACCAAAAATTCAAAGCGGTTCCATGCATTTCACCTGAGATAATCACCCACATACCTCACCTCTTTTACACCGAAAAATGCACAGTTTTAATCCAAGCCAAGATATCCCCCACGAATCGTCGCCCACCGACCAGATATCGCTGAGCAGCACACATTTTTCACATTTTTTCCCAGCCCACGGCGGGGAAGAAGAAGATTTGCGACTGATTGAAAAACGGAAATCGCTATAACTTTCGATGTATGTAACGGAACTTAATGTATGATAGCTTCAAAATTCACTTATTTTTTTCTCCATCTTTTTCTCATACACCACTTTCACCTAATATTTTTACTTTTTTTTATATTGAATTAAACTTAAAAAAAAAATAAAAATTAATTACATTTTATTCCTTTTCTCCCACAAAACTAAACTTTTTTGAAATATTCTTAATTTTGTAGTTATCTACAGATTCCACCCTTTATTCTCATAATTTTTATTATTTTCCACAAATCCCCCCCTGACCCCCCGAATGAATATATTACCCCTTAAATTTTACAAACAAAAAACCTGCCAAACATTTTATTTTTTTTCTCCCACAAAACTAAACTTTTTTGAAATATTCTTAATTTTGTAGTTATCTACAGATTCCACCCTTTATTCTCATAATTTTTATTATTCTCCTCAAATCCCCCTCTGACCCCCCGAATAAATATATTACCCCTTAAATTTTACAAACAAAAAACTTACCAAACATTTTATTTTTTTTCTCCCAGAAAACTAAACTTTTTTGAAATATTCTTAATTTTGTAGTTATCTACAGATTCCAACCTTTATTCTCATAATTTTTATTATTTTCCTCAAATCCACCCTGACCCCCCGAATAAATATATTACCCCTTAAATTTTACAAACAAAAAACTTGCCAAACATTTTATTTTTTTTCTCCCACAAAATTAAACTTTTTTGAAATATTCTTAATTTTGTAGTTATCTACAGATTCCACCCTTTATTCTCATAATTTTTATTATTTTCCACAAATCCCCCCCTGACCCCCCCGAATAAATTTATTACCCCTTAAATTTTACAAACAAAAAACTTACCAAACATTTTATTTTTTTTTCTTCCACAAAACTAAACTTTTTTGAAATTTTAATAATTTTGTAGTTATCTACAGATTCCGCCCTTTATTCCCATAATTTTTATTATTTTCCAAACATCACCCCCTGACCCCCCCGAATAAATTTATACTATTTACCTTTTTTTTAAATTATTCCCCATTTTTACTATTCAATTTTTTCCACCAATTCTCAATTAATCTCATTTTTTTTTCACCCACATCTACTTCAAGGTCTTCCGAAACTAAATCTACATCTTTTTCTCCATTATTGCTAATAGTTTGTCCCCAATCTGCCCCCGTGTGTGCTAGCGGATCATTTTTCGGCCAAAATATTAATTTCTCCCCAGTTTCGATTTACGATTATTGCATAAAGACCTACTCCAATTGGGGACAAACTATTAGCAATAATGGAGAAAAAGATGTAGATTTAGTTTCGGAAGACCTTGAAGTAGATGTGGGTGAAAAAAAAAATGAGATTAATTGAGAATTGGTGGAAAAAATTGAATAGTAAAAATGGGGAATAATTTAAAAAAAAGGTAAATAGTATAAATTTATTCGGGGGGGTCAGGGGGTGATGTTTGGAAAATAATAAAAATTATGGGAATAAAGGGCGGAATCTGTAGATAACTACAAAATTATTAAAATTTCAAAAAAGTTTAGTTTTGTGGAAGAAAAAAAAATAAAATGTTTGGTAAGTTTTTTGTTTGTAAAATTTAAGGGGTAATAAATTTATTCGGGGGGGTCAGGGGGGGATTTGTGGAAAATAATAAAAATTATGAGAATAAAGGGTGGAATCTGTAGATAACTACAAAATTAAGAATATTTCAAAAAAGTTTAATTTTGTGGGAGAAAAAAAATAAAATGTTTGGCAAGTTTTTTGTTTGTAAAATTTAAGGGGTAATATATTTATTCGGGGGGTCAGGGTGGATTTGAGGAAAATAATAAAAATTATGAGAATAAAGGTTGGAATCTGTAGATAACTACAAAATTAAGAATATTTCAAAAAAGTTTAGTTTTCTGGGAGAAAAAAAATAAAATGTTTGGTAAGTTTTTTGTTTGTAAAATTTAAGGGGTAATATATTTATTCGGGGGGTCAGAGGGGGATTTGAGGAGAATAATAAAAATTATGAGAATAAAGGGTGGAATCTGTAGATAACTACAAAATTAAGAATATTTCAAAAAAGTTTAGTTTTGTGGGAGAAAAAAAATAAAATGTTTGGCAGGTTTTTTGTTTGTAAAATTTAAGGGGTAATATATTCATTCGGGGGGTCAGGGGGGGATTTGTGGAAAATAATAAAAATTATGAGAATAAAGGGTGGAATCTGTAGATAACTACAAAATTAAGAATATTTCAAAAAAGTTTAGTTTTGTGGGAGAAAAGGAATAAAATGTAATTAATTTTTATTTTTTTTTTAAGTTTAATTCAATATAAAAAAAAGTAATAATATTAGGTGAAAGTGGTGTATGAGAAAAAGATGGAGAAAAAAATAAGTGAATTTTGAAGCCATCATACATTAAGTTCCGTTACATACATCGAAAGTTATAGCGATTTCCGTTTTTCAATCAGTCGCAAATCTTCTTCTTCCCCGCCGTGGGCTGGGAAAAAATGTGAAAAATGTGTGCTGCTCAGCGATATCTGGTCGGTGGGCGACGATTCGTGGGGGATATCTTGGCTTGGATTAAAACTGTGCATTTTTCGGTGTAAAAGAGGTGAGGTATGTGGGTGATTATCTCAGGTGAAATGCATGGAACCGCTTTGAATTTTTGGTATATGATGGGGGATTGCGTCTTCTAGTGATATTGTGAAAATGAAAGACATCGTACGAGCTTAAGTATTTTTAAAAAAATCAGCCGTGATTTTTTTCGGTTTGGGAGAGTGAAATTGTTAATAAACAATTTTGCAATAAACAAAACCGGGGGAAACTTTAATACAAGATGAATAATCATTTATTATATCACCCTCTAACGTTCGCACCCAGGCTGACTTTTTTATTCAAAGTTATAAACAAAAAACCTTTTTCACCTTTTTTCACCCTTTTTCACCCCTTCGCAAACACCCCTCAGGGGTGACAAAAATTATAGCTTCATTTCTCACCGTCCCCAACAATATATCCAAAAATTAGCACTCCACTACAAATTTCCGCTTCAGAGGTTAAATTGACTGGACTATTATGCCAAAGCTTATTATGGTTCAAAATTACGACATATCAAAGACTTTTTTCCCATTTATAGTTACTAATTTAAATGTAATAACACTTTAAAGGTACCGAAAATTATAAAAATTACAAGTTTTTGCGCTGGTAAATCTAGTGTTAAATTAAACTAGTCCAAAAGTTCTATATGTATCAAATCTTCTTAAGAAATGTGAATCATAAAAAAATAAAGGGAAACGAAACTTCAATTGCGGTTTTCTCGAAACAGAATCTCGTTTACTTAGAACTCGGACATCCAAAAGTCATAGTAACAATTAAATTGAAAATTTAAATATACTCACTGCATATATAGGCTGTTTTCAAGAAATTCGTTTTTGCAGCAAAATAAAAAGAGAAGGTTGCTAATAATGGTATATAATATGTACATTGTAATATCTAATTAAGTTGCATTAGCTGTAACAAAACAAAAATTCGAAGAACGCCCATAAGAAAAGTTGCCATCAACCTTCCTTGTATTTTTAGCCTTTAACTAGTTTCTGTTTTACGATTCCTTGTTCATACTTCCCATAATTTGTTATCAAGATGAATAATTTCCTTATTCTCTTCATATTTTCATTTATTTATTTTAATTTTTATAAAAAGGGTGTGCCATCTACTGGTTTCTTTTAAATTACAGTTTATGTTGACAAATAATAGTGTTCTGCGCACAAAAAATTGATAGAAACGCAGTATCATATCTTCACGGTACGAAATGAATAGATTTACTCTTGAACAACTTTGGGAAATATTGAAAACTTATTTTCAAAGTGGGTGCTTTTTTGCTGAAACAGTGTGAATTTTGAAAAGATATGGTAGAAATAATTGCACCAACTATGCCTGCTGTACGCAAGTTTGTACATTGATACGATTTGATGCCGTTGGCCTTTTTTTGTGGAGTGCCGTTAAAGATCGATGTTATGCTGACAATTCAGAAACTATTCAGTCACTTAAGCACAATATTGATAGAACTATTTGTAAAATACGGCCACAATCGATAAAGTCCTGCAAAATTTGGTTGACAGAATGGGCTACTGCCGTTTAAATGAAATTCCATATTCCATAACTAATCGGCAGGTTTGTTTTTCCAAAAATCAACAAAATTTGACAAATATTGAACAGTGTTTATTGTATAGCATTTTATAAAAGAAACCAACCAATGGCTCGACTTATATAAAATGATTTTCCCTTTACTTTCGGCTATACTATATGAAGGCGGGAATAAATAAATCATTAGTGTAATTCCTTTCCTATATAAAATTTAAAAACGTATGCCTTTAAAAATCAACTAAAATATATACATGCGAAAAGTTTTGCAGCATATTCTAAATATAGTATGTACATAGAAGTATGATAAGTAGGTCGTATGTGGGATTACAAGAGCATAAAGCGTGAATGTGTACAAAGGTTTTAAGCTAAATGTTTTCGTGGCTTTCGGTCTCACCCTATTTTTAAATTCATGAACTCTTCCGAAAGCCATCAGCCTAATTATAGCCTTCCCGAGTGACCCCTTTCGGGCACGAGATCCTTGACGGCTCGGAAGAGTCGAGTCGTCCACAAAATTCAATTACAGGCGAACAAGAAACCACTTGTATTCGTGTCCTTAAAACAGCGCCGCTGAATTGGCTAGGGATGCAAAATTTCGAGCCCCGACGGATGTTCACTGGGTGCTTTATGGAGGCCGTCTGGGGACGTGCTTACCCACTTTTCACTTCATCCAACATAGCCATTGTCCTGGCGGGGGTACACAAGCTCCAGAATGGGATATTTTAAGACATTTTAAACCCTGGAAAATCACCTTCCCTGGCAAAGACATTTTGAGTCTCCTTCCCTGTTTACAGTGGTTAAACAAAACACTGGCGGCTGTGTACTTTCTCCGGGGCGCTTAAACTGTCACGAGACGAATTTATGCCGCCGCCGTCATCGTTTTATTTTTAATTACGTCGAGCGGTGGAAAATTTATGCACTTCATTACGGCTAAATATCAGAGCCCACCGCAATTGACCTTTTGAGTTCCTTCCGCCGTCGAAATCTTGAACAATTTTTGCCACAAGAGAGATTATCAGGTCGCCTCTTCGAAAACCTTTGTTGCAATTTGAGAATTTGTTTAGGAACGGAGTTAATGGGTTCATTAATTAACTCCGGTTTCTATACAAAGCAGAAGCCAGTGGCAGGCGCTTCAATTTCACCAAAATTTCAAGAATTGCCACAGGCAAAATGAGGGACTCGATCGATCCATTAAATGTTAATAAGGATTTAACGTAAGAATAATATATAATATAAGGATTTAACGTAAGAATAATAAGGATTTAACGTAAGAATAATGGCAAAAAGTCAAACGATTAGTATACACTCAGAGAAATTTAATGTAAAAAATGTCAAAAGCATGTATGATTTTACCATTTTTCGTTATGAAATGGTTCCATACGTCATAAGTAGTATATTTTAATAGTTTACGCCGTAGTACTAACAAAGCGTTACGCTATAATATTAAAATGTTGCCGTTGAAGACACATTCTACTGCAATGAATTAAAATTGAGAACGCTGCAACCAGTGTTAATTTTACTACACATATTTATGTGGGCAATTAGAACGATCCAATTTATGTAATGTTCACGGCCGTCTTAAGCCATGTTGGGGCCCCTGGGAACATTGAGGTTGGGACCCTTTTAGAAAGCCAAAAACCTATATGAAAACATCAAACCACGAAATGTGTGTTGGTATATTTGACGACTTTATTAGGTAAGCTTCGCGGTTACATGAACAAATGGTTTCCGATTCTGAGGTTTGTGATCTGGATGTGTTTTGATATTGAGGTCGAAGAATCAGTCTGTCTATTAGTGTTTCTAGGAGTAAAAAATTAAGTTAGTCTAGGTACTTTGTTGATATTCTCTTTTTGGGTAGTTACACTCAGAAAAAAATGTACTAAAATCAAGTAAACAAGTAATCAAAATTAAAGAAATACGAGGGAAAGGAACATTTCTTTATTTTAAGTTTTTCGATGGAATAGATTTAAGTAAAATACTTTTTAATTTTAAGAAAAATTATAAGATTTAAGAAAATATTTTTTTTTTAAATAGAAAAATTTTTTTTTTCCTTGGTTTCCTTTTTAAGTACATTATTTCTTTAAAAATAAGATTCCCATTTTTCTGAGTGTAGTTTTTGTCTTGTTTCTTAACTACTTGGATATGTTCGTTTCGAAATACTTAATTGAATGATACTACAGACAAAATTTTCAACACGCAACACTTTAAGGACGATTTACAATACTCTCGAAATAAAACAAATAAGTTTGAGCATAAAACTCATTGAAAGCAAGTGCATATTTTTAAAATTTCAAATATAAAATCATAGAGTGCGATGCACAAATTATTATATTAATAGTCCAGTCAGAATAGTCCAATCAAAATTCCGATGGAGTTGATAATTTATACAGACCTTTAAATCATCATTCTAAATGAAATATCAAAAATTCGCATTGTTCCCTCCTGTGCTAAGAATTTTATTTAAGGTCAAAGGATTTGTTTATAAAAATAGTTGATATAAAACTTAAAGAGCGATTCTACAAACAAGATTTCAAAATTTTTTTTCGTATAAATGATTATTCGTGTATTATTTATTCTTTGAAGCATTTTTTTTACCCAGCAGATATAATCCGCAATCTGATCTTATTAAATAATAGATTTATATTGATTAAAAAGAAAATAGTGTTATGGTTTATTATGACAAAAGGATGTTTCATTATTTATTTAACTAAAAAATAAAGTTCTGACTAAATATCCTCGATGTTATATATTCAAGTAGATATATAGTTTAAATAACAATAATGTTTTATAATTAAATTTAATGCTAGAACTACATACCTATTTTTTCACCTTTTAACTACAAACCGGGGTAAATATTTACCCCACGCGCTTTTTTGATCTTAAAATAGTTATAAAATCAGTAATTCGACTTGTGATTATATGATTTTTTTTTTATTGTTTTTTCATGCTGAAGAGAGTGGTAAAGAGGAAATTCAATTTTATTAAGGATTAGTTAGTGACAAATCGATTTAAATAGTTAAAAGTGCTGAAAAACTTTCAAAACGTCATTTTACAAATAAAAAATCATAACTTTTTTTCAATTTTTTTTCCAATTTCAAAATTTCCAACACCATTTCAAAGGGGACACATTAGGTGTCGAGAAAAAAAATAACATCATAATATTTTGCTAAAAAAAAGTCTATTTATTTTAACTCTGAAAATTGAAAGAAAGTAGGAATTTTATATACGAAAAATTCATGAAATATTGGTAAAATGTAATAAAAAGAGAAATTTGATAAATATCAAAAATAACTTATTCAAAGGCACCACAATCGCTGCAGTAGATGACTGTGTGATTCTCGCAGGTCGGTCTCGTGTACTTTGAGCAATAAATTCGCGTTTTGCGATCCTCCGATTTTTTTTCTGCTCCCAGTGTACTTAAAATATGAAATCATTGCCAAAAATTATATATCTAATTTTTTATTTAAAAATAAAGTTATAACACGCGAATTAAATTTATTTTATTAAGGAAGAACAAAATTACTTACCTACACAAAACACTAACGGGAACTAGAAACCGGGGTAGATATCAACCCCTCACTAGCTTTATGTCTTCGCTCCGTCACAGTAAACAAGAAACTGAAGACTGAAGGTTCTGGCGACGCGGCTCTATTACTAGAACCTTAAACTAAATTATGGTTTAGGTCTTCAGTCGATAATGCCACTTACTAGCTTAGGTTTACGAATTTACAAGTAACATGTATTCTTTAACAGTGCATTGTAATTTCAATATCAATTTATTCAGCAAAAGATGCCGATTTTGAGCGAACAGCATTCAACCTAGCGTTTCCAGGGCGAAAATTAAAAGATTCGTTACGTGTTTCACAAAAATAATCTCTCTCACAATCAATGACCTTCTGTCAGACTCTTAATCCCATCGGCGTAGGACTGTGGTAACAGTGAGTTAAAATAGTAATTTAAGAAATCTCTTATCTCATTCTGATTATTAAAAATTTTACTCTGAAAAACACTGTTTAGCGCCTGAAAAAGGTGAAAATCGGTCGGTGAAAGATGCCGTCCTGCCCAGTTCTAATAGTTTTTGTCTTGTTATAATTGCAACATATGTCCTTGCAATATCGTGTAGAAAACGCACTTTATAATTTTGAGGGCGTACTACTGGTAATCTGTCAGCAGGTTTTTTGTAATTGACTGCAGTAAAATGCAAGGGCTCAATGCCTTTTATATACATCACTATAAACTTCCTAGAAATTTCGTGACTATTCTTTCTAGAAAAATATAAACAACGGCAAGAACTTTCCGATGTACCCAATATGTATTTAACAGACACAGTTCTTTTGTTTACAAAACTAGAAAAGATGAAATTTATATTTTGTAGCTGGATAACTAAGCTTTTTTTAAGCACCAATATTATTTTCCTATATCACTTCCTAAAAAAGTTACAATCAATCTCGTAAAACTAAACTGATTTGTAAACGGGCTATATACAAATTCGAAAAATTTTACACCATAAAAAATATCAGGTCATATATGTTGAAATGAAGTTGATGCTTTTCCGGTAGATATCCTCTTCTATTGCTGTCAAAAGTAAACTTGAAAAAAATATTCTCTTAAAGCAACCTTAGTACCTACAAAATGCTTTACCCCTTAAAGTTATGGCAGGCACCTGTTCCCGGATGGTTAATTATTTCTTGCGCCCGTTGGAAATAAAAACAATGTGAAAAGGCTCATTAACACTAAAATAACTTGTACAAATAGACATACTTTAATGATACTAAAGACACTTTCATAAAGGCGTTTTTAATTACTAGTGCTCACAATTGCCATACGATAAATTAAGGACCTAAAAACGAGGGCAAGAGTAATGAAAATCATGAGAGCCATTATCACAAAAAATAATAGGCACTGTCAGAATCGCTTACATACCCTAAGAGTTATTAAACGAACAATAAACATTTATTGCTTTAGGGAAGCAACTACATCTTAATAGTTTTTAGAAAGCCTATAAAATTTTTGGAAAAGTTAAAAACCCCCTAGTCTATAAAACATATTTTAGTTCCAACCATAAATAAAAACGAACTTATATATTCTGTTAAAATGTTTATGTATTCCCTGTAGTTTCCAGAATACAAAGATCTTTCTTGATTTCGCACTATTCATTCCTCCGATTGTCGAAGGATCTGCAATTTACAACCTATCAAGATAAAATTTTATTGGAAGTCCATAATAAACGCAACTCCATTAAAATTTTATGTTGCTTACTGGCAATCGGGAAAATCCTCAAAGCATATTTTTTATTTTTAAATGCACCGATTACAGAGCTTTTATAGACAGCTTTTATAGATTTCCTTATTTCAAGGGCTATACTTCTATGCAGTAACATTCATTGATTTCTGGTGCTGGCACAGATAAAAATTTTGGGGAAGGTTTTCCGATTTAATGATTATAAAATTAAATCTGTTTTATCGGAATGTTCGCCAGCATTTCTAGCATTTAGCTTAACATTTCTCTATGTTACCTTCGCGTCTATAAGTATTAAGTGCTGGGTTCATTTCATTGTTAGTAGCACCAACTGTTTAACAACTTTGTAATATACTTGGAAATAGCCTTTTCTGACTTTGAGCTTTAACATTTTTGCTTTATTACTTTTTTATGGACAAGTATGTATAAATATATGCTGAATCGTTTAAATTTGAAAGAAAACGTTGACCTTCGCACTGTATCAAATGTTATTTCTTTATGATATTTTTTTAATAAATATTGGTTTCTAAGATGAGTAATAACACAAGTCTGCAAAATTTGGGTAATCAAAAGTTTTCTATAATTTTTAGAACTGCTTTTAATTTTATTTAGGGTGCTAATTACGAATCGAATACGAAAATAGCTCTAAAATTTGAAATAAGTGATATTATTGCAATTTTTGGAAATTTTCTTTCCGTTTTTATAAATAATATAATGCGGCAACTAATATCTTGTGGATTTGTTTAATTGCTCTTCGTTGTACATACTACAAATTCAATAATTTTTATCAAAATTTTATATTATTTTATTTAAATTAGGAGTATCGGCTATATCTTTTCTCTATATATATTTCAATTTTTCTGTATCTTTATTTCTAATTTAACCATCTTTTGGTATTTTGTAGGGAAATGTTTGATACCAAAAATGGTATTGTAAGAGTAATTTTCGAGATGTATTTTTAACTAATTTCAAAACATTAGCTATTGGGTGTGTGAATATGACTCCGCCCTTTTTTGTTAAAATAAAACACATTTGCATTTTTTAGAAAATGAAAGAAAAGTTTATTCAAAGTATGTTCCATCGGCAGCTGCAACCTTCGCCAATCTTTCAAGTAATTCACGTATTCCTTTCATGAAGAAATCTTGGTCTTTTGAGCTAGTCCAATTATCAATCCAAATTTTGAAACTTCCGTAAGAAGTGAACCGTTCTCCCGTAAGATCTGACTGCATTGTTCGGAATAAGCGATAATCCGAAGGAGCTATGTTTGGCGAATATGGCGCGTGGAGTAGCACTTCCCAGTTCTGTGCATCTAAATATCTTTTCAGGGCTTGTGCGGAATTAGAAGAATTAGTTTACTGTGCCTATTCACCCATTCTGGTTGGTTTTCTTCTATGGCTCCCTTCATACGCATTTGTTATCGTCGGTAAACTTCTCCATTAATAGTATGAGAAAGTTCGAGCAACTCATAATAAACAACACATCTCTAATTCCCCTAAATGCAGAGCATAACCTTGTTACAGTGAATATTTCTCTTTGGCTGTGATGGGTCGGGTTCAACTGGCTTCACCCAAGCTTTTTTACGTTTAGGATTCTCATAATATATCCATTTTTTATCTCCTGTGATTATTCGATGCAAAAATCCTTTTCTTTGCTGCCTTTGAAGCAGCATTTCACAACTTTTCGACGTTTGATATCTCTTTCTTTCAATTCATATGGAACCCAGTTTACCAACTTTTTGAACCATTTTCATTGCTTTTAAACGCTTTGCAACAGTTGATCGTTCAACATTTAATGCTGCAGCCAATTCTGATTGAGTTTGGCAAGAATCTTCTGCCAATAATGCTTCCAATTCAGCATCTTAAAATTTTTTTGGTGGTTTTCCATGTTCTTTGTCCTCAGTGCCAAAATCATTATTTTGAAATCGTCGAAACCATTCCTTACAAATTCTATTAGATGGAGCATGCTCACCGTAAATATCCACAAGCAAACGACGAGATTCCGCTGAACTTTTCTTTGCAATAAAATAGTGTAAAAGCACTTCCCGCAAATGATGTTTACTTGGAACGAAAACCGACATTTTCAAGGAGGTAAAGGCACTTGTTGCTAATATTTCAACCAAATATCACGTAGTGCGTTTGATAGCTGACATAAACTACTATCGAACTCAAGTGTTTCCATTTATTAGTACACATAAGCAATACTAAAAACGACATCTGTTGGGAAAGGGCGGAGTCATATTCACACACCCAATAATATAAGGTGATAATAATAATACGATATTGAACACACGAAATAACTGAGTAGTCTACTTATCGTAATTTATTGTTAGCTACGATTATTTTCAACATTGTAGTGGATTTCTCAATAGATTTTTGTGTGGTATTTCTTTAAGTCAGTTTTGTTTTCGTTAAAAAATATTTATATCTATGGAAGAAGCAAATAATATAAATAAATGAGATTATTGTTGATTTACTAAAAACTACTAAAATTCAAGAGTATTCGCTTTCAATTGAAAAAAGAATTACACAAATGGGCCTCGGAATCTCGGAGTAATTGGTGTACATACAATAAAAATAAAAATACATGCAACCCGAATTGAAAACCTCCTCCCTTTTTTGAAGTCGGTTAAAAGATAACAAAAATCATTTACGCATGTATTGAAAACAACATTTCCTTTTGTGAATGTAAAATTAATTTCAGATACATCTGTGACGCAAAATTTCATAAGTTCTCTGTCTAATAGTATACATTTTTCTAGGATATAACCTTCATTAGAGGTACAGACTTCATAATGGGATTTTCAATGTATTTTCACAATATTTATGATAATATCTGAGCTTAATTTGTAATCATGCAATCAATATGCCAAGAAATATAATTTCAGACATTTTCTGTAAATATCTTATACGAGTTCACATGCTTTCCTATCACGAAGAATACCTTTTCCATTTACCATTAGCCGTTTTCCTCAAGACGAAACTTTTGGGTGCACGTTTGAACGCTCAAATTACGTCTCTCGCAGAAATTTCAATTATTTCTACTCCTCCCCTAGAATAGCCGGTTTGATTCAGTTTTCTTCCTTCGGTTTGTTCCAGCGCAGATTCCCCCATTTCGAGATTTCGCCTAATCATCCCTTCGGCAGGATAAATCACTCCTCCTAGAAGATGTATGGGTTTAAATGGAGTTGTGACAGAAAAATCAGCAAGAAAACGAAAGAGAATTCTATCAGGCATCGGTACCCAACTCAGAGCAGACTGTCTTGTTCAGGTTTAGGCTTCGATTCCTCACTTCGAAAGAAGTACTTTTTCCTGTGTTATGGCAGGCTAATCGAATTTGCATTACAAATTCCAATGTGCGGCGGTTAGCAATGGAGGCGGACGCAAAATTCTCGCAATTATCTGGAAGATAAAGGAATGTGATTTCGATGTGTAATCATGCTGAAAAGCTTACTTACGGATATCAGGAAAATTGCGCTCCTTAAGACCTTTAACAGGGTATTTTTTTCACCAAAACATCGAAATATTTCCGATTGAACGATTATACGTCGGCAATATTAAAGTCATCAAATATTGTTTGAGCTTTTAATCATAATTTTTATTTTTGGTATTATGAATATAATACAAATTCTAAGTTGGGAAGAATTTTCTATTACAGTACAAAACAAGTGTTAGAGCATTAAGATTTAGTGTACCTACTTATATTAAAAATATTTTCCCATGCCGAAATAGAAATAGCTGATCACGAAAAAAAATGTGAATGGTAAAAATCCTCAACCAATTCACGAATGTTTTCGCCATAAAATTTAACCACATATGATGAAAAAGTCTCTCATTTGGTCAAAACGGATTGCTGGCTATTTAAAATTTAGAAATAATACCAAAATTATACACTATACCAAAATAAATCACAAAATTCAGGGATATTGCCAGAAAAGACACAATATTCACCACAATTTTCTTTCCGTGATGGGTTACAGAAACGAATGTAAAAATATTGATTTATTTTGATTAATAAAGTGGTATTTGATAATAATATTGGTGTTTGAGTATGCACAAAAAATCTAAAATATTTTGTCCAACAAATTTCCATGAAAGAAGACATTTAATAAAATTAAGAAATTTTTAAATAGGGACTCTGAAATCAGTCAAAGGAGTCAATTTTGGATAGGAAAAAAAGTATTTGGATATGGACTTTGTATTGTTTGACCCTCGAGGTCATTGAAATGTTCTGTGAGTAGAAGTCAACTTTTTTTTTAATATTTGTTATTACAAAATTTTATCTACAAAAAATTGGCAGCTTTAGTTTGAAATATTTTATCTAACTAAAATTTCTGGAAATCACTTTCATTACTAATAATAAAACTGTTCCGCCATAACTTCTACATCCCTCAACCGATTTCAATGAAATTTTGCAAATATACATGGGGGACTACTGTTCACAGAATAGGCTGTAAACATAAGTATATTGTATTATGTATACGCCAGACTTGAGCCAAGATTAGATTAAGTTTGAGCCGGCTTTTTGTTTGATCCAAATTAGGAGAGAGGGTGGCAAGATGGGGTACTTAAGGTTTGAAGATCAATAAAAGAAAACTTTACGTAGTGGGACAATCATATTTATGTTTTAATTAACAACTATTTATTACTCTTCTAATATTTGGTGAAATTAGGGACTTTTAATTATACATTTAAGAAAAAAAAATCAAAATAAAAATAAAGGTGTTTTGCCCCATCTTGCTCCATGGTGCTGGTAAGATGGGGTACCCCCCTGGGGTAAGATGGGGTAATGAGAATTATCAGACAGAATGATAATTATTTCCACTGGCACAACTCGCAGACGTGGAAGGCTTCGTCATCATCATCGTCGATTCCCGCACAGCTATTATGTGCCCATTTTCCAAAATTTAACCAATGTTCCCTTCCAAAACAGCTTTAACTGCTCCTCGCATGTATTCTTCAGACCACGACCCTCTGTCAGTCGTGCGTTTGTAGTCACGAACCATTATTAAAAGAAAAACTATGAAAAGCACAAACAAAATACAAACCCATTTCACGGAAAACAAACAAAAATAATATTTTTCTCAGTTTGGGGCAAGATGGGGTAGTCATTACCCCATCTTGCCTACCGTGCCATTTTCTAATAATAATTAAAACAAAAAAGAAACAGTCGGCAATCTCAAGGAAACACAATGTTTACCTTATTGTAGGTTAGTTTCAGCGTCAATAGCAGTCACACTTCAGCAGCTAGTATTATTTAACAAACCACAGTTACGTGTCAAACTGGCAGAAAATGTGATAAGCACTTTGCAGTAAAATAGTTTTTTTAGATTATTTCGCCACGCGTATACTTGCGAACAAATAATGGCCGGACAACTGACAGGTGTCATGGCAGCGCATCGAACGATGCATGAACGAGCGTGATTGGTCAGTTTAAACTGTGAATTTCGCTGGGTACCCCGTCTTACCCCCCTCTCCCCTATATGAAAATATGGCTTCCATATAAAAGAAAGACAAGTTTCACTTATCATACAAAATCCGCCTCTTTAAAAAAAACAAAAGGTCGAGCTGTCCTGTTTTTGAGAGTAGTTGATTTATTTTTAAATTAAGACAATCAACCCAATATTATAATATATAAAAATGATTTCGAATACATAGGGGAGTTAGGACCAAAGCGGGCACCTTAAGGGTAACTTGACAAAAATGGGTTAAAATAAGACGTTTTACCAAATTGTATACTTACCAAAGCTGCATTTAACATAGTTTAATTGTATATATGTAGCCAAACTTATCACAAATCTTGAAATGATAAAACTTTATAAAACTCTTCGGAAGGCACGCTTTACTCGAAGGCGGGCATAATAAAATTTTGTAGGATAATTAAGAAAAAAGTCACAAATAATACAAGCAGGTAGTTATCAAATAAAAAGCTTTATTTACATTAACACAAATTGTACTCATCAATAGTAATTAGTAAATTTTTAAGTAGTGTCAATGTAAATAAAATAATAAACTTCTTCTACAAAAAAGTCTAAAAAAGTAGATTTGAGATTATCTCAGAAATGTGCCTGAAACGAAAGCGTGTTTTATAAGAAGCGGCGGATTTCCGAGAGGAATAACTGTCAAACGAGCAGTCATTTGTTGTTTTTATTCGGTAAAATCTAACAAATCATCATGGAAAGATAAGCAGCAACGATTCCAAATTGTGGAAATTTATTTTCGAAATCAAGACTCAGCTATAAAAACTTATAGAGCACTTCATGAATTTAATGAACCGAATAAACATCCATCAGAGCGGTGCAGAAGATGTTAATGTTTACTACTTATGGTTTCAACAGGATGGCGCTATGTGCCATACAGCGACTGAAACAATCGATTTATTGAAAGGGGAATTTAACGAAAACGTCATTGCAAGCAATATACTTCGCAATTGGCCCCAAAATCGTGTGATTTGACACCGCTGGGCTATTTTTTGTGGGGATCTGTGAACTCTGGTCTATCCAGCTTCGACTGACGTATTGGAAAACAACATAATTCGTCTCATTGTGGAAATACAACTACAAATGCTCGAAAAAGTGGACCAACATTGAACTGATAGGATACGCTAGTTAACTGGCAACTGCTCGAATACCCGAAATTGAATTTAAATATTAAATGTTAAAAATTTATCTTTCGAATTAAACCAAATCAAAATCAGGACGCTTTTAAAAAAGCACTCTATTCCTTCACTATCTACAAAAGACAAAGTTCTTCTGGTGAAACAGATTTCTAAATTTCCCATTTCGTAAGTGCCTTTGTTTTTTGAGCAATTACACTTTATCATCGAAACCTTAATTTTAAATTTTATAACATATACAACCAAAGATAAACAAAATACCGTCGGATTGATACAAATTAACGAACCACGGTTCATATTTATTATCGTTTGTAAAGTGGCATTCTACAAAATCTCGAATTTTTAAACTTCTTGATGATATTAAATATGTTAACTCGATGCCTTATATGTAATTACAATAAATTTTTATCGATATGTATTTGTATCTGTCCCACATATATTGCTTTATTATTTATTGAAAAAAGCCTCATTCAAGGTGATTTTTAATTTATATAATTTTTTTTTTCAGATGCTGCCAGCCATAGCAGTGTTTTTGGGGCAAATCTATTGATCACTGCAGAGCTGTGCCGCCCCGGAAAATACTTAGAAGAGCCTAGTATAAAAGGAAAATGTTAACTCATCAATAAAGCCCAATAAGTGTAATTAAAAGGAGAAAGAAAAAAGGGCAGCCGCGCTGTGTCCACCCCAGAAATTAATGGGCAACATGTAAACATTGGGAAAGGGTCACAACACCTTGCGGTGGCAGCTACCCAATTTTTTAAAAATAGAAATCGATAAGTGGATTAGGATCAGCCTAAGAGAATCGCCGGGTCAGCGTGAGACCCTGACCGCAGTCAGCCAGGCGGCTCAATTGCTGTCGTCGTCGTCAACGATTACGAGGACGGCACGGTGCGTTTTTTCAATGGTCAATTGAACCTGTGTGACATCGCTTGCCGTCTTTCGCAAATCGCACTACCAAACGACAACCCCACTCCTACATTTTCATATATAATTTTATTTTTAATTGATCAATTTTCTTTTTGTGTTCCTGCACGTTTATCCTTGAGTGGCAAATGCGCGATATGCTGCGAAGTTGTACGTGTTTTCGCCGCAACAAGCGGCGTAGCTCCAGTTTCGAGGATTCGTCGTCGTGTCGATCATCGGAAATTGAGCGCGGAGGCGGCGGCGATTTAGCCTCGCACGACGGCACCCTGCTGAAGATTTTCCGGTCTAAGGGCTGGTACAGGCAGTGGCGGAAAACCGGACGCGGAATGAGCATGACCAAAATCGAGAGGAGTGAGTACCTACCACCTGCTGCTTGAATGTTTATTAATGCAAAGACAAATTGATTTCTCCCACTGAGTTCGTCATTGATTTTATAATACCTATATAAATAACGCGTTTCCCCGTGTGTACGTATATGTTTGGAATATAAAAAAAAACTTTTCCCGTCCTGACGGAAAGTGAAAATCTCTTAGCAATTGAAAGCAAATGTAAAGTTTTGTTCAGAAAGTTTAAAGTGGATTTTACGAGTGTTTTCACTTTAAATAATTAAGGCAATCATTCAGGACGACACAGACATTTTCGAAGACCTTTGAACTTTCCGTCTGGGATGTATGCTCATTTTTTATTAATTACGGCCCCTATTATGGTTAGCGAGTCGCACAAATTCATTCGAGTCGAAAGGAGCTTACGAAAGCCCTTTTTGGATAAAAATTCCTAACAAAGTTCCAAAATTTTTCGTAAATTCATTTCAGTAGCCTTTGACTTCAATTAATTTTTTCGTTCAAAGTGATTAAAATTACTCGATAGAAAAATAAATTTCACTTCTTTTGACGTTTTGTGAGGAAAAATTAATTGAAAGTCAAAGGTAACTGAAATGAATTTACTAAAAATTTAGGAATTTTGTGAGGAATTTTTATCCAAAAAGGGCTTTTGTAAGCTCATTTCGACTCGTTTGAGATTTGTGCGACTCGCTAACCATAATAGGGGCCTACCCTTCAATTTGTGGCATTTCCGAAAAAGTCAAAGTCATTTGCTAATTATATTTACCAACATTTTATTTATTACATTTATGTACATTGTTATACTTTGCTTTTTATCGGTAAAGATACGACAGCCAGAGAGTGGTAAGCCCAAAAAGCACCTACTTGGGCCCTGTGTCTCCAGAAGCCCCTATTTTACCCAAACCCGATTTTCTTGTATTTTACAACAATATATGAAATTTAAATTATGTTATATTATATAAAATATGTGTTATAAAATATAATAGTATATAATTTTGGAGTTTAAGGTGAAATATCGAGAAGTGCAATAGATCTGCTCAGTTCAACTCTGAAGATTTTCCCATGCACCAAAAACATAGGTTAAAAATACGCCAAACAATAAAGTTGGCTTTTCTGAACAACGAAAATAGTTAATCTGCTGATAAATATAAATAAACTTTAAACAATAACATTGTTTACTTACCTGACTCTAATCTCTTATGTGAAGAAAATATCAATGTATATTTAAATAGTCATCTTACAATCAGAAATATGGTTATACCTTGCGCGTAGTAAGTTAACTAACAAAGAAGTTAGTTAATATGCAATTTATGGGTATTCTCTTTCTGAGTTTTTTGAAATGCAGCACGTTGTTTTGCTCATTGTTTCTATTAATAATTGAGTAACATTTCATTAACACTTTCATTATACTTCTTTAACTGCTCAAAACGGAATTTTGTCAATATCCTCTAAATATGGAAAACGAGAATAATAATAATAATAATAAAAGAATTTGAACTTTATTTTGCTACTAATCTCTTCGGTCGCAGGGCCCACCATAAGGTTCACCCCTAACAATTAAAAATAAAATTAATTTCGTGATTCATTTAACTATTTTTGATTTTAATTTGCACCTTACATGATTGCTGGTAAGCATTACCAGAAAGGTATATTTAAACATTATAAAATCATGATATCTGGTTGAAACGATATGACGGACTTAGTTCAGTCAACTAGACCCATTGTTCATCTAACAATAGAAAAAAGATTAGTCGATCAGAGTTTTGGTATTAAATATATTTAAAAAAACCCAGTATCTACATATACTAAATATAAATACTAAAATTACCACTGACTGAGATTAAGAATTATAAGTAGGTAAAGTTGCAAATTGCCCTAATGGAAAAACACACATGAACACAAATCACAACTAGTAAAAACTAGCAAACACACTAATAAAAAGTATTATGCAAAATAATGAGTCTTTAGTGTTTTCGGTTAATTTGTGTTTTTCCATTAAGGCTTAACTCAAATAGTTCTTAAAACAACCTCAAACATCTCAAAGTCATACTTAAAGTTCTTATTGTAAAAAGGTTTTTATATTATTTCCACTCTGTTTATGTTCAGTGTAGTAGCAACTACTACATACGAACCCGTCAAATAGAATTGTACAGAAAGTAAAAAATTCAGCTTTCTTCGACTTCCATAATGATAAAGCCATTACATATCCTTTCTTAGAATTTAGCAGTAACATTTAAATTGGGTTATTAGTTAGCTATTAGTTTAATTTAAACCATTATTGTAACTTATATTAAGCGAAATGAATAAATAAATAAATAAACATGCTTATTGAAACAGAAATTGAACATGTTAATTGTATTAAGAATATCTGGGCAATTTAAAGTGAAGTAAAAGTTAAATTGGCAAGATTTCTGTTTAAAAATTAATAAATGTATTCTAGCAAAATTGACATATATTACATTTATATGTATCATCAATTCTGTAGTAAAAATTATATTAAAATCGTAAGGTTTAACTAAGATCTAGTTTGTTAAAGCAGGAAATTCGAATCGGTTTAATTAACTAGACCTCAATAGACTACAGGCTGACTGCATTTATACACATTTTAGGAAGGCTTTCAACAGAATTAATAATAAAATTGTCTTGCCTTTTACCTCTTTCTTACGAAACAACTAACACATCAGGCGTCCCTCAGAGTAGTCATCTCGGGCCATTGCTGTTTACATAAATGATGTCTTTTTATTCCTGTACGCATTTTTTGATGACTGAATATATTAATATTCGCGATCTTTTAAACTCTGGCTTAGATAATTTTTATTATTGGTGCTCTATTACATGTAAACTTGTTAATTTCTGTTATACTCTTGGCAATTTATCCTTATCTCGACTTGACAAAACCAATAACTTGGGTATATTATTTAATTACACCTTATCTTTCAACGATCACTACAATGATATTATAGCCAAGGGTAGATCCGTTTTGGCTTTTGTTAAGAGATTGCCTAAGGAGTTTGATGATTCTACTTTAACGAAACTGCTTTTTGCTCTTTTGTTCGTCCTATATTTGAATGCGCTGTTTGATCTTCTTTTCGTGCGGTTCATACCAATCGCATTGAAACCATCCATTGTAGGTTTGCACATTTTGCCCTTCGTGGTTTACATTGGGACAATACCTTCTGCTCTTCCGCCTTATCAAAATAGGCTTAGACTTTTCTTTTTTTAGTCTATTGAGGATAGACGTAAGAATGCCAGATTGCTTTTGCTTTTGACTGCATACAGGGCAATATTAATTCCGCTGAATTGTTGTCAGCATTCAGCATTTCTATTCCTCCTTGTTCGTATAGAAGCTATGACTTTTTCCATGTTCTAAGACAAATACTAATGCCAACTCCTTAATGTCTCGGCTTTTCAGTAGCAAATTCAATCAATGTTATTGATTTGAATTTAACTAAACATAATTTAAAAAATTTGCTTTGCAATATAAACAAATAAGTTGCTGATGAATAAATAAAATATGATATAGAAATAATTTTTTCGGTGCAGAACATGAACCTAAGAAAGTGCTGAAACGTGTAAAAGCTCTGTACAGGTGTACACCATTTTTGCGAGTGCTGAAAGAAGTACGGAATTATGAGATAAAAGAGCATAAAATTCTTATTTATAAATAGATTTCTATAACCCAGTAAGTTAGTGCTGTGTTTATAAAATGCTTTGCTGTCTTTACACTAAACAACTATTGAATAAATCGCTATAAAAATTTTGAACAAATTACAAGAAGTCCGATTAGAATAGTATCAGAATAAGAAAGAAATTTTGAAATATGAAAATTAAATTGAAACTTAATCTATAATAAGATGATTATGCGCTGTGCCACATAATTTTCTAGTATACACAATCAATTAAAGACCAAGGAAGGAAAAATAAAATCTGTATTATGGAAAAATAGAACAACTCTGAACTTGAGTATTTTAAACTTTTCCCCAGCTGGCAAAAAAATCTATTTCAAACTGAAAGCGATGAAGAACTACAGAAACTTTACTTAGTTTGATGTAAACATAACATGGAAAATGGCATTTTAAGCATTACTTTGAGATTTTAATGCTTTAAACACAAGAAAATGTATCATAAACGCAGCATTACTGGAACATTGAGGAAACGTTTTCTGGTTTAATTTTGTTGAGTTCACAGACTATAAATTTTGTCTCGATGTTTATCTTGTTGTGTCAATTGTGTATGAGTATCTAAGATTTATTTATTCAGGCTTTTCGAGCTAACTTCAATCATCTAATGAAACTAATTAGCAGTTCTAGTCTCGTAAAAAATTAGTTAAATTTATCGTTCATAAATTGTTTTGTTAATTCCATCGTACAAATTGTACTAGACGAGACTTTATTACGATTATTAAATTTGTTTAACAACTGTCTGGGTTAATAATATGGAGTCAAGCCATAGCAATTTTATATGAAAGTACAAAAAAATTATACCTGAAGCAACTAACAGAGAGAGAAAAGGCTAAGGCCATTTATTACATTACAAACAGACATATTAAATCATTTATTAACCTATACTACGTTTACATGCAGGAATTCAATCCGGATTCAATCTGGATTCAATCCAGTTAAATGTCATGTAGACGCAGAGCGAATCCAAACGAGATCGACTCGATCCAATCCAACTTCTCAACCTGGATCAAATCGAAATTATTGCATATAGACGCGGATCGTGGGATCGAAAGATCGACATAGCTCTGACAGCTCAATTCGCAAAGTTAGTAAGTTGACGCAATAAGTAACCTGTGATTGAATTTACTAATTTATTATTTATTAAAATGCAATGAGTACGAGGAATTTGTGGAAGCATGAGGACACCCTTGCTCTCCTCGAAATTATGCAAGAGACAAATTCTCTTGCCTTATTTGACGGAAAACTTTATTAAAAACAGAGAAGTGTACCAAGAAATTGAAACCGAACTTGTGAAAACAGGTTATAATACCAAAAATTGCAACCAAATTGAAGAATTTAAAGCGTTATCTGTCACTTCGATCACATTTCGAGCTTTGAATCTTTCGATCCGGTGTGAAATTCGATCTTTCGATCCTTCAATCCTCCATGTATACGTAGTACTAGTTAATTATTACAATAGCTTGCCAGAAAACATAAGAAATGGTCGCAGTAGATACTCTGGAATTTAAAAACGTTATTAAAAAATACGTTGTATCGAGAAATTAAGCAAAAAGGAATTAATAATATTACTATATATATATATATACTAATACATGTGTGCCTCCTTATTCAAATATTATTTGTTTGGCGAGGACAAAATTGAATTAACTTTTATATTTAAGGTTTGTTATTTAGCTTATAAGAACTCCGTAAAATGGATCCTCAGAGCCTAAAATCCAATGCCTAGGCAGCTCAGAATTAGGTAAATATTTCCAGCAACATGCTCAGAAGTGTGAAATAAATTAATTATTATATTTAGAATATTATATTTATTATATTTGTTTAACAACTGCTGTGGTAAAGTCGATTTTTGTGCTTTTAGAAAGTCATTTAAAAGGGATTTTTTTTTTCTTCATCTTCCTGGCTTTCCTTTTAAGTTATATTTTTATTTCTAAATATTCTCTTTTAGTTGCAAATTAGTTGCATATATATTTTTTATTCGTTGAATGTAATGTAAGTTGCATTTTACCTCTAATTTCCGTTCTCCTTCTCATAATCTCTCTATTTTTGTAGTGTGTTATAATCATTATTTCATTATATAGAGTTTTTAGAATTAATACCACATTTGAAACCATTGATCTCAAAAATCATAGTACGCTAAAAGAAAAAATATGAAATTAGCTCTGTAAAACTGATAAGATGACGATACAAAATCTATCAAATACGAATGGAGTATTATTGTGATATGAAAACTTAGGACTTCTTGATAGCGTATTATTTTTATAAGAAAACATATTGAAAGTAAACCATTCTTGATGAGGAAGTATATCAAAATCATACGATTTACAGTGACTTGGGACTATTATGGAAGTTTTTTAATATTATTTTTATAAATTATTAAATCTCAAGCTTTTCTTTTAAATTAATACACCATATAAAAAATGATTTATGTATTCTCACACTATTAAGCCTTAGGAATTGAATTAACAAAAAAGTAAATACTCTATTCAATAATTTATAAAAATAATATTAAAAAACTTCCATAAATTCATTCATTTAAAATAAAATTACGATTATAAAGAAAAAAATATTTTATTTTTTGAACATACATAATATTTTGTAGGCTTTCGTTTAGCTTGAATCACAGCTTTTAGTCTTCTAGACATTGATTCTGCCAAATTTTCCGTTTCAAAAAGCCCGATGTTACGACATTTTTCCTGTATTGTATTTTTTAATTTAGAGAGATTAGAGAAGTTATTTTTCTTAATTCCAAAATTGACCACAAATCCTCTATAGATTTGAGGTCAGGTGACTGCGGGGGTGTTTTTAATTGGTGCGGTGTATTATATAATAACCAGGATCTTGTGTTCGTAGCCATTTGCTTGGGATCGTTATCCTTTTGTAAATAATAATACTCAATTCCAAGTTTTTCGGAACTGACCTTCATATAAATTTTCAGGATATCGACATAATAACGCGGTGATCTATTTTACCATTGATAAAATGTAAATTTCCAGTTACAGAATATACCACACCATTTCAGATTCACCTCCATGTTTAACTATGGCACACAGTTTCGGATCTAATGCCATGTTTGGTTTTCTACTTAGTTACAATTAATTAAAAATCATTCTATAACATTCTGGAAGAAAGTTATATTTAGTAATGAAAGCAACAAAGAAACAAAGGTACACATTTACATACCATACTCAAATACTTAGTTTTCGGAGGGTAATATGAGTTATGTTTTATCTCGATACGACACATAAAAGTGGTACCTGCAAAATATGTTTAGATTTTATTTTTCTGTATGATACTAGAGTGTCAATCGGAAAAGGGGTTAACTAGGCGATTTGGCGAAAACATTTTTCAAGTCTATTTTTACCTGCGGAATTGGTAATTCTTTTAAAAATGTTCCCCTGAAAATTCCAATTACCTTTTACCCATTTGCGTGGCACTAGAAACTCAGAAGCAGAACGCCTCTACACAATCCAGAGAGATCTTGAATCTCAACCTTATGTGCATTTCGTCCCCGTTTCGGGAATGACAGGCAGGATGCCATAGAGCCCTTATTTCGGCATCCATCCAATTCACCAACAATCGCGTGCCTCTCAAAGTGGGTCCCACATCGCAGAAGGGGAACTTTATACTAAAATTGGTAATTCGATTAAACTAAATAAACTTTGCTCAGGTGTAGAAGTGAACTTTAGGTACGATTCCCCCTCGAGGTAGGGAAGTATTTATGCGGAAACTTAACGAGTTAATATTTATGCATAGAACTGAAATTGGACTGATGTTTGATTACCTTCCACCGAACATAACTTCCCGTTTTATGACTTTCCAAATACAGCCCTCTAGTTTGAATGTGAATAGATTTTAGGAGGAATTTAGAGTGCTTTTAAAATAAAACTGGCTTAATTAGGAGATATAGAACCAACAATTCAATTTTTTCTTAACCCTTTGGCGCGGCGTGTGGCACACCGAGTGTAAGCATATATCACTGGTCGACACCAATTTTGTACAAAACAAGTCTTATATCTTTTATTTAGGATTTTTTCCGTAGATTACCAATTTATAAATAAGAATTTCCTACAATTTTACATCACTTTTTTTAAAGAAGAAGGCTTGAAAAGTACCATTTTGGATGGGTAGATATTGTAATCGCCAAATTTCTAAAAACATGGAAGAATTGGCTGTAGCAGCTAGCAACCTACAACTTATTTCGGACAGCAGCCAATACAATTCGTACATTTGCATTTGGTATGGCGTGCACACCTAAACCAAATTGGACACATTTATTATGTGGGGTATTTATGATTCCTTTCGTCTTTTAGTCGGTTTGTGATCGAGCAGAGAAGTGGACATCAGAGTTCGACTTGCTAAATTTTATAAAAATATCTTTAATTTGCCTCTTAAACCTTTCAAACGTTAAATTGAATAGTTATTCTTCGTAACTTAACATAATCAGTGCTTTTTTTAACTAGTGTTTACTCATAGTTTTTGCTGCTAGACATCTGGTAGTCAAACCTTCTTGTTAGATATACTACATGTCTAGTTATTATAACGTGAATTCTTGTTGGTCAACCAGAAGCCTGGTCCAAAGAATTAGATGCTCGTCGAAATGGAGCACAATGTGCAAAATTTACATCTCGTGTTAACAAATTTTATTAGCGGTTCCAGTGCAATGAAAACACAAAATTTACTCTCTTTCTAAGCAAGAAAATTTTATGTTCTCTCTAAATGACTGCTTTTTGGAAAACTACATATGATGATCGATTATGCCAGCTTAAACAACATAATTTCGAGCAATTTCTTAAGCGTGAACATAATTGGTAAAAATATAATTAAATGAATGAAGAAATAAAAATTGGAATATCTTTTGAGATTGTTTAATATTCAATTTTGAAAAAAAAACTCTTACGTTTTTAAGATGTTTTAACAATGGATCCCGTTGTATAACCTAGAAGTTTCCTCTCAAGCCGATAAGTAAGTTGTTTCAACAATAGACCTTGTTCCCTGAACTACTAATTCCATATCGATTCACCAATCTCGTAAATTGTTTTAAGAATGGGTATCGTTGTCTGAATCCGTAGCTACACGCTTATGAGATATTTCAACTATGGACCACGTTGTGTGAACTACTATTTCCATGTCAATTCAACAAGCTCATAATTTGATTTAAACGTTGTTTAAACTAGTACATTCATGTTGATTCCACAAGCTCGTAAGTTATTTTAACAATGGACCTCGTTGTCTGAACTAATTATCGTTTCAACTAGATGAGTAGTTTAAATTACAAGATAGTTTTATAATTATTAAATAGATTTCTCTAGTCATGCTTACCAACAACTTTGTTAGCTGAAAATCATAAACAAAACTAGTTAAATGAACCCCGAAATTAGTTGTTTGAGCCAGCTATTTTTTTGGGTGTACACATCTTTGGTTCATAAGATTTGAGCCCAAGTATCGAACATAAAACAATATTACTAATTGCACGATTTCACGAACAACTATTTTTAAAACTACTTTTGATCGAAACTTGGCTGGTGATTGTTTTAAGACCCAACACTGCAATACATTTTCTCTTAAAATATTTCAGTTTTATATGGCGAATTTTCTTTACACTGGCAGTTTTCCTATTTTGGGCGTAATTAAAATTGTTTTTGAATTTATGAGAAAACAATTTATTTTGAGGTGAAATGCTTAAAAATACATTATTATAAAAATCACATCTGTGTCCGTGTTATGAAACTTTGCGACACAATATTAACAATTGTATTTATTATGTTTTTTATATAATGTAACAAGACCAAGATTAACTCTTATAAATGCTTACAACTACTGTTGTTTATGCTAGTATATATTATACATATATTATTACAAATTAAATTAAAATTATGGAAATAAGAAAACAGAAATTGCTCTGAATTTTTTGTAAAAATACCGCCGCTTATGGGAAAAATTAGCAGTTTTATTTAAAATACCTATTACTTTTGGTACTTTTACTTTAATACGTATAGGAAATGATGTCAAAGTAAGAGTAGAGTGATGGAAATATTGGCAACCAAACCAAAGTATTGAATGATTTTGCCATTATAATTTGTTGAAATTCCACTGAAAAGTTTTTATTTACCAAGGCATATCGGTTGTTCTCCTAAATTTTAAAACCAGTCTCTCCAATGTTAATAAAAAAGCTCCTCCTATGGAAGCCACGAGATTCTAATGAAATGTGATATATTCAGCGAATACTTTACCTCATTTTGGCAATTTTTGTATATTAATTGTAGCAGAACAGAAGCTACTTTACGCTCAAATAAAAATTTTGAACCTCTAACTATTATGTAATCATATTAGAGGCTTTAATAATTGCCGAAGTATTCCGTGGAATTAACTTTTATCCATAAACTGATTACTTCATACAATAGAATAGATAGTGAAAAATTACAACTGGCACACTCATGAAAATCTTATTACCGAAGATGCTTAGTAAGGGCTATATTTATATAATAGATAGAGATTCAAATTTGCCTTTGAATTGTGTTACTACCTCTTTTCAGGTTATGTTATTTTTTTAATATTTAAAATTGCCAAAATATGATAATTCTGCTTTTAAACCTTATTTTGCTAGAAAATTGACATGATAAAATACTTTTGTTTGCGAAATTTGTAATCTACGGAAAATATCCTATAGAAATGACATTATGACTTGTTCTTTTACAAATTAAATATAAAATTTTATCGACCAGTGTAATTATAGCTTTTGCAGAAATTACTACGCCATGGAAAATTTATTGACTTATTACACTACACACTTATACCTCGCTCCCAACCAAACCATGCGATATAAATTTATTACAAACACTGAAGGCGGAGCAGAAATATGTTCGGGCCTATGAATATCAAAAAATCAAATTGAAAGAGTTTGTGAAAGGGCTTTGCTGGCAAATCCTTTTGCACTCCGGGTGCGAATTACATGAAAAGAAAATATGGGGGGTTGGTTTAGAAACTCCGACGCATATGCTGCTTACCCCAAAAGCTGGGAGAAAAAATTAAGTGAGGCAAAACGCTTTTATTTATTTAAAGCCCCGGGTGAGCAAAGGGATAAATGGGGATTAGAAAAAAAAATATTTTTTGATGATTTCAAAGGCTTGAAAAAAGTTCGAAGTGTCGGGTTCAATTGAATTCTCTGTCTGATAAATGAAACAGTGTGTGGGAATTGGATTAATGGCTTTTTAATTTTAATAGCCTTTTCCGAATATTTATAAAAAAATGGTTCAACATGGAAATATATAAGGATAAAAAAAAAATGTGTGAGTAAAATATATAATATGATTTCAAGTTTCACAAATACCAAAACATTTTTCTGCTTCTAAAGGCCTTTAAAGTTAGTTATATTAAGATGTTGTTAAACTCTTTAGCTAAATTATTACTTATTACTTATTTATTACTAATCTATTCAATATTCATCAGAAGCGAGTACTAATACCAGAGTAAAAAGCATATTAATCTAAATGCTGATTTGATTGAACTAGAATATCGATAAATTAAGCTCAAATCAATCAATCAAAGTGCTTATGAAGGAGACGAGAGACTGAGATCAGAGACTCATGCTACCTTAGTTAATCCAGTGATCAAAAAGGTGAAGGAAGTCATGAGTTCTGCTGGAACGAAATGAAACCAATATGCATATCGAACCCAAAAGTTCAGGAGAGCTAATTAGTCAACTAAAGTTGTCCTGAAGTTATGATTTAAGTGTAAGAATAACCTAATGAAATTACACTTAATTGCCACAATGTTTTTAGAAATGGAGTCTAGATAGACGGAATATACTGCAAAATAATGTCCGCGAAGTTGGCCTCGCCATTTTTGAAAAAGTAAAAAAAAAATTGTGCTAGAGTTGTGCTATGTTGTGCTGATTTGCAAAATTCATTAGCATTGATAGACAAAATGTTAACACTAATATAATTGTTGGGGTGGAAGTTGACCCCGCCATTTTGGAAAAAAAATACGGTAAAAATACTAATGCGTTGTGGTTGATTTGTGCTATGTTGTGCCGTATTTAAAAATTCTGTTTTACCAAAACAATAATGTTGGCACGCTATTTTGTATTTTTTGAATGGGAAGTTGGCCCCGCCATTTTAAAAAGTAAATACGGTAAAAATACTAAAGCATTGCGCTTGAGTTGTGCTATGTTGTGCCGTATCTAAAAATTATATACTACCAAAACAAAAAATTGGGATACTAATTTGTGATTTTAGGGGTGGAAGTTGACCCATTTTAATAAAATATTACTGCAAAAATACTAATGAATTCTGCTCGCGTTGTGAGGTTATTATTACCAACTCTGAAAACCATCCAATTTCAAATTTTAAAATCCCGAATCGAAAACGTTAGCTTTAAAACTCACTTTCGCACTTTCTACCGTCTGCACTTTCGAGTCCGGCGCCACTTCTAAAATGTTATAAACGCATGCCGCGTCATATCCATTTCATAGCGCATAACTTTTTTTTTAAATTTGTGCTTCATCCAAAATCATTTTCTACCAATAGAGAAATATTAACATACATTTATATTATGTAATCCTGTAATTTTTACGAAAGACGCGAACCTGGAGCCCGACAAGTAAATGTGAACAGCATAATTAAAATCAGAATACCTAAACATTTCGAGATGTTAAATTTCTTCGAATAAGCAACTAAAATTTTACGGAAATCCGAAAAGGAAGGTGGGAAAAATTGAATCTGAAAAAATTTACATGTATTCCTTGGCTAATTTTAAGCATTTTTAGTTCTACACTTTTTTTTGTAAAGTTTATCCTTTTCGTGTAAAAAAATCCAAGGTTTTTTATTACATTGCTGTACAAAATGGCCATTTTGCAAAAACCAAAGCAAAAAAAAAAGTTGGAAACCATGGTTTGAGAAAGTTTAGACATTCGGACCGCGATTTCTGGTAGTTATTTGATCCTTCAATAGCAGCAAAGACAAGATAATCGACTTTGAGAAGAAAAATGACCAAAAAAATGAGCACCTTTTTTAAATAACGCAAAAAATAATAGCGTTTTTGAAGTTTTTATGCAAAACAAATGCCAGAGCATCCCCAAAAACCCCTTATATACGAATTTGGAAGAAAATCGCCCCAATTTGCTATTCGAATCGTACAATTGAACTTGCCTGCACAAAATCCTCGTTTTGCGCATTAATGGGTTAAAAAGAGAAAGAAGGTGCACCAATGAACCTCAAAAAGTAATCAAAATGCGCAAAGAAAGGCATACGATAATTTCTAATGAGAATTCTATGGTGTCCTACTTTGCACTAAATTCAAATTAAAGCATGGAGGAAAGGAACAATAGAGTAAATGCCTTATAAAAACCCTGAAGAAGGGAAGGGAAACAAGGATTGGTGACGTCTTATCAGAAAAGAATTCTTAATACATTACTAAAATTAATGCAAAATATTTATTTTAATCCAATTCTATTTCAATTCTTTCTTTTTCTATTAGAACTTCAATTTCGAGTCGTAGTATTCAGTAAAATGAAACTTCATTTTTTCGTTATGAATGTATCTTATCCGCACATTCATTGATTAAATTTAAATTTACACGGTTTAAAGCTTCTTTGAAGCCATGCTCCTTTTTTACATATATCGTCTCGTTTTGCACGGTTTCGATTAACACGATTTTCCTTGGAACGTATCTACCACGTCAATTGAGGGATAAGCGTATTTAAAAAAAAAAACAATAATTCCTTTCATGAAAAAATAATGGATAAGAAAAATTTGTATTTGCCTGGAAGTTAGATAATGTCGTTTGATTACGACACGTCTTTTTTTCCATTTCCTAAGGTGGTCCCTTTGTGTTTTCCCTATGTTTCATACAACATAAAAGAAATATAACTTTGTCAAAGAACATCTCGGCAAATTGAACAAAACCGCCAAAGTCCTCGTCTTTAAATTTTAAAAAGGCATTTTGCAGAATCGTCAGAAGTTTTTATGCCTTCTGAATAAAGCTGCAAAAGATATGTTGTGAAAAGTGCCAATAGCGCCGCACATCTCATCTCACAATTCATCACGTGTTATCCAAGAAGGAAATTTGTCGTGAAAAGCCCTCCTCATCATTAAGAGGTTTGTTCGATTTATGGCCACGGGATGAACCTAGAGATGTTCCATTTCCCTTCCACCGAAGCGCCCGGAATGCCACAGGAGACTCTTATTTTGTTCCTCTGGTTTTTTTTTTTTTTTTTTTTTTTGGAAAATTATTATCATCATCCCTCGTTGAAATCCAGCTGTGACACTTATATCTCCGTTGGCTGGAGTCACCGGGGATGCTGGAGGATGCTGCGGAATGCTGCGGATGCTGGGGATGCTGAGGAGCATGTGGACGGTATAATCCCCCGTACGACCCATTTCATCTACTTTTTGGGGGCACAATAGGGCAAATTCAAATTGGCAAAGTTTAAAACAGTAGGCGCTCACCGTGGGTTGGAATCGAGAGCATTTCCCATAGAAATGGGTTTATCACCAATTTTATTAAGTCGAGATTTTGCGTATTTTGTAGATATAAAGGGACAGTTAAAGCGCCCTTCAGTCAACCGAAATGCGCCCTTTATATACCATATGTGCTATTTCTAAACTCTTTCCCGTTTTTTTGGAGGTGGGTATGATTGAGTCGAAATAGACACAAAAACCTTTAAATCGACGTCTATTCAACTTGATCTTTTTCGTGTTTCTTTTGGTTAAAGGTTTTCTTTTGATCAATCAACTGGGTGAAGAAAAGTAAAAAATTTCTTTATATCAACACGCATGAAATAAAATTGGCGTGACGGGTGTCTAGACTTTGAAAAGGGTGTAACATTGTCGTGGTGTAAAATTAACTTTTTTAGGATAATCCCCGTGGATTAGTTTCAACTAATGAGGCGTGAAGGCCATATTTTTTTTTGGGTATGGTGGCGATGAATGCGCCAAGGGATCGGCAGGCTTTGAAGTTAATTAGTATTCGGAGTTAGACACGTTCAGCTTTGCTCAGGCTTAATTAAAGTGACATCGTCCTAGTGGACGAAAAGGGACTCTCTGATCCTTGTAGAACAAGGTTTTTGCTTTAACGAATGAATGCGGACATTCTTTTTTTACCTTTTATCATTTACTGGGCTATTTCACTGCGTCAGCTTTGCTGAATGAGATAATGTGCGTTTATTCAGCAAGGAACCCTAAAAGCAAAACAGTGACAACATTTATCTGGCGGATAAAATTTGTTCTATACCTGTTACATAAATCAATACATGAGTAGCAAAATCTCTGAAATTAATATATGTAGCAGTAAACCCATAATTACATTTTTCATTATAATTATCCATTCAAACCTGAAATCAGATCTGCCTGTTAACTCTAAAGTTTGCACCCATTGGATAAAACTTTTTAATTGAAAGTGTCTGTTAACCTCTCTGAGGGAAAAATTGAGCTCTTGATAGCATTTACCAAAATTAATTCATGCCGCACAGTACGAGTAATCTGGTACTTTTTGCTTTTCATTCGCACTACACAATGGAATATTTGGGGATACATTTTAATCCTTATTAAAGCGTTTTTTATACCAGTTTGGGGTTAAAAATTAAGCATTCAATATTAAAATTAATGTATTAAATACAGTAAGATTAGATTTTAATGCATTGAATTTAAAAATTCTATTGAATTCCGCATTTATTGAAGTTTATGTGCCAGTTGTCAAGCTTCTATATTCTTCTAAAACTAATTGTTAATATTAATGTTTTAACCCATTCGAGACCGAATAGTAGCAGTAGTAGCAGTAGTGAAAATAAGTTCGTTTAAGACAAATTAAAGCTTTAAGTTGCGTAAAACTTAAGGTTTGTATTGTTTTTAAGTTAGACCATAAAATGAGTAGGCCACAGCCAGGACTGCCGTGAATAAAAAATAATTAGTGTAAACAACGAAAAGTGCTTCGCTCCTGGGGACAGTCTTCAAAAAAATGTCTGGTCTCGAATGGGTTAAAAAATTAACTTGCACATCAAAACCCAATTCATTAAGAGTACAACAGGTAATGTAACAACATTGGAATAGTTCCCTATCTAATTGGTTTCCTTTTTAGAAAAAAGGATTAAAAATGACTCATTGTGGTCTAAACTTTAATACAAATTGATTTAATTCAAACTCGTTTTCTAACTAATTATTAACGAAAGGAGAACAAAAGATGGTTTGTTTTTTTAATTGGGATGAATTTAAACAACGAGAAAGGTCTTAGTACAACTCGGATAGATTGTGGTTATCATCATTACAAATGCAGTTTCTATATGAGTCTAATAATTTTGCAAAAAATAATTATTATTTTTGTGGGAGGTTTATAAAACAGAAATATAAAATTAGAATTTGAAATGCTTTGAAATTACTCCACACAATAGAATTGACACCTTAATTGGTTTTAATAATTTACATTAAAAACTAGAAGATAAAAATAAGAAGAAGAGATATACATAGCTTTATCTTATATTTTATTATGAATTGTGTTTTTGTTTATAGAAGAAGACTCAGTAATAAAAAATTAACCCTTTCGATACGGAACGACTTGATGCAGAAACGCGTTTCCATTTTTGTGGTAACACATTATTTAAGGTATAAAATCTTTAAATTGAAATTAACTAACTGATAACGAACGTTCAACTCCAACTGTATGTGCATGCAAAAATTTGTCTAAACACTTTTAAGCGCCTATAGTACTAAAAGGGTTAAAAAGAATTTATTTGTAATTTTTTAAACTATATCCTAGCATTACGAAAATATTCTTAAATTATTTTACTCAACTGGTTTTATCTTTTAATCCTAAGAAATTAGTACTCTAAACCTTTACCCATTAAATTACAACCGCATTTATGCATTAACTTTTAAAGTCGAATGAACAAATACTACTCAAACTATCAATTAATCTTTCTTTCACAAAACCAAAGATTCACAATGAAAAGCGGTAACAAAATAAGAAAGACACACACACTACTTAATAATACATACTTTATACATACAAATATTAAAAAGAAAATATAATACATGTAAAATATTACAATACATATCCTAAAACAAATTGACGGTATTTTTTCGTACATTGGGAACAATAATATTAGTTATAATATGCTCAGAATATATTTAAACAATCAACAGTTTCTTTTTTGGGGGCCAGACTTTTATCAAGTATATCAAAAGTCGATTTTCCGATTATCCACTTATGTTTATGTCGATTTTTCGATCACTTATGTTTATAATTTTATTTATTTAGACATAACATTGTTTCCTTTTGTTTATTTTATAGTATTTCCCCAGTGGGAAAATTTGAAGTGCTTCGAAAAAAGCAGATTCGAAGCGCTTCATCTACATTTAATGATATGCTTTGTTGAAGTGCTTCTCAAAAAAGCGATATACTTCGAAAAAGTGCTTCGCAAGGACCTAAAAGGAAGTGCTTACTTCTGCGGATATCATATGTTAAAATTTGTATGAAACTGAAGCGCAAACGAAGCACTTTCAGCTTTAGTAGGAGCACTTGTCATTTAAAGCGCTTCTTTTCCCGCTGGATTTGTAGTACTTTTATAAAGTGGTTGTATAACTTTCATGATTTCTTTTTATTTTATATAGATTTCAATATGATATGTATAATAGAATTTGTTAAATATAACTACGGTCAATGCTGATTCTGTTTTGTCATGCAAAATAGTAAATTCATACATGTGTTTTGCCAAATTTACGATTTTTTGTTTTAAATATATGTTAAAAGTTATGCTGAACTTCCTTATTGAATTCAGTTAAACCCAATTGCTTGAGTTTTTTCATCATTTGCCAATGAATAAGTCATTTCATCATACTAAAATAAAATTTAATCAGCCAGGAGCACACAAAAATAAAATTTTTGATAGGGATATAATATTCATCTTCTGAAGGCACATAATGTAATGTAATTTTCAACAGCAAAATTTTACGATCAGACTCTAGGCTATGTAAAAAGCAGTCATAAAAATTTATCAGCGCAGCTAAAAACCCCGTAATTTTTTACCCACATTGTCACCATACCACCCGCTAATCCACAAAGACTCTTAATTTTTGGACCACAAAACGATGCCGGTTATGAATTACATCCTTAAAGCAATAAGGATTACGAAAATTGTGTCAATCTAAGCAGATAGTGCTCTTGGCGAAGAGATTCGATTCGAATCGAGTGAATCGATTTTCCCCGCGACAATGGCCACCGGTTTCTGGGGCAAGCGATAAGACAAAGTTTGTCGCTGACAGTTCGTCGGGACGTCCTCCCACGCCTTAGCCAAGGACGTCCCGAACCGCCCCGGTCCGCCCGCCCCCGCTGATGAATTATTCCTGAATAGACGTCTTTACTGCCGCGCATTAATGGTGAAATTTGTGTCACTCGAAGCTTTTTATTGCCTATTTACAGCGCATTTCGAGGATGTAAGCTGTAGGCTTAAAATCTTTTTTTTATTACCTTGTTACTGAAGTCGAACTTACGAGCGCTTTAGGTTTAGTGCCGGTACTACGGATGCAGCAGTTGCTTCATGCTTCAGAGATAAATGTGCTTCATTGTTTTAATCGTACTGCTTGGACCTACGACACGTAGTCTTAAATTGTTTCTAATAAAAGTAAAACTCAACTAGTTGACTGTCACCGAGATTTCTTTTATATTTATTGCATCAATAAAACTGAAATAAATGTTGTTGCAGTGCAACCTTTTAAATTAAGCAAGAGAATAAAGTAACAATTTTTATAAATATTTATACAGCATTGCGTTAGGAAGGCCTTTCCCAAACTTTTTCGACCGCGGCCCCGTATTTCTGGTAAATTATTTTAACCTTTTTTATGTAAAAGACATATAATATTATTTAAAGTGTTAATTTTAATTTTTAATAATAAAATAAAAAGTTAAGGAACCCGACTACGGAAAAAAAATATATGTACGTGAAAAAAGGTTCCTTTAATCCGACTAGGGATACACAAATAAAATAAAGTAAAAAATAAGAAACAAATTCCTTCTAGCAGTTTCACATTAATAACGTTCAATTGAAATGTCGTGGCCGTACGTTATCAACTACAAAAACCAAACATTCTAATTTGATAGACAAATAAAACCAATGGAGATGCCATCAATAAAGGATAAAAAATACATACCATAATAACGAATCGATTAACACCTCATTCATCAAAATCAGCTAAGTAGTTTAGGCGCTTACGGTGGAACATACGTAAATATAAACATACATAAATACATACATACATACATACATACATCCTTTTGGCTTTGCTTTGCGGGTAAAAAATTTTGTTTATTAAGTATTAATATTTCTTCATTTTCTGTTTGATTACAGATATCGTCTCAACCTATTTTTTGTTCGTTGTTTCCAGAAGATATTCCTTAAAATTTTTTATTAGCTCTAAAAGATGTTCTTGAATAAAGGCTGAAAGTGTTGCAAGTTGTAAATACAATGTTTCAAATGATTTAAAATTTCCCTTTGACACTTGTTGTTTCTTTCTCAATTACTTTGAATTTATTTACATCAAAACCTTGCAAATTTAAATTTAATTCGTTTAAGGCAGGAAATATGTTGCATAGGTAAGCTATTCTTATTAACTATTCAAAGTCGTGAAATTTATTTTTAAATATAATAGGAAAATTACATATTTTTTCGATGGTGATTATTGATTTAAAAATAACGATATTTCGTCTTTTAACTAAATATAAAATTTTAAATTTTTTCCTGCGGAAAGCGCTGCGTTAAGAAAAACGTAATATATCTACATATATTAAGGGTATTATTATGAGATTAATATTCTCAAAATATGAAGAGCATTTATGAAAGTATTTGTATAAAATATACGCAAACATAGTATATAAAAGGTGCGCCATGGGATAGTTTCATTTTAAAAATGGTATAAAATAAACACTGTTCAATATTTTTTTAAATTTGTTAATTTATTGAAAACTGTAAACATTCCGATTAGTTATGAAAAATTATTTCATTTAAAGGCCTTCCTCGGCTGGCTTGGAAGTAATCTATACTATCAACCCAATTTAGCACTTCATAATCAACAGTTAGGGGCCCTATCATTAATAAATTATTGGATTGTCATCATAACATAAATTTTTAACAGATCCTATAAGAAAGTCCACCAGCATCAAATGGTATCCATCGAAAATCTCCAAAACAGCTGATTACACGATTATTGAATTTAGTACTCAAAAGATCCATTGTTGCACGGCTTGTGTAGTACATAGCACTATCTTGCTGGAACCAGAGCTCGCTCAAGTCCAATTCCTGAGTCAGTTAGCCCTTGTAAGAGAATAATCTAAGATCTATATACAGAATTCTCGTCAGGACGAGCACGAAGATAAATTGTGTTATCAATTAGCTATTAACAATTTTCTAATTAAGATTTCCTGGATATTATGTAAGTCGAGCTAAAAGAGATATAATTAATAATTAATAATAACTTTAAATTTCTGTTTCAGTTCAAAGTCACTGAAAACAGTAAATAGCCTTTTTATTGACTTCAAATGAATTATTTTAACGAATAAAAAATATAATATCTGGAAATGGAAAAGTGAAGTGTGGAAAGCAAACTACAAGTTTAATGCATTTTCTTTATTCAAGACAGGGACCAAAATCGACATGAGCTGAATAATTTCATGATTTAAATCATTTTCCCTTCCATTGTCTTTTAAAGCAAATTTTCCAGCCAGGATATTTCCACGCTAATCTATTTGCTCAGCTTTCAAATCAATTTAGCATTATGGAAGGCTTTTGAATTTTAATGAAAACAAGTAAATCCCATCGGGCTTTATCGCACCTTAGGCTTACTTTCGTTCATGACTTTCAACACCGAATAGACGACTATACTTCGTCACTTAATTGAGGCAATTATATTCCAAATTTTGAAATTCTCTTTTTCACCTGATTAGCCGAAAAAATAAACATAGTCTAAAATTAAATTTTATCACCCTCAAGAGATTCACACTTTTTAAAGGTGCAAGATAAATAAACAAAAGCGAGCCAAGCGAAAATCCCCCAAAAAACCAGAGAAAATGTTTTCGAACAGACGAAGTTTGTGATTCTTTCTCGGAAAGTTATCCTAGCTTTCAAAGGGGAGACAACGACGGAAAGATCGTGTTCTTTCTTTTTGTGTGATTTACTTGCGAAACTCTGGGAGATGTCCATGTTTTCATCTTAGCTACACTCGGGCGTGGGAAATTATATTGCACATGTCCCTTTGGCCTTTTATTCCTGAAGAAGAGGACACAACCTGAAAAAACATTCATTTGTGTATCTTGAGATTACTAAGGTAAATAAAGCTGCTTTGAATTTTATCCCGTGAACGTGCATTATCCAGGACTTTTATGGGATTACGACTCGACGCTTGAACTACATAAAATGACTTTAATTTCACAAGCGGCGGTGTAATCTCGGATGATAATATAATAATTTTATTTTATGTAAATGCAATGGAGATAATCTGCAATAAACGTTTTATAAAAGTTTTTTAGTTCATTCTGAATTGTATGGAATTGATTGGGATTGAATTGAATAAAGTTACGAGCACTAATCGATTATACTAGCGGTTTGACCTAGAAGGCTTAATTTATTATAAGTATTATAATAACAGTAACTCAATTCCGAGACCACTAGTATTAAAAATTGGAGTACAAAATGACAGATTCGAAGTGAACGAATAGGTATTTAAATGTTTAGGTCAATTTGAAACAGTACCAAGCGGTTTTTCAAGTTGATAATTCCAAATATGATCTCATTTGAGCATTACACTAGTTAAAGTAAATACAATAGCAGGGCCGTAGCCAGGACTTTTTTTCGGGGGGGGGGGGGGGGGGGGGGGGGGGGGGGGGGGGGGGTCAAAATAAAAGGTGGAAGAGGGCGGGGGGGGGGGGGGGTTGATAATTTACATTTTCGACCTCAATTCAATTTTTTTTTAAATAGCGTTAAAATATTAATTTAAAATAAAGTTTGGTTTTTACATCTTCAATAATATTTATTAAATATTTTTAAAAATATTTATGCTATGTACTATGCTACTCTTATTAAGGTGTTACACCACTCTGACGCTCGAAAAAATAGGCATAAAAATAAACTCTTTTTTTTTTACTTTGCCATTAAAAATATGAATTATTCTTTTTATTTTACGTATACATATAATAGATTTATAAACAATTTCCAATACTGAAAAAAAAAAACATTAAAAATGGTGCAGATATGAGTCGCTTAGTGGAACCTTCATTTTCAAATCCTTGCTGACGGTGTACATGATTTCTTCGTCCAACATTGTCCGAAAAAATTGCTTCTTCAGAAGTGTAATAGCTAAGGCGTGACGAAGGAAAAAAATTAAAAAATTTTTTTTGGAGAAATGACAGCTTTTAGAAAAAAACTCGAATTTCCATCAACATTTTGAGTTTAAAAAATATATAACTTTTGAATACGGAACCCAATCGAAAAAATCCTTCGTCACGCTTTAGGTAATATTATAAAAAATAAGTGGTGGTAATTTCAGTCAAATCGGTGTAGTAGATTTTGAGATATCGTGTACACCAGTTTGAAACAGTAATTTAGAGAAAAACTTGAAAGAAAAAAAAGGTCGAAGTTAACGCCTTAAAAGTAAATTTTTTTTAAAAATTACTTTTAATCTGCGATTCCTGGACCGTACATAAGGTTTTCTGCTGCTTTTGCGATGTCCTCCGTTACCTGAGTTACTGTTAGTTTAATCTTTCCAAAGGAATTATAACTCTACCTGAGTTTTGCGTAGGTTCCCTGACGCGCTCATTTCTAATTGCTATAACTTCCGTAATAATTTGAATTTTGGAATATTTAAACGCTTAAATATTATTAAAAGTATAAACAATTTATTTAGTAAAAAAAACCATTTTTTTGCAAATTTCATGGTGTTGTAACCCCTTAAAAAATACAAAATAAAAGCTCTAATTTTTTAAAACACTTAATTTTTCGAAAAAAATATCTCTCAAACGTAAAAAAAAAGGATTTTACAAAAGAAAATCTAGTTTGCGACTTTTCGCAGCGAAAGAAAGAGTAAGAAATATTTTAAAAAATATGTTTTTAACTTCTTCAGTTGTCAGTTACAACAAACTCAACTCAACTGAATGCAACTGAATATATCGAACACATATTTTCATTAAAATAAATTAATTAATTTTATTAAATTAAAAAATTGGAATAAAAAATGATTTGCCTAAGATACAAAATATGTCTTTAACATATTTTATCATTGTCAAAGAAAAAAGAAGAGCGGAAGTTTTACTCATCTGACTATTCAACCCTTGTTTTGTTCTTAAAAAATCATGTAAATTCTTAGTTAAGTTTCAAAATTTCGGGGGGGGTTCTAACCCCCTGACCCCCCCCCCCCCCTGGCTACGGCCCTGTACAATAGTTTATAATAAATTTACTTAATAATTTAGTTAAGTAAAAATTACTTCTCAGATACTTCCACTTTTTAATATAAAATATTAATATGAAATATAAATAATATATAAATAACAGATCGATTTTCTAGAGTCATCACACAACCCTACTTGCTCTTCTAATACAGACATCATGTTGCTAGACTAATGAACAACAACAACAGCACTATAGAATTTCTAGAAATTCTCTCTTAAAACAGTTTAAGATCTTAGGAACTACACCTAAAAGGGATTTTACTATACAGATATATTCACAAAAATAGTTGTAGTTGATTCAACAATGAGACCTTGTTAATTCATCTGGTACAAAATATCTGTTTTAATCAACTCGATCCTAGTTCATTTAACTATTTTAATGTCAACTTTACTCGAGAATGGTTAAAATAAAGAGAATTTACGTCAATTATACTATTGTATAATACATTTTTTAATTTTAAAACCAAAATCATTTCTATTTAACTTTTAGTCTAAAGTTACGGTATACTTCATACAGAGGTTCCCAAACTTTTTTTTATTTCTCGTAGACCACTTTCAAAATTGTATGGGAGACCGGGGATAGTTGACCATAGGGGTAGGTTGACTAATTGTGAAAAACTCGACTAGTTCAAAAGTGTTGCATCATCCAACTAGGCGTGAGAAACCGTTACCTCCTCCCCCTCAGTCGTCTCGAATGCGGCATCGCGTACGCACGTAGTTCGGGAGAAGGAGCATAATATTGAAAAAGAATACACTTAAGTAATTTTTTTCCTTGTTATATTATTTGTAATGACGCCTATATACTTGTTATTGTTCATTTGCAAATAATTTAAAATAAAAGTTTGATTGTTAATCTTTATGTTACATATCATTCTTTTTAATTTCGCTGCAATTTTGAGGTCATGACACGTGTGTAAAAATTGCAAAGTGATCCGGGGCTGGTTGACTACCTAGCAGTGGCGTGGGGTGATATTTTTGAGAAGGTAAGCCGGTGCAAAAATCAGAAACTTAATAGCGAAAAAAAACTCACCAAATGAAGTCAGATATTACAAAATGTGTTCAACAGTGACTGCGTGTATTCTCGGCCACTTCTATCATACTTAAAGTCATTGGAAGTTAAGTGCTATATGAATATTATGAATAAATATGGACATATATACAATGAACTTCAAGAATACTATAAGTGGCTTTGAAAAAAAACCGTTAGTCGCGTGTATCGTGCAATCAAACTAAAGCGGTTAACAAAAACTGTGAAAAGTTAATATGAAATATAATTAATCTTACTTATACTCCAAAACTAATCTACGATTTTTTTTTATAAATTCGACCAAAACATCATTGTAAAAATTAGACTGATTTCTAATTTGTAAAAGAAGGTGTTTTTCTATCGATAAGAGTGCTAAATTTGAGAGCCTTTCTTCGGTTTGAGAATTTCTTAAATAAGTATGTATTCTCTTAAGGGCTGAAAAAGATCTTTCCGCGGAAGCAACTGTAATGGGAAGAGTTAAAAATATACAACACAAGTTTAAAATTTGAGGAAAAGTATCTTTTAAAATGCCACATTTAATATGCGAGTAAAGCGCGAGAATATCAAATTGCCGTAATGAAGAAGTGGTATATAAAACGTTCAATTCATTTTTTAAAGCAGAAAACTGGAAAATTCCCGGGAAAACTGTAATCAAAAATGATATCTTTTCGTTAGGACTTGATTGAGCAAAATAATCATATTTTGATTTATTAAGTAAATCTAAAAATTTTAGTTGACTAAAGGAACTATACCGAGTTTTAATCTGAGAAATGACGAGAAGCCGGATTCTATCGTGTTATCGAGAGGTAATAAAATAGCACCACACCACACTCATAAGTCACAATCCGTTGAGCACCAAGGCAAAAAGAGACACAAGTTAACAATTTTTTTATTAAAATATAATAAACAAAACCACAACACCCCTCCCTTCCGAGAAGACGACTTCTGCCGTGTTCTTGTGAAATAAGGGAGCATTCACTCCTACAATTCACAGCCCCTTCAGTATCAAAGAGATTTAATAACCAAACCCACCCCAACCAACCCCACTCACCCGAGAAGCCGCTTTCTACCGTGTTATAGAGCACCACTACACTCACACCCGTTCATAGAGAAGACACGAATCAGCTGACATTCTAAGAAATAAACAACCACCCGCCGAAGTGACCCGAATTTCAACTTCTGCAAAACAAAAACAGCCGAGAAGCCGGTTTCTATCGTGTTATTTTCTTATAGGATTTGCCTTTAGTGAGCAAAGGATATCACACACGATTTCTTTGTTACTCGTGGAGAAAAGTGTGGGCTTGAGTAAGCCGTAAAATGACCGGCTTACAGAAGCAGCGAGCGAGCACTTCATACCCGATGCAACCCCTTGATAGAACCTGCTACGGTGCGAGGGAAGGTTCCATCGTAGTGCAACAACAGATTATGGTTGTTTTTGGTTGTAACACTTGTTTTGCCATGTTTTCTTTACGAGATGAATTTTGGGAGCGCTTTCCAGGAATTTTACAGGCATAGAACAAGTTTTAAATTTACGGGAATAGGATGAGTTCCCAAAAGGGAAGCCGGTAGGAATCGTGTTATATGGACCCCACGCCACTGCTACCTAGTCCTATACAAAATGTGTAAATGGCAATCTATTGTTTGTTTAATGTAAATATTGCACCTTTGATTTAGAAGACTGGTTTCATAATCTGATCTAATAAATGATGTATCTATTCCTTTAAATCATATAATTATAATAATTATATCAGTTAAGACTGTTACCAAATAATTAAAATTAACAAAATTGTCATAGAATTCATAATTATTTGTTTGAATGAAGAAAATGTTATTTCAATTACTTCTTGTTATTTTAATTTTATATATCCGTAGATCTTGCACTATTTAATTTGTAGGTCAACTTACTCCTAGTGACAAGTCAACCTACCCCATGTCTGGGGTAGGTTGACTCAAATTTCATATTCCACCAGATCATGCTTGTACTCTATATTATAACTGATTGCGAGACTTTTGTCATTTGTTTTTATAGCTTAATAGTGTACCTATTAAATTTATTGGTTTTTACAATAATATACACTAAAACAAAAAACATATAAGCATCTAAACTGAAATTTGGTCAATCATCCCCGGTCTCCCCTACTGGTTTCGGTGGACCCCTTGCTGCTACATTTCTACCATATTCCCAAAACTCATCAAAAAATGTGTAGGTTAGATCGAACGATGGAAATTTGCGTCGCAGCTGAGTTCCAACCCTTATTTCGGAGTGGTAAAAATAGAATTTTCTTTTGTTCTATTTATTAAAATAATATGATTACAGACTTAATAGAATTAAAATTAAACATTAACAACGTACCGTAACTTCAACAATACAAATCAATAATTAAAAAAAAATAGTCATAATTTTAATGGGAGGGATGTACTTGATGGATTGACAGCAAATCAATATTTCGCTTCAGTTTTGTGAGGAATAACCACTAATCTTCCCGTTCTGTGATGTTAAATCTCCTCCTTTTTTTTTGTTAATAGGTATGTAACGACACTAAAACTATTTTCGACAAGGTATGACGAGGGAAACGCTATCAAAAGTTTTCTCGCAATTTTCCACAACCCAGGATATTTTTCGGGTATTTCTGCCTGCAGCCAAAATGTCTGATAGAGTTTTTTAAATTTCACCTTCAGCTCCTCATTAGTGCTAAGCTCGAGTAGCTCCTCTTGTAATACCACAATCGCCACTTCCGTTTCATCAAATGGATTTATGATCCATGGTGGTATTTTCATCGTCAGAATATCTTCAAATCTACATATATTTCGCGCCATCTAATATTTTGCTTCATAAATTTCAATTTTCCAAGAAAAGCCGAAAGTATATCCTTAGGTTTTATTAAATTTAGGCTGTCCCCTTGTAACTGCAAGTTAATGTCATTAAATTGTATGAACAAATCTGTCAAATACGCGATGTCTGCTTTTAATTTGATCTGGTTTTCTTATAAATCTGGATCATTACTTTCCAGAAATTCTAAAACTGATCGAAAAAGTGAGTAAAATCTTGTTAAACATGCACCTTTCGACAACCAGCGTACTTTAGTATGTAAGAGCAATCGTTGGAAGTCTTCATCATTTTCGTCGCACAATTGTGCAAATAAATGGGTATTCAACGCATTGCTTCTTATTTTGTTAACTGCTTTAATCACAAATTGAAGCGATTAGTGCAATCTATCAGTGAATTGCAGTTACTCCAGGTATAATTCTTTTAAGATGATTTATAAATCCACGATATCCCAATAAGTTCGAATACAAAAGTTTTTTCGGGTTTATTCATGAAACAACTGTTTTTTTTTAATTTTTTGAGAAGAAATATTCCTTTATTAGTCCACATTCTGTGGTAAAAAAGTCAAAATTTTATTAGTCTTCCTTAGAGAGTGAAGAACAATGGAAGCATTACGTGCAATAGTGGTTAGTAAATTTACTAAAGGAATGAGGCCTTGTGAGATATTTCATGATCTGAAAAAAGAAGGAATAAAACGGAACTTTGTATATAAGACTATAAAACGTTTCAAAGAAACCTCGTCGTACTAAGCAACGCATTAAAGCCGTAAGAGAGCAAATTCGAAGACAAAAATGTCGCTCGGTAAGAAAACTCACTGGAAAATTACGAATCGGAAAGTCTTCGGCACATTTGATACCCACCCAAGATCTTGGCTTAAAAGCTTATAAAAAACAAAAAAGTCATGGAGTTTCAACATCATCCAAAGAAAAATGAGCTACAAGAGTTTCTAATATCCTTGCTTGGCACACTGAAGACGAGCTTGTGTTTTCCGATGAAAAACTCTTTGTTTTGTATCAACCGCACAACCCTCAAAATGATCGCGTGTGGTCAGTAAAAATTCAAGATATTCCAGAAAACGAGCATTATGTGTCTAGATATCAAAATGCTTTATCTGTTATGGTTTGGGAAGCTTTTTGTGAAAGGGGTAAGCTCCCTCTGGTTTTTACTGAAAACGGTGTCAAGGTCAACGCTGAATACTACCAGAAGGAAGTTCTTCAAGCCGTGTTGCTTCCAGGCTCTAAAGAATTGTTTGGAGACGATTACTATTGTTTTCAGCAAGACGGAGCACCTTCGCATACCACAAATGCAGCTTAGAAGTGGTGTGCTGAATATTTAGTCGACTTTTTGCCAAAGGATGAATGGCCTCCTAGTAGTCCTGATTTAAATCCCTTGGATTTTTTTGCCTGGGGTTACATGATGTCAAAACTCAAGGACCAAAACATCAGTAATTTAGAGCATTTCAAGCGGGAAATAATTAAAATTTGGGACGAAATACCCATGCCAATCGTCCGTGCCGCTTATAACTCTATTAATTAAAGGAGGTATAATCAACAAATTTTTATTGTAAAATGTTCTTAATATACACTTTATTAAATTCCATTAAAAATATTTAATAAAATTTAACTACGTAAATATAAATAAAAACGCAAATTCTTTTTGTATTCGAAGTTATTGGACACCGTGTATACTGGTTTATGCAATATCGTAAGCACAGCACAAGTCGTATTTCATCCCTTTGCACGTCTGAACAAGGATTGCGGGCGGGCGGGCGGTGCTTTGCAAGTCTCGACACGTGTTGTACTGAGTATCGAATATGCAAGTTTTTACAAGTGACAGTCACTGACCGTCTTGAAATACACTACTCAAACAAATTAAGGGAAGTTTAAAAAAAAGGAAATTAATGCTAAATAAACAGATTATCTGATCCATATGCCAGACTGAAAAAACTTTTTTCAAGCCCGTGGACCAAAAACAAAAAAGCAAAAAATTTGCACAATTATTTTTTCGCGCTATCTATTAGGATTGCATGAGAACCGTAGCTCCTAAAAAATTTTAGCCAAAAAATCTGAAAATTAGAAACTTCAAAATGCTTTTTCTAAAGTCTCAGTACGAGCATTTTTGACCGAAATACAACCTGTCAAAAATCACCGAAAAATTTGGAATTTTTTTTTGCTTCCTTAATTTTTTTGAGTAGCTAGGCCAACATTTTTGTTCTTTACTATCGAAACCAGATAAATTTTCGTGGACCCCCACTTATAACTTGTGAACCCCCATTTTTTTTCACGCCAACTCCCATCGAATCTCCCGTAGACCCCTGGTGGTGGTGGACTTTGGGACTTCACTGCTTATAACTTAAAAAACTTCTTAACAAAACGTTAAACCGACGAAAAATAAATTAAACGTTTTTAGTCATAATAGTATTTAGTAAATTTTTGTAATCCCTACTCGTACAGTTAAACGCAACGTCTCAAAAAGAAGGGAATATAAAAGAAGGTGCCTTGCTAAAATCAAGTGATGAAAATGTTGGTAGTTCTCGGCATAGTAAATTTACAGATCTTCAGGATTTTTCGATATTGCAATTGCATAGTAAATTACATGTACGTAAGGAAATACGAATAGGAATAGCTTCTTACAAGTATTTTTATATTGTGGAAAGTATTTTTATTATTTTTATTTTCATTTTCAAGGAAATATTGTATAATATAATATAGAACGAGACTGTATTTATTTGTTGCAGTAAATAGAAACTTTTACTGCGAAGTATTAATTTTCGTTTTGCAAAAGAAATTTATTATTAATGCAATGTTTAAGTAATTTTTAGTGCAATTTTTAGAGTGTAGGTAAAGATAAAACGCCACAAACTGGGTAATATTTTAAATTTTGAACAATTGAGCTTAAGCTTAAGCAAATTTCTGACTGAGATACCCAGGTTTGTATTTAGGTGATTTTTATGAAAAAAAGTAAATCTTTTTTTAAAAGGAACAAAAAAAAGTTATGTGTATAACATCCAAACACTCTTGATATTTGATTATATGAATTTTTAAACCTAAAATTCTGTACTTTCAATGTACTTTAAACTTGCAAAGTTTCATTTAAATAGTATAAATTTATTGCTTAATATCACAATGCCTGCATGCACTAGTGTCTAGAATGTGTATGTAACACTGACACTGGAATCCTATTATCTCTGAGTCATAGTATATTACAATTTGAAAAGACATTTAATTGAATATGTTTTTGATTGCTCTTTACCTTTCTTTGTATCCTTAATTATTTCAGAACACAAAGCAAATCCAGAAAATCTAATCTAGTTCTGGTTAGATTTCGAAAATGTAATAACAATAACATTTTCTTCTCCGGTAACATTACATCACCGTGATTTCGGAGGGAAAAAAGCAACAATGGCTGTCATCGGCCTTTTCACCTGTCCAAAGAACAGTCAGAATCTGTAGGGGTCATGATATTTCATAAGAGACTCGTATTCTTCCTCATTGTCTGTCTGACCTCAATTCATGGGAATTTTTTTTTCCTAACTCCCTATCCAAAAGAAAGACAATTTCTTTCTTTTCTAGGCTGTCGGCCAAGTGACAAGATATTAAGGGGGGGGGGGGGGGGGGACCAAAATTCTCCTACCACTCGACCTTAACCCTTGAGGGATAAAAATGAAATTTAGTGGATTCTGTATAGGTACAATACAACGGGTTGGATACTGTGATATCGCCTCCGTCGAATTTTTCAGTCCTGTCCAACTAAGTCATAGCACGGGGAGATTACGTTTTGACTCCCTTAAAAGGACAAATGACAAATATTCCTCTATATTTCTGAGTGGATACTAAACTGGATGACGGTGGAAGATTTGTTTTATCTTCCGCCTTTATAGTACTCGACAATCTTTATATCAGGACTATAGCCCTCGGCATGGATGGTTAGTTTTTTCTCCCAATTTTTTTCCCGAAAGAGCCTAGTTAAGATGCAAAATCTTTAGTTCCTAAATGGAAGTGAAGGCTCGTCCGAATTAATATCGGCGTATATAAGTGAATCTCCCAAACAACAGAATTTACCCAAGAGAATCACACTGCATATATATACACAAGAAACAGAAAAGAGAGAACTCAGATGATAGAAGAAAAGTGTAAGTGTAAATTTAGGTAAATGGAGCAATTTGTATGCGGATGGCGAATTCTTTTATCTTTTTCAGCAAAGCGTTGGGCCTTTATGCATATCATCTGGCCTCTTTTTAGAATAGGATAGAGGCCGACATTGTGATTTCGGCTGGGCTAGACAAATTGTATCATAAATAATGTGACTACGAGATGGCTAAGCAACATTTTCTTGTTTTTCAAGACCTTTGCTTTGTTTGCGTACATAAATTTGCGTTGAAATTATGTTCGACAAGAGAAAGTTATGTATCGTTTTGTGATACCGATCATTTTCATACTTTGATGTTTTAAAGCCAATTTCTTTTAAGGTAACAATAAAGGAAATTGATACTTATCTAAATATATAGACACACTTTTTCCTTTATTTTAATAGTATTGTAAAAAACCGTGGGCAAAGTTAAAATATGTTTCCATTTAACGCTTTATTAAAAACATAACTTAAGATCATAGCCGATTATTGGGACAACTTTATTTAACGCATAGAAGGGAATAAGCATTTTTGTATGGATTTTATGTGTACAGGTGTGATACCAACAATGACAACTTTTTATGTATATATGTGTACTTATAAAAAATTGAATTTGATATACATATTTTTTTGAATCTATCTGCTTTTAAGATTTTCAAAATCCTTACGGATGGTTTAATGGTTATGCTAACTGTAATAAGATACCTGATCAAGAAAAGTATTCTTAATCGATGTACTTTTTATTAAAATGCAAAACAATCGAATTATTTTATATAATTTTGGAACTTTCACATACATATGTAAAGTATTGTTGGAAAGAATTTTTTTTTTATATTTTGATAAGACGAAAATGTTTTTTTTTTTGTTTTTTGTTAAATTAAATATTGTATCTAAGACGAAAATGTCTTTTTTCGATTAAATATTGTATCTAATTAAAAAATATAAATAATTGCACATTCCTTTTAAATCAGCCTTGCTATACTATTGCTTGTTTTTATTATATTTATAAAGTGCAGGAAGATGGATTTAATTAACAATCATGAACGATCATAATTTCAATTATGCTCCTTTAGTTATTGGAATGTTGCAGTTCGATGTCTGTGAAGTGTTGGATGAATCAAAATCAATTTATATAGGCTTTAATGGTAGTCCCAACGGAATTATCTTAACAAAGATTCTCTAATAGTAAATAATTTAAATTTATTTTTGAGCAATGGTATCTTCCTTGATTTGCGGCAAATCTCTCACTTTGTCTATATCTTCAAGACTGGAGATAGGAGCGATTTCTCAAATTATAGAGGTATATCCTAATCGAATTATATTTCTAAATTTTTTGAAGGACTTTCTAATGACACATTTTTTCTACTGATTAAGGAACGTTTATCACAGGCTTATCAGGTCATTTTCACAAGCAGATCCATTACAATAAATTTATGGTAGTTCTGGAAGATAAATATTAAGTCGATACTATTTATTTCGATTTTACTACGGGGCGTTTGATCAGGTAAATCACAAACTTATCTTATATAAACTTAAAAGGGTTAGGCATTCATTCTACACTTTTCAATTGGATCGCTTCATTATTGAAGGATAAATAAGTTTACATAAGGTTCGGCTCATTTAACTCAAGTTTGTTTCATATCTGGCGTTCCTCAAGGAAGCTACATAGACCCGCTCTTATTTTTAATTGCTATCTCCGATGTTGTTGTTTGCTTTAAATATGCAAAATATCTCGTATATGCTGATGCTGATTACTCTTGAAACGTGATGTTGTTCTTTTCTAAGTTTTTACTATATTTTGCTTATTATTTCTAATCTATTAGTAGTTTGTAATGGTTTATAACCTTCAGATGTTAATAAATAAATAAAATAAATATAAAAGTGATATTTAATAAGCACACTATATGCGCGTTTAAACTTTTGATCTCTAAGTTATGAACTATAATTTACTCGGTTTTAAGGCAATAAGATCGAAATGGCCTTAAATTTTACAATTATGATGTTTAATTTAAAACTGGCGACACCAAAAAACCTTAGGTGCTCTGTTCTACGAAAATGTTACTATTGTTATTGAATGTAACACCTTAAATCCCACTACATTCATACCATACGAAAACGAAAAAAAATAGATGCTTTTCTAAGAGTCAAAAATAATAATCCTTATATATATATAATTTTTGCATAACTTTACATCTTACAATTATCATTATAATATCTGTAGATTTACTTTAAACTAAATATTCTTTATTAGACCTCTGCAGATAAGCGAAAATCAGCACACGTTTATTTCACCATAAAGCCATATCATTTCAAATGCGCCAAAAATACGTTGGCCTTTAGCACTATGTCGATGACGTAAAGTGCCTTCTGTTTACAAGAAAATCGTACAAAAATCATATCGATTTAAATATTGTGTACGAGCATGTACATAATGCGGTGTAAAGATGCAAATGAAGAGAACGAAAGAAATATACACACTCAAGTCAGGTAATCTCATTTAGTGCAAATTTTTAAAGACTGTCACAGTCCCGGCACGGCTGTCATGGAGTGTAAAACACCTGCACAGAATACCAACACTTGTCATAACCGCGACGTTTTACTTCTAGTACTATAGAAAAAAAAATCTGGAAAACGTTCAGTGGTATTTTTAAGGGATTGTGGCTTTTGTATCTTTGTGGGGTGAGACTACAGAGCTATCTCCAAATTAGCATTTTTTTTTTTTTCGAAAAAGTTACAATATGTCATTAATGCAAAATAGCGAAGCAATCGTTTAGTACTATTCAAAACAGAACGACGAAGAAAATTCGAAAAGTCAAAATCAGTGTTGTGTTCGTATTTTGCTTGTAGTTTTTGTATTCTTCGTTAAAAAAAAAACCACAATGTCTCCGAGGTTTGTCTAGTTCTCATAAAATGTTTCTAGTGTTAGCTGTCTGCTGTGCACTTGGCTTGTTAAATGTAAAAAATCCCAAAGTCCTCACAACCGGCCGCGACGCATTCATGGGGAAAGTATGCAGCAAAACAAAGAAGCAGCAAGACGCTTACACGGGTAAGTGGACTTGTATGTGTGTTTATAATCTGCATAAGTTTTTGCATTTTTGGAGGTATAATGCAGATTAGGCATTTGGAATAAATAGGTCGATTGATTTCGGCTTTTTTATCGCCCACCCAAGAATTTGTACGGCTTCGCATACATTGTAAAAGGTTTTCCTAGAAAATTTTCTTTTTCAGTTGCGCAATTGACCACAAGCGTTTTACACTTTGTCCGGCTTGCGAATATTTTTGGTAGAGTCACTTTTACAATAGCTAAACTAAAATGGATGGAATAGGTGTGGTGATAATTTATAATTTCATTTTTATAATAAGGACTAATTCTTTATAATGTGCTAATTAACACTATGACTATAAATATATGTAATTTGCAAAATTTAGAAAGGTTTAATTCCAAGTTTAGTTACAATGTCTTTTATTCAAAATAAATTAACTTGTGAATTCATTTGCGTAATAATATAAGAGTGAATTTCAAAAATATGTTTTTGAAATTTCTAAAATACCTTGTTCCAATGTTGGATAGTCTAGTCTAAGGGAAATTTTGGTCCAAAGATCTAACTTCTTTCGTGTCTTAAACGCAATAAACTAAAATGTTATAGAGACAATAAACAGAAATGCAACCAAATGGTGATATAGCTTTGTTTTATATGTGAATGTGTTTGCCAATCTTAAAGACAAGTTTAAAACAGAATCTGTAGACTTTCTGTTAAATACTTTGTTTTAATAAACCCTATACTACTTCTAAAGAATGGGCTAAAGCTTTTAAGTAACAATTACATTACAAAATTTGCACCACTCTAGAAACGTTCACATACCAAAATGAAGGCGCAAAAGTTTGAGTTTCAATCTGACATGACAAAAATGTTATAAAGTGAATATTTAAATTCTAAACTTATAAAACAGATACTAATGAGACTCTGCGTTAAGGCGGCTACACATGTTCCGGTATACCTGTCAGGTATGCCTGGCAGGTCTACCGAATGCCCATAGGGCACACACACGCTTCGATAAACTTTTCAGTTTTCACAGTCAACATCATGGCCTCGACAGACGACGGTTTATCGGCGGTTGGCTTATTATTAGCTAAAAAAAAGTGCGTTAAAAGGAAAATAAAACGTGATACGTGGTGTAAAGAATGGCTAAAGAAAAGAAACATTTATTCACATGTAAACTTGTTAACACTAGATTGCCGGATGGTTTGCCTGAAATGAGTCAATTTGACTCAAACATCAAAATCGAAATTTAAAAAAAAAAAAATTATTATTTTAAAGAAACTTTATTCAAAATAATACATTTTTAGCAGAATTTTTTATTACATTTAGCACAGATGCCCTTACTTCTACTTCTTTTGCATGATACTTGAACTTGACAATTCAACTGTTTTCCATATTCTATACATTAGATAGAGGCGTGAAAGTATTTTTGGCTTCATGATCATATCTTCGATATCTTATTGGTTTTCTCTTATTTGAGTCAATTTTTTTTTGCAATTCAAGATCTCTTCGTATTTTTACTATAATAGCAATCTTTATCTAACAAGGAGACCGCCAAGATTGTCCGCCTCCGATGTCAATGATTTTTATATATGTTGTTACATTTGAGTAAGTGACAGGGATCGTAACTGTTATAAGTTATATATAAAAAATCTAAAATTAATTATTACTTTGAAACTTATATGATTTAACCCAAAATGAACCAATTATATTTCACCAAAAATATTTTAAGTTATTTTTAACTATAATCTTCGCCTACTATTAGTTTAAATCTTTTAAAACTCTTATGAACGATTTTTATTTTTTTTTTTGTTAAAAATTATGATTTACAATGGACTTTTATTTTTTAAATTAAAAATAACTCTTAAAAAAAACTTTTTTTTTTTCTGTCTTATACATATAAAAGTCTTTTGAAGATTTTTATTTTTTCAGTTTTTTATAAAAGTCTTTGAAGAATTTTATTTGTAAAATATAAAAATAAAAGTCTTTTGCAGAAGATAAACAAAAAAATCATCGCGATTAGGGAGTCGCACTATAAAATTATTTTACGTATCTTCTGCAAAAGACTTTTATTTTTCTATTTTATAAATAAAATTCTTCAAAGACTTTTATAAAAAACTGAAAAAATAAAAATCATAAAAAGACTTTTATACAAGACAGAAAAAAATAAAAGTCTTTTTTAACAGTTATTATTAATTTAAAAAATAAAAGTCTTTCCATAACAGTTTTGAACGGCTTAAAGAACAAAAATAAGTGTCTTTAATGACCTAAAACTTTTTCAATTAATTTTAACTAGTATTTTGATTGAAAGAAATTTAAATCTATAATAATTATTAAGTTTGACTTTTATAATAAAAGTATAAAATTTAAAAGTGATCATGTCATCGTAAAGTACTCGTCATGTTGGGTATCATGTATAAGTTTTATGCAAATCAAACAACTCTTCCTACTTGATTTTTTACATCAAAAATATAAAAATAACAGTTATTTACGGTAAGTGAGTAACCCAAAAGGAATTCACGCTACACTCAATAGTTTCAAAGTTGCGTCTACCAAGCCACTTAAATATACGTTCAGTTTGTTTTAAAAAAAATTATTTAAGTTTTTCTATACATATAGCAATAAAATATTAAATGAGTCAAATTGACTATTTCAGGCAATCTCGTGTTAAATGAACTTAAGATTAGCACTCTATAGAAATATGCATAAACAATAAATTATTTTATTTAACCTCTATTCTGGTGTCGTTGTCATCGCTTTCAATATTACACTGGGTGTTTCGAGGAATGTCTTGAGCAGCAAGAAACTTAAAAGTTTAAAATACCACAATTTTGGTTCATAGTTGTCGTCCGTACCCGATCCTGATTTCGACGACGCTTTTATTTTTTTTTTTTTTTTACGCTTTCTTTACTTGCAGAAGCCTCAATATCCTTCAATTTTTCCAGGATCTTTAAATATCCTGCTGCTTTCTTACCACGATCGTGATATTCCTTGCATATTCAAGACGTGCTCTTGTAGATTTCAATAAAATCTACTATGCATTCTTGATGGCTGCGGGACATAATTTGTTTGCAATCCATTAATATTTTCAGCGGCGATATAGCGACTGAACTGAGTCCGGCGCCTGCCAGGACATACACACGTTCCGGTTTGCCTGCACAGGTTATCCGGTTGAAGCATATCGAATGATTATTCAAATTTGTTCCGGCCGCCTAAACAGGTCAAATTAACTGAACAGTTTTATCATCTACACGCTCCGGTTGACCTGAACAGGCGTGTCTGCCAGGCATAACCGACAAGTATACCGGAACGTGTGTAGCCGCCTTTACAAATTTCGGTTATACTTTTTTGAGTATCACTATAATAAAGTATACATATAAATCGATAAAAATGTTGTGTAAACTATTTTTTACAGAAACGCAATTTATAAAAATTATAAAACGCTAGATTAAAATTAGAAGAATTAGTCGAATTTACACTAATTTTGAGTAAAATTAATAACTCGTTTCCTTCATTCGAGAAGATTTATAAGATTTATTTCATTAGTTTTCGTATAAAAAGTAAACTCTTAAAAAAAAAAATTAAATTCAAAAATAAATAGTTAAGCTTATTTTTAACCGTATCGTCAGAGAGTAAAACCAGTGATTAGAGTGAATTAAAGGCCAAAAAATAATCAACTAATCTCTCGTTAGAAAAAATTAGGTTTATTACTTCAGAACAAACGGGCGATTCACTCTGAGCCTGGAAAATGAGCTAATAATTCATAAAGTAGTTTCAATGCGTCAAAACGTACATAAATAAAATTCAAGTTGCCCAAAACAAAATTGTAAAAATGATGGTAAGTCTACCATAGCATGAAAGGGCTGCCTTAGAGCTGAAAGCTATTAAATTAAATCACATTACGAACAAATTTTTCGTAAGATGTTCTTTGTCCGAAAATATATTAATTAAGGAATTTCAGAAAACCACTTTCCCCAAAAGCGATATATTATTTAAACATTTAATCGCTTATGCATAACCAATAATTATATAGTTGAATGAATTTGAATTAAATTTTAATGACTTCGATTGTATATATTTGCAAGGTATTGGAATATATACTAAATAAAAATAAATTACTTCAGAATCGGGATACGAAACCTTGTTTTCTTTTATGAAAAATTGCATCAGGTTCAAACCTTTCTCCATGTAGTTAAAAAAAATATGGATCGATAGATCTCAAGCCTGCGTTGCACCGTATATAATGTATTAATAACAAATTAAGCAGCGGCGGTGATAAAAGGATTGGACTGGAATATTAGCATTACAATATTAAATATAATTAAAATCATACTCCAAAAAAGACAGAAACACTATTATACAGGGAACTAGATTTGATCTGCTAAATTACCAATTAGTAACACAATTACTCCAAAAATCATCTGCAAAATATTCCCTTTGTAAGCGTTAATTTTCACAAATTTAATAATATCTTCTTCCCTCTCCTTCTTCCTTGGCCCTCATTAGAACTCAATAAAAAATTAAGATCAAATTTCGTTGAGACCTAAATATCAAATTAATTTCGCGCAAAAGTTGAGTCTGTTCGGAATGTAAGATGGAGGACGTGACTTGCTATGATTTCATTAACTAACATCAAAGTGAATCTTAGGCCCCTCTTTATTATGTTTTAGTTTTAATGGAAAGACAAACGGTCGTCACTGGAGAAATATGAAATTTAATATCTATCGTAACATTGGTCTTTAAAGCCGACAGTAAAAAGTTGAATAGTTAAAGGAAACTTTAACCAACTAAATCCTCCGCTTGAAGGCAATTCAAAAATTAAAAGATCTGAAAAATTGTGTCTTTGAGATGTTTTGGTAAAATGTTCCACAAACAAGAAAAGAGTGAAGGATGGAATTTTTAAAAGCATTTCACACTCATCTTTTGAATGTATTATAACTATAAGACAGACAGGCTTTCAGGAAAGGAAAGCATTCTAACATCTTGTTCTATGTTAAAAAGCATTCTCAGCGCTATATTGTTAAATAAGTTTGATATGTGAATGAGTTTCTTCTGCTGAACTTTGCTAAGTGAAATACATACAAATTTTGTGAAAGGATGCATATATAGAATAGTAATAGTAATAGTATAATGCACAGCACAATGTATAGTGCAAGATCTGCAAAGTTTTCTGCTTAAAGAAGCAGTTTCTATCAGCAACATTAAGCGATCATAAATGATTTGGAAGATGTTTTCAAAAGTTTTAATTGCATATCCCTTTTAAACAAGAAATTCATAGCGAGATAAATTTTATCTATTTTTCTTTGAATAATTAAACAAGAAAAACAATTATTCATTGTAAACGAAAAGGAGGAAACTAAAGCGAATTAATGTCAGAGTATGTTCGAAAAATAAATTGCCGAACTAAGGATATGCTTTTCTTAGACAATCTTTAAATGGTACTATAAATCTTATCCTAATCACTTCTGATATATTGCTTGGGCATATCAATAAGCTGCCTTATAATTACTCTTGCGGACCTGATGATATTCCTCCTGTAGTTCTAAAATTGTGTTCTGAAGCACTTCTGATTCCCCTTACAATTCTGTTTAAAATGTCGTTTGCGGTCTTATGATCGTCTTTCGGTCTTGTTAATAAGAGCAAAGTATCTAGAGAAATTGCCAAGTATTCCCAAACTGTTCTAAATTATCTGCTCTTTGTAAAACATTTTTTTATATCTTTGAATTAGCATAAATATTTTTCCAGAGGCTCCACAACTCCACAACTTTTTGAAGTTTGTTTCTTATGTTGTTGACAGTTTCAGGTTGAGCGTGCAAAACTGATTGCATATATACTGACTTCAGTAAGACTTTCAAAGTTTTCCCATTCCATTATTCTCTTAAAACTTAATAGACTTGATTTTCCAAAGTATTTTATTTCTTTCATTTATTCCTGTTTACCTGGTAGAACTTATCAAGTCACATTTACAGTTACTAAATATACGATTTCACGGCTACTTCTGGTGTTCCTCAGGGAAGTCATTTGGGTTCCTTACTTTTTATTTTGGCTATTAACAATAGAAAAACCGAAAAAATAGTGTGAAGTCTTGTTATATGCCGATAATATTAAGTTATTTGATCACATTCAACGATCAGTAGACAGTTGATCAATTCAAAATGATCTAGACAGTTTTCAATCGTGGTATTTGAATGATAATCTACACCTTAATATTGACAAATATTCGGCGATGACTTTTTGTAAAAGCCACAATTCTTGCCATTTGACCGCAATCTTCGACGAATTCAATCCATCTTTGATTTCGGTATTACAATGGATAGCAAACTTGACTTTGTGACCGACATAAATCATATGGTTTCTTGATTCAATTCTATGCTAAAATTCATCAAGAATGGTTTCGTGAATTTTTTGCATTTCGGTTTTCAAGGTACTCTTCTTTTCCTTTATTAGACCCTTGCTTGAATAGGGAAGGAAATTTACCCCCCGATTCTACATAAAAGATTTTTAATATATCTCTTAACATCTTAAATTTATCAAATAAGAGATATTAAAAAAATTGATATTCTGCATTAAAGTTTTTGGAGAAATTTTAAGTTTTAGAGATTAAGAAGTTTTGGAGAATCGGAACGCTATGAAATTCAAACAAAGTATGCTGTGATTTTGGGTAAATATTTCATATCGGTGATAGTGAAATGAAAAAAGTGCATTTAAGGGGGTAAATACAATTACACGGGCAAAAATTGCGCATTATAAATCATTTTTTTTTCACAAAGAAGATTTAATGCAATCATTGTAAAACTGTTTAAAACTGTTTTAAACATTGTTGTACACTTGTTAAGGTATAAATGAGGAATGTAAAAATTTTTGTTTTTAATTTTTGAAAACAAAATGGCGGCTGTACGCTGGCGTGAAGTTGACCTACAAATAAAAAATGCAACAACTCTGGGCGTCGTGTTATTGATTTGTAACAGCCCATAATAAAAATTTGGCTTAAATATACATGTAATTTGTCGGTAAACCTCAAAAATTAGAAAAAAATAAAAAAATTCTGCGTCTGGTAGAAGTTTTTGTAAAAAATCGATAATCTTCACTATTTTTTCAGCCATTTTTGCATTAATAACCCTAAAAATGTCAGCTAAATCGGACAAGTAGTTTTCGAGTAATCGTGGTTGCAAATTTTAAAAATGTTGTTTTGAGAAAAACGCATTTAAAGTTTTGAAAACCTGCTATGCGCTGAACAAAGCGTTCTCGAAAAATGAAGAAAAAATATATAAGGAGTTCGATTTTCGACCTGAAACTTTTTGGAGCGGGAAATTTCCTAACTTTTTAGAGGAACAAAAAAAAAAATCGATTTTTTTGACCTTCTAATTGTATTTACCCCCTTAATATTCCATAGAATTTGAAAAGCTGGGAATATAAGCTGAAGAACAAAAAGAGATACATAATTTCATCATTTCAATCATGGATATCCCGAATCTCCGAAAAGCCAAGATTCACCCTGGGGTTTTATCTTCTGAATATGACGACGAACGGCGAAAGTCATCCCTATTCCACTGTCATGAAAGCTTCCGGGGTACCTTACATTAACGGCCAAAAATATTAAATTTGAGTCGCAAACCTGAAGTTTAAAAAAAAATTTAATAACATTTTAAAATCCGAATTCATACCGCTTCCACATTATTTCCATGCTGCAGAAACCTTTTTCTGTTTGGACGTGCTCGTGGCGGGTGCATTTCGTTTGAAACGGCAGGGGCTATTATAGCTATGTGGGTGCAGTCTATACACCCTACTGTATTTTCTATCCCGAATTTAGAACGAAAACTATTTTTTAGCTCATTTATTTCCGAATTAGTTGAAGGGAGATTAACGTAAAAATTTAAATGTTCTATTATTAATTGCGAAACATAAGTAATACACCTTGAAATAGAGGATAGGGTATTCTCGAATATTCCTGGTTATCAAAAGGTTTAAGAAGAGCATCTCTAGGTTTAAAAGCAATTCGTTAAGGTATTCTAAGATTTCGTATGAATGCTATACTGGACACACAATAAGGATCAGCGATATCTCGCAGATTCCTTCACAAGATTCTTTGAGAATGTTTTCAAAAAATTCTTTTGATTGCTGTGAAATGATGACATAATTTCTTTAAATCACCTCCTACCATTTAAAAAGTCAGTATTTCTGTCATGAGCAAATTGGTCGTTCATCCTCTGTTTATTTAAATAAATTATATAAACCATAACATTTTAAAATTAAAATTAAATAAAATCTTCAACTTCTGCGGTGTCATGCCTCATGACCATGATGTATATAGGCGATTTTGATAATTTCTGTTTTAGATGCTTTTGTTTCTATAATTTAGACCACGACTGGTATTAACGAATACATATTGTAACTTACAATCGATTTGTATTATTTGTTATATGTATCATAGATAATTATTGTACAATTTAATGTGATATGGCACATCGACTTATTTATTGAAACTGTTTTACTTTAAGCCAACAAAATTATTAATATAAAAAATGTAAATATGTATATGTATTATACATATATCATATGCATATTCAATACTTTCATTCAATAATTTCATTTCTTTCCTGATTTTTGAGCTCCCCGACGAGGTCCTCTTAACTTAAGAGCTTTCCTAGGCTAAAAAAGTCTATTACACTTTTTTTCAGAATACGAAAATCTCTTAACAAAAGTCTCCACAAATAATAAGAGATCAGCTGATTACTGACTTCTCTTAAATGCTAAAGTAGAATACGAATTTCTGTTAACTGATTTTTGACAACGATATAAAAGGTTAAGAGCTAATAGCTTTTATGTAGAATCGGGGGGTTAGTCTCCATATTATCAAGTGTACATCCAAAACATTGTTCATTCTGTTCAACGTAAATTCGTTAGATTTGCACTAAATAATTTACCTTGGGAGAACTTGCTCATATGCTTAGCATACACTCTTTGAAAAAACGTCGGAAAGTCGCTAATGTCATTTGTGTACACCAGCTATTAGTTGGTAACATCGAATCTAATCTTTTAATCGATAAATTTCAGTTTAGAGTGAGATTGATTACAACCTAAGAAAATTTCGTTTAGTAGAAATTAACCTTTGTAGATCTAACTATTTAAAGTATAAACCCACTAATCGCATGGGCTTATCTATTAATAGTAATGCTGATCAATATGATGTTGCTATTAATAATATTAATATTTTGAAAAACACTATTTTTACCCGTGCGCACTAGTCATGCCTTCTTAATTTAACTGATTGTAAACATTTGATTGTATGTTAATATAATTTCAATTTGTATATAAGTGTCTCTTCTGCATGATTGGATCGATAACTATTAAGTAATGTTTCTATATTTTGTTTTGTACTGCTTTCTGTTTTAATTAGTTGATAGTTTTTTTCTGTATGCTCTATGTAATTAACAAAACCACACGAAGATGTAGTCACATACATTTGCAGCCTTGCTGTTTGGACTAAGTTGGTGGTTTTTCAAAAATGTATTTAAATCCCAAATGTATATAATATAGTGTACGTTAAGGTTACCAACATGTTTTTCGATGGGTTTTTATAAGATATAATTTTCAGGTCATTTTATAATTTCGTTTATGATTGTAGACTTTTCAGACTACATAGTTTTATAGTAAACATAACTTAAATAATAAATATGTGCCCGAAAAAAAGACTTTCTGATGTAGTCCAAGAAAAATATCAGTATATCAATTTAACTTAACTATATAATTTATTTAATTTTCGTGTTCAAGGAGATACACCCTGTTTATTAAAGCGTAATTTAATATGTACCAATTGTCCTCAATTAATGTACGTCTCTACTTATCATCACGAGTTTCAAATAATTAAAATTAAAAAAATAATGTAATATTTTACCGAAGAGAAAACTTCTTGCCTCATTGAAACATGTCACATATTTTTATTTACTTTATATTTTCATCATGCATTTTTTTCCAACGACGGATATAAGTCTGTATTCATGTATTTATTAATTATATTAATAGTAACGTTAGTATATAATTACAAAAAAAAAATATATTGAAGAATATTTTACGTAACATTTCGTATTTTTTTCATACATATATCATTATTTTTTTGTTTAAAGAGACTTCAATAAGACCAATCACATAATTGCCTCCCATTCCACATATTTTTCACGTAAAATCATAATTTCTTCATGTTTTGGAAACATGTTAAACATTTCAGTGGGTAGTAAATTTACAAGATAATCCGAAAATATTACATAAAAAAATGTGAATAATAAGAAATCCTTTTAGGGATTTACATTTCAGGGCCCTCCTTTGGTGCTCTCTGGCATAAGATGGATTTTCTGACCCATTACAGTTTGTTGGCTTGAAAAGAAAGATACAAGGCGAATGCCTTTTTACTCAGGTACATTGGCAAAGGTTAAAAGGGTATCTATAGCCGAGAAAATGTACACTTACATATCTTCAAATAAGGGATGAATTATGCAGAATTTTTGGGAAAAAAAGCGTATATATTTGTGTGGAAACACTCATTTATACTCGTACAAATTATATTAAGGTCTCTGAGGTCAAGTTTCGGTTTCTCCTTTAAGATCCCTTTTCACTTTTGGTAATATTATGTTGTAAGCTTTTCGTAATTTATGAATTGAGAGAAGCAATCAACGAAAATGGATTCAACCTTAACGTTTAGAGAAAATGTATTAAGTTTACAACATATTTAAATTTTGATAACACATTTTGACCTCTTCTTAAATACTTTTTTGGACAGAAACCAACTTTTATTCAATTTTACAATACAAACCACTTGTATATCTTTAAAGTTGGCATCCATTTTACCTGAAATTTATTAATTTACCTTAATTAAATTGCAGTGGACAGGAAATCTCCGTCGCATTCTCTTTACGAAGGATTTACCTCCTAATTCGCCTTTAGGTAAGAGAAATCACGTTTATTGAAAGTCTGGAAATCTGCTGCAGTTTGAGCACAATCCTTAGTACAAACAAAGCCTCAATTAAATCCTAATCCCCTCTAGAGTGGCACAGGGACTTGGGCTATTTCAGCACCTTGTTCGAAAGATGCTCCTCACTATGGGAGATGTTTCTTTCTTGAAGGGCCATGAACTATCCACGTCGTATAAATAATAAGTTTGTCTATCACGTAATTGTGTGGGGGGTGACTGTGAACATATTGCAGAGAAAGGGTTTAATGTTACGAACAATTTTATTGGGGAATTTCAGGGTAATCTGGGCACTACCGAAATTATGGCTGGGAAAAGGTAAACACATTTTGGGTCAATCGATATTTCTTCCGAAGGGTGTACATTTCTTCCGCCTCAGTCATTTCTTTTCAATTGTAAAGATAAGGCAAATGGATATGCGATGTGAATGCCTCAATGATTTTAGTATTGATTCCTTTCACTTGTGCAGCAGTATCATATATTTTTTTGTAAAAAAAAATTTCATTCTATCAAAATTAGAGTAAGTGGTACATGCAACGTCGTACGAAGGATCTGAACTAGAGAGTGGCAACTCATATTAGTTTCGAGGAAGGGGAAGGAAGTGAAGTACGATTTCTTTGAATATAAAACTGAAAACTACTAAAAAACTGTTTTTATTAATCATTAAATATACTAATGCTACGACTTTATATAAGGTATCTATTAATGTCCAGGATGTTAACCCCACCATTTTTGAAAAAGTAAAAATAAAAAGTTGTGCTGTATTGTGCCATGTTGTGCTGCTTCGCAAAATTTATTATCACTGATAAACAACAAATTTACACATTAACATCATTTTTGGGGTTACAAAAACAAAAAATTTGAGATGCTAATACAATTAGAAAAAAAAACGTGTGTCCGGGGTCACACAGTAGAAGTGAAACTTTCATACTCACCCATTTTCTTTGTGTCGCCATTTAGAACTTTGATAAATCGTAATAGACTGAAATATGATTCGTAGTTATTTTAATTATTTTACCTAATATCTTATAGTAAATTATATTTGTTAATATTATGATTTCTACTATTTAATCTAGTACATTGAAATTTTTACTATTTTTGTGTAGTTTTTTAACTGTCAAATCATAGTCAACATTACTAATTCGTTTCATTTACTGAATATTTCCATCTCATCATCATCATATCCATCATTTAACTATGGTATGCTCTTTTTTCAATGATATAGGCACAATAGTTCGAGCGTAACAGAGTACTTGAATTTATCAAAAATAAGGCGCTGCTAATACTATAGTGCGATTTAAGCAAATGCTGTTTACTTGGAATAATATTAGGATATGAAGACAACGTACATTCATTTGGTTCCAAGAATACAGCACAGCCTTATGTTCCGTTTACATTATTGATTTGTATTCTGAGAATAACATTTTTCTTGTATTATTCAATTTGTTTCCATTTTAGTATCGTCACCAATCGTTACATGATAAAATCATTTTATTTAAGTAATGTTAAGAGATAAGTCTACACTTGACTGGATATATACCATATTTAGTACTTAAACAAACTTATATATGTATTTCATATTTTTTATAAATATGGATTTTTTTATGAATATGTGGCATGCATTATTTCATTAAAACCGACAATGTACTGAGTATCCCCAAAATTTCTAAAAAAATTATATATAACAATATTTTTTAAAAATAGTAAATAGATTTCTTTCTTTCATAATTTTAAAAGTTTTATTGTATGTGATTTGTATCTTGTACAGTGCTGTATTTGCTGTAATGAATATCGTAACTTTAACTATGACAAATTCATGAATTATTTTTATATTATTGTTAAATAAACTTTTAAAAATAGTGAAAGACTAAAAATTATTTTATATTTTACTGATGACTGAGTTCTTCTGACTATATTTCAATAGTTAGAGGTATCACTAAGAACATTAGTACTATGTAATATTTTTTATTTTGCTTAGTAAAGCCAACAATTTTGAAGTAACAGTAACTTTTACTAAAATAATTATTCTTGCAATTATTTCAATTTTTACTGACAAAAGTAGTTGTAGTAACCACTCAATTTTTCTCTCAGTACAATAATGTAACAATGCACTTAATAGAGAATCTAATGAATGCTGCGTTTTTTTAATGATCGGGAACCGGATCTCGATCCAGATTATTAAAAAAACGAACAAAGGGAATTTATCAAGTGTAGGACCGAACCTAACTTCACTGCTTAGGGAAAGTGTCAAACTTGAAGGAAAATTGAGAAATTTAAAGTTGAAGATATTGATAGAAACGAATAATTACTGTGAGACGATTTCTACAAAAAATAAATTTAACTTTATATTTATTTAACGAACATTTACTTCTTAGTTTCTTCAGCCATGTCTTTCTTGTAAACCAGTGACATTTTTGGCATTTACGAAGTGCAGTTGTGAAGTTCGCCACATTCTGAAAAGTGGGAAATTTCTAAATTTCACAAGATAGAGATCCAGATAAAAAGCTGGATTTTCAACTTTGTATGGGGAGATCTATATAGATCATTAAAAAAACGCAGCAAAAGTTAAGTTATTTTAGTTGCTCCAAGTGTATAAGAAAGAAGTATATTTGTTTTGAAAGTATATGAGCATGTTTTCGACCATACCACATTTTGTTATAGTTTTGCTTCTCATTATATATTTATTTTAATTTTAAATTATATTTTGATTAGTGTTGAAAGCTAAGTACCAAAACCTACTATAATACTTTTTCCTGACCACGACATCCTGCATCAAACTCTGCTTTTTAATGGATATTAAAAACTAATTATATCTCCTTTTAAACGAGATCAGTCATATTCTTACAATAACCAGAGATATTAATATGGAGAATTAAAGTGTAGGTTTCAGCTTTTAGAGTTTATGGTTATCTAAGATGTAATTAAATTAATTTATCTTTAAAACCACGGGATGCACCCCATTCTTTTCATATCTTTTGATGTCATGCTCTATAAAGTGAGGAATGATTATCCTGCAATTACCACATATTACGTCCAGTTCCAAATTAAGTGATTAGTAAGCCTCTCTTTAAATTGCTGGGCGGTGGGAGTTCCATTGCATTTCCGGAAAATAATAGACTGTCATAACCATAACCACATATCTCAAGAATTATGGCGCTGCCCAACAAACATACCGACCGACTGATGCGACAAACAATGTGTTCATTACTATAAGTGGCAGAAGGTATGAGTAGTGTGAGTAATTCACCAACGAGAGCTGCGTAGTTCAGGTGAAAGGACAGTCGACGTAATTACCGGGAAATTTATGAAAACTCTCAATGTCAGAGAAATTAATTAAGTTAATCCAGCGAGTCCTCATGCCTCGAGTAATTACCGCGATGTGTGTACGAGTGCGGAATTTGCCGGCTAAACGAATTATCCTTAAGGTTTTTTTTGTTTTATGCTGAGTGAGTATTTAGGGCGAACTTCCAAACCTATTGTTTTACGCATTCGTAATAACTCGTTAGCATAATGTGGGGATTATGAAATCCCAATATCCCCTTTTAAGTACAGTCCAATTACCCTGCAACATTATTTAGCGAAATCAATGATGGTCATTTATCAGGGTTGGTCTGAAGGAAACGGAAAGCTTTCGGCGGTTTTGTAAATGGCTCTGTCGACGCTAATTTCGGTGGTTATTGTTGGGACTTTCATTAATAATCCACCTCGAAAAAAAGTGGCACTTAATAACCGTGCCCAAGCAAGGAATTTGCCTGGATGGTAATTGAGCGATTTTAGCGACAGAAAATTATTATTACAACGATGGTGAACGGAAGTAATTAACGCGTTTTCTTGACAAGAGGGCAAATAATTGCTGCGGTTTAATCGAGCAATTGCTTGCCCAATCAGTTTAAAGGGACAGATGTCTGAAACCGGCTTTTAATTTTCATTAGTTAATTAAATGGTATCCTAACCTTTCTGTCTATACCCGTTAAAGATAGAACCTTTCAAAGAAGGCTAAATTTTTGACTTATGGAAGTGGACAGTTTATCGACTTCCACTAGTTTAAAGTGCATATTAATAAATGAACATAGTGATCATAATCTGAAATGTAATTTTATTCTGAATTCTAAAGAACATGAATTTACAATTAAAAATGGGATTACGATCAATAGATATCAACGTAACACAGTGTAGGGATATTTTGGTATAGTCATAAATAGAATCCACCACTTTTATTTTAAAATATATGTTATATTTTTAGGTATTGATATCTTTAGTTTTATAATATTATTTTTGTTTATTTATATTTGGAATATTTTGAATACAATGAAAAAATACTGTTTATTGCTAATTGGAAAAAACTCTGACAGAATTCATTATTTTAGGAAAAACAAAACATATCTGGAAAATTCGATAAAACGAATTCCCTTTGGCTACTATTCGGAACATTCTCAATTAATTCCCAACAAGTAAATATTCGCCCCTTTATCGTCAGCTAAAATTACATTGTGAATATCGATGTCGAGTGAATAATGTCGATAAAATCAGCGATTTCTGCTGCTGGCATTTTTACTTACGACAAGCGAATTTCAAAGAATTGTATTTATGCGCATATGTGAGTTTTTTAATCGTGGATTATTTAAATTTGTGTTTTAATTTAAATCGTTTGGGTCCTCCTATCCGTGATACTGATGGCTGTAGAAAGGTTTGTTAATTTTATAAAATTGCAATACACAGTTTGTCAAACCCATAACAATGTTGAAAGACGAGCAACAGGGGGAGGACCGAACAAGCTATATTCTTTTTCTTAATTAGAAGAGAGGGTAGCCAATTTATTAAACATGAATATAGCGATAAACCCACTCGGACAAGAATTTGGGTGTAGTTCCATTAGTAATATCCAGGATTCAACAGACTAATCAGAAGTCAACAACGACGGTATTACATGAAATTAAAGAAAACACAGCAGAAAGTTTACATGTCAGCAATAAAGCTTATTATCTAAAAAAAGATAAAATGAAACTAACCAAAGAAAATGTGCAATTGAAGGTGGTCAGAATCAAAGCACTTTTAACCGAAAATAGTAAAAAATCAAGAATATTCACAATAAAATGACATTTTGCATATACACAAGTTTCCTATCATACTACCAATCGTGTTTTTTTTAATGATCCGGATTTGGATCTGGAATTTTGCATTGAATTAAATTTTGTTAACCGTGTCCTATAGCAAATATTTCAAAATTTGTAATAAATCCATCAAATTGCCATGATTTTTATCTGTCCAAATCCAAACTTCAAATCTTTAACTAAAGAAAAAAACACTGGATTCATTTCTTGACGCAAAACGAATATAAGTTAATGCAATTTGATGTCCTTTTAGCAAAATTAAAAAGTATTGCTATGAATAACTATTGCAAAATTTCAGTTCAATGAAAAAAAACCAAAAACCCAGTTACTGTCTATCTCACGATTCACACACAATTTGTGAAAAGAAAAGAAAATATCGCATATCTTTTTAGCTATTTTTCGAGACGATTTATAAATTCTTGGAATAATGTTTTATTGGATTAAAGGGGTGGAAATAGGTAATATTGTGTTAACTATTTTCGTTTGACCCGATGCTTCTTTGCCACCTATTGACAAAAATTAGCACCAAAAAAGGATTCTCCGCTCTCAGAAACTTCTGAAATGATATGTGACATGCTTGTGTTCAATAATTTCTAATAATTTCCAACACTTATTTTTAGTCCTTCAATCACAGTTTAAACAAATATATATAAATGCATTTAGCTGCTAATAATAGTAATAATAATAATGCAATCAGCTATTAACACATTCACTTATTTTCACCTCTTCAACCCCTAGATGAAAACTAATATCATTTTTATTCCTTTTACCCCACATATTTGATGTGCATTCAATTCTCTTAAAAGAATGCTTAAACGAAGGGAACCATTAAGAGATAATAACTTAGCATTCACAAAGAATTTGGAGTTAGTTATTTAAAAAAAACAATTCAATAACTGTCTGATAACTCACATTAAATGGGCAAATAAAGAACCAGTTTTCTCATATCGCCTCAAACGTGCTTTTTGAGCTTCTGTAATAATACAATTTATATTTCTTTTAGATACATCAGTTTTAACTTTATTTATAGGTAAAAAGAAAATACGTTGGGGAGCAAAATATAAATTTATACCTTTTATTTAAGTTTAAAAAATACAACAAAGCTAAGGAAGTATATTTATATTTCTGGTTCAGGAGAATGAAAAATGAACTTACAAGGAGAAGGCACCTGGTCGTCATCACTGATTTTGCTCAAATTTATAGCACATGTAGGGCTTGGCAACAAATGAAAGTACTCGAAGTGGAAACTCTAGATGGCCACGCGTTTACAAAATAATAGTATAAAAAAATTTTCACGCGACTCTAAATGCCATTCATTGTAGTACATCCCCAAAACGGCGGCTGGTGAAGTGGTGAATACTTGGGCTTGGGATTCTGAGGTCACGTGTTCGAATCCCAGCGTGGGAATGCTTTTTTTCGGATTTTCCCCAATTTTTATAAGATTCGAGTCCGTTATTAAGCGAAGTGATGCAGTTTTTTTTTCTATTTATTTATACGCAAAAGGCATAAATAAGGAAAAAAATTGGGATTGCAGACTTTTCAGCAAAGGATTGTAATTAAAGCGAATACCAAAAGACTGTACATTCCAGTTCAAACTTTTATTATTTTTCATGATGAATTACATTTGGCGGGGTGATATTAATTATAAAAACAGGGGAAACAGTAATTATTTCTGCATTTAGCACAGGTTATAAACGCCGCATTGTTACAATTACAAAGTTGTTTCAACGTCTCCATACAAAAGCAAACTTTTGTATTTTTTTATGAAGTTTTTCTATGGAGACGTTGAAACAACGTTATGATTGTAAAAATGCAGCGTTTATAACCATAACCTATGCTAGATGCAGAAATAATTACTAATTCCCCTGCTTTTATAATGAATATCACACCGACAAATGTAAATCATCATCATGAAAAATAATAAAAGTTTGAATTTGAATGTACAAAATCTTTTGGTATTCGCTTTAATACAATCCCTTGCTGAAAAGTCCGCAATCCCAATTTGTTTCCTTATTTATGCATTTTGCGTATAAATAAATAACAAAAATAAAAAATTTATCACTTCACTTAATTGCGGACTCGAATCTTATAAAAATTGGGAAAAATCCGAAAAAAAGCATACCCAAGTATTCACCACTTCACCAGCCGCCGCTTTGGGAATGTGCTGCAATGAATAGGATTTAGAGCCGCGTGAAAATTTTTGTATACTATTATTTTGTAAACGCGTGGCCATCTGGAGTTCCCACTTCGGGTACTTTCATTTGTTGCCAAGCCCTACATGTGCTATAAATTTGAGCTAAATCGGTGATAACGACCAGGTGCCTTCTCCTTGTTAGACAAGAATAGTTGATTTATTATCATTTTTTAATGCCGGTCCTGTAGATAACTGCTGAAATGTTACACAGATCAGTTTAACTCCATGCTAACTACATATGAATTTAAATACTTTAATAATACTAAAAAATATCATCATATTATCTCGCAGCTAAAAATAATAATCAAAAAAACCTGGTGTGTCCACCAATTTAATTAATAACGAAATAATTAAAATAAATGTTGACGCTTGAAGTTAATTGGAGGCCAATAAATTTCTCCATATAAATCTACGACTGTAGACATCAACATAAATTTTAATTATGATTGGATTAGTTAATGAATCACTGAATGCAGGCAGGCAGGCAGGAGTTTCTTAATTATTTTTTATTATCTAATTGCAAGTGGTTAGAGGCCTCTTTTATGGAAAATAAAAATGAAGTTTTTTTGTACCCGAGATATACTTTGAAATGACGTTCAACATTTTGAAAAATTATCTCAGCTAGAAAAACGCTCCGTTCTCAAGTTCGGTAAATGAATTTTAATTATTTGTTATTAGCATTGTTGCCATTCACATTAAATTAGATTTTATTAAAGATTTTTAAATACAACAACCTGGTAATGTTGTATTTAAAAATCTTGATGTTTATTTTGCCTAAAGTCTGTTTTCTAAAAAGGTGTAATACAGTTTGATTTGATTGTAAATATCACTGAATTTTATATATGATATTTTATATGAAAATTACTTTAAAATTTAGTTATCATTAATTGTTAGATTTAGAGGGGAGGCAATGATTAATTAATTAAATTAAATAATCGATGATTTTTGATTTGATCAATCGAATAATATTTTATCTCAATATTTTTCATCCGAAGTCATGATATGAGATGACTTTGTTTTTCCTGTAACATGCAGCTGCAACATAGAAATTTGGTTTCTTGTAATTCGGTTTTATCTTCTACTTATGCTGTTTAAGGGTTACCCAACTTTTGTACGCAGGTATTAGCTTTAACTGATACTTATCCTAAATTTTATACAGGAAACTGATTGACAGGCCTGCGATTTGGAAAGGATATATGCGTTTGCTTTATTAAGGGTGAATCACAATGACATGGCAGCAACAGCAGCCGCAGAGCAATTGTATCGCGTGACCATTTCGGGCCAGTGCGAAAGCTTTGCGCGATTATTTTCAAAATCTAGTACTACCGTCATTCGTCACTGAAAAAACAAATAGTATGAAAGCAGAAAGAACTTTCAGAAATATTATGTTAGCAATTCTGGATAACGATTTAAATAAACATAAAAATGATTTTCTTTCGTGTAAAATATATTATATATTCAATTCTCGATTAATCATATAGAACATTAATCAATTATTTTGCTCCGATGAGTGAGTCAATTATTTCGGTTCGATTAGTGAAATGAATGATTAATCGATAATTAAATTTTTGTTGCCATCTCTAGTCTCTGACCTTCAGCGGACGATCATTTCACGTGCTAATAAATGTATATTTAATGAAAAAAGCTCATACATAATTCTACCTATCTAAATGACACTTTAATGTGCCCAAATTCTATCCTCATTTACCTTCCACCAAATCCCGCATATCTCTTTTAATTGGCTTATTCGAAAAGCACCACAATGCCCTGCTAAAGTAATTCGAATTTGTCATGAATGGTCACGTCCGGCCTATTATCCTCGACCACTGAGAAGCGATAAATATGACCATACTATAATACAATTAGTAAGTCTCCGGGGATGTTCGCTCTCATTGTTCACTGTTTGACCACAAAACACAGCCTAACATATGTCCAGATTAAAACTGAATGCAAAAACAAAACATACCTTTCGTTCACATATTAGGTATGATTAACGCACAATTTATGATTGTGAGTTCCTAAACTTCTGAATGTTACCTGCTGAATGTGACCGTAGCTACAAAAGCCAAAGATCCTCCTATCCTCTGTCTGGATTCTGGAAGGAGAATAACGTCCCAATCCCAATCCACAGGCTGTCCTTATGGCTATCTGAAACGGATCTCGTTGATGAGGGTTCAATGCAGAGCTCATCAAACTGATTTATGTCATCCACATCCTTTAGGGCAAATTATTATATTCTTACATAAGTCCTTTAGTGTCCCAGAGAGGTACTCAACTCACTGGTTCATAAAAATTCGATTATGCTCTTTCTGTTGTACTATAAACTGTCGTACCCAAACTCATGCTAATTAGTTTCAAAGAATATTTCTAAACTTCTTTCTTAAAAAAAAAAAAAAAAGTCACAGGTGCGACTTAAAGCAGGTTGGATTTAAGTTCTCGTCTCGAACGTAAATAATTGAGAATATTCTTTGATACCCCGTGTTCTGTTCAAGTTTTCTAATTTGATTTTTCTGAGATGGAACTCCTTACCTTGTAGGAACCTATCGTAAATTAAGCAAACCCATACATCATGTCGGGTGTCCAGGTGACCTGTTTCTTGGACCGAAAATTTGAGTAAATTGGCACAAATAGAAGACCAAATCTAAGATTAAAGCACAAAAACTTAGGCTCCATTTTCATGTAACTGATCCAAAACCCATAATCAATCCAAAAATACGATTAAGTAAAATCCAAACCTACGCAAACCAAATCTAAATCTAAAGAAATCCAATTATTATTCGTTCGCTGTTGATTTTTACGTGGACCATAAATTTATACAGCAAATACAAGTCAAATTGGCTCCGGTTGATTAATTGTTCCATTAGGGCTGGTCAAAGCCACTGGCACATTGTGCTGCTGGTCTGAGTGGACGAAGTTTGTGAATTGTGCACTTTCTCAAATAGTCCCCTTACCCCCCCACCCAATCTCTGACTAATTGCCCGGAATGGACAGCAGATGGAGTTAGTTGTCCATTTGGATACTGATGGTGATTGATGACCCACGGGAGTGATTTTGTTCGAAACTAATGGTCGATGCGAGGACATTGTACTGTACTCTGGTGAAAGTTCTGAGAGCAATATTAAGTTTTGCAGTAATAGTAATAAGCGATATCTGTCAATTGTAAGTTATCAGTATTGCACTATCTCTAACGATATAATTCATTTGATTGCGAGTTATTGCTCTGTGAATATTTAATAAAGGGCTATTTAAAACTTAATTAACACAAGTCGACACGACTTTTGATTCTTATTAAGTGAAGAAAATCGACATGATTTTTAAAAAACTTTGCTTTTGTGCCCAGGATAGAAAATTTAAAATTACCAACCCCCAAAATCTTTGTTTTCATTTCCTTGTAAATCTTTTGCGGGCGGACATTTTTTAAATTTTCGGTAGCTATATTAGATCCTCCATCTTTGATTTATATATTTTGACAACAGGCTTAATATCAGCGACCCTAAAAGTTCTTTGATTCATTTTAATAAAAAGTCCCATGAATTTGCAACTGTTCGAACGCCATATATACAGGGTGTCTAAACTATATTTTTAAATTAATGGTTTGTATTAAATAGGATTAATTTTTTTATAATAAAATGGAGATTAAATGAAAATGGCGACTTTCCTTTATTAAAAAGTATTTATATTTTCCCGATCTCTCTATTTGTTAGAAAATAGTGACTCATTAGTTTTCACACATTCCTATTAGACACCCTGTTTGATTCACCACTTTGGAGCTCAACTAAAAATATTCTGTACTGTATTTTAAAGTATGACATATGTTTTGGCAAAAAATCAGAAATATCGCACCATGCATTTAGTTGTAATTGACGATCAAACTAACCAAATGAATGACGATTTTCCTTTCACAAAAGTAACAAGAACACATTTAGAAATAAATAATTAATTAATTAAATATTTCTTTCTTTTCTCTTATTTGGTTGACAAAAACTAAAAACACACCCTATTCTTTAGATAAGAGAAAAATAGCGATATTTTCTAGCCTGTAATATTAACATAAGAATTTTCAATATTAAAATCTACAACCTGCACATTTTCAATATTCCCATAATGCTCTGCTGTTTCAGGAAATTAGTTTTAATTTACCATTTCTATTAGACGGTACCTTTGTTAAGGGGTTACATGGGTTTCAAGTTATGAAAAAATAAATTTTGTTTGACATTTTTTAATGGTAGAAACAGTGCTATTAGATTCAAGCTTTTAAGTATCAAAAAGAGTAGCATTTGAACTATATTCTATGAAATTTTTTTTTAAAATATCGAAAAATATCCCGCTGACAGCTAATTTTTGAAAACCTCTTAAAAATGCAATCTTTTCGAGAAATTCTCACATATATTTCGCAATTATTTTATTAAAATGATAGAAATTGTAGATATATTAATATATTAAAATTATCATATAAAAATCCTTAACATTTAACTTTTGTTGCCACATATAGGGAAAAGTAACGCAAAATCAGGCAGGCAGGTAAATTATTATTATATTAGTTATCTCAAAAATAGAAGTTTTGGGTATTTGCTATAACAACGTTGACTAATAATTAAAATAACTCTAAGAAAAACCTTTATCGACAAAATATTTCAAAGTTTATAGCTTTAAAGGGCTGCGCTTCGAGACGAACACTTTTAAAGTATTGCTTAGCTTTGAGAATTAGGAACGTTATCTGCAAAGCTGCTTACATCAACTTTAAATATTAAATGTCTTTGATAAGTAATCTTTAAAGTTTCGACACTAAGTCGATGATAGGATAGGAAGGTAAACCGCTCTGCCTGCAACTGAAATAGAAAAGTTTCTCGACTACACAGAGTTGCATCCGACGTTGAGAGTTAACTTTTCGTAAGTAATTTGGGACGTTTTGTGCATAGGTGAAATTATTTTCTCTAAGTATTAGTAAGTCAGAAGAGAGTAAAATTTCGCTTCTTTATACAAATTTGCAGGAAGTAACGTTTAATCCGTAAAGAGCAAAGTGCACGTCTGCTTTAATATTTGGAAATATGTCGGATTCACAAACTCCCTAAAGAATTTATTTGTTTTATGGTACAGTGATGAAATATAACTTAATAACAAACTTATAAAGCCGCGCTTATGAAGAAGAAATAAGCATAATTTTATCTTTGATTTTTAATCTGAATTACTTTTATCTTTACTAAAGTCTCTAAAATTATAAAAGCTATCTAAATATATTCATAACATAACGACTAAAATAAATAATGGATTCATCTATATGTACGGTGGGCCATTGGCTGATTTCATTTTAAAAATACTAAAAAACAAACACTGTTTAATATTTTTGTTAATTTATTTTAAAGAGTAAATATTACGATTTTTTATGGAATATGATTTCATATAAACGGCTGCCACGGCTGATTTCTTAGTAGCCCATCCTGTCAACTCAATTTTGCAGCACATTTTCGATGATTTGGGACCCTATTTGGTGAATAGCTCGATCAATATTGTGTTTAAATGCCTGAATCATTTCTGGATTATCGGCATTATAACGATTTTAACGGAACCCCACAACAACAAAAAAGTCCAACGGCGTCAAATCAACTGCGTACAAACTTGCGTACAGCAGAATTAAAAATTCGCTTTATTTCGGCAATACAGCACTCACTTTGGAAATAAGTTTTAATAATTCCCAACGTTGTTCAAGCGAAAATCTATTCATTTCATACCTCGGAGATATGATACTGTGTTCCTATTAATATTTTGAGCGCGAAAGGTCTTTCTGTGTCAAAATAATATGTAATTTAAAAAGAAAGCAACAGATGGCCCACCCATTATTACTTAACACTTAAAGAAAGAAGTATATATTCTACAGTATATTAATACTGTATTGTCAGAAGAAGTATAAAGTTGTTGAAAATTTAATTTTTATAATTATGCTTATCTTTGATAAAAAATAAATAAAACGGTATACTAAACAGAAATAAAACAAACTATTCTGGACTTTTAAGGTAATAGAGTTATAATTATTATCATTTTATATTTCAGTTTATTCTCTAATATTAATAATGAATATACAGTTCAAATCAAAATGCTGCGTTTATTTATTAGACATTTTTCACGCATTGATTTAAGGTGAAACATATCTTTTGTATATTTAGTTTTGGGAATAGAAGGAGAGCTTTTTTAGTTCCTTTTTGGCTTTTTTCATAATTGACTAAAATATAAAATATTTTTGTGTGTAATATAAATAAGCATTGGAAGCTTTTATTTGATGGGTATAGAATTAATAGAAAATAAAGAAAACAATTTTGGTCCTATTCTGACCGTAAAGTTATTGGATATTTTCTTTCCGAAGTTCATTTTCTTAGGAGTTGTCTACGCCGGATAGACAGAGAACAAAGTTTGACTATAAGAGAACCTTTTTTCTATTTTTTCTCATGAAACCCTGAAAACTACAAAAATAGTTAGAAATATCTCGAAAGAACGATACTTTGTTAAATTTGTATACAATATGTTACATCAGACATGCTCCAAAAATTATTCATTCTATCATTACCACTTGACATTTTCAGTTGACAATGTATTATTATTTGTGAATACAATTTTCAAATGCACCACTAGCGCTGGCAAATGTTGAAAATATTTTGCACCATTAAAATGATAAACGAGTATTCTTCCATTTCATTGGAGCATCCAAAAAGTATTACGAGAGCAATTTTAAGCACATGCCACCCAGTGAGTGCGCATTTAAACTGACTCGTTTTATATGGACATAATAAAGCGACAGACTTCCGCGTTATGGAACCCAACTGCTCATAAACCTCAAAACCTAGCATCCATTCAACCCGTTCATTATAAGGCAAATAAACAAGGGAGATGAAATCATAAAAATGATATCCGAAGATTATTAAACACAAAAGTGGGCCAATGTTTTTTTGCTGGGGCACTAGACCCCAATTTGCATTACTTAATTATCTCGGATCTTCGCATTCCATCGTAGCCGCGAATTTTCTGTTCGCTAATTAAACAGCTCGCCTCAGAAGTCCTTGCTGTTTATCTTTTCGGGAAAAAAGTTAAAATGAAGCACATCCGTTCGTGCGCAAACTGAAAAATTTCTGGGCTAGATTGTGGTTTGGTTTATTAGGGTATATTTTGTTCTGTTCTGTCCATGTACAGGAAGAGAAATAATTACTAGAGGGCAAAATACAAAAGAGCAGCTTTCGCACTTTAAGGAAATTAGAATGGTGTCCATAACTTTTGCCATAAATCCACTGTAGTCATGCTCCAAGAACAATGGGCACTTCGAGCTCGAGTTCACTGGATTACACTCCTTGTGTATACTTCCCGCATAAACTTGTTAACCTCCTCATGAATCCTTCTAATTGAAAGCCCTAAAATTTTCCTCCTAAAATTAATTCCGTCTGAAGAATCTCCTTTGAGGGAAAACGGTCATTGCAGGATCCCCATGCTGATCCAGAATGGGAATTATACGAATGCAATTTCAGCTGTTCCGCTAATGACTCTCTTGGACCACATTTAATTTTACTCCCCGAATGGCCACAGACCACTTTCATCTCTACTAAGTGAAAAATTTATCCTCTCTTTCCAGCTATGAAGGCGGCTCTGCTCATCCAAAGATGGTACCGTCGCTACTTGGCCCGCATGGAAGTCCGGCGCCGGTACACGTGGACGATTTTCCAGAGTATCGAATATGCTGGCGAACAGGATCAAGTTCGGGTGAGTCCCCATTTTCTTCTTAATGGATTCTTTTCTTTTACTTTTTATGAGGGAAGAATGATGAATTGAGGGGAAAATCAATTGAGAAGCACTTAAAGCGTCGAGCTCGCCCCGGACATGAGTAAAAATCTTGAAAGTGACAAATGATTGTTACGTGATATTAATGCCCTTAATTCAATGAAATTAGGTTTCTTTTGGTCAGAAACATTTTTCGTAGATTTATTTATTTATTTACTTATCACAGCTTCATCAAAATACTAAATACAAATAACAATATGATACTCAAAAATGATAATAATAACAATAAATTATATAAAACAATCTAATTGAGCCGACTTTTCAGTTCGAACCTATTTAAATTAAAATCAGTACTAGAACAATGGACGTTGTAGGAGCGAGACAAAAACGATATGGACCATAAATTAGTCGGAACAGAAATATTAAAAAAGGTCAGTAATTCAGGAGAGTTAACAGTTCCTTGCAAGTAATCAAAAACGAAAACACTTTTGGAGGTTTGACATCTATATTCCAATGACTCATAGGAAAACTGGGACCAAACTGAATTGGCACAATGGAGTCTTTTTGCGAGAAAAAGACATGGAAGTACATTTACTGACATTCAAAGGAAGATGGTTGATAGAGCGCCATTTCTGAAATAGATCCAGATCACAATTCAAAAGAAGACATTCATGATCAGAAGTGACTACGTGAAAATCTTTTGAGATACATCATTGATGAATATAATAAATAAAAGAGAGCCGAGGTCGCTGCCCTGCGGGATACCAAAAGTGTTGCACAGCAGCTCAAAAAGGACATCACGAAAGGACACACATTGAATGCGTTGAGACAAATATGATATAATCCAAGAAATAACATTTTTGGGAAAGCCCAGAACAGTTAATTTATAAATCAGTATATCGTGGTTAATACTATCAAAGTCCTTGATAAAGTCTTTGAAGACAAAATCGACTTGTCTACCCGCCTCAATTGCCGATATGCAGAGATGGGAAAATTTTAAAAGATTGAATGTTGAAACGATATTAAAACTGGTTTACAATGAAAATAAAGTACATCATAAATAATAGCCTCAAAAAGTTTTGTGATGCAACTTTGATTCGCAATGGGCCTGCAATTGGATATATCGCATTTGTTGCCCTGTTTATGGAGTGCTAAAATGATGACGTTTTCCACGAGTTAGGAAAGATCCTAAAACGAAGAGATAAACTGAATAAATAACAGAGAGTAGGGGCAACGACAGAACTACATCTTAGATTGGAGAGAAAAAGTGTCCTTGATGATTATATTGCTGGTTATATTTCATTGTAAAATACGGAAATCAATACTTTTAATAGAAGGAACTAATACATTTCTGCTACTATAAAATAATGATCTAAATCTTTAAAATGTTAACAGAAAGTGATTGTAATTTTATATAAGCCTGAGGTAATATACCGGCCAAACTCGATTTTAGGATAAGCTAGTTTATTTATTCCATATTCATCAACAAACTGATTAATGCAGATTTAAATTACATATTCGTATTACACATATAATCATCATCATAACTACATAGTGATGCCGAAACGTATCTATTCACTCGATATATCAATATATGTATAACAAACTTGTTCTTATATCATATCTAGCTGAACGCAATCCAGCCAAGCAAAACCACAATCAGTTTTCTGAACTTTACCCAAGCAAAGTTGGCTTGGCAGTTTGTTGTTGGTTGACTTGATAGCTGACAATTGGCAGAGATTAAATTAAACAATAAACTTGTTCGTCTCTGGATGGTCTTCGCATTTTCGGTTTCGTTTGTCGTTTGACGTTAGCTTGACATTGAAAGCTGTAACTAATATATAAAAATAGCAACCACATCTGTAATTATTTTAATACTTTGTGGGGTAATATAGGAACCTACAAAGCCCTTTTTTTCCAAATTTATATTAAATCAACAGAGAGGTGATTCCGATGGTAACCACATCGATATCATGTGAAAAGCTTTTCTCAAAAGCAGCTATTATAATGCATGATAAAAGAAATACACTAACAGGGGAACATTTAAATCAAGTTCTTATAAAACCTAGAGATCCATATCCGATAATAAGGCGGAATAAAGAAAAAATTACAATTCCCAAAAAAAAAAATCATATTTTTGTTTGTTATTGCTAAAATTGAAAAACATGTAATAATTATACAGAGTGATCCAAAAGTATGGAAACGGCTAAATAACTTTCGACGAATGCATTTTGGAGAAAAAAGTTTTAGACAAAATTCTTAGGAATTTTTCCTGGCTATTCAATGGTGGCCATCGATTTGAGCTTGACCATGGCCTTGAAGGTCATTTCAAGGTCAAGTTGACTTTTTTAAATTGGAACCCATATTTTTGACCACGGAAATGGAAAGAGCGGAAAATTTTACACCCGACTATGATCTTAACCATGACCTCGAAGATCATTGTTAATGCGGATTTGGAAAGAGTGGAAGTTTTACGTCCGAATGTGACCTTGATCTTAGCCATGATTTTGAATTTTTGTTATGTAGTTCACGTTGCACTTGCTATTTTATAAATTTAAGAAACCGAATTTTAGTCGATAATATCGATGTTTTTGGTTCGATATTTCTACTTTGCATAATAAAACCAAAACTACAGTTTTTAAAAGAAGGAAAAGGTATAAGATTCTTAACTTCTAATCCAGTAGAATAAACATTCTTACAGAGTTAGTGTGTCCCTTAGAAATAGAAGAATAGAATGGGAGTAGTACATTCAAAATAATATATATGTATATATATATATATATATATATAATATATATGAAAATATACAACACAAAAAAGATTTAATAAAAATTTTATGAAAACAAACGTCGCAACGCAAACGGGCATTCACATTTCTTGTCTGCGAAAGAGAGAATCAATGTAAAGCTGTTAGAGGTTGAAATGATCTCGTCCCGAAGCAGCTGAATATTTCCGGTATTGAATATCGATTTTTTCATTTCTTTTTTTTAAGTAAACAAATTTGCAATGCCTTTCTTGCGTAGCTATAAAAATCCTAATCAAAGTCTCAAACCCGTGACTCGACCCAAACGTGAGTTAGACAAGAGTTGGCCCACTTAAGCACCTAAAACATACAGGCACGTTCCGTAGGCACTCTAGTCTGATAGAAAAAGCGAATTACTTTTGATGGCGCCTTCCCATAAAACATTTTTATGTCTTGTCGGGGAGACGTAAACATTATTGTCGTCAGATATTTGATTCTAGCATCCTTGCTCGAAAGGAATGATATATAAATGAGTTAGGGGCTAGAGGGCTCCATCAGACTGATACGCAAAATATTTGACCGAGAAGATGTGTCCTTTGACTTATTTTTTATTAGAGTACAAATCTCAAAGGTTGAGGAAATGAGTTGGGAAAAAATCGTGTAACAAATCAAATACTACCCTTTTGGTGTCAGAGGTTCGAAATGCGAACTCGCCGTGCTCCCGATGATTCGATTAAGGTCCTTTCGATTTCCAGAGGTGGGCAAAACACCTCTGGGTTCTGAATGCGACCAGAGATTGTTTGGTCAATTTTTTACCAAACACAATTGATAGATGTCTTAGGCGGAGTTGTTTACAAGCCACCCGGCGGCGAGGGAAGGCACGCAGACAACATGTGTCAGCCGAATCAGGATGGATGTGCCTGATAAATATTGGATTTTGTGAGGAAACACCCGGGACGACATGTCTTGGAGATGCGTCTTTAAGACACTTTCAACTCTTACTTTAAAAGCCCGATTTTAATCAAAAAAGAAACGATGTACAATGATGATTTCCTTATTTTGGTTCTATCCTAAATGGGAAAGATTCAGCAATCTGATAAATGTGGAGTTTAATTTCATTTCCCGCATAAAGCCTTCTGATGCTCCTGTAGGAGCTAACATGATCAAATATTAAGTGCTTTAAAGCATTTCACAAAGTCTTCGCCTCCACCGCAAAACAAGAACAGGGAAGACGAGACACGATATCATGAACTTTTCAAAAATGACGGAAGTGTTTGAAGGCTTTCTCAGCGGTGTATAGCCGTTTCCTTTTAGTGGAAAGTCAGTTGCTCAAAGACGGGAAGTCATAGGAAGAAAGAACTCCTCAATTACGGGAATGAGGAGGGAATTAAATTTTAAACGCTCTCCAAAAATTGCCATCGAACTCGAGAAGTTGGGAAGCGAACAAGATTTTGCGATTGATGGCAGTGGTTCATGTAACAAAGTTTCATTTTGCGCCATTATTCAAAATTTTTGTATTTACGTTAACCGAGTTCAATTTGCGACTAACACAAAAAGTACTTTACAATTTTCAATGGCCTTGATTTGTTTATGAAGCCAAGTGAATAAATAAATTACTAACTCTCAAAATGAGATGAAGAGTATCAAAAGGTAATTTATCTTTTTATACAAAGTTTTTACCCACGGATATACATCTAACTTTTTACTTGAAAATGACTGTTAGCTTTAAATTTTTAATTAAATCATTAACTGCTTGTCAGTTCATATATTTGTATAAAGAGGACCCAGGAATGGTAGAGAGCTTGTATGTACACGGGATTTGCTGAAGCCTGAATGATCTTTCTTCACTGTGGGGTTGAGCCAAAAAAGAGCTCCAAAAACACCATTAAAAATGTAGGAAAATCGTACTGCATTTGACATATGCACTATACACAGAGTGGATGAAAAGTTTCTTACTACCTTGTGTGCACGAAATCAAGTGTAATTTTTGGAGTTCACTTTCATTAAAATTGTTTAATATAATATAATTCGGTTTTGTAAACATATTAATATTAAAGTACTTAAATAACAATTTTACAAAAATTTTTAGATGCGAATCCAGAGTGCAGTAGGGTTCGCAGTTGAAACTTTTTTTTTTTCTTTATTTTTTAGCGCTTATAATTTTTTACCGATTGATCTGAATTCTTAACTGTAGCTTAATAATAAAATCCTCTAGTGATCTGCGTAGTTTTTTTTAAAATATTGATTAAAACAAAATGGCGTCAGTTTGAACCTAACCTTTCTCTTTCGATAACAAAAAAGATAGTAAATCTTTAATAGAATTGGTAAATTTTAATCAATCGAAACATTGTTTGGCTTGATACACAAACCGAATTTGAAGAACTTAAATTTTTTAAACTCGGGACGGGAAGAATTTGATCCACAACTAATCAAATCAAAACCCCATTGAAAAGCAAAACTCATCTTTTCAGAACCAGAGCCAACGTTCAAAATATCACTTTTGAAAACTTGAATTCCTTAAGAGATTAATTTTCACTTGAAACAAGCAAGAGGTAAAAAATAATACCTAAAATGGGTTTCTCCTTAGACAGGATTCCAAAAAAGTGGAAATTCACCATAAAATAATACACCCGATATCTACGAAAGTGGAAAGAAATTTTCCGTCCACCCTGTATATACAAATACTTGATTATTAATATACTATAAACAAAATTAAAGTTAACTTGGGGGCAAAATTAATGGTCTAGGTGCGAACAATTATTTTAAAGAAGTATGTATGGTCCACAATTTTAAATAGTGAGAAAAGGGATATGGACACTTTTGGCATTATTTTGTTCCGATACTACCGGTGGTCCCGCTGTCATTGTATTTCAAAATGGCTTCAACTGTAAGATTTTTTGCCTTAGATTAGCAATTTCTTGTGTGCCCAGTGCAGCCGTTCATTATTCGGAGAATGAAAAAAGGGCAGTAAGTTTCAAGACCCCATAGCAAATAGTATACTCACACTTATGCTATGTTAGTTTTAGCGAGTTTTGATAGTTCTCTGAGCAATTTCAGAACGCAAAAATTATTCACCAAAACATTCACTTCTGCCAATTTTACTTGAAATTTAATTTGCCACATTTTGTCTGCTGTTCACACTATGTTTAATATATCGAGTAATTGATCGGTTTACTTATGTACTTGAAAAAATGTTCCCCACGCCTACATAAGATAATTGCGGCGACGGTTTTTCACCAAGCACTTCATTGCTAAAAATTTGTTATTTTCTGACAGGAACACTCAACTAAAAGTACAAATATTACCTGAACACACAAGTAATAACACTTTTAATTAGTTTTGAAAAATACATTTTACCCAAAACTTGCCAGACAGAACAATTTAAAAAATATATATAAATATAAGCTATCACAATTGTTTCATATTCTATTCTTCTATTGTTTTCTAAATATCAAAATCTCTGCGGTCTCTTATCTAGAGTCTAAAAACGCTTTTTTTTTTGCTAATAATAAAAACTACGCAATGAAAAATAAAATCCTTTATGCAGTTTCTGCATAATTATGTTAAGAGTTAATATGTTAAAATTCAACTTAATTGGAAGTCTGTAGTTTGTGAGTAATCGTACCTAAATTCATTTGAATTTTGACATGATGTATACTGATAAACGCTTGTAACTTCACTACTTTTATTGCTGATCAACATTTAATTTGAAAAACATATTTTTGAGAAATTATATTTTATGTATATTACATAAGACAAAGTGAATTTTTGAACTTTATTTGACTAGGTATAATAATCCCTAAAAGCGGCGATTGACTTTAAAGATTAGAAATTGCTTGTGACAGATTTGTTCGCCATTATCAAAAATTATCTTTTTCAAACCTTTCTTTTCATTATAATATTCATCAAGAATGCTTGGATTGTTTTCATTTTACCCTACCAAAGAGTGTAAAAGTATGTCTTCTCAATTCTCATTTCTCAGTAAAAATTATTATATTCTTTGAATTAACGAACTATAGAATTTCTTTTCAAATGTATTTTGGAATGATCCAAATAAAACTAACACAAATTTTTAACTATATGAAAATCATTAAAAGAGCAATAAAGGAAATCAGTGTAGTAATTGTTGTAAAAAATATAGACCATTGCAATTGATTTCGGAAGAAAATGTTATATATAAAAAGTAGACAAAATATAGTTTTAAAACCTTTCTAATTGTAAAAAACTTTTAAAATCTAAGATAAGCAGTATTATAATAACAGGAGATCAACGATATTTTGATTCAGATAAGAGTCTGAAGTTAAAAGTTTCTGTTGAAATACTACACCAATTATAAAGAGGGACACTTTTTCAGAGCTGAAAATTGGCGCCGTCTTCTGGTTTAGAAATAGTACTCTGGAACTTTTCCCCGCAAAATAAACATACTTCCACCTAAAGGGGGGACCCTTTTCAAAATGCGAAAATTGGAAGTTTGCACAGAAAAATAATGCATAATAAACGTCGAATTAATGAAAATATTCTGATAATTCATTTCCTTATGTTCCTAAAAGTATACCAACATTAGCAATTTCTAAAGTATACATAAGTACTTATTTTTCAAGGATTCTAATCGATAAAATAAAATAAAATAAAGCGTCACTCCTGTACGCAAATAAGGCAAATGGGGAAATAAGCTATCATGGCATACATCAAAAGAATACAAAAAAAATTCTAATTGAGACCGGCTCCCTCCGGTGACCTTTAAAATTTTCTCTCAATAAAGGTGCTAAGTGGTAAACTTGTTCATTCAGCAAAAGCGACAGAAACTTTTAATGAGACATTTCGTGCCGAAATTCACTTTAAGGAGCATTCTGGACATTCCTCGAGACTTCTACCATATTTTTCCCCCTCTAGTCGGTGATCTTTTCACATCCAGACAAATACAAATACAAGGCGAATGATTTATGAGCTACCCAATTTCCTCCGGCTCCGATACGAATGTCAAGCATTTCTGGAGTTTGTCAGCAATGACTGATTTCTCCTGCAAATATATAGGCCAAGACGTGAGATAGTCAAACCGAGGCTTTAGATGAGTCCCGGCATGATTCTGCCCCCGCCGGGAGTGAGTCCTTGGCACCGATATGCCCCTTCTAGTCCTTGAACCTACAATATTTACGTTTTTACTGCTCTAAACAAAGGGCCCCATACCCGGAAAATGTTCATCAAATTTATTTCGGGCGATATTAAGTAAGCCTTCCAACGCACTTGACTCTCCAATTTTTCATATTTACACATCCCAACCCCCAGAGAGGAGACCCCCAAAAAGTCGGGGGCTGGATTGTTTGTGCTGATACAACAAATCCAATGTTTTCAAAGTTTGCTTGCACATGGAACGAGCATACAAACGCACAAATCCTCTGCAATAAATTTTGAATCACACCCCGAGCCAACTTCAAATAGAAAAGGGGACGCACCCGCCGCTGGTATGCAACCGCGCTGGGACCGGTGTGTGCTTTATTGACTTTAAATTTATGAAAATTTCAAAGCACTTATTGAACCATTAAGGAACCACGTTTAGCGTGTAGGCGTTGATGGGATTACTTTGAATTTTATTAAACCTCAGCAAATCCAAAAATCACTTTGTAAATTTACGGTAGGAGTGAACATGAAAGCTATGCTTTCCTTTATTTAAAGAAGGTTTAATAGATTCTGCAAAACGTAAATGTTTACCTTATAACCTTACTACTTTTTAAAATATTATTAATTTTTTTAAATTTCTAAAAAGCATATTTCATATGAACATTATTTAAAACCACGACTATAATACTCAATACAAATTAAGTTTTAAATTGAGTTTAAAGTTTGCTACACTAAAATTTAGAATGTTGGGTGTACTCAATTTCAAAAATCATCAAATTGCAGTGAAATTGAAGTACAATTTACTTGTGTCTATCTTTATTTAATGAAATATACATATATATATCTGGATTTGCTTTAAAAACAAAATTAAAAATGATAATACCCTCGACAGACTGCGAACGAAATTTAGAATTTTAAAAATATTTTATCACTTTTGAATTTCTTATGAAAATTCCGACGAATATTTCCTCAAACTTTATATCCTCAGAGAATAGCATTGAATATACTCTAAGTCGGTTTAGTTGAAGCCATTTCTCCTTTGTAGTTTGTAGTTTGATCATTTTGAAATTGAGATCGCTCGAAATTCTAAATTTCGTTTATAGTCCGTCCAGCGGCCAGTTTTTAGGGTTCCGTAGCCAAATGGCAAAAAACGGAACCCTTATGGATTCGTCATGTGTGTCTGTCTGTCTGTCCGTCCGTATGTCACAGCCACTTTTTTCCGAAACTTTAAGAACTATACTGTTGAAACTGGGTAAGTAGATGTATTCTGTGAACCGCATTAAGATTTTCACACAAAAATAGAAAAAAAACAATAAATTTTGGGGGTTCCCCATACTTAGAACTGAAACTCAAAAATTGTTTTTCATCAAACCCATACGTGTGGGGTATCTATGGATAGGTCTCCAAAAATGATATTGAGGTTTCTAATATCATTTTTTTTTTGTAAACTGAATAGTTTGCGCGAGAGACACTTCCAAAGTGGAAAATGTGTGTCCCCCCCCCTGTAACTTCTAAAATAAGAGAATGGTAAAACTAAAAAAAATATATGATGTACATTACCATGCAAACTTCCACCGAAAATTGGTTTGAACGAGATCTAGTGCGTAGTTTTTTTTTAATACGTCATAAATCGTAAACCGCAATTTACCTTTCATTCAATCAACTCAAATATAAAAATAAAATAAAAACATTTAATTTCATAAACATAACCGTGAACCATTATTTTCTAATAATAACAAGAACTTTTATATTATGTTACTTGCTGCTACGGAACCCTTCATGGGCGAGTCCGACTAGCACTTGGCCGCTTTTTTTTCAATTTTAATGAGAAAATACTCACTAGTGACGTAGTTAGAGTATTGAAAATAGCCTTTTCAAAGTGACAAATTTTTGATCTCGATAACTCCGAGTGAGAATTCAATTTAAAGTTCTCAAATTCCTTTGGAATATTTGTTTGATAGTTATGATTTAAACATTTTATAAGTAAATGCGCGATACGTCGCATCATCAAAAAGCTGACCAACTCTCGAAATGCCGTCAGATGTTGTTGAAATTAAGTACACAGGTAATTTTAGTGTTGGTGATTTCAAATCTGTTATCAAAATTCATAAATTCAACATGTTGTATCCAATATGGCGGATCAAGAGTATTAAATTTGATCAGATTTTTAAAAAAATTGGTATGTCGGGATTTTAGGGGTCACCTATTTCAGTTCTGATATCAAAATTTAAAAATTCAATATGGCTGAAATACTTAACTTAATCGAGTTTAAGTCAAAATTAGTACATCAGTTGTTTTCTTTTTTTGGGTTACTTTTTTCGATTTTGATATCAAAATGGAGTAATTAAACATTTCGACATCAATATGGTGGATGGTCTTTCTCAAAAAATAGTTTCTAGTGGTTCTATGAGTCGCTTTTTTTAATTATGATATCAAAACTATTAAGTTAAACATGTAATATATTAAAAATTACATAGTTTAGCAATTTCTGACCGCATTGAGTTCTGTAACCAGTGATTCCCACATGTTCAAGGATCCTCGAAATAAACTCCACAAGTTTAGTTTCTTATTTTTTGTGACCCTTCCGCTGATATCTCGTGGCTTTGTTCATACATTTTAATTTTATTTATATTTCGTAAGAATAAAGCAATTAATATAGTAACTTGTCTATTTACATTATGTGCAACCTGCTTTTGACTCTCCATTTTAATTATTCAAAAAATTACGAATAGAAACGGGCTGCAGGGTATAACAAGGTTTAGTACGCACGAAATTTTCAATTTCGTTCATAGTCTAGAGTTTTAGAGATTTTGATGATACTTTGCATGAACTTACGTTCCGAAGTAAAGAAATGAAATAATTTTCCAAATGTATTCAGTTTTCGAAATTATAAAGCTAAATATCTCATGAAGTACATGCAACCACTAGAAAAAGGTTTGCATATTCTTCACTTCTGACCTCAAATGAACTTTTCTACAACTTTATATAAAAATCCGTGAGGAGGTTGTCCCTAAGAAGTAAAACGGGTACACCTCTTGGACCAGGCTTGACTTCTATTTACCTGTTAGTCCCGATTAAGAGATTTCCGAGAGCATTTCTGAAATGAATTGGTTTTAAATCAGCGACTACAAACAAAATAAAAAATACGGAATATTTGTGCATTGTCTGTTCAATAAACTTTAAGTCCCTTTTTTATGCAATCATAAACATCGAAAATTTTAATTAATTTAATATAATTTCACTCACTTTACAACTGGCATTAAAATCGATTTTAAAATGTACATAGTAAAACTGGATACAAACTCTCGCTGAGGAAATAAACACACTTTGTAATAGTAAAAATTAAAGAGGATGTAGATAAATCGATGACTCCTAGCAACAACGACGTATCTGCACAGACGTGTTACAACAACGTCGTATCTGCAGAGACATTTTCCAGAAACATCGTATCTGCACAGACGCGTTTCAACAACATCGTATCTGCACAGGCGCATTACATAAACGTCGTATCTGCAAATCCTCCGTTCCGAGCTAGCTGAAGCTGAAACTTTGCAGCCTCTGGACAATTGGAGGTTGCATCCTTGATCAAATATAATGCGCTAGGATGTTAGCCTGGCTTGTTACGAGCACGCTAATATACTTTTTATTTTGATCAAGGATGCAACCTCCAATTGTCCAGAGGCTGCAAAGTTTCAGCTTCAGCTAGCTCGGAACGGAGGATTTGCAGATACGACGTTTATGTAATGCGCCTGTGCAGATACGATGTTTCTGGAAAATGTCTCTGCAGATACGACGTTGTTGTAACGCGTCTGTGCAGATACGTCGTTGTTGCTAGGAGTCATCGAAATGTAATATAAATACAAATATTATTTAGGAATAACTCCATTAATTTTTATGACCTAACAATTTTTATACCTAACTATAAAAATTTAAAATTTCAAAATATAAATGATTTAACAGGAAATGACTTGTAGTTTTATATTCAACAAATAATATATACATATTAAGGACCTACATACATTATTAGCATGTCTATTTTAATCAATATTGTTGCCTGAATGCTTGATTGATACTTTCTTGCATATTCCTGTCCAAAAACCTAATTATAGGTTGTATATTTTTTAATTTTATATGTCCATAAAGGTTACAGCTGCTTTTATTAAATATTGTAATTTTGCAACCAAAAATGAAATACATAATTTCTAAAGGAAATATGGCGTCAAATTCACTTTTTTCCCATACTATACTGATATACTGATAATACTGATTATTTCCCGTCAAGATAGTGAATAAAAACATAATAATGCGCGTTCATAAAGAATTTATTTCCCAAGATGTTTAATAAGTGGTATTTCATAAATCTAGAATTTTCAAAATACATTTTCTATTGTACTTTTAACCTTATTTTTCTCTAAAAATATGTAATATGGTAAGAAATTTTCGTTTGCAAATTCATCGGAAAATATTCATATTGAAATGATAAAAAATTGGTACAATAAAGGGTGGGCCATCAACTAGTTTCTTTTTAAAAATGCTATAAAATAAACGCTGTTAAATATTTTCAACAATTGTTGATTTATTGAAAATAGTAAACCTTCCGATTAGTTATGGAATATGCCTTGATATAAATGGCTAACTCAACTGGTTTGCCAGTACCCTATCCTGTCAACCCAATTTTGAAGTACATTTTCTATGATTTGGAGCCCTGTTGCACGAATAGCTAGAACAATATTGTGCTTAAGTACCTGAATTGTTTCTGGATTATTCACATAACATCGATCTTTAACGACACCACAAAAAAAAATCCAGCGGCGTTAAATCGCAGCTGTGCAGTGATTACACGATTATTGAGTTTAGCGCGCAAAAGATCACACGGGACGATGCGCCATCCTGCTGGAACCAAAGTGCACACGACGAACACGAAGATAACTTATGTCATCACTTAGCATCCCAATCTCGCAAACTTTCTTCACAAACTTACGTGCAACAGGTATGGTTGGTGCATTACTTCGACCGAAGTTTCTTTTCAAAATTCGTTTTGTTTCTGCAACACAGCATTTACTTTGAAAATAAGTTTTCAATACTTCCCAACGTTATTCAGTCGTAAATCTATTCATGTCATACCGCGCAGACATGATACTGTGTTTGTGTATATTTGTCGAGAGCTAAGTGGTTTTAATTTTAAAATAACATGTAATTTAAAAAGAAACCAACAGATGGCCCACCCTTTATTAAAATGAATTATTATGTATAGCATCATAATATCCTGACATGACCGATAACAGTTCAAAAGAACCATAATTGGTTCTGTGATTAGCAGCATGAAGAAAATTGTATCCTCTAGACAGTCGGGGGCGTGAATTAAAATTTAAAATTAAAGTTTGAAAAGATGAGGAGAGCCTGTTGTTATATTTAGAAAGAAAACCATATTAAAATCGTTCCAGCGTTCTTCGATTTATAAAGCGAGCAGACAGATAGATATTTTTATTTTATAATACTACATATGTTTAGATCTTATCATATAGACGCAAGACAGATTATATATACGTCATTTCACATTACGACGAGCAAATCGACTTTACTCCCCCGCATTGTTTATAAATGTAACCTTACAGCTGCTTGTGGAAAATAATCTAAAATTACTTATACAATTTCACCTGAAGTTACCTTTGGGTATGTCAATTTAACACATCCCCCGCACGAACTTTAAAGGTGACAGGTATTCATTTAGAATTTAGAAGACACCTGGCTTTCACACGGACAGCCTCACAACATTCCTTTCTCGAGGCATCTCAATAGGGGTCGTAATCTTAACATTTTAGCACCAGAAGGAATAACGAATGTCGAATAGCTCACTGTTTATGAAAACAGTACTGTCATGGGAATTAACTAATTTCTTGAATTATGATTTCCATTCAAGCGATGTTGGAAGGAGGGCTTAGGTATTTCCGTTTGTGAGTGATATTTTGAAGTTACGCTTGACTTTTGTTTGAGTCAACGATATAAATTTTCTAGTGCCCAGTAAAATGTGCTGTATAGAAAGTTGTCAGGGAAGATTTTAATCCCTGTAATGGCGGGATGATGAATCCTCTTCTATACGAAAGTAAAATCCATCCGCCACCAGTAGCAATTTCCTGGAGTAGGTAAGTTGTGAATAACCCAATTCGGGGCAAGAAACCAACATACCATCCCTTCTTCCTCCTCAACCCGGATAAGTGCGCAATCCCCACCACCACCGTGCTATCAGAACGAGCTGAATGAAAAGGGTATTGGGTTCATTGTAATCCTTGGGGCCTGGAGGTGAGGATAAAGGGCTGAGTTATGGAACCCACATCGATATGGGTGGGCGGAGGCGCTGGTGGCGGGGCGTTCCACCCAACTGCACATAAGGGGAAGGTTCTTCATTAACCTTTTTCCCCAAAATGAACAATTTTCTGACTGTTCCCGGTAAGCGACCGAACGCCGGAATTATCCCGTCCCCGGGCTTTTGTCCATTGAATATTCATGTCGTGCACGCGGAGCCCTGTTCCTGTTGTTATTTGGCGTGCGGGGCCCTACTGGGGGTAGTGGTGTGCTCGGGATGTCATAGCGGTCTTAATTGTTAATGAATACGATTCATTTGGACAGTATACGAGAAGATGGCGAAGGAGAGGATGGGGTCCCGGAAAAGCGTGTCAGAGAAAACCAAATTATGGGCCTAATTGAGGAGCCCCATAGTGTACAATCGCTCTGGTAATTGTCAGGCAAGCGCGGAACATTCAACTGATCCTAATCACTCCAATTGACAGGAAGAAGGATGGATCCCGTCCTGAGGCCTTTACTTATTAATGCCGCGAAATATCCACAATTCTATTTTGTTTGTAGATTTTTTTTGTATTTTTTATAATGAATAATTTTACCCAGAAGCCTTCAAGATCTGAAAAAAAAAACCTTTTCACGAGGCAGCATTCAATAACTTGGGTGTTCGATTTCGCCTTCCTGTCATCCCAGAAAGAAGAAGAAGATTTCGTGGGCGGAGTGTCCCCGCCCCTCTCCTCCTCTCCTCTCCCCGCACTCCATTGTGGACTAGATGTTCAGCGATTTATTACAAGCGAATAATGTTAACGAATAATTGCCAGTCCGGACAAAACACGCCCAGATCCAGAAGGATGAATTAATGGGCAGATGGTCTAAAGGTGCTTTTGTTGTTACCTTTCAATGAAACTGAAGAGCCCTATTTCATCCCGAAACCTTTCAGTGATAAAGGGATAGCTTTTTGAAAAAAAAAAATAAATAAAAAAATAAAAATAAAACAGAATGAGCAAAAATTCCTAAAATACCTAAGAGTGGAAATATATAAGGTGGGGGAGCGCAAAGGATTCGAAAGACGGGCGCCAACAAAGCTTTCGTAATTAGTCTCGCTTCTTAGCACGCCAGTTTTTGAGGTTTTTTCTACTGAGAGTTTTTAAAGATTAATGGTCGTCTGAAGACTGTCTGAACGATTTTCAACCCTGCCCTTTCGGATGATACATTAGCATTTATATTTTTCTTTACTGCTTTTTTTTTGTGGCATAGAATTTTATTTGCCATTAGATCCAGAGCTGCTCGACGTCTTCGCCTGATAAATGGTACTCACTGAACTTTGTTTAACATCATCACAATGACTGCAAAACCAAATTAGATCGGGCAAGTGCGGGTGTAACACAGAGAGACATACACATAGAGTATAATCTCTATATATAAACTTTTGCTGTAAAGTTTTTTTTGTAACATCTTTAATCCTTCTAAAAGAAAATTTGATTCTCAAACTTCGCAAAAAGGTTTCAGCTCGTTAAATGCGAATCTTTTTCACCGCGTCATTTCTTTATGTTAATGGCGCAAAAGGTCAAAAATATAGAAAATAGAATGAATGAGAAAGCGCAACGTTTGGATAATTTTGCCCATGACAATTATAGAAAGCTGGCAATAAGTAGAGTAAAATCACTTTTTCTATATTGTAAACTTATTCCTTTTCGAATGCTGTTAAAATTTTTCTCTTTGAGCGTTCTATACTTAGAAGTTAAATAAAGTAAAGAACAAATAACAATGAATTAATTCAAAGTTATTTTTTATAATAAACTTATCCTAACCTAATAATACCCTACATGATGAAATTTTTTAATACTATAATTTGACAATGTGTCAGCTATTTTTTTTTTATAAATATCAGAAAGCTTATGCCCTCAGATGATAAGCAAAGAATATAAACAAGCATTTGCAGTACCATTAATATCCAAAATGTTTTTCTAGTTGAAAATATTCAATCAGTAGCGTGCAGCATGAAATATCAGGAATTTTCTTATTTTGATTAAGCAGCAGTTTCTTTCCTTTAATAATTGTTCTTTTTTAGCTGTGAGTATTAGTTATTCTTATTATATATGTACTTCCTTTTAACTATATTATTGTTTTAATACTTTTTTAAGTAATCATGTTTTCAAATTACTATGAAAGCAAAGACTAGAACATATCTACATATACAAACATTTATTGTATGTTTTTTTTATTCGAATCGTTCAAATTAACTCGACAATTCACAGAATCTTACTTTTAATTCTGACCATTAAAGTTAATGCGGGTTAACAAGAACCATGTTAACAGACAGACAAACGGATAAACGAGTAATACCATAAGAGCTCCTTTTTTTTTAGAACGCTTTTATTAACTCACTTTCTCTATCCGGGACAAATCTTGCAATCAAAATTTCGCCTAGTTCTAATTAAGCTAAAGCTTTGAAATTTTGTAAAGATGTATTGGCCCGGTGACAATGTAGTTTAGTTATCTAATATCGTTCTAAATCCATTACGGCGGACTAGCCAGACAGCAACGTTTCGCAATCAACACTTTTAATTTTGATAATCTATAATATATTATTGGTATGGGAAATTACAAATAAAATGTAATAAGAACACCATAAAATGTTAAAAAGGATCTATTGTTTATGAGTAAAGAAATTTCATGTTTCTAAATTGACTAAATTTAAATTTTAACTTCAACTTTTGACCTGGAGAGCATTTCATTTATATTAACTCTTGTTATCTTGAGGAAAAAATAATTTTATGTTTCCCTATGTATTTTTTTTTCCCACTATTATAATAATAAATCAACACAAAGAAAGAGAATTCATCAAAAATATATTAAGTCCGAATTCAGTCAAAATACGTAGCTCCATGAATACACTCAGAAAAATGTTAATCTTATACTTAAGGTAATTATATCCTTAAAATAAGGAACAAAAGAAAAAAAAAATTTCCTATTTTAAAAGAAATATTTTTTTAAATCTTATACATTTTTTTAAATTAAAGACTATTTTATTTATTTTTAAACCTTTACAAAATCTGAATTTAGAAATCCAATCCAACCTTAAAAAATCATAACTCTACTAATTATAAGAAAATCCAATATCGTTCAAATAAGTTGGATCTAAGAGCTTGAGATAAATTACTTTGAATCAAAAAAAAAAGCATTTACTTGATTTGATGAGCATGCTTTCTTGTTCGTAGTTTAGGTATTGTTACAACATTTGCCTTTGTTATAATTCACACTTTGAATTGTAATCGGACAGATCCAGGGATTGGGCTTCTATTCCTCCGTTGAGAGTGTGTATGGTAGAAAAAACAAGTGCGATTTGAGATCAGCTGATAGAAAGACAGCAGATAATAGTGTAGATTTGAGATCTCGCATAGAAAGACTGATACATTTTTTTGAGCTGGTTTACTTTAGTACTCGAGCCCATTCTCAAAAAACAAATCCCTCGATCTGTCTGTTTGTCGCTGATTATAACGAAGACAGGTTTGCCGCTCGGCGGGCAAAATTGTAAGAATATAATAGGGGTACCGGTTAATTCGTGCGGTTTTTTTTCGAAAATTGAAGTTTTATTGTGAAAAAATGGTTACAAATTTAATATTCAAAGTATTGTCCATCGCTAGCTATAACCTTTTCCCATTTTTCTGGCAATTCACGAATACCCTTTCTGAGAAATTCGGCCGGCTTCTCCGCTATCCACGAATCGATCAAATTTTTGACTTCTTCATAATTGGAGAAGTGCTCGTCAGCCAGGCCATGTTGCATTGATCGGAAGAGATAGTAATCGGATGGCGCAAGGTCTGGACTATACGGCGGGTGGGGTAGGACATCCTATTTGATCGTTTTAAGGTAGGTTTTGACGACCTGTGCAACATGTGGCCGAGCATCGTCCTGTTGCAAAATTACCTTGCTGTGCCTTTTTTTTTTTTAGACGATCGGAAATGGTTTGTTGAGCGACGCCAAGTGATTTTGCAAGTTCTTCTTGCGTTTGGGATGGATCTTGGTCGAGCAGTGTCTCCAATTCGTGGTCTTCAAACTTTTTTGGCTGTCCGGGCCGTTCATCGTCCTCCAAGTCAAAATTGCCACTTTTAAACCTTGCAAACCACTTCTGGCACGTACGCTCAGCTAGAGCATGCACACCATACACTTCCACCAAAATACGATGACTTTCGGCAGCCTTTTTCTTCATATTGAAGTAATGAAGAAGTACTCCCCGCAAAAACACTTTATTCGGCACAAAATTCGACATTTTCAGAGTAAAAAAAAGTATTGTTGTTTACGCTTCAGCTAAATGACACATACTGATTCTGAAACTATATGACAGTAGCTTTCCAACACATATTTGGAAAGGTGAATCACTGGAATATAAAACAAGTTACGCCATCTGTTAGAAAACCGCACGAATTAACCGGTACCCCTATTATTTAAATTAAAGAACAAAAACTACATTGATTTATAGAGAAGATAATTTTCAATTAAAGCAATATCTACTTGATTTAAGGGTTTAGAGGTAGTCAGCGGCGTGAAAAGTGAGTATTTTAAATTTTTTGTTTGTGCTAGTTTAATTTATTTTATAAAACAAATATTAGAAATTTATTATGTTGTGTTTTAACTTTATTTTACAAACATTTTAAAACAAACTAAGTAATCGCCGTATTTGTTGGACCCAGTGCCACAAGTCGGCGACCATCATACCATTTTACTGGTTCATCTAAAATCAATCAAACAAACAAAATCATTAGTTTAATAGTTAATCTAGTGCCTAATAAGTTTTTTTTAAACTAAAACGTATATTTTTTATTAATAATAAATTAGTGTTTTTTTTATTTTCTTGAAAAACCGCGAGTAAATTATCAGAGGCCGTCATTTTGTTTATTTGCAAAAACCAAAACAAAAACAAAAATCGATCAGGTACTACATTAACCATTAAATTAATTAGTGATTTTTGTTTGTTTGATTGATTTTAGATGAACTAGTAAAATTGTATGATGGTCGCCGACTTGTGGGAAGGGGGACCAACAAATACGGCGATAACTTAATCTACAATAAATATTTTGTTTTAAAATGTTTGTAAAATAAAGTTAAAATACATATAATATAATTTGTTTTTCCAACAAAAAGGTTACTTTACTTGAAAGCCTTAATTCCTTAATTCCACATATGGGTATTTCTCACCAAATTCCGAAATTTTAGTTTGGATTACATGTAAATTTTTTGTGTTCAGAAAATCTTTTTTTATTTGTAGAAGAAATCCAAGGTGTTACTATGTGAGGTTTTTTTGAGAGTAATGGTCTTCCATATTTTTGTTCATAACATTATAACAAAATGGGTTTAAAAAAAATACAAAATGAGGGGACTTCTTTCGTCGTGCTATTTTTTATCGCTCGAAATATCAGTTTAAAATTAAAAGTCATGCAATACCAGTTGCAACTAAGCAGTAAAGAAGTCCAAAAACACATTTTTTTATATAGGTAGTTTATTATAATACTGTATAAATCATTCCGTCACACTATCGTCATTCCCTCACTTTTTTAAATAACGAGAGAATGACAGTGAGGGAACGACGAATTCAGACAAAAGTTAAGAAAACACAGACACATAACCTCAATTTGTTTAAGCATTTTGAACTATGCATTTTACTCAACAAAACCTATTGAAAAGAATTAAAACATTTATTTATACTAACCTTATCGTCTATATATATTCAGTGAGGTAATGATACAGAATTTTAACCAAATGCATTCTTGCACAAACTCGCGACGAAGTTGAAGAAGAAATCGCCATATTGACATATTAACAGTGTTGCTAGGTTTCAAAAACTGAAGGTTGCATTCACAAATGTCGTTCGGTACGATCGTAAATTGAATATTCGTAACACGGTGAGGGAATGATTTTATTTTAAAGGACGGATATTTAAATCCTTTTATGATTAATGTATTTGTCGTAGCGTAAACAAAAAATCTGAAATACAATAAACACAAATCTTTAGAATATTTTTGCAGTATTTAATTTATAAGAACATTGCTTTATTTGAGAAAGGCAGCTTTTTTATCAATTAACTCGGGCTGAGTGACAACGTTAGGGAATGATTTTCATGACATTAAATTGACCATAACTTTTTTTTTTTATTGAATGCGTTTGCTTTGAATAAAAATATTACATCGAAAATAAATGCATGTGATTCAGCACTAACAGCTCGGGACATAAATTTCAAAATTTGGTAAGAAATACCCATATAGTTTACTTGATTCGTTTTATGTAATTATTTAATTGAAAGAAATGTGACAGCATTGAAACTATTCCATCGACAAACTGAAAATAAAGAAACTTTCCTTTGGTTCGTCTCGAAGTAAATATTTCTTTAATTTCCACCACCTTTTTACGTAATTTTAGTATATTTTTCTCTGAATGTAGTTTTTTGGACTATCGCTCAAAATCTCAAATTCGATATCTAGTTGTTGCTGACCAAATGTCCTAACCATCAAAGAAAACAAATACAATAGATAAAATTTTGATTGAAGAAATTTTATTTGTATCCAAGCACTTACTTTCTTTAATTAAGAATTGGTTCCCTTGGCGTTATTTCGCTTTTTTACGATAAAAGTTTGACAATTTTTAATGCTGATTTGTGTCTGTGTACTGAGCAGAGTCTTATGTGTTTAAATTTTCAAACTTCTCCTGATTACTTACGCTTGAGTGTCACACGGAAGTACGACGAAAGAACCAAAGAGCAGTCTCTTCTTGTTCTGCATAAAAAATTGATGCTGTGCATGCCGAAGAAAATTTAATTTATTTATTGAGTGGTCTCAAAATCACTAGCTAACGCATATTTTTTCGTTATTTTCTTTCTCATTTTCCAGTTGTACAACTTCTTCAACGCACTCCTGACACACATTCCAGACGCAGTCAGCCGGCCAATAGACTCAGCAGCGACATCCAGGGGATCTTCGACGGGTAAGTAAACTGCTCCATTCAGCGGCGCTAACAAGGGCGGACGGGGGCGTATTAAATGTTAACGCTCTCGTTGAACTTTCAAACTGAATAGTCCGCCTCCGTTCTCGTCAAAGGGCTCAGCTCCACGGATAAGGAGTTTTTCAATCCCCAGCGCTGAACTGTGTAGCCCTTCACTATAGATTCTATAGAATGGGGCCCAGTGTATGTATGTATGTTGGTGTGAAAAAATCGACATTCGGATACGGATACCCGCGGGAGCCCCAGGGAATTTCTATATTTTGTGAGGGCGCCAGTAGCAGTCAAAAACGCCATTATCTGAACTGATTAATGGCGCCGGGTATAGCCTTTCTGCTCCGGTGATAATAAGCAAAAAAGCAGCCAGCTAAGCAGAACACGAAAAATGCTGAGGATAAGCGCCGGGAAAGTGGCAAAAGTGGGTCGTTAGTTTTGTTTCCGCCGCTATACTGGGCTATGGGAACTTTAATAATTGACATGAATTATTCATGAGTCCATTCCGTTCCCCCGCGGCCCTAAGATTAGGCGGGAAATCTTAAGAAAGTAAGTAAGTAAGTAAGTCGGACAGCCCTCCAAGTGGGACAGTGATCGAATGGATTTCTTTAAGTAAAGGGCGTCAGGTGTCAATGGACCTAATCCACTTTATAGGCCCCAAAAGGTTCTGGATCTCATGAGTATTAAATATAACAGACTTTTGGCTGTATGGTATATATACTTTTTGAAATTCGGAATCAATGAATATTACGCAAAATGAAATTTCAGGGTTTTTCTGTATTCTAGACATGCCCTGCCGCAGGTTATACCTGCTTTTGAAGATAAAAATTTTATTTAATCACGATTTACTTTGATTATTTGAATAATATTGGGTCCAAGCAATCTTATATAAGAAAAATATATTCCTGTTCCCAATTGCTCTTGAGACGGCATTTGATGCATTATAAATGTACATAAATTTTGGAGGGATATAAAAGGTTATTACTTTGCAACCGTGCGGATAATAAAATAAGTACCTTAGAGATTTTAAAATCCCCGTTGCTACGAGCGCTGCTTTTAATGGGGTTACATCTTCAGAAAGCTCCTTATCTTTGGAAAAAAAAAAATTTTAACTTTGATACAATTTTTCAGACATTTTCAACAGTTGTTACCAATTTTATGAAAAATTATATAAAAGTTTGAATACTCGAACACTTCCAAACGAATTATAATAAAATTCTTGCACCAAAACTCTCATAAATTTGTTTAGTTTATATTTTTAAAACTCTTGACACATTTTTCCATTTATCTGTAGACATTTTCCTAACAAAATCGGCCTAAAAATTGCGAAATTTAAGTCTACTTTGAAAATAGGCTATACCACTGATCTATTTAATATTAAAACAATAAATTGGTACAACTATTTTTGTAGAAAATGGTACCCTAACATATTTAGTTTTGTAGTTTTCTAAAAGGCTGTTTTATTATTTTATTAATTATTACTTAATTTAAAACATATTAAGAATTTGTTGGGGTTCACAGTCATGCTCATATATGGGTAATTCTTTTACAAACCGTACGGATTTTGATAAAAATTGACCGACATGTGTCCGATTTGGCTGAAACATTTTTTTCAATTTATTCGAAAAGTTTGAGGTTATGTTGAAAAGTAGTTAAGGCAAGAATTGTAGATCTTTTTATTATCTACAACTTTTATATGTAACTTCTTTGATTCGAGCTATAATTTTCTTTTTATTAACAAAAACCCGTTTTTTTTACGTGTCGCGCTATATAAATTAATGTTTTAAAAATAGTAATAATAAAGGTAACATATTTTGAAAACATGCTTTTTATGTAAAATTTGACGGAGAATACAATAAAAATACTAAAAACTTGCTATGAGGTGGGGGGCATTCTTAAAAATTGATTTAAACAATTAAACTGTTCATAACAATATGAATTAGTTAATAATTTTTATTAAAAATATTTTTTTTTCTCAAAACCCAGTCCTGCAGATTTAAAATGAAAAAAAAAAGAAGTTTGTAGCTCAAATAAAACCAGAGTTATAAATTTTTGAAAATGAGTCTCCAAGCCAAAAAATTCATTATTCTCACATTTTCGATCACTAGTATTATCGAAAATATGCGGAACAAAACAAAATCCTCGGACACGTATTTCTTATTTTTCGATATAGAATCCGTAAAAAAAGTTTCAGCCAAATCGGAGATGTGTCGGTCAAAAATGTGTTCGGTTTGTAAAAGAATTACCCATATGTAGGCCGATGATTTTGTTAGGCAAGTGACACCCTTCCTTTAAGGGGGTAGTCCAGTGAAAACGACTGTTTTTTCAACGATTTTTTTTCATATTAAAAAATTAATTTTTATTAAACAACTTTTTGACATATGATAGTACAACTATTAAACTACACAAATAAAAATTTTTTTTTTTTTTCGATGAGTCATCACGACAAAATGGCCGCTCCAAAAAAAAAAATTCGTCGAATCTCTGCAACGGTCCATTTGAAACAAAAAATTCAAACGAGGTTTTAATCTGTAGAACATTGGCTATCGTCGGAACTAGAATTATTAATTTTCAATAAAAAATAACAAAATGGCGGCATTTCGAATTTTTCGGGTCTTTTTCGGGTGCTTAATTTGTTTATAACTTTGTAAATAAACAATGGATTTTAATAATTCTAGTTCCGACGATAGATATACAATCAAGAAATATACACCTAAATTTTTAGATCAATCGGAGCAAAAGACTCTGAGATCTGACGTCCGCCGAGTCAAAACATGCTGTTTTGAGAAAAACGCGTTTAAAGTTTTTTATGCGGAAAAAAGCTAAAAAAATTAATTTTACCTTAGTCAGCGATGCCTGCTCCATACATAACTAACCTTAAATACAAAGCAGAAGGACCTAGACCGTTATAAACCGAAAAAAAATGGGCGGAGCAAACAGAAATACAAGAGTCCTCCTTGTTCCGAAACACGCCACGGGACCTGCGCTCGGATTACACGTCTCTCGAAAACTCCCTGTATCTTTAAAACTATTCAATATTTTGCTTAGATATTTAAATGGAGTATTTTCGAGGTGTAGTAGAGTAGATTCAAGCAAAAAAAAAATATCGAAAAAAGAAATTTTTTTTCACTGGACTACCCCCTTAATAAGAGTTCAAGTAAGAGGTTATTTCGTTTCTTCAGTTTGTTTAAAATTTCGATCTTTTGTCAGTATTTGTAAGTACAGTAAGTACTTTTAATTTTACTGGGGTATATATGAAAAACGTTCTCTATCACACACACAGATTTTAGTAACATCCCAATGGAATTGGTTGAAACAATTTCGAGGATGAATCAAACTAAAGCATTTGAAAAATATTTAATTAATAAGTGACGGGTGGGCCATCGGCTAGTTTCTTTTTAAAAATGCTATAAAATAATCACAGTTCAATATTTTTCAAAGTTTGAAAGTTTAGTATCAATTCGTCATGCTAAGTGCTTTGGTTTGTTTCTACTCTAAGTTGTTCACAATTCAATGCTCAACGCTATGTTTTATAAGCTTTATATTTCTACTTACAAAAAAAAAAACATTTTTATTTTTCAGACCATTTAGATTCAAGATTCTCAGATGAATCCGATGATTTTGGTGATGTGGGTATAGAAGACTCACAAAAGACATACAAAGGACCAGTTCTTACTTTTCCATTAGAAAAAAAGGATATTCACACACTTATAGACTTATTTCGTAAGAAGAAGGTATAACTTTTTAATTTCTTATTTAATAACATTGAAATTTATCAGAAATATATTGACCATTTCAGTACAATAGACTGCATGCCCGATATGTAGCTGGTATTCTTCGGGAATCAGCGAATCGCCTAAAAAGACTTCCAAATCTAAATCAAGCGTCAACGGCTATTTCAAAACAGGTTACAATTTGTGGAGATCTCCACGGAAAATTAGATGATTTACTCGTTGTGTTCCACAAGGTCTGTATCCCTATTTGATAACAAAACATATATATATATATAATACAATATAACAAAATCAAAGCAAAATGTATATTTCTCGTGAAATTCAAATTACTCTGGCCAACTTATAATGAAAAAATAAAATTCGTAGAACGGACTTCCATCTACAGAAAACCCCTACATATTTAATGGTGATTTTGTTGACAGAGGAAAAAAGGGACTAGAAGTTTTCCTCTTATTACTCAGTAGTTTCCTTGTCTTCCCGGGCGGCGTATTCCTGAATCGAGGCAACCACGAGGACTCTGTCATGAATGCCCGGTACGGCTTTATCAGGGAGATCCATATGAAGTACAAGGTATATAAAATAGCCCATCATTACTCGTTACTTTTCGCCTCCCCCCTGTAAATAATTAGTGATTCGACCTATTGATTTCTTTGAGTCTCCCCTTTCAATTTTTCTTTCAGCACAACGCAGAACGACTTCTAAAATTAATTGAGGAAGTTTATCGATGGCTGCCGCTTGGAACAATTGTTAACAATCGTGTTTTAGTCGTCCACGGAGGCATTTCCGATACAACTGATTTGGATCTACTAAAAAGCTTAGACAGAGGAAAGGTACGTGGATCGAAAACGTCGAGGCATTATTGTTTAACTTTCTGGCACTGGTTAACATTTATTCTTTTCGACATGCCACTTGACTGAATCCCCTAAAATATTCTTTATCCTCTTAGCTATAACTTTAACTAAAATCACAATCCCTTAAAGCATTTATTTAATGGACATGGCCACAATTTAAATCTCCCTCCGAAAGGAAAACTTTCGCACTTTGTCTGGTTTATCTTATCCCTATTGTAATATTTGCCCAAAGTGTCTAATTCGAAAACTTTCTTTATCTCGGATGAAACTGCTTTTCTCTTTCCACTAAAAGGAGTTTTCAAGTGCAATTCAAAGAGATTTCATCAAGACAACCAAGGGGAGTAAAATCAGCAACACTTTTGAGTCGAATTCCCTAGAACGATGCTCACTGGCGAGAATATGCTTTCTTTCCTTCTAGAAGTGCTAAAAGAAAATACGATAGATAAAAAAAAAACCAAAATACCATTTCTTTTTAGACATACCCACCCAAAGGCATGCTCTCACAATTTCAACTATCGCAAAGGTCTTTTTCTGCATTTCACATGTCTTCTCGAATTCCGTCTGCGCCAAAAGTCCTTCTTCTAAAGATCTTAACAATTTTTCCTTGGTTCGCAGATTGCTTCCCACCAGGAAGTTGGATAGCCAACTGTAAATTTAATACGTAACTAGTACGTATACACTATGCTTGGCCATTACAGCACTTAAGTGTGAATTTATTTGAACTATTCAGTGCACTTAATGTAATTTTACTGCAGCAGAGTAATGACTTCAGATAATATCATTGCAGTCTCAGCGGTGACTTTACACGTTTTGGTGAGCAACTTCCGTCAGGGTCATAAGAGTTGGTCTGGGTATGGGCAATATTGCAACTTGTGCACCCCATAAATGGTTGCAATACTGCATAGCTTCATTCGTTCATATTTATCACATAAATCAGATCTCAGGCATTTTTCTTTTTTTGATTTATTCCAATGAGCAATAAAGGAGATCTCTTTTATTTGAAAAATAAAATTGCCTCTGAAAACTCAATTTTAGTATCAAAAATATTTACGAAGAGAACAGTCCATTCGCATATTTAAACAGATCGTTAGAAATATTATACATTTCGGGAATACTGAATTATTTTTCATTTTTCTTCTAACACAGTCTGCAGATGAATTATAAAAGATAGATTCAAAATCATATTGCATAGTAGTGCAGTTAGATAAAATCTTTTTGTATAATATGTATAATGTAATTTTAAGTAAACACATTAAACATTTTTATACAGTTTTCTTATTGAATCTTTCTAAATATATTGAAATCTTATTAAAAACTAAAGAGACCTTCTCTTATTGGAATGTGGAAATTTATCTTAAAATTTAAAGAAATAGTTTTTCTTCTTGAATTTATGAAAGAATTCGTGATATAATACATGGCGTCCAAGCGCGTGAATTATAGAAAAAACTTTAAACGCGTTTTATTCTAAACCACGTTTTTTGACCTGGTTGGCAACTTTTTGAAAAAGCTATTCAACCGATTCAGGGATTATTCTACACATGTGTGGCTACAGTGTGAACTAGATAGATATATGAACTATATCCGTTAATATTTAATCCATTTTTTTATTAAAAATGGGGAAAAATATTCGAAAGTCCGTCATTTTTTTTTTTTTTTTTAACCAAAATACTTTATTCTAGTTCAAGCGATAGAGACTGATTTATATTTTAATATCCAGCTCGAATTTTTTGTTTCAGACGTTCCACAGCTGAGATTTTCTGCCAACCGTTTTTTAAAGGGCAACCCTATCACAATGGAAAAAAAAATATAAACAATTTTTTTTAGAAAGTGCTTAAAATATTGTATCATTAAGATAAATTATCGTATGAAAAAAAGATATTTCAAAAAACGTCCAATAAATGTATACTGCCCCCTTAAACTTGTGGGTGCAGAGTCATGGATGGTCGCGATTATTCCAATGCGTGAGCGAATATTCATGTTGAAGCTTTCAGTGTTTTATAAAAGTAAATGTGGCTTTTTTTAAAACTCAAAAGAGAAATATTGGCTGAGAACATTGAGTATAAAATAGCACCCATTATTTGTCCGGCTATTGAAAAAAAATCTATCAAAGTTGATAAAGTTTTAAAATTTGTTTGCAAGCAGTTCCAAGTCCAGGAATATTCCACTCATTTTCAAGCCTATATTATTGGAAGTGCTAGGGAGCAACATTTTTTTATATAGTATTAATACTTTTTAGGGTTCTGTACCTCAAAATAAAAAAACCGAACCCTTATATTTTTGTTGTTGTCCATCTACCCATCAATACCCTTATTCTCAGGAATGGTTTAGGTATTGAGTTGAAATTAATACCAAATTTACAGTCTCATAGTCCTGTAAAGTATTCAAGTTTATAACTCAATGCAATAAAAAGGTACAACCTTTGAAAGTGTATTTTCATACTGATAGACTTACTCACTGATTGACTGACCTATCGAAACCTATAGGGTACTTCCCGCTGACCTAGAATATTGAAATTTGGCACGAAATCATTTATTTCTAATTCGATGGAAAATTAAAAATTTTGTTCACGAATTTCCAAAAGTTGTTCTACAAAAGTTGCTCATTTTCCGGCACCACATTAAACCAAGAGAAAAAGTATATAGATAAGATTTATCGGACTTCATATTCAAGTTCTAATTAAAAATTCAGAAGATATTTTGTATGACTTTAAAATGGTGTTTTTTTTTTTGGCAAAAACCATAGGGAAATCTTATAACTAAATAATGTAGACAATTTTTCTCAGTATATCAATGTATAGGTTTTATAACCTACTCTGTAGATCTCACCTCAAAGTTCGACATCAACTAAGAAAAACTTTTTAAAATAATATCTTCGAAACTAATCAAAGGTTCCCCCCAATTCTACGTAAAAGTTAAGAGCTCTTAACCTCTTAATTCTTTTAAAAAATCCCTTTAATTCAAGAGATGGAGCTCTATTTATAGAAGAATTCACAAATTATAAGAAATCAATGTATTTCTCATATTTCTTCAATAATGCGGTATAATGTTAAAGGATTTTTGATAGCAGTTAAGAGATTAAGAGCTGTTAACTTTTATCCAGAACTGGGAGGGGTTATTTGATTTACGTGTATAGTATAATTACAAGTATAAAATTCGAAAATTCTATTAACGTGGTAAAACTTTTAGCTTCGCTTCCATTCAAAATTCCTACAATTTTCAGATATTTGGTATTTATTTGCTGTTTTTGCTGTATAAAAAAAACTAATTTTTTAACTCTTGAAAATAAAACATAAACATAAAATAACTACAGATAATGTTTATTTTTGTTTGATTCTTTCAAATTGCCCACTGATACTATATCTTCTACCTTCTTCAGTTAAAAAGAATTAAACCTTTCCTTTGAGTAGCACTTAATTTGTACTATTGCATTTCATTATTAAATGCTATAACTTTAAATAAATAATTAACATTTAACCTTTGATATTACAGTATGTTTCCATCCTTCGTCCACCGCTGTTTGATAATTCACCAGCTGGCACCGAACTTATTGATAAAGTTGAATGGAAGCAAGTAAGTTCAAATAAATCTTATTTTTAGCGTGATTTAATTTTATAATGTAAATTTGTTAACACTAAACTGACCAACATTTAAGACATATAGTACCTCTTCAAGACCAGTTTTAAATTATAGATTAAATGTTTCCAAATTGTTAACTAAATATATGAATTCCATATGAAGTTCAGATATAATATATTATATATTTTTAAACAATCTAATAGATTTTTCAAAAAATCTTCAAGTTATCGCCTCTAGTACGTATATTTCCGGTTATACAAATTTGGAGGTTATTTTCTCAGGTATTCCAATCCTCATCCAATTCGAAGGTTTAAATTTTATGTGATCCTTAAAGACGAAAATTGAGCAGTTATCAATTCTTAAATCAACAGTGTCAACCGCTTATTAGCTATAATAGTAGTAAGTAGTGTTATTATCCGGAAACTTCGAAAGGGAAATTGCTTAGAGGTTCCCAAGGGACAAAGGAAATGGCCTTTTTACGTAACGAGAGGACGCTTCCAACTAGTCACGAGATACTGCAGAGGAGCATAAACTTAAAATTACTGCGGAGGAAGGAGGACGTCTTAAAATGTTTACACTCTTCGGAAGCAGGGTGTAAATTTGCTCCGAACATGCAAAACTTGAATTAAACCGCTTCGGTAGGTGCAGGGAAATGGGGAAAAAGGAAAATGTCAAAGTAAATGAAAATTATCGCCAGCTATTTATATTAATTATGTATGTGCGTTTTAACGCTGTGCTGCAGTGACACGATTTCATTGAGGAAATGCGGCAGTAATTAACATTTAGGAAGAGTGCGTCATTGTTGTGGTAGATGACGAAAAATATGATTAAAATCGCTCATAATATTATTATAAAATCAATAGATTATGCTTGAAAATTCTAATGAATTTATATCTAAATTGTGTCTCAAAAAGAACTTTAATTTTAAATATGTTAAAAAAAAGCATTATTTTAATGAGTTGAGATTTGTACTTTTTTGACAAAATTTCGGAATACATTTTGGAGTAAGGTCCGTTGTATTCCACGAATTTGGCGTTCAATTTATTCTTTGAGTTCTGAATTCGTCTCGGGATTGTTCGCATAGATTTTACTTTTTTAAAAAACCCCGCAAAAAACTCCAAACAGGGTTAATCGTGAGTTTTGATCTTCAAAAAAAGAAATTACACGACTTGGGAACCTCGTTTGCAACAACGTCATTGTTTCACGTGCAGTGTGATAGGTGGCTCCGTCTTGTTGAAATCACATCTCAGTTGCCAAAAAGCTTTGTCAACTTGGCACGGTAGCGATCGCCATTGACAGTCACGGAGGTATCTTATCAATTTCAAAAAAGTATGGTCCGAAATTGTCAAGAAAAAATTTATTATTTTACAAAGTGGACTTTTTTCTTCAACTGTGTAAGATGGAATGGTTATATAGACTAAACATGTTTTATTCATTTAGGAGTTTGGTATTCAGTTTTACATTTTCTTTGAAATATTGAACCTTATATTTCTGAATCTATTTAAATTCAGATGTATTTTAGTTTTCTCTGGCATTTATGGCATTTCAATACGTGAAAATTCTCAAATAACTATTCTTTTCTATAATTCGATAATCTCAAACATTATTTTTCAAATTATATTTGAACTTTCTAATATATAAAATAATTTACAAGATAAATATATAAGCATATTCTCTGGAGTAATTTTAAATAAGTATATACATTATAGTCGAAACGATTCTACTTTATGCTTAGCTAATTCCATTTGGTAATCACATTTAAAATATAATTAAATTTTCTTATATATTATAGTTCCTATTTCTGCGAATCATTTTAGATAAAGTTTTTACAATGTATACTTGCCGAATTTGAAATAACTACCAATTATTATGTATATTAAGCCTTTTATACACAGTAATAATATTTAAAATGTCGGCTGAAATTATATTCTTTAAATTATATCAAGTAGGTATAAACTATATGTCTTATAAAGATTAATGAGAATATTATCAGTATATATGGCGTGTACTTTCTTAGAGAACATATTTAAAATAAATTTAAATGGGTCAAAACGGGCCCTCGGTAAACCTAGTGTTAAGTGTAGTGTAAAAAATTTTTTGAAGAAGTGATCAAGATTTTTCTCTAGCAGCCTATAAATGAGAGGGCCGTTTAATTAAAAAAAGTATTAACCGATTCCCTAGTTTTTAAATTATATTTCCAAATGAGAACCTTAAGTTATGTTTTTTTGTTTTTTTTTTGTTTGTTCCGTACCTCAAAAGGAAAATACTTAAAATCACTCTTGCGTCCGTCCGTCTGTGTGTTACATACTTTTTTCTCTCTAAACTGTCGTGACGTAGTAATTTGAAAGTTAGGTCTTCGTGACGCGTACATATGTCGACAATCAAAAATTATGATATATTTGTGTTTAATAGGGATGAGTCGGGCCACCTCAAAAAACAAAATTATTGGTGAATTGGTTCTAAATATAGCCCAAAATGTGCGAAAAATCACCGTCCCCCCTGATCTTCTAGGTTTGTAAAGAAACATTTTTTGACATTATCAGGTATATTGAGTCATAGATGACAGAAAAACTATTTTTTTCATTAATCTCATTGTTACTGAAAAATATATCTTTTACGGAACCTTAATTGCGTGAGGCCGACTCGCTTTTGACCAATTTTAAAAGTCCAAGCAAGTTGGATATAAAATTAAAGAAAATGAAGAGAAGAATTCCAAAATACTATACATTTTTTGCAATAGTTCAAACATAAAGGCATTACAATCGCGTTGTTTTTTGTAAAATAGTTTCAAACAAAACATAACCTTCTTTTATCAAAGTTAAGGTTAAAATATGGATGGACCTCAATATACCCAACTAGTTTCTTTGCAGATATTCGATATAATGTGGAGTGATCCCCAGCCCGTGGAAGGCTGTCATCCGAACGCCCTTCGTGGTGCTGGAACCTACTTTGGTCCGGACGTAACACAAAACTTCCTGCAAAAATACAAGCTCACGTTTCTCGTGCGATCGCATGAATGCAAGCCGGACGGGCACGAGCTAACGCATGGCGGCAAAGTATGTCTAATGTCGAAAAAACATTTTAAATATAAAATTCTGTGCTCCTCCCCCTAAAAGGCCCATTTCACAGGTGATAACAATTTTTTCGGCGTCCAATTACTACGCTATAGGATCGAATAAGGGAGCCTACCTGAAACTGAATCCCCAGCTAGACACGCACTTTATCCAGTACACGTCGGCGGCCTCAAAGACACGGAAGCTGACATTCCGGCAAAAAGTGGGCCTCATCGAGACCTCCGCCCTGGAGGAGCTTGGCGCACGGTTGCGGGATAAGCTGCCCGAGTTGGAGCAGGAATTCAAGGCGCGGGACGCTGAGGGAACAGGTAAATTTTCTAGCTCCTCCCAAGCTACCGAGAATCACTTTTATTTGATAAAGACAAAAAAAAAAAAAGAAGAGAAAACGTTTTATACCCCAAAACCTACTTAAGTGGTATTTTTACAACATAAAAAAAAGGAAAAACGGCTGAAAACAGGGAAGCGATTTTCCCGAATTTGAGGGATGCTCTATATTCAATTTGGAGCAGTTTTTGTAGCCCAAAATTCAATTAGGATCTCGTCCAAGTCTCGTTGTCGTCGTTTCTTCGTAGCTACATAGATAGCAACAACGATACACACTCCATACAAAGAGTAGCTCTGCTCGCTATAGGTATCTTTTTGGCTGATGGCCGAGGAAGTCTCATAAGTGAATGAATTCGCAGGACGAAACGAAAGATGAAGATGAAAATGCCTAGACCTCGACCCGGCCTGCTGTTTCTGTTCTGCTGTTAATTTTAAATTGAATTTCGGAAGCGGCAGGCTTTTACGCAATTGTCTCTTGATGGGGCCAAGTTAATTAGATTTGCGAGGCAATCACATTTTAAATGTGATTAAAACGCGGACCCAACGAGAAGAATGATGCAAAACGAAGTAGAAAGCTACTTTATAGAGTACTGACCGAATCGTTGAGACTCTGAAAAGAAACATCCGAAACTTTAGTTAATTAAAAACTCATCAGATTCCACGGCGATCAAGAATTCTTAAATGTCAATCTTTTATAAATTTATCTAGGCTGTATTTCAATAGGAAAGGGTAAATTGTTAAGATTTCTTACGTCAAAATTCAGAAGGGATATTTTTAGACTCTCTATTTGTGTAAGTCTTTCAGAAGTAAAAGAAACCTTTACTTAGTTAATGTTGCACAAAAGGCGAGTAAATTGATTTTATTATTTTATTCGGTGAAATGGAACAAATTACTTTTTTATAATTTAAAGACTACTGGGATAATTGAGCTAAAATTTGTAATATAGGTACAGCATTGGATATTCAGTCATGAAATTAATTAAAATCTGATTGTTAACCTTGGACTCAATACATAAATTGGACAAAACATTTTGAATTCTCGTTTAAATTGAAAAACGAAAAAGGTAACTTATCTTCAACGATACTAAGCAGAATATAAAAGCAAGGAGGATTTTCAAAATGTATCAAAACTGGCTGGCTGCAAAATTCAGCTTAAGTGAACACTAGGCTGAATAAGGTATCTATGCGGTTTTTGTGCATTTTGGAAGTCGTCCAAATTGTTTTATTTTTTCCACATTACAAGGTCTTTGATGAAATGAAAAATAAGACTAATTATAATTATTAATAATTTCAACATTAAGGTCTTATTTCCAGTAGTAAGTATATGTCATTCTAATCTACTACTACATTGGCTTTTAAGTAATGTGGGCTATAAACTTAACAAATATTCGTATTTTCTACACAAAGTAAATCGTCATTTGAAATTTCCTAAAGAGTAACAATTCAAAAGTCCACTTAACCCACTTAAATTGAATAGACCCGAGACCCATAACAAAAATCATCAAAACCAGTGACATGTATCCATAAAAACGAGGACGCCGTTAGCAAGCTATTTAATGGGGTTAATAGCGGAAATCTCGACATCTCTCACCCGCAAAATAGCTCCAAACATCCCAAAAAACCCCATTCAGGACCATTCTGAGTCCCCATCGCAGAAGGAAATGAAATAGACGTCTATTGCGTCTGCGGTTAATTTGTTTCACCTCAAGCAAACATAAGCTTCCGTCCTGCAGTGTCGATCTACAAGTCAAGTCGAAAATGTCCGCTTTCTTCGGGCACTTTCGTATCTGCAGAAAAGTGCCGGCAACAGGGCCCTTTCAGCCCTTCCGGCCTGAGGAAAGAGACATTTCCGCCTATTTGTTATATGCCTGTGTAGTGTGCAACTCCTTTTGGCAATACGTTTTTCATGCTCGCAAAACCTTAGGGCTTTATTAAGAGTGGCACCACCCAAAAGATCGAAGTTCGGGGTGCGATTTCGCCCTCTTTGTTCATTGCACTGCCGAAAGTTGACTTACGTAAGAATTTTCCAATTAGCTTTGCAAAGGGATAGAATCCTTTGTCTGTTTATTCCTTGGGACACCTGGTTTAAATTGTTTAATTCGTTTTAATGCAGCATTAACTTTATATATCCTCCTGTTATCAACATATAAAGTTTCTTTCCGTACTCATAATTGGGTGCTCGTGAGCGAACAAAATTACCCAAATCTTCCGAAAAATCGTTTCTGCATTATTTTTGGACAAGAAATGAGCACGAAGTATTTCTTTAATTCTCGCAGATTTTAGACCCACTCTTATTGCCAGTTTTCGTCTATAGTCTTGAATATACAAATTTTCTCCAAATATTAATAAGAAATTCATAAAATTATTAAAGTTTTAACATGCTAACGCTAAACAAAACTATTTTTTTCTCGTATTTACGTATTTTGAAACTAAAACGCATTAAATACGAAATTGGAACTAAAGTAGATGTACACTTTGAATGCTATGGTCGTAATTAAATATTAACTACAGAAGGAAACTAATTGCTACATATAAATTTTATTTTTATTAAACATAAAATGTTAAAACATTGAGATTAAAATTTAACTCAGAACTGCACATATTTTACGATATTTTGTAAGTGATTTTATGCTACTTTCAATTTGATATTATTGAAATTTTTATAGTTGTTTTACTTATATTTTTGAATCAGTTCGACGAGGGACAAACTATCGAATTAAAATCTGATAATATTATTTCAGTTATTTTAGAATTAAGTATAGTATTTTATTAAGAATTTTAATTTTCTTTCGTCGAACTAACAAGAAAAATACTTTATTTCACTTTCTAGCCTAGATATATTAATATAAAATAAGAGTCCTGGAATATTTGCTTGAACAAAATATAAATGAAGTACTAATTGAAAAACATATGTCTGATTTCTATACACCCCTTGCGCAATGAACATAGCAATATCTCGTTATTCATGAATAAAATGGGTGATGTTATACCTTTCTGAAATCTGCATTAAGTAATTAAATTAATTTTTTGAATTGCTTTCCCATCACTAGTTAGTACATTTTTTTTTCACCAGTGAAGGTCAAAGTAGAGTCAAATAATTTTGAGCAGCAAAAAAAAAATTTAATTATTTTTTTCGCGACGGTCTTGTGTCAGTAATAAAAAGTGACATGCTTACCAGGTAGGGCAACTTGTCTAGAATATTTTAGAAAAAAAGAAATGATAACATGTCTTTTTATGTGCACCCACTAGTCAATAATCTGACAAAAGGTAGTGAAAATTTAATTTTTCATAAACACCCTAATATCTCGAAAACGGTGAGCTTTTCATTAAGATCATATTTTGATATTCTGGTAGGTCATGACCCAAGCTACCATCCCCTTAATTTTGGCGCACTACTTCCTGGACGCCCTGTATACGATTTTTTCCTTAGATTAAGCATTCGAGAACCAAAATCTTCCATCACATCACGTTTTCGAGAAAAGTCGTGTTAAAAATGAGAAATCTACTTTACGATAATTTTTAAAAAATTATCATAAAATAACGAAGCTTCAGAATGCTAGAATGAAAGCTTTTAATCTAATATAAATTATGTGTATTAAGTATAATTTAAAACCGGTTGTTCACGAAAATGCCCCAATTTTAGTTTTATTCACTTTAGAAGTATTTTCTGGGATTTTTTTTCTAAAGAAAAAAATCGAATGTTTTTAAACTTATTTTTTATTATTTATTATATTTTATTTTTAAAATTTGTGTACATCACTCACATATCTTTCATGAATATGAATTAATCTGCAGTAAAAAAAATTGAAAATTGAATGTTTTAAAACTGTTTAAATAAAAAGGCATCAATTTTCACCCTTTTTTTCTAACTTTATGCAACAACAAAAGAACTTTATAGAATGAATGATAATATTATCGCAATTGTGAGTTCATATTCTTGGAAATACAATAAGGTAAACGTATAAACAATCTTAAAACGATCAGTAAATTAGTTTTTGAGTAATCATGCACGCAAATTAAAAAAAATTCGTTTTGAGACAAACGCGTTTAAAGTTTCGAATACGGCGAGCAGCGAATAGCGAGTAGCTTCGGCAAGACTACGAATTTCGTTCTAAAACTTGGAGAATATATTCTTCGGATGTTTTGAACTGTCTAACACTTATCCAATATCTGTTGTATGAGATAATACATTTATAAAAAAAAATTAACTTTGTGGAATATCTTTTTGTAGACGTTTTTAAGGTTTTTGTATTTTCATTTAACAATTTAACGTTGAAACTTTCATTTAATTTAAGAAACAAATTTCTACAATATTCTAAAATATTTCCAAAAACGGCTAAAATATCGTTTATTACAAATTTTAGACATACTTTCTTCAAAAGCCTACATAGTGAAAAGTATTTATATGTAGTATATTTAGCACCAAATTAGACAATCTTTTGATTATCTGAAATTCGCAGAGTTGTATTATAAGTATGTACATTGTATTGTCGTCAGAGTCAAAAATTACCAATGAAGGTCCAAATACCTTCTCCTAGATTGCTTGTCCATTTTCAAGGAATTCCCCTGAAGTTACGAATTTTTGGACTTTAGGTCTTTAAGCTGCCATAAACCCCTATATTATAATTTTCAAGAAACTACCTTCATATTGAGAATTTTCGTCTATCATATTCGATCCATAACACATCTTGAATTTCGAAGTTCCGCGAACAGATTTTATATGCGTACATATTTAAAAATTAATTAACTTAAAATGATTTATGTTATTTAGGTTTTATCCGCCTATCAGAGTGGTGTGATGCCATGGAGGCGGCAACACATTTGGGTCTTCCTTGGCGTCTCCTTCGCGAAAAATTGGCACCAGTGGTGAATAATGAAAAACCAGAAGCAACAACGGTCAATTATGAGAAAACTCTTAAACTGCTGGATAACGATAGCATTGTGAGTATTATTTTTGCATTAGCCAACAGGGTTTATTTCACTCTAATGGATTATTCCATTTTCACACTTATACCCTTCTCAAACTCGCATAAATGAAGAAAACTGCACAAGCTGGGAGCACATCGGTGGCAGAATCCCTCTACAAGAACAAAAGCAGCTTAGAGGCAATTTTCAGGATATTGGACAAAGACAATTCGGGTGAGTACTAATAATAAATTTATTCTGAGCAATATCTTCTGTAATGGGCACATCGGAAATAGGATACATTTCGCTCGAGGAATTTGCCGATGCATGTGAATTACTCCAGAAACATTTGCCGGACAACAACACCATGGAGCAGCTCCTGGAAATGTGCAAAATGATGGATATTAACAAGGATGGCCTGGTGGACCTGAACGAGTTCATGGAGGCATTTAGATTAAGTGAGCAAGCTCGTCTCCAAAATTCTGCCTCTCCAATATCTTCGGAAGACAGACTCCACAAAGAAAGTAAGACATGAAAATGTTGAGCATAATGATAAGAAGGATTTAGTGTAAGAATAGCGTTACGGTTACTTTTGCTTGTATTTATTTGAATGGCATTAAATTTTATTTTACTACTTCCATTAGTGTTGTTATCTTTGTTCGAATTTTGCCTTTCGTTTCGTCCTTTTTCGCTTTTAATTTACATGCTGTGACAGAGATTATAGATCAACGTGGTAAGTATGTACGTTTTCGTTACGCTTTTGTGTTTCATTTGCGTAAAAAGACACAAGACACTGAAATTGTAAGTATAAACTGGCTGTATGGCGTATTTTTTTCTTAAATTATTTTCTAATCCATAAAAATCGTCCAAAGAACATTGTAATATATACTTTTATCTCTGTTTGTCGATCATACACAAATTTCTTTTTATAAAATACGCAGATCAACTTTGGTCCAATAACATATTACAGAAGTTGACACGATTTTTGATTCTGATTACAAGTAAAGAAAATCCCACATGATTTTTAAAAAACCTTGCTTTTCTGCCCAGGATAGGAAATTTCAAATTACCAACCCCCAAAATCTTTATGTTTTCATTTCGTTGTAAATCTTTTGCAGACGGATATTTTTTAAATTTTCGACAGCTATATTAGTTCCACCATCTTTAATTTGTATATTTCGATAACAGGCTTAATATCCGTCACCCTAAAAGTTCTTTGATTCATTTTAATAAAAAGTCCCATGAAATTGCAACTGTTCGGACGTCATAACCATCACCACTTTGGAACTCAACCAAACAAAATACTCTACTGTATTTTGAAGTATGACATATGTTTTGACAAAAAATCAAATATCGCACTATGCATTTAGTTGTTACTGAGGGTCAAACTATCAAAACGTTCATTTTTCCTTCACAAAAGCAAGGTTTATTTAAAATAACGCCACTTTTTTCTTCCTTTTGGCCGCAAGCAACAAGAAAATAACATTGACAACTAGGATTAAAAAAAAATTATAAATTGTTGACTTGTTTTTTCTAATATTGATCATATAAGTATCATGACCCACGTCTGATCTATAAAAACAAAGATCAAATCAAGTTAAATAAACTTAACATAATCCAATATATAAAACAATGAGAACATACTTTTTGGAGCTTAACCCATTAATGCGCAAAACGAGGATTTTGTGCACGCAAGTTCAATTGTACGATTCGAATAACAAATTGTGGCAAATTTCCTCTAAATTCGTATATGAGGGGTTTTTGGGGTGCTCTTTCAGAATCTGGCATTTGTATTGCATAAAAACTTCAAAAACCCTATTATTTTTCGGTTTTTTTTTTCAAAAAAGTGCCGATTTTTTTGGTAATTTTTCATCTCAAAGTCGATTATCTTGTCGTTGCTGCTATTGAATGATCATATAACCACCAGAAATCGCGGTCCGAATGTCTACACTTTCTCAAACCATGGTTTTGAATTTTTTTTTTTTTTGCTTTGGTTTTTGCAAAATGGCCATTTTGTACAGCAATGTAATAAAAAACCTTGGATTTTTTTACACGAAAAGTATAAACTTTACAAGAAAAAGTGTACAACACAAAATGATTAAAATTAGCCAAAGAAAACGTATGAATTTTTTCAGAATTTTTTCCACTATTTTTAGTTTTTTCGATTTGGCCAATTTTTGAAAAATCCAAAAATGTCCCGAAAAATTCTGAAATAATTTACACGTATTTTTTGGCTAATTATAAGCACTTTTTGCAATATAAAATTCATTAGTATAATTGGTCCTATTTCCAAATTATCTCCAAATTTCATCATAAATTGGTAATATTTTTAATCAAAAAGGTTCAATTATACGAATAAATTTTATATGATAAAAAGTGCTTATAATTAGCCAAAGAATACGTGTAAATTCAGAATTTTTCGGGATATTTTTGGATTTTTGAAAAATTTTCCAGATCCAAAAAACCAAAAGTAGTCCAAAAAAATCTGAAAACATTTACATGTATTCCTAGGCTAATTTGAAGCATTTTCTGTTTTATAATTTTTTTTGGAAAGTTGATCCATTTCATGTAAAAAAATCGCGACGTTTTTTATTACATTGCTGTACAAAATGGCCATTTTGCAAAAACCAAAGCAAAAAGAAAATTCAAAGCCATGGTTTGAGAAAGTGTAGACATTCGGACCGCGATTTATGGTGGTTATATGATCATTCAATAGCAGCAACGACAAGATAATCGACTTTGAGATGAAAAATGACCAAAAAAAATCGGCACTTTTTTGGAAAAACCCAAAAAATAATAGGGTTTTTGAAGTTTTTATGCAAAACAAATGCCAGATTCTGAAAGAGCACCTCAAAAAACCCCTTATATACGAATTTGGAGGAAATTCGCCCCAATTTTCTATTCGAATCGTACAATTGAACTTGCGTGCACAAAATCCTCGTTTTGCGCATTAATGGGTTAAGGGTGGATCCTATTATTAAATGTTGAGTAAACTGAAGCGAGAAAGTCACGTTCCGTATTTTTCCAAAAACACAATTTTTCAAAATTTAACAAATAATGTACAACACCGTGTTCAATAGCTAATCATCGGATCGATAAAAGTATCATTGAAGAGACAAAAATATGGTCAAAATGTGAATAATTTCTAGAAGGCTAAATTTCTATGTGCATACCTAGAAAATTTCGTTGAAAATTGTGTAAAAATGTTTAAAAAATTGGACAATACTTATTTTTTTCCTAAAAATCATACCATATTTGAAATTTCATCTTCTATAAAATTATTAAAAGGACGATAATATTAATAATTTGAAATATGAATCTTAACGTCGACAAATTTTGACTATTTACCACAATTTGATGACATTTTAAATTGACTTTCAATTATTGAGAGCCATGTTATTTTTTCTTAAATATTATTTTTGATGTTTTCAAACATGCCTGCTTATTTTAAGTTTAAATAAATTATTTTTTATTATATGTATAGCATTTCATTACTTTAAAGCATAGCTTGGCTGGAAAGAACGTATAACGAGACGTTTCAGCCGCAGTGTTACACCTTTCGTCCTGATGCATCATTTTCGCTTGTAAATTGATAACAAAATCTTAATATTTTTAAATCTAACATATGTTTTAATAATAAATTAAGAGTCTTCTCGTTTAAAATAACGAAAAACTTCCTTCTTATAACTTCCAGATAGTGACCAAAGAAGAAATGAAGATGACGACGAAGACGAAGAATACAACCCTGAAGAATATGAAACGAAGACAGAAAAATAAGAGCACAACTCGCCACCGCCCGATAGCACGAAGTAAAATGAAGCAGGCGAGCAGGAAGAGCTTGAAAAAGACAAAGATTAAAGTAACAATGAAAGCCTCTTCAGTTCGAATAGGCACAATAACTTGTTTGCGATTAACCTTTTAATCAATTTCATAACCATAAGACTGGCTTTCTTTCATTAGGAGTGTTTTTTTTTTTTTACAAAATAATTTTAGTCTTCATGTTGTTAAGGAATTGTTGTTGCTCTGCATCTTAGCTAGTGGTAGCTTTATTAGATTTTTTAAAATTAGTTTAAACTTATCTTTGGTTTTTATCTGATTAGCCGAATGTACTTTAAGATGATAATACATGTTAACACCTTAAGTGTAATCCAAGACGCCCAGTCCAAGACTATTTTCCTCAGTAATGCTTTTACTTCAACTCATAATTCCTGTTAGAAACGAAAAACCTTACTATACTAATCATCGTTAAAACCTAAATAGCTATTAAATTGCGCTAAAAGATGTAATTGTTTTAGCAATCTTATTGTATTAATACAAATTACATTTCAAATGTGAAACTTAATGGGAGCAATTAAATTTCTAAAAGATGCTAATACAAAGTTTTAAGTCAAATTTAAAATTAACTAAAACTAATTTAAGGCAAACAAAGAAATTTAAGAAGATTTTAAAATCGCAAAATTAAAAATTTTCCTATTAACTCAAAATTCATCAAAACAATATCTTTAAAAAAAATCGATCCTAATTGATGCAAAGCACCGAAGAAAATATCCTGTATTTTAAAAACAATAGCTTGTATTTTCCTAAAGCTAATCAATTTTACTAAGGTATTCAGAAAGAATTCAACAATGAACTTTTGCTAGAAGTTTTCTTAAATTTACAACTGCACTTGAAAGCTTTAAATAAATTCGGATTGTTCATGTAGTCTTATAGGATATAAAAAACGAATCTCTTTATAAAATTTTATTTAAGTAAGGCCAAGCAGCGCATTTAGTCTTAGACGTAATGAAATATTTTACTTATAAGCAGATCTTTCGTAAGTTTTATGCAACTTTTACATAATGTATATTTAATAGAAAATTTGATGAGGCAATTTTAAAGAAAATTTGAATCAAAACAAAAAAATTTATAAACAAGTTGATGTTGGTGTATTTGGTGGAAATTATTCAAATTTATCTAATTACTCCTTTTTCATATTTTACTGTTAATTATTGTGGCTGTCTTTATTCATGATAAGAATAAAAAGTAAATAAGATTATATTGCGTTTTATTACAGTTCTCTTACAGATTTGACAAAACTGAACTAATTCGAGAAGCTATATGAAGAAGTGTATGATTTTAACACTCTATGAATATATATATATTTAAGTATGCTTCATTATTTCTCTAGAGCACAAGCATCTGAAGGATCATTTTTCGCTACTTATCCAAAAATTATGAATTTTCATGTGCATGATCTAAAAGCGGTTATCTCATATTTGTCACCTTTATTTATTTAATGATAACGAGTCTTTTTTTCTCAAATGGTATCGTACCTTTGTTCTATTTGTATTAAGCTGCAATATGGCACTAATAAGTCAATTTTAGTCAAAATTAGACTATAATCGTTTTTTGCCGTAACCCTTCATCTACATACATAGAACGTTAAGTAAAGTGATATTGATTTGATGTGCTTCGACAAGTATTGCGTGCATTAAGGGAGCAGTACACTTCTTTTTTGCATTTTTTAAAAGTGTTTTTTTTTAATAGAAAAATTTATTGAATCATCTGAAAATTTTACACAGTAAAATATATGTATCAAAGAAAACAAAAATAATTTTTTCGAAATTTCTGGCGTTTGTACGGCAGCAATATGGCTGCCTAAAAAAACCCTTTTCAAACTGGTTGGTAAGAAATCTCAGCTCTGGAACGTCTGAAACAAAAAATTCAAAGCACATATTAAAATATAAGTTAGCTGCTATCGTGTGAACCACGATGAAGTATTTTAGCAAGAAAACAGCAAAATGGCGGGATTTTTAATTTTTTAACGTTAATTTTTATTTTATTTTTTTTATTAAAATATTTATAAAAAAAGGGTTCAATATTAAGCTATATTAATAATAATAGTTCACACCATAAGCAAACATATACTGAATAAGTCCGCAAAATTTGACCAGTAGTTTTTTCAAAAAACTGCCAACCAGGTCAAAAAACGTAGTTTCGAGAAAAACGCGTTTAAAGTTTTTTTTGTTCAATTCAATTTATTATTTAACATATTGTAAACTACTTTTGGAGGTATATAGTATACAAATTTGATGTTTTTGAAAACATCGATTTTTTCAAAAATTTTTTCCCTTAAATACCGAAAAATTTAAATTGGCGAACTTGAAATTTTCTGTTTTAATCAACTAAATCCAAGTTCATCTAACTATTTTACTATATACGTACTAAAGCAGTAGTTGAGGGAATTCATGTAATTTTTACTAAAATAAGGTACCTGCGACAAATAAAGCCTAGGGAGTAATAAAGCTCACATTTGAAAATTCACGTTAAATTGGTTCGACTCTACTTCGTCCTTTACGTACACGTGCGTAAATACACACGATACAAACACCACTGACTGAGAAGGATGTGCCATCTTGTCAGTCTCAAACGACGCGTCGCCGAGACGAATATGAGTGGATTTATAATTTTCCCCGCCACAAAAATACACACCCCTATTGCAATTGTCGTTTTATTATCGTCAGCTAAAGTCGCATTATGAATGTCTATATCGAGTCACAAATGTCGATAAAATCGGCGATTTCGGTTGCTGGCATTTTTATTTACGACAGTCGAATTTCAAGAAATTGTGCACATAAAATATATGAGTTTTTTAATCGTGGATTATTTAAAGGTGTGTTTGAGTACCCGTGACACTGATGGCTGGCTTTTATAAAATTTATAACTTGCAATACATAGTTTGTTTTAAGTTTCGACAGAAGAGAGGGCAGTAAATTTATTAAACAAGAATATAGCGATTAACCCACCTGGACAAGAATTCGGTTGCAGTTCTATTAATGACATATATAATTCTACAGATGACTGTATTGCATGAAATTAAAGAAAATATAACAGAAAGTTTACATATCAGCAATAAAGTTTATTATTTAAAAAAATATTAAATGAAACTTAGCCAGAGATAATTTACAATTGATCAGTTTAACAATTCAACCTTTAACCAACAATCGTAAAAAACTCAAGAATATTCACAATGAAATGACATTTTGAGAAATTTTGCCTTTGTGTCGATTCGATCACTTTAGATCAGGGCTTCTTAAACTATGGGTCGCGACCCCATTAGGGGTCGCGTAGCAAAATTCTGCGGTCGCGAGAGATTTTAATGTCAAATATTTATATATAATATATACCATTTTATAACATCACTAGAGTTGGCGGAATACAGTGGACTTGCAGCGTCTAGACACGCGCATTTGTTGAAGGTTTTGAGCTACCCAGTAGGAAATGTATCAAGGGATTGCCCTAAGAAAGCCTGTTATGACTACTTCCAAGCACTTCCAATATTCCCTCTAGCATGCGTCTGCATTTATCTACCTTATATTCCTGCTTCCTGAGAATCGAGTGGGTAAGGAGTAAATGAGTTTTACCTAAAAACTTGTTGTGTTTTAAGAAGATTTCGTCTTCGTGCGATGCGCTTGCATCTACGCGTTTTCTTTTCACTCTCGAAGAGAAAGTGCGCATGACAGGTTGTTTTAAATTTTATTAATTCAATGAGTGCCTCATATTTTAATAAGCTGAGCAACAGCTCAGTCTCGATTTTTACTTAGATTCAAATCAAGTTTGGTTTTTCTATATAAAAGTTGAGAGAATGCTTTTGCTCAGTTTATTAGAATAGGCCCTATTATTCCATTTATTTTTAATAACTTCTATCGGGGAAGCGAAACTTCTTATAATAGTCATTCAGCATAAGCGATTATTCTATTGATTCAGAGTAACTACTTCTATCCCTGGTTATTAGCGAAGGAAAGTCAAGACCTTGCCTCCAATCCCGTCGTGGGTAAAAAAGAAGAAGGAAAAGAATCGAGTTGGGAAGGAGTGCTAGCTGCCCGAGAAGCAGTTATATCATTTCTTTCTAGCCCCTTCTTTTTCCTACTGGGTATCTCCACCGACAGCAGTAAACGATCGAAAATCGCTATTATTATACTGTGGCTATACATTGTTAGTGCGTTTGTCGGTATCATACATGTTGAATAAACCGCGCGCCGCTGACTTCCCACAAGGGAGCAGAGAGCAGAGGAATACATAGAGGTACAACCCTCGAGAATTAAGACGGTCAGAATCCACTTTTATTTTTGAAACTACATATAATAAATACAATTTTATAATTTTTTGTGCAATTTTTAATTTTAGATTTTTGTATGTTTCAAAACGAATTCTAAACTTATATATTTTCATATGTATATGTATATTGTTACCTAATAAATAAATCATCAAAAAATATTAATTTATTTTTCTTTTATATTTGTATGGGGTCGTCAAGAAACTCGCAATCATAAATGGGGTCGTGAATGACAAAAGTTTAAGAAGCCCTGCTTTAGATAATACAAAAAGAGAATCGACACGAAAGCTAATTTCAGATCGACACGACAATCGCAATAGGGGTGATAAGTTTGATTCATCCCTATTGTGATTGTCGTGTTGATTGTCGTTTTAATATCGTCTGCTAAAATCGCATTGTGAATGTCGATATTGAGTGACAAACTCAGCGATTTCTGTCGTTTTCATTTTTATAATATTTACAACAAGCGAATTTCATGGAATTGTGCACATAGAATTTGAGACTTTTAATTTTTGATTACTTAAACGTATCGGGAGGCCATCCCAGATGCTAAAAAAAAGTTATTATTTTCTTAAAGGATTCCCTCTCAAAACTTACCAAATTTTGTTCCAACTGATTTATTAAACTACATAAACTTTTTCCTATTTTTTTACATTATCGATTCACGCCAGATTTCAGATCGACACGACAATTACAATTGGAATGATTTTTTAATTACTATTTTGACACAATACAACTTGTATAGTCAGAATCCTATTTATTTAATTGATTATTCGTTTTGTAAGTTCATGTCTTAGGAGTAATAAGACCCTCTCGTTCTCGAGTTTATCATGGGCGTTATTATCCTACCTAAGCAATATGAAGCGCTTGTGTTCGTTTATAAGTTTACTCTTCTACTCACTGATACAATTAAAATGAAAAAAGCCTACTTAACTGAATTTGTTGTCATGTAGTCATGTATTTGCTATAGCAAATATTTTAAAAAAGCGATTTTTATTGTCTTCTTTAGTTTAAACATGTTTAAAGAGAAACATCCTGTTATTTTAGGATCTTATTATACTATGGTGATTTAAGGTACTAGTTCCCTGTAGAATAGGAAAAAATAGACTTTATTTTTTCTTTAAACTCCTTTATTATAAATCTAACTACATCTTTTTTTATTTGAATATTTAAGTCTTGAAGTTGACAAAAAAAAAATTTTTTTCTTTTTTTAGTACTTTATTATATATGTATATATAGAGGGCTCTCAAAAATGAGCAGTCCAAAAAAAGAGGGTTCCATGGCGGACACTCAATCTCAGAAACGGCAAGTCCGAAACAAAAAAACAAAAAAGCATGTTAAAAAGGAAGATGTTTTATAAGGCAATTCACCACAATTAAATAGTACAGAAAATCGGTAAAAAAAATGGCGGATGTTTGAAAAAAAAATTTGAATAAATCACATTTTTTTCGCTTTGTTCGGTTTGCAAATATGTTTTTTATCAACTTTTTCGGAATTTTCTGGTGAATTGCCCTACAATAGACCTTAACAAACAAAACGCTATAAGGTTTATTCAAATCGGTTCAGCCAATCCGCAGATTGAGTATCCGTCGTTTTGAAAAATTTAGTTTCGAGAAAAACGCGTTTAAAGTTTTTTTACGATATATTTATGTGTGTATATTCAAAAATGCGCGCGCACTAAAACTGCTGTAGATCTACGATTTTTTCGAAATTCTTTGTAAAAATTTAGCAGTTGATTTCTTAAGGTATATGGAATCATATAAGGAAAAAAAACAAAAATCCACTTTTTTGAAAATTTTGAGGGAACTAATACCTTAATCAGACCCACTGAAAGTTATTTTTAAAACTGAAATATGTTGTGAAATACTCAATTTTGTATTAGTTCTTTTTTCTTTTAGGTATGCAATTAAATAAACTTAATTGAAAACCTGATTTTGTATTTCTATGTCACTAGATACACGATTTATTGCATTTTTAAATTAGAAAGTACCTTACATTTGTTAATTTTTAACCAGAAGTAATTTCAGTTTAACTTTTAGTTCACTTTAAATTGATCAGATATTCTTCATAACTTAATATAGCCAATTTGTAGTCATGCTTGCTCGAAAGTTAATTTAAGGGGAGGTTCCTTTGATCGGCGATGAAAAAATCGATTTTTTTTTTTTACATATTATCAATATATAATATGTTAAAAACATGATCCAAAAACCGTTTTGCGTTTTATGCAGTTTTTAGAAAGTTACAGCGCTTCAAAGAGAAGCGTGCAACTGTCAACGCGGCACAACTAGCGAACAAGGCGAAATTGGTTCTAAAACTTCAAACGCGTTTTCCCGAAAGTTGATATTTTCAGTGCGCGGGACAGTGTATCTCGAGAACCACTGATCGGATCCACTTGAAATTTTAAAGTCATGTGTAAAATTCAATTTCGGAGCCCTTGAACCATTATTAACAATATATTTTAATAATAAACAATGTTTACGCTTGTCTTAAACAACTAAAACACACCCCAAAACACGACCTTAATTTTCAAGTGGATAACTTTCTCTGTTTTTTTTATCAAAATTTCGAAATTTTTGGTTGAAGGGCCGCTACATATGTTTATTTAACTAACTTAAAAAATGTTCATGTTTCAGTGACCCCTACGACCCTCGGGAACGTCCCGCGCAGACGCATATATGGCGCGCAAGGCCTCGCGGAGATATGGCTGGAGCCGCCATTTTGAATTGAAAGAGGGGGGAAAAAATAAATTTAGGGACTCTTTTTATCAATAAACATTGTACAAAAAACCGTTTGTTCATATCACATTTCTTTATACCTCAAAAAAATTCATAAAAGTGACGAACTTTTCAGAGTCGATCAGACTACACTAGACCAATCGCGACCTCAAATGTTGAACACTAATTTAATTTTTATGAAATATCTTAATTTTTAATTTATTTTCAATATTTTCTTTTTCCTTTTAAAGTACGCGATTCAGCTATAAAAAATGAAACGGGACGATTTATCTCGTTCTTAATTGTATCTATTAATATTTCGTATGCACACATTGTGTTACACTTACGCCATCTAAGTTTTTTAGCCTAGGCGCCATAATAAAATATTATTTTGTAAATAGAGATTTATATGTAGACCAAATCCACCAGTTATTTAGTAAATGTATTCTCGGTTCATTGAAAACTTAAAACGCAAAATATTGATTCCTCTACAAATTTAAATTTCGCCCAAATCGTCGCCTGGAGTGAACGAAAGGCTGAAATTTTTCAATCTTTGACAAAACTGGTTGCAGGCGAACAACTTTAATTCAATTTTGGTGTTCACCCGCTGGCAATTGAGTCCCTCACTAAATTTATTCGCCGTATCTCTGAGATACAAAGGTGAGCCTAGCTAAGCAATTATCGAAAACCTTCTAGGGAACAAACTTCAATTCCCTTTATATCGCGAATCTCTTCCGGACATCCAATCCGTCAAGCAGGAACAGCGAGGAAGCGGAGCCCTAACGCCGAGCCCTACTGGCGCCCTTAGAACTGATGTTTGTTGGTGTTATGCCGGTGTAAATACCATTTTGGGGATTTTGGTAATGGTAAAATTATGAAAGTTGGAAGCTTCTTTTAGGAACCATAATTTGCTGCCTTGGTTCCATTAAAATTTGATCGGATGTGATTATGGTTTGGGTCGGAAATCATTTAAGGGCGCCATAGGTTCCTTTCCTATTTAAAGCATGTAGATAAGATGATAGAACTAAAATTGAGATAATTGGCTTTAAAATATCCTTCTTTTACTAAAGTAGTCTTTGATATTAATGGTTTTAATATCCGAGTCTTTGAAGATATTCCGTAGAAAAGAAATTTGATTTAATGACTGCTATGTTATGTTACATTTATGATGGGAATGTAATGCTAAAGTTGATTTAGTGGATCTCGTTTATCTGGTTGGGTCGAGTCGAAATAACAGCTACAAACCCATATCGAGTAATTGATTTGACAATTAAGAGAGATAGAATTAATGAATCTATGCTTCATCTTCATTATTGTATTTATTCATAATCGCGTCCGAATATTTAACACGTTCCCTGCCATGCTGTTTATGAGAAGGCCACGTGTACCATTTTCGGCGCACGGTAACCACTTTAATAATTTTCTATAAATATATATTTTTTTCTTGTTTTTGAGAGAACGTATATTATTTTCATAATTATAGATACACAGATAGATATACTCAACAATTACTGTAAACATCATTACGTCACATGAAACAGTTTTACCACAAATTAAATTTTAGACGGAAACATTTTAAATTCAAAAATTCAGCTTGGCGTACAAATGCAGTTCAGCGTGTACCGACAACGGTACACGTGGCAGGGAACGTGTTAATTGTCCTTACAATAAATAAATAAAACGTCCATAAGCATTTTATATTAATTTTTCTTGATATCTGTCTGATTCTGTTTGTTTTGCGATTCATCAAAGAGAACTTTTTCTTACTCGAATTCAATGAAAATGCAATATTTTTTTAAAGATTACAAATTCAATTTTATTTATTAATATAAATGTGTGCTGCCTAACAATTTAGCAGAAATTTGTCTCAGAAAATGCGAAATTTATCTTCTTTGTGTAAAACAGTAATGATATCCATTTCTATGTCATATCTTATAATCAAAAACTATATGTATAAATGATACATTTTCATTTCTCATAATTTTTGTAAGAAATTTAAAAGGCAGAGATTTTTTTAAAATTACTATTACTCTACCATTTTTTGAGATATTAATGAAAAATTCTGCACACATACTAATTTGAATACGAATTTGGAGTCGATTAAAGGGATTTACAGAAAAAGGACATATGAGACATTATACCTCTTTTTCAGTAACCGTTTTTCAACTTCATATATATGAAATAAATTAAGAAACCCTCGTTGGTTATTTTTTCACTATACATCTTTTCTTTTTTTATATAAAAAAATGTGTTTTTTTTTTGTGTGTTCAAAATCCAAATAAAACAACAATTACATAAACTGCTGGAAACTTTTTCCTATTTTTAACCAAAGGATCTTTTGCAGCAAATTGAGCAGAGATAGAAGATAGACGTATCGAAAATCAAAATTCATGTCACGTTCGTGATTCTTACAGTTCGTGAGTGGAAAACGATTCTGTTCTGCGTACTTGTACATATAAGCATCGTTTACATTGCCTAATCTCTTCTCTGCCACTATTATTGACTTTATTATTTATTTTGGGATAGGTCGTTTCCCCATCTCGAAGGAACCTTCTAATAAAAGAGCAGACATCTCGATCTTCCTGATAGACTTCCACCAATTCCTTAAAACGTCTGGTATGTCTTCCAGGAATTTAATTCCGCTCATAAATTTCAAATTTCATTTGAATTCCCCGTCTGATTGAATTTATCCTCTTCTTCATCCCGGAAGAAATTAAGTCGAGTGGAGGAGCTTGCAAAAGTGAATCTCCTAAAAGAAAATTAATTAACCCTTAGCGTTGCATTGCACCCATCCATTCGGCTATTTGAAGATGTATGTATGTAAATCTTTCGCCACCAATTTGCTGGTGCTTTTCCTCTGAAGCGACCACCCCCGCATTTGCCTATGAATTATTCAGATCATTTTCCCTCTCCTGAGTGCGTTTGGTCGTACCTTCTTCTTCCTGCACGTAGTGTTTTTGCTGCTGCCCTGTGATGAATGAATAAATATCCTAATACACCCTGCTCCGAAGATTTATAGTTGGCTGTGGTTGGATGTAGTGCAAATTGATACAAATGGAGGTCGTATTGTGCGGAAAGTAAAACAGTTGAGAGGTTAAAGCGAAACTAATTGAGGTTTCCGAATATGAAATAATTCAGCTTCTGGTTTTATAATAATTACATCTATATTGTGCTTTTCTTAGATGTATTATCGGTGAATTCATTTATGAATAGCTAACCGCAAAATGTATATGGGGAGAATCACGTCAACTGTCCCAGCGCCGCGGTGGACAGCCCGCGCGGGCGTCAAACACGACGTTTTCAACTCGTCGTTTCGGTGTCAAAACTTTGATAAAAAAATTATCTAAAACCATATTCTTACGTATTTTTTCCTCAGCTTTCCAGTGGTGGCATCAGTTTTTCGAAAATTTGCTCCCATAACCTCGAAAAATGCACTTGTTTGAAAAACACGTTTTATCTCCATGATCTTCAACTTTTGGAATTTTTTTGATAGTCTAGATCGAAAGATGAGACATTTTTACGTAGATATCGACAATAAAAAAAGAGGGGTTTTTCGTTTTTTTAACGTATTTAAACGACGAACGAGACGATGCGAGCCGCGGCGGCCGGGCCACGCGCAAACCGTCACGGTTAGGTGTATTTGTTTACATCCAGTCAGAGAGACGGTAGCAGACGGCGCGCTGCTGCCGCGCATGGCCCGGCCGCCGCGGCTCGCATCGTCTCGTTCGTCGTTTAAATACGTTATAAAAACGAAAAACCCCTCTTTTTTTATTGTCGATATCTACGTAAAAATGTCTCATCTTTCGATCTAGACTATCAAAAAAATTCCAAAAGTTGAAGATCATGGAGATAAAACGTGTTTTTCAAACAAGTGCATTTTTCGAGGTTATGGGAGCAAATTTTCGAAAAACTGATGCCACCACTGGAAAGCTGAGGAAAAAATACGTAAGAATATGTTTTTAGATAATTTTTTTATCAAAGTTTTGACACCGAAACGACGAGTTGAAAACGTCGTGTTTGACGCCCGCGCGGGCCGTCCACCGCGGCGCTGGGACAGTTGACGTGATTCTCCCCATATACTTGATTGTGTGTAGAATTATTCAAACTTTCGAGTATACAGACATAGGTCTTGCGGACGAGGGCCTCTGTTTGGAAATTCAACCCGTCTGGTCGAATCGAGTGGAATTTCGACTCGCTTGTCCTCTCGATTGGTATATTTGAGAAAACGATCGAGTTGACTTCAGAATATTGACACGTGATATAATGAAAATTATGACATTTCATAAAACTAACTGATATATTGCCAAAATGAAAATGTGTAAGTGGTCCCTAGAGGTTCAAATTAGTTTGTTAATTATTTGTATAAATTGGCGGCGTTTGTTTTATAGCAGACTTCTAGCAAAATTTTAATTCCTCTCCATGAAAGAAACATATTCATACCACATTGTTGCAGTGTTGCAACGTTTAGCCTAAAATACTAATTCAAAATTATGCCCGCGTTTATACTTGGAAATTAACTAATTAAAACAAGCCTAATCTACATAATCACAGAAAGCAAATTTATTAAGATTTTCTGTTCCTTTCAAATCAACTCCACACTCGATATAAACGAGTGCTCGTCTTCGAAATCGTGTTGTCAATTACAAAAATCTCGATTTTGACTCAAATCGTAATCGAGTCGAGTTTCTAAATACAGGACAAGAGTTTTAAATCCCCATCATTCTTTAATATCTTTTCTCCACACTTATCCTCTCTTACAAAATACTAGGGTTCTATCTAGAGCCTCTAGGCTAAGGCAAAGCTTAACTTGAGCTTCAAGTGATTAAATTATTTTTTAAATTATATGGCCTCCTGTGGTTTTAAGTATTAGCTTCATCATTATTATTATTATTAACCAAATCCAAATCCCACAATTCATTGACATTTTGGGGTTGAGTTTGTTGACATGAATCCGCTTTTCTTTTCTTTTTTTGTAAGATACATCACAGACTTTCGATTGGATTCAAGTCAGGAGATAATGATGCGCACTCCATAACCTGAATACCTTTCTCTATAATCCAATCAGCTATATGCATAACATTTTGTCCCCTTGCTTGCAATCGAATTTCATTAGACTCGGAAGATATGCATCTGACTTCTATCCTGTGAAGAAGTCCTAATTTATTTTGCTAGAAGCAGCCCCAAATAATCAACGATCACATCATGACTAGCTCCTACAATCGGAGTCTATACGTGGTATTTTGGACGTATCAGACCACGTTATAAATTTCCATTGCTTTATTGTAAAGTTTAATCGCATGTGTTTATACCTAACCGATAATAGAGGTTTTTTTATTACAGTTTTGGCTTTTATACCACATTTTCCATAACACCTTCTGATGGTATCGCTGGAAACACTCACTGGTAGACTTGAAAAGTTTCTGTGATTATTTGTTTAACCTCTACGGCATTATATGTTGTCTCGTTTACAAATTACTGCCTATTATTATTATTGTAGTTAATCAACCCAAAAAAAAGTGATGAAAATAAAAAATATGAAATTCTTATAAATGGAGAGATTTAATGAAAAAATAAATTCATCTATAAATATGTATGAGGAAAGAAATTCATCTATGAATATATAGATACGTAAATTTATCATATGAATATGTAGATACGTAAATATATCAGCCAGCCTCTATGGTTGAAAGAAGGTTTATTTTGTTCCTTGTACTTTAAAAAACTAATATGATTTGTTTCCTGACAAATCGGATGACACTGTATTTTAATAGAAATATAAAAACTTATTTTCAAAAGCTCATATAAAACTACAGATTACAATAATAAAAGAACAATAGAAAAAATACATCCTATAAACCTATTAATTTATTTCTCCAATTTAGCTCAATAATTCATGAAAATTTCACACTACCTCAACTTCAAAGGCCAATATCTCAAGAAATATCGATGTTAGCGATTTGGTGTTCAAGTACTTTTTGGAGGAAATTGAATTTCCTACAAGTTTGTTATTAACATTTTTTCTGTAGCTCTTGTTATTTACAAGATAGGGGCAAAAAAACGAGAATTTCATGAAAAAATTGGGTTAGTGACCCGTACTACCTCGCTGGTGGGAGTTAGGGTCACGCCGCAATGGACACTTTTGTAGAGCATTCAATTCTGAAAAAACCCTATCATTGACCAAGATTATACCATAAAATGCCTCTGAGCTCTAGAGTTTTGAAGAAAAAAAATCAAAGTTTACGTGTATTTTATACGGGAAATCTTTATACGCCTTGGTCGAGCACTTAATATTAATATTAAGGGCTCCAATTTTCAGGGAATTTTTGTTTAGGTATTTTCCTCAAAATTTCGAGGTGAAACTGAAAAAAAAAAATAGTCGCGGAAAAAAAAGCACCCTTATATATATATTATATGTATATAATAATATAGTATAGTGAGAATGGTACCTAAACCCTTTTCTTATGTAATAGGGAGAACAGGAGAATACTCTTGTAGACTAGATATTTAAACTGGCCGTTAAATCTTAAATATGATCAATTTTCTCGATTCTGGTTCCGACTCATATCCTGGAACGTGACGTGACAGACATGAGATATAGGCGCCTTTTGAAACAAATCCCATTAAATTTACCCCTCTCGCTCCAGTGAGCTGTTGATTTAAAAAAGGGTTGAATAAAATACCGTCTGAACTTCCCCCAAACGATATTTCTCAATGCGGAGACAACTTTTAATTCCATGCGATGGTATTTGCTTAAGGAGCGACCATTACTCATGTAAATTTAACCTTTTCCTGCAGAGAAATCAGAATCTTTAGTTGGCGGAAATTTAATAAATGTGCCCCACTTCAGCCCCCGCTGGGGAGTTACATTAAATAATGAAAACGGATGGGGACGGTCGCAATTTATCACGTTTGCACTTAATTTACCAGAACAATTCAAATTGTGTCGTTTTCGCTTTGGTCTCCAGTGGTGTCCCAGATCATGACCTTGGGTGCCACTGTCCTTGGGGATGATGGGGGAGCTGCTCTTTTCAACTATCCTGACGAAATTTACGGAATTTACGTATGGATGACGATTTGCCGCTGTCTTCTAATGGTAACGACTGAAAAATTTTTGTAAATTTAAAAAAAATTGGAATATTTTCACTATTAGCCAAAGTCATGGGTGGCGGTGTCACGCTCGATTTGGCGCATTTTTTTTTTTTAAGTGACATGGGAGCATCCAACAACCGTGGTGTTGGAGAAAAACGAAACCGGCGAATGGGTGGCACGTGAACGCCGCCGCTGGAGCCCACTCTGGGGAGGGCTGCTGTATGTTTCATTATTTAGCAATAACTTGAGCGATGACTGCGGCCTTTGCACGCATCTCTCATTTTTTGCCCTCTTTTGTGTTCGGCGGAGTGCCAAACAAATTGGTTCGAGTAATCAAATAAAAGCGTAATTGCATTGCAGCACGCTAGGCTGCTCGAAAACGGCGGCAGTTGGGAGGATATATATATATATATATTTTTTTTTTGACTGAATGTTTAGAGCTTTTATCGAATAACGGAAGGCACTTTAAGCGATTTTGTGTGAAAGGAAGTAGAGTGGAGTGGTGGAAGCCATTCGTAACAAATTCCATTGACACTAAGATTGGACGGATTGTTCGATGTGTCAATGCCCTGTTCTCTTGGGTAGGGTTGTCGATTCGAGTCGAGGCTTTTCTGACAATACTCGTTTCGTTTCGTTGTTTGCGGATCGCATCCACGACTCTTAGAAGTTAAGTAGGCGTTATTTCTACGGTTTCGATACGCATTCTTAAACATATTTCTTGTTAAGAAATATAATATAATATGATTCTTGAGGTAAATACTTTAACCTAAACATTTCTATAAACCTATTAAAGACAGTCTGGCAGTTCACATAGCAATAACATTTTTGCGTTAATACTATATTTTACTATGGTTTTTAGCCGTTAAAATAAATATAATTTTCATAGGTTAAATTTTGATATTTTATTCGAATCTCTTTAAAGAAAATATGGCAAATTTGCATTGCTATGAGAATACCTGTTGCGGTGATAGATGTAATTAAGACCATCAATGATGATTTCGATGAAGGATATTTTACAAGAACTGAAGAGGAATTGAAAAAGAACGTAAATGGGGATCTAGAAGAGCTCAGTAAGTGGTTGCAAGAAAATAAACTTACAATAAACAATTAAAAAATCAAATACATGATATTTAAGATGAAAAATGGGCAATGTCCACCCTAGAAAATCTGCAGTTTTGAAGAATTACTACATATACTGTCTAATTGCTTCTTTTATTTTAATATTCAATAGCAATCCTACTTGGAAAATAGTGTCGAAAATGGGCGCGAAAAAGCGAACAATCGCTAGCAATTTGAAAGAAGAAGGAACCGGCGTACACTTGTTCGGTTATTTTCATTGCGCGCGCTGATAGGTGTTTCCAATCATTGGATTACAGTGTTCAATAAAAGCTAATTAATACAAGTTAATCAAAAAGACATAAAGTATGTTATGTTTTTGTATTTAGTAAATTAGGATGTTGGCATCAAATTGAATCAATCGCCTCGCCTCATTTAGAGGTTTTTTTTTATTTGTTTTAGCTTGAATGAAAACAAAGGTACATACCTACCTACCTATTTAGCATCTACACGATAAAATCAGACTTGTTTAAAAATTAAGAGGTGCCGAGTACGTAGTAGTAGTACGTTAATTAACCAACTTCAAAAAAAGAGGAGGTTCTCAATTAGAGTGTATTTCGTCGATATATTTGCCGATTGTTTCGATGATTATTGTTTTGTTCGATTGAGTATGTTTTAATTTTGGTTCCATAAAAATTATATGAAAATCGGTGTAGTACTTTTTTAGAAAATTAACAAAACAAAAAAAAGATTGCTAAATTTGTTATTGTTGCGATTGAAGTCGGTTGTTTTTAGCGTTTTTAATGTAGTCAATTACTGATAATTTTTTAGTTTTATTTTAAATAGTAAACAGAAAATGAAATTGATTTTCTTTAAATTGCTACAACAAGTACAACAATAATTACATTTAAACTTTAAGTAGCATAAAGGAAAAGCGGGACATCCTTCCTGCTTCAAATTCTAACTAATTATAAATTGAATGACAAAGTATATTTTTGATTATTTCTTTCGGTTATGTTTTGTTTCATTAAGTTGGTTATAGGTTTTGATACACACTCTGTTTTTTTTTTTAAACCCGATTGGTCGGTGATACATGATAATGAAAGCTGGGAATTATAAGTAGCTCTAGTTTTTCTATACAACCTAAGGCATCAACAAGTACATTTGAAGAAAATTGCCCAAAAACGGGTAGACGATGCAGAAGTTTGTATAAATATCAACTATTCTAATTAAAAAACAACGTATTCGATTTCCGCTTGGGAATGAGATATTTTTCCGCGGTAAAAAGTACTCTATGTTCTTCTCCAGGATACTATTATATCTTCTTGCCAAATTTTATCGGAATCCGTTCAGCCGTTTAAGCATGAAACGGTAACAGACACACAGACAGATAGACAGACTTCCGCATTTATTATGTTAGTATAGAATTATGAATTTAGCTGTACCATTAGACCATCTACTTTACTAAAGAGTTAAGAAAGACGCTACATGGTAATAAGGAGAGTGAATGAACTGCATTATTATTTATCACTAGGCGTCATTTATGATCTCTCATTAAATGACTGTGGTAAGATCAGATGGAACCATATTCATATTCGTTCGTTTTGTGCCTAAATGAATGTTCCTACAAAGTTTCATTCAAAACCGGGAGGTGACCGAATTCTTGGCTTGTTCCCTTTTCCTGTGCTTAACGTTTCTCGTTTTCCGTTTGCATTCATCAAGAAAATAATAATTGCAAGAATTTCATATGGCAGTACGGAACGTGCTTTACCCCCTGAACTGTAAAAGCTGTAAAACGTGACAGCTGTCCGCATGACATCCCGAACGTTTCCATTTGCATCCTCAGTGTTGGCAGCCTTTCTTCTCCAACGAAGAAGTTGCGGGCTTTGTAGCGAAGTAAACAACATCAACTTTCTCATACGCAGTGGATTTCACAATCTTCCACGCGAGAGAAATCCGCAGGCATAAAATGGGTAAGTAAACTTCGCTAGAATCGATCAGATTCTACCAGAAGTCGACGGGGCTGTCATTTTGACAGTTCCCGGAATGAGTCGCCCTCGGAGTGGTTTGGGCCAAAGAAAACATGCCTCCCGTCGCCGACCGCTGACTTAAAAATGTACGAAATTCTGTTTCAGGCGCAGCTCGCATCCAGCACTAGACAACCGTAAGCATACCATTAGCCAGATACTCTCTCGGACAAGCAGTTTTCTCACATCCATCGTCATTGGAATCGACCAGCCACCCGAGCTGTTCCCTTATCTCGGAAGGGGAGGACTCGCTCGCCTTTATCAAGTAAAGAGACACATTTTTCCTTTATCCTTAGTACATATATTCACTTGGTCTATTCGTACGCTGCCGCAAAAGGTTGCTAAATTGATTTAAGTGAGAGACACCGTGGCTGAGGTCAGTGAAACAACTGATGTAAGTATAAATGCGCCGCCCGCCTCTTGCACTGCACCCCGTTCTGTGTCGTCGCCATCTGGGGCCGCAGCCACCGGGCGCTACCGGACCAGTGGGCCTCGATGCCGAAGGCGTGTGCGTGCCATTTGTTTATCCCGGGCAGAGCGATGCTCCATAAACAAATGCGCGCTTAGGTTAAGTTGGACCAATTCTAAACAGATCTCTTACGTAATAGGACCTCTTGGAAGGCAGTCTACACTTATTACTGATTGCTTACTGATTTAGCTAATTCTAAATATATTTCACTTTCGGTAGATTACCCATTTTCGGTCTTACGAAGTTTGCACTACAAGGAATAGCGTGCACTCAAAGGAAGCAAATCGTGTTATTTTGAAAGACTACGTAAACATATTAATATGGACTTGCGCCGGAATTTCATAACTTTTTATAATAAAAGCGTCATGCTCTGCTTCAGGGGTATTTACCACCGTAAAATTGTCAAAAGATCGATTTTGGCTTTTTTTACATATATCGAAAGTACATATACATATATCCTAATAATGTTTTCTAAAAGTTTCATAGTTTCAATTGGTAGAATTCGTTGAGTTGCAGCACTCCGCGTAAACTGGTTTCAATGTCCTTCATATACATATACATATCTTTAAACGCGTTTATCTCAAAACGACATTTTTAAACATAGCTAACAGCAAAACGAAGAGTTTATACCTCCATTCAGTTTTTGTGGGCGAGAATTGGAGTAGTCTCAGCACCATGGCACAATAAGGTACCCAATCGTACACCTTAAATTTAAAAGATGAAAATGATTACTTTTCAAAACACCTGCTTGAAATTTACACAGTTTATGATAAACAATGTATCAATTTTGAAAAATTATGTCAGGCTAACAATTATTGTTAATTAACATTTGAGATGTTCGATGGGTTACGTTTTGTGCAATGGGAGTTTAGATTAAAGGCTTTAGAAACTATTTGTCTGTTTTGTTATTATGAACTGGTCGAAATCCTCCATTTCAAAATACCCTATGACACCCCATTTTTAAATTGGTGGATTTTTGGGGAATTTTTCATTTGTGAATTAATGCCTATTGACTGAAGCTTTTAATTGTAAAAAATATCGCCCAATCTTCCACATAATTCCTGAAACTTCTTAAAATATATAAATACTTATAAATCCGTGTGCGAGTTTCATAAAGGGGTTCGATTCGCAATCAAATAAAAACTCAAGTTGAACATGTAGATTAGGGTGCTTTTTTTTCGCTACTATTTTTTTTTTTTTTTTTTTTTTTTTTTCAGTCCCACCTCGAAATCTTGTGGCAAATACCTAAACAAAAATTCCCTGAAAATTGGAGCCCTTAATATTAATATTAAGTACTAGACCAAGGCGTATAAAGATTTCCCATATAAAATACACGTAAACTTTGATTATTTTTCTTCAAAACTCTACAGCTCAGAGGCATTTTATGGTATAATCTTGGTCAATGGTAGGGTTTCTTCAGAATTGAAAGCTCTACAAAAGTGTCCGTTGCGGTGTAACCCTAACTCCCACCAGCGAGATAGTACGGGTCACTAACCCCAATTTTTCCATGAAATTCTCGCTTTTTACCCCTATCTCGTAAACAATAAGAGGTACAGAAAAAGTGAATATGACAAACCTGTACGAAATTCAATTTCCTACAAAAAAGTTGTGAACACGAAATCGCTAACATCGATATTTCTTGAGATATTGGGCTTTCAAGTTGAGGTAGTGTTTCTCCAATTTAGCTCAATAATCCATGAAAATTCCACACTACCTCAACTTCAAAGCCCAATATCTCAAGAAATATCGATGTTAGCTATTTGGTGTTCAGAACTTTTTTACAGGAAATTGAATTTCCTATAAGTTTGTTTTATTCGTTTTTTCTGTAGGTCTTGTTATTTACGAGATAGGGACAAAAAGCGAGAATTTGATGGACAAATTGGGTTTAGTGACTCGTACTACCTCGCTGGTGGGAGTTAGGGTTACACCGCAATAGACACTTTTGTAGAGCATTCAATTCTGAAGAAACCCTATCATTGACCAAGATTATACCATAAATGCATCTGAGCTGTAGAGTTTTGAAGAAAAATAATTAAAGTTTACGTGTATTTTATATGGGAAATCTTTATACGCCCTGGTCTAGTACTTAATATTAATATTAAGGGCTCGAATTTTCAGAGAATTTTTGTTTAGGTGTTTGCCACAAAATTTCGAGGTGGGACTGAAAAAAATAAATAGTCGCAAAAAAAAAGGGGTCTTCGTGCTCAACTCTTTGTTATTGTCATTTTTATTTATTCATCGTTCTTATGTTGCGAAAAAACAGCTTTAAAATTTTTAGAACAATCGGTTGCATAATTTCTTTAAAAAAATCCTAAAAGCACCTTCAATTTTCAGCTCGTTAGAATAGTGAAAACTTCTTAAATTGAGTTCTTAAAGATAGTTAAGGTGATCAATCACTCTATTTAGGCTTGGGAAAAGTATACGGTGCATCTACAGTATTGTATAAAATTAAAAACACTCTCTTTATTATACATCCTCTAGATATCAGAAAGGAAAAGAACATAAAAAACGTAGCGCTTAAATATATTTTGATCGCTACCTTTAGTGGCGCCAATAAAAGTGTAGATGTTGTTGTTAGCTTAATGTGACTGTCGGAAGACGCGCTTAGGCCTTAGGTCCAACAAATTAAAACTCAAAAACATTTTTTTTTTTTTAATTATTGGTCCAATTGCAATTCTTTTTTTATTCTTGTTTCTTAAAATTTTAAATCTTAATGAAGTCTATATTGAAAAGCCCCCCATCATTCAATGATTGTGATGTGAGCAAATACTAAAGGTTGAAACACAAACAAGGAATATTTGAGGAAAGTTATTACCTTGATTCAAAAGTGCCCAAAATAATGTATTTTTATACTATATATATCCTACATTTTGAAAAATTTTACTATTAATCATTTTTATTGGAGACCAGTAGTTATTATTCAGAAAAGCATCTAAAGCAATTATTAAAACTAACCTTATTTTTACCATACGCGTTTCGGAAGCCTGTATTGTTATTAATATCAATGCTATTAACTAAACTAAATACTTTAAGCACAAAAATTCAATTACATATTCCAAAATGAAAACCAAACGGACGATAGCTAGTCAATTTAGTATTTTTCGGGACGAATACTTTATTTTGCTATACAGTGGCGCTGATATAATTAAAAGATCCGGCGATAATATTGTCTACAAATTTTAAAAACTCTATGAGAACAGAAAACGAATGCGTTTCTTAAACTATAAGAGGATATATTAACATATCAAAATGATGTATGAGATATTTTTGAACTTATAGGAATTATAAAATAATCGATAAAAGTATTAACTAATCTTACGTAGGTATATCATAACAAACATTCTTGTTGTGTTTCTTCAGAAAAGTTAGTCCCCGTAAAATTCATGATTTGATTATAAAAAAAAAAATAGTAAATTTAATATATATATATATATATTAGAGATGCCACGAATAGTAATTTGGCCGAATACCGAATACCGAATGTTCGGCGAGGTTCTTGGCCGAAGCGCCGAACATTCGGCAGCCGAATATTCGGCCACACTTAGTACTTAGTACACAACTCAGAACAAATTCTGTTGCAAATGAACTTGATTTTTACATGGCATCTGTCCGTTTAGATCGGACAGCAGACCCTTACGAGTGGTGGTCAGCAAACGCGAAACAATATCCAACCCTTTCACAATTTGCTAAGATTTATTTATCATCTCCCGGTAGCAGTGTGTATAGTGAGCGGTTGTTTTCGGAAGCAGGTATAATTTATGAGGAAAAACGCAATCGTCTGCTATCAACAAACGCTGAAAAAATTGTTTTCATTCATCATAACTTACCACTGGTAGATTTTAAATATTAATTTGTTAGTTCTTTTTTTTGGTTAAATAAATATCTTTGTGAGTAATATTTCGAGTTCTTTTTTCATGATTTATTTGGTAATCCTTACTATATTTTATCATAAATCCGAAAGTAAATCTGTTTACCACGATTTCACGCTAAAACTGCTGAACCGATTTAAATGAAATTTGGTACACAGATACTCTAGAGCCTTAGAAAGGACATGGGCTATAATTTACGCAGACGAAGTCGCGGGAAAACAGCTAGTAATAAAAAAATAATAAATAAATTGCTATTCGGTATTCGGCCGAATAGTTAACCATATTCGGCCGAATACCGAATAGCGAAAAAAAGTGGCCGAATACCGAATAGTTGCCGAATATTCGTGGCATCTCTAATATATATATATATTTTTTTTTTTTTTTTTTTTTTTGTGAAACCGAAAATAAAAACATTTATTACAAAAAATACTTATGCTTATATAAAACAAGGGGCCTTATTTACAAAATGCTGGCATACTCGGTTTCCCCGTTCGGGAGTCAGAGTGTGCATACACCTTCTGCCTGATATTATTTAAAACGCATTCGTCAAAACTCTAGAACTGTAGTGATATTCTATAGAATAAGTGTGTTTAGTAATTAACATCTAGCGATGAATTGTATAATCAAAATGGATCGATAAGCGAAGGCCACCGAGAAATTATAAAAAACAAAAAACACGGAATGTGCAGTCCAATTTGGTCAGTGAAAATCCTAAGAATCCCTGGCAAAATCCAAAATTGTTCCTCGTTTTGTTTATTTTCATTTTTTTTCATCCTTTCCTTTTGTTTTTTTTTTTTCTTTACCACTAATTCATTTTTGTTCTCCTCCATTTATTTTTTTGTTTATCTTTAAGTTGCTTTTCTTTTCACATTTTTAACACGAAATTTTTTGATCATATTTAAAGTGATACCTACTGTGGGATAACATTGGCTTTTTCCAATCGGTGATGATATAAATAAATTTGATCAAACAAAATGTACAGTATACCGATAGTACCGCCAAATACACCGCAGGTAAGATAAGCGAAAGATAAAAACAACTAAAGCACACTGAATCAGTTCATCGCGTACTCAAAGACTATGAATTAGCGAGCTAAAAAAAAAAATAATTAAAAATAATAATAATAATAAAGTAAAATATATAAAACATCGTTCGTGTCGTGAGGTGACTTTACGCGTTATAAATTACGCCTTCATTTATTTGCATTCTCTTAACTCGCTGCAAATTCAGCGCGCCCCTCTTCACATCTCAATTTCAATGTATCCGAATTCTCCGAAATTGATGGAGTTTTTTTGGAGGGAAGTTGAAACTTGTTCTTGTTATTTCTTTCTATATAAAATGATGAAAAAACCAGAGTATCTGCATTTGGTAGAGAAATATGCCGAAATCGGCACATAAATGCCCAAATCTATTGTGCAAATCTCTTATAAATTTTTTTACAGGCAATGCCTTCGGCAATTAGCGGCGGTCATTCGTCGCATTCAGCTAATATACCAAGTAATGAAGAATGCGGAATAAGGGACGTATGGAAGCATAATCTCGAAGAGGAGTTTCGTACCATTAGAAAAGTCGTTCAAAAATATCATTATGTTGCTATGGATACGGAATTTCCTGGTGTCGTTGCCCGGCCAGTCGGCGAATTTCGATCAACTGCCGACTATCAGTACCAACTGCTTCGATGCAACGTCGATCTTCTAAGGATTATTCAACTCGGACTAACATTTTTAGATGAAGATGGAAAAACACCACCGGGCTATTCAACATGGCAGTTCAACTTTAAGTTTAATTTATCGTAAGTAGATTCTAGATTAATCCGTAACGAGTTGGTTTTTAAACAAATTCGCTTCTCCTTTAGTCGTTTTCTTACTGTAATTTGTTTTTTTTTCACATATCTTTGGATTATCTGTTAGTCATGCTAGCCCACCTAGACACAAATTCTAATATTCTGTTCAAAAACAGAACAATATTATAAATTCCTCAATGACTTGTTCCATGTGAAAGTCGCAAAACCCTTTAAACTTACTAACGTGCAGGGTGATCACTTTCTAATAAACCGGGAAAAAATCAGGAAATTTTTCCATCAATATTATATTATTTTATGAAACTACAGCCCTCGCGTAATGAAGTCTCCAAGTTCATTGCCTTTTCTTACTTTCTAATTTCTCATTTTGCCTTTGTTATCTTGAAATTGTGTGCAAAATTACGAAGATAGAGTTATGTCGTTCTCAAGAAAAGGACTTCCCTTTATTATACTTACAAGAAAACGTTCTCAGGTGTGTCTCACCAATCTTGATGAAATTGAAATATATTATAGAGTATCGAAAAATAAGAGTCACGCAATTTTTTTTATCTGCGGATACGCATATTTAGTGGATAAAAACCACCCCTAAAGTTTACCCCCAAAAACAGTTTTTCCTAAATATTTCAAGTTCTAATGAATTTTTTCGAATAAAACAAAGTGGAGATGATGTCTCATAAATATACTAACCTTTTGTAAGTAATCCGGTAACCCTTATTTTTTATTGCAGAAAAACGATTTTTTTTTATATTTTTGCGTCACAGAAATAACAGTTTTTTAAAAAATACACCAATTTTTATTTCAAAAAAACAATAAATAAAAGTACCCCCTAAATGTGCGCATCCGCAGATAAAAAAAAAAAAAAAAGTGTCTTATTTTTCGATACTCTATAACTTATTTAAATTTCATCCAAATCGGTGAGATACACCTGAGAACGTTTCCTTGTTAGTCTCTGGGTGGTAGCTTATTAGCAAGACTTGACAAAACTAAGGACTTGGTCGTAACTTTTAACTTTGGACTTTCCTTTGAAGACCAAGTCCACTCAATCATTGGCAAGGCAAGCTCTGTGTTAGGATTCATTAAGAGATGGTTTAGAGAATTTTTCTTTCATCACCATTCTGAAATACTCTAGTCCCGTTTGGACTCTTTTCTATGTGGTGCATGTTGACCGAATTTGATCGATTCAGCATAGATTTCCTCTCCGCGGACTTTCTTGGCTGGGTAGCGTGAATCTATCTTCTTACCAGAATAGACCAAATTTATTTTCTTTAGATACGCTTGAAAAGAGACGTGATATCTCCAGGTTTTTCGTCATTTCCGACATCCTGCAAGGAGTAATTAATTCTCCCGAATTCGAACTGTGTTTCGATACCGTCTCGATCCTTGAGAATGCATGATTTTTTTAACATTCCTTATAGTCATATCGAATGCCTCGTCTCTTTAACGAGCATGTAGACAGTTGTGAACTTAATCAAAGAACATATAAACATAAAAAACTTGCACCCAGCACAAATCCGTGCTTGACGAAATTCTCGCTGAAATGGGGCCCTGTGAGGTCGGCGCAAGGGGGTTCTTAAAGGGAAAATCTTATGCTGAGCTGACTCTAATTCTGCGGACTGCTATTGTGCGATTACTGGTAAAGACACATACTGAATAAAAATACCAGGAGCGAATCGAAAGGGAGAGCATTTGTATTCTAGTCTATCTGCTGAATCCTTGAACAATATTATATAAGACCTATTAAAAATAAAAATAAATGAACTTATTAGCAATCCTTTTAAGAGATTAGTTATCTCCATTGTTCATGATTTACGGGAGTCTTTTTATAGTTTTTCTTAAATTTCAATGTATAAACTTACTGATTCTGTTTCAAATTTGTGTAAAAAATAATTTAAGTACAAAAAATATAGGCACACAAAGTTAAGACGTTTTTCTTGATATTTCAGAGAAGATATGTACGCCCAAGACTCCATCGACCTTTTACAAAATTCTGGAATCCAATTTAAGAAGCACGAAGAAGACGGAATCGATCCACTCGACTTTGCCGAATTGCTTATGTCATCTGGAATTGTTTTAATGGACAACATTAAATGGCTATGCTTCCACTCCGGCTATGACTTTGGATATTTGCTCAAACTATTGACCGATCAAAATTTACCATCGGAAGAGAGTGATTTCTTTGAGCTGTTGCGATTATACTTTCCAACAATCTACGACATAAAATACTTAATGAAATCATGCAAAAATCTCAAAGGCGGACTGCAAGAGGTAGCTGATCAGTTGGAGTTAAGGCGTATTGGGCCCCAACATCAAGCCGGATCGGATTCTTTACTCACCGGAATGGCATTCTTCAAAATGCGTGAGGTACTGACTTATGATAAGAATCTTCCTTTAGTCCTATTCAAAGCAACACAAATTTACTTGGAGCTATAAAATTTCTAAATTTTTTTGCTTTCTCCCCACCATTGCTTTGGAATAGATCTTTATATTTTTTCTTCCTGTTATCGTCTTTTCACTTCATCATGATTAGTTTTTCTAACAAGTACTAATTTAGCTACGTAGTGTCTATGCTTTTTTTCATTCTATCTTAGTTCTCTTGTTAAATCTCATTTGTAAATATCTGAACTGTTTTGTGTTTCATTATTAAATATTTTATGAATTTTTCTTTTGCCTGTTTCAATCCACCTTGCTTTGGGTATGCATGTTAACATAAGTAGCAAAGGAGACTCATATGGTTGATTTTTCACATCCACATTTATCCATTGAATACACAAATTTGCTAAAAAAGTTTCCAGCCGATATAAGAAAATAATACATTATTCGTTCCAAGCATGTGTAATTGCAATATTACTTTAAGAATATGAGAAGAAATAAATTGCAAATTGCAATAGCGAAAAGGTAATTCATTATTACAAAGTAATGAAACATTGCATGATTTTAGGAACGCTTTCAACTTTTCACGTAAGAATTTAATATTTAAAGTTTTTGTAACTAAAGCTTTATCATGTCTGTTTGAAATAAACATGAATACAATAGACGCATGAAAAATCGACTTCTTCAATGGAGAAGAATTTCTATTAGTGCATGCGTTTCTTGTATTTTACAAAGATGGCATCTGCTACCAAATAATTGGCTAAAGAAGTGCTTCTGTAAAACCATCTGAATTAGATTTAAGAAAGGTAAGAACATTTTATCTGATTTATGCAGTATGTAAATATTACAATCGTAAGGCAAAACAACATTCGGAGAAGGCGATGTTAAATTTATTTTTAGTAGAAAGTGTTACGACAGTGACATTATATGAATATGTAACTAGTTTTTAGGTTACAGTTTAAGCATCGTCCTGCAACATATCAAATAAATTACTTGTCTCAATACCATTTAAAAAGTGAATTTGTAGATGTTATAGCTCAATCTACAAACTTTAAATTTTATAAGTCTCATTTCCTCCACACCCGCATGTTTCCACAATATTAAATTATACTCCTTCCTTACAATAGAAAATGATCACCAAAGAACGTTCTAAAAACCACATTTTTTCTTGTACAGATGTTTTTTGAAGATAACATTGACAACGCAAAATATTGTGGTCATCTGTATGGATTAGGAACATCGTTTATAATAAATGGGGCTAATTTCCACGATAACAACGGCGAAACTAACAACGCAGCATCATGATTCCCTTAAAAAGTGAATTCACACACACGTACACACCTATTATATATACATATATAAATAAAACAAAAGCAAAAACGATTCCAAAAATCCAGCACACAACCACAACATGTTTTTTGTTAGTAATAAGGGAAAACAGCCAATAAAACACAACAGCCAGACCAACCAACTCTTAGCAGCCCTAACAACACTTCGTTAAGGGGCATGGACATGAAGAGGTAGAAAGACGAGATACAATATAGGCAAAAATGTTGGGGTTTACGCCAACCACCTCAAATTTAGCTAAGGCAAACGGTGATCTTTGCGAGCATCAAGATAAATTTCATTTGTATTTCCTGTATGTTAAGAGAAAAATATGAAATTTTATTTAATTAATAATTTTAGTTAATTAAAACTTCGATTTTTTAAAACGCCTCTTATTTATCCTCATGGAACCCATTCCTTAAAGCAATACATATTTTTTTTTATAGAAAAATGATGAAATGTGTGACCTCATAACTGACGCTAGAGGCACAACAACAAAATAATTTATAAAGACTTCTTGAATTGAAAGAATGGTCGAATAAAACGTAAAATGCGATAGTCTCCAGAATGATCATTAAGCGCCCCATACACTAGTACCGTGTATTAAAACCTGGTACGTGCCACGCCCAAAAAAAAATCAAACACGCACCACCAAATTTGCGCACCGCACTGCTTATTCTTGTCTTAAAACAACACTATATTTGGTGAGAACTGAAATGGGACCCCACCAGGTTTTAATTCGCCGTACTATCGCGTATGGGGCGTTTTGTACTCAAGTTGACTTGAGAAGTCCAAATGGTCCCAAAATAACTAATTGCAAAAACATAAAATACCTTCGTTAATTATGAGAAAGGAAAATGAATCACATCGTTTCGTTGGCTATACCTAAATTTCATGTAAGAATTCGTATAAGTAATTCCATATAATGATCATTCAACAAAAATGGCCGAAATACGGACTTGTACACTTTTTAACTCCATTTTGATCGAAAACGGGAGCTAATTCGTTTGCGAAATCGTAATCTACGAAGAAAATCCTCTACAAATTAAGCAATATATATTCGGCAGCAGAAAAACACATAAAATTTGTAGCCCTGTGTAATAAAAAAGACGAAATGAATCGTTTTGTTTCTAATAATGTCTCTGAGCAGTCAATTGCAGAAACTGCCCGATTCATATAAGGAGATATTCAGCTAGCAATATTCAATAGCTCAATATTAATAATGCTGACTGGTGACTATCAACTATCACTGCATGAATCTTTGGAAGCGGGCCTTGGATGATTAAAGAAAGGGCATACAAAGAAAACACGGGTAAAGTGCCCCGCGGCGATTACGGCCGATATATGTTTTTATCGTCAGTACTAACACTAGTAACAATTTAGCCAAGTTTCATTCTTTAATAATTAACCATCAAGGGATGAGAATTAATTTTAAAAATTTCGAGAAAATAATCACAGAAAAATCGGTAGAACTGAAAATTGAATACAATCTTAAAGAATTATTTTTTTCTTTTCCAAGTGTTTTTCAACCATATAGCTTTTTAACATAGTATTTTATAACATATATTTTTTCCCACCTGCGTGACAATTAAAAAAAAAAATTCGATTTTTACTTGGTTTTTGTAGATTATGTTGGCCGTACATAAACACAATTTTTCTTGTGTCTTTCTGGCATAGTTTTTTACAATTTATATTTTTGCCTAGTTCTTTACTCAGGCTGGGAAGAAAATGTGGTGGCTGTAAGGCCAACATAACTTACAAAAATACAAATCGACATTTAATTTTTCTAAGGTGTCACGCAGGAGGAAAATAATCTGGTAAAAAAAATGTGATCAAAAACTATGTTAGAAAGCTATAAAAAAGAAAAAATATTTTTTTTAAGCTATATTCAGATTTCTACCTGTGATGCGCCGCAGTGGAATCTGTAACATGTCACAATTCCATACAAATTGGTCAACCCGTTCAAAGGTAATATGCACCCTTTGCACTCGGCGACCTTGAATAAGCAATAGCTGAATGGTGACTCCAGACTCACCAGTCGAGTGCAAAGAGTTACTTTTTTTTCTAAATTTCTAAAATTAATTCTCACTTGACCTAATTGTTACTAGTGTTAGTACTGACAATAAAAATATGCAACGGCCGTAATCGGCTCGGGCCACTTTACCCGCTCTTACCCCCCTATGGCCTTTACAATGAAGTTTTCTAGAGTTTATAAGGCATTCCTCCCCTTTTTCCACAAAAATTTTCATCTTATTTATATATATTTTTAAGAGAGCTGCAATCCATTTCTTCTACTTAAAGGCTTATAAAAATAAAGAAGAGAAAATGTCAGAGTGTCTCCTCATAATCTGGCTCTGTTCAGACACGTCTCTCTAAGAAACCCTAAACTGGATAATAGCTTACAATAAAAATTGACTATTCTAATTAAAAAGCATATTTATTTCAACCAAGTTCGTCCTCATAATCGTGGAACTATTAAAAATCTTAATATTTAAAATGGCAGTAGTCTTTTATCACTCCGCAATATTCTAAGCCCTAGAAAAATAAAACTAGCGACAAGTCAAAAATTGCTCTACTAAAAAAAAGAAAAGAAAAAAATTGCAACTAAACAGCGGCTAAAAAACGCTTGTTCTTGTAGGTGTCGAGCAGCAAATCATACTAATATCAGCCTGATGATCTCCCATAGACACATCCTCAGCGGACGCATTACAATCTTTTTTATCTAAAAATTCCATTTGCAATTCCCGACATTTTAAATCGTCGACAGTATTAATAGTCATGTCATTAAAGCCACTGTCTGTACGATACAATACGGAATGATCGAATGCGGCCTTAGAGGATCCTGGAGCGTCTCGTGATATTGGGGGTAAAACTATACAAGTCTTATAAGTCTTATGCCGCTGTAAATGCGTTCTTTTTGTCCCACCTTTCAAATCGACTTCATGTTCATCGTCATCGTCCTTGTCGTCGTCGTCGTCGGTCAAATGGCACGAAAAGGATTGAGAAAGATTTTTCCTACTAGCCGATCTGCGCCTGCTAACCGGAGTGTCTGGATGCTGTGATGAATTCGATGAACTATTGCTTCGCACCGATAGCTGGCTCACTTGCATCTCGTCTTCATCATAATTACGAGAATTATTAAATATATCAACTTCCGAGAAGGACTTTGATTTAGCAATAGTACGATTGCTTGCCTCCTTTTTGGAACTGTTCACCATCAGACGACTGACCCGTCCGTTGAAGCTCACATCGATCGACATGTTCCCTGGCGATATTTCTCCATTAGTAATCAATTTGTCTGGGGTGCTTCTGTATAAAGAACTGTTTGGAGATATAGCACCAGGCAAGTTGATCTCACTGGACTTTGCGAGTATTTTAGAACGACTCGATAACTCCGACTGAAAACGATAATTTGTTGAGGAAAAGGGTGATGTATGTAATGGAGGCTGGCGTCGGTTTCTCAGTTTCCTTTCGCCGCCACTAAGTGGGGAGTCAAGTTTTGATATAGGTGACAAGGAGCCAAATGAACTTTTGTTGAAGGAACTTCCCGAATTTTGGGCAATCAGCAGTTCAGTCTCCTAAAAACAAGATTTTATTAGAAAAGCAATAAGAGATGGACAAAATATTAAAATTAAAAATTATCTATGTGTCGCCATAAATAGGATTAAAAGCTTCCATTTTCAATTCAAAACAAGAAATAATAAGCGTTATAAAAGCTGGGAAAAATATACAAAGAAAAAAATAAACTTATATAATAATTTATATAATAAAGAGGAGGATATAATTAAGATGGCGGGTCAGACTGTTAAAAGTAAATATCGCAGGTGGTAGAATTGTTTACTTTGCGTAACATTCTTGTAATAGGTTCGAAGTTTCCTTAGTTGGTGCGGTGACTTTTCGGGCGAAAGCATTGAAAGGATCTTACATTACGAGGATTGGTGTTGATGCAAATTTTATGTAAAAATTCGAGACAGTTTCTATCTCAAAAAAATTCAAATTTGCTTTACAATAAGAAAGTCAATATTTAATACTTTTTCTTTGTTCTATCCATTTTATTTTAAATATTGTAATACGTGTAATAGTGCTACTGCTCTTTCCTAATACCGGCATCTGGCTGCAGCGTGAATGCCCAAAGTAGTTTTAAGATACTCAGACGAAGTGATTGAATCAAGAGGTTGTGAGATTGAAGGAGAGGATATATAAAAAAAATATATATTATATTATAAAACAAAGTTAAAAGTTAGCAGTCGTGTAGTCCGTTTTGAGGGTTGAGAAGTACCCTTTTAGTTTTGAGCTTTCAGTCTGTCAGTATGAAAATACACTTTGAAAGGTCGCATGTTATTGCAGCATTGATTTAGAAACTTTGCAATTTTTTACAGGATTATGAAACTATAGACTTAAATATTTGGTATTAACTTCAAATCGATAACTCTAGCCGTTCCTGAGAAAAAGGGTAACGGACTGACAGACAGACAGATAACAAAATTATCCTATAAGAGTTCCATTTTTTCATTTCGAGGTACGAAACCCTTATAAGATCAGTCGCGTGCCTGTCCGTCTGCAACAGCCAACGAATGTCCTAGATTTATAGAAATTCTAGAAAATATGGTACGAAAATCTGTGCGCGAGTTAATCTCGCACATGACCGTTTCTTTTTCAGAAAACAATAAATAGTATTTTTACAAACAAATTTCATTATCAAGTTTTGTGAAAATATTATTTATGTTTTTTATTATAAAAGAAGCTTAAAATGTTATTAGTATAATGTAAAAATTGTATTAATCTTAACTCCAAATTGACTGAAATATAAATTTTGTTTATAATCATGCATTTTTTTTATTGGAAGCCGACTGAAGAATTATACCAGCAGAATTGTGTATTGGAAAATATTTAAGAAAAGCAAAGCGAAAGTAAATAAGCCTTACCATATCTGGTGATTTCGGCGGGGGACTAAATTCGTCGTATTTAAGTAAACTATTTATGTCAGCATCCACAGCACAGTCCGAATTGTGTGAAGTCTCGAAAAGTTTACGCCTGAGAGAAGCATCGCGTGCCTCATAGTCTATGGTACTATCACAGTCGTCGGTGGGGCTCTGTTGCTGATCCTCACTAAACGTAAAGTAGCTCTTCAGCATCTCTTCGATTTCCTGAGGTAATTTCGATGGGAACGTAAGAATCGTTTGGGCGATTCCGTCACGGATTCTACGCCCCGATTTCGCAATAGGCGTATCACCGGTAAATTCTGGTAAAATGATTTTTTGATTGCGCAGTGGACAGTCGACTGGACTGGGAACTATTTGCTGTTCTTTGAAATAAGAACTGATAGCAGCTTGAGCCTTTGCTTCGAGATCAGGATCAGGTGTGGCCTGAAATTGGGTTTCGTGCGGTTCGACGTTGGCCGGCCCCAGAGAGGACACCTCCTCAATGGTCCACTCAAACTGTGTCGATGAATGCTGTGGGGTGCTGGGTCGGTGAAATAACGAGGGACTAAAATCCGAGAGTATTATTTTATAGATTATTTGCAAATAAAATAAGGCAAATACCTGCAGATCAGGGGCAAATGAAGACGATCCGCCAGTGCTGCCTCGAATGGATTCACGACTTTTGGAAAGCGGGACGGCGGCGTGTTCAGGACCGGTAATATGTGAAATGCGCCACTTTTCTTCTTCGTAAATGAACTTGGCGTAGTTTCTGCGCATGATATCCGCGATTTTGGTGTACCTTTGCTGGAATTTGTATTGAAAAATTTCAAAGCTGGTGACCGTCGGGCGAACAACTTTTGCGGCGTCCGATATTGATCCGAATCCATCTCAATAATAGAAACTGTGAACACTTTATTTTATCTCTATATATGGCACAAATGTTTATCACAACGAACAAGCCCGCAAAAGCATTATCCGACAGACAAAAACTCCAAAAATCCAGAGCAAACGTCAGCCGATTCGACGAGCAACGGTTTTTACCCGTTCGGCAGCTCAAATTTTTAGTACTACCATATAAAATTAAATTAAATGGAGACTTTGGTGTTCGTAGCAATTTCTGCAAATTAGGGTGTTCTTAAGTAAAATTAAACGAATTTTACCTTAACTAAAGTAAAAGAAAACATTTAATCTCATTTTAAAGTGAAATTATCTCTGTTTCATTTAAATATTTAAGTCTCCAAAACTGCAACTTCACACTTATTTACCTAACAACTGTCAGTTTTGTAAACAATTCACCGCAGCCGGTCGCAGATTTGAAGAGTCTGTAAAATGTTAACAAATACGAACGCTGGTATTCCGGACAAGGCGTGGCAGCCTCACTTTGTAACATTTGAGACTTCGTAAGTGTTCTCTTAAATCATAAAAATGTATTTATCGTTCACGGAGGTTATATTCGCCCGCAGAATGGGAGAGGTCACTTTTGAACTTTACTGGAAGCATGCCCCGAACACATGTCGGAATTTCGCCGAGCTGATACGGCGGGGATATTACAACAATACGATTTTCCACCGAATCATCCGAGACTTCATGATCCAAGGTGGTGATCCGACTGGTACCGGTCGTGGGGGGCAGTCGATTTATGGGCCAACTTTCGCCGATGAAATACACCCGGACCTGAAGCACACTGGAGCGGGAATCATTTCCATGGCAAACTCGGGGCCCGACACGAACGGATCGCAATTCTTCATCACCCTCGCCCCCACCCAGTGGCTGGACGGGAAGCACACGATCTTCGGCAGAGTCCACTCCGGGATGCAGGTGGTCAAGCGCATCGGAATGGTAGAGTGTGACAGAAATGACCGGCCCGTTGATAATGTTAAAATAGTTAAGGGGAAAGTAGAGAAATTTTAAAGTGATATTGAACAAAAATGTATTCTTTCTCTTGCCTTTTACTCCTACTGACCTACAAGGTCTTTTAAAAGAGGGAGACTTCCACAATAATGCATCAAACTGATTCAGCGTAGTGGTTTCTGAAGCTGAATTGTACATCGAGGCCGTTTTAAGATCGTTTCACACTTGCGTACAGTGGTCTAAAATCACGATGATTAAATAATTGCAGGTCTTCATTTGCACAGTATAAAAAAAAGCAATTTTTAGAAAATTTGCGTCCCTATATCTAACACGTGTTCTTACTGATACACCTTCGTAAAAGTTTACAAAAATCCCGAATGCTAGGAACAATAAAGAATTAAGGGAGATCAATTCACTACTAATTACCTGAGCAATTTGTTTTATTTCATTACATCAAAGAAAATATAAATATAAAGAATTTGCATCCAGTACAAGTTCGTGCTTGGCGAAATTGTCGCTGTATCGGCGCAAGGAATTTTTTAAAAGGGAAATTCTGTGCTGAGCTGAACACTGCACTTCTCTCCTACCTGCTTTTGTTATAAATATGACTGCAGGAATCTTGAAACTATGTAAGAAAAAACTGCATAAGATAGCGCACAAGTTTAAAAAATCTAAAATATATGAATGTGTGCTTTTTGCTTAGGAGTATATTTTCTTACAATTTAAAAGAATAGTCCTTAGCACTACCTTCGCCAAATTTTCTCCATAATATCGATATTCGTTTCCCTCCTTATTTTACAGGTTGTCTCGGTTCTTTGAAGTGTCCTGATCAACTTTTGGTAATTGGAACAAGTATATACAGTGGCGGAAAGATAAATAGCACAAATATGACAGTTTACATTAAAAATTTCATGTGTGCTGGCAGTATTGATCTGAACTTTTAGCACTTTTAAGTTCCTGGAAGTGCAACTAGTATGTAACGGTATTATTAATAAAATTGACGGCATCGTATCGGCTACAGCTCAAATTGCAAACAAGTAGTTGAAATTTTGGAGGAAAAATAAATAACACACTGTATCATTTCATTTTTTTTCATAAGAATACTTTGTTAATCTAATAAGTTTACTGTTAGTTATTTAAAGGACTTGAAATTTAAGTAATTTCTATTAGATTCTAATAATGGGAAGAGGTCGTCATTGCATTCCGGGGGAAAAAGAAGCCATCTTCAAATTGTTGGAGAATGGTAAAAAAGTTTGTGAAATTGCTGAGATTTTTGAATGATCACGGAAAATGGTATATAATGCTATTAAACACGTGTCACAATGCAACACATTTGAGCCAAAACCAAGAAAGCCACGCAACAGAAAAACCACGAAAGCCATGGATCGAGCAATGGTGAGAGCAAGCCGGAAGGATCCTTTCAAAAATTCTCAAGTTATTAAGGACGAAATTAGGGCAGAATATGGTGTAGATATTACGTCAAGGCTTGTACGCTACCGTTTATCTGAAGCAAGGTTGAAAGGGTGTATTCCAAGAAAAAAGACACTTGTTTCAAAAAAAAATTTGAAAAAGCGAATAGAGTTTGCATGGGAGCACATAAACAAGCCACTGTTGTTTTGGAAAAATGTCCTTTGGTGCGCCGAATCGAAATTTAATAGATTCGGCTCCGATGGTAAAGTATACGTACGTCGCCCTAAAGGACAAGAATTTAATCCAAGGTACACCATTAAAACTATAAAACACGGTGGTGGAAATATTATGGTGTGGGCAGCATTTTCCTGGCATGGCGTAGGTCCTATTGTAAAAATATCAGGAAAGATGGATCAGCATCAGTATCGCGATATCTTCCGAGATCATATGGAACCATTCGCCTTTGAAAATTTGCCTGTTACGTGGAAATTTGTTCATGACAACGATCCTAAGCACACGTCACGTACAGTAAAGTGTTGGCTTATGGAAAAATCAGTCGATGTGTTGAGTTGGCCCCCACAAAGTCCGGATTTGAATCCCATCGAAAACCTTTGGAATGATGTGGATAAGGTATTTCGGCAAAAAAAAAGTGGGAATTTGGATGAATTATGGAGGAATATTGAGGAGGCATGGTACTCGATCCCAGTTCAACGGTGTCAACAACTCGTAGAAAGTATGCAACGCAGATGCAGTGCTGTAATAAGCAATACGATACCCTACGAAATACTAAATTAATAAATTTGTCGAATTTTGCCATGAATTGGTTTTAAGTTATTAAAAAATATAGAAAAACATAATTGTGCTATTTATATTTCCAAGCTTTTTATGACATTATTGCCAATAGTAACGGTTTTCCTGCTTATAACAATTTTAAGTAATACAAAATTTAGCGAATTAAATTCTCAAGATAATGAATAATTACTTCCATAGGTTTCTTAGAAATGGTGCTTTACTTAATCTTCAATTGCGATCTTCAAAACTACAGCTTGATAGATGTGCTATTTATCTTTCCGCCACTGTATATACAGGGTGTCTAAAACCACCTGTCCACCCCTTCTAAATCGACCAAAAATTGTTTTTTCACCAAGCCAATTGCTCCATTTAAGTAAAGTGGGTACGTTCTATCGATTGGCGGGCGCTATGTTCAGCTTCAACTTCCGGTCCGGAGGCAGAAGTAAACAAAGTCCCCATTTAAATCCAGCATGCACAACTTATGACGTAGAATGTGAATTCGGCGTAAAAAATGCAATTCCGAAGTTGAAGGTCTACTTTCGGTTTGAACAACTTCAAAGGTCATTTAGAGGGCGAAAATATTACTTTTTTTGAAAAATGTATCAAGTGAAAGTTGTGTATTTTTCATTATGGAATCTGAATTCCAGGTCAAAATATACCCATTCCATTTAAAAAAGAGACACTTCCGGTCTAAATAACGTACTTCCGGTCGTGACCGTGAGCTGAAAATAGCGCCAATCGATAGAGCTTTATTTTAATGGAGCAATCGCCTTGGTGAAAAAAAAAAATTAGTCGATTTAGGTGTGAACGGGTTGTTTTGGACAACCTGTCTATATAGGGTACGCATTTGCCTCCTTCATATTTTTTTTAGGTTGTAAATGAAATATTTCAGTCTCCTAGCGATAAAAATGTTTTGAAATTGCGTACCGTAGGCCATAGGATAAAGGTACGGACACACCAAAAGCGACGCGAGCGAAGCGAACAATTTTAAAATTTGGGTGCCGTACAAATCAATTGAAGTGTCCGAATAGAACGCCACATGAGCGAAGCGTCTACTGCGACAGAATGTTCCCAAATTTTAAATTATTCGCGCCGCTTCGCTCGCTTCGCTTTTGGTGTGTCCGTACCTTTAATTATTTTTGGTTGACGAATAAGTTTTTCGCTTAGGTTTCCTTACCCCCCTACAAACACAAGCGCACTTTGGCGATGTCACCAAAACCCCCGGGAATACATATAAACACAAGCCGTGAAGTTAGAAAATGCATACGTAGTGATGTAGTCCTGCTAAACTATAACTTTTACGCGAAAATGATGTTCTACTAACTATAACTATGGAGGAATACCTTACTAGTAATCTGAAAAACGTTATAGTGGCAAGAACAAAATAGTGGAGTTTTTTGCACTTAAGAACAACTCTAACCATTTCCTCGAACAAAACAGCAGCGGCAGGTCGACTTGACAGCACGACTTTCCGTGGTAATTTGTTCGATGGACAGTAAGAGAAACTTTTGAACGCAAATATCTTTAATATTTTGTTCTTACCCTATAATGATTTTGGTACCATAAGAACGGTATTCCTCCCCAGTTACAGTCAGTAGAACATCACTTTTTCGTAAAAGCGATAGTTTAGCTGATTCGCCCTGTGGAGCGGAATGAATGGGCTATACCGCCATAAGAAGCAATGTTATTTCGGTGCAATCATCGGACTACATCACCCTATAGGTGTGGTAGTGAGCAGATCTACTTCACGGCTTGTATTTATTATTCCCGGGGGTTTTGCTCCTACATATCCCAAGGTCAAGGTCATCGGGGAGTTCGACCTTAAATAATTACAAACTCCTGTTCCGACACTTCCACTTGCAATTGGTTCATTGCAGAAAAAATATCAAAATACATCCGGCGGGAAATATTAAACACAAAATATTTGGTACTTTTATATTTTATTTAGTACAAAATTTAAATTTGGAAAAGAAATATTTATTAACACTAAACGTACCAAGCGGGTTCAAATAACCCCTTTCAAAATTTACTTTAAAATCGTACATTCATTATTTCTTGCGCTCATCTAAAAATAAAAATATACGTTTGATTATTCTATTAGAAATCAGATGTTGCGAATTATTTCCTTTAATTAAGAATTTCTTTCTAAAAATCAACGTTTATTTCATAAGGGGTCAAATGACCCCTTATGGTAAGAATAGGTAGTGGCAAGTTCCGGCACGTTTAGTCTTAAAGCGTTAAAAGAGCGAATAAATTGCCCTATGCTAGTTGTAAAGCAAAAAAAAAAAAAAAAAAAAAAAAAAAAAAAGGAAAACAATCCAAATTGCTGAGGGTTTCACGTTTCGGAAAAAACGCCCTAGCAGTAATCATTGTTCCTTAATCACTGTATTAACAAAACTTAAGTGCAACATTCTACATACTAGAACCTTTTAGATAATGCAAAGAACGCAAGTCAGTTTTTTCCTGCAATTTTGTTTAGTCTTCTTTTACAGGGACTTATTTAAATAAATGATATACGTTGGTCCAAAGACCTTAAATTTATATATATATTTTAAAAATTAGTTCGGAAATCGATTCAATCAAAAGAAACATAATGTAAAAGCGGCGAAGACTAAACAAAGAACATTGGCTTATCTCTATATATTTCTGCTCGAATGCTTCTTTGTTTATTCTCAAAATCCAATTTATTCAAGTTGCAATTCCTAAATAAAAAAACATAAATTAATGGTAAAATTTGTGAAAGATTACTACAAAAGTACTTACACTCCTTCGATATAAACACGCCCTCTAGCGGCAGCCAAATGGGCATAGTATGCTGGAGCAGGATAAGAAACGGATCGATTGCATCTCGTGAACATATGACACAAATTGTAGGTCATAGACTGAAGTTCATCAATATTAAATTTGGAATCATCACGAATAAGACAGTACTTGGAGGGCTTAGCCACTCCTTGAATAGACTCATGGCTGACAAGGAAGAATTGATTTTCGGCAGGATGAGTTATCACCGAATCTACAACTGTGCCAGGAGCCACATTGTTGAATCTATCATTTGTCTTTGTCGTAGGGAAAAATCTTGTATGATGTCGTTTTTGGCAAATTACACATGTTATTTCAGGCTTATATCCCTTCTCGACCTGAAAAGAAAATCATGATGATTGCAAATATAGAAATGTAATCAGGTTGTGTTGATTTCTAACCTGCGCAATAGCTCGCTCCATTGCATTAATCTCAACCTGTCTAACTTGCTCGAATTGACCGTCGGAGACTCCGTCTCTATAGTAAATTATTTTTTTTGGAAGGATCTTATTACGTTCTTTGAAAAATAGTAACTGCTCCTTTAGTAACATTTCCATATCTTGTATCATTTCTTGTTTAGGATCTTGAAGGCGGAAACGCATATTATACTTAAAGCCCACACGATCATGCGTCGCAGCAATCCCTACTACACTCGGGATAGATCTTTGATCTGGGGACGGATGAGTCACGTCTGCTCCTAAAAACATTATGTTTTCATAATTTCCTTTAGAGATTTTATGATTCATTCCGTTTAGTTTCGCGTTAACTTTAAGCAAAATATTGTGCACCGTAGATTGATTACAACGTTTCTGTACAGTTTGTCCTTTAATGCACTGTGTGAGTACACCACATCTTATTTCTGCTGGTTGCTTAACTTTGGAGTAACTGTCTCGGAATTGTGATATAACTACCATAACTAAATCTTTGCCAGATCTTTTGAATTTATTCAATTGTTCCTCCATTTGACGATCATCTCTTAATGTAACTATTTCTGGCTCCTTCGAAATACTCATATTTAATCGTTGTCCTTCTTCAACCATCTATTAAAAAATAAAAAAATATAACTATCACTTATTTTATTTCAAACAACCAAATATTCATATAACCAAAATCCATATATTCATATGTTCATAAGAAATCCCACCACTTCACACGACTCGCACTCTTATAGCTGAATAAGGCAAAACAATTAAACACGGCGAAATGTTCATGATTGGTTATTGTAGCATCATTGAATAGATGTCCAAGCGGTACGCATTAGGTTTACTCTAGGTTACGAGTCATTTACTATATTTATATATCTTGAGATATTGGGCTTTGAAGTTGAGGTATTGTTTCTACAATTTAGCTCAATAATCCATGAAAATTCCACACTACCTCAACTTCAAAGCCCAATATCTCAAGAAATATTGATGTTAGCAATTTGGTGTTCAGAACTTTTTTGTAGGAAATTGAATTTCCTACAAGTTTGTCATATTAACTTTTTCTGTACCTCTTGTTATTTACGAGATAGGGGCAAAAAGCGAGAATTTCATGGAAAAATTGGGGTTAGTGATCCGTACTACCTCGCTGGTGGGAGTTAGGGTTACACCGCAATGGACACTTTTGTAGAGCATTCAATTCTGAAGAAACCCTACCATTGACCAAGATTATACCATAAAATGCATCTGAGCTGTAGAGTTTTGAAGAAAAATAATCAAAGTTTACGTGTATTTTATATGGGAAATTTTTATACGCCTTGGTCTAGTACTTAATATTAATATTAAGGGCTCCAATTTTCAGGGAATTTTTGTTTAGGTATTTGCCATAAAATTTCGAGGTGGGACTGAAAAAAAAAAAATAGTCGCGAAAAAAAAGCACCCTAATGTTTTAATATGAAGAGATACTTACCATATCTTTAAACCTTCTCACATCGAATTCGTTCACGTACCGGTCCACAATAAGAATTGCCCAATTGATAAGATTTGAGGGTTCAATGAATCGCTTTCCTCTAACTTGCCAGGATCCCTTTGCCGGAAGAATTAATTGGTTACCAGCATACTCCAAATTTGGCGGATCTAATAATCGCGCTTGTAATTTGAGAAAGTCTTTACCAATTGTAATTTTGAAACTTCTTATAATTGGATGTGCATCGTGACGGAACATTTGAAAAATATTCATAATTTTAAACTTTCGTTCATCGGTTGTAGTTGCTGCTGATTTAATCATTGCACGAACTTGCCTCTCTCCAGCTTTTTTATTAGTAGCTTGTCCGCCAGGGATTTTGCAAAATTCCATTGGTAGGGCAACTCTACCTTGGGATACCATAACGCAAGGTAATTCGGGGAATTGAAGCTGAATTTTTTTATCTCTGGCGAAGTAATCTTTTACAGAAATTTGTACATTATCTTTTTCAAACATTTGTTTGGCAGGCGGAGCCCCTAAACCGAAGCATTTGTAGCGTCTTGCTGTCGGATTTCCTGTTTCTTGATAGCTCACGTCAATGCCTTTAATAAGCGATAGGACATTTTCATATCCCCTTCTGTCTAGCCCACGACGTGGATCACAAGATTTTTTAATGAATTCAATTAGACTTATTTCGCTCGGGAATGCCTTATGACAAACATCTATGTTCAATAACGGTTTATCGCCCAATACACAGGCTTGAAATAGTCCAAGCCATAACTCATAGCCATCGTCGAGATCCACATATCTCTGTGGTTTAACATAGAAGTTTCGACCAGCTCGTGAAGCGAAATTAGCATCAGCAGGCGCTGAACGTAATACGACATCTAAACATTGTACAGCACGCATAGGTGCATCAAAGATGCGAGTGTTTCTGTAACTGAAATAAATTAAAATCGATTTATTTTTTATTCATCAACTCATACTAATCAGAAGTGAGAGTAATCTGATAACAGTTCATTTAATAGAGAATTATATAAATGAAAATATATGAACGGTGCAATATCTGATTTCTTGATCCGCCCAGAAATCCCGTCCTTTTTGATACATTTCAATCCCAGTATTGTACATACGAACAAAATTAATAAAATATATTACAAGTAAAATATTAAAAATACTCCCCATAACATAATAGATACGTTCGGTATTATATGAATCCGTGTTGTATGAATTAGATTAAGACTTAGATTACAAAAATACATGAGCTATTCACAGACCAAAGCGAATAACTTAATTTTTATATATAAAATAACTTTCTTTAACCCTTCGGTGGCACACTGGGTTCTCTTCAATTTTAATTTAGGCATTTATATTTGTAAAAATGGTAGTTACGGCGATATATCTTCGTAGTTAAAGGTACCATCTTTATTTTAGGATCCCCAAAATAATTTTAGAAGCGTCAATCTAGTTGTGGCGTTCACATAAAGTTGATTGCTGCCGCCTGAGACCCGAGAGTTGCTATTGTGAAATATTTTTAATAATAATTTTTTTTTTTTTAATATCTTTTCATCAGTGTATCAAATAAAGTATGACCCGCACGATTATGCGCCATCCAATAAAATTCAATTACCATCGGGGCAAAGATGCGCACTTTGTTCTCGCGACAATGATAAAAAATCAACAGAAGTTTATTCGTCTTGCTACCAATTAATTTGTGAAGAGCATAAAATTTATTTCTATAATGACTGTGCTGGGTCAAATAATTAATCGTGAACAATTTTCTTTTTATAATCTATAATTGCTAATTTTTTTATTGACTTTTGTCAAAAATAATTTTTTATTATAATAAATAAACTCCATTTATTAAATTATCTTTCTTTTTAAATGTTCACCTATATCCGCCTCTTCCTACGTCGGAATAAATAACTTTTTCAACGGCTATTATTCTACTTGACGTAGAGTATCAGGAGTATCAAATGAAATTTGTAGATTTTTAAATTAAAAATTGTAAAAACCTATGCATTTTTTTAGATCAAACGCTAATTTTCCGATTTTCCGGCGGTTTTGAAATTTAGTTTATATAGTTAAAATTGGATTTTCTCAAAAGTAATGATTTTATTTCTTAATGCACTATTTGAAGAATATTCATTAATTTTTCGAAATAAAAATAATAAATAACTTATTAGTTTTAAGCTTTTTAATATCTGGGGTCTGATGCATTCCAGTGCACCAGGTACATTATACTGAGGGTCTTCAGTACGCCAAGAAAATTATAGTGTGTCATCGAAGGGTTAATAATCAGGCTTAACACCATTGAATAATAAATGTTTTTTCACGAGAAATGGAGCTAATAATAAAATCGCAACATCTGACTCATTCTTTTACCGTGTTATACGAGCCTCTTTTAGTGTGTTATACGAACGCGGTCACAATTTTCCCGCCATGTTATACGAATCAGTGTTATATGAACACATGTTACTGTATATTAAAAAACAATGAACTCGATAGAGTCTCAGCGCTCGAGTCATTACCTACTCCTTCTTAAATTCAAAAGAAATCAAAAGCTCTTATTTTATAGATGAAATATTACAACACACACCCAAAAGTAGCAGAAATCAATAGGTTCTTCATTAATTGGTAACAACTCTTGTTATTGGTTTTAGAGAAATATAAAATTTTACTTTTTTCACGGCATTTACTTCCTCTTGAGGGAGATACTTACTTTCTCAAACTGCTCAGCTCTATCCGTGGGAAATCCGCTTCCTTTATTGTCACTTTATATTGTTTTGCCCTTTGATTGTCCGGCTCAATAATTTGAACCTGAGATAAATCAGAAAAGTTAATTAGTCTCAATTTAAATAAATAGCCTATGAAAACTTGCCTCATGCGCGCCACCTAGGAGATCAGCTTCAACCCTTCGGTTGGAAAAAGCAATCTTGCTTCCATCAAAAGCAAGAAATATATTTCTTTTTTCTAGAGGTTTGCTGAATTCATTGAAAGCCAATCGCATGAATTTTTTTGGTTTATCAGGTTCTATTACGACATCATACTGCCAAGCCTCATCGGGCATATTTTTAATATCGAGATCCAAATAATTAGCTTCAACAGTGGTTGTCCGACCGCGAGTTCCTGTTTGAACAGGAATATTGGAGGGCTTAAATTCATCAATTTTCATCTTAGCCATCGCTTTTGGAAGAACCGGGAGTTGTTTTCTTTCTTCTGAGCCCCGCGGCTGCTGCTGTTGCTGTGGACTAGCCCTAGGAGGAGGAGTTCGCTCTTCAGATTGTTGAGAACCACCCCATGCTCCTTGCTGTTGTTGTGGTGGACCACCTCGGCCTCTTTGTTGTTGTTGTTGTTGCTGTGGAGGACGGCCACCACGAGGATCTTGCTGGTACTGTTGTGCACCTGCTCCTCTGGGGCCTTGTTGCTGACCACCCCAGGGACCTTGTTGCTGTTGCTGCTGTGGGGGACCAGCTGGAGACCTTCCTCGGGGTCCTTGCTGTTGCTGTTGAGGACCACCCCAAGGTCTTTGCTGTTGCTGTTGAGGACCACCCCAAGGTCCTTGCTGTTGCTGTTGAGGACCACTCCAAGGTCCTTGTGGTCGTGGACCAGGTGGGCCTTGTGGAGGACCACCTCGAGGACCGGGGGGACCTTGTTGTCGAGGTCCATAACCTGGAGGGCCTTGTTGTTGAAATCCACCTCGAGGACCTTGAGGGTGCTGCGGAGCAAAACCTGGAGGGCCTTGTTGTTGAAATCCACCTCGAGGACCTTGAGGGTGCTGCGGAGCAAAACCTGGAGGGGCCTATTGTCGATAAGATTAATTAATTAATACAAGGAATTTTGAATCACACGTGTAATTTGATATGTACTTTCGGACTTCAACTTTCTAATATAACTCTAATAATTTGCTACAATAGGGCGATTTATGCGACTGAAATAATTTGCTCAATCGTTTTTTTGGAATCACCACTCTCACCTGTGGAGGACCACCTCGTTGGCCGCCTTGTTGATGTGGCTGAGGACCACCCCGTTGCTGCTGAGGACCTCTATGTTGTTGTTGCGGTGGACCTCCTTGCTGTTGTTGTTGCGGTGGACCTCCTTGCTGTTGTTGTTGACCACGTTGCTGCTGCTGCTGTTGTCCCTGTTGGGGGCCGCCACGGGCACCATGCTGCTGTCCCTGTTGGGGGCCGCCACGAGCACCATGCTGCTGCTCCTGTTGTCTAGAATCTCCACCAGGTCCTTTTTGAAGTAAATTGCACAGTATTTCTCATTTCCTCTAAATTTTCTCACAGATTTTTATTACCTGGCTGTCTTTGTTCCGGTTGAGTAGGTGCGCTAGCAGAGGCTCCAGCATCCCCAGATCCTGTAAAATAAAAGAAAGTAAAAAATTGTAGAATTCTTATTATACCTATTCTTCTATGAAGGAAATATAAGATTTTTTGGCTAGCCAGTTTAAACATTACCCCTGAGAGGTGCAATGACCCAATTGGGGAAAATTGGAGTATACATTTTTTCTCTTCTTCTCAACTTTTGAGTTATATTATATAATGTAGCTGGCTATTATAAAATATTTGTAGATGGAAAATAGTGTTTTGGACATGTGTCCAGACTGGATGACGGATCTAGAAGAGTATTCGCCTATTGAAATAGATAGTGAAGGATCTGAATTTTCAGACATTCCGCAATACAATTGAAGATAACGATATTCCGGTAGATGATAAAAGATTTTGCAAAGATTTGTGATTAGGATTCGCGTCGTGAGAGTTCAGTTCTAAGAATTTTGTAGGATTATTCGTTATCGAAAATTAAACAGTTTTTATAGAATAACTATTGAAAATCTTGGGCAAAATTTTGATACAAATTGCACTGCTCCACGGATAATTTTGTATGGGAAGTTGAGGTTTTTGTGAATTTTTAAACACCCTATATTACCATAAAGTTTCGTGAATAAAAGAAACAATACTATAGCATGTGGAGAATCGGTAATTATTTAAATTAAATAAATATTCCGCGAATCCTCTGAAAGTTTAGAACGCAATTTTTACGCATTTCGAACACGTGCAAGCAGCATCTGGGCGCTCGTGCGTATGGCGTACGGTTACCGCTCGATGCATCGCTTCATTTCGAGTCACAAGGCCCGCCCATCCCCCCGTCTACCGGCATGACATTAGTACGGCCACTCGACTCGTTCTCCACCCGCCAATGGGACGTCTGGTCTGTGGAGTCGTCACCGCAAAGCGTCTATTATTATTGCTATGTATTATTAGTCGGGCGACGTAAACATTGCAAGGAATTCGCGCTTGGAATTCGCCATGGTTTTCACTAACATTTGCGTAAAGAAGTTTCCCTTTAAATACACTAGACATTTGATCACTTTTTTAAACAGAATATGTAAAATTTTTCGAGTTTAAATACAATATTACGAAAAACGCGAGCCCCAGACCACTTACAAAAAACGGCTGTTTAACGGTGGGAAGAAGACTCGGGTTTGGAGAACTGAAAAATCACTGTAATTTCGTTAGAAATTCTTTAAATTTGTATGATACTAGTAAAAGTTCCTAAAGTTGAATTTTCTACATTACTTTTACTAACAATGACATAATTCGGATAAATGTGAATTTCCGTGGGTCAGTACGAAAATACACTTTGAAATCTTTCTATTGCATTGTGATATTATTGTTGTAATTTTGCCCGCCGAGCGGCTGGCCGGCAAAACTACACCATCTGCCTTCGCTACGATTTGGCCGATTTGCCAACGAACGGACAGACAGACGGACATAGGGACATTTTTGTTAGGAATATTACTCGTCCACCGAAGTAGACGAGTCCAAAAAAATCGATGAGTGTTTCGATCCGAGAAGCCAAGCTGATCTCGTCAGTATGGCGCTTGGCTTCTCTGCCATAGACACTCACAAAGGAGGGATCGAAAGCTAATCCCTATATCTGCCCGATCGCAACTTAAAGTGTGAATTATATGCGAAGGCAAATTCTGTAACAATATTCCCTCGTCAGAAGCTCGAGGTTCCATCCGAGCAACCTCATGCGGCATTCAGGACGCCAAGGCCGATGCAGCGATGGATGCAGCGGCGGCATGGCTGCAGCCGGGATAGACGCCGGCGAAATAAAACTGCCGCAACGTTACTGCGGCAGTGAAAAATCGACCGTTGTAGCAGAGGAGAAGAGCTGCGGCAGCGCAGGAGAAATACAACCACCACAACGTCACTGTGGAAGTGAAAAAATCGGCCGTTGTGGCAGAGGAGAGGAGCCGCGGATGCGCTGGCGGAGGCGAAATACAACTGCCACAACGTCACTGCGGCAGTGGAAAAAGTAGGCCGTTGTGGCAGAGGAGGATCGCTGTCATCGACGCCCTGGACATTAGAGGGTTTGTGGGGTTGCCCCCGGTTAGGAGGGCTCCGGGAACCCCACACCTGGCACCATTGTTGTAATTTTGCCCGCCGAGCGGCTGGCCGGCAAAAATACACCATCTGCCTTCGCTACGATTTGGCCGATTTGCCAACGAACGGACAGACAGACGGACATAGGGACATTTTTGTTAGGAATATTACTCGTCCACCGAAGTAGACGAGTCCAAAAAAATCGATGAGTGTTTCGATCCGAGAAGCCAAGCTAATCTCGCCAGTATGGCGCTTGGCTTCTCTGCCATAGACACTCACAAAGGAGGGATCGAAAGCTAATCCCTATATCTGCCCGATCGCAACTTAAAGTGTGAATTATATGCGAAGGCAAATTCTGTAACATTATATAAACTTGAAATTTTTACAGGACTCTAGACATTAGTATTTGGTATTAATTTATACTTGATACCCCTAGGCGATCCTGAGAAAGAGGTGAAAAAGCGATCCTATAAGGGTACAGTTTTTTCCATTGCAAAGTAAGGAACCCTAAAAACACATTGGATACTGTTTGAATTTACACAACCTGAGGTAGAACAAAGTGTTATCCACTTAGAGCATAGAACGCGTTGTGGATTTTGTTATCACTCCCAATATTCAAAAATAATGTATGGATGCAGTACATGTGATAAATCAATATGTTTATCGCACAGATGTTCACTTTTAAAAAAGAACTTTTTAATGTTAATTTTGTTTTTTAATATATGTAAAACTAAACCTAAACATTCATATTTCACATATCCTTAAAAAAAAAGTCCTATTATCTAAATTCATATCTTATAAAGAATTTTGAAATCTTCAAAATAATTGAAAATCTTGTGAAAAAACATATTTTAGACTTTAAAACCTGAAATTTTCATCGCAATATCTTGAACAGAATTAAAGATACATAAAATTAAGCAAAAAGCAAAAAAAAAAAAAAAATCAACTTTTATGTATTTAAAACAATAAGATAATTTAAAAGATAAGCGGATTTTCAAAAATTACAAATTAAGCTCTTTATTAACCCTGGGATCTGTACACTTCTGTATACAACTTGGGATCACGCGTGGGGTCAAACTGACCCCAGAACACTTTCAAACTGTTATATGTCGCGAACTGTGTTTTTTTAAGAATTTATGTTATAAAGTTTGTTTTAGCTAAGATGTACTTTTCGGTAGAATTGTTGTCAGTTAGGAACACATTTTTTTTAATGACACACCGGACTCCTCGAATATTGCTACTCAAATAATTCAGATCTAAACAAATTTGTGGGATCCAGATAACCCTCTGTAGTCCCAGGGTTAAAAAACACATTTTCTACAATCATTACAAACAGCAAAATTCTTAATTAGAGATCGGCGTCCATTTTCGAGTCAGCGTACGTGTTAAGTACAACCAGTTACATACTTGTTTCAATCTTCAGTTCATTCATTAAGTAAGTTTGAACATTTTAATTTTAAATTTCCTCAAAAGTTAGGTCATGTAAAAAATAATGTTTTTAGATTCATATTAAAACAAAATTAAATCTTGTGAATGTTCCCTTATGTTAACTTTAAGGCTTTAAGTCATCAGTTCATAGGATCAAATTCCCGTAAACGTTGAAGATCATTCAAAGAATTTTGAATTTGAATCAGCTTATGATATTAATATTGTTGCGTCTCTCACTTTTTGTTGCGCAGGCTGATATGTATAAGCGCTGTCTTCCACACACACCGGGTTGGCAATAATAACATTCAACCTTATTATTAGTAAAACAATATGGTTATATCCTTTTCCACACATAAATATAATTAATTTTGTAACTTTGAACATTTTATTGGTTTTTTTTTAGCATTTCTCATTCCAAATTCCATGTAAACATACAAGTTGTATATATTTTTGCAAGCTATTTATGAAGCCCTTTATTTTGATACCCCACTCGATAGGTTATGAGAAAAAAAAAATTTGTGGTGACATATAATATGGTGCCAAAAATCGGCAGTTTTAATTTTCATAATTTTGATATACTCAGTGTTACTCTCACAATTGAGACGAATCTAACGACACGTCTCAAGCTAAGATCCATCAAGCCGTTTAGGCTACAGAGCGTACCAAAGAAATATACATAAATACACTCGAAAAACATAGTCCTCCTTCTGGCAGTCGGGTAATTATATGGAAACCTAACTATTTATAGTCTAGTTAGATAAAACAAATAAAATACAATATGCATCATTATTGAGAGATACCGAAGAATTTTCTTTTGTTGTCGATGATCTTCGTGCTTATTTCGACATTTAAGAAAACTGTGACAGAACGTATATACATATATTTTTTTTGTGACGATTGCTTAACTATAGATAGATTGAATCACTGATATATAAAAACTGGACTGCTGATTCCATATAAAAACTATCAATTCAAAAATATAAAATTCTGACTGCATCCTAGCTATCTCGCTCTCGCTTAAGTTCTGCAGATAGCCAACTTTACAGTCATTCCAAGAGCCCACTGACATGAAAGAACTGGACTGCTAACCGTCGTCTGAAAAATGAGAGCATTTTTAGCACAGGCTCAATCCTCATGGAGCAAATCATGCTATTAAAAATGCCCTAAAATACCGTACAATTATGTTTAAACTGACGCAAATTAAAAATAATTGAGCTTTCACGAACCGATTTCTCTCATATCACGCTCAATTTTAAGTTTTTTCATAAAAATGTTCCTCGCGGCAATCAGCTGGGGACTTAAGAAAAACAAAGATAGCTATACAAATTATTTTTCTGCCTTTGTCTAACCTTCACATTTCTCGTTTATACCAACCCAAGCTAAAAGTTGTATCACAAAATGAAGTAGCCATCTGTTGGACATCGTTAAACTATTCTAACAGCTGATTGCAACGGAAAATGATGAGTTGGCGGGCAACTTGTAAAGGCTGTCGTGGGTAAAAGTGATGTGCAAAAAGCTTGTGTTTACTTTTATTTATCTATTGGGGATATCAAAAAGATGTATCACACGCGAAGATACTAGAAAAAACCAAAAGAAGTGCACATACATGGCGCCACCTTCATTTGGCTATTGGCCATTTTTTTTTGTAAATTTGTCTGCCTGCGGGCTTAAGAAAGAGCGAGATAGTTAGAATTCGGTCAAAATTTGGTCTTACTTTTGATGTGAGTTTTTGTACGGAATCAGCAGTCCAGTTCTTATATGTCAGTGCAAGAGCCAAATCAGGATGGCGCTACCTTGATTCTCGAGAAATTGTCAGCCATTCCGGTGAAGTAAAAGTGAAATTTAAATCAAAGTTTTTTTTAGTCGTTCTAAATCGAATGAAATCGTGTAAAAATGAAATTGAATTCCTTTTTTCTAGACCCTGTTATATCAAAACCATGTAAAAACAGAATTGGGTGTATATAGTGCAAATCTGATACATCTTCTCTCGTTCCACTGAGGCATTCGATTGCCAAATTGGCGAACGGTTGAGACGGGAGGGAGATTGAGCGGTCCATTTTTATGTGCTTGCATCTATTCTCTTATCGTACTGTCAAATAGTAAGCAGCTGACGTAATCATTGGAATTTTAGTCTTGGGGGAGTCCCCGAATACCTGAATAAACCCAACTAGACGACGAATTGCTCTCAGTTTACTGAATAATTGAAGATTTCCAACTCGTCTTGGACGTCCCCGCACGCCAATTAATAATAATAATAATGTTTTGCAGCATTTCTGGAGCGAACTATTCCAACTCAGCTCGCAATTCGACTGGAGACTGTCAGCCATTTTGTTAAGTGTCGAATGCAAAATATATTTCGTATAAATTAAAAGCATATTCTGTCCCTACCTTGCTCCTTTTTCTGTTGCTTTTTTCCTTGCTGTTGTTTCTGCTGTTGAGGTTGAGGCTGAGAAGGTCCTGCTCCTTGGGCCTGATCGGGCTGTTTTTGACCTTCACCTCCTCCTGGTCCCTTTCCCTCTTAAAAAATGCATTATCTTCTGGACAATGTCATTTATTCCTTAAGCAACTTACTTTTCTTGCCCATTTCTCCTGCTTTTTAAATAGTCAAAAATACTAAACTCTCGTCGGAATTTACTCAAATTCGTGCGAACCTAATTTCACAATAGATAATCAGAACACACTGTCATCTAGACAGGCGATGACAGCACTTATATAGCCCACCACTGTACAGTCCGGCTCATAAATTTCTTAGGGCTCAAACAGATAAAAAGTAGGTCCTTGATAATCCTGTGGCACCCCAGTGCGCCCTAGTTGCACTGGTTTTTAACATTCAAATGCCAGTTCTGTGTTTTTGAGAAACCTGGGGCGCCCTGGTGCACCCCAGATAAAAACTCAGGGTTAATGACGGATATACAGGGTGTCCCATAGGAATGTGTGAAAACTTATGAGCCACTATTTTTTAACAAATGGAGAGATCGGTAAAATGTAAATACTTTTTAATAAAGGACAGTCGTCATTTTTATTTCATGTCCATTTTATTATAAAAAAATTAAATCTAGTGGCTCATAAGTTTTCACACATTCCTATGGGACACCCTGTAAGTTTAATTGTTAACAGATACGGTATTTAAACTGGAACTAACTCTTTTTGCGGGCACAAGAACTTAATTTTAACATTTCGATGTGAACATTATGAAAAAGTAGTGGTTTTATTTTATAATTTTTGTGTAAAAGGCCAGATGACAGTTCTCCTTTTTAATAAGCTGTTCGATTAACTGACAATCACTGGAACGCCCCATGTTTTTTGACAATTCTCAGGGCGCCCTGGGGTGCCACTGGTTTTCACGTTTCACGATCAAACCTAATTCCACACACTCGTTACCACTCGCAAAAAGTGATCGAACAGATAAGACACTCACAAATGTCAAAAGTCTAATCATTTGATGTTTTGTTTTGGTTGGTTGTACTACTTTTTACATCATGAATGATAAAAAGGTTGTTCCTCAGTATTTTTTTCATATATCAAAGTAATTCCTCACCAGAATTTATAATTGGGCCACAAAACCACAATAAAGTAAATATTCTATATTGAACACTAATTCCCAATCAAAATAAATATGTAAATGTAATTGTAAAAATACGGCGTTTATAATAACCTGTGCTAGATGCAGAAATAATTACTGTTTCCCCTGCTTCTGTAATGAATATCACCCCGCGAAATGTAAATCATCATCATGAAAAATAATAAAAGTTTGAATTTTAATGTACAAAGTCTTTTGGTATGCGCTTTAATTACAATTCTTTGCTAAAAAGTCCGCAATCCCAATGTTTGTCCTTATCTATGCCTTTAGCGTATAAATAAATAAAAAATTTATCAGTTCGCTTTATTGCGGACCCGAATCTTATAAAAATTGGAAAGATCCCAAAAAAAATCCTCCGCACGCAGGGATTCGAACTCGTGACCACTGAATCACAAGCTCAAGTGTTCACCACTACACCAGCCGCCGCTTTGGCAAAGTGCTACAATGAATGAGATTTAGAGCCGCGTGAAAATTTTTGTATACTATTATTTTCTAAACTCTTGGCCATCTGAAGTCCCCACTTCTGGTAATTTCATTTTTAGCCAAGTCCTAGACGTGTTATAAATTTGAGCGGAATCGGTGATGACGAGTAGGTGCCTTCTAATTGTAAAAGCAACTCCGCCTTTAAAAAATTGTTCCTCTGAAATATAATTGGTACTATTACTTGAGTAATAAAGTCTTCATTATTTGCTATATGGAAACTTAGTCATGCAGTCAAGTTCTAGGTGTTAAACTGCAAAGTTAAAAAATCACTGCATTTTTAAAGTGGTCAAAAAAATAGAATTTTGTTTTTTTTATTGGTGATAAACTTTTTTCTTAATGGGATAAAAAGGTTATTGCATTGATTTTTAGGCTTTAGATTAAACTAAATTATTTTTTCTAATATGATTCTACTAGATTTTTTAATTACATAATTTTAGATGGGTCAAACAAAACATTTTTCCACTGAAGAGCGTTGCATGAATGACTAATTTTCCATATCGTCGTTGCGCGTGCAATACCGCGAAAGAGCAGTTTGTAAATACCGCGTAACAGCAAAAGGCGCAAAATTGAAATATTGCGCCTACGCATTCTTAACATAGTTTCGCTCCTTATAGATTTCACCGAATTTAAATTAGCCTATAAAAAACCTCATTTTTGACATAAAACAATTCAATTCTATATTAAAATTCATTTCAAACCCGCGTATCTGCTAATTGTAAACTACTTTTTCTGTAATTTGTTGTAACAAAACCGCGTAAGTGACTTTAAACAGAATCTAAGGAAGTTATTAAAGTGATTTTATATGGAGTCTAAGCAAGTTATTAGTAAGCTAACGTTATTTTCCTATAAAATAGGTCACAAAGAAGTAGCCTTAGAGTTCAGTCCATAAAATATAGTTAAATGGCTAAGATATTAAGTTTTTTCTTCCTCCTGTAAAATCGTGAAAACGCAGATACGCGGTATTTACAAACTGCTCTTTCGCGGTATTGCACGCGCAACGACGATATGACAAATAACGAACACTTTGTTACTCAAATAATGACACCAATTATTTTGCGGGGGAGCGAGATTTTAAAAGAGAATTTGATATTTACACTACTTCTCAACTTTCTTACCTATTATTTTGATCAGCACTGTATATATATGGACGAAGCTGCTGAACTTTTTATCTGTTTCAGTTTTTAAAAAAATTCCAACCCTCCGTTCTGTCCCCACGGCCCGTTTTACACCTTAATTTTTTCACCACTAGCAGAAATCGATTGTGGTGCGGCACGTTTGATGTAGAGAATCGCTCAACGTACTCCAAACAGCTGATCGCTCGGGGCCAGCGGCCAGGTTTGCGAATGCCGGATTATGAATGAAACCCAACACAGCGAAGCCCCACGTAGCCCTCCCCGTGCCCTGCTCGCGCAATGCAATCAATTGCCAATCGAAATCAGTCTCGCGTCGCTCCGCAGTGCTAGCGGAGCGCCAACACACAGAAGCATTTCGGCGCCCCCTCCCGTAGGCAGCCGTCGTCCCACCCGCGCCGCACTCCTCTGCAGAATCACAACGAACACTGCACAGCCGAGGCGAGGCGAAGCGTCAAAATGTTTTGTTTGTGAGCAGGTGACGATCAGATTTTTCATAGCTCGCAGGAAGCCTGTGGATTCGGGGCGCTGGAGAACATTTTAGTTGAGAAAAGGGTGTAAATGAAAGGTGGCGTACTCTGCGTCGAGACGTTTTGAGTGGATTCTTCAGTGACTAATCGAAGGAATATTGTGCGACGAATTCGCACCGCCGGGGAATTATGAGCGAAAATGCGGCCTGCCAACATTTTGCTGCGTATGTCAAGGAATTCGGCCTGGAGACGTTCAGTGTCGTTCACGCGTTTTTCTCTGCCTGCGTATCGAAGGAGGCCCGGCGCCGCAAGGTAAATTTGCGTGAACTTCTTTTTGGGCTATGCCGTGTTCTTTTCTTTTTGTTACCCCAAAAATCGAAGGAGCGCCCCAATCTCTGTCACTGAAACTGACTCAAATATGGCCAAGAGTTTTGTGTTTCAAAGTGGTAAAATAAAATCGAAGTGCCCCAATCGAGCAGTGCTCATCTCCATTGCGTCGTCTACTTAACTTCTTTGATAATAATCAAATATATTTCGAATAATTGCAGGCGCTGTCGTGCCTCTGCTACACCTGTGGAGGCTCAGGCCCCCAACTGTACTCTTGCCTGCACTGCATCTATTTCGGATGCAAGGGTGCGCACATTCAGGAGCATTTGAAGGCGAACAAGCACACAATCGCATTGGAGCTCTGCTATGGAATGCTCTACTGCAACGCCTGCAAGGACTTCATCTACGATCAGCAGTGCCAGCAAATAGCTGAGAAACACCTGCGCAAGGAGGCCTGGAGTCTCAATAAGAGCATTACCTGGAGACCCTGGTCCCCCTCACAATCGGAAATTAACCTGCTGCTCCAGCACCCCAGGAGGAGGCATGTGACTGCCGTGTCTTCCATCGGCTTGCGTGGCCTACTCAATTTGGGGTCCACTTGCTTCATGAATTGCATTGTGCAGGTAAGCCTGGGACGGGTATCGCTAATTGTAGTACATATGTAGATTTTATTGGGTTACCGACGCAAATAATCCTCAAACAAAAAATCTCCAAATAATTCCTGAATCCTCCGATTAATATCGAAATATGTATTTAATTAAACTAGTATCGCTTGTGGTTAAAATTCGACCAAAACTTTTCTTTACATTTGTATGCAAGTATGTATTTGTTTGCATAACTTTTTTTTTTGTAATATTCGCACGTGATCTAAATGCTTTCATTTAATTTAAGGCGTTTTGTATGTAGAAATAATGTTTGTATGTTGACTTCATTTTACATGCCTTAGCCTCAGCGGCAACATACATACATCATATACACATCCATGGCAGAGTACCTTTCGAATGATATAAGTTTAATTTCTCCCCGTCTATAATAAATACTAAACAAAGGGACAACAAGTTTCGATGTTCACGTATTAATATATAGATATATTTTATACTATTTTCGACACGTCTACGATCAGTGAAACAAACATTTTTTACAAAGAATAATTTCAGTTAAGGTACTACTACAGTCTAGAATTTTCAAAAAATAATTTTTTTTTTCATTTGTCTTCAGTTTCAGAAATCATCTCCTAAATTTTTGTTAAGAAATTCGTCATAGAAAAAAATTTAAAGCGTTATACAGCGAAAGCGCGCGGATGGGCTCCGAGCGACTCTCTAAATTTTCTCGAAATGACATTTTTTGAGTCTGCCCATAGATAATCTTCGGATCTACTGAACCGATTTGAATAAACCTTGGTGCGTTTTGTTTGTTTAGGTTGCGTCTATTATAATTTACCACAATTTAGCCCAAAAATTAAAAAAGAAAAATGTTGAAAAGTCCATTTTTTCACATTTTGTTCAAACTTTTGTATTTTTTTTTTTTCATTTTTCGACTAAATGTGGTAAATTAAAAGGTTAGGGACCGTCCTTTTTAAAATCCCGTTTGAATTTTTTATTTTAGACATCTCAATCCTGAGAGTATCTGTGGGCAATGGGACTAGCATATTTTCGAGCTGCCGGCTTCAGCGCCCTCTATACAAATTTCTAAATACAAAAATTAAATAATTTTTTTTTTTCAATCACTAGAAAGATCAAACTTATTGTAAAAAAAATATGGTTGTAATATCTAATAAAGGGGCTGAGAAAAAAAATCATGAAAAAGTGTAATTTTTTTTACTCTCTGGACGGTAGTAGTACCATAAGGAAACCGTTTGCATTCAAGATTTTGGTAAATCTAATATTTTGCACAAGAAAGATTTTAACACACACTCCTCAACGAAATGACGCACCTATAAATTTGACCTATTTCTTAAAAAGGAGCAGGTCCAGACGTAAATTGTATTGCCTGTTGTAGAGACAATATTTAAAAAATTCGAATAATATGATATATATGGTTGTTCTTTCTTTGAGATAAATTTTGAGTAGTTATCTGGTGTTTTATAAAAAACATGATGACCCAGGTACCAGATATTTTCGGAGAAGGGGAAATAAAATATACAGTCCTTTATTTAAAAGGACGTTTATTACTTTGTAGTAATGGGTGGAGCTACTTCTATTATCTCGTTCATTCTTTTTGGAAGAAATTTAAACAACAATTTTGAGTATTTTCTAGTAATTAAATTCCAAGCCCTCCTGAACAGCAATTTTCAATTTATTTATGCTTGAGAATTGCCTGTTTAAAATTCTAAATATTACTTTCCTTTATCCCGATATAACTGGTAGGAATTCGGAGAAATTACATTGTTATAAACGGACTCATAATTATTTGAATGAATATTAAACTAAAGAGCGTGCATAAAGTCGCTATAAGTTGTTATAAGCGAAATCGTAGTGAACGGATTTCACTATATATAGCTTTCTTTTTTGAAGAACAAAAGTTTTTTTTTACATTAACTAACGTTTTGAAAATTCTGAATCCCGCACTACATAGTTCTTGCAATATTTGAATGTTGTTGTTGTTTTTCTAGGGCTGACTTAACTCTTTGATCTATTAACTCTAATCATCTCATGTAACTATAATTACGACGAAATTTCGTATTCATTTACAGGCCTTAATTCACACACCGCTGCTGAGAGATTATTTCTTATCGGAGCGCCACGAATGCAGTATTAAATCGTCTATGAAGTGTTTGGTTTGTGAGGTGTCTCGCCTGTTCCAAGAGTTCTATTCTGGTGCACGAGGCCCTTTATCCCTTCATCGCCTCCTTCATTTGATATGGAACCATGCTCGACATTTAGCTGGCTATGAACAGCAAGATGCGCACGAATTTTTTATGGCCACCCTAGATGTCCTTCACTTACATTGCAAAAATTCACAAGAAGAGGGAGCCGATAAAAATTCTTCAGGGAAAAATGATAATTGTCAGCCACAATGTAACTGTATAATTGACCAAATATTTAGTGGAAGACTGCAGAGTGATGTTGTGTGCCAAGCGTGCGGAGGTGTTTCTACAACAATTGATCCGTTCTGGGATATTTCTTTAGATTTGGGCGAAGCTGAACAAGGTAGCGGACCTCCAAAAAGTTTAGTTGACTGCTTAGAACGTTTTACAAGAGCAGAACATCTTGGCTCTAAAGCTAAAATTAAATGTTCAAGTTGCAAAAGCTATCAGGAATCAACGAAACAACTTTCAATGCGTACCCTACCCATGGTGGCAAGCATTTATTTGAAAAGATTCGAACATTCTGGTCTCGTAAGTGCTCCCACCCGATTTGTATTACATTTTTCGATTTATCATTTCCTATTCCCCTTTTCAGATCGATAAAAAGATTTCTACGTTTATATCATTCCCAGCTGAGCTCGACATGACCCCTTTCATGTCCCAAAAGAATGATAACTGCCATGACCACAGTGACTATCGATACTCCCTCTATGCTGTGATTAACCATGTTGGAACGCTTGATGCCGGCCACTATACCGCCTATGTTAGGCATCAACAGGATATTTGGGTTAAGTGCGACGATCACATTATAACGACGGCGTCACTTGCACAGGTTTTGAACAGCGAAGGGTGCGTATTCATTTCCCACGACTTACCCCCCGATTCTGGATAAAAAATAAGAGCTTTTAATTGCTATCAAAAATAATTTTAAAGGAATTAATATTCTACCGCTTTATTTAAGAATTGTTTGAAATACGTTGATTTTTTATCATTTACTAATTCTACTGTAAATAGAACTTCATCTTCTGAATTAAAGTAATTTTTTTTAAAAGCTCTTATCTATTATGTAGAATCGGGGGTTATATTATTGTACAAATATTGCATACTAACTGTATCCGCGGCTTTGTTCGCGTGGAGCTGAAGATTTTCCTGAACATAGCTTAAAGTATATTACAGAAAAATTACACTATCAAATAGATGTAGTTGTTGCTTAAAATATAGCATACCGAAATCGAACTTTTAACGATGTGGAAAGTTGCAATTTGAAACACTGCGGAAGGGGATGACAATTTTTATAAATATTAACAAAAGGCATGAGCTTCAATTACGATTCATAAAGTTCCGCCCCGTAGATTTTGCGTGATGTGTGTATAAACAGACAAACAGAATTTGATCCGCCGCAGCCAAATTCAAATCCAAATTCCAAATCAAGAGCCTTGATATACCTTTTGTAGTCATTTTCATTAAATCCCCTTGAATTTGTAAAATTATCGTCGCCATATTGAATTTGTCATCTTGAAATTAAAAAGATTCGAAATCAGTATCCTCAAAAACCCCTAAGTACCAATTTTCGTGGTAAACCCCTGAAGTTGAAAATTTTTTGTAGCCATTTTAGTTCCGTCATTTTGAGCCTCAATTTTTTAACAGAACAAATAATATCTTAAATATTAGTCCAGGATATAAGCTTCAACTAGCCATTTTTATCTTAACACTTAGCCGACCGCACGCGCCACAGAGAACTGTTCGGTTTCCACCGCGCTTCGGAAAGGCCAAACTAAGAAGCCTTCAAAATTAGTTGATTTTATTATATGTTATGCTCCACAGCAGCAGTCCGTCAGCAATTGCGAAAAACCCCAAGTCGAGGTAGTTAACAATGACAGAAAACGAGAAACGTGTTGCTAAAGTTAAAATGGGAAATCTCCCCGATCGGTCGGACACCGACTTACTTCAAAATGGGGAGATCTCCCCGATCGGTCGGGCACCGACTTACTTCAAAATGGGGAGATCTCCCCGATCGGTCGGCAAAGTGTTAAAATCCGTCCAGTAGAATTCGCGTGATGCGTATACAAGCACAATACTGTTATTTCTTTTATTTATTTTACTTCCTTCTATTGGAAATTATCGATAAACTTTAATCTAGCACAAGACACAAGCAAATACTAAAGAGTTTTTTTCAGGGTACGGAAAAATTCCGTTCGCGAATCGAAAAAATTTAATTCCTCTCTTTCCATTCGTTCGCGAATCGAATCAAATTTATAAAATTCGTGAGCGAATTTTTTGAGAAGAACTTAAAGCGTTCAATTCATCCCTGAGAATGATTCAAATAAACTTTTTCAGATTTCGTTCACGAGCGAATATGAATGGAAAAGAATCATTCTTTTCGGTTCGCTCTCTTCTCGTGCTTTTTGGTGTTCTTTGTTGGCGATGCGTCAGCTGTGACTGTGTAGTAGGCAGGCCAGTCACTCTTGTGAGCTGTTTAGCCACTGATATATACATCTTCAGGGTGCAACCAATTGTAATTTTAAGAATGGGTCGACTTAAAGTTTTTGAATTTTCTAAATACGTCTGCTATCATAAGGATAGCAAGACGTCGACGTATTTAGAATGCGGAAAAAAAATTAAAAGGACAATTAACTGGCAATATTAAACAACAAAAAATACTATTGTTATTATTTTAGAATTAACTTTCATTTAAATCTTTTGACCTACTTATTTTTCTCACCACTTTTGATCATCCGACTTTGATTCAAAAATGTCCCTCCTCGCCTTCTACAGAAAACCCTAGATACTAATTTTCACATCCATAGAATTTTGTATTTCAATCGCCATCTAGATTTCCAAACTCTCAAAAGAAAAATCGGAATGAGCAACCCTGAAAACCCTCTCGCAGCAATTTTTAATAAAATATTTGAAGTTTTATGATTTGACTACTATCTTCAATTTCAAAAACTTTCAAATTCTAATTTTCTGAAAAATTCCAGCAAAACAAAAATGATGTTTTGGCCTATTTTTTGGCCTCCTAGGGCTTTTTCGACCCCTTCGGGGTTTCTAAGGGGGGTTATCGGACCCGCTCTACAACATGGTGCAAAAAAAAAATTTCATGTCACATGTCATGTTACATGTCACATCATGTGTCATAAGCCGTTAATCCACATTTTACGGCTTGCAATAGACTCGTCGTTAATTTGGCATTCGTAAACAAAACAAAAATGATGTTTTGGCCTATTTTTTGGCCTCCTAGGGCTTTTTCGACCCCTTCGGGGTTTCTAAGGGGGGTTATCGGACCCGCTCTACAACATGGTGCAAAAAAAAAATTTCATGTCACATGTCATGTTACATGTCACATCATGTGTCATAAGCCGTTAATCCACATTTTACGGCTTGCAATAGACTCGTCGTTAATTTGGCATTCGTAAACAAAACAAAAATGATGTTTTGGCCTATTTTTTGGCCTCCTAGGGTTTTTTCGACCCCTTCGGGGTTTCTAAGGGGGGTTATCGGACCCGCTCTACAACATGGTGCAAAAAAAAAAAATTCATGTCACATGTCATGTTACATGTCACATCATGTGTCATAAGCCGTTAATCCACATTTTACGGCTTGCAATAGACTCGTCGTTAATTTGGCATTCGTAAACAAAACAAAAATGATGTTTTGGCCTATTTTTTGGCCTCCTAGGGCTTTTTCGACCCCTTCGGGGTTTCTAAGGGGGGTTATCGGACCCGCTCTACAACATGGTGCAAAAAAAAAATTTCATGTCACATGTCATGTTACATGTCACATCATGTGTCATAAGCCGTTAATCCACATTTTACGGCTTGCAATAGACTCGTCGTTAATTTGGCATTCGTAAACAAAACAAAAATGATGTTTTGGCCTATTTTTTGGCCTCCTAGGGCTTTTTCGACCCCTTCGGGGTTTCTAAGGGGGGTTATCGGACCCGCTCTACAACATGGTGCAAAAAAAAAATTTCATGTCACATGTCATGTTACATGTCACGTCATGTGTCATAAGCCGTTAATCCACATTTTACGGCTTGCAATAGACTCGTCGTTAATTTGGCATTCGTAAACAAAACAAAAATGATGTTTTGGCCTATTTTTTGGCCTCCTAGGGTTTTTTCGACCCCTTCGGGGTTTCTAAGGGGGGTTATCGGACCCGCTCTACAACATGGTGCAAAAAAAAATAATTCATGTCACATGTCATGTTACATGTCACATCATGTGTCATAAGCCGTTAATCCACATTTTACGGCTTGCAATAGACTCGTCGTTAATTTGGCATTCGTAAACAAAACAAAAATGATGTTTTGGCCTATTTTTTGGCCTCCTAGGGCTTTTTCGACCCCTTCGGGGTTTCTAAGGGGGGTTATCGGACCCGCTCTACAACATGGTGCAAAAAAAAAATTTCATGTCACATGTCATGTTACATGTCACATCATGTGTCATAAGCCGTTAATCCACATTTTACGGCTTGCAATAGACTCGTCGTTAATTTGGCATTCGTAAACAAAACAAAAATGATGTTTTGGCCTATTTTTTGGCCTCCTAGGGCTTTTTCGACCCCTTCGGGGTTTCTAAGGGGGGTTATCGGACCCGCTCTACAACATGGTGCAAAAAAAAAATTTCATGTCACATGTCATGTTACATGTCACATCATGTGTCATAAGCCGTTAATCCACATTTTACGGCTTGCAATAGACTCGTCGTTAATTTGGCATTCGTAAACAAAACAAAAATGATGTTTTGGCCTATTTTTTGGCCTCCTAGGGTTTTTTCGACCCCTTCGGGGTTTCTAAGGGGGGTTATCGGACCCGCTCTACAACATGGTGCAAAAAAAAAAAAATTCATGTCACATGTCATGTTACATGTCACATCATGTGCCATAAGCCGTTAATCCACATTTTACGGTTTGCAATAGACTCGTCGTTAATTTGGCATTCGTAAACAAAACAAAAATGATGTTTTGGCCTATTTTTTGGCCTCCTAGGGCTTTTTCGACCCCTTCGGGGTTTCTAAGGGGGGTTATCGGACCCGCTCTACAACATGGTGCAAAAAAAAAATTTCATGTCACATGTCACATCATGTGTCATAAGTCGTTAATCCACATTTTACGGCTTGCAATAGACTCGTCGTTAATTTGGCATTCGTAAACAAAATAAAAATGATGTTTTGGCCTATTTTTGGCCTCCTAGGGCTTTTTCGACCCCTTCGGGGTTTCTAAGGGGGGTTATCGGACCCGCTCTACAACATGGTGCAAAAAAAAAAAAAAATTCATGTCACATGTCATGTTGCATGTCACATCATGTGTCATTAGCTGTTTAGTCGCATTTTACGGCATGCAGAATACTCGTCGACGATTTGGAACCGATCAGCTAATTTCGAAATATATTGTTATGATAATTCAAATTTTATTTTTTGCAATTATTTTGACCAGAGTGAAAGAGTTTAATTTACTGCGGTAGAATACGTGATTTTTTTAAATTTAATAATAAATTTAAAATTTATGAATAAAAGTATATGCGTATTATGTTGTTGGGTATCTGCATAAGGTTGTATTTAATTTGATTCCCAAATCATTCATTTGCGATAAATTCGCGAACGAATTAAATTTTCAGTTCTTGAAATTTTCGATTCAATTCGCGAGTCGAATTTTATTAGAAAAAGAATCGAATAATAAAATTCGTGAGCGAATCAAAAAATTTAATTCGCTTGGGATCCATTCGCAAACGAACGAATCAAATTTTTTGATTCTCCGTACCCTGGTTTTTTTTATATATGTTGTAGAAGTATGTAAAATCTCTAACATATGTAAGAATTAGGGAGGTACTTTGTGCTTATAGTGAAAAATAAACTTAACGAAATTTTGCTTTACTGAGATGTAAGAGCATTATATTTTTATCTTCTCCTTTTGTATTGTTTTGTCGCTATCGTTAGTTGATTTTAGGTACTATAGTACAAGAATTCTATAAACAATTCTTAGATGTAATGAAAAGTTCTGGTTTTAATAAATTCAAAAATTCGAGAAATTCATTTTTTTTCAAGACTTGAGCTCTGGAAGGATAAGAAAAACAATTGAAATTACTTAAGTTATAGAAATTATTACCAATCGTTCTTTTTTGTAATATTGATGAATTTAAAATTTCGAGTGCGATCGACTAAAATTGTAAAATTGTTTTTCTCTTTGCAGATATCTTTTATTTTATCACAAAACAGTGCTTGAATATGAGTAGAAGTTGCAAGATAATTGGAGCCAAGGCAGTCTCTGTGATTTCCAGAGCCGCAGAAACTTACTGTATACGCGTGTGTGCACTAAGTACTTAAAGCAGCAAATCATAACGGATAGCTTTTTAATTGAATACAATTTCGTTTCGTATTTCGTCGCTGGAAATCTTCAGACTGATATAATATCGATTTATTTCTTGGGAGTGTACAACGGATACCAATAGGTCAACAGAGTGAGCACAGTGGACGACTTTTTACCTTAATTTTCAAGGTGAATTTTTTTTTTGGGTTCTCCGCATTGGTTTTTTTTTCTTTCCTTGGTATACGCGAGCTATTCTGCGCTAACAGCTCTGCTCCCCATTTTTGTTCTAAGGTCTGATATAATTTATGAGATTTTTTTGTTTTTTGTTTTTAGTAGAATGACTTGACGATATTTTGAATAAAAGTTAGTGTAGACCAAGTGTTTATTTTTTTTTTTGAAAAGAAAAAGCATTTATTTTTTCCTGTTCTTATCAATTCTATCTTTTCTTGCTACTTCCATTTCTTTTGCTTTCGACCATTCCTCCTTTTGTAGGGTGTTTTGCCCCATAGCGATGCCTAAAAGTCGTGATAACACCAATAGAGTGTGCAAATGCTCTGCTCCGACACTTTTATCGAGCCTTCTCATTTCGACGAAATCATTTTGAATCATTTCGCTGTTGGGTACATTAACGTTAAACTCATGGATCCTTGCAGCAGTAAGATACCTGCGGAAATTTGTTAATTGTCTTTGAAAGTAATGTTTGGCTGCTTTCATTGTTTCTTTGATATGCACAATACATTCCGGCTCAGGCTGCAGGGGAATGTGACAATCGCTCTGGAGAAGATATAAAAAAGTTGTATGAAGAATGTTGACAGGAAATTGTAAAAATATCGTTCTTACTGGTAGCATGCTTTTTCCCTCACTTAATATCAGCACAGGGATGTTTGTATCAAAGTCAAGCTCATAGAACTGGAAGTTACACCTGAACTGCTGCGTTTTAATGAGATATGAAAGGCTCTGTACACCAAAAACTCCGTTTGCCTCAAGTTTTCCTGCTTGGAGTCGAGTTTCGTCTAAAAGAAGGTGAGTGTGGGGAGCTAACTGTAATACGCCACTTACTAGCTTGTTAGTGCTGTAATCTTTTCTAGAAAAAATAAATAATATAATGAGAATTGTTGCTCTTCAAAAATTACATGATGTCCTTACTTGGGGGTGAACTGAAATGTATTCATGTTTTCTAGAGTCATAGGGAAATAGTAACTAGCAGGAACAAGAGACTCAATTACTTCGTAGAGAGAGCGCGTATATTCTGGAAGGACTTCCTTTGGGATATTTGAAATATTGAGAGTGAATTGGCCAAGCGCTTGCGTTTCGGTTCGTGCATATCTGTGAAATATTAGAAGATTACAGATTTCATACAACATTTAGTGGACAAATTTGTTAACTTGTTGATAGTCACCACGGTGGTCACCAGTGACTGGCAGTAATCATTCATGACATTTGCTTTATTTTAACCATTTTTTGAAAATTTGAATAACGTTAATATAGAATAGTGCGACATAAAAAGTGTACTATATAACAATTCAATTTTTTAATTCGATTATAACATAATAAAAATTAAATATTCCGATATACTTTATTAAGGGGTTTCAACTATTCATGAAAATCGACTTTTTTGTTTTTGTAGATATAGATTACAATGTCTCCAAAATATGTGTTTAAAATTCTATGTTGATCTGAGCGAAATTGACGAAGGTTTAACAAGGGTTTAAGGATAGACGCGTTATAATTCATTTGTATATACTACGAGAAATATTTTTTTTTTCATATTTTTGTGTCAGGAGTTTGTCACATTGTCAAAAAAGGTTTTTTTTTTAAATCTTGTGTTTACCGACTAGATCTATTCTTACGAAAGCTAAATCCTGATGATAAAAGACGTCGCTGGAAAATAGCTACTGTGTCTACATTTTCAATATTTTTAATTGAAAAATTATGAGAACTTCTTTGATAGATATATATTATGATAGAGAATCGATGAAATAAAATACGCAACAGATTTTATCTTGCTGGTTAAATATAACTTAAATAAAATAAAAGAATCTTAACAAAAATGGGACTGAATTTTTGTGTGCGTTTTTTGGTCTCTTCACGAAACTTGAATATCTTTATCCCTACATTGGTTAAGCGATTACCTTCCCAAAATTGTCTAGCAAGATAACTAATTTGGGAAATACACCTAATTCTGTTTTTACACGGTAGGATACGTTCCAGAAAAAATCGTGACTACGAGTCTGGCTCGTCATTTTAGACGAAGGTATTAATTCTAGCAGTTTGAGAACTATTCCGGGTATACAATTTTCATAAAAATATTAAAGAAAGATATATTGGAGAAGAATTTTTTGAAAATTTGAAACATGTAAGTTAAAGAAATTTGAGCACAGATTAACCTGTTTGAATCACAAGGAAGAATGAAAAAAAGCCTCTTATCACCAAATTTTTTAGAATTATACTTAAGTAAAAAAGTACAACATATAAGAAGAACTTCGTATTTCAGCATTCTGTACACATTTCATAAATAAATCATTTTTTGTTCCATACTTTGATTATTATCAGAATCATCACTATTGGATCTTATTTCAATAATTCGTCTTCGTTTTAGTGGTCTAATTTCCTCTACACTTTCATTTCTAAGAGCAATCTAGCGTTCTTTAGGTATGGTTTTTATATCTGAAGTGAGCACAGCAACAAACTCACAAAACGGAAAATATAATGTTACATTCAATTCTCATGTGTATATATATACGGTGACCTTATGGCGCTTATGATGCAATATTGGAACATTATAGAGTTTTTAAAAGTACCAAATTCCTTAAAGAACTTACACAGTAGAAATAAGGTGCAAAATGAGATATTCAGCGGCCAGCGCGTCTCCGAAGAGGCATTGTGTTAGCACTATCTTGAGATCTTTGCCAACGCTTTCAAAGGTAATAGGAGATGTATCTGAAAAACAATTTCAATCAGCAATAGTAAAGCTCTCTTCGAAAGCACACTCTAAGTACCAATTTTCATCAAACTGGGATCGAGAAGTGGATTGATGTGATTCAGCTTATTGAGGGCTACAACGTGGATTCGAGGGATCAGAGAAGGAGGTGGATTGGCAGCTTGAAATTCCTGGGCGTTCTCGTGATCGTCCAGCTGTTCTGTGGTGCCATCCAAGACGGGGTCTACGGATAGGAAGCCAACGATGTCTACGATAGAATTGAGTCGGTGGCTGTCGAAGTCCGAGTAGATTTTTATCATGCACGCCTTACTGGGCCGGTCATTCAGGGGTGAATTGATGAGGTACTCGTGGGACAGGAGTTGGCTAGACTCTCCATTCGAATCAGTTGAGTCTGAATTCCCGGATTTCATCCTCTTATTACTTACGGGAGGTGCGGTAGTGTCCATCATTTCAATCTTCTCGTCCTCAATCGGTCTCTTCTGACCGCAGCTGTCCTGCTGTATCTCAACATCTTCCTGGCGGGGCTCCGCCGTCTTCTGTTCGTACTCCTCTACCCAGCTGTTGATGCCCGGGACGGAGATCACGAACATCGTGCGTCTCTCCCCGTGGACATTCGATTGGGAGTTAAAGTTGACCGTTTCGCCGGGCTTCACATTCAGGCAGTCATAGAACTTCCCGTCCTGAATTCGACTAGAAGATTCGCCCGACTTCACTTCATACCTCTCCAGGTATATTTCATTGTCTAGCATGTCCTGCACCATCCCTCGGAACCGCACCAAGGAGCCGTCCTTCAGGTTGTGCAAAGCGGCGTGATTCAACAGCGGAATCCTCTGCCACTTTTGGACGTCTTTTAGCAACTCCAGACACTCGGTCTCGTGCTCTTTGAAGGATTCCGGAGTCCACAGCGGAATGTCCAGCATATTTTCTATAATCCACTTTTAATTACTGAAAAACTACAAAGAAAATACGAAGCGAATGTGACTATGAAATCACTGCAGGAAAATATTTCTGCTCCCAACTGTCAAACGAACGAGTGGAATTTTGGCGCGCTTTGAAAGAAGACGTTACGATGCAATTCTTACAAATGCATTCAATTTGGAATTTATACAGTCAGAGTTATACCGGCTAAAAGTTATTATTATTATTTCTTGAATATTTTTCCACGCTATACTGGTTTTATAGCACTCATATAAATATCCATAAATTCTCTTTTTCAGATAAATCTTTTGAAACATTTGTAAGGTTACAGAAAATATCGAGTATGGGATTCCAGAACTGTTCAAACTGTCTATGGTTTCCGGTTTCCTTTTGTTTTATGGGAAAAAGAAGTGAGTTTTGGATGTGACGAATTTTAAATAAATTGCAAATTAAAATAATGTCAAGCTGAATTCCCGAATAAATATTTTGTAGTAATGAGTATTAACTCTAGAACTATTGGAGCGCAAGCTTGTAATTTTGATAATATTCGATACCTTTATTATTTAGTGGGTCTTTAAGGGGGGGTAGAAGTTGAAATTTTTAAATTTTTCATTTTTTTCTGTTTTTAAATGAAAGTAGACATCTTCAAGAATATCCTGTGAAAGTTTCAAGTCGATCGGAGTAAAACTGCCAGAGATACAACGCTTTGAATATCCCTACTCTCGATCCAGTTTTCAGCGGTGTGAGTATTTCGAAGAACAATGATAAAAATCTTTAAATGCGTTTCTCTCAAAACTACTATTTATAAAGTCGGTGGACACTGTATCTTAAAAACTACTGAACCGATCCTCTTGGAATTTTGTGCAGGCTTTCTCTACATATCTTATGAGGTAGTGACGTCGAGATTTTCTTTTTTTTCGAATTATTTTCCATTTTAAAATAACAAATGTGCTGAATTTTAACAATTTTTTTCAAAATTTCATTTTTTTGACTTCTAAGTGCTGCCAAAAATTAAAAAAAAAAATTAAAAATTAAAACTCAACGTCACTACCTAGAGAAACTCTTAAACTAACAAAATATTTTTGATTTTTTGATTTTAGATGATCCAGTGTCGAGTTCTGATGTCTACCGGAAAATGCATTTTTTTTTGTAAAGTCTACGCATGTTGGTTACCAGAGGCTCATTTCTTAATATTTTGCTCTGAAAATTTTATAGAGTATTCTTTAAATATTACTAAATATACGTACTTTAATTGGAAATAAATAAATTCAATCATTTCTTCGAAAAAAATTCACAAAAATAGGCTTAATATACAGATTTCAACCTGTACCCCCACCTTAAGGCATTCTAGGCAAAGAATATCGATAATAACAAGAATGAAAACTCTCAACACGCTTTCAAAACTCCAACCCCTATGCAACTCTCGAAAATAAACCTAATAAAATTTCCTATTAGAGAAAGCAGGTCAGGAGTACTACACATCTGTGAATTATTGTAAGAAATATAGAGAGTGAAATAGTCACCAAAAAATTCTCACAGATAGCATTTACAGCAATAAACTGAAGCACTTTTTTATAATGCATTTTTAAAGGCGATCTGGGTCGTTTGCTTTAGTATGTATCGAGCTCTCAATTCTACCTCTCCTCGCAATGTTAAGTTATATAGGGAAATGCCGAAACGAAGAATGGGGAAGAGTCAAGTAGCTGACACCAATCATAAATACGGATGAGATTGTTTACATTTTTTTACTGCGCATTTTTAAAGGCGATCTGAGTCAAAAATTGTTGTGTGTGCAGGCCTCTTAAGAAGAGTACCGGATGGTCTTAATATTTTCGCAAATGTGAACAAGCTTAAAAGCTTTTAAGGGGGGGGTAAGGTTAATTCGGTAAAAAAAAGGCATGTTTTCAAGATTTTTTTTTGGCAATACAGATGGTGTTAGTTTATTCAGTCGATCCATACATGATAATGTAACATTAGAACAATATTCTCCTAAATTTTAATTGCAAAATATCAAAAATTGAGCGAGTGACAGTGAATCTCCGGAGGCGCCTCGAGAAAAAGTTGTTTTGCGGTGCCCATCATAACTCGCAACCAAATCATCTGAAACAAAAAAATCAAAATGCATTCGTTAAAGGAGATGTTTGTCGAGGTATTCACGAGAGGAATTTTTTTTTTTCGATTTTTCGATTTTTCGTAGCACTTGGAAGCCAAAAACCAGATTTTCGCTAAAAAAAACGGCTAATTTGCTGTTGTAAAATTAATAATTAATGAAAAAAAAAAAAAAACTCTCGACAATACCTGGGGAATTATGTGAAGAAACACTGTGCAAAATTTCAAAACGATTGGTCCAGTAGATTTTTAGTTATGGTGGGCACGGACTTCAAAAATGACAAGTCTCAGAAAAACGCTTTAAAGTTTTGCGTACTGAAGTATTCAAGATAAAATTCGGACGCTGAAATACTCATAACTTCGTCAATTTTGCCCCGATCGACTTGAAATTTTAACACAATCTTCTTGAGATATTATGCATTCGATTAGAAAAATAAAAAAAAAAATCGAAAAAAAAATTTTAATACCTTACCCCCCCCTTAAGTAAAAAGGTAGGTAGACACAAATAATTATCGGGTTGGCACGAAAGAAATGAGACAGTTTGTTTTTACATTTTAAATTCTAACATTTTTATTTTACTATACATTTAGTCAATCAAATACTCGCCGTGAGCATCTATGACTTCTTGCCAACGTATAGGCAAGGACTGGATGCCTGTTGCCCAGAACTCAGCGGGCCGTGAGTTGAAGAAGGTGGCTACGTAGGTTTCAACTTCATTAAAAGTGTTAAAGCGTTTATCAGGCAAATCATTTTTCATGGCTCTGAATAAATGATAGTCTGAAGGGGCAATGTTTGGGGAATATGGTGGATGAGGTACCGTCTCCCAGCCTAAGCCCTGCAGTTGTTGGCGGGTGGTGGATGCAGTATGCGGGCGAGCGTTGTCATGAAGTAAAATGACATTGGCTTTTCTTCGTCTTTTTTCTTTGATAGCTGTGGCTAGTTTATCGAGCTGCGCCGCATATGTGTTAGCATTAACTGTTTCATTATGTAATAATTCATAAAACCGCATGCCCTGAGAATCCCAAAAGCAGCACAATAGAACTTTTTCGCCGCGGTTTTGATATTGCTTTGGTTGAGTTGGTGGGTCTTCCTTTCGTGGCAGCCAGAAGGCACGGCGCGTATTGTTTTCGTAGAGAACCCACGACTCGTCCCCTGTGACCAAATCCTCCAAAAACTCCTTCCGGCGCGGTCGAAGTACTAGCGATTGGTAGACGGCGACCCGAGCAGCACGAATGGCGTCTGTGAGGGCATGAGGTGTCCATCGGGATAAAACTCTCCTATATCCGAGCTCGTGCAGGTGATGTTCTATAGCGTGATGGCTGCAGTGGAGTTTTGTCGCTAATTCACGAGTGCTTGCATCCGGGTTCTGTTGCAGTTCACGGCGCAAATCATCATTGTCGAAAGCTGGTGGCCGTCCCGAGCGAGGCTGACTTTCGCGGCTTCGATCTCCTGTACTGAAACGTTTGAACCAACGAGACACTGTTGCGTGACTTGTAGTATCTGAGCCAAATGCAGTGTTGATGTTGTCTGTCGCAGCTCGCGCACTATGGCCTAACAAATACTCGTAAAAGTATAGAGTTCGAACTTGTCGCTCATCCATTTTTCTTCAAACTGACTGAATTAATCGTGCGTGCGCTTTTATATACCCCTAGGACTGAAGCACCTAGAATGTTCTTTAACATACTAGAATATGGTCGAAAACAATTGATTAGAAAAACAACATGAGTAGAGTTTTCTAGAGTGTCTCATTACTTTCGTGCCAACCCAATAGATTGTAGACGCAAATAATTAGATAAAATTAAATTTATTTTAGATGAATGTTGGAAAACCATCATATAATGTGTTTGGTGTGTGGCTGTGTAAAAGGCAGTGTGTAATACGTTCAAACGTTTTATGCTAAAATATTTTTGTGAGATGCACGCAGCAGGACTGTTCCAATTTTCCCCGAAAAATTTAATTTTTCTCTCACTTGTGCCTTCTTTAATACTATTTTTTCATTTCGTTCTACCGGTACCAAGGTCGAAAATGAATAAGGAAAAACGGCTCGAGTGTTGAAGATAGTCCTCGCGATAGCAACTCGACCCATAAGATCTATTGTGCTAATCCCTCTACTTAAACCCTTTTCATCTCAAAGTGCTTGAAGTAGGGCATAGTGCTCTAGGGAGTCGCATTTGACAGATCTTTCGACGCGATAATAGACGCTCCGAGGACAGAAGCGACATGTATCATCGTCCTCAACACCTTCCTTTTTGAGATGAGGTGGTATCTTTAGGCCCGATTTGTTGAGCGTAAGAAGTAGCATCGTCCTCTGCTTGGAGGAGTAGATGAATCTTTTCTTTTGTTTTAGTCCGGTTTGATTGTTCCAATGTGAGGCTCTACTGTTTGCTTCCGATAGTCTAACGAAGGCTCTGGAGTACCTCCTGGCCAAACCACAGTAAGGCTCCGATCCAATGAACGTGGATTTTTCTCCCTTCCTGGCGATTTCATTCGCTTTTTCATTGCCAATTATTCCTTCAGCAAGCTATGGTACGCCTGGTTGAATTAGCGAGTATTTTTAACGTTGACAGGCATCACCACACTAGATTCGACTCAATAGTATAGCTAGAGAGTGCTCTAATCGCCGCTTGGCTGTCTGTTAAAATCCATATTTTAACACCTCTCATTCCCTTTCCTATGACAGTTCGGGCGCAGGTATCTAAAGCAATTATCTCAGCCGGAAATATAGTGGTAGTTTTCCCTAAGGCTATGGTGATCTGACAATTGGGTCCGTAGATCCCTGCGCCGAAAAATTCGTCGCACCTAGAACCGTCTGTATATTATAGAAGGACTCCCGATTGGACTAGTTTTCTATTTTCCTTTCACCACTGTCGGTCTTTTATTACAGTTGTGAATGGTACCTCCAAATTTAGTATTTTTGGTGTCAGATCTGACAGCCCCTTAATTAACGGATCATGAAAATATAGAGTACAGGATGGGACATTAGATGATTTAACTGAAGCAATTTCGTGATGTGTTAGTAACCTTCGTGTTTGTGGCTGTGTAGCCAGTGCAGCCATTCCCAATGGGAAATCGAGTCAGCTATTCTTAAGGAAGTCATTCAGAAATAAATTCTAAAATCACTCAATGAAGGAATATATTCGATGCATTCCTTGTTACTGATTAAGACGCTAGGAGGAAGGAATACACTTGTGAATCGCGTGCGGATCTGTGAAGGGTGTTCCACGATTTCCCTTTTATAACCGGTTTTTGTCTTATCTCCTCCATGCCTGTGCATTTTTAACATGATGCGTCCTGAAAAGCTCTGACGGTTACGTAATTCTCTTCCAGTTGTTCTAGCGGCGCACTAAAGTGAGTTGTTTTTTAAGTGTTTTTGAAGTGAGTTTTGTATTGTGTGTAATTTATGTTTCATTTGTTAAATTTTGAAATTTTATTTTTATTACATTGAATAAATAATAAAAATTAAAACAATAACTTAAAAGTTTTGAACTTTTCATTTATTATTCCTATATTCCTATGTGATTTTTCAAAGTTATCGTCGTTTTCAGCAATTAAGAAGATGTGAACCTGAGTGAAAAACGAAGATGTAAAAAGTATAACCACCTTCAAAAACTCCAAAATATTAATATTTATTTTTACATCTTCGTTTTTCACTCAGGTTGACATCTTCTGAATTGCTGAAAACGGAGTTCAAGGGAAGCGATATCAAAAAGCCTTTATTGCTTCCTTTTGGACTGAATATGATGCCTTCTTAATTGCTTCTAGGTAGTACGAAGAGGAAGGGAAAATAAAAGCTTTTGTTCTCCTTCGTTCCGCGGACATGCCTATGTTAAAAAGATATAGAAGAGGATACGGAGGGTAATGAATTCCCTGCTTCCAGAGAAAGCTTCGGTATGCATGGTTGGATGCTTCCATTTCCCATTGGGGATTAGACACTATGTTTGCAGACAGTAAATTTTATACACGCCGACGCTACGTTAGTTCCGGCGAGTTTTTATAGTTCTCTAAGCAATTTCAGAGCGCGTAAGATTATTCGCCGAAACATTTATTTTCGCTTGCTTTGGCACTTTAACTTGTTACAATTTGCCCGTGTAATTTTTCGAAAATCGACCTTTTTTGCAAATTTTCGTCCCTTTTCTTTCGTTACCCCTCTTTTTCCCTACTGTACTTTATAATCTAATTGTAAGATTTAAAATGATATGCTTTCAATTTAGTAATTATAAATGGAAAAAGATTGTTGATATGTTGCAATTTTAAACCTTAACAAGCTTGGCCATAACTTTTTAAAGATATCTTTAAAAAATATAATTAATTCAAGCAAGTCAATTTAACTGGTCTTGGTAGTTTTAATGTACTGAAGTAATGAAAATACTGAAAATGCAATGCTTTGTGGAAAGTGAGCTATGAAAGCGTTTATTCTGAGTTGGAAAAATAGAAACTTGTATAAGTGGTGTTCTGACCCCTGTATTACCTATTATACAGCTTTGTGTTTAAGTACTGAATTATAAGAGTGCACTTCTCCTAAATCAGTACTAAAATACAAAGGGCTTGCAAAGTTTAATTGGAGCTCTTTTATCTAAATATTATAGAAAACTCCAATTTCTTGGTGTCATCACAGAAGACGGGCTAGATTGGGGAACAAAGTGTGGTGGTCGAGTTCGAATTCTCAACGTAGGCATTAAAATGTAATACATTATATGGGTTTTCTTTCAACAAGTAATTGGAATTTTACGAATAAAAACCTTTGCATTCAGAATGCCAGTACCACTGGCATGAGTTTTTATTCCGGCAACTCGAAATGCAGACACTATTGGCATGAAAAAGATAAGACAGAGCATGATTGAACAATAAAACATAGCGATAACATGAAAGAAAATAAAGATCGTTTTTTTATCGAGTTGGTGGAAGAAAAACTGAAAATAATTTTTTTTCTTCTTTTTAGAGCATTTAAATAAAAGCTTTTTTTAAAAAAGGTTTTTTTGCTTTTATTTTCATTATTACAAAGGTTTATACAAATTTTCGTATTAAATATTCTTTCGTTAGAATTTCTTGGGTATATATTAATTGTTTGGCCCGCCAAGCGATGTTAAGTTTAGCGATTTAGTTGGCCACGGGTGGCCTCTGCCGATCCAAACTATGAGGGCAAGTTTCATCATATTTTCGAGAAAAGTAGGGTTGAAAAGGAAAAAAATCGTATTTTGGCCATTTTTGTTATTTTCTTAAAAAATAAGGGGAAGTTGAAGGTGCTCAAGATATAATTCAAAAGAAAGCTTAAATACTTAACTATATATATAAAATATCAGTTATTTGTAACATTTATCAAGATTGGTTCGAGGGACAAGTTTTTTATGAGAGTCTCTCTATTATGTCCCAGTTCATTCATTTCACAGGTCATGGGGAAAGACTAACTTTTTCATTAAAACATTTTAATAACGCTAACAAATATCTAATATTAGTCGATAGGTAGTTCATTAAACATTTGAAGCCCCTTAAACAAAATACTATTTTGCGCCGCGACACTCCGGTGTAAAGGTAATCTGAAGTCCTTAGTGTTGAACCTCCCTTACATATAAGTAACCTCCGCTAAACATCCTGGGAACATATTGTTCTTAATTTTAAAAATAATTCATTTTCGTGCATATATTCCTTATTCATCATAAACAATTTAAATTTTTATCTATCTTCTTTTCAATGTATTGGATGTGTAACGTGAATTTAAGCTCTTTCTGTAATTATTCTTTCCTAGGTATGTATTTGGTCTCCGTAAATGTTCAAGTCTACCACTTATTGCTATTTTTCCTACTAGTTAACTACCTCTCATTCTATGTATAAATTTAACCGCCAGTACATCCAAATTAAATAACAAGTATCCGGAAAAGTGGGACTAGCTTTGTATTCAAAAACAGTTTAAACTGCTCGGTGATTTTCACAATATGCTCTGACACCACTGAGCTACTTAGATTGCCAGACAGATAGTATCGTGCTAACTGGAAACTCTGTTTTAAATTTGGCAATTGCAATTAATTCGAAATTTTCATATCCTATTTCAACTTTCTTAAACGATCTCCTCCACCTGCTCCAGATTGCATCACATCAAAGTGATTTGCATTTGAGAGTTCTCTTCGGATCGGTCTTCTCTTCCGCACCTGGAGCTCCCTCTGAAGTTTGCCTGAGCCATTCGCCTAGGTATCGCAACACAACACAGCAGCATTACTTTTCAGTTCTTGTTTTCAATTCCGGTACACATGGCGGGCTCTGGCTGGAAGGTCTTGTGATCGTGTCTGTGTATGGTCCGAGAAGCCAAGTCATCCAGGTTGATCGGATCCCCCTAGAGCAGTTGCAGGCGAGGCATCGCGATCGAGTTGACGAAACCGAAAAAACGCTGAAAGTTCCCCCCTTCGAAAGTTTTGAATTTTGCCACGACACCGGAGTGTTCTATTGATGATCTTCTACAACATTTCAAATTCCGGCCAATTTCGATATACACAGCCCAGAATCGATCGTGTTCAGCGACAGCATATTTTTTAATTTGGTCATCATAGCTCAAATTAATTCAGAAGTTTCCTCCTCTCTTCAGTCTGGACGTCAGACATACCTGGGCGTGCTTTGATGTGTGGGTTGACTACCGCTGTGCTGATCGTGTAGTTTCTATACGCGCGCGGTGCTCTCACCTGCACAGGTGAGGTGTTGTTCTTGAACGTCTGATCGCTGAGTCGAATTGTTATTGTTGTTTTCCTACAGCTACCGCCGCTGTTGGTATCTTAGCAGTTTTGTGATGTGAAAAGAAACGTCATCCATGGTACTTTCAGGAATGGTATTTGACACACATAAGCGCAGTCACTGATCGAGCATAGTTGACTCGAATCTCGAATCTCACTTTCTGGTTATTAACTACTTTCTACTTGTCAATTTGTTGCTGAAAAGTGAGCTAACGAAAAGCAGCAAAAGCTGTTACCAAGTGATATACATACCTATCCTGAAGATCAATCGCCATGATCGCGCATCGAGTTCAGTGATCTTACCCCCTAAATGGTTTCTATTTTGTGAATATTGTGAATTAAAAGTGCTCATGAAATAGTTATCCAGTCGCACTTAGCTCCTAATGCTGCTAATAATGCTAATTAATCGCCGGGTCTCCATTTCGATCTGTACAAATACAAAATGTGATAAATTATCCGCTGATCTTGTATGGAATAATGAATCAAAATGCTGCTGAAAGTTTGGTATGTTTATTCGTTTATGTTGTTCTAGGTATTTATTTTTTTAGTATATAAGTCCTTTTGTGAGTGGTATTGGTGTGATTGATTCCGAGAACGATTTTCGCCTCTCCTGCTTCAAAAGAGTTATGAATGGAATTTGATCGTCATCATAGTAATTTTGGCAAAATCAGTTGCAACATTTTTTTTCCATCCAAAAGAAGGTCAGTCGATTATTCTTCATGCGTTTCAGTGCTGGGTACCTATTTTGTAACTGAGAGGAAGAGGTTCACCGTCACTTTTCGGATGGTTTTAATGCGGACGGTAGTGAAAGCCGGCAGTCGCATAAATATTGCAGACAGCCAACCAGTTGAGTTTTCTTTAGAATCGTCGATATTTTTGAGTTGGCAGTCCATTGATCTCTAATTTATTCAAGCATTGCGAATGAGCAAGCGAATATTTTATGCTCTTTCTGGCAGCCAATACAATATCCAAATATATTTATAAGCAGTGATTTTTTCTATTTACTTGAATATGCTGAATATGTCTCGTAGTCGTCTTTATTAAAACATGTCTACATTTTATGCACAGTTCCTCAAAAATAGTACTTTCATTTACGCCCGGTCTACAGAGAAGGCCGAACTCCGAATAAAGAGGGTATTTTTTGACGAAATGTAATAAAATAAAGTTTTGAGTCAAACTGATTTTGGTTCAAACGAAACACTCAAAATTATAAAAATTAACCAAACTTAACTAAACAAGTTAACTTTGATAAAGTAATCAATGAGTTTGCTTCTAAAAAATATAAAAAATAGAAGTTCAAATATTTTGTTTTATACATTTTACTTCTTTAAAATATGTTTTTTTTAATTTAATGAATTTTATTATTATTTCAATCGTCAATTTTAAGATAAATCTTGCAATTTTTCATGGAAATTATGGATTTGTAAGTGATCGTATTTGAATATTATAGAGGATATCCCAAGATATGGTGTCAATCGGAAATCCGGAGGTATAGCACCCCTTGGGGTACTCGAATCACCTCTATCTATGTTCCGCATTGTTTGTAACTTAGGAGTTATGACCATTTCTCGTTATTTTTCACGAAACTACGACTTTGAAGACATTTTTGGTCATACTGACATGAATAATTGAGATAAATGCTTGATTTTTTCTCCAATTTAGCTATTTGTTAGGCCTATCCTACAGAGAGATCTGATTCCATAGCCCATTTGCACGAAGAGAAATAAGGTTCCATAAAATTAAAAAAAAATTAAATTTACTAAAATTTGTGAGGGCGATATAAAAAAAAAGCCGCATAACTTTTTTCGCCATAATCTGCGGAAAGAGATTCCGTGGACAAATTTTTAGATAATATCATGTCTCAAATTTTAATATTATACCAATTTTTCAGTTTTTCTTAAAAATTTATTATTTTCATTATTTCTATAGCGAAATATGTCTTTTTAACTTCGTGTCATTTAACTGTTTTTGCTGCTGGTAAACATAACTAAGGAAGTCTATTTTAAAATTACGTAATCATATTATTGTTTTAACTATATATCTGGTGGAAATGATATGGCGCAATTAGCTCAGTTAACGAGGCCAATTGTACATCTAACAAGGAGGCCAGTCGATCAGAGTTTTCGTATTAAATACCTTTAAAGTGATCAATCTAACCTAATAGAAAAAAATTATATTCTAAAATCAAGAATGATTAATATTAAATTGAGATTGAGAATTATCAGTAGGTGAAGAAAAATACACAACTAATGGAAAAACTAACTAAAACTAATAAAAACTTTAATGAGAAATTAATGGGTAATCAGTGTTTTTTTGAGTTTGTGTTTTTTCTTGAGGGTGTATTTCAATTTTTTCGTAAAACAACATCAAACATACTTTAGGGATCACACCAAAATCATATTTAAAAGTTCTTATTATAATATAAAAGGGTTTTATAGTATTCCCACTTTTTTTTTCTCAGTGTAGTACATAAATGCTTGTTGAAACGAACATTGATCATGTTTAGAATGTTATAAAGAACATACTAGAAATTAAAGAGTGTATTTTTAAGCTCGTCTGGATTTGGAATTTAAATAAAACCCATAAAAATGCAGCAAGTTACCATAAAGTTGGTTTTATTCGAAAGATAATTTTTTAACATTTAATATTCAAATACAATTTCGCTCATATGGGCATCGTGGTGATCAGTTTCGTAGCGCATCCAATCGGTCCCATTTTTTACCACTTTTTTGAGCATTTGGTTCCGTGTATCCGTAATGACTCGTCTTATGTTGACGAAGGCGGTTTATCAGCATAGATCAGAGACTTCACATTTACCCACAAAAACTAGACTAGCAGTGCAAAATACACGATCTTGTGGCAAATTGGCAGATCCATTTTTTAAAATAAGATTTTCGTCAAATCGCTAAAATTTCAATAAATTGATTGTTTCGGTCTCTGTATGGCACGCAACGCCGCCCTGTTGAAACAACAAATCGTCAACATCAGTGTCCTGAAGTTTTCGAAACAAAAGGTCGCGGATCACTGCTCTGTACGTTATATGGTTACCGAATAAAAATTACATCGACACTTACAAGAAATGACAGCTCATTTGTCAGTTATTTCCATTGAAAAGCCGGTGACGCTTCTAAAAAAACACCCTTTATTAATTAAGCATGAATTAAAAGGTAAATTGAAACGATTTTTGTTTAAAAATTAATAAATGTATTCTAGTAAAATTGACATTAAAATAGTTAGATGAACTAAGCTCTAATTGATTAAAGCCAGATGAATTAGCAATAAATAGTTAATTTTTAAAAAAACTGCATTTTTCTTACTTTTCGTAATTTTTGTTTTGTACTCTTTACAAATTTTCAATTAATTAAACAACAAACAATACTCAAATTATTTAAGTTTTTCCTGTTGGAGAAAAAAGTATAAAACATCGCAAGGTCAGTCAAAGAAGTCCGCGAATAGCATCGGAAGAGTGGAATAATGACTCCCTCAAATTAAAGTGAAAGTCTGTAAAAGCAATTTCTTTTGTAACTGAAAAAAAAGCTAAAATGTCTCAATGAAATTTCCGGTTGAATCTTCCGTTGGTATCTAATTAACGACGAATTGAAGCAGTCAGTCATTGCCGGCGAAACTGTTTAACATTCCTAATGAGTTCCGCAATTCTGGGTGCTTTAAAGTAAATTTGAGAGACACAATAGAAACCAAGACGAGCAATGCCTTTTGGGGCTTTCCTTTTAAGGGATTAAAAATCGAAAATCATCTATATCCCTCGCATGAAGCAGTTATTTCTGCCGAGACTCATCTTCCCATTTACGTTGATAAAAATGTCAATAAAACAGACCAGTATTAAATTAAATGTTACTTTACTTTACTCTATGTATTTATATCAAACGCTCATTCCCACCATGTGCCCGTAAAAGTCTTCTGTGACTGTGATTTAATTAGTGGATCGAGGCATGATATGCCCAAGAAATTAACGTTGACGGTGAAAAGTTGCTTGCTGCGATTTAAATAACAATTTGCCTACAATGGTAATCCACAATGGAATCAACTTGCATTCCGCCGTCGGAGTTCGTGTAGACTATGCTTTAAGGCAGGGCAGGGCGCAAAGCAATAGACATTCCTCGCCGCCAACAGTTTCCGCTCATAGACATATTTGAAGGTTTCTTAATTCACTCAAGTTAATGAAAGTTAGTACAACTTAGTTATTATTTAACATAATATTTGTAAGATTGCTAAAGAAGGAATAGTTCATTCGCAATGTAAAAAACAATGGCATAGCATAGATCTATTGAATAAAAGCACTAAAAATTTGAGTGGTGAACTAAAATGAACCCATCCTTCAACTTAACACTGTTCTAAGAAAAATCGTTCTAATCGCAGCCCTACAAAACGAGACACCGCATACATCAAATAAGCTTTAGACCGTGTAAAACGAATCAAAGAATATACTATATTTGTATAAGAAGAATTGTAGATACGTTCATAATAACCGTGTAAAGTGAGACAAAGATTTTATAATAAAATGAAGATTGGTTATACAATATATACAGGGCGTCCAGGAAATAGTGCGCCAAAATTAAGGGGATGGTAGCTTGGATTAGCGCTAAGATGCACCGTTTTGATACCAAATCATGAAGGGTTTGTCTTGCTTGGATTTATGTTTAGACTTAACGTTTTTGGGGTAGTTGATTTTAAATTTATTATCCAATAGAACCAAACACCATCAAAAATTTTTTTAAATAAATTTACTTCAAAATCTTTCTTTTATTTACCAGATGTTTGAAGTTGGCGCGAAAACCTGACTTATATTAATCCAGTACTAAGAAGTTAAAGTAAACTAACACTTAGCTGTAGAAAATGCAAATGAAAAACTAAAACATCCCATTCCATTAAAAAACAAAAATGAATACAAGAAAATTAGTACAAAGATTATTTTGAGGTTACTGATTTTTAATATTATCAACATTTTGGAAATTCAAGATGGCGGATCAATAAAGAGGTGTTTAAGTTGAAGCAATTTCTGGGATATACCAAACTAGAGCATTTGAAAAGTGTTTAATTAAAAAGCATTTACGCAACGCTTGGGGAAACCGGGTAATGCGGCTAGTTATTCTATATTCTCGGAAAGTAAAATAGTCTTTATGATATTTTGGACTTGCCCCACTTTCAAAACAAACGGCTCATATAACGATAAGGTGTACAATGTACATACTATATGTTACATTATATATTTTGCCAATTTTCTCAAGCCATTTGTAATTTAACATGCAAAATTGCTTAGTAATGGACTAATTATACCAATGACCTGAACTTCCCCTCTGTACTTCAAAATCTGCACTTGCACCTTGGCAATCGAATCGAGGAACGAATTTATATGTTAAATGGTTGTGAATCGCGAAAATCCAAAAAGCTCCACCTACAAGCGAGACCAGTGTGTGACATCATTCGAAAGCTTCTCGAAACGCACATAGAACCCATGACGTAGGTCATATGTAGAACCGGAACTTGCACCATACCGGCGAAGCGACGCGGACGACGGCAATCTGTACAAAATCAACTTAACAAAACTTCAGTTGAGCGCCAGTTCTAAGTAGAGTCAGAGTTGTCCGCAGAGCGAGTTTGAGAGTCGGAGTGTTTCCGCGGTTTGTCCACCTGAGTTCGAATTGTTGTGGTTCTTAAAACGAGTGTTTTTGTTGTTTAGTTTTGCTAGTTCGCACCTTTAATTAAGCCCATCGGTGAAGACTAACCGAAGTGTGAATATAATTAATGTGAGTTGTGCTGTAGGCAAAATAGCATCATAGATCTGTATTGTTTTGAGTCCAAATCCAATCCAGACTTCATCTTGGGATTGGACCGCATATTTAGTTACGTCGTGTATTGATTTTTCCCTGTCCCGGCGGCTGACGCTTCCCGAGGGCTCCTCTGACTGGCTGCGGCGTTCTGTTCTGTGTCGATTTGGTGGATACTGTGCACGAAAAAGTGATATAAAGAGCTGAGAGGTGGTAATATATCAAAAAAATCAGACCGAAAGGTGTGCTGACTGGAGGTATGTAACTTGAAAGATATTAAAATATTGCCCCCATGGGGGGCGGAGACGATGGCTCTGAATTGCTTGGATTGTTTGAAATTCTGCGAAAGTGGCTATGATTCACGTTGTTGTGATAAGAATTCCCCCGTGAAAATTAGCATTGAATTCCTGCGTGTGTTATTCTGTTTGCTATTTTTTTATACTACCACCTTGATTGCCATGCCTTTTTTCACTAATCACTAATCACACTAAAGACCGAAGATGACAAAGACGTTGATTGTTCACCTGAATGAGGTCTTTCTTCCCAGATGCTTCCTCATTTATTTGTTTCTGTGTACGTTTTTTATTCACTTGATTTCCTTTTCTAGGATTAGGAAAATTGAAAAACAATCAAAGACTACTTTAAGATGAAACTAACTAGCGTTCATGTCTCTCCAGCTTTGGTTTATAGCTGCTAATTAGACAGTCCCCGGCGTTTCCTGCCGTCGTCTTAGTGCTTATTAAGGTGGTTCTGGTCAAGGTTGACGCCGTACTTAGTACTTACTTCAATTTATGCTGCTCTGTATCTCGTCTCGAGGACTTTCAGACTCAGATAGTCTTAAATGGCATAATTATCACCGTCGGGGTTATCGGTGTTGTACAACACGCAAGAAAGGCAACGTGTTCGATTTCGTTTTCGTCTTCATCTTCGTTTTGTCTGGTCTGGCCGGATTCGAAATTTAGCCAAGTGCTCATAATAATTCCAGTCGTCGTCATCCGTTCCGGAAGATTAACCGTCTTAGACGACGTCTTCCTAATTTCGCCTGGTGGGTGTGGACTGTTTGCATAATCGGGACTCTTTGGCTATTTATGTTTTCTTTTGTTTTCGTAACAACTCCTTGCAAGCTTGTCTACGCTCTTGTTTTTATTTATTTTTTGTCTGGAAACCGAAGAAGCGAATCTTGCACGCTTTTCCGGCTTAACTCATGCTTATTTGTGGGACTGTTTCTGCTCGATAAGATATCAAATTCGAATTAATTGGGTGAAATGTACCCGCAAAATGATATCTTGTCAGAATGATAATTTCCTGCTACTCTGCCTGGGTGAGGGGATAAATGTTGACCTTCTGTTCTCAAATTTCTTTGATTTATGAACATTTTATAGGATTTCTTACATTCATAATATATCCAGTTTTTTGTATATATATTTGGGAGGCTCTTTTATCTGGAATTGTGTTTTTGTTGAAAATATTACAACCATACATATATGATTAAGCAGTATCGCGACCTGATAGAATAGAATGTTCTACTCGAGGCCATGAAGCATATCCGATGAGTGATATGTAAAAATTACGAAAAAAGGAAATACATTTAAAATTAAGAGTTCATAAATAAATTGATTCATCTCAGCCAAAAATGGTCGTAGAAGTATGTGTCTAGCCGCAAATTAAAGCTTATAGTTTCTTCTTTAAGAATACTTCACTACAAATTGATCCCTTAATTTGTTTGTTTTTATCTTTTTTAAATTGTACGGGGTGAGTTAATTTTTTTTTTATACAAACGATGATAAAAATCGTAAGATTTGTACTTTCTCGAATATTAAAAATTTGGTTTTTTTATATATTATTATTATTATTATTATTGTTAGGGGTGACCCTCATGGTGGGCACTGCGACCAGGCGGTCTTTTGTGCCGAATCCCCTTTACAGTAAAAGACGATCTGCTACCCTAAGGAACGCCAGAAGGTCTTTTACAGAAGATGAACGAGCTTCAGCCGAGTCCAGGAACTCTTGACCGAAGATCCCTCTTCTTAACCGTGCTAAAGCCGGACAAGCACACAAAATGTGTGATGTAGTTTCGTCGTCTTCAAGACACAGACGACACTCCGTCTCATTTGACAGACCTATTTTATTTAGGTGGTATCTTAGCCCATGGTGGCCAGTTAGGTAACCTACCAACAGTCTGAGATCCGCTTTACTCAAAACGTTGATTTCAGTGTAGGTATAGGGTCTGACGAGCTCTTTGGCTTGCCGGATCCCAGGGAAGTTATCCCAGTGTATGCACTGTAGATTCCTGACCCATTCTTCTATCACAGCTTTGGACGAAGACCAGCCAATGCTGCAGAAGGGCTCAGGGCCCTTGAGTCGAGAAGATGAACCTTCCCTGGCAAGTTCATCAGCAACCTCATTTCCCTCAACGCCGGAGTGTCCCGGTACCCAACAGAGGGTAACCCTGTTGGAAGTTGCTAGGTGTTGAAGGGTATCAAAGCATTCTTTAACAAGTCTAGACGAGAAGCGCCATGACGAGAGTGCCTTGAGGGCCGCTTGGCTATCGGAAAAGATAGTGATATTGGCACCTTTAAGTCTCTTGTTAATATTGAGAAGGGCGCAGGCTTCAATTGCATGGATTTCAGCCTGGAAAACGCTGGGCCATTTTCCCATTGCTATCGAGACCTTGGTGTTGGGTCCATAGACACCAGCACCAACACCATGTTCCGTTTTTGAGCCATCTGTGAACCAACGGAGAGTTCTGGGGTCCAGACTGAGGCCGTCGCCATTCCAGTCTGCACGTTCAGGGATGAGAATCCTGAATCTCCTCCCGAAGCTCAGTTCCCTGGTCATGTAGTCTGTTATATAACAGATCCTTAAGTCAGGGATGCGCTGCAGGATGCTCATGTGACCATTGTCAGCAATTTGCGTTTTGGATGTGATTTGCACTCTCAGAGCACTAATTGCGGCTGATTTCAAAATGAAAAAGTGCAGAGGTTCGAGTCCTACTATCGCCTCCATGGCGAGTGTTGGACAAGTCCTCATGGCTCCTGTTATGGAGAGGCAAGCAAGCCGTTGTAGCTTGTTGCACTTAGCAATTGCCATCTGCTGCTGAACTTTGGGCCACCATACAAGGGCGGCATATGCAACAATTGGTTTGACAATTGTATTATATAACCACAGGATCATCTGTGGGTTGAGACCCCATGTCCTACCAAAAAGTCTTCTACAGGCCCACATGGCTCGCGTGGCCTTATTTAATGAGTAGTTTAGTTGAGTATTCCAATTTAGCCGCTTATCCAGCCAAATACCTAAGTATTTTACTTCATTGGAATACTCAACGACCGTTCCTTGGATGGATATAGTATCCAAGTTCAGACGGTACCTTTTTGTAAAAGGTACCAAGACGGCCTTAGACGGGTTGATGGCTAGGTCCTCACTGACACACCAGTCAGTGACTACACGAAGAGCGGACCTCATCAAGCTAGTGACAGTTGAGTCAAATTTACCCGTAACGATTATTGCCAGGTCATCCGCATAGCCAACAGCGTGGTAGCCAAGCTCACAAAGCTTGACTAGGAGGCCATCCACAACCAGAGACCAAAGCAATGGCGACAGTACCCCGCCTTGTGGGCATCCTCTGACTGCCCTAATCGACACAGAGGTGTTGCCCAGCATGGATGAGATTTCTCGCTCTCTTAGCATAGCATCTACCCATGCGATTGTATATGAGTCTATACCCCTGCGCACAAGAGCCCTGGATATAGAATCATATCCTGTGTTATCGAAAGCTCCCTCTATATCCAGGAAAGCACACAGAGCTATTTCCTTGGCCTGAAGGGATTTCTCGACCCTACTGACTAAACTATGTAAAGCAACCTCTGTTGATTTACCTTTAGTGTATGCAAACTGTGATCTGTGGAGCGGTGTTGATTGCTCCAGTTTGCACCTTATATGAAGGTCCAACAATCTTTCCATTGTTTTCAGCAGGAAAGATGTTAAGCTGATTGGTCTATAAGACTTAGGCAGCTCGAGGGGCCTATTGTCCTGTTTTGGAATAAATACAACCACCACTTTCCTCCATGAACGTGGTATGTATCCCCAAATATAACTGGCCCTAAACAGGCAAACCAAAGGATCAAGGATCGTATCCAGACAGTTCTGAAGTAATGCCGGAAAGATCCCGTCACCTCCTGGGGTTTTAAAAGGTTGAAAAGAGGCCACTGCCCATTTAACCTTGTCCCTGTCAAAGATGACACCGGACTTGCTACACGCTCTGCGGCTTGCTCTATCGCTAGGATTAGAGTCTGCAGGCTGTAGCGAATTTTCTCCTAGAGTTGACCCGGGAAAATGTACTTGTAGTAGGTACTCAAGTGTTTCCCTTTGCGACTCAGTGAAGGTACCATCCTGTCTCTTCAAGAGTCCAACTCCATTTGAGACGTCCTTAGCTAGTACCTTTTGAAGACGGGCTGCTTCCGGTAATGATTCTATACCTTCACAGTGCCTTCTCCAGGATTCGCGTTTCGAGCGTCTCAATTCTTTATTGTAGTCAGTGAGAGCAGATCTATATTCGTCCCACTGCTTAGTGCGTTTGGCCCTATTGAATAACCTCCTCACATGCCTACGCATATCCGATAGCCGTTCGTTCCACCAGGGCACCTTGCGTACCACTTTGGCTGGAACTGCGACATTGCTATCATGGTAGGAGGATATTATTACTTCATTAAGCTGGTTTGCAGCCACTTCCAGCTCACTAGTTGAGCTGATACTGGTCACCAGCGTGTCTGCCTTTGAGCTCACCATGGCTCTGTAGGCACTCCAATCTGTTTTCCTTGGATTATAAGCTTTTGAAGTGAGTTCAGAGCGTCCTGGAATGTCGAATCTAATGTGTTGATGATCCGACAGTGACGCTTCATCTGATACTCGCCAGTTCACTATGAACTCGGACAGGATCCTGCTGGCAAGAGTGAGGTCTAATACCTCTTCTCTGACCGCAGTGATAAAAGTTGGTTTGCACCCCCTATTAACTATATCTATATTCTTACTAGATAGATAGTTCAAAAGGTACTCACCCCTTTCATTTACGTCGCTGCTGCCCCACACCGTGTGGTGCGCGTTTGCGTCGCAACCGATGAGGAACTGTCGGTTAGATCGTCGACAGTACTCGACGAATTCCTGGACTTCTTCTGGTGGAATATCTGGCCTATCCCCTGGGAAGTAGGCCGATGCCAGGACAACTTCCTGTATTCCACCCAGCGTGGGGATCTCCACCAGCGCCGCTACGAGGTCCCTGGAAATAAAATTAGGAATGGGGAGATGATTGACACTTTTGTCTATTAGAAGCGCCGCACGTGGTACTTCTACCCCGCGGTCGTAGATCAACTTACATGAGTCGATGTTGAGTCCTCGGACTTGGCCACTAATAACCCAGGGCTCCTGGATGAGCGCAAGGGTTATTTGTTTCTCGGCGAAGGTTCTGCACAGCGTGGCCGATGCCCCTTTGGCATGGTGCAGGTTCGCCTGGAGCACCCTCATGGTGCTCATTGCTCCTCTTTGGAGAGGGACTTCTTGACGAGCGCAGCTGCCTTAGCTCGACGAGGTCCCTTGGAACTGCCACCCTGAAGGGGTTTGCGCAGTTTACCCACCTTTGGCCTTTGCTGTTTTTTCTTAGCATTGGCTGAAGACGGCCCAGTGGTCATCGTCTTCTGAAGGGGGGCCGACTTGGCAGTCGCAGCTGTAGCCTGTCCTGTGACCCGACTAGTTGAGGGCCCAGCAGTGGAACTAACATCCACTGACCCTCTAGCTGGGGCGACACTGCCTTGAGACGACCCAGTGGTCGTCATTCTAGTGGCCGACTTAACAGTCGCAGCTTTAGCCTGCCCAATGGCGCGACTAGTTGAGGGTTTAGCAGTGGCCATAACATCCACTGACCCCCCAGCTGGCAAGACACCACCTCTAGCGCCGGTTGCAGCAACCCCGGAAGAGGGTAGGTCCACAGACACTGGTCCCTCTCCTTCTGGCTTACTGCCGCTTCCCCCTACTACTGCTTCATCCTTAGTGGCGCCCTTAAGGATGAGCTTAAGGTGGGTAAACCTGTAGGCGATCCTGCCTTTTTGTTTTGTCAAGATTGCCATTGAAACATCATCAATGGCAATGACCAAATGAAGCAGTTGACCATGTGTCAACCTCTTCAGTACCTTCCACTGCACGGCTGAGAAGGCATTTTGGGCATCAATTGATGCCAGCACCTTCTCGTTTGTGAGGGAAAGGCTCTGAGGAAAGTAGCCCCGGATCACATGAGTCCGGGGGAACTGCTCTTCCTCAACGAGAGCAATGTCAAGAGCGCTCTTGGCACGAATGTGCTCAAAATTGCTCCTGACCCAGTTGGCCGTCTGCTCATTCGTGCAGACAAGAAGGAGCCAGCCGGTTCGAGGCATACATGCCTCGAACTCCGGCTGGATCCTCTTGTCCACGAGCTCAATCGTGGCATCGACAATCGCCTCCTGTAGCAGAGCCATTTGCTCCGCTGAAAGGGGACGATTGACCATGTCCGCCGATACTAGACCTAACTTGATGCTACTAACCACCTGGCTAAAGGTGGGTTTCGCGGACCCCATATGGGTCGTCTTTGGCTTTTTAGTAGCCGGAAGATCAGGGGACTTATCCTCTGATCGAGTCCTCTTTGACTCAACTTTTACCGGAGATTTAATCTTTGCTATCTCCAGAGACTTTTCCCTGGAGAGGCCACTCGCCAAAGCCTTCTTAAATCTCTTCCTCTCTGCATTGGTGAGCCTGACAAAACCGGAACCAGCGTCAAGCTTCATCCGACTCACCTCTGCGCCAACAGCCGTAAGTCCGGACTGCTCCGAACACAGGCTTACACTATCCGGCACCTCGTGGCAGTCGGAGTCTGTATCCGAGGACATTTCCTCAGACACAGCACTACGTCTGTCGCCCCTTGGCACCGACAGTGCTGGCAATGTTGGGGCACAGCTGCTCTCCAACTTTTCCGAAGAAGGTTCTTCTGTAGAGTGCCCAATGGCTCCACTACAGGAGATGGATTCTTGTAGCCCAATGGCTACAGTGTTTTCTGCCGTGATCGCTACCCGTTCATCGGCGGATGCAGTCGGAACTACATCAGTTTTTTGGGGGTTTTCCTGTGTATTATTCAGTTTTGTTCCCACGAGAAAACGGGAAAGGAAGGTCACACCGCACAGAGCCCGTTATGCGGCGAAGTCTAATTGAAACTGGAGGGCGACCGGTATCCAGAGTCCGCATACTCACGACCAAGCTCCCTCTTGGCCACGCATCCCTCGGCGTATGCTGTTCCACCTTGGATTAGGGTATTTTATTTAAGAGAGTGTCCTTCTCTCCGCCCGACTACCATTAGCCAGCACTCCCGGCAGAGACTTCCCATACCGGGAGCCTGTTTCCGGCCGCCCCCACGTGGAGGGTATAGTCGCACTACCATCAGTGCACACAGTTGCGGCACATGCACGCAGATACGGCACGTACACTTATATAAGGTACAGTCGCCAAATTTCGTCCCCAACCCTAATTTCGTCCCCTTCAATATCTACTCTTTTAAAAACCGCCATCTATTATCAGTGACCCGAACCGACAGCTAGTTGCATTAATCGGCCATTGTGTAGAAGTGAGTGTGTCACGACGTTCGTACCGACAGAAATTCGAAAATCAAAAAAAGTGTTGAAGGTGAGTTTTTCATTGAAAGATTCTCGGATACCATAAAATATTGAGATAACTGACTTATTCATAAAATTTGTTTGTCAAACTAACTATTAATATCTCAGATGTTAATCGATTAAGTAAAATTTTCAGGTTTATGACACGTTTTTTGCTTAAATGGATGCGACAAAATAAATAGAAATTTCCTAATATCGTCCCCTTACGTGAACCTTATATCGTTACATGTAACTTTAGAATGTTTTATTTTTTTATTTTTTAGATGCCGAAAAAATGATTAAAATAATTAAGAAAAGGCTGTTTAGATATTAATATGATAGTTAGGTTCAATTTTATATAATAGAAAAGGAGTAAGTACAACTCCAGTTCACGTGATCCAAATATCGTCCCCGGGACGAAATTAGGAGCCCAAAAATATATTTTCATAATTTGAGTATTTTTGTTAAAGCTATTTTATAACTTTTTGTAACAATGTTAACGCGTTTTTGATTATTTTTAAGAATAAAGGAATATTGAACCTAATGTTTGACGTTTCATTTATTACTGTGGTATTTTTTTCTATTTTTTTATACATTTGGCGACTCTACCTTATAATCGCAAGATATAAAAAAACCAAATTTTTAATATTCGAGAAAGTACAAATCCTACGATTTTTATCATCGTTTTAATCGACTTATAAGTTGTTGAAAAAAAACGTCTTTTCAGCATTGAACCTGAATAACGCGAGAACAAATTATCGTACAAAAAACGCGTCTGAAATTTTTGGAAAATTCAAATTTCTCCTACAAAATCCTTGTCGGAATTTTTTTTTTTTTAAATTCGTTTTAATAATTTTTATTATTATTTAACCCATTAACGCTCGTAGAACGCAATTTCGGCATCTGAGTTTGAATTTTTGAAAAATTGGAAACTACTGTTTCCTATGTTTTTGAGGGTGTTCTTTCTAATGGTGATCTTTCTAATGATTTTTGTTAACTTTCTTTTTGTTACCTTGCCTAAAACCAATAAAAATCTGAACTAAAAATATATGCGGTTATTTTTATGTAAACAAATTTTGGTTACACAAATTGGCGGACAGAATGAACAATTTTTTTTTCGAAATATGACGCATTTTTTTCTCCAAAACTGTAGACTTTAGGAAAAAAAATTTAAGAAGAAAAATGTCTTAGAATTAGTCAAAGAACACTCACTTTTCAGCAGGCTCTGTTGCAATTTTTGTTTTTTAAAAAACTCGCGAAATCGAAATTTCGACAAACGTCGTCAAAAAGGCTGAAGAAATTCGATAGTGTTCTTTGGCTAATCCTTGCAATAAAACATTTTTGTTATTAATAAATTTTCATTCAAGTTTACAGTGTGGAAAGTGTTCTTTGAATAATTGTAAGACATTTTTGTTCTTAACATTTTTTTTTCTTTTCAAAAATGGGGCTCGAAATATCTCAAAATGGTACTACGACGCATCCTAGTTTGTTTGTAAATACCTCTATATATTACGATTATCAAAATATTAAAAGCTCTAGGTGTCACCTTCACAATGTTGGCCGTAATTCTTACAAAAATGAACCAAACACAAACTAAACTTAAAGTATTTTATTGCTCATAAATACAAATAAGTGTATTGTACATTCATTAGATGTATATCAATGATCAAATCTTCTGACATCAGACGATCGTGAATATGATCTCTTAAACATTGACTCGAACTACTTTAGTAAATGGTGTTCTATTTATTACATTCCACTTAATAAGTGTATTTGCATATCCTTCTTAAGCAAAAAACACCCCGACTTAATTTCGATTTTGCCATTGATGGAAATGTTCTCTCCAGACTTGACAAAGTTAGAGACTTAGAGATTACACTAAACTTTAGGTTTTCTTTTGAGGACTATACTGACGATATTATCAAAAACATTAATGCTATTTTAGACTTCTTAAAGAGGTGCTGTAAGTAGTTTCATGATCCCTCGGCTGCTAAATCGTGTCTTTGTCCGTCCTATACTGAAATATGCTAGTCCTGTCTGGTCTACTTTTTATGAGCGCAATATAACTCTTATTGAGGCTGTCCATCGTAAGTTTTAAGGATTCGTTCTCCCAGACCTTCCTTAAGAGAATATCTTGCCTCATTATTCTGATAGGCTCAAGCTTATTTGTCTCACTGTTGGTGTTTTATTATCTGAAAAGAGTTGTTGGCTTTTTTTAACATTTGTATTCCCACTCGTACGTTGAGGTATTATGACTTCTTTTATTCAAGTCATCACTGCACTAACCGTAGACACTGTAATTTGCAGTTTGAAAATAAAATAAATTTACAGACAAATCTTTTGTTATGGATCTTATACCGATGTCCGCTTAGTACGACGGAATATCGTCTCTTGATCGTCGTTGTAAGCAAACTCCACTGTAAGTGCATGTATTAAATTTAAAAAAAAATTCAAATAGCATATGATAATATTTAGATACATAGAAAAAAAAAGCATTGCCTGTAAGTCGAGATGTTGGCATAAATGGCTATTGAATGGAAAACAGCTGGGGTGGATTTTACCCAATTTGCAGATAAAGAACTAAATTCAGTAGGATCAAAAGCCCAGATACAGACACTAATTAACTAAAAGTGGGTATCTAAGACGTCATTTTTCTATTGAAGGCTAAAAATAATTATGTTTCATTATTAACAAAGATGTAGAAAGAAGATCTACGTGGCGTGTGAATCGCATCTCTCTACTAGCTGCACTGTACCTTAAAATCGGTTACGATATACGCACGAATTATAGGCTTGAATTAGCTTTTCATCATTCATTTGGTAATAGAATTATTATCGTAAAAAATATGGGTACTCTTAGATGAGACATCACTTTTGCTTCTTTGCTTCTAAAATTAGATAAAGAGGATAAAATTACTTTTATTTTAATGGATAAATAAATCCAAACATGTTCCATCAGGGCTAATTATGTATGTACGAAAAATGCGGTGTAGTGAATTACAAATAACAGAAAATTAAAAAAATATTTCTGTTTTAATTTATAACTCAACGATACCCAAACTACTGATCTATATATTTCTTCTGTGGAGTTAGTTGCTACTTACTTCGGATCAGTAAACGAAAGTGGAATGAATTTGATACTTCATGGCCAATTTAAGAAATGGAAAAGTAAAAGCAAAATATCTTTTCTACGCTATTATAACTTAGGCTCTGAATGAATAAAATTTTAGTGAAAATCTAACGAAAATACACTTGATTGTCCCTTAGGATTGGTTCTCTCTTTGATGATGCATTTACAAAAATGAATTTTTACTTTCGTTGGATCAACAAAATAAATTGTGCAAATAAATTTATAGTTGATGAAGCACAAGCTAAGAAAACAAACAGAATCATTTATTGTATCGATTTCTATTTTATCTACTGGGGAAAAACAAATAATCAAAAAGGTCCATATGTCAGATAACCTTCAGAAGAAAGGTTGTGAAAATGGAAAAAAAAATTTTTTTGTTTTGAGTGCTTTTTAAATTCTTAATAGTACTTTACCCTAATTCCACTAATGACATTATGCAGCTGTATTCGCAATGAGAGTAATTTTTCCTTGACATAAAATTGCCTTCTCAAGGGACTGTAAATCAGATTATAAGCTTCTTTTTTTTTTTTTAAAGGTTTTATTTGGCCTTTTAGAAGAATGCTAATGATGGGTAACATTTAAAACTTTATTCTAATTTGATAAAGAACACAGAAAGAAATTAACATTGAAAATTAGCCAACTTTAATTGAAATAAACGATTTTTAATGAAAAATCGCTAAAAACTAACTTAAGGGGACGTGACACACCCAATTTTTTATTTTTTATATTTGGAAAAATTGGAAAATTGAAGGGAAAAACAGTAGATACATTAATCAAACTTTGCATATTTATTAAAAAGGGTTAAAATAATACAAAACAATTTTTTTTTAATTTTTTGAATTCGTTTTTTTCTTTGTACATTTTTTTTGTAAAAAACCACAAATATTGACTGCGGGCACGATTGGGAGCGAATGGAACGACTGAAAAAAAAAAAATAATGGGGTTAATTGTTATCAAAATCCCCAGGGATTGGACCTAAATGGAACATTTTTTCACGAAAAAATTACAAAATGGCGGCATTTTTTCAAAAATTCACTTTTTTTTGTTTTTGATTCATACATTAATTTTACGTTAGATAAGGTAAGACTATTTGCCATCTATGAAGTATAATTTGTACTACCACAATTGTACAATTTGTCTAATGATATATGCATAAATTAAGATTCTTAAGTTAAGGGTAGTATGCTGTTCGCGCTAAACGAAATTTTCCATACAAAATTCCGCCTGGCGAAATCAAAAGCTAAAATTCCGCTGCGGAATTTAGCGAAGTGGTACGCTGTTCCTTCGCTAAATGGTTTGTTTCACGGATAAGCCACTAGGTGCGCTGCAAAACTCTCCCCAAGATTTTAGCTAGCCTGTGAATGTACATAGCATTTATTCGCGGCGGAATTTTGACATTTGAAGGATTTGCGGCATTTTAATTTGAATTTGAATTTTTATTGAAATTGTATTTGAAGAACGTAGAGGTAAAGCGATAAAACAAAATAGAATAATAAATAATAGAATAATAATTAATAGAATAATAAATAAATATTTGAACAGAGATTGAAAACACTGTAGACGAGGTTTTTTTTGAAGAATATTTAATTATGAAATTTAATAGCATCGCAATTTCTTCGATTTCTTCAATTTTATTTCTTTTCACTTGATTCATTTACCTTTTATATATTGACGTTAAACGCTATGTTGTGAATCTATGCTAAATCTCTACCATCAATTCTACAAACAAATTTTCGCGAGTGTTTATCTTCGGTTTTCACGCGTTTTTTTGGAGACTGGTGAAATTTTAGCTTAGCGCGAACAGCGTACTACCCTTTATACTAAAAATAAAACTGTTCTGCTCAATTTACGGGTGCTAGATCGAAATGAAAATCTGATGCTTGTGTTGTAATCTCGAATTGCCTGGTAGGTGTGATTTTTTACGTTTTGATATAAACCATGTGCACATTTCGTTTGATATTTTTTTAATATAAAAGCTTAAAAACGGAAAGGGTGTATTTATAAATCATAAATTTGAGAACTTGAGAAAGATCTTTATTTATGAAATTGATTTCGTTTTTGTACATAAAAAGTTGAAAGCAAAATAACTATAAATCTCAGATCTCAGTATTTGAGACTGAACTTTAGATTACCCATACTAAATGGGCAAAGCTAAGTATTATCTCCTAATGCTAAGTATCCCGGATTTATCTTCGACACTGACCTCAGATAGAGATTAAATATAGACGAGCATATCAGAAAAGCCTTTATAGCTTTTGATGATTAAAAAAAGCCTTTGGCAGAAAATGGGGGCTTTAGCAGAAGATGGTGTGTATATAGCCGTTGTATAAAACATCCCATTTTCACTTACGGGTCACTTGGCTTTGTGACCTGGTGTAAAAAATTAATATATTAAAACGAAACTGGGAGAAGTGCAAGCGTGGGTACTTCAGGAGCCTGACTGAGGCTTTTAATATAACCTGTAACGCTAGGCTTAGAGAGTCAGGATGCTGGAGTGCTAGACTGTACTGCCACAGCAGGACTCTGGACCTGCTACCAAAGCAGTTGGCAGCCCTGCCAACGGACTACAAGGTCCCTATGCAGCTCGGGGGAAAGAACTTCAGGTTGACATGGCAATATTTACGCGGAAGGACTTGGGATCGGTATATTCTGTGATGACCTTAATGGCAGGGAGTCTTATACCTTTTCAATCATATTAGTGTTTTCCAGCCTGTTGCGCCTTGGAGCGAAGGAAATCTGTTCAAAATATAGCTATACTCATGGACTCACTAGCCGCTATCAAAGCCTTGATTCGGCTATTGTTTCATCTAAACTGGTGAAGCAATGCCGCGAGAGGCTGACAAGTTTAGGCAATCGCTTGTTTATTACTCTGTCTGCTCTCGGCTCCCAGTGGAGGAATAAGCGGCCGTGTAAGGTCCTGTAATACCAAAGGTCTTAAAATGTTTTTTCATTAGGGTTCGAGGAAAAATAGGTTTTTTTTTTGTATATATCAAATAATTATATTTTGTTCTCCAAAAATCATAATAATAACAAAGTTCCACCAAATTATAGTCTACATAATAATATATGTACATATACGCACCTAATGGAATGGTCATTGATTTAACTGATTTAACTTGAAAGGTGACAAACTCACATACAACAAAAAAGAAAAATGTTTATTGATGAAACCAAAGAAGTCGGACATGAATTTATAATACAATAAGTTAAAATTTTATAGTCGATTCATTTTATGTCATATGTCATACACCAAGGCAGAACTATCTAAAAGAACTCAGATGTATGAAGTTGTTGTTGAAAAAAAAAAAAAAACGTGATAAAAAAGTTTACAAAAATGACATTGATGATTGATTTTTTAATAAGTATTTCTAAAAGAAAACGAGGACACCATAAAAACCAAAGATCTATCGAGCCGTCAAAGAAACGTCTTGCACATTTCCTAATATTGATATAACTATTATTGAAAATTTTTTTAATAATTCCCTTATCTAATGCGACAGGAAAGAAGACCTTTTTCATTTTTAAAGACTATAAAAAATGATTTAACCCTTAACTTTAGTTGTGGGTCCAGTGGACCCATGTTCAATCTTTGAACGCGTGTAAAAAAACATTAATTATTAAAAGAAGTGTCATTATAGATAAGAATAAAAGTTTCTATTGTTGGTTTTTGTTTAATACTATGATTGTTAATGTTTCAATGTAAAGTAATAATTTTAAAAAAAGTGTAAAATTAAAATTTAGTTTTTGTGTTATATAAATCAAAAATAGGCGGGTTCCGTGGACCCATGACTATAGAAGTGTGACTATTTTTCACCACTACAGTTAAGGGTTAAAGAGTACTATTGGAGAAGGGACTTTAAATAATAATTGCTATTCTTTATATGGAGCAAACTAGACTCTCTCTAGTAAAATTTTACCAAAAAAAAAAGGTTAGAGTTGCGTAATAGGTGGCCGACTAGTCTGATTTCTCGAGATATCAGTTAAAAAGATCTGCTCCCATTTGAAACGTTTGTTGTCCAAAAAGTATATATAAATGTTAAAATATTCATCACCAAAGAAAAACAACCACGCTTCGGTGGCAGACAAAAAGCCCACCAAGTTGCAGCAGTGGCTAAATTAACAAATATTACAGCACCCTCTGCAGTTCAACCGTAGAAACTTTCTGCAGGCGTGGAACGGCCGCAGCATAATTCGGTTTCATGTGAGTTACACTCCGTGCGATACGGAAATTCAAAAAATTTTCCAACTAATTGGCCTTGCATTGCACGACGGCCAAACATATGTATGTAATATTGTAATATAATGTACATACACCCGAGCTCTCTTTCATGCTTTAGAAAACATCACGTAATAGCATTTTCACGCTCTTAACTCTGGCCATAGTCCGAAAATCAAAGCACTTCTCGGGGGCTTGACCAACAAATTTCGTATTTGATTTTGTATCTGATTACGGAGCGCTTTCACGTGTGCCAAATATTTGTTTGGTTGCCCTATTCCTCATAAACAATTCAAAAATGCGAAAAAAGTGTAGAAAAATAGTTTCGCTCTCATGACTGCAGTGGCGGACTAACAGTGGGGCGGAAGGGGCGGCCCGCCCCGGGCCTCCGGTCTTGGGGGGCCCCCAAATGCCTTCGCGTTCCCCTGATAAAATCCTAAACAAGACTCTAAAAATGTGCTTAGTACCTACATAATTTGATCAAGATCAAAACACTACAGCCATCTAGACCTTTTACGCGGTACTAATATTCTTTTAACTTTGCTGAACGCGTCCAATACGCTGGGGGAATTCCCGTCTTTGTAGCGGGTACTTCCCCAGGAATCCCTGAATGAATGAAGTGTAAATAATTCACTCTTGTACGCCTACATTTACATTCACTAAATTCTATTTACGTCGAAAAATAAACATTGGTCTCATTTAAAATATATTAAATTTCATTACGTTGATATTGATGCATATCATATGAATGCATAGACCGATTTATACAAGAATTGTCGACACGATACGGTTCATGGCCCCGTATCGTGTCGACAATTCAATAATATTTTCCAAATTATTGAAACAAAGTTTATGCTAGAAGCTTCAGATGACGCTCTAGCTGTAGCAGTTGACAATCTGATACAAATTTATGATGAATTTGACAAGGAGCAAGTTTCCCAAGAAATATAAAGGTACCGCAGGCATGTAAAAGCCACCGATACGAGTATGGACGTTGCTGCCAAATGGAGAGCCCAAGAAATCCTTCAATTTATAATAAAATGGGACTTCAGTGAATCGTTACCCTGTATACTTCAATACTTCTTGACCATTTGCATCTCGGTTGCATCATGCGAGAGGAGTTTTTCGAAACCTAAACTAATTAAAAATTATCTTCGATCTACAATGGATCAAGAGCGACGTTAATCTAGCCGTGCTTTCAATAGAAAGAAAAATTTCCAAAGAAGTCGATTTCACAGAAGTTATTGAGGAGTTCAGTAAATTGAAGGCACGAAAACACATATAACACGCTACAAAAAATAAAAAAACTATCTTTGATTTATTTTATCTAATTTTTTTTTTCGATCGATTCGTATTTTATTTTCCTCATCCATATCCATTCCATATTGTAGGTATGTACAGTGGCTCACAGCTTAAATGATGTGAGTACTTTTTACGAGGAAAACCCTTAAAAACTCCCGGAAAATGGGATATTCTTTTCTTCAAACAAACAAAATATTTCAGCTTGAGGTTCTATTTATTATTTCCAATGAGAAAAACAACAACAAAACATTCCAATCAGCGCAAAAAAATGAAAGTTCATTATAAACGCCAAATATCACATCACAGCTTAAATGATGCGCCATTTAAAGAGCATACATATAACGGTATGCGTAACGTATTTCTGAATTTTCATTGTTATTCTAGCTGTGGAGTGTTATAAGGATTTCTAGGAAAAATTTATTTATCATTTGGACTGATCAGTAGTAGGAATAAAGTTAATAGCTTAGCAGTTTATTCGAAAATGGGTCGGCGAACAACAATTGAAGAGCGTGAGCTCATTATTAAACATTACAAAAAAGGGAAAACTTAAAAAGAAATAGCGGAAATCACGTGCAAACCAAAGTCTACAGTCCAGCACATAATTGAACGATTTGTTCATGAAAATCGCGTAGAAAATAAGGGTAGAACAGCGCCAAATAAAATATTTTCCGTTTCCGATTGTCGCTGGATTGTAGGACAGGTGAAGAAAAATCCCAAGCTGAGCGCACCAAAACTAGCGCAGGAAGCGGAAAAATTTCTTGATAAGAAGTGTAACCCAGAAACCGTAAGAAGAGTTTTAAGGGATGCGAATTTTAACGGAAGAGTATCCAGGAAAAAACCCTATATTAGTGCTAAAAATAAAGCAAAAAGAATGGAATTTGCACGCGAACACGTAACAAAAGGTACAACTTTCTGGGATACTGTTATTTTCGCAGACGAGAGCAAATTCAACATTTTCGGAAGCGATGGAAGAGGTTATGTGTGGAGACAACCAAATGCTGAACTCCAACCACGGAATTTACGCAGTACAGTAAAACACGGTGGTGGTCACGTGATGGTGTGGGGGTGCATGGCATCTTCTGGAGTAGGAAACTTGGTGTTCATCGAGGGCAACCTGGACAAATTCCAGTATTTGAACATATTGAGGGATAATCTACTGCAGAGTGCGGAAAAATTACACCTCAAGGACGATTTCCGGTTTTACGAGGACAACGACCCCAAGCACACCTCGGAACTAGTGCGAACGTGGTTGATTTGGAATTGCCCACACCAAATTAAAACGCCTGCTCAGTCGCCAGATCTAAATGTTATCGAACATTTATGGTCAAAGCTAGAAGAGGGCATCAGAAAACATTCGATAAGCAGTAAGGACGACCTTAAAAGGGCACTTCAACAGGAATGGGAGACCATTTCACCAGACTACACCAAAAAGTTAGTACACTCAATGCCAAATCGCCTCAAAGCGGTATTGAAACAATCAGGATATCCAACTAGATATTGAATAAAGTTTTGAAAAAAAAAAAAATATTATAAGTTTGAAATGAAGGACTTTTTTGAGAGAACATCATTTAAGCTGTGATGTGATATTTGGTGTTTATAATGAACTTTCATTTTTTTTGCGCTGATTGGAATATTTTTTTGTTGTTTTTCTCATTGGAAATAATAAATAGAACCTCAAGCTGAAATATTTTGTTTGTTTGAAGAAAAGAATTTCCCATTTTCCGGGAGTTTTCAAGGGTTTTCCTCGTAAAAAGTACTCACATCATTTAAGGGGGTAGTCCAGTGAAAAAAAAAATTTTTTTAATTTATTTTTTTTTTGCTTAAATCGACTCTACTACACCTCGAAAATACTCCCTTAAAATATCTAAGCAAAATATTGAATAGTTTTAAAGATACAGAGAGTTTTCGAGAGACGTGTAATCCGAGCCCTCGAAGGTCCCCTGGCGTGTTTCGGAGCAAGGACTACTCTTGTATTTCTGTTTGCTCCGCCCTTTTTTTTCGGTTTATAATGGTTTAGGTCCTTCTGCTTTGTATTTAAAGTTAGTTATGTATGGAGCAGGCATTGCGTTATGTATGGAGCAGGCATCGCTGACTAAGGTCAAATTCATTTCTTTAGCTTTTTACCGCAAAAAAAACTTTAAACGCGTTTTTCTCAAAACAGCATTTATTGACTCGGCGGACGTCAGATCTCAGAGTCTTTTGCTCCGATTAATCTCAAAATTTAGCTGTATATTTCTTGATTGTGTATCTATCGTCGGAACTAGAATTATTAAAATCCATTGTTTATTTACAAAGTTATAAACAAATTAAGCACCCGAAAAACACCCGAAAAATTCGAAATGCCGCCATTTTGTTATTTGTTATTGAAAATTAATAATTCTAGTTCCGACGATAGCCAACGTTCTACAGATTAAAACCTCGTTTGAAATTTTTGTTTCAAATGAACCGTTGTAGAGATTCGACGTCCGCCAACAAAAAAATTTTTTTTTTGGAGCGGCCATTTTGTCGGGATGACTCATCGAAAAAAAAAATAAATTTTTTTTTCTTGTAGCTTAATAGTTGTACTATCATATGTCAAAAAGTTTTTTAATAAAAATTAATTTCTAATATGAAAAAAAAATCGTTGAAAAAACAGTCGTTTTCACTGGACTACCCCCTTAAGCTGTGAGCCACTGTATGTTTATTTAGCTTAAATAATTGAATTCGAATTTAAATTTCACTTGCCAGATTTTAACGAAATAAACATAAACACTTATTTAGACATACAAATGTGAACTGAATAAAAAGCTTGTAAAACTACATTTTTTCTAAAGCTGGGGGGCCTCATTCAGTTTTGCCGCCCCGGGCCTCTGCCGGGCTTAGTCCGCCACTGCATGACTGGCCGCCCGTACCGCCGCCGCAGTCTACGATTATGAAAATCTCTGGGCGAAATGTGCGCAATATATTTTTTTTATTATCACAAAATCGAAAAATGCATGCCTATCACTACTGCGTTGCATTCTATTGCGTTTGCCTCTCAATGCAATTTCTGGGTGAACTTTGCTCCTGCCGACAATGACAAAAAAAAAAAAATTATGCGCTATTGCACCCGTGGACTTTTGCACCGAGGTGACATGGTTTCGGTGAACTTCTTAGGAGAAGGGTCAATGAGCTGGCAGTTAGCAATTAGGTAATTACGATGGCTCAGCTATGCAGCGGAATTTCTACTCGGATGAGCTTCACGCTTGGGAGCATCTTAATTTCGGCTGTACTGCTCGATTTGACGCTTTGTTCTTAAAAATTTGTCGTTTAAGAAAAAATTTACTTCTTTCGTTGCATACTATACAAAAAACAAAGACTGAGCTACGCTACGGCTTTCTTATGAAGTCTGCAAATTTTTTAGAAGCTGTAGTGGATCATTTTTTGTCTTTGCGTTAGGAAGAAGTAAATTTTTTGTTATGTTTTCCGAGAACGAAGTCTGTTTATTGTAGCAAAAAAGGCTTCCGTATCTTTAAAAGTGTAAGAACTTTAAAAAATGTCATACTCTGCTATTGATACGTCATAGGTTTTTGGACTTAATTTTTAATTTTTTTCTTTGTGCGCTTTTTAACATGCAACAAAAGGTGACAGAACTATATCAATATAATTATTCTTTCTGACTTGTATGTATATAGGTATGAAGAATATAATGAAACCTCTTTATGAGTACTACCAAATGAACAAAATAACTATTAATTTGAATAAAACTAAAATTATTTTGTTTCAAAAATGTGGTCACGGGCAAAATGGGATGTTTATATTAACCTATTCCACGTGCTTGTCAGATCGGTTTTATTATATTATATTTATTTTTAAGTAGATAGAAAAATCCAAAGTCTGTGATTTAAAAGATTGTCGAATTTGCCTGAATGTGTTCCTAAATACTATCAAGCTACAGTTGCGATTGTCTTTTTCATAGTTAAACTAGTTAATTAAAGTCTTTGCTATCTTTAATAATTGTTATCCAAAAATCTGCCCACTCAAGCAAATAGAATTGATCAAAAGCGATAACAAAGTAATAAAATACAGCTGGGTTTTGCAAATTAAAATTACATTTTTTGAATAGAGTACAGACTGGAAAAACCCCACTTCTGAAGCGCTGCTTAGTAGTAAAAAGTATCTGTTATAACGTGCTTATGATAAATATTTAAGAGATCTTGACTTGGAAAAATGCAAACATTCGTCTTCATTAATGATACACTCAGAGCTAAAGTTCCAAGACAGAATTAAAAAATTTCTTAAAATAAAAATACCCATTAAATACAAATTACGCAAATCTGGTTATTAAGTAATATAAGCGTTAGAGTGATTGTAGATTCTAAATTATATAAAAAAAACAACAATTGTAGTATCACTATTGTAACAAAATTAACGACCTGTTGCTACGCTTTGTTCTTATAGTTTACTATTACTAGATACTCTCATCGAATGTGGAAATCTGCTAATTAGAACGATTGGATCATATGATATACTTTACCCTCTAAGGTCAAATATTCTTAATGTTGAAGATTATAATTTTTTCTTAAAAGTGCTTCTACTAATTATAAATCTCCTTATTTTATCTCCGAAAACAAATTGCAAAAAAGCTAATTGTAATACCAAATGAATAAAAAAAAAACCTCTAAAGGCAGTCTTATAAAATGTTTACATTTCCAACTAAGATATTTCTAAAATATAATAATCTTCCAATAAAGTATTGGTATGAATTTATTTTCGTATGGGTGGTTTTTAGGGCCTTTTTAGTCTTTCTTTTTCACCACAATATTTACCTTAGAATGGAAAATTTAAAGCGAATATTATAAAGCTTATAAACACTGCGCATGAAAAGGAAAATTTTTTATTTAAATAGCTTTATCGACATATTAGATTTTATGAGTTTAATGAAAAAAGTATGTTACATATAAATTCATATAATTCAAATGGGGTTTCGAAAATTGGCACCTTCTGATTAAGCTTAAAATTCACACCTCTGTTGATATATCTAAAAATAATAAAGATAACCCACATTTAGAGTTTTTCAATTATTTTTACCTACTCAACTTGAGGTGTGACATTCTGTATACGCTCAATAATAGGCATTGTTATGAAAGTTGAATAACAAACGATTATTCGATAGTAAAGTCAGTTTGCATTTCGGTCCTTAAAATATAGAAATATAGGACTGCCATATTGACTTTCTGAATGCTGTTAATAGTTTTGAAACCATAACGCACACATTTTCTTATAAATCTGCTTTATTAGATATGTATACCATATTTAAAAACAAATTATACTATACTAATTGTAAGACAGACCAATGAAAATGTGCTATGCAAAATGTCATCAAGACAAAATACGTCAAGTCGTTCTCGAGTGACGAGGCAGAAAAATATAGCAATGATATTATTCTTCTCAGTATTGTTAGACTAGTCAGGTTAAGGGGGGATATACATTTCTCCGCCATTTTATCACATTTTTCCATATTTAGTAATAAAATATTACAATAATTTTTAATTCATATAGAAGGTAATACTATAATAAAGAAATCCTATAAGTTTCAGCTCAATCGGATAATTAGTTTTCGAGTTATTACCGCCATAAACTCCGAAAATGCTGTTTTGAGAAAAACGCGTTGAAAGTTTTAATTATCGAAAAATCGTACTTACATTTTAATCAGCAATCCCGGGAACGATGAAAAAAAACACTTGGAGTTCGAATTTCGAAAAAAGGGTTTCAGGAGCGTATTCTACGGGAAATTTACTAACTTTTTATGCAAAAAAAAAAAAAAATTGAATTTTTTGGTCATTCAAAACGTATATCCCCCCTTAAGCGGTAATTTTATGTTTTCAGAGGTTTTTTCAAAATCAATTAAATATAATAAGCGTATTTTACAAAATAACTTCTCGATTGTTCTCGACCTGTATCAGTATTATTATTGTTTTAGCTTCTCAAGCTGATTCAGAAAGCTCTCCTTGGGTGACTAACGCAAACCATTTGCAAGCATCATGTCGGAAATTGGATATTATCATCGATAAGAGCAACATGGGGACCACCTCTAATACTATAAATATAGTCGCCGAGCAAATACCTTTTTGTCGGTTCTTTGATGATTCACCATGAGTATCATATAAAAGCGTACTATGATGTTTTTTTTTCCGCTCCCCGTCCCACCTGCAACTGCAGCAGTTGCAGTCCATTGAATTGCGGCCATTGTTACTTCTGCTCGCCCCAAAATGCCCATACGACCCTTTGTTTACGTTTTATTTAAACGACGATGCGGTCTTATTGATCTCTTTACACACCCACGCCCTGGCATTTTTAGGAATGTTTCAATGGATGGACGCGCACATGTGAATTTGGTCACTACTTTTAATGGATGTGTGTTGTCATGGGTTCGACGGGAAGCCGATTAATTAGACATTAATGGGAAAGTAGATAGACAATTAGGTAGTCAAATTTCAAAATTCGTGTGCCACTGTTGTTCGAATGCCACAGTCACGCTTGCCCCCTGTCGGGTTCGATGTGTAACTTTTTAACGCTCGCATGCGAAAAAATTTCGCAAAATTCCGATGCGCAGATGTGAATATCTTATAAAGCAGTCTAGAGCGAGCTAATTCGCCGTGTGTGGGCATGAATTAGTGATCTTTTACGTGTTCTCTACTTCCAATGATTTGACGGGGTCTGGCTAATGCTTCTTGGAAATGTGGAAACATAATGCATTTCTGATTGTCGAGCAAATACAGTTTACTTTTTAATCAAAAAAAAAAATGTAGGTATATGTACATACTGCACCATATCGAAATTTTAGATGAATTGTTGCATTTTCGCATAGTAGCTATTCTAAAGTCGAGATTTTATGTTGTTTACTAAAACTTTGATATATTATATTTTACAAGCAATTACTCAAAGGCACTGGCCATCGTAGCTTAGTTTGTTAGACCATTGAAGCGCCAATTCGAAGATCTCAATTCGAGCCCTGCCCGGTTTTTTCGAGTAATTCCCACATACATACATATATAATAAGTTTATATATACGTTGTGTTCTCTTCTCTTAAATACAAAATAGTCAAAACATCTAATTAATGTTTCTACTTTTCTAACTTGGCAAGGAATCTGATGTCATATATTTAGTAAACACCTTACCTTAAACACAATTTCTTTTTAAGGCATCCCATTTATATATTTCTTAGTCATTATGAAGAGTTGAAAGAGTTTCCGTTATCGTTACTATTTTACTCATCAAGCAATTCAGAGTCGTCTCCGCGTATATTAAAATACATATGATATAATTATACAAATATAAAACAACATTAAAAATAAAAATAATATTTCGACAGTTTTTACATTCTAATGACCGGTAAAATCGACAATTTTGCTCAATGTTTTGCCCGCCTAATGAGACTATTCAAAATTTGACTGAAAAGACAAAATTACTGGCTCAAAAGTGTACACAACAAATTCGTGTTGCTGCTCAGCAACATTTGCAACAGAACAACAGCAATCAACAGTGTCAACAGTCATTGCAGACACACTTTCAAAATTACTCGAATAATAATAGCAGAAGAGCAAGTACTGGGGACCAACTTAGTAATGAAAATAAGAAAAATAACTTAAAATACCTCTGTTCTTGTTCTGGAGGTACCCTAAGAGGATTGAACAGGAAAAATAAAGATGGTCAAGCCACTGTTAGGTGGTATGTCAAGGTAATTATTAAATTTGAGCAATAATACGTATTGCATTTTTATACCAAGTTTCGTATATTTTACTATAGTTTGAATGTAATTTGTAGTAGATTACAAAATTTGATTGAAAGAAACAACAATTCTTTAAAACTAGAACTACTGGCGCGTAAGCTTGTAATTTTAATAATTTTCGGCACCTTGAAAGTGATATGCTCTTAAATTGAAATAATTAGTATTTATAAATGGAAAAACGTTCTTGATATGTCGTCATTTTGAACCTTAAGAAACTTTGGCATAATTATTAAGAGTAACTTTAAAAAATATAATTAATTAAAGGAAGTAATTTAGTACCAGTCAATTTGACTAGACTTAGTAGTTCTAGTGTTACGTCTGTTATAGGTCTATAATTTTATATCTTCAATCAAATAATAAGTTCGGTCATATCTCATTTTCATTCTTGATGTCTCGTTAATGATCAAGTTAATAAAGCTGATACTGATATTACCTGACAGCTAAAATAAAGTGAAATCCTTTTAAACATTAAATTAAACACTTTTGTAATAGTCATCAAAACTATACCCTTTTAAGCTTGACTTCTTTATAGGGTACCAAAATGATGATGAACGTAATCATAAGATCTGTTTTAGTTTTAGTCACATAATTTTGAATATGTAAGACAATTGCAGAGAAAAATTCCCATATATGCACACTACAATATTCAATTTTGTCCTACAGGGTAATAAATATAAGAGTTTAAAGCATGGTCAAATATTTAAGCCTTGAGGTTTGTATTACTGGAATTTCCACATTAAGATACTTTTTTTGTAATCAACATTGATAACAATATGATGAATATGATATACCATTTATGTTATATGAATAACAATATCATGACAGAAAGAGACATTCAATTTAGTGCACTATTTCTCGCTAATATTATTTTTTAACTATCAAGTTTATTGAAGCAGAGGAAACGAAGCGAGATTTAATGAAATGTCTATATTTTTCTTAAGTAATAAAGAGAAACTTATTTCCGTGGTTTCCAATTGAAATATTGGGAGCCTGTTAGTACTTTTTACTATTAAAAAGATATTTTTCCAAACGATATGACATCACAGTAACCTAACTCCCAGTTTCCGCATATCACATTTTGTCACACTTGTTTGACTCTGTCCGCTTCCTGTTTACGTGTGACGTAGTATATGGACGACGATATTAATTTGCGGTCTATTCTGCTCTTAAAGGTCTTTAAGCTGGGGTATATATTTAGGCATTTGAAAAGGAATCAGAAGTGGGATATTTTTATATTTGACCTTTTTGTCCGAAGCTTTTTATAGCTAATTTTTTTCATTTTCCACTTCAATCTATATAAAGCAGTCTTTCTTTCAAAACATATATTGGGAAAATAAAAGAATCCTTGTAAGAAAATGAACTTCTTATAAGTAGTTATTTTCTGCTTCTTTGGTTGGCTGGCGTCAACCATGCGATTGTAAAAACTGTCACAACTACAGAAGAGTAATGCCCTGTCTTAATTACTTCCTCAGCTGTCGTCTTAACTCTTTTTAATTGTGATGATTGTACGAGTTCCATTCGCTGTCCAAGTTACCATAGAGATTGCCGAGTCAATCAAAAATTAGTTAATGATCGACCCGGTGATCTTGCTTGTTAAACTATTGTCAATGCTTATCGGTCGCAAAAACCGATGACAATTAGACAATTTTTCTTGGGAATAAGTCACAAAACGTAATGACAAGCTCGTCTTACGCAGCAGTCACCTACGCTGGGTAATTCCTTTGTGAACGTGCGCCCTCTATAATCAGTTTTTTGTAACATTTACGATGCCTTTGACCCTCCCACAAGGGTTCACGTCACATTTCGTCAGGAATAATCGATGGCTCGCGTTTCAAAGTCGAAGCACTGGAAACCTTTTTTCTAGTCGCATATTTGATTAGATGTTGGTTACACGTGGACGGTCGTGGGACCCGGACCGCATTTAACTTATCGTACTAGAAATTCTGTATGAGCGTTAATGTGTGTATATTTTTATGTTATGTCGTGATTGAATCAGTTATGTGACTACCTTGTCTAACTTTTAACATTAAAAATTTCTTCCTAGCAGCCCACGTGGCGACTTTGGGGCGAGGAGCGCGAGAAGGATGCTATCTTTACAGTCTACCTCAAAAAGGTGCGATATCATCGGCCGATCCCAAGTGCGAATCACGTAAGTAAAAATTAAGTGACTATATTTTTTACCGCGGTGATGTGATGCTCGACGCGGCGCAATATGCAAATGCACAAAGATTTAATCAAGGGAAATTTGCCATGGATAATTATTATTGCTACTGGGGGGCAATGGGGCCCCGTGAAGCATGCCCAGAGCCGCTTTAGATAATAAACACTTAAGCTTAACACGGAGGGGCAGGGGGATCCCTCAGGGAAGAAATATATGTACATATAGTACGTACGTGTGGCTGAGTGAGCCAGTGATTTGATTGCGGACTTCCGCTCAGAATGCGACGAATGGTGGAAAATTGTTGTTTGTGGGCAGCTCTGATTATCGGACTGTTGGGCGCAATTGAGTTTTTGTCCGTCTAAAAATAACGCCTTAAATGCCCCCAGTCTCGGAGCAGACCTTGTTGATGGACTCGAAGACTAGAAGAAGACGGCTTCCGTGAATGTGCAGTTTTTGGCGAATTTGTTTTTAGGTATACATATAAACGAAATTTTCTTGGCCTACGATCTTCTTTTCGCCTTCTGGGGGAGCCAGGGAGCGATGAACTGAGGTACTTCAGAAATGTTTTATATTGGAATTTAAAGGCCGTGGAAGTATTTGCCTTGGGAAGCACTTGGCTTTTCTCAAACATTAAACATGACTGAAAATTTAAAGCTTTCTGGAATAAATGAGGTAATTTTCTTGAGTTATTAGCTAGATGAAAAATTATCTTCTAAACATTGTTCTGTATGAAGGAAAATGAAATTCATATGCAATGAAACCCCTCTAAAATTTAAATTAGATTGGTTTTGCTTTATATCAACTATACATTCAACATTAAATGATTGATGGAAATGAACTTGTTTTAATAAACATCAAGTTTTTATCGAGTTTTTGAAATATGTATTATTAAATTATAATTGTGGACTCAGAAACCAGAATATTGAAAACTTGTGTCTATATTTCAAATATTTAATTTTCTCAACTTCCTCATATGTGAATGCATTTAAGTTTTGAAAAAGATATATGCGAAAAAAGAGCTATAAAGTTGACTTTGATTATGTTGCTGAATAATCCCGATTCACCTGGCGTAATGTAAATACTACGCTAGAGTTAATTTCTCGCAGGCGCGGATCTAGAATTTTTTTCCGGGGGGGGTCACGGGATAGAAAAAAATCAAAAATAACAAGAATAACCAAATAAACAATGTAAGCCAAATTTCTTCAGTGAATAAAAAACAAAGCCTGAATAACCTTATGCAAAAACCCGTCCAATTTGTTTTACTTGAAAATTCATTACATTCATATATAAATTTATTGTTTATATAAAATTATAATTATTATATACACATCCATCGAGACATTGAATTGGACATCGATGCGATCTTTAACAGATTTGCGAAACAATATAGAAGATTGGATTTTGTTCTATAAATGATGCTTTTATAGTTGGAACTTGTAAACAGATTGTAAACAGTATATGAAATAGATAGTATATGAAGTATAGCTAAAATCCAAATATAGAAAAAATAATAAAAAAGTCAGTCTTGTGAAAATTAGTTAAATTTGTTGATTTAGTCATTTTTTGATTCCAATTTTTCAGAGTGCAAAAAAGTAATTAAGTAATTAATTTTGGTCGTTTGGTTAGTTTCAGGTTTTTAAGTTTGCAAAACCTAGTTTTGTTCGTTCGTTTTTTTTTTTTTGTTTTTCGGTTTGCAAAATATTGTTTCAACTCTATTTTTTGAAATTCGGGATGTTTTGGGGGGGGGGTCATGACCCCCGTGACCCCCCCCCCCTGGATCCGCGCCTGATTTCTCGGTGTACGTAGAAAGTACCCTCAACCGCTCTAGCGTAGAGTAAACTTTCATCGAAGAAAATTGATGCCGAGTTATAGAATGAGTCGGGGAGTCAAATTTTTTCGCGGATTCTTATAGTTCAAGGTCCGAGGAACATTTTGCGCCTAGATTCGAAAGAATCAATTGTTTATTTAATTATTATAAATAAATAGATAAATAAATGAATTTAGGAAAATTGTTTACCTATTTCATTTGAAAATATAAACTTATAAGAATCTCTCATAAAATGTCCATAACATTTCGTTGAAAAGTGTCCGAGAAATTAATTTTTTCATTAAAATTAAAATATTTAAACATCTGCAAAAACAATAAAAATTGAAATTTTGCAAAATTCTTTGGGGCTATGTTTAGTATGGGTATAGGCATTCATTTGATCTATGTTTCATAAAAATCGACGACATAGTGCTTTTTCGGGGTGCTCACTTGACGTGTTTTGTCTCTGTTGAAACTGAAGGTTTCTTGAAAAATCCTTCAGCTATTTCGGAGCCTGCCCTGGAAAAACATCCAGACAGAGACAGACAAACTTTCTGAAAACACATATTTATATTTGGATATGGCGCAAATAGCATATCCCACTTAGATGGTGGTATTAATTTTAAAACTACAGACAGATACTTCCATTATTTTTTTTATTCTCAAATTAAATTGGTAAAATATGTTAAATAACTATTCCAAATTTCTCGTCGATATCGTAAATCTTCCAAAAGTAAATTTGCTGTTAAAGGCAGTCGGTTAGTTACAAAAGAGTCTTAAGTTTTATTAATTTTGAAACATTGCTTATGTTTATACCTCTGAGACTTCTAACTTCAAAATTATGTACTATGTACCTAATTTGATATTGTCCTAAAACAATATGTGTATATATATGTCAGATAATATATATATATATATATATACATATCGGACATTCTACGTCAACAGGGCCACCTAAATGACCAAAAATCATCGAGACACAGAAAATTGTTTTTGGCCTTAAATTGTTGGTCTATCTTTACCCTTCAGAAATTGACCTGGTGTTTTGAAAAATTCAAAATGGCAGATCCAATATTGCGGCCAACTTTTCAAAAATGAACGAAATTTGAATAAAAAAAAATACTATGATATTCTGCATAAAATTCTAAGTAAGAAATGTCTCTTGCAAATTTTTGAATAAAATTGCCGTTTTTGAGAAAAAAATTCATGAATTTTTAAAAAATTTCTATCTTGATGAAATCCTACAATTCGGTCTTATATAGGAAAATATTGACAATTGGCATATTAGAAAGATTTAAAAAATACTCAGGTGTTAGGAGGTCGCTAGTGATGAATACAATGTCAGATGTCAAAAAAATTCAAAATGTCGGTTCCAATATGGCGGCCACATTTTCAAAAACAAATAAATTTAAAATTTTAAAAAATACCGTAGCATTTTTAACCTTTTATAATAAAGCTCATCTCTTAAATCGCAATGAGACCCTTGCAAGTTTATAACTAGATATCCAATTGAATCCCAATTAGCTCAAAGTTGTTTTGGTATTTAAGTAAAAAACTAATGTTATAACACCCAGTAGGAAAAGGAGGTATCAAAGATTAAACCTGGATGTCTCCTAAAAGAGATTTGATACCTTCAGGATGTCTCCTTTTGGCACGATTTTAACGTTAGCATGTCATTGCAGGCGAGGCCTCTTTTTATTCTCACGAAAAAGTTGAAGAGAGATCTCTCTTTGGCCACTTCCTGAACATAAGTGGAAGTTTCGATTTGCCTTCCATTAAATGCATTGTCTTCATTTATTAACCGTATCCCTTACCCCTTGGTGCTTTGGAATTGAAATTTTTATATACATACGTAATGCAAAACAAATCGGTTTGATTCATGTACAATTTATTTATTTCTGAGACTCACTTAACATGGTTATATATGTAGAATTAATAACGTGGTACGAATTAATCTGATTTATATTAATTCTGAGTTTCTTATAACGCGGATTCCATATAACGCGGTATGAATTAATCGCGTTATAGAAGGGTTGACTGTACTTAGCTTGTTTCACTTCTATACCATATTCCGGAAAACTCCTAAGTACTCATTTTCATATAAAACCCTGACTAAGTCTGCTCATTCAAAGCAGGTTCCATAAAATTAAATCACACTACCGTGGCTTAAGATGTTAATTTATTTAAAAAATCATTGATTCTTTTAGTTAAGTCTTAACACCTTTATTAATGTGCTTCAATTATTTCAGGACTCTGATGACGAGATATCACATTTGGAGTGGGAAACGGTGAGGGTACGCTTCGTCAAGGCTGCGACACTATCACGTCTCGTCGAAGCCTTAGCTACAGACGATGGGGAACTAGAGAGCACCTTCATAAATGTTTTCCTCTCTACATATCGAACATTTTCGAATCCCAAAGAAGTCCTCGATCTTTTAATCAGGCGCTATGAGACCCTCAACGAGATGGTCACCGATGCCCATCGGAACAACACCGACAGTGGAGCGTCATCGATACCTGAGCAGCACAAGAAAACTCTAGTCTCAGCTCTTCATGTGTGGTTGGACGGATTCCCGGAGGATTGGACCGAGGAGAATCTTCGACATATCCTTGGGTTCACGTCCAAGAGGCTGCCGCACTCGGAGCTGCACATGAAGGTACTGCACCGACTCGAACGCGTCCTTCGAATACCAAACCCCAACAACCAGGATCATTCGTTGGCCTGGGCGCAACCCTATCCCGATTTTGTGGAGCAATTCAGCGGATTGTGTCTAGCCCCCGCCCTCCGAGGGCCGCCGTCCCATCTCCTTCAGGCATATCGATTCCCACATATCCCCGTGAAGCATTTCGCCGAGCAGCTCACCCGAATGGACATGGAGCTCTTCAAACGACTGATACCACACCAGTGCCTAGGGGCCACATGGGCGAAGCGTGATAAGCTCGAAGCTGGAACCGTCGTGGCTACTGTGAACCAATTTAACGCTGTCTCCTTTCGCGTTATTTCTAGCATTCTAGTGGAACCGAGGCTTAAGCCTCACGTAAGTTAATGCACTTTTCAAGATCTCATTTTCTATTACTGGCTGCGCAATTCAGCAATTGCTTTTGTTAAGCTGAATTGAGTGCTGAATTTGAATTCTTGAAAACAGTCTTATATAGTTCAGAAGAAAAAATAATAATTTTTTTATGCTATATATTTCCCTTTCTAGGAACGAGCTTTACATATAGCGACGTGGATTGACATTGCACAGGAACTAAGACTGCTAAAAAATTTTTCATCGCTTAAAGCTATCATTTCGGGGCTTCAATCGAACGCTATTTACCGCCTTTCTAAGACATGGGCAGCTCTTACAAGAGAAAAAGTAAAAGAGGAATTTCATCCTTAAATTTTCAAGCCTTAATATCTTTTTTATTTTCAGATGGAAATTTTTAATGAACTTGCCAGAATATTCTCCGAGGACAATAATGCTTGGGCTCAACGAGAAGTTCTAATGAGAGAAGGCACTGCAAAATTTGCTGACACTGTTGGTGAAAATGACCGTCATTTGCAGAAAGTCTTTCAAAAACAAGTAAGATTTTACTATGTGATCTTAATAAATACGCATAAGAATTTTTTGATTGTGCAGTGAGCTACATATTTTCTGGATAGATTATTATTTTTGAGACAGAATACGGGAAGAAAATATTCTACAACGTGAAATTTAAAGAGGCTAATCAAACCATGTGATCAGAAAGCAGGTTTTGTACGTTTTTCAATCGACTTCACAACATTGTACGGCTTGTATAGAAAATAGTTATGTTAGGAGGTTTTAAAGATTCAAAATTACAGCGTTCTAAATCTCACAAAACTGATCATTTCGGGGTTTCTTGGAAAGCTAATTTCGAATTAGTGCTCAATATGGAAAATTCGATGAGGTGAGTCCAAAATTTCGGCCTCTAATTCCGGAATCATGCAGTCTGAAGAAAGTAGATTTGTTTTAAATATTTTTTAGAACATGAACTTTATAAACCATCAAAACTTACATACATTTTCCCTTTTAAACACGTTCTCTAAACGCTGAAAGCGCTCTTTGAATCTTTTCCTCGAAATACGCTCGAAAATATTTATAGGTCTTTCTTGTTGTTTTCTCAAGCATTCTTTTAATAATTACGTAAGAATGACGAATTGTCCAAATGTATTCTCCAAGTTGGAATTCCATTTTTATTGTTTTATTATATGGACCTACCAACACAATGTACAATTAGGTTTCATGAGGCAAAAATATGTTTAATTGTGAGGTCTTGATTGGAGGAACATTTCGGGGGTTGTTCTTTCATTTGTGTGTCCTATTATGAGTGTTGTAATTTTCTTTGAATCTTTTCTACTTAGCAGATTTAGATTTGCCCATTCTTTTGTTGTTTCTTTTATTTGTTTTAATTTGTTAGTTTCAGGTACTTGGTTCCGTTCTTCTTGCCGTTTATTTTCTATATTGTTTCATTATAAGGTTTTTGAGGTCGAGATGGAAATATCGAAATGTATTGTATTTATCATAGTTTAGTGCGATAGAGTTCTTAGCTAAATAGTCTGCCTCGTTGTTTTTTCCAACATGTTTGTGTCCTGGGATCTTGATTAGGGTGAAGACTTAACTTTTAGATGTTTGTGTTAATATTTTTATTTTTGAGTCGTTTGGGTGAATTGGGTACATTTTACATATTGTTTGTGTTGAACTTAGTGAATCGGTACAGATTGAGAAATTTTTCGAATTATTCTGGTTACGTGCATATTCTATAGCCTTTTGTATGCCATATAGTTCTGCGGTGAGAATCCTGGTATTAGGCAGTAGATGGTACTGCTTTCCGGTGGATTTGTGGGTGAAAACGCATACTACGTGTGTACTTTGAAAAGATCCATCGGTATAGATCGCTTCAAAGTCTTTGTATTTTGTATTTAGTTTTTCGGGTAGTGTGCTATCTTTTTCGAATCTATTAAGAGTTAAACTTCATCTCATTCAAGCTTTAATTATTTATGTGTTTAAAATGAAAACTTCTTTAATTTTAATAAGATTAACATCTTCCTGTAGTTTTGTCTTTGTAGTTTTATAATGTAATCATAAAAAAATGTTGTAGATCTTGTTGGGAAATAAATAAATCCAAAATCAACACATATTTAAAAAGCTGCAGTAAGTCTGACCACTTTAAATATTTTATTTCAGAATACGCACACATCACATGGAACGATTCCTTACCTTGGAACCTTCTTAACCGATCTGACGATGATCCACGTGGCCATTCCGGATATGATTGGAGAAACTTTAATTAACTTCGACAAGAAGCGCAAGGAGTTTGAAGTGCTAGCTCAGATCAAGCTGCTTCAAGGAGCGGCCAATACGTACAATTTACGAGAGGATCATCACTTCGATCGGTGGTTCGCATCAATGCTAGTCCTGGACGAGCGAGAAGCTCACACGCTCTCCTGCCAGCTGGAAGCGCCTACAGAGCCCCGAAAATCGAATAGTTCTGGACACCGAAAGACTGATTCCATTGCATCGAATTCGAGCAGTGGAGCCGGATCTCAATTCTATTGCGAGATCAACAGCAGCAATACATCTAGACATAGTTCTAGACACAACTCGCTGGACCGGGATGTGATGCCGCCAACATCGTCGATCATGTCTGCTTCGAGTAGTGTGTCCAATCTCTCGATAGATTCAAGCAATTCAGGAGGTCCCAAGTCGAATAACACCAAGCACATCGGGAACGGAAAGGTGGCGAATAATGGAGCGCCTATAATTAATGCTCAATTGGTCCAAAATTCGCCTCTAAAGAACACATCGCCCGACTTCTACATAATAAGGGTCACTTACGAGACTGATAACGTTGAACTGGATGGCATCGTGCTCTATAAGAGTATTATGTTGGGGAACAACGAACGGACCCCGCAGGTCATCAGGAACTCGATGATGAAACTCGGCCTTGAAGGGGACCCAGAGCAGTATACCCTGGCTCAGGTGCTTCCGGACAAGGAACTCGTGATGCCACCGAGTGCTAACGTGTACTATGCCGTCAACACTGCTTACAATCTCAACTTCATTCTGCGTCCGAAGCGTGACATCAGTGGACAATAAGATAACTTTTTGGGCGATTTTTTCTGTATATATACTCGATAAACCTTGACCACGAGGGTAACCGGCCCCGACATTCCTTTTTAGAGCATTTTTCAGATATTTTCTTATTTATTGATTGTAGTTTGTGTGCTGTAAAAAAACCGTAGGAACCTGTTGCCTGCTTTAACCATAGTGAAGGTTTTTATTTTTATTTTTTGAGTTTTCTGTACTTAACCGAAGTAGGAAGACCTTAGCGAATACTCACTGCATGTTATCATGACTAGTTCGGCCACGAGAACCGGACCTATTACTTTTTGACTCGAATTTACCACTAGAGCTGTTTTAGAACCTTTTTGTTTCTAACGAGATATTCTTAAAAATTGATTACTGCGTAGAAATTGTGCAGCAGAACAAGCGAAAATGGAAGAAGAACCTGCAGTTTGTCCATTACTAGAGTTTTATTACCATTTTATAATGTTCCCTATCCCCTATTGGTTTTTATTTATTGTTTACTCCTTTGTTTTGTTATTGTAAAAGTCTCTAAGATTTAGTGATTTTATATTGATATTTCCTCGACATAATTGTAAGAGTAAACAGATTTTAGAACAATGCCTGTGTTTAATTTTTCTCAAATCCTATTTATTGTCTTTTAAAAGGTTCACAGCTGGAAATGAATTAGTGTGACGGAACAAAGTTTGAGGGTGAAATAAAAATGTTTTGTATTTTCGAAAATTCCATTTTTTAATTGAAAATTCAATTTTATTTCACTAAAATTTTATTAAATGGTAACCGCCAATTCCAAAAAATCCGTACTTCTTAAATATAAATTTTTGGGCAAATATTTATTCGAATTAAAACCGGCAACCTTAAAAACCCTTAATAATCAATTTACATGGAAATCGTTTGGTGGTGAAAATTTTTAGTCAAATAATCTAAACGAAATTAAAGGATTTATAGAGGATTTGAAAATAATCATAATTGACTCTTGGACGGTTTTGAGGTTTAAGAATTTTAAACGTATTTCATTAAACTATTATTTTAAATATTTTAAGAAATAATGTCTCAATTTTTCGAAATGTTTAGTCGAATACTCGTTTAAAGAAAGAAATCTAAGATGGCAGATAGTTAGTTTTTTTACTTCAGTATTTAAAAAATTTTACTCACTAATACTACTGTGATAAAAAAGTAAAGCCAATTTTGAATTTAAATTGCGCGGGTACATCGATTCGGGCAAATCATCTTGTTTTTAGGTTGACAGCACTGTCACTCATATCTGTGTAAAATTTCACGCCAGTACGTCATTTGTTTGGTTAGTTACGTTATGTTTTCTGAGCAACTGATTTTATTGAACAAAGAAGTTGCATTAAATTTTGTTTGCGGAATGAAATTTTTGCTTCAAAAACAGTAGAATATTGCAGAAGGCCTTCGGCGATCAGGTTTTGTCTGGAAAAAATGTTTACAAGTGGTATAAACAGTTCAAAGAAGGTAGAGAAAGCGTTGAAGACAAAGACCGTCCCGCACGACCATCAACATCAATGAACAACATGTCAATGAAATCAAAGATTTGGTGTTCAAAAATCGTCAGTTGACAATTAGAGACCTTGCTGATACTGTAAACATTTCATTTGGATCGGTCCAAACCACTTTGAAAGAACATTCGTGCTTGAGAAGAGTCACATCTCGAAAAACACTCAATTTTTTTCACTGCACTGCATTGGTTCTTCGAGACTTTTTCATCAAAAATTCAATGCATGCCGTTCCACAACCACCGTATTCGCCCGATTTAGCTCCATGTGACTTCTGGATATTCTCTAAGCTCAAAAGACCGTTTCGAGGACACCGTTTTGAATCGACTGATGAGCTAAAAGAAAAATCGAACAAGGAACTGAAGGCCATTCCAATCATCGAGTTTCAGAAGTGTTTCGAGAATTGGAAAAAATCGCTGGCATAGGTGTATTGCATTAGGCGAGGCCTACTTTGAAGGATATGATATAGATTTGGAAGAATAAATCAAAATTATCAAATTTATAAACAAATTGTCTTTACTTTTTGATCACAGTAGTACAGTATGAAATTTGAATTCGATGTAACACATTTTTTTAGTATTGTAATTTAACTCAATTAAAAATGATTCTGGAAATTTTTTAAATGGGTTGAATATAATATTTCGTTCTTGGATTTACTTTCGTCATTTTCGTTATACATAATACAAACAAAAAACTAGATTTTATCTTTTTGAAAACAAAACGAATTCATTTGTATGTCACGGGAAGATCTCTGTGCGTGCATCTGCTCTGGGTTTTTAGTCGTTAATATAAAAAGATGATCCACTTTTTTGTTTAATTAAGACCTTAATAAAATGAAGACAACTCCGATTATTGGTTATTTACTTAATTTAATCATCCATACAAAATGCAATAAAGTAAAAATAAAACAAAAGTATTAACCTAATTTTATCATCCCAGAATGTGGAAATAAAAGGTTCTGGTAGACGGTTTACTAAAATCAGTCTCGTTTCAACATCCGCGGAAGAGTGATAATAAAATTCAATAAATCAAGATGTTCGATATAAAAGATATTACAACAAAAAATTACGGGAATCTGCGATTTTTGGGAATTACCCCAAAGCAGCCAGTTAAAATCGGAGAAATTGAATTTAAGCCGCGTCTTTGTGTGATTTGGCCGATGTCTGTTGAAGATTTGGAACGTATTCAAAACTTTAGCGTGAGAGAGGATGACTTGTGGATTCTTACATATCCCAAAAGCGGTTCGACCTGGACCCAAGAAATGTGTTGGCTTTTTATGAACAATTTTAATTTTGAGAAGGCAAATGAAGTTGATTTGGAGTTGAGGTCTTTGCTTATTGAGTACCGACTACTATAAAATAATATGTTATTTAAATGTGATGAAAATCTATTATGTTTTTAGATGCAGTGCATTAGCACCAAAATATCCCATCAATACGTTAGAAATTATTGCTAAAGCCGAAAGCCCAAGAGTTATTAAATCTCACCTTCCTATAGGATTGCTACCGAAGCAGCTGTGGACGAAGAATCCCAAGGTTTTATTTTAGAACTTCATCTCCGAAGTTGTTTCCTGAATAAGAAACCTTATCAATTTTATAGATTATTTACGTCGCTCGAAATCCCCGAGATGTGGCAGTTTCTTATTATCACATGCTGAAACCTTTTGTGGATTTCGGGAGCATTGAAAATTGTTTGAATGAGTTCTTGAGCAGTGAAAAGCAGCCGTATGGACCCTTTTGGGATCATGTAAAAGAATTCTGGCAATTGCGGGGCAAGTCAAATTTCCTCTTTTTAACATACGAGGAAATGAAAAAGGATTTGACTTCGGTGCTTCGACAAGTATCTGCTTTTTTGAATTGTCCCATGTCTACGGAGCAAATGGATAAAATGCTTGAACATTTATCCTTTGAGCAAATGCGAAGTATTAAATTTATACACTTAATTTAGTAGTAAAATACCTAAAATACAACTTCTATCCACCAGACAGTAAGACTTGCAACCACAAATTCGGGCTTCGTTACATCCAGTCAGTATATCAAAAAGAAACTGATATGAGGTAGGTGGATCTTCATGCGGAATTTATTTATCTTTTGTCTTTTGAAACAATATTATTGTTAGGTTTATACGAAGAGGTGAAGCAGGAAGTTACAAAACGGAGTTTCCGCCGGAGTACAATGAAATTTTTAACGAATGGGCTCGCAGAAATTTGAAGGATTCTGACTTTACCATGTATTTGTAAAAATTGAAAGTGCACTTTAAACAGAACAAGTCATAGATTGTACTTGTTTAGATTTTTTTTTTATAGATTACATATCTACAAACGAAAATGTCGCATCTCTTCAGATATTAAAAAAAAAAAAAATGGGGTTTTTTTAAAAATGTTTCAACATTTGTACAATAAAAATTTAATAGAACCCTTCATGAATTCAAATCATATCTCAAATGAAAGCTTGAAAAATAAATTGATGGGAAAAACCTACAACAAATTCACGAATGTTTTCACCATAAAATTTAACCACATATGATGAAAAAGTCGCATCTTTCTTGAAAATTTGTAGGAGATAGTGCCAAAATTTGTCACTGGCCACTTAAAATAACCGCATTTTTCACAAATAATAGCAAAATTATGCACTATCCCAAAATGCATCAGAAAATTCAGGGATATTGTCAGAAAAGACGCAATATTCACTGCAATTTATTAGGTTATAGGTAAATAATGTAATTATTTGAGATTCGGTTTGAGTTCTTGCGATGCTCCATTATTTTTGTAATAAATCAAATATGGAGCAATTACGCCTTTTTTCATTATTAACCAAATTTGTTTAAAAAAATATGATGAGATAAATTCGGTCTGCGGATTAGTAATCTTTAAAAAAAATATATAGAAGTAGTTTTCTGTCGTTTGTTCTGAGAACAACCACAATATCAAATTTATTAATTATCTATTTATTTCGGAAAATTAAATCAATTTTTATATAAATTTATCTTTGTGCATTTGTTTATTTAATCTAGGAAAATTTTCTCGTTAAATTTAACTTTGTTATTATTTTAAAATTAAAAAGAACAACGTAATTAAATGTTTCAACGTGCATTTTTTTGTCCACTTATAAAAAACATTGAATAAAAAAACGACACTTATTTTTTTCCGTTTTATTACGCCTAAATAATAAAAGCTTGTTTTTAAAAAGATTTTCTTCTTTCGTTGTTCGCGATATTAGAATTAGAATCATATTAGATATACTATATTGCATTGTCACTGGACTTATACACTTGTGCAAAATTTAAAAGTTCTAGCCTAATTAGAATTAGTGTAAATTTTGATTGCAAAATTGTACCTCAACATACTGACTAACTCACTAACGTACATACCAACAGGTGAAGTTAAATAAAAGCTTGTAATAAAAAACTCTTCACGTGGTCCAACTAGCTCTCGATCACCACTCTACGTTTTTTCCATCAAGAGTTTCAAACAGCACGAATTTGGGAAGAAATTTGACCAATTTTCGGTCATCTTAAAAATTGTTATTACTACCCGTATTTAACAAATGACTGCAATTTTTTGTATTTTGGTAGTACGAAACTCGTGGTAAGAGGTAAATAATTGAGGATTTCTTGAAATGGGTATAGGATTCTTTTTCAAATGACAATTTAAATGAATTCCTCAGGGTGTGCGCGAAGGAAGTTATAAGGTGTTAAATCAAAAATTTATATAAAACTCTACGTAGCTCCGATACGCAGGTTTCACACAAACGTTGATCATGACACTTTTTAGCTTAATTTTGAAACACCTTCTATTTCTACTTTGACTGACAACTTCTTGAAGGTCGAGATGGTATTCCTAGTGTTTTTTTAAATGCTGTAACTTACGTATCGTTTCTGTTTTGTGTTATTTATTTAATTTATCTTTACTCAGTGGTGTGTTTCCTTCGTCATTATCCTTTTATATAAAAGAGATGATAAGAGCGATATTTCCAATTACCACCCTATTGTAAATTTACCTGTTATCTCCAAAATATTTGAGGTGCTTGTTTGTAACATATTATGAAAGGTAAATCTACTATAATCTACTACAACTGGCTTCATTGAATTTACTTATTGTTTTACTAACGATATTGAAGCTGGAAAGCAAGTCGACAGTAGTTTTACTAACTTTAGTAATGCATTCGAACTAATGAATGAATCAGAGTGTTCTCATCTATACCAATAGTTTCGTGAATTGGATTAACTCGTATCTGTCTGATCTAACGCAATAAATCGCAAATCTCTTCCCGACGCAATAAAAACACTTCTAAGGTCCCTCAGGATAGCCATCTGAGACTCTTGCACTTCATTATTTACATCAATGATTTATTTTTGAGGCAATGGACTTTGAATTTTAAATTTTGACTTTGACATCTTTTATAAATCGTGCTCTATTAATCTCCTGAACCTGGCTTACTCCTTGAACCCCGAGTGGAAAAGACATACGATTTGGGAGTTGTTTTGAACTCACGTATGACCATATTCCATATTGACGATATTGTAGCTAAAGCTACCTTTGGGTATGTCAAAACATCGTATAAGATATATTGACGATCTATTGGGTTGGCACGAAAGTAGTGAGACTCTAGAAAACTCTACTCATGTTGTTTTTCTAATCAATTGTTTTCGACCATATTCTAGTATGTTATAGAACATTCTAGGTGCTTCAGTCCTAGGGGTATATAAAGGCGCACGCACGATTAATTCAGTCAGTTTGAAGAAAAATGGATGAGCGACAAGTTCGAACTCTATACCTTTACGAGTATTTGTTAGGCCATAGTGCGCGAGCTGCGACAGACAACATCAACACTGCATTTGGCTCAGATACTACAAGTCCCGCAACAGTGTCTCGTTGGTTCAAACGCTTCAGTACAGGAGATCGAAGCCTCGAAAGTCAGCCTCGCTCGGGACGACCACCAGCTTTCGACAATGATGATTTGCGCCGTGAATTGCAACAGAAGTCGGATGCAAGCACTCGTGAATTAGCGACAAAACTCCACTGCAGCCATCACGCTATAGAACATGACCTGCACGAGCTCGGATATAGGAGAGTTTTATCCCGATGGACACCTCATGCCCTCACAGACGCCATTCGTGCTGCTCGGGTCGCCGTCTGCCAATCGCTACTACTTCGACCGCGCCGGAAGGAGTTTTTGGAGGATTTGGTCACAGGGGACGAGTCGTGGGTTCTCTACGACAACAATGCGCTTCTGGCTGCCACGAAAGGAAGACCCACCAACTCAACCAAAGCAATATCAAAACCGCGGCGAAAAAGTTCTATTGTGCTGCTTTTGGGATTCTCAGGACATGCTGTTTTATGAATTATTACATAATGAAACAGTTAATGCTAACACATATGCGGCGCAGCTCGATAAACTAGCCACGGCTATCAAAGAAAAAAGACGAAGAAGAGCCAATGTCATTTTACTTCATGACAACGCTCGCCCGCACACTGCATCCACCACCCGCCAACAACTGCACGGCTTAGGCTGGGAGACGGTACCTCATCCACCATATTCCCCAGACATTGCCCCTTCAGACTATCATTTATTCAGAGCCATGAAAAATGATTTGCGTGATAAACGCTTTAACACTTTTAATGAAGTTGAAACCTACGTAGCCACCTTCTTCAACTCACGGCCCGCTGAGTTCTGGGCAACAGGCATCCAGTCCTTGCCTATACGTTGGCAAGAAGTCATAGATGCTCACGCCGAGTATTTGATTGACTAAATTTATAGTAAAATAAAAATGTTAGAATTTAAAATGTAAAAACAAACTGTCTCATTTCTTTCGTGCCAACCCGATACATGTTACTAAAATTCTTTACTAAATTAAAGGTCAGTTAAAGGGTCAACATTCATGTTACTTTGCTTAAATATTTAGTAATCAGTGTATTTTGATGAATCTTGATTATTAAATAAATAAACAACTTTTATTTAATGAAAGAGAAACTAGTTAGGGTTGTTTGACGTTGTCATGGACTGATTAGAATTTTTCGACATTATTTTCTTTTAGCTTATAGAAAACTTTATAATGATGCTTCTTATTTAGTTTACTCTGAAATTTGAGGATAATTGGTTGGGTTTAGAAAAACTAGCATATTAAATTTTTATAAACAGTTTTATTTCATTTCTCATATAATATATAGTTTAGTCTATTCACTTTGGTTGATTTCTACTATTCAATCATTTCCTTCTCTGTTGGCTCGTCCCATTTAAGAGTACTTTTTGGAATTCATTCTTAAAATTTTTTTACAGAATTTTAAATTAAATTTGAATAAATGCAAACATGCTTGAACACTTTAACAAAACATTATTGCTTGAAAATAAATATTTTGGATATTCCAAACGAAATAAATTTCTCAAGTTCTAAATTAAGATTGTGTTATATCCAATCGGAGTAGCGTTTGAGAAATGTATCTTTAACCCTCTATTTTACTACACACAAAGATAGTTTTTACCTTGAAGGCATTTGAAGTGAATAAAACAACTTTGCAAAAATCGTGAGAGTCGTCTGGTGTGTGTAAGGAAACCCAAAGCTATTTTAAAATTGTTTCATTTTGCTTTATACATGTTTAGTTGTTAAAAATTTTACTAAGCCATTTATCCTACTTCTCTGACGTCAGCTCCTTTCTCTGGTGTTTTAACCGCCGGCGCGGCTTACTTTTAGTTGCTTATTTACAAAAGAATTGCTTCATTCGATTGCTAATAGGTAATAAAAACGTTTCAGTTGGAATGTATAAAAGAATCCCGTAGAAATCGGTTAAATTTGCAAGCAGTGGCGAATTGTTAATTTCGTATATAAACTAAAGAGTACTTTCAAACAACTGTAGAAGAAATGAGATAGTATGTGCATAATCTTAGGCGTTCTGTCTTATTTCCAGTCGAGAAATTCCCCTTTAGAGAAGCAAATTTCCCAGCCACAGTCATTCACAAAATTGGTGCGCGTTATTGCTTATTAGAAATTCTTAATGATTTTTTTTGTTTTTTGTTTTTTGTTTTTTTTTTGTTTCCATGCATAAAAGTGATGAAAAGATGAGATAATAATAAACGCGTTGCTAATGCTTATATTGAATGTTTTTCATAAAGATTTGCTTTTGCTTGGTTACCTTGGTTAAAAAAGATATGAAAGAAATGCTTCAATTGCTTTTGCAATAAATAACAACCCAACAATTGTTTTCTTTTTCGAGTTACGAATTATCTTTAAAAAATCTTTATACAGCTTCGAGAAATAAATGAAACCAAACGGTCTAAATATTCAACAACAGCTGTCGAACACAATTTCGCTACTCGCACCATTCTGTGATATTTTTTAAATGTATTTTTTTTTTTCGGTTTTGTCTTCTGTTGAATTTTTATAACAATAACTATAATATAAATTAAGCTAGTCCCGCCTGCCATTAACAGCAATGTCGTAACCTTAGTTTACTGCCATATTCACTTTAATATTAAATGTCTCCTTTTATACATATATAAACGAATTTGTTTCTCTCACTTTTTACACATATCTACAATAGACAATTGAAAAAGCTGTGCAGCGCTACTTAAATTTAATGTACTTCTGTATTTATACATATATAAATATACACATTGTTTTTGTTTGTCCTCAGTAAATAATGCGTACGTAATAATAATAATAATAATAATAATAATAATAATAATAATCAACAATTATTTAACTATAGTCGAAAAACTGAATGCTATTTACACAATTTTCTGAGAGGTTATTTTTTTTTTATTACTTCGCATCTTGTTTGAGTTTTTCGGTTTAATATTCATTTTATTAAAATTTTCCCTCTTTTTTTATGACTTTGTTTGTTGTTAAAGAGTGTTTCAGGATTTTGTAGAAATGTTCTTATTTGCTGTGTCTTAAGAAAACAATGTGCAAGATGTTAATGTTTTTTTTGTTTTTTTTTTTTGCTTGATTTAAGCTTTGAAAGGTCACATAGGTGCCGGTGAAGGTTTGAAAGGATTTTTTTTTCCGCGTGTTTTGTTTTTGTATAAAGATATCTGTGCAACAAAATTATATTAGGCTAGATTTGACTATGATGAATTTTTAAGCGTATGAGACGTTAAAAATGAATTGGAAGAAGACATTTTTTGAAATATCATTTTGAGGACGTTAAACTGAATAGATCGGTGCCAAATTTTAGTAATATGTACTGTATCTCATCAACGATACATCCTGAAATTAGAAAATTGATGAAAAAAGAATGCTCTTTTCATTTAAATTTCGATGAAGAATACAATGATCTCCGAAATTTCGAAAATAGTCAATTGTTTCTAGCAATTTTGAATTTAAGGAAGTTAAGAAAACAAATCTAAGAAATAGATTCCTTTTTTGCATAAATCAGTACCTAGACTGACTAAACAAGCTGTGCAAGTGCCGAAAAAGTGATAAGATTTTTCCATGCTGATAGTTATTTCAAAATGGCCTTATATTTAACGTCCAGTTACGGTTTTTGGGGCACCGACTCTGACAAAATGAATGCTAAAATAAATAGTCTCCGACTAGAAATTAATACGTGGTCCTGATTTGGTCTGAATATTGAGTAACATATTAGGGCGTTCCTGCTCAGGCCCGGATTAAATACTTCTAATATCTCCCTTAATATGGCATACCTTATTTTATCTTATAGGCCCTGATGTGATCATCTGATAACCCTTTTAGAGTCAGCCCTAATTTATCTTATTTGGCCGTCTGATTCGCGTCTTTTTAGTTCCAATCGGAGTTTATCTTATCTGGCCCTGATTCATGGTCTTTTAGGGTTAACTCCAATTTATCTGATCAGAGCCTGATATAATTTCCTGATTTGCACTGATATGATCTAGTAAGAGTTTTAATTTTATCTGGTCCTGCTATAATTGTCCGATTTAATTACTTATTGTACTATCAGGGTATACTAAAATAACCTAAACCAGCCTCAATTAAATTATCTGCTCTGGGCCAAATAAATTTTCTTATTCAGGGCCTGATACAGGACTGGATCTGGATTTTTTATGTCTGGATCATTAAAAAAAGCTAATTCTTTGCATCGTACGACATCGGTTTGGAATTTCGATTAAAAATTTAATTAATGAATATTGAACTAAAAGAAGACCAGATGTATCCTTTTTGCTTTTATGGTGTCGAAAAATGTAACTACATATGACATCGTTATAAAAAGATTGTGTCTCTAGGTTGTACAGGTACCACATTATATTTATACTAAAATAAATTAAAACTTGTCCTTTTCTGGATTTCTTTTTTTCGTTTTTATCCTTTATTATTATCGGTTTTTGATATTTTGAGTATATTTTAAATCAATTTTGGGTGTGTAATATTAAAAAAAAAAAAAAAAACTTGTTGTGGAGCTAATGAATTCAAAAAACTTGAATAATCAAATCTTGCCTTTTGTTCAATTATTAAAATTGTCTTGTTTTTTTTTTAGAAGAAAACTGAAAATTTCTTATTGTGTATTAAATTCGCTATGATACGAGAATACAAAGACAAGTTACCATTTTATTTATGTACACTTTCAACTACAAAAAAGTCGGCAGATTTGGCACAAAGGTGATTTTCGATTTTGTTTTAAAAAATCCTTCCAACGTTAACACTTTACCCTTACATGGGTTGGCGATTGTTTCTGGTTTTAAATGTTTTCTTTTTTTCGCTTTTAATACGTTTACTTGCATTTTGTTTTTATTATTTATTTTTTATTTTTTAAATATATTTTACCCTGTCGGCTAGGTTGTGTCATTTGTTCCGAAAATAAGTCAAGTCGGAAGTTAAAGTTAGTAACTATTGACCTCGAATTCAAGTTGAGAACTCTTTTCTGTAACTTTCGTTTGAAAATAAAGAGAAAACGGTCAAAAGTGTAACATCCGCGCACACATATAATTTAAATTTGCTCATAGACATAATTTTCATTTAATTTTGCATTATAACAATGTTTATTATTATCAATTCGCCCGAAAGGAACGTAAATGATTTTTGCTCCTAATTGTAATGAAATTATAGAAAATGAAGCGCAAATAATATCGAAGGTATTTAGTAAGCCTGTTGCTTATTTTTAATTGTGTTCTTTCACTTTTAATGAAATTTTTATTCTTGTTTATAAAAGTTTTATAATTTTTGGATTTTTTTTTTTTTATTTCTCCTTTGGTATCATCCATTTCTTGTTTGTTCTTTTTTATTCAGTAGGTTCAATTCACGGAAGTTTTCTTGATTGGTGTTTAAATTCTTTCGGTTTTCGGTTTTTATGTTTAACTTTACTTTTATTATTTATTTATTTATTTTTTTTCGAATTTACTTCGCTAACTACTAGGGATGCCTTCTCTTATCTTTTAAGTGTTTTTTTTTTTCTAATATGTTTTCCATTGGTTACTTTTTACAAAATAAAAATATATATCAATTACCTTTTGTATAAAAAAATTATTTTATGTGTGTATATTTTTATTTTGCTTCTTGTTTTACCTTAAAATAAATATTTTATTTAATGGTACATTTACTCTGAATGGAATGTTGTGTGGAAGTTTGGTTTCTTCTGTAGGAAAAATTCATTTTATTAACTTGATTTGATATTTAGAGTTGAAAACAGTGGGTTTTAAGAAGTGATTTTCTGCCATAAATTAAGAATGCACCGTTTAAATTTATATATATTTTCTCGGATTAAAATCAACCGAAAATTTGGAGAAAGGTTTTTAAAATCTATAACACAGGCCGAAAAATTTCAAACCAAAAATCAGACTATACTTTTCTGCAAATGTTTGACGCTCTGAATCCGGATCCGATCTTAGAATTCCTCCAGCACGTCAGGTTTTCGAGAGATTCTAACCTAAAAGTGGAAAAATGCATTTCTTCGCTATATTTCAGGTTATGTATATAGCAATTCGAATTCAGAGCGTCAAAAATCTTCAGAAAAATATAATCTGGTTTCTGGTTTTCAGAAGGTTGGTTAAATTTAGTCAGCCTGTGTATTTAAATTATAGGTACCTTAAAATAATTATTATAAACAATAATCGTTATGCAGTTGGGGGCTAGTAATTTAATTTAAGAATGATATGAGTTTTATTTTACCAATGTATAAAGTATAACAAAATAAGTAACAGCTCACATTGAAATTTTAAATCAATCGAGGATATTATAGTGTTCACGAACTAAATTATAGAACAAGTCAATATTATTTTCAGCAAAAAATCACTTCCTAATTCCGATTTTGGGATGAATCTGTTTGAATTTAATGTGTTTTGTGTCTCTGAATAAAATGAAAATTAAAACAGTCCCCTACATTTCTACGTTTGTTTCTTTGTATTGTTTTTCTTTTTTTCTTTATATTTTCATCTAGATTTACTAATAACGGCAGTGAAGTTAACATATTTTTTAAATACATCGACATTTTTGTTTTTTGTAATATCAAACAGTCGTACAGAACAGAATGACGTATGCAATCGATCGAGGGCTCCAATTCTAATCCGGATGTGAAGTGAAATCTATTTTCTATTTTACTTTTAATCTGAAATGAGATTGATGAGGTTTTGATATGTCTCCAAAAGTGAGGATTGCTTAATTCTGTTTCTAAAGTTTACTTGCTGTACAGTGTTTATTATTCGATTTTGTAATTCAATCACACGAGGAGTCCTCGATCAATTGCATCGATCGTCCTGATTTTTGTTCTATTTATATTTTAGTTCTTTTCGGTTAGGTAAGAAATGAGATAAAATCCAAATCGATTGCTGTAACCATAAACTTAATAAATTTAACATAAAAGTGATGCCCACTGGTGATATTTTATGGATGCCACATCCTGACGTTTTGTTGGATTCTTCCAAAAAATTAACTGCTGTATTTTTAGTATTTTTTTTTTTTTTTATAATTTTTTTGTTTTACTTTTTAATTTTGTTTACGTTCATATCAATTGCTGTTGAAAATATCCTTTTGCTTTTTGTTTGTTGCGTATATTTTATAACTTTGTTATTCAGGACTGTGTGAGCGGAATATTGATGTTAAATCGATCCCTTTTTGCGGTGGTCTCTCCGTTTTTGAGGGATCGCTAGCCGGCAGGGCAAGCAAGTGTTAGGCCTCCAGAAATATAAGTGCTGTTGGTTTTGGTTCTAAATTTGATTTTTTTGCTTCAACAACTAAAAATGTAATGTCAGCCTTGTCACGATTAGCAAAGCATTCAGCTATTAAACGGGCAACATCCTGAAATAAAAATATAATGGTTTAACAAAAATAATGGCTTAAATATATAAATATGCTCACTTGGTGGTGCATTCCTTCCACCTTATGACCATCCACTTCCAAGATAAGTTGACCAACCTCAAGGCCACCAGCATCGTATGCTGCTCCATGTTCCTTTTTTTTTTTGTTTTAAATAAAATAAGTATAGTTCTAAATGTTTTAAAGAATTCATCAAAAGAGTTATATAATTTTATATATTTTTCTAAAAACGTCTTGAATTTTTATGCTGTTATATTTTTAATGTTTATACATAATTTTAAAGGGATTAATTTATGTATTCAAAATTATTTCTCTAATTTATTTTTGTATGGATTTATTTTCGGGACACCTCTTAAAAATTATAGGACTCTTTCAATCTGTTGATATTATCCACGATTCTAATTTCCATTAATTTCAATTTGATTATAGTGTACTTTTAGTATACTGCTAATGAAAATCAATCTGAAAATCTAACCAAGAAGAAGAGTTGTAAAACTCATATTAAAAAGAATTTGTTCAGGCAGGTCCGCAGTTTCTTTTTTATATCTATGCATTCGTACTTGTTCATCAACACAGCACTCAGTTTGGAAATAACTTTTCAATATTTCCCTACTTTGTTGAAGCATAAGTCATTTAGTACTGCGGAGATATGATATTGTGCTTCTAACAATTTTTCGAGCGCAAAAGAGCTGTCAGTGTCAAAATAACATACAATTTAAAACAAAACCAACAGATGATCCACCCTAAACATACATCTTTCGTGTCTAGTTTTACTTTTGGTGAGAAATAAATATTTCTTACAATTCGCACTCACTTAATACTTTGCGTGCAAATTAGCTATAACTTGGTAACATGTTTCCAAAATCTCTCAGTTTTACGCATAATACTTCTAAGAGCAAATATGCGTGTGTATATGTTAAATTTACTTATCAAGACGTCAAAAACTATAATATTGTTTCACTTACGTGGATGTTGATTATCCTAGGTAGTGGATGTTTCGTGTTAGCGCCACCTTCAATAGCTATGCCTAAAATAGGTTTCGTTTTCTTAACAGTAATATGTAAGTTGCCTCTATGATCAGGTACGACGTTTGGATTGTGTTCATGTGATTGGTCAGTCGTTGAGCCATTCTGTTCAGCTGACAATCGTTGCATTGACTGAAAGGAGTAAGAAAATGTTATAATTTTATACAATAATTTAGTCAATTTACATAATTCGTAAATAAAAAATTCGTAAGGACTTATAAGTGTCATAAAAAAATGGTGTAAGAGTACAGGAACCAGTATGTAGTTTTGGGAAAAGGTGTTTATATTTTGCTTGAAAAAATTATCCTACCTGCTTTGAATTCGATATTTAAGTTTTTCACTTGGATACTTGATCTTTCTAATAACTGAATGTTTTCATCGATGGAATATTTGTATGAATAATGTACTTCAAGGCTATCGATCTTTTTATTTAAACATAAATGCTATTTCTCCTATAGAGTTATATATATTAATTTAATATATTATATAATTTAGTTATATATTACAAACGCTGTTATTAGATAGTTATGTATTTTGTCAATATCATTTTTTATTTTAGTAAATTCCATTTTGGTACTGGCAGTTCTTGCGCAGGAATGTCTTTATTTGAAAAATAGTTCCTTAAAACTTAATATTTGAAAAAGGCTTGTTTTACTTTGCGGATTATTTAAATTAGTTATTTTATTTACATTTGTTCACTGCTCTTTTTATTTAGTTTATTTATTTCTTTTTGGAGAAGTTTTGACCTTTCATACCCATCGTAAATTAACTATTTTGGTTGCAAAGGTTCATTTAATTTCTCTAATAAAAATATAAATAATGATAATATATATATTTTTCAATTACTAAAAATTCACAAGAATCAGTGAATTTTCTTTTATTCGTTCTTATATGTTTCTGGATCTGACTGAGGGAAACCTTCATTTTAAAAAAAAAGTAGAGAAATCGCCTGATATTTGAAAAAGGGGAAGATGTACATAGTACGGCGCGGCGGTTTTTAAATTTTATGATTTACATATGTATAACAAATATCTGCCCTTTCATATTTTTGTTATTTATAGCTATTAGTTATATTTGGTATCTAATGATGTCAGCGTATCTATTTACTACATAAAACATCTTCATAATTTTTAACACCATTTTCAAAATTTCTGGGATATTTGAACTGAAACTAGGGTAAATTTTATCCTGTGTGATATATTAAGTTCTATATGAGGGTGTGCAGGCGAAGTGTTAATTCATGAATTTTGAATTTAACGTTGATTTACGTAAACACAATATCTAATAACTCGATTTTTTTTCATAATCTGAATCAGATAGTAGATTTTGCATTGAATTTAAATGTAGGAATAGTTACTCACAGCAAAACTATTTAATACCACGAAAAGAACATTAAACTGAGGTTAATGCCAAGTTAATCCAATAAAGTTTCCAATTCAATATTTGAAATTTGGGTGCGTTAGAATTGTGGCAATTTGATTAAATTTTCGCAAAATTGAAGATTTTTGCTATAGTTTAAAAAATTCAACTCATATAAAATTCAAGATCAAGTTCAGCTCATGAGGAAAACGCGGATAATATCTATATAACCGCGAATCATGAATTGCGTAGAAAAACGAAGCTTTGAATTGACTTTAATAACATTATCTATTTTATATTATAATACAGATACGAATACGAAATTATTGTTCGATATCTATTTGTGTGAATTGGTCTCTAGGTATTAGATACATCTATTATTTCACATAGATTTTTTAGAGGCTTCGTTATTGCTGCTTGCAAAAAACTAAATAAGAACTATTCTACACACAGTATACAACAATTTAAAGCAAGAACAGAGGTAACATTTGCAGCACATAATTTCATTTCAAATCCACCGACAGAACTATCCAATCGTACCACAAAAACGCTCGCGGTGCCGTGAGCATGGCGGGCAAATATCATGGAATAATTACAAAACCGAGCAATCGTCCTAAAATTAAATTTTGTTAAAGAACAAAATAGTTTAATCAATACTCGAATTTTGGTAGATAATTTGCAGTACACCAGACTAACACAAAACATAAATATTCTGGTGAACCTTTGTTTTCCCAATTGTGATAGCCTTAGAGGGAATAATTAGAAATCGGGATAAATTGCTATTTTAATTGATATTACTGTTCTGCATTTCTTTTGTTGTTTTCTATCTGGTCTGAGCCATGTGATAGATCTTCTTTATAAGATTTTTTCCGTAGATTGTTAATCCAAAAACGAAAATGTTGCATCATCACAAGTGTGAAAAAGAAATCGTGTCTATATCTATAAAATATCATTTATTGACAACTTTTATTTAGACTTTTTCAGACGACAAATTTTTCATGGGAGTTTTGCATAGGGCGAAGTATCATAAAAAACTTGTTCCTTATGGTTTAAATCTTAATAAAGTTTACAAATAACTGATCTAGTGTTTGCAGATGACGCCTTAGTTTTCATAGCCGGTGGCAAGTTGAATGAAAGTGTGAATATGACTCAGGAAGACTTCAGGAATCTTGACCTGATTGAGCAGGTCTCTCAAATAAAATACCTGGGTGTGATGATGGATAATATAATAAATTTAATTTTAATGTCAAAGAATATTTCCAACAAAATTGGTTATCTCAAGAGATAGCGAAGATGACTGGACTTAAAATTGGCAATAGATATTTAAAATGTGATTGTAAAACCACATTTCGAATAGAGTTCTACGATTATGTTTATGTATGATAAGAGTTAGTTAAAGATACTTCAAAGATTGCAAAATAGAGCTATGTGAACCATTTTAAGGTGCAACATGGTGCCAATGTTAGAAACCTTATGTTGGTTTAGTATTAAAAAGAGAGTAGCTATGAATCTATTATTATTTGTGTTTAAAATTAAGTCAAACCTTCTACTTTTGGATCTGGCAAACTTAATTGTTAGTAAGCAACTTGCTCGTTACTTGCCATTTGTAAACACTAACTTTCATGGCTTTTGTAGGCAAGTCAAGTTATATACTATATCAACATTTTCATATTTGTTAGTAGTGTATTTGTTGTTGCAACTGTCCAGCCACACGTGTGAATGCTACTTGCTCCGGCACTTGCCTGAGTCAACTTGGAGCAAGTTACTTACTCACTTGCCTTGCCCGCCCACTGGCTTCGTGTGAACCGGCCTTAGGGGGGAACGTCACTGTGACGATTTAAAGAATGCAAATTGTCACCTTTTAGGTCATAACTTTGTCAATTTTTGATATTTTTCAATAAAATTTAGTATTAAATAAGTTTTAATTTAAGCCTTAAATAACACAAGTCAAGATGGTTTTTGTGTCTGAGTAATGTGTGATAATTTCTCATTGTTTTCGTCTTACAAGTAAAGAAAATCGGTATGATTCTTGAAAAAGTTAGCTTTTTTGCTCAGGATAGTAAGGTGAAATCAGAGACCCCGAAAATCTTTATGATTACATTTTCTTCGAAAACCTTTGGGACACACAAATTTTTAAATTTTTGACAGTTATATTAGGTCCACAATTTTTAATTTATACATTCTGATAATAAATTTACAACCCCTTTATTAATTTTAAAAGAAATTCCATGAAATTGCAAATGTTTGGACACCATATTGGATTCACCATTTTAGAACTCAGAACAAAAATACAATAACTTGGAATATGGACGACGTAATTTCTGGCAAAAAATCAGGAATAATCCAGCATACACTTACACACCAGGCGTAATTGAGGGTCAAACTATTCAAACGGATGTCCATTTCGTCTTCACAAAAGCAAAGTTTAAACAAAATAAAAGTAGTTTTCCTTACTTTTTGACAAAAGCAACCAGAACCAACTCATAACCCAGAATTAAGAAAATATTTTAAATTTCTTGGCGTGTGATAATTAGTTATTTACCTGTGAATAAAACTATTGCAACACAAAATAGATTAATTTACAATGGATTCAAAATTTGAAAGTTAAATTTTAATTAATATAACCGTATAATAAAGTAAACTATTGTTTCGTATTTTAATTGAATAGTTAACGTTTTAAATAAAGTTTTATTAATATTATTATTATGTTATGTAGCTATACGTAGAGATTTAATATTTAAATTTTTATTTTATTTTTCTCGAACACGTGATGTGATGGAACACGTTTGTTTTTGGATTTACAATCTATGGAAAATATCTTATAAAGTTCAGTATATTTTAAAGGTGTGTTCGGTGATTGGGAGGGCATTTTTTTTGCGAAATTATAATTCGAAATTAATTTAGGATGTTGGGATGGCCAATTCGTATAATTTCTTCAACCCAGATTTAATCAAAAGTTTTAATTAGCGAAATTTCCCAGTTAATTAACAAAATTGTGATTGTTATTCTAAGCAATAAATTTCTCCGACGAGAAAGTTGGGGGGTGGGTCGTAAATATCGTTGTCCATTAGCTACCGCTAGGCTGACTTCAATATCATCCAAAATTCGTCGTTACATTTTGATCCCGGCATGAAGCCTAATATCCGCAGATGAGCAATAAAACAGATGATTAAATCAAATTTCCACGACAGTGAACGTTTCGGAAATAGCAACAATTTCAGCTGTTTTGGGGGGGAAAGCGGGAAGCACTTAAACTTAAGGGCATCAGCGAGAAATGGCAGTTCTCGGAGGAGTTCAGAAAATTCCTCCGTCGAACTTCATCTCGCGTAATTGATTGGAATTTGGGACGAGGAAGAAAATGGCATAAAAATGCGCGGATACGCCAGAGGCAATAAAAATCGAATGCTGCTTACCTGATGCCTTCGAACCCCCTTCTCGCCAAGTAGCGTGCCGCCCTCCTCCTTCATGTCGAAGCTCCTCGAGAGTTTTGTTGCCAACTCCTGGCGCCGAAGACCGGGAAAGGAACAAACAGAAAAGTTTCAATTAATGCGATTTTCACGGTTGCCCTTTTGTTTTTACGCTCTTCTAGCGCTATTAAAGCGCTCCTCGTTCTTCTTGTTCTTGATCGCTTCTAGGCTCGCTTGCTTGTTTACGAATTACGATAGCACTTAAACTCAGCCGAACGCAAAAAATTGAGGCGCGGTGAGGTTGCGGAGACGTACCTGAGCGGTGGAAGCAAATTGGCCACTGAGGTAAGCCCGATTTCAAACAGGATTTATTTACCTTTATGGGAATTTCGGCTAGGCCTTCTACATTCTGTACATACTTCATTTAGTGCAATCATCGATCAAACTTTTTACCAGTTTTTTGTTTACTATTTTCATTATTTTCTCAGTTTTTCTGGTGTTTTTTTTTTTTTTTTGCTTTTCTTTACATGCTATGGCGCTGTTTTGCTGAGCTTTCTAGGTCATTATTGACCGCAAAATACAATAGATAAACTGACGAAATTATGTTTCTCTTACCAGGGGAGTATATAGCCTAACTTCTGAGGGACGGGATCATACCGAAAAAATTAAATGCAAATCTATACATATAGTATAGGTTTGATCAAATAATTCAACCTATTACATATAAAGAATTAAAAATATATGATGAATATAGTTGCCATTTTTCAATTTTGTATTTAATGTCAATGCACTTAAAATAAAAATAATATTTTTGAGTTGATTAGATCGAAGAAGAGTGATACGAAATTATTAATGAAAAAATTTTCATTTGATCAAATTGGTGAGTTTTCCTGAAAAGGTGTTCTTAATATTTTTTCCGCAAGCTCTTTAAGAAATATTTTCCCATTCTGCTGCAACTCTTGCAACAGTTCTTCTCTTCGTTCAAAGATTCGACAAAGATGGTCAATGGGAATTAAGCCCGGTAACTGAGACGTACTTTGAGTCCCTGAGTATTAAGCTATTCTTTTGTGCACCTGGTCACGTGCTAGAGGTCATTCGCATGTTGGAAAATGACACCCGAAATATTTAAGTTAGGCTTCAGTCCAGTCTCCAAAATGGAAATGTATCATTGTACTGTCATACGTCCTTCGACTCTCCTGCAAATTCCAGCTGTGCTCTGTCTCCATAGATCCTCAAATCATTAAATTTCCACAACCGAATTTCACAGTCTCCTTTATAATTCATTGCTCCAGACGTTGTCCTCTCCACCTCCGAACCAACTCGCGACCATTGTCAATTGATTTTTGTCTCGTCTGAGAAAATAACAATGGTCCAATAACGAATCATCAATGATTTATACTTTTTGACGAATTATCTACGCAAATTCCTATGGCATCTTGTGAGTACTGGCTTTTTAATTTTTGCTCTGCCTTTTAAAAGTTTGACTGCCGTTTGTGTGACAATCAATAGGTGAATAAGTGGCTGAATGGAATTAAGCAGTCAATGTGTTAAACCTAATTTACGCAGCATGCGGCGTACAGTTTCTGTGCTTTCATTTACGTTATCATTCGTTTCTAACGATCGTTGCATTTGCACTGTGTTATCAAGATTTTTGGAGGCAATAGAACTATGAGGTATACCTTTTTGCAACAAAGCACCGATTTCTTTTTGGACTTTTTCAGAAATTAGTTTCATTGTATCGAACTTAAAATTTTGTCAAGAATGCAGAAATTCACAAATTTGGGGGTGAAAGGTCAGACCGAGACAAGCAAAAAATCGTATGGGTGGGGGGGGGGGGGGGGGGGGGGCATCTCGCACCGTTTGGCAGTTACAGGGTGATTCGTAAATCAGGATTTTGCCTTATATGGGAACCGCTCTTGTATTTTTATCTTTTTTTCTACGCATCGCAGCGGCCCCAAACTGATTTCAAAAAATCACTATGTGGAAGCCCTTTCCAAAAAAGTTTACATCACCCCCCTATCCCCAACCCCTTGGCCACAATCCCCCCTGGAAGTTGAAAAAATTAACTTTTATTTCACGATTTTTCACCTTTCGCCCCACTTTTCTCTGAAATTCATGTTATTAACATACCTACTTTTTATTTTTTTTAAGTTGCCTATCTAATTACCTTTCCAAAAAGGTGCAACATGGCCAGGTAGGAAAAGGATACGAAAATTTATTTACAAAAATCCTTTTACAGAATATCATGATAATTCGAATTTTTAAGAAATTATACTTAAGTTAACTAAAAAATACATTTTGTTCGCTTAAAAACTAATTACAATTAAAACGTTTGTCCTTTAAAAGCTGTTCAAAATGTTCTCCGCTAGTTTCGATGCATGCAAGTAGCCTTCGTTTTATTTCACGTTTGAGGTCTATGGTAGCCAGTCTCTCCCGTATTTTCGTGGCTGCAGTCACAATCCTGGTAACTAATTCTTCTCTGGTGTTGATTGGTCTTGAGTAAACTTCATCTTTCATCATTCCCTATAAGAAAAAGTCCAGTGGAGTAAGCTCCGGTGACCTAGCAGGCCAAGGAATCGGTCCACCTCGTCCAATCCAGCGCTCTGGGTAATTTTCATTTAACCTTGCCCTAACAATGTTCCCAGTATGCGCAGGTGCTCCGTCGAGCTGTAAATAAATTGCACTTCTGATGGCCAGGGGGATGTCCTCCAACAGATCCGGAAGGATATTCTCCAAAAAGTCCGAGTATAGCTGACTATTCAGCACTTGGGGCAAGATGAAGGGTTCTATCAACTGGTTGTCGATGATGCCAGCCCAGACATTGACACTAAATCTTTGCTAGAAGGACCGACACCTGGTCCTATGTGGGTTCACATCTGACCAGGTGTGGAGGTTGTGTAAGTTTGTGATGCCATCCCGGGTGAATTGCGATTCATCCGTCCACAGAATTCGGTCTAGAAACCTTCTGTTTTCGATGTCAGACTCGAACAGCCAAGTGCAGAATTGCAATCGTCCTTCGGAATCTCCTTCCCTAGTGCTTGGACCGGGATATGGTGGTATGGATGTAGTCCCTCTCGGTTCAGAACGGTCCAAACTCTCCCCGAAGACAATCCTGACCTTCGTGCGACCAGCCTGATGCTTATTACAGGGCTGTTCCTGACGATGTTGAGGATTTATTGGTCGGGGTCCGCTGAATCGGCCGATTTTCCTGCTCGCGTTTCTGCTCTGGGGGCGGTTACACTTCCGGTTTCTTTTAACCTTCTGAAAGTCCTTGAAAATACCCTTCTGTTGAGTACCCGCCGATTCGGGAATCTCCTTTGTTATTCTCGTACGGCCTAACTATCATTTCCTTCTACTAAACCGTGCACGTAAATTATATCGGCATACTCGTCAACACTGAATTCTGCCATTTTATCTTAATTTTTTCTATTAAACACCCGTTCTTTTCACTTCCTTCTTCAACTGTGGTCAATGTCCTTTCAAACTCACCCATTTTTATACCATAATTCATAGGAGGTATTAGAAACGGAGCGTCAGGATACTTAGGAGTCAATACTGGATATAATAATCTAATAACGCTATTTAACGAGATTACATTTATTATTTTACTACTGTTTTGCTGAAAAAATAAAAATGTATTACCTCTGTTTCCTAAACAAACATTTCCGAACTTGCTGTCATAAAAATTGTTTACTTAACGACTTTTTCCATTATGGTGCAATAAAGTAATTAGGTACCTGTGAGGATGTTTTAATTTCAGGACTTTTGCAACCCTTTTCTACCTGGGCATGTTGCACCTTTTTGGAAAGGTAATTAGATAGGCAACTTAAAAAAAAATAAAAAGTAGGTATGTCAATAACATGAATTTCAGAGAAAAGTGGGGCGAAAGGTGAAAAATCGTTAAATAAAAGTTAATTTTTTCAACTTGCAGGGGGGATTGTGGCCAAGGGGTTGGGGATAGGGGGGTGGTGTAAACTTTTTTGGAAAGGGTGATTATTATATAGTGATTTTTTGAAATCAGTTTGGGGCTGCTGCGATGCGTAGAAAAAAAGATAAAAATACAAGAGCGGTTCCCATATAAGGCAAAATCCTGATTTACGAATCACCCTGTAACTGCCAAACGGTGCAAGATGCCCCCCCCCCACCCATACGATTTTTTGCTTGTCTCGGTCTGACCTTTCACCCCCTTCAGTATTGACCTCCCACCTCTGAACACCCTGTATATATGCAGTGGCTCAAATGACTAATTGGACAAAGATAGTAATAAAGTAAAATAGCATGAAGATATGGTGAAATAAATGCACAATTTTAGTGATATTCTGCCATTTTCTACGACTTTAAGATATGTTCATAAAACTATATATTTACAATACATATGAAAAAGAAAAAAAAAACAACAATAAATTACTCCATATTTCAAGTCAAACAAGTATTCGAAGAAACTGGAAACAGATGGTAGAACTTGTGGAAGAATCGGGTAAATATTACGTGATGAAAGACGAATTATGAAAGTACAGGAAGTACAAGAGAAAATAAGAAAGAATGATGAAAGTGCTGAAACAGTACGAAATGTGTTAAAAAGAAGCCACTGCCATTGCAAGAAAGAAGTCATTTATAAGCTCCCAAAGAATAAAGAAATTCTAGTAAAATTGGGAAAAGAATTATTGCTGGAAAAAAACGAATTTTGAAAAATGATAGGACCTCTTTTCTGGGAGTTGTTTTAACTTTTTATTGCTTTCAATTATAATATTTCGTACCATCAACCTGTTGAAACGAATTAACTAATATTGAATCTGCAGTTTGTCAAAATTCAATTAAATCGTTGCCTAATCAATTAGTAGGTTTTATTGAATCAAAGGTATTTACATATATAGGCATAGTATTTAAAATATTAAAAGTTCATTATTTCTTACATCTTTCATGTTTGTCCGATTATTTGTTTGACTTTAAAAATGGAGTTATTTATTATTTCGTACGGTTTTTTCTTGTATGTATTTTAAACATGTAGACTTTATTATTACTTTTGTACGATTATTACTTTGAGCCACTGTATATTAGGTTTGGTACTTAATTTTAGAGGATTTGTAATTGTGAGGCATTATTTTGGAATGTAAGAAGTATTGAAAGGCGTCTACTACTACCATCAAAGTCAACATCGACACCAAAACAAAACATTTAAATTACAAAAGTTGAGCTGTGTTTGGTGGGATCAGAAGAGCATATTTGTTTATGAGCTGTTAAAACGGGTGATTTTTTTGCACGACAACGCTCGGCCACAAGCACTTGGCTGGGATGTGCTACCTCATCCTCCGTATTCACCAGATATTGCGCCTTCTGACTATCACTTGTTTCGATCAATAGACGAATGGCTGCAGCACTTTCATTCAGAAAGATGGCAAAAAGTTATAGAGAGCAGTGGACACCACTCTGATTAAAATAAAATTAATCTTTTTTTTAAAATCTTTTAAAATGAAGTACCACACCTAATAATATACATAGTACATATGTATGTAATTTCTTGGTCGTTTCAGACAATGCGTTGCCCGCATTTTGTTTGGCGAACTATATCTATATTGTACCTATTAATTTCACAAAAAGGATGGAATAAAATATTACGGAAAATATTTTTTTGATGAAACAAAAATACCCTAAAGTTTTACATTTTAAAACAAACAAATATATTAAATGTACATAAATAAATATTTTTAAAATACACATTCTATTTCGTACAAATTGCCTTGAATTTGTAGCTTAAATTCAGCAAAAAGCTGATATAAATACCGTGGAATATTTAATTATTCCCTTATGTGTCTCAATAAAAGAAAATTCCACCAGGGAAATACACAAATATTTTTATTTGTGCTAAATCTACGCTCGTGATGGAAATATCGATAAAATTTATTGAAAATACACAAAGCTTTTAAAATATATTGCGAAAATGATTTTTAATTGCTTTTATCAGAAAAAAACTCTGTTTATAACGATAATTGGCAGAATAATTTAGATGCTGTAACTCTTCATACTCGGATAATAACTACACACAATAATTAAAACTCGTAAACAAATTTTCAACACCAATTCCAAAGATAATAAATTTCTTGTTTTACGTATACATTTGTACTTAAATCTTGAAACGCATTGAAATAAAGAGACAGACATAACTTCAATGGACATAATAATAAAATGGAGATTTAATTCTAATTAACAAGGAAATCGAGGTATTCTATGCATATAATATCGCAAAGTTTAGGCTTTTATGACCCAACACTGAAAGGTGAAATACTCGTAAACTGGATAAAATAATTGTGTTTGTGTGGCTGCTAAATTACTCTACTAAATCATTAATAAAACTTTGGAAAATTTGAAGTAATGTCAGTCTAGAGTCGCATATGTTATGTACGTTTCCATATGGCTATTTTTTTAATACGTCTTATCCTTTCATCTCTCGCTTTTATTTTTGGTATATCTAAATTTACAGAACATGACAATAATATTTAAAATTAGTCAATAATTTGGCACGCTTTATTAATGCTTTATGTTTTTGTTGTATATGTACGTTGAGCCTAAGAATGGATTTAAGATTTAAGTCCTTGGGAATATGAAACAATAGCTATCCATTAACAAGTCTTTCGAATTGCCAACTGAATACATTTCTAAGTACCAATTCGAATTGTATAGAATGGAATTTCAGGAGTACTTACTTTAATTGTATGTATGCATTTACGCATAAGTTATTCACTACATGGCACTCGATTATTTAGATAATAGGTTTGCTAATGAGTACTTTAGTATACGTGCCATTGGGGAGTCGAACGCAACTATTTCCTGCTATCTCTTGTTACTAAAATCGTCGATGTACACTACTTGGACAAAGCTGCATTACCATTTTCCTCTTACCCAATCATTTAGGCTTCAGTAAAATCATCGTATCCATAATTAATTCCACGTAATGTTTTTAATCCCAATAAATTAAACTATACACGCATAAATATAGGTTTAACTGCATTTTCGATGTAGTAAGCATTAACTTTGTTAGACTAATAGTAATTTTATACAAATAAAAAAAAAAGTTAATTTTCCCAATAATAATGTCTTTTTATTACGTTAAAGTTACTTTACTTCTCTCATATTTTACTTTCAAATGTTTTTTTCGTATCAAAGTTTTTGTTAATTGAAGTTGAATTGTAGAAAGGAATATATGACATGATATACCAGGAAAAATGTATGAAAATACAAATTTAGGTGGTTCTATATTCAAATTAAGTTTAGAATTATCGAAGTTGAAAGAAGGCTGGTGATTGTATCTTCAAAAGGACAATTTAGTTATGAAAAAGATCATAATAATTTATGTGGTCAAGGTAAAACAAATGCAAAATACTTAAAATAGTATAATTTATTGTTTGTTTTGAAAAACATCGACCTAAAAATCTCTCATTACATTAGTTTATGTATATCATATATCATACATCATTTTTAAGTTAGGTAGCGATTTAACGACTGCTTTTCACATATAAATAGTTACATACATATTACACATGCATGACGAGCAAAGAACCTAATTCCTGGAATTGATTAAAAACAAAGGGTGGGCTATCGGTTGGTTTCTTTTTAAAACTACTAGAAAATAAAACAGTTTTCAATATTTTTCAAATTTGGTTGACTTATTGAAAAGAGTAAATCTTCCGATTAGTTATGGATTAAGATTCCATTTAAATGACTATCTCAACTAGCTTGGCTGTAGACTATCCTGTGAACTCAATTTTGCAGCACATTTTCGATGGTTTGGGGCCCCATTTTACGATTAACTTGATCAATATTGTGTTGAAGTGCCTGAATCATTTCTGAATTGTCAACATAACATCGATCTTTAACTGAACCCCATGAAAAAAGTCCTACAGTTGCAGCAGGGCATGACACATCTCCTATTGTTTCGGCAACACAGCACTCAGTTTGAAAATAAGTTTTCAATTTTTACTAACATTATTCAAGCAAAAATCTAATCACTTCACAACGCGGAGATGCGATACTGTGTTTCTGCCAAATCTTTGAGCGCGAAAGAGCTGTCTGTGTCAAAGTAACATGTAATTTAATAAGAAACCAACAGATGGTTCACCCTATAGAATTGTTAAGACAGATAGGCCTACGACTTACAGTGAATGAAAATTTACGAGCTTGTTTTTAGCGAAACTAACTGAGAATAGACCTGTTTAATATCAGTCCATTCAAGATTTGCGAAAAACAAAAATATTACCTATGTACATTGTACATGTATACGAGGTAGTGGAACGAAATAAAAAATCTTTAATTTTTTGAATCTCCATAATATAAAATTTCTGGTACGAGTAGTATGAAGTGATAAGCTATCCACTTTCACTGTTCTCTCACGACTAGAAAAGTATTTGAAATTAATTATACCTGCCAAAAAGAGATATGTAATATGGTTACCTGTCGAAAGCAGTTTACTGCTCAATTAAGCACCAGAAAAAAAAAGAAGTAGTACCGGCATCAATAAAATGCATTTCGTTCGGTACTGACGATGGTGTTTATTTCACTTTTTGCATTGGCAATTTTGCGTCTCGAACCAGCGCAAATAACCATCATCCGCAAAAACAAGATATGCAGAACACATTTATCTCGCTAGAGTTCAGCGAAAAGTGAAAACATTTTTAGATAGAGTAGATTTCGTAGGGGAGGGGTACAGCATCTCAGGACGTGTCTGATGGCATTCAGTTTGATTGATTGATTAAATGAAACGTTTTGTGCCAGCGGGAGGCGCTTTTCAGGCCATTAAGTCATCCGAGGGGCGGAGAGTTGTTTTTAGTTTTAGATCCGGAGTGCTCGACAGATTTACGAGTATAGTTATTGATGGACTTTGCTCGGCGCCGATGCATCAATGTATCGATCGCGTTCTGGATTGCACAAAAAAGTATAGTGCATAATATAAATGACCTTTGAGACAAAATGCTGTCCGTTCACGATCAAGAATTTTTTAACTCTAATATTCTTGAAGAATAAAGTGTTTTTTAATACTGCTTAAATATAATGAAGAATATTTTTGATTTATTAAATGCGTTTTTAGTTATTTTAAAACTAAATTGTAAAATCCTTTCTCAATTCAATAGGTACTTCATCAAAATGGCAAGAAGTATAGAACTAATTTCAAATCTGATGAATTTAATAATCTTGCAATATCTGTTACCATTTCTAGTTTAAAATTTTAACCATACGAGTAAATTTTGGTAGAATTTAAAGTCTACTTAATGCAATTGTAATGATTCTTATTGTTTTAAGTATTACATAGCATTACAATTATTTTTCGTATCTGTCAGAAACATATTTTAATAAAGGCGAAAGCGTGTAGAAGTTTTTAATATTTGGGAAGTATACCAAACCCTCAATTTACGCGATAAATATGTGCCAAGAAAAATCATGTTAATCGAAACCATGTACCATAAAATGAGAAGCCCTAAACATATAAAAAAAGAGGATAGATATATGTACTTAGATGTAGATTTCAGGAAGTGGGCAAATATAATAGATGTGCAAGTAGAAACTTGGCTTTTCTTGGTCAAATTCAATTTTATTGAAAAGATATAATATTTATTACAAAGATTAATAATCGAAATATTCGCCATTATTATCTATGGTATTTTGCCATTTATTTATTTTATTTATTTGCTTTCGCGACAGAAAGTTAGTGATTGGAAGCTAAATAGTCATTGAGCCATATTCGCATATCTTCTCGTGAACTGCTGGTCTTCCAAATATGACGAGATCGATCTGATAAGTGGTAATCAGAAGGACCCAGGTCTGCAGAATACGCTGCTTGTTGGACAACTTCCTAAGGAGAAGATGAGTTCCTGGGTTGATTTTGCTGTATGTGACCGAGCGTTGTTATGTAGCAATATCACTTTTTGTTTTCCTTGGCTCGTAAATGGTCTTTTTTCCTCCAGAGCATCACTTAATTTGATAAGTTGGGCTTGGTAACGTTCAGCTGTAACAGTTTGACAAGGTTCCAAAAGCTCGAAGTAAATGACTCCTTTCCAATCCCACCAGACACACTAACACTTTCTTCGCATGAATATTCGTTTTTCAACTGATGTTGATGGCTGGCCTGGATCAACCCATGCTTTTCTACGTTTAGCATTGTCGTACAAAATCCACTTATCATCACCCGTAATGATTTTCTGCAAAAAAAATACCGAGAGAGCAAATTCATGAAGATGTCAACTTTCGGTTTTGTTTGCTTCTGTCAGTTTAAGAGGAACCCATTTTTCTTCCTTCTGTATCTTTCCCATTGCATGCAATCGAAGTGATAGTGCTTGGTGAGTAATTCTTGTTTTGCAAGCTCTTCTTCAGTTTCACATGGAGTTTCAACCAGTAAAACTTGAAGTTTTTCGTCTTCAAATTTTTTGTACTGAACCTGGACGTGGATCATCGTAAAATTTTCATCACGAAATCTTGCAAACCACTTTTTTTCATTTGAAAACAGAATAAAATGCAATTTCGTAAATGTTGCTTATTGAGATTCATCTCTTATAAAATTGATACACACGGAATAATAGTTTGTTAATGATTGAAACTTATGTTATTAAAATAGCAATGACTAAGCTACATATATCCAAAATGGCGGGCGAATTGGATGCATTCAAGTATGTTTTTTAATCCAACCAACTTCAGAGCCGAGTTTCTACTTGCACACCGATTACATAATAGCGAGTCAGCACTTTTTTCTTATTCAACTTGCAGTGACCCACGATCACATTGATTGCTAAATTGATGAATCTTCTGTTGTAACTCACCACCAACTAGTTAAGCCGTGATCGGCTCGTTTAATAAGAGAATCTTTGACTGTCTATACTCAACCCTTGCATGTCACGTTTTTTTATGCTCGTTTAGAGACCACTTATCGAAGATGTGAGTTGTAAAGGAGGATGCTAGATGTGTGTAAGGCTCTAGGCCTGTCTTGGGGATACTACAATAAATTCCGCCGTGGTCGAAGAATCGGCGATTTCATGACCATCGATGATGCTATGTTCTGGGTCCCATATGATAGTTACCTTGTTGTTTTCGGCAATTAGATCTAGCGAATTTCTATATTCGCCTAAAAGTTTCGAGGATATTATATTAAGTGCCTTTAGAGCAGCTTGACTGTCCGAGACATCCGTCCAATGTTCACGTCTTGTATTGTGTTGGTTAATGTCTAAAATATCTGGTTGAAAGACGTGAATCTGCTTACTGCTGATATATTCCTGAAATGACTATCTTCCCATTCTATTCTAGATGGAAAGTGTACTGCGAAACTGCTAGTCGGACAGATTTGGGGAGTTAAGTGATCTGAATTCATAAGGACATTTCTATCAGTGTTTATCCTTTTGTTCCAGATTTTTAAGAGTTCCACATGCTGGGTATTAATTGTCCACAAGGGAAGAGGAAAAAAATACGATAGGTTTAAATTAGCTCTATAACATGTAAATCGTAATAAGAAATATAGGGAAAAGTCGTAGATACGTTCATAATAACCGTGTAAAGTGAGATAAAGATGAAAATGAAAATTATCTATTGAATACTAAGCCTCGAAGTTGATATTCATAAAAAATATTAAAAGACTCACACTTTTTACGCTACGTTTGTACTATTTCAATTCATTTGTAAAACGATAAAGAAATAAACATGAATATAGTAATTTAGTAATGTTCCCTAATAACCAAAAAAAAAAACCAAATACATAAACATTAAATTAATTCTTTGTCTGTGTTTTGGTATATACATATATTTTCATTCCTTTTTCTTTACATTATTGAGCTATAATATGTAATAAGATATAGGTAACCATCCTATACCACGGTAGATAGATTCCTGGAAAATACCATGTTGTGTGAATCCATGTTATATGAGACTAAACGCCAGTTCAAGACTTCTAAAATCAAATATTTTCTTTTAAATTCAACCACTTTTATTAAAAATATAAAAATATAACATATCAACATGTAAGTAAAAAAATATTTTCTGTTCCCATTTTATTCAAACACATCAGCGCTCAGCGAAATGAGGAATTTATGCATCTTTTGCCCTCTTTAAAAAACTGGTATGCTATGCTAGTCCTTGTAAATCTCATTTTATAGAAATTGAGTTATCTAGTATTATCGAAGGACAGTTTCCGCATTTTCATTATCGTGTTAGAATGGATTCGTGTTGTAGGTTGCCGTGTTATACAAGGGTTTCCGCAATTTTCTTATCGTGTAAGAGCGAATCCGTGTTGGAGAAGGAAGTAGCTGTATTACCAAATGAAATTTTAGAAACATAAATCTACCCTTCCTGCTATTTATAATATTTATTATACAAATTTTCTCAATTCCTTTAATGTTTGCGATTAACATGTACGAAAAGGGTGCTTTCGTGTTTGTGGAAATAGCGCATTCAATATCTTTAGTTATGAAAATGATTGAAATAGCATATAGACATTTCCTTATTTTTTAACATTTAAAAACCGTGTAAATTGAGGGATAGGTATATTTTAATTTAATATATTTTTACTGTGGGTATGTAAACATTTTTAACTTTTAGCCATTTTAAAATGAAAAAGGTCACATTTTAATTTTATATAAACCTCAAACAAGACTAATTTCGAATTAAGTTAAAATTTGTTAACTTAAAATGATTCGTTTACTATCATTGCATGAACACATAATATTTGGTCCTTCATAATGCATTAATATCAAGACATTTGAAGAAAGTAATGCCCTAGACAGGCAGCACACATAAATTACTAATTAGTACTAATTACTAATTTAGGTGCTGTCTCTCATGAGCTTATCATCATTATGGCCGCTAAATGACGTAAAACTTTTGATCATTTATGACTTGCTAAATGACCATAATTTTTTGATTATTTATAGCTAAATGACTATTGAGTAACTGACAGTCGATAAATGATGATTAAGAAATGGCTGTCTGTCACCACTTCATTAATTAATAATTAGTGCTAAATGAGTAAAATAATTATTAATTTAGTGTGCTTTCTGTCTAGCTAGGGCATAAAAGTCTTTTCTGAAACGAAAAATTGGACCAAATGGAACTAAATTTGTCGACTTTTCCGATATGAAAATATATGTACTTTTTAGGAACGATTTTATTGAATTTTGAATTAAAAGGTGACGTGATTTGAAAAGACTGTTAAAAAATATATGAAATACAGAATATGTTAGGAAATATTCGAAAATTTTTTATCGTATTTAAATTAACGTTCTAAAAATTTTATTAGGCGGACAGAACGAAGATCAAGTTCTCCAAGATTTTCCCATTAATATCCTGCGCATTGAATTAGCAGTTAAGGAAGCCCTTCTTGAACCCGGGTAATAATCCGGGAAAACCCACCGAAGAGTGGACTTGCATTGATTCCCCCATTGAGGAGCCCACTCAGGAGGAACTAATAAAGCTCCACCAGGAGCCCCGCCAGCTGCCAGAGGAGGATCACGGCTACATAAACTCATTTCGATCCATTCATTGTCCATTCTCCCGAGAAAGGGCCTCGTCCGGCCACTTTGGTTAGTCTAATCAAGGACAAGGGTCAAATTTCGGGTGCATGATTGTTGCGGATGCCTGTAAAGCCCTTATCAAACAATTTGTCCGGGATAACTGGGCAAATTACCCGAATGTGCCCGAAACAAGAAATTTACGCCTATCCCGGGGCTTCGAAGTGTCTTAACGGCCGGGTAGAAGTAATATACAAGAGCGGCCCCACAATGGAGGAGCCTCCTTAATAACTGCTAGGGAAATACTTCAGAATTGAAAGGCCCCCTTTGTGTCCCACAATTGCGACGCGACGGAGCGGATGGGACAGAATCATTATTTGAGATGGAAATTGAGTACTTGGGGGTTTGAGTCGATTCAACTCAGTCTACCGCAACCCTCCCCGGGAGGGGGATGAACGACCGAAGCCTGTAAGAGGACGACAGCTCCAGATTTTTAGATTTTTTTTTCCCTTTTCAGCCCTAAGCCCTACATATCGGCTGCCACTGTCCTTGGCATGCGTTGTCCTGTCCCTGCGCCCCGATCTTTCGTGACATCGCATTAAGTCGCATTATTGAATTGGAAAGGAGCTGCCTTCAAAATATGCGAACCCTCGAGAGCCTCTTTTGTCCCTATTTGTTAGGGTGGCGCCGGGTTTACCTGGGACTTCTCAAGGAACGAAGAAGATTTATGAATTGTTTGTGTCACGAAAAGTGTTGGCGAACACTTCTCAAGTAAAATGGAAATTTAATGCCTCTCTGCCTCGCTGCGAGAATTGCTACCAATTTATTTGCACTCTTCCGCCACCACGCGAAGTTTCTTCGAAATCGTAAACTACAGATCTGTTCTATGGTTTCTTGATAGTAAATTTTCCCAAAGTAGCTAATACCATATTTATTTAACTTTATGGTTCAATGGCTTCCTTAGCATTGCAAGAATACCATTTATGAAAAAATGCAGAATTGAGCACTGTTAAGGTGAAAAAATACTATTAATTTTTTCAAAAGTCTTTAAGAGAGTACTTGTAAAATTGGCTTTAAATATTCTTAATTAATTGCTGTTCAAGCATTATTTTGACGAAAACATTTATTTGGAATCCTGCGATATACCTACTTAAAATTGTTATAATGATAACTACAAAGTGCTCATAATAATAAACAGACTTGTAAAATAATTAAGTACTTTGATAATCATTACTCCTCATTAAATTTTTAAATATTTTTAAATTACCATTACCATTACTGCAATGGTAATTGAAATAGTAGTTCTATTTCAATTAGTTCAGTGGAATTAATTACTAGTAAACCTTTATGGAAAGTGTAATGAAGTAATTGTCATTGCAATGATATTAAAAGTTTCCACTACTTTTGTCTCCGGTGGAATTTATTATTTATTTTGAAAAATATTGCATATAAATTATGGTATAGATACTATTTTGTCCGGCCAACGGCTACCGATCAAAGAGGAATTATAACAAACACAACACTATTGTAGAAAGGTGGATTTAAAAAATTCTTGCCGATCCAATCGTTTATTCACGGGACTACCGACAGATCTGCTCGATAACACCTAAAATTGGTTAAAATCTCGCCGGAAGATAAAGTAAAACAGTTTCGCCAATTTATTTCGACAAAGCGAACATAAGATAAAATGTTTAAAGACGGCAAACTAACACCCTTCACTAGCCAACCTTCCACATGGCCGACTTTATCAATGCATATTCAATATTTAATAAAATTAAGCCTTAATATTCTTGATTTTTCCTAAATTTTGCAAAATAAGTAAAAATTTTAACAGGAGATAAAAGTAGTGGCAACTTATGGTAATGAATGCTTCATTAGTAATTAATTACAATGAAGTATAATGGTAATTAAAAAAATTTCAATTACTTGTAATGACGATCTTAAAAGTCTGATAAGAAACAAATATAATCGAAAATGTTGTACTGTTGGCAATTTAATTCCTCTATTTTGGTGTCTGTATTTTTTAAACAAACAAACACATTCCTTGAATTCGCAGCGTTCAACAATTGTACCATTTTTTATTTCGTTCATGTCAATTTTCATTTCAAAAGTATTAATTTTAATTCAATGTTGTGAATTTTCATTACATTTGTATCAGTATTTAGATTTGATAAAGTAAACGTAACCTTATCAAAGCAATAACATTTTAGAATAAAGAATTTTGACAAATATTATGAAATTAAAATTTACATGAGTGAAATAACAAATGATATATTTGTGCTGAAAAATTAAAATATTACAAACCACTATTATACCAACAATCAGTAGTGGATTTTGATAGCTACTTTCGCGCTTTCTATCTTTTGATATTATCATGATTTTTGAGAAATTATTTGGCAACAAATATCTTTAAGTTAAGCTTTTTTTACCTTTTCAATAAAGTTTCGTGACACAATATAATACTTTTAAAATATTTTAAAAGTACATGAGACCATCGAAAAATTCATATCATATTCGTTAGTTTTTCTATAAAATTATAATCAAAATCGGGGTGAGCAGTAACTTTCATGTTAACAAACCAACTGCGTAGCACAAAACTTTCTAAAAAGTTACATCATTTAAAACAAACAAAGCAAAACTTGAACATATCTATGTATATACAATACTTCCTTCTTTTTATACTCTTGATATGATTTGATAATCTGAATGATCTCTTCCGATCGTTGTCGTACTGGAGCAACATGATCTTAAATGTTTATCCTATTTTATGGATATCAGTTTCAATAATTACAAAAAAAACTTCCCTGCTCCATAATTTTTCTCATTCAATAACTGTGTCAGCAAACTGCCAGTTTGCAGTATCCAAGATTTGATGATTCATAAGACATCTTAAACTCACTGAGTTCAATTAACAACTGATCGTAACGCATGGATTATAAAATTTCGTCTCTGTTTAAAAAAGACGATGATCGGTTTTCAGTGGACACGGTCACTTAATGAAGAGTGATCGCAACCATATTTGGACCATACAGCGATAATTAGTTATATATCAGATGAAGTTACCCAATTGCTCTGTGAATACAAATTTTTGCACATTCCATGACAGTGTTGATCCACTTTTTCATTAAATTCAAAAAATATATACAGCGAAAAAGACCACTGATCATATTGAGAGTGAGATCGGTTAAGGGGTGACCAAACTCGTTACTGAATATGGCTGTTTAACCATTTGGTGCTTGAAATTCCACTAATCTTCGATAATTACGAGTGACATTACAATCCGAGTTTAAACCGGATTTCGTGGATAGGAGTTCTTTGCATTTATTGAGCAAATTTTCTTGAGAAAGTCCACCTAGACCTATTACTGTTTCATTTTCTTCTTTAGACCAGTGAATCCAGATTCTCGATGATCATTCGTTTTTGCTTATCCTCAAGCGAAATAACTTTCTGCATTTTATGCGATCTCCTATTGAGACATTACGTGAAGATGTTTTTACAAAAATGGCTAAGTTTCATTAAAGGTAACCACAAAGTAAGACCATAAAATACATACTACTTAAGTGAAAATAAATCTGTTGCAGTGATGTCATTCGAATAAATTGCTTTGAATAAATGCTTCAAGAGAATGTTGAATGTCTTGAATTGCCTGAACGAATTTGGATTCGTTTTCTCTTCAATGGCATGTTAACTGAAATAATTTCCTTCAAAGTACTAATAATTATGTAAAACGGCTTATTCAATTTGGCCTCAATTTAGAACTCCATTATCTCACACCAAAAGTAGTAGAGTAATTTTATACTTTATACTTTTATATTTTATAGCAAGTGCAGTGTTGTATCTGTTCAAAGTGCATTGTATGGTATCTGCTTGTAACAAATTGTAAATTAATCGAGAAATACGTATATAGATTATGGCCTGAAAAAGTGAAAAAGAAGTTTGAAAGAATACTACTAGAAAAAAAAATATATACACATGTCAAGGTATCAAACTATCAAGGTTCAACCTCTTTGCAAATCTATGGCAAACTATGGAATTTCATTGCATTTACTTTTTTAGGTATAAACACAGAATATAAAAAGCGACAAAACAGAAATTCAAATTTCCTAACTAGAAAATTAAGTAATGTCATGCCTACTTAATTTTATACTTAGGAAATTTCAATTTCCGACTTTGAAGTTCAAGATTTAAATGTTTTTGTGGTTAAAAAATAATCGAACTTGATGATTAATTTCCGAATTTTCTTTTATTCTGTATAGGGGAATGAAATGGTATATAATCACTATCACTACATATTATATTAAGGGTTTGAGATTTAATCCAGATGGGAGTTGAAGCATCGATTCGAAAGTGAATCAAATGCGGATTGAACTGACATAAGAAGTGATGAGATTTAATACGCAAAGATGGAGAGACATGAAGAAAAATGAATATTAAATGCTTGCGGAAGTCTTATTTATTTATTGTAAAGACAATTAATGGTTCGGAGGAGAATACAAACAAATAGAATAATGATAGATTCATTGAATATCTCTCAATTGTCAAATCCATTACTCGATCTGCGTTTGTAGCTATTATTTTGATTCAATCCAGCCAGCTAAGCCAGATCGGATCTATCCGATTCAATTTCAATCCAATCTGCATATATGTGGGATTGAATTCAAACTCAATCTAGATTCGATGCTCCATGTATATGTAGTATATATGTAATTAAACGAAAGAAGGTTACTCTTTCACTTTTCGGTGAATATTTATACCTATACAAGTTTTCAGTTTTTCAGTCCTTTGTAAAGTATAATACTTATATAATTTTTCATAACCTATCTAAAAGTAAGTAGATTATCAATATTAAATCGCCTTTACGGATTTTTTATAGAAAACAGTGTAAACAATTTTCCATTTCCAATTTACGAATTATTGAAGCTACTTACACTTTAGCAAGCGAATTTATAAGGTTCCATGGCATACAGAAAAAAGATGTGAGTTATATTCTTCTTGAGGCAATTTAATGCATATTATCTAATCTATCCTGACATAATTTACCGACATAACCTTGTATAACGTTGGTTCGATTAATGGCCGAACTTTTACTTAAAAGTCTGAAAACTCATTGAAGAGTAAAAATCTTTAAAATTTATACCATTCCGCCAAAGTCAAAAGTCACCACCATACCAAGTAGGCCCCCAATTGAAATTACTATTTGCAGAAAAAAATTATGGAAGGCATATCTCACTTATTCCACTTAGGAAGTGAATTTGTTGTAGGCCACCAACCGTGCGAAATTGTGCATTATCTTGCTGAAAATAACTTTTATGGCAGCCATGCAGAATGGCGCTGGTACCTCTTTCGTCTTTCGTCTTTCGTCTTTCTGATTTACTTTTCTTACAATTTACGTAACTATGTAGGAAGTCAGCGGCTGAACCGAACAGAAGAAAATGAGTCGTTTCGTTATCTCAGACGCCTTCCGTGAGCATAGATAGATAAGCGATATCGAGCTACTTCTTAGTGCGTGGTTTTTTTCTCTTAAACTCTTTTGTGGGTTTTTTCACCTCGACAGCCAAGAAGGTAGATATATAATTAGCAAATGGCTAAACCGGCTAGAGAAAGGTCGTGCTGCTGGCTCTTGAATTATATAAAATGCTTTATGATCTAAGAAATACACTTAGAGGTCAATGAAATCGTAAGCGCATGTTTATGGCTATTTACACTACGCAATGAGCACACTACTGAAAAAGCTCTTCTTACCTGGTCAATTAATTTAGTAATTAAGTGTCGGTGGATAAACTAAACTCAGCTATATTAAGTAAAACAACACAAAGCACACACAAACAGCTAAAAGTTAATTTTTATAGTTTTCTAAAATTAAATAGGAAATCTTTTGAATTATTTAGTCGTTGTGATCGCGTTCAGTGTTCTAAGTGGGTGACTCATGCTTTTAGTGCAATTATATTTTTTTGTTTTTTTGATTAACTAATTGTTTTCGATTTCGTTTGTGTTTTTTATTTATATTGGCTTTGTTCACTTTTTTAATGTCCATTTGTTTTACTATTCCCAAGGGTGTGGTGTGAGCAATAAAAATTTATATATCTATTCTATAGTTATATGTATTTTGAATTTATTGTAATTTTCTGTGAAGTTGTAAAATTTTAATTAGAAATCATTTAAATGATATTTAGTCTCAAGAAAATATTTTATAATTATAAATAACGCGCAGAACAGACATGAATCTTAAGAACTGCAGAACACCAGAAGAGTAATAAAATGTTACTTTTAAGACTTAAGCTGTGCACAATTGGTTCTATTCTTTATTCATAAAAAAACTAACCGCCGCATTTGTTTTGGTTGTAATATTGTTCCAAACCTGTGATTCTTTATCAATTTTATCTTCGTTTTGTGCCAAATTATTACTCGCAAAGATGACATCAATTGGTCAGTGGGATCTTAAAAGCTTTAAACTTTTTCAGGATCTACAACTATAAAATTTGAAAAGAGTTGAGAAATAGAATTTGATATTTAAATGTTATTGATATATCGCCAAGTGATCAGTAACTTTGCCAAACGACATCATTTTAGTGAAGTCGAGTACAATTAAAGTTCAAATAAAGGGTGCTTTTTTAAGCGCGTCCGGATTTTGAATTTAAATAACAAACATAAAAATTGAGTAAGTGATCATAAATTTGGTTTATATGAACACAAGGTTGCCAGTTACATAGCGCATCTTATCAGTCAAATTTTTGACAACCTTTTCGAGCATATGGGGCCATATCCGCAATGGCACGTTTTATGTTGATTTACAATGCGTGAATTGAAGCTGTTTTATCAGCATAGACTAGGTTTACATATCCCCGCAAAAACTAGTCCAGCGGTGTCAAAATACACGATCTTGTGTCCAATTGACATATTCATTTCTTGAAATGAAATGTTCGCCAAATTGATCTTTCAATAAACCGATTGTTTCGGTCGCTATATGGCACGTAGCGCCATCCTGTTGGAAACACAAGTCATCAACATCATGTTTTGGAATCGTTGCTGATGTGATAATTTATTAGACCTTACCGAATAAAAATGATGTTGACGCTTACAATAAATTACAGCTCATTTGACAGTTATCCCTATCGGAAATCCACTGCGTTTAAAAAAAGCACCCTTTAGTTTTATCTTGGAAATATAAATTACCTTTTTATTAAAATCGAAGAGACAATTGAAACGTACACTAAAATAAAATTATTTTGTTATATTTTTCTCGGATACGTGTTTATTGTTGCTAAATCCCAAATAGTAAGAAAAATAGTCTAGATGACTTTAAATAGGCTTCCTATTTAAATTCCACATTAGAAAATTGTAGCTATAACTTTGATTCGACTTTATATTCAGAAATATTTAGATATACTTAGAAAATAAGATATTCCTTCTAAAAAGATATACAGTGGGAAATATTTATTTTTTTTTGCCATTCTAAGATATATTTGAAGTGAAATGTAACACAAATGGACAAAACTTTTGGGTATTTAAAATTTAAGTTTACTTGGTGCTTTAAAGAGTGCATTGCATGTATTAAAGAGAAATATTACGCGGTGTGTAAAACTACAAACCGAAAATATGAAACCTCTAATGAAAAAGCGAAAAAAAATTACTATATAAATTCACTGCACTAATTAAGAAGTCTTTACAGAACAACTACTATCTACAAACAATGAGCAAATATTTTTACAAAATTATCCATAAAACAATCCAAAAACATAGTTGTAGAAAATAAAAAAAGAGGAATTCCTTTCGTGCGATTTATTATTTTTTTAATATTTTCTGTAAAATTGCAATGCTGAGCGTTTTCATAATTAACTTTTGCTTCCTTTTTATATTTGTTTTAGATTAAAAGAAATGGTGTTGTTAAAAGAAATACGTGAAATGATTTAGATATAGAAAAAAATACAATTGCACTTACAAGAGGTCGTCCCCAATACCACGATTTAACGCGTTGTGTTAAACCACCCAAATGTGAACGTAGTCCATCTAGGTAGCCACCCTGTAATACAAAATACAAAAAGAAACCAAAAATTGGCCCATATGAATTATATGGGGTTTAACTAATTTAAATTTTTTTTTTTTTTATATAGTTTTGTATGTTGTGTCTAATTTTGACTATTTCTATGTGTCTACCTATACTTTACTAATTTCGAAGTTTTTAAAATACTTTACTTTGTATTTCGTCTGATTTGGTTTTACGGATCTTTTAAGAAATAGGTAACATTTTAAGATTGATTTTAAAAACATCGAAAAATTCTATTAAATATTAAAAACATTAAAACTATTTCTAACTCTACTACATATATATATTTTATATTAAACACTTTGTAAAGAAACATGTAACTGGCCTACGTTATTCTAATATTATTCTGCTACGGGAATTCCCTAAATGGACAGGAAAAATGTGATGTAGGCTTCAAACCACCACTGTGCACAGTGACTTTCTCTCCTTATGAGTCCAAAATTGCAATGAATATTGTTCTGTAAGCGCATTATAAGAAATCAAGCTTTGGCCAAATAGTAATACTTTGCCTGCAAATAGGACGCTCTTTTAGTAAACCTTTTCGTGTGGAAGATTTTAGGTCATCTTTTATTTATGACAAACAATGTTTTTAGGGTGTTTTGTACCAAAAATGAAAAAAATGGATAAACTTAATCATGTTTATACTTTTTTAGTTTAGAAATAGATATGGATATATTAATATAATTACAATGCACTAAAAATCGTAGGTTGAAAATGAAGGAGTTAATATATAGAAGATAGAACCTTTTGCTTTTAACCCCACAAAATGTATATACTTGTCCGAAAATCGTTTTTCAATTTGATTCATTTTTTAAATGATTGTTTAATTTGTAGATTGAAAGATTTTATTTAATTTCTTTAATTAAAGTTTGTGAAATAGATAATATTTTCAGGTCAATATTGCTCTACACTCGAAGACTAAAAAATAATAATAATATTAATAGTTTTACGGTTTGGTTGCACCACTATGCGAATAGTAATTACATAGTAGTGAACAATTGGGATATTGGGTAATTAAGGACACTTTCATACTATAATGTTTATTTTGGAAAATATTACAATTATTAAGGTCTGAGTTGAACATCCGATAATTTAATTTCCTTCACATCGCTGTTGTGACAAAGAGCAACATCATAGCGAATCTTCTTGTTGAATTTTATGATTATTATTATATGAATTACTTAAACAATATTTCTTAAAGAAATTTAAAAAGTTTTTTAAAACTTGCATATATCTGTTAGACAAGTCTTTTATACTTGTTTAAATGTCCTAAAAAATTATTGATACGACATACAATATGTTTGTATTTAACAAATTTATGATTTTTACCACTTTTGTGGAAATAAATTAAGACATTTGTCGGTCATACCGCAGCATTTTTTAAATATACTATATAAGTTAAAATAAAGAAAATAGGATCGAGTTCTATTTTTCATAATTATTGCTAATCACAACGCCAACGTCCGGCAAAAATGTATGACGGTTTTAGAATGTTAACTCAAAGTGTACTTCTTGCCACTTGAAAAATACAAATGGACGGAACTATAGACCGTGAAATTCTGACTGTAAATTAAGTGGCAAAAATCACATCACTGAAATGACAACCATTTTGCAAAGTGCACTGGCGCAACCATTGTTGAAGGTTCTCCATACACCTTCCAATCATAGGTCCTGGATAGCCTGAATTTTCGCCCGTTCCAAGGTTTGTAATTTTTTAATAAAATTCTTAAGACTTTAATTAAATTCACAAGAAATAATCAAGGGGTGAAAGATCTGGCGACATTGAAATGTATTTTAAATCTCGATTAAGCTGTCGTAAGTAAACACGTGCTGTGCTACGTTCCACGGCTCAATGACAACTAACATGACAGTTCTCGATGTGGATATAGCAACCGTTACGAAAACATTGACTCGTTCCAAAGTAAAGGCCCAATTACAATGACCGGATCAGAACGGACAGAAACGTCAAAGTACGCAGTGAAACGAATAGGAAAAAAACACCGATTACAATATTTGTTATACGTATATGTTCGGATTAAAACGTCAAAATAGTATCTTTAAATTTCAAAAGTGCAAAAAGTAGAAATGCATATAAATCGGAAAAGAAAAGCATTTCAATGTTTCTAATGTTGTGTAATATGTACACAGCTTTAGTAAAACTTAAAATATTGAAAAGTAGAAGAAAAGTGCTGATGAATAAATGGCAGTTTTTCCGTTTGACACTTAAATCCGTCAACCCGTCGATTTCTAAACAAACGAAATTGATTGAGCGTATTTCCGATCGAATTCGCTCAATGTAATCGCTAAAATAGAAAACGTATGGTGAGAAAACCAATTTAACATTTCAATCCGGTTCTCTTGCGCTCAGATTCGGTCATTGTCATTAACCCCTGGAGGGGATTCTGGGAACTAAGTTCCCAAACCAGAAGGAGAAAAAAAATGAAATTTTTTACGTTTTTTACTTTTCCAATTGTAACTCAGCGTAGAAGAAAGATAACTATGAAAAAACTATCTTCTTCAGAATCGTCTGAACATTAATTTGAAATGAAATTAGAAACGAAGTTATAAACGTTTGGAGGAATGGGAGGACAAAGTTTGAAACAAGTATCCCCTCCAGGGGTTAAGCTTTAAAAGCCATTCTAAAATTGTCATACATTTTTCGCGGGTGATGTATATAGTATTCTTTCTATTCTTTCGAATTATAGCTCAGTGGTGTAGCATGAGGAGGAGGACATCTTTCTGGGAGCGGAAAATTTCGAATAAAATTATTATACATAAACTGGATAGCTACGAATAATAGAATGGGCGATTTCAAGATAAAAAATGTACCTGCTTACTAAAAGAGGTTGATTGCGTTGTATTAGGCGAGCAGGGGTTGAACATTCAAGCATTATTCCTCAGAATTTTATTGCTTTTTGGCGAACGCTTTGTTGTTTTGAAGGAAACTTCTAACCTTTTCAAACAAATTTTATTTACTGGTCCTCGAAGGTAGGCTCTCCGGCCGGAAAACAAATTTCTTTTGTCATAAAAACGAGTGACAATTGGCAAGCACATTGAATTTTGAAGGGGAAATATTTCTTCCGAACCATATTTGTTTCGCGGTTCTAGCATTTTATCCCTTGGGTCGCTGGCTCACAGGCAAATATTTGACAAAAAGTAATAACATGTTTAGGGAAACTTCTGTTGTAACGCTCATGAAGAAAGAGGTGTGAGGCAGTGCAACAATGTACAACAATTTTAGGCCTGATCTGACCGATTCTCACTCAAACTTCTTGGAAATTGGCTTAACTTTTGGCTGCTTAGTTTCCTCTCCATAATGCGTATTATATTTGAGTAATAGCAAAAATAAAACAATTTCATGACAAACTATTCGTTGTAAATGTAACGTTGTATATATATATAATTACGTTGTACCTAATAAATTTTCGCTTTTCTGGAAAATGACTTCACTTATAGTAGTAATAAAAATCTTATGCTCGTTTGCACTAAAGTTACTTAAAGAGTCTCCTATAACTAAGTGCACCTAAAAAGGTCGTTAATTAGAATTTTAATGTCCTCATTTGAACCACCACGTAACTTTAAACACTGATTTAGTTATATACGGAACCAGTGAAATCTCACTTGGTATAAATTTAAGTGCCTGATTTTCTTCTCCTTAACACGTTGACGACCACCGGTGGTCCACAATCTGTATCAAAACGTATGTGTAAACGTCCGGGCCAGCTTTAACATTTCCTAGGTAAGGTAAGGTAAGATAGCCTCAAACATCTTTAAGAGTAATTTAAGATTTGAGAGCCTTTAGCGAAAACGAGTCTTAAATAATTTATCGGTGATTCAAAATATGAAAGTATTATGCATCATCATTCAGGTGCAATTTCAATATTATTAATCATAATAATAAATAACACTCGGGGATCGGAAATATTGTTATATATAATGTTTCGATACAATTTATAATGTTGCAAAAACGAAAATAAATAATGTTATTAGGGGAACGAAAAACTTTTGGTAAAGACCGTAACATTATTAAAGAAACAAGTAATTGGGGTGCCACATCTAACATTATTAACTCACAGAAAAGGAGTTTTGTTTCAATAACTTTATTATGATAAAGTTATTGGTATACATCATATGAAAGATATCGAGGATTACTGAAAGACAAATTTTCTAAAATAAAGGAAAACTCTATTGAACCGATACATTGATTTCTTTATCCAACATTCGATAGGTTTTTAAAACTAAGGAAATAACTACAAAAACTCAAAATTTTCCTTTCCTGATTTAAAATAAAAAAACTTATTGAACTGAGCGTAAACTTCGAAAAGTGAAATATTGTCTTAAAAATACCGCAGTTTTGTAGTTGCTTTAAAAATATGTAAACGACTTAAGAAATAATTGAAAATTTTCTACATCTGTTGAATTTCAAGAGAAAATTTCTTGAATTGAGTTAAAAACTTTCTGAATTTTGACTGAAAGTTTCCTGAAATTACATAGTGGCAACTTCTAGTAAAATATTCTCTTCAAAATTACGTAATTTTCACGAAACCCGAGCTTTACTCTTATTTTTCTGTTTAGTATATTTTTGAATCGAGAACTCTTTCTCTCTCTTTCTCTCAATTTGCTCTTACTAATTTAATTAAATTTTTTATTTTTAAAATAAATTTAATTTAAAAGAAACTAATATTCTTAATTTTAGAAAATTATTTCTTTCAGTATATGTATAATATTTTTATTAAAGAAACGATTACAAAAAATGGGAGGCATTCAATTCGATTCATATATTTTTGTTATATACTCTTCTTTTATTTTTAATATAATTTGGGGAGCATAAGATTAGCATGCTATATACTTAGGATACTTAGATGTTTTAAAAGTTTGCTTGTTTGTGAATGAAGACAAAAAAAGTATTTTCTTTTCTGTAATAATTAAGAACAATATGTTATACTCTGTTTTAAGCTTATTATATTAACCCATTAATGCCTGAATAACAAAAAATTTTACGACAACTTCGAGGCCCTAACTTTTATCGAAGGGGTGGTCAATTCTCATCGAGACCAACTGTTCTAGACGTATTTTGAGTCGCCTGACATGATCCACCCAAAAAAAAAAGTGAAAAAAAATTATTATTATTGTTTTTTTGCAATATTACGTAAATAAATACCTTTTTTACGTCATTTTTTTTCGAAAAAACGACAGATTTAGTGAGGAAAAAGCAATTTTTTATTGCAATAAAGTGCATTAAACGTGTTATTAGTACTTAAACTTCAAAAATATGCAGGCATTTTTTTCGTTGAAAATATTAGGCTGCATAAAAATTGCAACAATGTAACACATATTTGCATTACTTTCGATCACTTTTTTTATCTCACTATGTTCGACTATTCCCAAAAATGTATATACACTAGTTTTAAGGGTCACTGATTACGAATTTTCTATCAGATTTTCGTAATTCAAAATGGCGGATCCAAGATGGCGGACAACTTTCGGCAAAATTCTCAATTTCTTCGAAAAAAGTGGGTATTCGGAGTTTTTGGGGTCACTGATTACTAATTAAATGCCTGCATATTTTTGAAGTTTAAGTCCTAATAACACGTTTTATGCACTTTATAGCAGTAAAAAGTTGCTTTTTCCCGACTAAATCAGTCGTTTTTCGAAAAGAAATTACGTGAAAAAGGTATTTATTTACATAATATTGCACAAAAACAATATTAATAATTTTTTTTCATTTTTTTTTTGGTTGGATCGTGTCAGGCGACTCAAAATACATACGTCTAGAAAAGTTGGTCTCGATGAGAATTGACCACCCCTTCGATAAAAGTTAGCGGCTCGAAGTTGCCGTAAAATTTGTTGTTATTCAGTCATTAATGGGTTAAGTGCTTGATAGTTAAAATTAAAAAAAACAGAGCGACACCCTGTAGTATAGCGTCATCTTTAGATCTTTGTTCATTAAAGAAATTTGTGAAGTAGCAATTGGTTGGAAAAGAACTTTGTAGCGACACTTGTAAGCGACACTTGTAAGGAGTTCAGGTTTGATTTGTGCGTATGACAAAGAGGCCAAAAGGTCATACGAAACCCAAAAGAAGCCTTTCATTCAGATTGTTTGCAAAGAACAGTCAAGTTCAACCAACTTCACTTAGGGTTTGGGGATGTACGTATATCTCATCGCCGTGTGTTGGACTTCTTCACTTTGATGATTAATGGTACTATCAACACTGTGAAGTACCAAAATATCTTGCAGGAAGATCTTTTACCTTCGATTACTTTGTTGGAATCTTCCGAAGATGAATATATTTTCTAGCAAGACGGCACGTCCTGCCGTACTGCTAAAACAACAAGGGCTAACCATGCAAAAAATATTCCTTTTATAGATCTGACAAACATTGAATCCTTGTCGGGGAATATGAAAAGAAATATGCTCCAACAACCTGTTAGGAATATGGAGGTATGGCGCTGTCAAATACAAAACTTCATAGAGGTGGAAAATTGCCGACAATTAGTAAATAAAATACTATGACAGATCGAATTAAAATGGCAATGAAAAGTAAACGACGCTACGAAGTGGTGACCACTCTATTTCCAATAGGAGCGAACTACATATTTTGCTTCGTTTTTGATACAGACTTTGTTTGTGCTTTTGGTTTATAACGAATTTTGCTGTAAATGATGATTATTGGTGTTTTTTAATCAACCCTCAAAACGTAAATATAAGCTTAAAACTGAATATAACAAGTAGTTCTTAAATATAGCAGAAAAGAGAATATTTTCTGAAATCGTATAGGCGAACTCTTTTGCGTTGGGATAGTAGTTACACAACTTTACTGACCCCTGATCATTATTTCTGCTCATTAGAAAATGATGAAAGACGATAATAGTTGGTAAACGACGAAGAAAATGCAAGAATGGACCAACATTAAGATAAGTCTTTTAATTAATACTAATTTTGTCAGTAGATAACTCATAAAATAAAGCCAGAACAATTTTCGTGTCAATGGTTTAGGATTAAATTTTCTCAATAAGCAATTATAAACAAAAATTACAGTTGTGTCTCAATTGCAATTGCATTAAAGTTGAAAGGTCAAGAAAAAGATAGTATCATAGAAAAACATGTTGTCATATTGCATGCGGGTAATTTTTGTCATAATTCTATAAATCAACAATCCCGACGAAGATTACATAGGTGCCATAATGGTCGGTAATTTACTTTAAAAAAAAAAAAAAGTGGAAATCTTATGAAAACTTCTCAATTATTCCCCTAATTGGTGGCTCAACGGAGCAATCACATCTCGCTAGCCCACGATAAGGCTCATTAAGCTCATTGGAAAGAGCTAAATTAATAAAAGCAGAAAGAAGCTATATCATAAAACTATATGGCTGAGGCTTCCGCATTAAAAAAAAGAACGCCAGCATAAAATTGATGAACTTTAATTTTTTTTACCCGGCGCAAACGGGGGGAAAAAAGCAGCAGTGAAAATTCACGATAATTACATTTGCATGTCATCAGCTTGTGCTTGCAGGAATGGAAAAAATTAAGAAAACACCGAAAAAGAATGTGAGAAAAAAAAAATATATACATATACATAAAATGCGGCAGAAACTAAGAAAATAAATCAGAGAAAGTTTGCCCACTATCTGGCGGCTTGAATAAATTAAATCGTTCAGAAAACGAACGAGCGAATGTCGGCGGCCGGCAAAATAATCCAACAATGGGACACGAAGCAAATTACGGCTGGATTCGAATGAAGTCACTGAAACTGAATTGCAAAAGAAGAAATAATAGAAAATAGGCTTCCAGCCGCGCGAAGACGTTCAAATCCCGAAAAGTCACGGCCAAACTTGTGATTTTAGGCTCCGGGAAAATTTTTTTGGTGAAAATCGAAATAAGAGAAATGTATGTAAACAAACCAAAGTTGGCCGGGGCTTTTCGGTGGATCTGCTCGGTCCCGGAGACCTGGGGTCTGTTCGTTCATGACCTGACCCGCGCACAGGGACCCCGGGGATTTTGTACGTCATCTTCGGATGCTGCCTTTTTAAGGGGGGAGCTCCATTAGGAGCACTGGTGCTCTGCCCTTGTTTACCGGGGGCGGTGGTTGTCGGTTAATTTTGGGTGGCATTGTTCCAACCATGTGCACACGAATTGCCCTCGTCCGACCGAATAAAACGTGCTCGGAACGAAAATGTTTTGTCACGGTGTGCTGTCACTAGTCAGGCTCTCCGGACTTCTTGCACTTTCGCAAATTTGGCGGGGCCTTTTCAGTTTCTTATGACGCTAACATTTTGAGCTTACTTAATCTTTTCGTTAAATAAATTGTTTGCTGTTGTTCACAGAATTTGTGTAACCTTTTCTTGTGCTCTCTTATGACTTACTTAAGTATTGATTCAGTTTGTACTTACGTAAGTATAGATTCAGTTATGGGTCTCAACTCACCTGATCCTAGTGGACAGACGTGAAAGGAAAAAGTAAAAGTTATATTTAGTCAATTTTATTTGCAGCATTTTACTTTTATTTAAATTATAAAATAGGTAAATATATTTCAAAGACCCCATAAGAAAAATATAGTTTTTCTGTTTATTTATCATCTGAGAAAAAAGAAAACGTTATAAAAACAATAGGAATAACATTAAATCAATAATTTTCAAATGTGATTTTTAACCAATGCCGAAAATTATTAATTATTTAACAGTGTCCTTCGTTAATTTGACAAAAACCTAATTATTTTGAAACAATATTGTAAACGTATTCAAAACAAAATGCTTTATTTTCGCTATTAACTAAATATACATAAATATTTTTGAATCAAAAGTATTGGCATTTTGGAATAATATATTTCGTAGTAATATTAACTATCTGCAGCTTTTGATTCTACTATTATAACGAAATAATGTTAAGCCTGTGTCTGGGTTAAATACTTTCAGTATTTTATTCTAACAATTTAATTGTTAAATAAATCTTGTATTTGTACAAAAATATATATGGACCATAATAAAAAATTTAGTAGCTTTTTTAGTTTCCGGTTACAAAACCTTTTCGTAATCGATTTATACAGAGTGTCCTTGAATAATGTGTTCCAGCATCTACCAATCGATTCTATGGCAATGCTTGTTCCGAACCCTCTGCCCCCCAAAAACACTTCTTCACCTTATTTTTTAAGTTTTTGATGGGATGTGCAGTTACTCATAGCACCATAAATCCTCTTAAGATCATCGCAGAATAATGATAGAAGACTCATTGAAAAATCTTTTACCTTTTAAGCGGTATCCCACATGTCTTACGACTAAAAGCTGGGTAGAATTGTGTAAAGTAAATTAAAAAATAAAAGTAAACAAAAACTTTTAAATCAAGCTTTTATACACTACATATGTATAATTAATATATATATATATAATTTATGGTATGTATAGTTTAGATATATATATAATTTATAAAAGCTTCTTATCTCAAAGTTATCGTGGGTATAACTTGTCATTATTTGTCTAGGTTGGTTAAGCACTTAAAGCTCTTATATAATATATTAGGGTGGTTTTTTTTCGCGACCTTTTTTTTTCAGTCCCACCTCGAAATTTTGTGGGAAATACCTAAACAAAAATTCCCTGAAACTTGGAGCCCTTAATAGATGTGCTCGACCAAGGCGTATAAAAATTTCCCGTATAAAATACACGTAAACTTTGGTTTTTTTCTTCAAAACTCTACAGCTCAGAGGCATTTTATGGTATAATCTTGGTCAATGATAGGGTTTCTTCAGAATTGAATGCTCTACAAAAGTGTCCATGGCGGTGTAACCCTAACTCCCACCAGCGAGGTAGTACGGGTCACTAAACCCAATTTTTTCATGAAATTCTCGTTTTGTTGCCCCTATCTCGTAAATAACAAGAGCTACAGAAAAAATGTAAACAAACTTGCAGGAAATACAATTTCCTACAAAAAAGTTTACAACACCAAATCGCTAACATCCATATTTCTTGAGATATTGGGCTTTGAAGTTGAGGTAGAGTGTAATTTTCATGGATTATTGCGCTAAATTGTAGGGACACTACCTCAACTTCAAAGCCCAATATCTAAAGAAATATCAATGTTAGCGATTTGGTGTGTACAACTTTTTTGTAAGAAATTGAATTTTCTACAAGTTTGTCATATTCACTTTTTCTGTACCTCTTGTTGTTTACGAGATAGGGGTAAAAAGCGAGAATTTCATGAAAAAATTTGGGTTAGTGACCCGGACTACCTCGCTGGTGGGATTTAGGGTTACACCGCCATGGACACTTTTGTAGAACATTAAATTCTGTAGAAACCCTACCATGATATACCATAAAATGCCTCTGAGCTGTAGAGTTTTGAAGAAAAATAATCAAAGTTTAAGTGTATTTTATATGGGAAATCTTTATACGCCTTGGTCTAGTACTTAATATTAATATTAAGGGCTCCAATTTTCAGGGAATTTTTGTTTAGATTTTTGCCACAAAATTTCGAGGTGGGACTGGAAAAAAAAGCACCCTAATATGCATGTAGGTACCCGAATACCCGGATAAGCGTGTTCTTAACTTCGATTGCCAATTTCTTATGTAATTATTGTCAAAATTAGTAAGGTGAAAACGCTTGTCTATTAAAAACATATTGTTAAATAGCGATCTTGTCGAGAAAAACATGTTTTTTTTTAATAAGTGATTTTCGAAAAATCTTAGTCAAATGCGTAAGTGGTTATTGACATTTATATTTATATTGGTTAAGGGGTTATATACAGTCAGGATTTTCAGAAAATTGATTTTTATTTTATTTTATTTTCGTAATGTACATATATTTATGTACACCCACAGACAATTTCATGGCAATCCGGTGAATATTCTCGAGGTTACACGCATATTTGTAATGGCGTGTCCGCGTTTTTTTACTATATGTAAGGTGCTTCTGAAACTTTAAACGCGTTTTTCTCAAAACTGTGTTTTGAAAGTCGGTGAGCAAGATTTCTTGGAAACGGCTGAATCGATCGGTTTCAAATTTTAACACAAGCTTTTGAAGTATATTTCTTAGTAATTAATCGAAGGTTTTTTCTCACCGATAAATATTTTCCACTTTATAAACAATTTAAGGCCAAAATTGTTGTTAAAAATCGATTTTTTTTTTTAAGAAGCCGCCATTTTGTCAAAAATTATTATTTTGCTTATTCCTTCGATTAATTACAAGATAAAATAATATATTAAGGAAATGTATTTGGTTTTTTCATTTTGGATGATCCAGTTCAGAGATATCGTGCACACCGCAAAACGCCTTTTTTTAGAATTGCTCCCGGAGATCAGCTGTAGCAGCTTTTAAAATATTTATTTTTACAAATAAAAAACTTTAAAGCACACTTAAGAGTTACCGTAATATGCGTGCAAATTTTTACATTAATAACTTAAAAGGTTCATCTCAAGAAAAATTCTTGAAAAATCAACATTTTTGGGCCTCCTGACTGTATATAACCCCTTAAGGCCCACCTTTATATTTGAACGCGGTTTAAACCTAACTTGCAATAACCGTCGTTCAATCATAAATTATGCTTATCTGTAAAATTGTTTTTCAGTTTCAGTATACCATAGATATTTTATAAAGCTCGTTTAGATTACCTATTAATTTCTGAATCACTTCAAATTCTGTTGAATTTCATACTGTTTTTTGTTTAAACTCTCCATTGTTTGTAAATCTACGTTTGAAATTATGGTTAAATGTGGCGAAAAGTATGACACTGTATATTGAACTAATCTATCAATTCATTAAATTCATCTTTCACTCAAAGACTGGTAGTAAATGTAAAAATTAGAAACACTAATTAAATTTTATATAGAGTTATTAATCAAAAGTTTCCACTTGTTGTTTGCTTGACATTTTATGGGAAAAACCACATTTGAGAAAATCACATCACTCATTTTGAGGTTTCTCTATACATAGGAATGTTTTATATTTAACTAAATAGAACAAAGTTAGATAACAATAAATAGAAAAATTCTCCATATTTCATCCCATAAATCTGCAAGGTGAGTGACTTCTTTCAGAAATAAACTTCAATTTAAATTTATGGTAATGGTAAAAGTGTCAATTAAAATGCTTAAGGTTACTATCTATAAACCAGTTAATAGTGCTGTATTTGCGCGTATTAATTTCTTTTCGATGCAACAGATCAGTGACCCGATTATAGGAAAATAGATACTTGTATTATGGGTGTTCAGTAGACACCCATAATACAAAGTATGCACATTTTTAGTTAAGAAAATTTTGAAAGTTTCTATGCTACGAAATCTGATAATCTTTGCAAGTTGCTAGATTGTATCAACGTCCATAATTTCCATCTACGTCCGGTTCCGTTTTTCTATTATCATCAGAAGTCGGAGAGATCGTCGATTGACTGCGCAGTAAGGAAGTCAGCCGCCAGATCAGAAGTTATTATCTGAGTGAAAACCTCTCAACCTTGACATAAGTTAGTAACCCCATCCGCTCGAATGGAGCATTACGCGGTCAAAACTCTCTTTCGTGCTTCTGTTTACGGCAGAAGCATGCTAAAAACTGCCAAATAAAGGTTTCCAAAATTAATTTCCACCGAAAGACAAAGAGCGCACAAAAATATTAAATTGATTCGTCATCGTGAACATTGATTTCCTATGGCCTAACTTTGATTGATGCTCCATCGGACCGAAATTATCGCACATTCGCGCCAGAAAAACAGTACCGCTCAAAAGATCGGCAATGGTTCGACATCTGTACATTATCTAGATCGCCTTGAGTAGGTCCAATATGGCGCAGATGTGAGATTGTCGATGGTGTTCGGATCATGAGATCACCCGTCGAGCCACGGGTCTGATGGATTTCAATTAATTACGACCCACAGCGGTAAAAAGACGGTCTCAACCGCAACTTGGCTAATTTAGTCTAATGAGACTTCTGCGCGCCAGCTCAAAGCCGAAATTTCTTTCACCTTGGTCCCTTTCTTGGCGAATTCGCCGTGACTCACCGAAAGACAGAGCGACGACGCAACGACATAGTATAGCGAGTTGAATGAATGAAACTCATCCGTTTTTGTTCGACCGCATTTATTGGAGTTCCCTTTACCTGGGAAGATCGAATCAAAACAAAACTCGGCGGTGAAGCGGCGCTGTTTGGACCAGAAGAAAAGATATAACAAGAAAGATACAAAATAAAAAGATACACCATGACACCGACTTGCTTTTCTCGAGACGATCTGTACGGCTGACAATTTCAAATTTCACTTGATCGCTCCCCACTGGAGATAGTCTCAGTGGGGCTCTATGCCTTCTTTAACGAGTTTATGAGGAGGCCCCATCGTTGGGGCACTTTTCCTTTGGTGCCTCCTCAGCGTTACGATCACTGATCGTACCTACCTGGAAGTCTCGTGGCGCGTCTTGAGCAGCCCAAGCTCAGTTCACCTGAAGTGATCGATCGTTTTGGACGTGTTTCTCTACCGCCCTGATTTTTTCGCCCGTTCTTAAAAAATACCTTTTTTTCGTGATTTGTAACACTTTTTCGGTTGTGTTAAAGTGTTGGTTTTCAAGTATTTTTGTTTTCTTAAATGAAATTTACAAAATACTATCTCTTCAATCACCTGCGATAATACAAAGTGCAACTTCTGAGGAAAGTCTTCAATTGCGATCTTTTGTGAAACGACTCGTCACCAGTTGGTTTGGTAACTTTTGCTGTATCGGAGATCGTCGCGTTTTTCAGAGCAGAAACTTGAAAAGGTATTTTTAAAGTCAATCTTTATGTTGTTTTTGCTCTCAGACAAATAGGAAAACACAAAGTTGTTCTGGTGTTGCACATAAAGAAAAAAATTACGTTAGACAAACAAAATGCTATACTGAAGAAAAAAAAAATGTCTTCAGATCTGCGTCACGTTCGAATTATTGCCATTTTTGTGTTCATATGTGGTTAACCAATTGTTGCTTAAAATCGTTTGTTTTTCAAAATTTTTACAAAGGCAGGGTTGTTTCAAATGTTTGAATAGTAATTAAGGTCATTAGTAGGTAGACGTAATATCGAGAAAGAAAACATACTTTCTCTAATAAGAACAGTGTGTTTAAAAGTCGTCTGGCAATTTGTCGTACACTTTAGGAAAGTGTTTTGCTTTCAGGAATGGATTCTCTTGTCAATACTTTCTTATCCGTAAAAGGTAAAGTTAAGTGAGAAATTAGTTTGTTGTGGTTAATGTACAGCCACATATTATGGTTTTAAGGATTAAGTTGCATATTGTATAAAAAAGTCTTCTCAAATACAATATATATATAGTATATAGTCTTCTAGATACCAGTGAGATTTTATAAATTGATTCAGAGATCAGCAGCTTACCATCACAATCGGCTCCTCAGTGACAATCAGCTTTAATAAGATCTTTTAGATTGTCTATTTGAACTTCTTATCACTTCAAAGTTGTAATAAAAATGATAAAATTGCTAGTTGCATGATAGCGATAGTAAATATCGGAAACAGTCAATAGATAAATTTTAAATAAATAGTAAATATTTCAATTTCTAGATATTATTATCTAGATTTATTGTAATGCCCAACGGATTTTAATCCAAGCAGTAGCTATAAAGATCAAATTTTTTAATTTGTTATAACACGAAGGATTTAATTGACTAACTTAGAGTTTGGAAAAAAACTATCATAAAATAATATAATGAGGTGATATACTGTGGTCATTAGAAATTTCCTATAAATGCCATCATACACGTTATTTACAAAATACGTATAAAAAAAATGTTGGAAAACAACCTGTGTGGGATAGTTTTTGACATAAAATTAACTTTTTTAATAACTTTTATCGCTTGAGCTATGGTTTTAGGGCTACGCTGCGATATCACGGTTACTTTTTACTTTTTCTTATTACAACTTATTTCATTTTTTTATTGCGTGCCAATTCATTTCTCTTTATATGTACTTAGGAATCTTTCTTCCTTTTCAATTCAAGTTTAACCACAGAGAGTTATATTATATTTATTTTATTATATAGTTATAGAACAATAAATTAGAATTTATTTAACATAAAATATTTGTAGTTGCGGTTTTGGGGCTCAATACATGGTTGAATCTGGATTATTTCTCAATCAATCTTAATTGTTTTGACTCCTAATATTGGCGAGGAAATTGAAATATTTAATGACTTTTTGATTTATAATTCAATTAAAACCTGCCACATACTAAGTAGATATTGCTTGGCGAAGTATTGTACAATTTATGGAGTGATACATAAGTGTCGGTGTGTGGATTTTATATAAGACTACAGAAAACAGTTGTTTAATTCCTTTTCAGTAAAAAAATGTTAACCATACATCCATCAGACAAGACTTTAATTTGTAAATGGCTAATTTTACACAAATAGAGAAATAGAAAAATTCCTCTCCTCAAATGTGCTTTTTCACCATGTTTCTCTTTTTTATATGTACATTATAATGAAATTAAAACTTTTTCCGTTCCTTTTTTTGTTTTTGAAAACTTTCGAGGCTGGTTTTGTCTCAAAATAAGGTGTTTTTAGCTGAAAGCAGTTTTGTCGCATTCGGCGTACGGCCCTGATTACAGGACGATTAAGATTCATTAAAAAAGATAGATCACTTGGCTTTTCAAGCGCAAATTGTTAGAAAGTGATTCTCTCTTACATACTACATATGTATTGTTTTCAACACTACACCGAGTGAAAAAATATGGTTTTTACAACTATAATTTTAAAGAATTCATAGTATGGTTGAATTTTATAGTTACAGCAAATATGTTACATATGTAACTTTTTTGAAGCCACTGTAATATATTGTAGTACAGAAAAACCATCCTAGTTAACACAACACAAATTTATGGTGGAGGGAATAAAATATATTGATGATATGATGATAAACATGGCGTTTAATGCTCACAACAAATTTTATGGTGGAAGGAACCATTGTCAAGGTTGTATTTAATGAATAATATTATTGTAGCAAACACAGTTTATGTGTGTCAAAAAAATAATATATAATAATTAATTATGTAATTATGATTAACTGGAATATACCCATATGATTAGTAAGATAATGCCACATATTTCTCTGAAATACGAAAATTAAGATTTTGTCAAAATAAAAATAAAGGTAAGATGTATATTGATTCCACTTTGCGTTATTTCTGAGTTATGACAAGCAGTACCTAAATAGAAATATGTAACGTGAAATGGAACCAATTTTCATCTTACCTATATCCTTATATTGGTAAAATCTTAGTTCTCTAATATATATTAGTTCATAGAAATATATGGTATTGCCATACCAGGTATTGTGGATACATTCTACTCAATCATTTAAACACATTGTACAATATTTAAAACACATCCTACTTAATAGAGAAAAGATTTTTATTATTTTAATTATTATATTATTATATTATCAAGTATGTAATATAATATGTATATTATTACAACATTATATATTATACATAAAAAGCAACACTTATCAGAAGTTATATTAATCATTTACATATTAAAGTGGGTATAGTAAAATATGACAGTAATTTCAAATGTATCGATCTTTGTGATTGAAAATAACATGTCGGTTAGAGAAAATAATCATACTATAACTGGTAGAAGTTTATTTGTGAATATGGCTAACTGTAACTATAATTTGTTTGCTGTAAACCGTAATCTACCATATTTTTGCTCTCAGTGTAGGTGCTTTATGAAATGTTGCTTTATCTGCTGAAATACGATTATTTATATCGAATTATTGTTACTTCTAAAACCGGACATACTAAGCGCTGTTACTTCACAGTGGCACTATATGGTACCACGGTGTAAAATTTATGGTGCCAGTCACATCGCGTGTTAATTTTCTCATCATTTTAGTATTTCCTTATTTTTCGTTCACTTATTTTTTAGGCATAGTATGTCTTTCGTGTTAAGGGTAAGAAGAATGACATAAGATTTCATGTAAATATTTAAAACATCCTAAAATTCCAATTAAGGAAAGTTTTAAATTACTTTAATTACATCCATCAATTGCTCAGCCTCTTCTAACTCTAGCACATTTATAATTACGAGATGTGCCCAAAGCAGTGAATAGCCGCATTAAGAACCTTTTTATTGCCCATAAAACCTTTTTAAGAGGAAAGAGTTTGCCCAGTGACAATTGCATACACCTGCGCTTGAACGGTAAAGAAATTCTTTAATTAAACCACAAGATGAATTCTAATTAAAAAAAAAAAAATGTATTTCTCGCGACTTGGGAAGAAAACACGACACGAACCGTTTTATATATATATAATATATGTAGTATGAAGTAATCATTTACTTGTGCGTCTGGCGCAATTTCTTTCCGCCTCATCTGGGCATTCATTAAAAAAGTGAGAAATTGCCCAGGCTTCCAGCTTCCTGCATCTTTTTCGTTGGTGTGTTGTATACCATCGAAACCTGGCGAATAAATTTGGTAAAAACTAAACGGTAAACTCAGGTGAGAAATCATCGCTTAAAAGAACATGGGCCATATACGTGACGCTTTATGCTTTGTTCTTCTTCCCAACAAAAGAGGAGCTGTCGTTATTGGGGCCACCAGCAGTTACTTACAATCGCCTGTATATGTATTTTTTATTTTTCATTACATCTTTTTTTTAGCGTGTTTTTCGCCCCAGACAAGTTTTACTGGCCAGTGGCTTCTGCTGCTGTTGCTGCAGGTAATTGCTAGTCGGTTGCGTCATGTGTGGCAGCATTTGCGAAATCACAAGAACACGCTCTAATCGATAGATAGATAGAAAGATATTGAGGTGATTTGCAGTATGCGGTCTCGCCGATCGGTGGCGTCCGATCCGAACAGAAGAGCTGGCCTAAAAACGCTCGTCTGGCTCTGCATTCATAATCAACACGAAGGTGTTGGCAACAAGTGCCCACTGGCCAGTTGAACGGCGGCTGCGAACGTAACCACTTATTCTGCAGTACCAAAGAACAGGTGTCGATTTCGGCCACAAATCGGCGCCCGAAAACAAAATTTTTTTTTTTTTTAATTAGTTATGCTTATTGGCCTAATATTATCTTTATCATTGCTAATAATAAAACTATCTGTCTGTTAGTTTTTTCCGTTATACTTAACTTCTAAACATTTCTACCGATTGCAATAAAATGTTTTACACTTAGATTGAAGTCTACTGGTGAAAAGATAGGCTATATATGAATTATCCAGCTTAAGCTAGGCTTGAGCCACTGGACCAAAATGCTAGTTGTTTTTTTATATTGCCGCAGCACAGTTCTGATTGACAAGGAACATCTGTGCAAAAGTTGATCATTTGATTTAACCCTTATCCTTCTAACCGGGGTATTTTCTAATTTCTTTCTAACAGACGTTAGTTTAGATTAACTAATGGTTGTGGAAAAATAATATAAGCAAATAATTTCTGAAGATTCTTTAGGCGATGAACGATTTTTTTTTATATATTTTGTTTATTACCCTGTAATTAACTAGATATACTCCCTTCATTTAGGATAATCTGACATTCTGAAGCCTTTGACAAGTTTTTTCATAAGATGTTGCTTTTTAAACTTTCCAAACTTGACTTTTCTTCCCTATTAATTAATAATGTATTATTTCATGCTATTTATGCGATAGTTAGTTAGATAGAGTTTTAGAGTGCTATTTTATAAATGCCTTGTCAGATGTAGATAATATACAGTCTGACGTTCCTCAAGGTAGTCATCGTAGTACATTATTAATTATTTTATTTATTAATGATCACCCTTTCTGAACTTTTAATTTATGCTGACGATGTTAGGATTTCTAGGCGGTGGTTTCAGTTTGTGGTGTACGAATAATAATATAATATTTGTAAATGTAATATCGTAGTCTATAGCCGTAAACTTCTTTCGTTTATATTCGAATACTCCATAAATAACACTCATCTAGATTCGACTGATGATAGTAAAGATTTGGGAGTAATCTTTGACACTACACTAGCTTAAAGTTTGAACTTGCTCGGTATGACTTCACTTCATAAAAGGCGCGAAAATACATATATGTCTGTTTGTACCAAAGTTTTGGTTGGTTTATTGAATTTGAATCACATCTTATATTCTATTTTATTTAATAATAATAAATAATAAGTAACAGATCTGTGCGCTCGCCGAAAAAATCACGGATTATTTGAATCAATAACTGGCATGTGTAAATGCTATAATGAATATTTCTAGCATATAGATTTTAATCTATATATACTGATATATATAAATAAATAAATAAATTTGGTTTAAGCTTAAGAAACGAAGTAGTTGAGCATTCAGTAGAAAGCCTGAAAAATGCTATCTTCATATTCTATCGTATGTATAATCGGCAGTCCATCAAACATAAAAATAAGTTTGTTTTTTATCATGAATGCAATGCACTATCTAGACAATATTTACTTATGCTTGAGACCTTGCATATAATGTGTATTGCAAATATAAAAATTCGGAGAATGTCAAGTTACTTTCTATGTAGGTACTATTTGAAATCATCCAAACAATTTTCTGCTGCAATAGAAAACGTTAAATAATGTAGAATCACAAAAACTTGCGTTTTTGAGGACCAATTTGAGGCTTTAGTAATTCACCTTCTTTCATTACGAAAGTAATCCAAAACTTCTGTCTTCTCTGGTAAAAATGATAATTATTTGCCGCAATTTGCTTGAAAAGAAGCCAAATTGTCACACTTTCTAGTGATTATTATGTAAGCAATTTCCTGTTTTCACAAGCTTGCAGTGGTAGTGACATTCAACGCAAAGCGAGCTAATCAGATTTCCAGGCAGGAAAACATTTACCTTTTTTGCGGTGCTTCGTCTTTGCCACATTTTTTTGTTATCAGTTCGAAACCGCTCGTAAATTATAATTTCTTGCGCAGTCCAGTCTAGTGACCTTTCGGGCGTTCTTTTAGCACCGTCTTAGGCCTTAGCCATTCATTCATCTTGTTGAAATGTTGACTAAGAACCGAAGCACCGCAGCACCGGCCACTGTTCACCCCGCGTCGTCCCGCGTTCGCAACTTATACAGCATAATTAATCGATCTTTGTTCGGATGCAAATTTTCCGGGATGGAAGTGTGAGGATTATTCGAAATCAAGTGATAACGTGCAATGTGGTTTCGTTTTATGACCTTTCGACGATGGTTAATTTTATTATAACTGATTGGGTATAGTGTCATAAGATCTTATTTAATACAAAAATGCAAAAATCGAAAGAATCATCCGACAGAACTTAAAAAATTTACAGATTCGCAAGTTTAGTATCGTCTATAGTGGCCGTAAAAACGAAAACTGAATTTAAAAGAGTGTTGAAATTTAAAACGGAAAAAATACATAAAGTATTGTTTGTACAGAAAATCGTTGACACAAAATTATACCTAATTCTTGAGGTATAAAATAAAAATATATACTAAATATAAAAGACTCCTGTCCACAAACAAAATGTTGAAAATTTAATAATTGCTTTTCCGTCGAAACTGTTTTGTTCAAGTTTTAATTTCTATTGATTTTATTACACGTAGTGGACAAGTTTTTTCTTTAAGAAAGTTAAACGAAGTGGGGAATTAATAATTCTATCATACCTACTGTATAAAGTAATAAGAAAATAGAACACGTAAAGCATTCAAACAACCAGCTTTTATTTAGCAATTTTAGTCTCAACAGCTTACATGTTTAATTGTGATAATGAACATAAATATTAAGATTCAAAAATTGTCAAGCTACAATAATTGAATTTAAAAAATCATCATATATGTAGGCGAGTATAATAGGATTTGAGCAGTGCGATTTTGAAATTTGTGTCTCCTGGACTATGAAAACTATGCTGCCCTTTTTAGTGAATTATCGCTAAGTATTCGAAGATTTTATCAAATTTAAGACAAGTTTAGAATTCATTTGATATGGTAACATACATGCAACTATAATTAACTGTTGAAAATGTAAAAGATTATTTTATAAATTGTCTTAAATCATCGCGTTTGAGGGAATGAATTCCAATTTTAAATAAACAATAATTTTATTTGCATATTATTGCCTCCCTTGCTGATACTGTAAACATTTCATTTGGATCCGTCCAAACCATTTTGAAAGAACATTTGTGCTTGAAAAAAGTCACATCTCGATTAGTTCCCAAAAGCACTCAATTTCTAGCACTACACTGCATTGGTTCTTCGAGACTTTTTCATCAAAATTCGATGCATGTCATTGCACAACCACCATATTCGCCTAATTTAACTCCATGTGACTTCTGGCTATTCTATAAGCTCAAAAGACCGCTTCGAGGACACCGTTTTGATTCGACTGATGAGAAAAAGGAAAAATCGAAGAAGGAACTGAAGGCCATTCCAATAATCGAGTTTCAGAAAAGTTTCGAGGATTGGTAAAATCGCTGGCATAGGTGTATTGTATCGGGCGGGGATTACTTTGAAGGGGATGATATAGATTTGAAAGAATAAATAAAAAATTTCAAAGTTATAAACAAATTGGCTTTACTTTTTGACAACAGTAGTTTGTAAATAAATAAACAATTTTTGCTTGTTCAAAAGTGTAGGTTTCTCCAAAATTTGCCGTTCAAGGGTGCAGCCTACTTAGCCTATACTTAAATCAGCTACTGGTTTTGAGAAATGTGGTTTTCAGTAACACGAAATAATAACAAAAACGTACGAGTATAGTACTTTAATTCTCGATTTGTCATAATTAAATTTTCTAAATAAGAGCGGTAATATCAGCGGGGACTGTTTCTCTTAAAAGGTCCAAATGAAATAATGCACATAAAATTGTTCATAAGTATAATGTGCATGGTGCAAATTGCAGACTGCAAAAAGGCAATTAAAATGCATTCTCATTGCTGTCGCAGCATTGCCGCAGAGAAAGAGGGAAGGACCAACTTCTCTGCTGGAAAAGTCTAATTGAACGAAATTGCATAATGTGCCAATTATTTCAGCCTAATGAAATTATCCGGGGCGCTGTCATCGCACGTCACCACTATGCAGTGCTTGTTACCCAATTTGCCATATATTTTTGTGCATGCCATCCAGGTATGCATATGCAGGCGAAGTGAAACCCTTTCCTTCGGCGGAGCTCATACTCATAATCTTTAATGGATCTAGCTGCAATGGGTGCTGCCGGGCTGCTGAAGTAAGGTGCCTTCCCCCCTCGGATCGGACCGACACTGCTTCAGATAGCTCGAATAGCTCTCGCCCACACCTGGAAATGTAAAGCATAGCACCTGCAGTGAGATATTTCACGAATCGCGGCGGTGCGAGCCTCCCAGAGGCGCAGAATTGACGCTATAAATTTTAATCATATGCCCGAGAGGCCCTACGGCTTCCAAAGAGATTCCCATGTGACACAAATCTTCCATCGAGCGACGGCCGTCTCATTTGTCGAGGATTACACGGGACGCGATAACGAGCCTGGGACCTCGGACATATTTTACGACAATTTCTGGACTGTGGACATCGAACCTGTTTGATCGGTTCGGCGTGACCTATTTGTGCCAATGATCTCCGCCAGGCGGCAGGTTGACATCGCCCACGGTGCTTACTTAAGTGACACTGATTTCCGGGCGGCGCGGGCCAAGATGGATTTAATTAACATTTCGAATCCAGTTAGTCGAAAAAATATGATAAAATTCACAAGATTTACGAAGAATTACAACAGTCATGAATATCGGCACTCTTTTATTATATGGTCGGAATTGAGGAAGTGGGTTCATCGGGGTCAAAGCAGATCAATCTGAGTAGGAGGATGATTTGTTGTTATTATTGATATATTTATTTTTGCTAACATGTTTTTTCTAAATAAGAATAAATTAAGTTTAATGTTGGCGGTTTACATTTTTAATTTATTCAAGAAACACAACCAATTATCAGCATTTATAATCATTGATTTATTTAGGTATAGTAGAAAAATGATTGCCTATATGTAGTATAAACACAGTATCTCGCCATAAAATTAGAAACACCGTGCATTTTCAATGCATAGTTTTCTTTAGGTCATGTTCAGAAACGTTTTTTTTTTCTGAAAGTTATGGTTTGTTGCGTAAAGTTATTTGTTATTATATAGGTATATCGGCAAGAATACTAAATATTTAGTAAGGTTTCCTTTACTTTTGATTAGGGCATCGAATCTTTTTTGTATGTTGTTTATGCAACTTTTAATAATTCTTTTTAGGACATCGTCACTTTTCGTTTCATACGTTTCTTTAATATTTTGCTTATAGCATTCACTTTTAAATTAAATTTAGGTACGCCCAACAGTTTTCTATGGGGTTTATGTCTGGCAAATTTCCGGGCCATGGATGAATATTGATCTTTTTGCATGTGTGGCACGCTGCCCCATCCCGCATAAAAGTATTCACTCGCAGGTCACTGAAGCTCATTCGCATTTGGCAATAAAACATTATTCAGAACCCATGTGTAGTGATTGCTTATAGCTTTGTCCACGAAATAAATTGCTCCTAGTCCTTCATAAGAGACACAACTCCTCTTTTGTCGACACAATCTTCAAAATAACGTTCGCTAGGCCTTCTAAGGATTTCATCACAGCAAGCACTCGTCGTTGAAAATAATTACCCCTATTGCGATTGTCGTGTCGATTCTCATTTTCTTATCGTCAGCTAAAATTGCATTGTGAATGTCGATATCGAGTGACAACTGTCGATTTAATCGGTGATTTCTGTCGCTGACATTTTTATTTACAACAGGCGAATTTCAAGCAATTGTGCGCATAATATATGCGGATTTTTTAATTGTAGATTGTTTAATATGTGTGTTTTAATTTAAATAGTTTGGTTTAAGGTTTGTTAATTTTATAAAATTTATAATTTCCGATACAGATGAATCAGAAGTCAACAATACATAGACTTGAAGAAGAATACATAACACAACAAAAAGAAGAAAATCGATCAAATGAATCGGCAAAGTAAGCAGATTCAACTATTAGAGTAGAAAACTGAAACACAAGAACAATTATATAAAGATCTAACGACTGTATTGCAAGAAATTAAAGAAAATACAGCAGAAAGTTTACATGTCAGCAAAAACGTTTATTATTTAAAACAAGATAAAATAAAATTAGCCAAAGAAAATTTGTAATTGACCACTTTGACATTTTGACAAAATCAAAGCACTTTTAACCGAACACCGTAAAAAATCAAGAATATTCTTAATAAAATGACATTTTAAGAAATTTTACATGGTAATGCCTTTGTGTCGATTCGATCACGTTAGGTAATAAAAAAAATGTACAAGACAATTTAAACTGTGGTCGATTTTAGATCGACACGAGAATTGCAATAGGGGTGAATCTTTGAAGAAAAAAATACTAAATTTATTGCTATGCGCCAAAAGATATAAAATGTATCATATCTTTGATTTTATTATATGTAACCTATCTTCAATCGTTATCCTGGTAATTTTTATGAAGTTTAGCCCAAATTAACTGAAGGGATAAAAGGGATAAAAACTTTTTAGTTCATTTGGGCATTTTTGCAGGCTGTCGATATTTGAGATTTTTTGCAGTAAAAATTCTTTCGGTATTTCTAAGGGTAATGTACACCCCACCCCGTCTTAATTTACATAATTGCTTCTCGACTTTTTTCTTCTATTTTCTATTGCAAATTTCATGAATTCTCTTTTGGTTCGTTCTGCTATTTAAAGTTATCTTTCGGAATTTTTGGTTTTTTTTTTGTGTCAATTTCAGTAGGACCTTCGTTGTTTTTTCAATTTGAGATAGTCTTGCGATAGTTGTTAGACCCATACTTCCCTTTTTGGCAATTGCTCTATACGAGAACTTACATTTAAAACTATTTCATTTGTGATATATTTTAAGTAATACTAAAAAAACACTAAACGAATATATGAGAAGATATTTTTCGTATTACAAAAATCCAAAAAAATCGTCGTTCTTTAACGAAAACACTTGCCTCACTGAGTTCTACCACACGACTTTTTGAACAAATACTCCTTACACACAGATACCGATATGCATTTTGGATTCCATTACTTACAAAGAAATTCGCGATAGAGTGGTGCTGCATTCAAGTAAGTTGAAGGAAAAAAATGTAAAACGTGATCCAAATAGAAAAATCCGCTTATTTCTTCCCAGTACGATGAAAATCGCCATTTTTCCTCATTTTATGGCGGAGTACTGTAAACTTAAACCTCTAAAAATTACGATAACAATTTTGCATAATATTCTTGATGGACTTTTTACGATCAATTAAAAAAATAATCAAAATGCCAAAATATCTCGCAAATTGCTCGAATTTGTATAAATCAGCTATTTTTATTACAATCAACCATATTATCATCTAAAAGCAGATTTATTAGTCACCTTGTATATTTAAAGGCCTGTAGTTTTAGTATATCATTAATGTAGAATGAATGAATGAAGGAAGTTTATAGATACTTTTATTTTATACGTTTCAAAAGTAGTACCCATAACTAGTCTGATGCTCCAAGAAATATATAGAAGATTTAATATTTCTATAGTGGACCCACCAAATAAATAAATAAATATTAAATTAACTAGGCAAGAAGAAGGAAAGCCCTAGGGAGATAAAATATGAATAAGATGACCTTAAATGCCTAAAAAAATCCGTATATACATGATTTCAATTTTGGTATAAAAGTATTCGTACAATCCTAATGTGACGAATAATTTTTAAGTTTAAGGAAGTTAAAAATAAAATTCTTAATACAGGGCTGCTGATGATATTATTTTTGTACTAGATTACTGAATATTAATACAATGATGCATAGTGTTTTTTATTCGAATAATACACAAACAAATTTAGCCACGGAGTGCTTTGCCAAATTTTTGTGGAAATTTATAAAATCAATAAAATAGCGATTTACTAATAGCATTCTACTAAACTTAATAACTAAAAATAAATATCACACTAATTAAAAAAAACCCTACTAATTTCGATTTTCGTATGATATTTAGGTTTACTAAAATGCTAGGTGGCAGTTGTATTGAGTTTTACTATAAAATTATACAATACTTCTTATAGAACTATTCAAAGTTACGATTTTGTTTGCGAAGGAAGTGAAAAAATTATAAAATGGACAGAAATATCTTAATATATGTGAAGCTTGTTAAGGATGATATCCTCTCATTACAGTACTATGATTAAATATATTATTGGTACGAAAATGTATTATAGTTGAATTATTAGTGGCCACTAATTTAATAACGACAATAAATATTGTCATTGGAAAGAGCCCTACTGAATTATTATGTTTCAATTCCTAGATTAAAAAAAAGTGTTAAAAAGTGTTTATATTAATAATTAGGTACATACCTAACCTCACTTCATTTTACAATACTCTCTAGAGCCATAAAAAGTGCATAGTGTAAAAATAATAAAATCTGGTCGCAAAGGAGACTGTAAAGTGATTCCACACAAGCATAAAGATTGTGTTATTTGGTCTATTACAGCATTAGCTATTTGTCTTTATTACACTAGGATGATATTAGTAAATGCTCAGATCGAATCGAATGTGATTAAATCGCGAACACCACAGACGTATGCTGCCCACACTTACGAGTATGCGGTTGAAATATTATAGCAAACATCGCCTTAGACATGGAGCCTGTAAAACCATAAAATCGACAATGTCACTGTCGAAAAGCAAACTTTACGACTTTCGGTGGCCGTTTAGCAGCCTAATCAAAGTGGCCAAATCCATTTCGCTGTGAATTCGTGGGGTTTGCGATGCGCAGAGGGGGAGGGTTAATACCGTCGATAATTAAATTTCGCCCTTATCCCTCACAACCGCTATTGCTAATTACGGAGCCCTGCCGTGTCGCTAACGACTGTTTAGAATGCGGCACAGTAAAGCCGCGGCGAAATCCTGTCGTGTTCTCGTGGAAAATAATTTAGGAATAGGATCTGAGATCTGAAATCTGACATGACAGCGAATTTTGTGGATGCACGCGCGGTCACCGCAGGTTCGCGGGATTTTCTTCGCGTGCCTTGTTCTTCTTCAAGTGTACGTGTAATTAGGGAGCAGTCCTAGCCACAATCATTCACGTTGGAGGCAAATTGCACGTTCCAGGTGCACGACACCGCCGTTCGAAATTAAGTGAGCAATTCTCACCGGCAAGATACCGCGAGATGATTGCATGCCATCGCGCAGCCTCGATTGAGGCCATTTGTTTGCGGCACTGCACTGCACTGCACCGGCCTCTCAGCTCAGATATTCAGATATATCAGATTCATCAGATACATCTGATATACCTGAGGAAAGCCCGACAAAACAAAGATTTCGCTCGCTGGTGTTATCCGGCTGATGGACGACGACGATGACGACAAAGATGTCTTGTTGCACGTTGCCGTCATCATCTCAATTGCTAGCCTCGCTCGGGACGTGTTCATCAGCATTACATTGCAGAGTACACTGCAATCGCGTCCTTCTATTAAAACTATCTTTCTCGGCGAGCCTTCATTCCTATATAGTGTATAAAATATAACTACAATAAGACCTATATCTACATGAAGTTTCGATGTCGAACTCATGGCATGTCTTGGCACCTTAGCAATTTTGCTCGCGTCCAAGTCGACCGATTAGAAAAGTTTTTGAGGCTATGCCCCTGCCAGTGGCAGCCGAGTTTGCAGGTTGAGCTCTTGAACGTGATCAGAAATCCAAATTGAACTCAAACTGACTTCGAGTTTTTCATCACCTTGAGAAAGATGACTTACTTCGATGCCGAGGAAATTGTTAAATTGTACAAGGTGTGAAAGTTACGCGCCATGAATTAGAGGCTAAATCGATGCGCTGTGATTACTATCAAGGTCGGCCTGATTACGACATTGAGTGCTCGCTAGGGCCGCAGCCGCAGACGCATATTCATTAAGATAAAGTTAGATGCGGGCGCTGTTAATTTTTGGATTGACCACCGGTGCCACAACTCTTTTGTTTTTCGATCGTGCCCATGTATACGATGTTTTGCCCCAAGAATCGTGCTGAGGAGAACTGAAATCGCTTAAAAGTGAAAGATTAATAAGATGACGACGTCTACTGAGGTCATTTAGGCTTAAGAGTAAACTGTTGGTCTTATTTTGCTGTACCCATTTACATTACAAGAATCAAAGATTACAACATGTGGGTGTATCTTTGTACGGGCTAAGTTTTTGAGAGCTACCCACGAGAGATGTCATTTTGACCTACTGGACTATTATAAGTTTTTGGTAAGCAAAATGAAAATTGACTTCATACTCGAATTGGGTCATCATCTCATAAAAGAAAATCTCTTTTCTGGGTACTCTTTTAATTTTTATTGTGTGTAAAAGATGTTAAACTTAACAGTGAACTTAACTGAGTAGTGAAACCAGAGTTTAAACGTAGACGTCTTTATGGTTTCCTCAATTTAGTTAGAATTTCTGCTGGCTGCTGTGGCTTTATGGTTTCTTCAAATAACTTTTTATTGTAGTTTTTTCAACGTGTTTTTGATAGAATTAAAAGCTTTTAGGCTATTAAGTAGCTTTATTTTCTACTTATAAAAACTATATTAAGGGAAACGCTTATAAAAGTCAATTTAAAACTTAAATTTTTTTATGATCTTTTCTGTGATCTTAATTAGGACGAATAGCGTCGAGAATAGGATCTTCTACAAATATATAAGTTTTATAAATACCTCCTACTGTGAATATTTTGTAACTAGCCCTTTCAAAATGTTTGCTTTTAAGCTATTTACAGAACTTAGCCATGAATTTAGTATCACTGCTTAATTTTCATAATTACCGATTTCGTATATTAAATTTGTTTAACCAGTTAATTGCGTTCGACGCGTATACACGTCAATCCAAAGCTCTATTGCCATGTTGTCCAAATTACCATTCGATATAAATATTCAAAATTCCAGATGTCATTTAGTATTTCAGCATGTTAAATCACGCTTGTTCTAGTGTTAATGAAAATATTATTAAACAAACAAATAATAAAACTCAATGCAAACGATTTTTTGAAATTTTATTATAATGTGATAAAATTATGGTATATTATGGCGATGTTATTAAAAAGAGAGATCATATTTAATTTTCAGCAATGTACCATCATATCTGTATGATATAAAATCGAATCTTGAACATATAAATTTCAGTTTTATATTCATTTTTCACTTAAAAATATTACCTTTGGATAAATTAAGTTGTAATAAAATTGAAAAGATCAGAAACATTATTTAAAACAACAAATCAATCTGAACACTGATAGACAAACCTTGATAAAAATAACCAACATAATAGGTTAAAAATGCGTTATACAATAAAGATGGATTTTATGAATAACGAAAAATATAATTAATCTGTTGGTAAAAAATTTCGAACAAGAAAATTGTTTATTACCCATTTTTCAATTAATTTACAATTTGAATGTTAATTAACATTTTTGTTAGTAAACTTACTACACTCACAAAAAAAAAAAACAATGGCATTGTGAAATAATTATAAATCAGTGTAAAATAAAACATTTGATTTCTTACAGTGCAAAATGTTAATATACAATATATAAAATTAACGATTGAAATTACTATTACGACGTTTTAAATTGAAAGCTACCCACATTACGTGTTAATTTTACAAGTTTCGTTGTACATTTAACATGAATATATTCTAGATCTATGAAACTTAAATTTATCTGTATTTTCGAAGTCTCAAATGCGAAATCAAGAGCGACATGTACAAGTTTACATTGAGGTAGAATGAAGGTGTCATCGTATACTCTGAATGTTCTCGAACAAATAGTTTGTGGTAATTTGTGGTATATTATGATACAAAATTTCAGATGTCATTTAGTATTACCTTTTCTTTTTATTAATAGTAAGACTGCTATAAATTTAGAAAAACACAGGTTAAATTTTTTGGTACTGAGGTCATTCTCCATACGATGCATTGCTGTTTACAAAATTATTTGTTTATTTTCCCCAGTACTTCGAGTATGCCTTGTATTTTTTTGTTTACTTTACTGTGTAACAGATTCCCCAATAACAATAGCAATAATATGAATAAGTAGCGAGCACTATGAAGGCCTTTAGTAATTTTTGGTTTGTTGCAACAACATGATACTAATAAGGAAATCTTTTCCTTGGTTTTTATTTAAATGATGTGAAGATAACGATGTTTTACATAACAGAAAGCGAAGAAATGTGTCTTTGTTTTATTATTAATTTTTGGCAATTTTTAATTTTCACTAACAATACATTTCTCAACAATGAATTGTTACTTTTTTCTCTGATAAAAATGAAATCTTATTCGCTTTACTTTGGTTTTTTTTTCAAAAATTTTATTATGGGACAATTTGTATTGCGCTCGACGTGTATACTGGTCATCGCTTGATTTTAATTACACACCCCGTGAGGTCCTTTTAAAACTAAATTCCGCAGTTAACTGGTTTAAATAATAAAAGCAATATCACAAATTTGAATATTTGTACAGGGTGTCTAATAGGAAATTGCGAAAACTAATGGGTCACAATTTTTTAACAAATGGAGAGATCGGTAAAATGTAAATACTTTTTAATAAAGGAAAGTCGTCATTTTTATTTCATGTCCATTTTATTATAAAAAAATTAAATCTATTTAATACAAACCATTAATTTAAAAATATAGTGAAAAACGTGAATTATTAATAATATATATTTGTGAAATGTGAACCATCTACATAAAAGGTATCTACCTGCATTTCCTTGAATCTTCTGTAGCCGGAGAGAAGTACAAAGGGATGTTAGAGACCAAATCCTTTCTCATGCGAAAAAGAGGAGCCGCGTTAAATCTTTTTTTTTTATTCAAGACGGAGCAGCACCTCATCGCACACAAGAATTATCATCAATAAATTTTATGGCGATCGAGTTATTGGCCTAGAGTACCCACGCTTTGCTAGGGGAAAAGGAATAGAATAGCCACCTTACTCGTCAGATCTCACTTAATGTGATTTCTTTTTATGGGGCTACATTAAAGATCTCTGCTATGAAAATAACCAAAAAACAGTTGAGGATTTTATTAAAGACATTGGGAAGATCGTCAATGGCATTTCAAATGAAACGTTAGAACATGTTTTTAATAGTTTTAGAAAGCATATGGATATTTGTGGCAAATTAGATGGTTAAAATATCGAAAATATATATCATTAGTAACTAACGTTTTTCACTATATTTTTAAATTAATTGTTTTGTATTAGATAGATTTCATTTTTGTATAATAAAATAGACAAGAAATAAAAATGACGACTGTCCTTTATTAAAAAGTATTTACATTTTACCGATTTCTCCATTTGTTAAATAATTGTGACCCATTAATTTTCGCAATTTCCTATTGGACACCCTGTATATACTATATTCAGTTATGTAGTTCTTCATAAAAATACTACAATAGTGGTAAATAAAAATTTTAAGAATTTGTATTTTCGGTTTGTCTTAAATAATAGATTTGAATCATCTGATTATATTTTCTCACATTACTGTATGTATAAGATTAAATTTTTCTTTTATATTTACTATGTAGGAAGATATCAATTAACATCATACCAAAGCATTGGACTAAGGAATTTCGAATCTATGAAATAAGCACTTCTCTCGGCAAAATTATACCAAAACTACTACAAAGATTCTTAAAACTGATACAAGCCATTTATGAAGACAAGATAAAATATTTTTAAATTGTTATCTAGCTTATGTTACCCTTCATCAAACCAAGAAGAATTGTTTGAGTTGAGGTCCAATTAATCAAAATATGTCCGGTCGTGTACGTAACATATTATCCTCTTTTGCTTTCGCAGTCAGATAAAAATGTAGGTTAGGTATTAAATTATTAATGTATAAATATGATTTATGTACTTCTTTCTAAAATATATCTAAAGTGCTATTCAAATGGAAAGTTTATGCCATTACTGCGATTGGATCAGCAATCAGATATGAATCGCAGTGCAACAGCTGCTCCCGCTGTCTGGATCTGGCTGGATCTGAATACGATCCGCCTAGAGAGATGGACAGCGGGGCAGCCAAAGCCAGCGCAGCATCTGGGATCCACCGCTGATCCAGATTTTCACTCTTTCACAGCTCTCAAGCGGTAATCGATCAAGTTTCCATCTCGAGTCGCCGATACACAAACAACTTTGATCTGACTGACAGATTATACTTTCACTGTTACCTGAGATTTTGCAATTTTCGCGGTAATAAGCAGCGTGGGACCCGACTTGCTGCGGGTCTTTGATCATTTCTCAATTTGCAGCAGATGCTGGGTGCTGGGTGCTTCCCTGGACCCTGAGTGATGTTGCAGAAAGAGGTTGTTGGCCCCTTATTAATCAAGCGATTATTATTAAGGCTTTGTTACTTTCCAAATTTATGAAAGAAGAAGAAAACGGATCACATGCAGGTTTTGCCCTAGAATGGTGCAATGTTGCCCTTAGAGAAATTTCCTTGTAAATTACATACATATATGAATTTACTATTTTGTAATACAAAATCGTACCACAGAGATTGGTCGTTCTATTGTCAAATAGAAATCTATGCAAAATATGGAGTAACAATGCAAATTATACAAGTAATCACTTTTTGAATCTACTACCAAAGTACTACTATCTAAATCTATGTCTATGTTAAATGTATTATACAATGAAAGTTATAACATTAAACATTTAAAACGTCGTAACGATAACACTGGTCAATAAATTCAATATTCTTTCTTTTTCGGAACAAGTACCAGATCATTTCTAAATGATTTTTTCCGTATATTACGAATTCGTAAATGAAAATTCTCAATTAGCTCCCGTTTTCGAGGAAAAAAGAGTAGAAAGTTCAAAATTTCGAATTTATGTCATTTTTGAAAAATCATCAAAAAATAACAGATGGTCATTGGAGATTGTAACATGGCTCAAATTAAAGCCAGAATTTGATTCTAGAAACTATCAAATACCACTAATTTCTATAGCATTTTTTAAATATCCTCGCGAACAAGTTTTTCATGAGCGTGTATCTATTATGATCTTCATTCAGCATCTATTGCATGAAATAATCACATTGTTAAAAACTTTGAATTTCAAGGCATATTTCGAACATTTTTAAGATTTTTCGTATTTGGACATTTTAGCCACATTATAAGCTTCTATAATAATCCGGATATTTGAATGATTCAAAATGGGAGCTGATTGAATATTTTCATTTACGATTTCATAATCTACGTAAAAAATCGTACATAAATTATTTGTCACTTGTTAGGAAAAAAAAATTGGTGTTGACCAGTGCAATTTCAAATATAAATCTTATAAATTAAGGGGGTAAATAAATACCTTTAGAGCTTTTGAAATTTTCTTTTTTTCATAAAATGTATAGTCGATTGATTCAATTTTTTTTTTTTTTTAATCTTGTCATCCAGTTGACGAAACACTGTTTTGAGGAAAATACATTTATGTATAAGAGGTAGCTTTCCATTTAAGGCCGGCCGCACAAACAGTGGTCTATCTGAATCGATTGTATGACGCAATTCTCGGATCCAATTGTCTATTATATGCTGCATAGATTAGGGTTATAGGCATGACTATTTGCTCCGATAATGTGAAATTCACAGCAGAAAGAAAGATATCGGTTGCAATAGTCTGATGTGGTCATATAGTCAGTTATTATTACTATACACTTGTTGGTTATACAGCGATTTCATCAGTCTTAATTAAACTTCAAATTGAAAATATGTTGCAAGAGGCAGAAGTAATCATCTGTGTTATAATTGTTAACACTATTTTAGAATAAAAGGAAACGAATAAAAAAAGCAACAGAATTTCGATGAAGGAATGTCTAGACAAGAGAGCAAGATACACACTAATTTAATTAAGAAATTCGAAGAAAGTTCACTTATAAAAAATTTCTCAGAATTGATTTGATTACTTATGAAGAGCAACTGGAGATGATTTCACCAATAATAATGAAACATAACAATAAAATGAGAAACGTTTTTCCCACAAATGAACTACTTTCAGAAACGCTTCGTTTTTTAGAATACGGTCAAAGTTTTGACATCTATAAAGTTGTTAACATGTATTATATTATACCTCAAACATCAGGAGGAATTGCTAGAGTTGAGGCAGTTTTCTATAGTTTTCAATAAATATAGTACAGATCTTAAGATTTTTTCAAATCGCTCATTTTCTTTAATTTTATTTGTTCTATTGTTTAAATGAATTCTTTCTGGCCTGCGTTGTTCATTTCTCGAAAGTCTGATTGAACTGACGGAAATCTGGCCAACATCAATATACACTATTCGATTTGCCTGTCCAACGCTTCACAAAGCCCACAAAAATCAAGCATGCTATGATTTTCATCCAACAACCATCAGAGCGTAAATTATAAGACTGGTTGCAAAACATCATCACTTTAGCCGGATCTGATGGAAATATAATAAGTGTAGCGACAGCTTTAGGTTTCAAATATCCCTGCATGCCGAGCTCTCTAAGTTGGACAATTTAATGAATTTTAACATGAAATTATGTGGATATGATCTTAAGATTTTGAAAAATATGATTCCGTAGCAAAATCAACATAAAAGATTCCCCCTTACGATTTGGTATTACTACCAGTATGTCAATTTTCTCTAAAAAGGAGAAGATAAAACTTGATAAGAATGGATTTGAATAATTGTTAAATATGTTGTAGGGATTAGTCCTTTATTTATTTATTTATTCAGCTTAATGTACTATGGTAAAGGGATTTTATGCAACCCTTCTTCAATTACGAGAAAATCAGGTCCAAACTTTACCGTGTAACCTCAATACTAGTTTAATTTGTAGTCGACAACAGGGCACACTATATATAGTTGAGGACGTGAATTTAGATAATTTAGCAGCCGACTCTTTAGTCGTTTCACCAAGTGTTTTTTAAATTTATTTTGTAGATATTCAATTTTAATTTCAAAGATTAGTCGTTTATGACAAAAAGAAAATTGTATTCCTGAGCCCAGTTCTCTACTGAATGGTTTAGATATTATCTGTATAGGCTTTTATATAATATGTACGTGTTATCATAGAAAGATAAAGACAAAAATTTAATCTAAAACACAAGTGAAACGCATTTTTGAAAACTCATTTCCTTGCGATGCTTCAAACTTAAAAATATTTTGAAATTCAATGTCTTGGTAGAAAGGTGCAATGTTTGGGCCCTATTTTACATCGTGCTCGGAGGTAAACATCATGATTTATGTACCTGAAAGTGATCCAATTTATTTTTTTTTCCTGCTTGGCACAAATCCGGCAGCCAATGTGGCACTCACGACTGACCCACTTTTGGAGTGTAAAACCGCTCACGGGTTCGCTTTCCCGCCGCGTTTACACCATCGACCTGCCAATGGTCGTCGTCTACGACTTGTAATATTTCTGGAATTTCCCACTAGCCGATCCAAAGTCTGTTCTTGTGCAAGCGCATAAAAACCGCGGAGGGCTCGATTAATCGAGCCGGTATCTATCTATCGAAGTATCTTTCTATCTATCTATCTATCGAAACAGCATCCGGAACGAACGCGACTTTATCCAGCGTGATTAGCTGCGGTGTGCAGCCGCGTCGTCGCGTCGCGCTCTCCAGGTGAGCCAGCAACCTGCGACAGCGCAACCGGTCACAGCCCAAAGAGCACCTTCGAAGATTGCGACATGGATCTCCGAAGAAATTGACTTCTAGGGCAGAGATCCGTTAGATTCTTGGTAAGTAACACACTTTGGGAAGGGAGCTCAATTGCGCCAGGGCAGCACCTCCGAGCCTCCGTCGATCGATCGTCATCCAGGTCCGAGCGGGGCTCATAAAGAGGCGCGCAAACTGCCTCGGGCCTGTAATTGATCTGGAGAGTTTTTCTTCCTGGACGGACACAGAGAAGCGCATCGCTCCCATGGGGGTACCTAGGCGGAGGACCCGGGGACCGGGTGCACGTACGTGCCGCAGCGGCGCGATGTGAAAGTCGTGAACGTCGGTTTAATGACGGAAGTGCACGGGCCGTTGCATGCAATCCAAATGCAATGCGATACAATGCACCGAGCGCCCAATCCCAATCCCAATCCCAATCTTCTAATCATTTCGGCAGATACATGGAAGCCGCGGTGCGCTCCCATAAACAGTGCCCGGCTACAAGACACGAACTTGTCCGCGCCGGACTGGATGCATTGCAATCGATGCATGCTTTATGCTGCCTGGGCCCTGGCCACGGTCCACTGGGTGCATTCGCCTCGCCTAATGCTCATTACGAGCCATCGATTACAGTAAATGCATCGCAGCCAAAGCTAAGTACCATCACGCTGGTGCAAGTGCAACCTGACAGCCACTTCGCAAATAAAAGCCTGGGAACATTTTCACTTTACACTACTTCACACTTCACATAGTCGTCAAACGACGTAAAAAAAAAATGTTTTTTTTCACATCTGCATGATATAGCTAAATAAATGGCTGAATAAAATTTAAATTCGAATAGGTCCTTCGAAAAATCTATTGTGCATACTCAATTTTAATAATGGGTCGTATTTTTCATTCATATTCATTCAAAATTTTGAATTAGACGGGTACGTTTAGAAAGTTTAGTAAACGGCCAGAACTCTGAGAATTTCAGCGAGATTTAAATTCTTCTACATTTCGAACCGATTTAAATACAGCTGGAATAAAGAATGAGATCCAATATCTTATTATCTTTGAATTTCTTAAGAAAATCAATACGAATCGAGGTATAGAAAAATAACGTATGATTGAAACATCAGCAGCAGTACACATCGACTGTGCATGTGTGAAATGCTACTTCCATGCAATTATCGTTTGAGATTTCCAAATCATAAACTAAACGTTAAAAAGCATTAAAATATATGATATTTGGAAATTACTCGAAAAGATCGGGCCGGACACGGACAGGGCTCGAACCTGCGACCTTCGGATTTGAGCTTACCAACACTCTCTAACCAACTGAGTTACGGCGGCCGGTCGCCGATGCCTTCGAGTAATTGTGATATTCTGATGAAAAATGCGGCCGATCCCATATATGGGTAATTCTTTTACAAACCGTACGGATTTTGATAAAAATTGACCGACATGTCTCCGATTTGGCTGAAACTTTTTTTACGGGTTCTATATCGAAAAATAAGAGATACGTGTCCGAGGATTTTTTTTTGTTCCGCATATTTTCGATAATACTAGTGATCGAAAATGTGAGAATAATGAATTTTTTGGCTTGGAGACTCATTTTCAAAAATTTATAACTCTGGTTTTATTTGAGCTACAAACTTCTTTTCTTTTTCATTTTAAATCTAAAGGACTGAGCTTTGAGAAAAAAATAATTTTAATAAAAATTATTAACAAATTCATATTGTTATTAACAATTTAATTGTTTAAATCAATTTTTAACAATTGCCCCCACCTCATAGCAAGTTTTTAGTATATTTATTGTATTCTCCGTCATATTTTACATAAAAAACATGTTTTCAAAATATGGAGCCTTTATTATTACTATTTTTAAAACATTAATTTATATAGCGCGACACGTCAAAAAAACCGGTTTTTTGTTAATAAAAAGAAAATTATAGCTCGGATCAAAAAAAGTGAAATATAAAAGTTGTAGATAATAAAAAGACCTACAATTCTTGTCTTAACTATTTTTCGACATAACCTCAAACTTTTCGAATAAAATACAAAAAATGTTAAAAATCACCTTTTTGAAACATTATTTATTGAAAAAAAGAGTATAAAAAATTAAAAAAGAAATTAACATATAATTTTTGTGTTTTTAATATTTTTCTCAACTAACCATCAAACGAAATACATATGCGATCAAAAATGTTCTATCATTTATTATTAATTTATGTTTTTTTTATTGTATTGATTGCTAATAAATATTATTTGTTAAGAAGGACATAATAATTACTTATATTAAAAAAAAGAAACGACATGAGGCAAAAAATGTGGCAAATAAATTTGGAAAAGGTGATTTTTAACATTTTTTTCAATTTATTCGAAAAGTTTGAGGTTATGTCGAAAAGTATTTGAGACAAGAATTGTAGGTCTTTTTATTATCTACAACTTTTATATTTCACTTTTTTTGATCCGAGCTATAATTTTCTTTTTATTAACAAAAAACCGGTTTTTTTGACGTGTCGCGCTATATAAATTAATGTTTTAAAAATAGTAATAATAAAGGCTCCATATTTTGAAAACATGTTTTTTATGTAAAATATGACGGAGAATACAATAAATATACTAAAAACTTGCTATGAGGTGGGGGCAATTGTTAAAAATTGATTTAAACAATTAAATTGTTAATAACAATATGAATTTGTTAATAATTTTTATTAAAATTATTTTTTTCTCAAAACTCAGTCCTTTAGATTTAAAATGAAAAAGAAAAGAAGTTTGTAGCTCAAATAAAACCAGAGTTATAAATTTTTGAAAATGAGTCTCCAAGCCAAAAAATTCATTATTCTCACATTTTCGATCACTAGTATTATCGAAAATATGCGGAACAAAAAAAATCCTCGGACACGTATCTCTTATTTTTCGATATAGAACCCGTAAAAAAAGTTTCAGCCAAATCGGAGATGTGTCGGTCAAAAAGGTGTTCGGTTTGTAAAAGAATTACCCATATATACTACAGTGATCAAAAAGTAAAGCAAATTTTGAATTTAAATTGCGCGGGTACATCGATTCGAGCAAATCTTCTTGTTTTTAGGTTGACAGCACTCTCACTCATAAATGTGTACGTCAGTTTGTTTGGTTAGTTTCGTTGTGTTTTCTGAGCAACTAAAGGTGAATTTTTCGATTTTTACAATGTGTGATTTTATTGAGCAAAAAAGTTGCATTACATTTTGTTTGCGGAATGAAATTTCTGCTGCAGAAGGCCTTCGGCGATCAGGTTTTGTCTGAAAGAAATGTTTACAAGTGGTATAAACCATTCAAAGAAGTTAGAGAAAGAGTTGAGGACAAAGAGCGTACCGGACGACCATCAACATCAATCAATGAACAACATATCAATGAAATCAAAGATTTGGTGCTCACAAATCGTCGGTTGACCTTGCTGATACTGGAAACATTTTATTTGGATCAGTCCAAACCATTTTGAAAGAACATTTGTGCTTGAGAACATTCACATCTCGATTGGTTCCAAAAACACTCAATTTCTTGCACTGAACTGCATTGGTTTTTCGAGACTTTTTCATCAAAAATTCGATGCGTGCCGTTCCACAACCGTATTTTCCCGATTTAGCTCCATGTGACTTCTGGCTATTCTCTAAGCTCAAAAGACCGCTTCGGGAAGACCGTTTTCAATCGACTGATGAGATAAAAGAAAAATCGAAGAAGGGACTGAAGGCCATTCCAATCATCGAGTTTCAGAAGAGTTTCGAGGATTAGAAAAATCGCTGGCATAGGTGTATTGTATCATTCGGGGTGTACTTAGAATAAATAAAATTTTCAAAGTTATAAACAAATTGGATTTACTTTTTGATCACAGTAGTATAACGAGTTTTCGGTTAAGTGATTCTTCATAAAGAATTTATACTCTTAAAACATTAAATAATAATAAAGCGATGATTACCAAACAATAACCTATATGTATCCAAATGTCACCTACGTGGCAATGTCACAGAATGCGCCACAAAAAACTGCAAACCAAGCATATCTTCTTTCTTTGTATCGTGCAGACACAGATTTTGATATAGGGAGTTTTCAAGAATTTAGATTCTGCAGTCGTCTGCTCAATTCAGCTTCACAAGAGCAGTTGTTGAAATCCGGAGTCGGCTGCAGAAACTGAATTCTTGAAACCAGCCATAAATCGCACTATAATTTAAAGTTATATGATAATTTTGAAACTGAGTATAGGTACGCTGGAAATTTTAAATTTCGTTCATAGTCTGTCCAGTGTATTATAATTATTAATGACACACTTATGAACGAAATTTAGAATTTCGAGCGTACTCAAATTAAACATTTGCTTTGAAATTAAAGTGTCAATTATGTCCAAATTTTCTTAAGAAATTCAGATGGGCGAGGAAAATTATCAGTAAATACAGATTTTGTATAAGGAAAACCCTTAGTCAATAGATATTTTGTATAAGGAAAATCTTTAGGCTAAAGATATTTTGTAGAAGGAAAGTATTTAACCTGTGTGACCCGTGTGATCCGTATCCGCGTCAACTGTATGATGCGTCTTGTCTCTTTGATTTTTAATATTTCCTGCAAACTCAAATTCTTAAATTCGTCCATTGTCTTAGTCATGAAAGGACCCCGCACAAATTGTATGGAAATTGGCCCCCGCTCAAATTCGCTGAAACTTTGCAGAAAGGTAGTTCTCAACCTGCTGATCAAAAGTCTCAATGGGCCCCAAGTCATCCTATGATTAGTTGCGGAGATATAGAGGGGTGAAGTGTGAGACATTTGCTGTACAGCAATGTAATAAAAAAATTTCGCGATTTTTTTACACGAAAACGATCAACTTTGCAAGAAAATTATATATAACAGAAAATACTTTAAATGAGCCAAAGAACACGCGTGATTTTTTTCAGAATTTGTCGGGACATTTTTGGATTTTTCAAAAATTGGCCAAATCCAAAAAACCAAAAATAGTCGAAAAAATTTTGAAAAAAATCACGCGTGTTCTTTGGCTCATTTAAAGTATTTTCTGTTATATACAATTTTCTTGCAAAGTTGATCGTTTTCGTGTAAAAAAATCGCGAAATTTTTTTATTACATTGCTGTACAGCAAATGTCTCACACTTCACCCCTCTGTATCTCCGCAACTAATCATAGGATGACTTCGGGCCCATTGAGACTTTTGATCAGCAGGTTGAGAACTACCTTTCTGCAAAGTTTCAGCGAATTTGACCGGGGGCCGATTTCCATACAATTTGTGCGGGGTCCTTTAGAGAGTATATGACTCGTAATACTCAATCCATGATGTAAGACCCTGCTAAAATGTGATTTTTAGTTTGTAGAATAAAACATCAACTTAATGTTTTATCGAGATTTTTGCTACTACGTATCGGGACTTCGAAACGGAGTAATAAAAACCTCGATGAAACGTGATGTTTAATTCCGTTTAATTTAATTTAAAAATAGTAAAGAAAGTTTTAACCAGTTCAACAACAAATAAATAGATAGAGAAAGCTTCTTTGGTATTAAGATGGAATAGGGTCTTTTCACAAAATTATTGATAAACTTTGTAAGATTTTCTTTATTGGATTGGTACCAGGCAGTTTACTTTGCTTTATTTGGTTTTTCATGATCGTTGATTTTAACAATGAGTTCAAAATTTAAGATAGAGTCTTAGAAACTTATAGTATTTGCAAGAATAAAGGCTGTTAATGTCTTTATTTAATATTCAAGTGCATTGTCATATCCAATATATCAGATTATATTCTTTCTAAGCTTTTTGTGTATATTTTCTTTAAAAATCAATTATTTTCAATATATGTACTATCAATCTATAATCTTTTGTTTTTTCCTTAAATTTCCTGAACGCAATTTCAAACTTGTTTTAATTATGCAGAAGATCTTCAATCGCTCTTAAACCACATATAAAACTATTATGCAAATAGTACAAACCTCCTTTCACAGGTTGTTTCGCAAAAAGTCATTTTTTCATGTTGTGCAGAAAGCGTTGCATAAAATCGGTGAATGAGAGCGAGCAACATGTAGCTTTAGAAAAAATGAGTCGTTTTACTGAAATAACATTTCCTGTTTAATTTCAGGGACACTTGTTAACAATGGAGACCTGGTTAACCGATGTCAAGCAGTTGCGCATTCCCCGGCCGAAATTCGGGTCAAACGGAAGTCCGCCGTCCGCGCGACACCTGCGGAGGCCCTATGAGCCCCCCAGGGACTACAACATGTCATCGAACGATGACTCTCCCACCGGCCACAGTATCAAGTTGCAGACCGCAACCGAGGAACTGCGACAGGCACTCCAGGAGAAGCTTTAGAGTTACGCGGGAATTCCTGGATTCCTGGATTAGTTCAATAGTATTAGAGTTATTTTTAGACGCGTAGAGGAGGCGTGATAGATTAAGTGTGAACAAATTTTATATATGCGTAACGCTTAGGTTAAGACAATTGTTAACAGCATGGCCTAATTTGGTCATGTATGAAGTAATAAAAGAACAGTGATTTTTTTCAAACCACAGACTTTCGTTTAAGTGAATTTCCACGATTGGCTGAAAGATAACATTTTTCAGATAGCGAAAATTTAATATAGAGAGAAATCGTCATTAAAATTAAACAAACTTTAATGAAATATTGTCAAGATAAAATTTTCTTAATTAATTGTACCCGACTAAAACTGAACGGCACTTACATCTTGGCCGCACAACGGCAGCACAGTTTCTAGATGGTGGTACGACGGCTGCACGCATTCCTTACAGAGTAGAAATCATTTGTTGTTTTAAAGAAGACCGCACGGAGTGGAAATAATTTGTGAAAAATGCCAACTGCTGCACGGTTGGCCGCATGAGGGCTGAACAACTTTAGTGCAAATGACAACAGTCGCACCTCGGCTGCACCATGGCCGAAAAAATTTATAGGGGCATATATATATTATAAATTGGTTCAGCCGTGCTACAACTAAGGGTGCGACCAAGTGTGCAACCGTGGTAGCTTTGATAGCCGTACGGCTGAGGGTGCGGCCACGGCAGCCTCTAAATGGCAGAGTTACAGCCTTACATGTACTAGTCCTATAAATTATATTTTACAGTACGGCCGTCATGCGGTCGATTGTTTCTAACAAACGGACCGCACCGTGCTGCCGAATAAAAAAATCAAAGTACAGACTCGTGCGCCTATGTTGCGGTGTTGAGAGTTTTATATATTTTTATGAAAGAATTTCTACCTTGCGAAAAATTCTTGTGCTTATCAATATTACTTTTGTATGTATAACTGCAGCTTACTTGAATATTTGTGCTTGATTTAATTCGGAAAAGAGAAAACAGGAAAAATAAAAAAAAAAATATTCATATAGGATTATTTCAATATACACCTATCCCTCGATTTACACGATAGATAGGTTCCTCAGAAAACCGTGCAAATCGAAATCGCGATTTCGTATAAGTAAAACCGTGTAAAACGAAAACAGACTGAAATGTGCATAATTGGGTAATTTATTTAAAAGTAAAATAAAAGTAAATATATTTTGAAAAACATAAAAATACTAGTCTATTTATAAAATTAGTAGTAGATGTATAAGGTATAAGTATGTAATTCATTTTACATATAGAAAGAAGAAATCAAGTCCTTAAAACCTTTCTTTCTAATCTTTTCTTCTTGATTGGTGTTGTGTAACTTTCATAATTTGATAGTACTTAATGCGATATTGGTTCTATGTAGAGAAATAAGGGACAATCTCGCATTAACCAAACTTGGTATTAAAATCCTAATTAAAAATCATAAATAAATAAACTCTTACTCAGACGATTTTTATTGTGAACACAATTCAAAAATGGCAGTGGTAATATCCATGCAGTTAAAATGTTCAGTTTTACCTGTTTTTTTTTTTTTCTTAAACCTTTGATTTTACAAACCGTGTAAAAGCGAAATCGTGTAAAAAAAGTATCGTGTAAATCGAGGGATAGGTGTAATTCAATTCAAGGGTATTCTTCTTCAATCTTTAAAGTAAATATGACCTATTTCTTTTCTAGAGTAATTATCTGTATTTTATTTCACTTTATACCATCCGAGAAGAAAGGCGGACATTGGTCCCTAGTCCTCTTTGAATGTTTTCAGGCGTCTGTATAATTAAACTAATTAAATTTTTACGATAAACACAATCTGAATGAAAATCGTATTACATGATATGTGATAATCACCGGTTACCATCTATATTTATGTACTAATAAAATAATGATTACTACTGGTGACGATCACTTAAATTACAAATTAAAAAACTAGTATGGCTAATTCGGCTGGGTCTTTATTAGAAACTATTTATTTTTAAAAGTACGTACGAGCACACAAGGAAAAGTGTGGTAGGGGAATTCAAAGCATTAAAATTTTTCTATTACATCTGCATATCGCTTTTTATTGTCTCATCACTAAAAATGTAGTAAATTTGGAAAAAATGGTTGAATTAAGTATTACCATTTTTTTAATTTTCAGTCTACATTTGGAAGCAGTATTATCAGGGTTTTTGGTGCAGGCCATGAGGACATTTTGAACTGCTTTTAAAAATTAGGATTCATTTTCATAAGATTCCATTTCGATGAAACTTACTGAAGAATAAAGTCACAGAAGTAATATGATTTGAAAATTCAAGACAATGATAAAGATCATGACAGGCAGTATGAGCCTACATCAATTTTCCATTTGAATTCTATGCATCGTCTTCTTTAATTAAAAGATGGTCCTATAGTTTACTTTTAGAACTTTAAACTTTAAACCAATGCAATATTAATTCAGTAATTAAAGTCTTTAAATTTGCAAAATATCTTTAGGTATAGTAGCTTTCAAATATAGTCCTTTCCTTTCTAGTACTGTTTATGTCCTTTAAATATATATCATTACATAATTTTTGGACTTTCAACTTGTTTCCAGTCCAAAGTTTTGTTTAAGGTACATATAAATATAGTGTATCATACAAATATATAATTTGTCAATTTAATAAATCAGATCTCCAATATCAGAACAAATAATTCAATTGCTAAAGCTTGATATTTTAATTGCAGGTATATTTACTTCTAATCCACAAGTTTATGCAAATTTAAAAAAGTGTTATCCTATTTAAACAGGCATATTATGTCTGTTGTGGGTTGAATTTTATGTGGAGCATTTTGGGAATAAAATACCTGTCCTACAGAATGATGTTTATATGTATATAAAATTTTCTATTAACGTTCAGATTGGGGCAGTAAACATTTTATTCGAATAAATTCGCTAGAAATCAAACAAAATTTTAAATTGACTGGACCACAGGAAAAGTTTTGTATGGTTTTCTGCGGCTTTTTCCCTCCACTCGTAAAAAAAACAATTGAAATAAATATTTGACCGTACGTCCCTGGCTTTTTAATCAAATATAAATTGTGTAAACAAAAATATTGTTGTTTGTTTATGGTTTAAGTTTCTGAGGTACTCACCGGATCCTGTTCGTATTCAGTTCTTGGTATTTGCGTTTCGCTACCCCTCCTCGACCTTGGCTCATCACAGTTGTACTCCTGTCAAATTTCATCATCAATAAAAACACAACGTTAATACACAAAAGAGGAAAGCAGCTTAAAGTACACTGAGAGAGAAAGAGAGAACAAACACAACAACGCACGAAGAGGCATCGCTAATAAATCCATATAAAAAAATTCCTCCGAATAAACAACTGAAGGCCACTGGGTGGGGGGAAATCAAATACAGAGGGAGGACGAGGGCGTGGCGGGTGTGTAAAAAACAGTTTAACAACTTAAAGGGTATAAAAACTGAAATTGCAGAAAATAACTTGAAAAAGAAAATTTTGAGGAAAAAAAAAATATTTTGTTTGTTTTCGATTCGAATGTCAATTTTTGTCTTTTAGAGGGAGGTTGGGGGCATAGGCGTAGCGTTACTAATTAATTTACGGGAGCACATGAATAAGACATTTTTGAAAAATAATTTTTAGTTTGCTTTATCATATAGCTTTAAGTGTTAAGACTAATTTGAGTCATCATTGTTTTAAAAATTCCAAAAATTGGCTGAAGTCAAGCAATGACGTTTTGTGAAAACTATTTCTTTTCACACTATTGAATAAAATATTTCGAAAACTATATTTTGATTTAGTGCAAATATTTAATACATCTTATTGATAATATTATCGTCGATGTTGCCTATAATGTAATATATCAATAATAGTAATAATAAGAAAATATTGTTGTATAATCACGGTTTTGTTTTGTCGCCTTTCCAAGATTTTTTACATTCAAATTTGCACTGAGAGGAAAACCTTGTAAAAAAAATTGAAACAATATTAAATCAATAATATTCAAATATAATTTGGTGCCAAAGACGGAAATTATTAATTTCACATTACACTTTGGAGTTAACAATTTCCATCGTTAATTTGGCAAAAAAGCAATTTGAAACTACATTGCATGGTAAACGTATTCAAAACAAAATACTTTATTTTGGTTCAAAAGTACACAGGTAAAGATTACATTGTAGGATTAAATATGCCACCACCACGTTTTTAAAATTGGTTGTGGATCGTTGTACATTCATAAAAATTCTATTTGAAACAATGTGGAACCCAATTATTAAGAAAACAACAACATAGTTAATTTTTAATGTTACGTCAAAAATAGGCAATAATGAACAAAAAACATTTTGTTTTGAATTCATTTACAATTTTGTTTCAAAATTTGTTTTTGTCAAGTAATATTCGGCATTGGTGTCATATTATATTTGAAAATTATTAATATAATATTTTTTCACTGTTTTTGGAAGAATAAATATCGTAGTAAAATTAAATATCTAGAGCTTTTCATTCAGCTATTGTTTATATTTACTTTACAATACTCATTATTTGATTGATTAATGCTAAGAATTATTTATACATATTTTGTGTGAATATGCATAAAATTAGATCTTTTAAAAATTATAAAATTAAACATCTCGGAAATTAGAACCGACCAACAACATTTTTGTGTATATGTTTTATTTATTTTAATTGAACGTTGGCACAAGTTTCATCAAAATTCATTAATTTAAACCTTTGTCCTTAGCAAGTTTAGTTACTTAAATTTGCACAATTTATGCCCGGTTTTGCAGTTTAAGTTTAAACTCCGTTTAAGTCTAGGTCAAATTTAAACTGACATTTACGTGTTGATTTAACTCTAATTGAGATTTTAAACAGAGTATAAATTAAACGACTCCGGGTGAGGGTTTAAACTGACAGACGTCATTTTATCTGACATGCGAGACTATGCCTGCTTAGGTCGTAGGCGGAACGAGTCATGTCTTTAGACGTTTTTCTTTTTTACTTCAGAGCGGAACGCTAGTGTTGCTCGTTTCTTTTTTAGCTCAGGCACATCAGCGCTTCGAATTTGTGTTTCTTTTGGTGTTTAGAGCATAATCAGAGCGTGTTTTACGCTCAGCAGCAGAAATTGACCGAGCATTCGCCGAGCAAGTATAATTTGACATTTTACTGAAGATGAGAGAGCCAAATTTTTTAAAAGTAAATTAAATGGTGGACGCAGCTTGTTGTTCTAGCGAAGATAAAAAAATACAGCAAATAAGCGTTAATAAATACGCTCTAATTATTCATAAACTTAAATAAATAAACTGAAAGTCTCTCTTCAAAACAATTATCTGCATTTTAATACAAAATTAATGAAAGGCGAACTCGAATGAAGTTACTTTATTTTGACATTTCATATGACAGCTAAGTTCTCAAATATGTTTCATTAACAAATCGAAACGCTCTGAATACATTAAATTCAGAGCTTAGATTATAGAGAATAGGATGGGACATACGACGTTTTAGTTAAATCAATTTCGTGATGTAGTGGTAACCTGCTCTTTTGTAGTTGTGCATCCAGTACACCTGAATATTTTCATCAAGGTAGAAAAGAGGCATTAAATGCAAAGCAAATAAGCCTACTGTAGCCCCCAAAGGTGAAATTTTTCGAACGATACATATACAATAAGCTCTAGTGCGATTTGAAATTATTCAAAAAATTAACTGAAAATTTAGATTCCTTTTATATCGGTACACAAGTCCAATCATGTTGCCCACTAGAGATTATTTTGAAGGGAAATTGCTTCACTCCGGTATAAGGATATTACACGGTATACCCTTTCCTTTCTGTCTATGATCTAAGGTTCAGATCATACTCGACGTTCGCTCAGAGTTTAGAAAAATGCCTTGCAAAGTTCGTGCTTAGTTCATAGATGACCCAAATGAGTAGTAACAAACTTAAAGCACATGAATTTGACATATCCAGCAGTTCAGCAATGTTTAAAACTTAGTTTAGTTCAACGCTCAGTCAAGTTTCGGTATAGATTACCAGCGGTTTAAGTACTTGGTTTAAACTTGCTTGTGAGTTTAACTAAACTAAGGTTTAAAGGTTCACTGAAATATCGATCATTAAAGAAAGGGTCACAGAATTTGGAATTTGGGCACGTGCGCCCTCTCGTGCTCTCCCCGACGCTACGCTTATGATTGGGGGTGGGGTATATTTTTGGAAATGAATTTATTCACCTTTCTATCGTTGGCGTGTGCGTCATCGGATCTGGCCGGCCCGGCGAGGGCGGACCGCGTGGGCGTGTTAGTGCCAACGGTTTTGGTGGGTGTCAGGCGGCTCTGCGATCCTCCCAAGTGACGCAATGATGAGTGATGGTAATGACGATGCAGGACGGGGCCGGCGGACAACGGTCGATACGGCAAAGGGCACGCAGGTCTACCGCGGGTTCGTGGGTTCGCGTTCATTTTTCGATTAAATTATTTGTTTTCGTTTTTCGTTTCAATTAGAACCGCCATGGAAAATAGGTGGAAATGAAAGAAAACATGAAAATTTATGTGCGCTCTGTAGGGCTGGTAAGCTAATATATAATAATATTTTTAATGTCTACCGATTTCTAATGTCCGGCACCGTCAGTCCGACACCCGAGTCCGACGATGGACTACGTCCGGTTGCCGCTATAACCTCCAGATCGACATCGGATACCTGGGAGGAGTGGATATGAATTTTCGATTTTTCGTCGTGTGGACGTGTCTTCAAGTCTTTTTCTTTTAAATATTATATTTTTATCTTTACAATACTACAAAATGCGGTTTATAGATAAACTCGTGCCGAGGCATTCGGAAAAAAATATAGTAACAAAATCGCTTTTATGCAAACAAGATTCGCTTATAGCATTTTTATATTATATTATTATAATGTACTAGAAAATTTCGTGAGAGGTCCTCTCTGCAAAGTCTGGCAAAAGTGTCAAAAAGGCACAGGGTTTTTGGGTGCTCTACGTGCGTGCTTTCTACTTATATAGTGGAATTTTAGCGAAAGGTTCAAATATAGAATTTGGCGCGTAGTAACAAAGCAGGAAAATTTTCTTTAAAACATAATATTGGTACTTACGTTTGCTTATGTATTTAGCATTTTGCTTGTATTGTACTTTTGTGTGTGGGTAAAGCTTGGCAAATGTTTAGAAAACCGATTTAAGTGGATGGGACTCGTAACGAGAGATTAAGTGTTTTTACAAATATTAGAATTATAATTTTGTTAATTTCTAACCTATAAGGACTTTCTAGCAATGCTAGACTTCTTTCTTCAAATAGTATGTGCCTAAAGCAAAGACTAGCTCAAGATCTGCGATAAACACAAACCGACTGATCTCTTCTGGCCGGGTCATATCTAATATATATTTTATTTCACATTTAATTGCTTTCTTATGAAAACAATTTAACCAATTCATAATAAGAACATAACTATAGAAGGATCCATTGTCGAATTTTACTGCCGATTACAACGTTCGAAAATGTTAACATTGGAACAGAAGTATCGTTACCGAAAACATACGTCACATCGTACGTTAGAGTATTGAAAGATTAAACTACTAATATATACAACAATTTGTAAAAATGCCATCAATGTTCAATTCCAATTTTCTCAAAACGTAGTTTTACTAATTGAACAATTGTTCTAATAAATTTTTTATTAGGAGTAGAATAACGACCTTTATTTTTTTAGATTAGAAATTTAAATTCACCTATTTCCAGTTATGTGGGTTTCTTTTAGACCAAGAATTTTGATATTAAGCATTTAATAAGGTACTAAATTCAGAAAAATAGGGCAAGTTATACATTCGTAATTCAAAATTGCGGTATAGATAGACAGTTGAATTTTGAAATCATAAGATAACTATAATTAAAATATTTTAAATATATATATTAAAATATCTCACGAAATTCTTGTTATTATTCTATCCTGCTCCTAGATGCCCTAACACGTCCTTAAACCTAAATACATTAATCCTGCCAGTTATTGTATAATATTTAGCTTGAAAAGGTGCGTTTAGGCTTGTAAATTTAAAGCTGTGCAATTCATAGAGTCAGAGATGAAATGTAGTAGGCAAGGTAAGTGTTTATGGTAAGCAATTACTTAAAACAATACATTATTAAAATTTCCTTAAGTCGTCATGTTAATGATTAAGGTCCCTTAATTAAACATTTTATCTGGCTTAAAGCAAATTGCCATGTCCCTAGTATAAAATTATGGACAAAAATCGTTTTCAATGTTCATACTTTGAACATCTCGAATATAAAATAAAACTTTAGTTTTGGTTCACCTTTAATAACAAAGAAGTTTAATTCAGTGCCAGCAAGTTTTGTTAAGATTTTCTCTAAGAAGAAACAAGCTGGACATATTTCGCTTTGGTGAGGTACAGGGTGTCCAATAGGAACGTGCGAAAACTAATGGGTCACAATTTTTTAACAAATGGAGAGATCGGTAAAATGTAAATACTTTTTAATAAAGGAAAGTCGTCATTTTCATTTCATGTCCATTTTATTATAAAAAAATTAAATCTATTTAATACAAAACAATTAATTTAAAAAAGTAGTGAAGAACGTTAGTTACTAATGATATATATTTTCGATATTTTAACCATCTAATTTGCCACAAATATCCATATGCTTTCTAAAACTATTAAACACATGTTCTAACATTTCATTTGAAATGCCATTGACGATCTTCCCAATGTCTTTGGGAACCTTCAAGTATTACGTAACGCATTTTGCGGGGTGGGAGGGGGGGGGGGGGGTCTTGCAAAACGTTACGGTGCGTTACAGGGGCGGGAGGGAGGGTCTAAAATCTATAAAAAATGCGTTACGTAATACTTGTACGCTCCCTTTAATAAAATCCTCAACTGTTTTTTGGTTATTTTCATAGCAGAGATCTTTAATGTAGCCAAATAAAAAGAAATCACATTGAGTGAGATCTGACGAGTAAGGTGGCTATTCTATGCCTTTTCCCCTAGCAAAGCGTGGGTACCCTAGGCCAATAACTCGATCGCCATAATATTTATTGATGATACTTCTTGTGTGCGATGAGGTGCTGCTCCGTCTTGAATAAAAAAAAAAGATTTAACGCGGCTCCTCTTTTTCGCATGATAAAGGATTTGGTCTCTACCATCCCTTTGTATTTCTCTCCGGCGACAGAAGATTCAAAGAAATGCAGGTAGATACCTTTTATGTAGATGCTTCACATTTCAAAAATATATGTTATTAATAATTCACTTTTTCCACTATATTTTTAAATTAATGGTTTGTATTAAATAGGTTTAATTTTTTATAATAAAATGGACATGAAATGAAAATGACGACTTTCCTTTATTAAAAAATATTTACCTTTTACCGATCGCTCCATTTGTTAAAAAATAGTGACTAATTAGTTCTCGCACATTCCTGTTGGACACCCTGTAAATTAAGAGACTACTGGCCTTTTATTTTCATTTCACTTCTCGAAATTGCGGAAATAAGGGAATTTGTAATAGGTGAATTTTTCTCTAAATCGTAAGCCTCGATAACGTTCGACTTATTAAACTTTGTGTTTAAGCAAATACTTTGTTGTTTTAATGAGAAAGTGCCGAAAAATTGCTTAGAATTTAGTGAATATGTACTAAATCGTATTTTTAAATTTCTAGTTTCTATAATGCAGGTATAAAAATTAAAAATCGTTTTACAAATCATTAGATTTTGCACTGATGGTTTAATTAAGTGCAGGGAGTAGTTTAAGTGATTTTTGGAGTGTGTGAAAAATGAATTTTATTAAATATATGAAGCGAGTGTGATTGATTTCAAAAAATTGTTTTCGGAAGAAAAAGGAATATAATAAATAAATCGAGAATAAGCGATAAAAATTGACATTCGATATGTAAGAACTTTATTTTTTTTCTATAAAAAATTTTCATAATTAACATTTCTTTGTATTTACAGCACGAGAGCTTTGTCGAAATAGCTCGAATATTTTCTACGTAAGAAAAGAAGAAATAAATAAATATAGTAAAATCAAGACGAACTGAGAATTAAAATCCATTAAAAATATAATTAAAATTTGAAAAAAATCAGTTTTTTAGTTTTGTAAAATCCAATGCAGTTTTATTTAGTGATATCTTGCATGCAAGTTGTATAATACATCGACACGCATCTACATTAAGAGAATAAATAAGAGAGAGAAATACACAATTATGTTTTAGTAGTGAACACAACTCAACGCTATTATATACGTAAAAAGGTTTGGTTGCTTACCGGCATTTCATGTCCGTGAATGGGATCTCCCTTTCGCTGAAAGTAAATTAAAAAAGAAAATACTTTGGTATGTAAGAATGAAGATTTTCTGTGGACATTTTTAAATTTAGGATTAATATAAAGATATAACACACAAAGGGGTTTGCTTTATTTTGCTAGCAGTCTCATTAAAGTTTATGCTACAGGAAAGAAAAAATAAAAAATAATAAACTAAACAAGGGAGCGAGGGACTTTATGACTCCACTGAAGCATGCATGATTTTAGCATTTTCCATGATTTACGTGTGCTTCTAGGTGGAAAGCATGTTAGAGGCTTTTGTAGCTATTTGGGTCAGGACATGATTTTGTGAGTTAGAAATTGCTGAAATATGGGAAAAAATTAGCATGCAAGAGTATGCTGGTAGTAGGTAAAAAGTTACCAAAGCTGATTATCCCGCTAGAAAATTAAAAAGAAAGCGCCTGAATTTTTTCTTTTCTTTTTATGGATGAATATTCCGAGAAGGAAATTGCCTTTTTTAGACAAACCCGGAATTTGCCTTTAGTTTGCACCATTATTTTGCCAATTAATTCACACCTTGTCCGCCCAAAATCCAGTCACAGGATAAGTGAACAACAAAAGGAGCCCCTAATAGTGTAAATTAATAGGAGTAGGTGGCACAAGCCTTTCGTGTTGTGTAATTTCCATGAATAGGATTTTTATTATCAGCTTCTCGAAAGAAAGATTTTCCTTCTGTAGCATGCTCTAAAAGAGGTTCGCGTGATGGAAAGGCCTTTTAGTGTCCGTGTGTATTTTTGCTGTAACCAGAAATCGTAAATAATTACACTGGCAGCTAACACACGATACCCATTTAATTTCCATCAGCCTAACGATGTAGAGACGAGGATACTGAGGATTATTTCTGGGAATTTTCTAAATAAATAATCCCAGGAAATCTGCAGCATTGAATAGCAAAGGTTTTCAGGATTAAAGGTGGGGGGTTAAAATAATTTACTTACCCTATGTCTTTCTATACTGTACGCATCTCTGTCTCTTCTGTACACTAGTTCGTCGTATCTCGTTCGGTCCTCAGGAAAAACCAATTCACGAATTTCTGTTACTAAGGTGTGCTGCAGTAGGAGAAAAATAGGATATATTATAATGCATGCCTCATTTTACCATCGAGTATATTTTGTATTACTTACTTTTTCTGGTGTATCTAACATTTCTAATAAGACGGCAACAAAGGCATCTATGGTCATTGCTTTCGCACCATACTCAGTTATATAATACGAAAGGCTTGCAAATTGATGTCTAGGCAGTAAGGAACGTGCTTTCTCCTCCACCATTGCTGATATCGGGCATTTTCTCCTCGTCCTGGCATCGCAGAGATAAAAAAAAAGAATAAAATGAAAATACCACGTGAATCGAATCAGAAAAGAGACATCTACTTACCTTGTCCCAGTTGGGCTGTATGCATCCCACGGCTCTAGCTCGATTGAGGTGCAGGAGTGTGGAACTTTCCCAACGTCACGTACCACAAGGGACATTCGCTTGTGGTACTTCAGTTGACTGACGGCCTCATCGTGGGTGACATCCAGAAATGATTGACCATTCACTTCGAGAATTTCGTCCCCGACCATAAGGCCAGCTCGGTCGGCGACGCTGTCTTTATCTACGCCCGTTATAAAAATTCCTAGGCCATACTCCACACCGCCCCGGATCATAAGGCCAAGAGATTGTCCCGGCTCTATGCAGAGTTCTACACGTCTTATTCTGCAAAATGGAAATATTAGATCGCCGGAAAAATTGTCCTGTGGGTCTATACAGGAAATATGTCATGGGGAGGGTGTTAAGGTCAAAAATAGAAGGTCGGAAAAAATATGGGATTTCTCCTTAAAATTTTACAAAACCGGCTTTCAAAAATTAAGCTATTTGCCAATATAATATTTGAGTATTAAACCGAAATCGACGGACCACCCGGAGATATGTCTAGTCAAAAAACACTGCTTTATAACTATTTTTGTTGTTGATTTTGGGATAACTAGAAAAATAGTTACTCTAATTATTATAACTATAAAGTATAGTTAACTGTCCAATTGACTAAAAATATAGTCATTTTTAACAAGTTTGTTAGTTAAACCTAACTATAATTATAGTTTATACTACATGTACATTAGGGTGCTTTTTTTTTCGCGACTATTTTTTTTTTTTCAGTCCCACCTCGAAATTTTGTGGCAAATACCTAAACAAAAATTCGCTGAAAATTGGAGTCCATAATATTAATATTAAGTACTAGACCAAGGCGTATAAAAATTTCCCATATAAAATACACGTAAACTTTGATTATTTTTCTTCAAAACTCTACAGCTCAGAGGCATATTATGGTATAATCTTGGTCAATGGTAGGGTTTCTTCAGAATTGAATGCTCTACAAAAGTGTCCATTGCGGTGTAACCCTAACTCCCGCCAGCGAGGTAGTACGGGTCATTAACCCCAATTTTTCCATGAAATTCTCGCTTTTTGCCCCTATCTCGTAAACAACAAGAGGTACAGAAAAAGTAAATATGACAAAATTGTAAGAAATTCAATTTCCTCCAAAAAGTTGTAGAACACCAAATCGCTAACATCAATATTTCTTGAGATATTGGACTTTGAAGTTGAGGTAGTGTTTCTACAATTTAGCTCAATAATCCATGAAAATTCCACACTACCTCAACTTCAAACCCCAATATCTCAAGAAATATCGATGTTAGCGATTTGGCGTTCACAAATTTTTTGTAGGAAATTGAATTTTCTACAAGTTTGTCATATTAGCTTTTTCTGTACCTCTTGTTATTTACGATATAGGGGTAAAAAGCGAGAATTTCATGGAAAATTGTGGTTAATGACCCGTACTACCTCGCTGGTGGGAGTTAGGGTTACACCGTAATAGACACATTTGTAGAGCATTCAATTCTGAAGAAACCCTACCATTGACTAAGATTATACCATAAAATGCCTCTGAGCTGTAGAGTTTTGAAGAAAAATAATCAAAGTTTACGTGTATTTTATATGGGAAATCTTTATACGCCTTGGTCTAGTACTTAATATTAATATTATGGACTCCAATTTTCAGCGAATTTTTGTTTACGTATTTGCCACAAAATTTCGAGGTGGGACTGAAAAAAAAAAAATAGTCGCGAAAAAAAAAGCACCCTAATGTACATATACAGTCATTTTTAACGAAACTCTAGTTACATTTGACACAATTATAATTAATAAATAACTACACCTATCCCCCAATTTACACGATAGATAGGTTCATTAGAAAATCGTGTAAATCGAAAACAGAGTATTTTACTTTACAAGAATATATAAAAATAGTCTTTATGATCATTTGGACTTAAGCCACTTTAAAAATAAACGGCTCATATATGAGGCATTCTTTGTGAACGGATCACCCCCTGCTGTCCAAAAATGCTGAGCTCCATTTAAGGTCTACCAAGGCGCAAAAGAAAGGTTTTGGTTTCTACTTTCGAATGCACACTGGCTTTCGAAGAGTCCACCTATACAGAGCCCAATATGGCGGCTAAAACCAAGTGACCTCCATTACTTTTACTACTTATGAGGCTATAAAATCGGTCGCATCATTCCGATTGAGGTCTACAAAGACCCAAATGAAAGCTTCTGATTTCTGCTTTCAAAAGCTGTATCGCAAAATTTTGTTTGGAATTGGTCAAAATTCAATATGGCCGCTAAAACCACGTGACCTTTATAATTTTACCACTTAAAAGACTACAAAATGGCTCGCAGCATTCCGATTGAGATCTACAATGGCTTAAATTAAAGCGATTTTTGCAATACAGCTTCTGTACAAAAAGTACAAAAAGTGCAAATCGGGGGATAGGTGTATTATTCTGGTCATTTTGACTACATTCGTAGTTACTTTCTAGTAGATGACAATACTTATGTTCGTTTTTGAATATAATTTAATGTTTTATTGATCACATTGATCAAATTTTTTTTATGGTCTCTATATGACTATAGCTACAGTCAATATTTTGGCTAAAATTATGGTAACAAAATGCCTGATATTTTGTATAAAAGTTTTACTTTGTAATCAAAATATTTACTATAAACGCAGTGATGTTGTGTTTATAGTAATGGTCAAAATATTGATTTTTTTTTTAAATATTATATCTCATCAATCTATTTCTATATTTTTATTGGAATTTAACTAAAAAATTGTTAAAATTAACAATTTTCTAATCAAAACTAAAGGGAATTTTCTAGTTATTAGTTAATTATATTACATGAATCATTTTAAACTATTTATGCGAATTTCAAATAGATATAGTTCAAATTTATTAGAAAAATAATGAAAAATAATTACGATTGATTTGATTAATCGAATAATATGATATTTTTCCTTTTGTTTAATCACACCGAAAATACAGTTGCATTGAAAAAACCCCTTTCTTTGTAATTCTGCTCTTACCTACTAGTTATGTTTTTGAAGGGTTATTTGGAACTACCCCAGCTCGTGTGAGACATCTACATCCGAAGAAGTAGAATTTGATTTATGAGCTCATCATAAAACCCTCGTACACAAAAAACGGAAAAAGAATGTCGATTTGAGTAATGCCCAGGACGAATTAGCTTTTTATTTAAGCTCTTCAGTGATCGGATTGAGATAAAATCCAATAGATGCTTGGGAGAGAATGAGGACAGTGTACCCAAAACTATACACTATCGGTTAAAAAATACTGTCATCTTTTGGGGACATCAGTAACTTTGGAACGATGTTTTTCCAAAGCTGGAGTCACCACAACCGAAAAAATAACTAACAATAAGTTAAGCACGAAAAACCTGTCAAAGTTGTTATTTTTGCAATAATGAAGTAATAATAAAGAATAAAGTTACTGTCATGTTACGTAATTTGTTTTTTGAAAGGTCTACACATCCGGCGGCGCTTGCTTATTTCATTTATGTTACAATATTGGCAATGCTATATTGCACCTTACTGCCGATTTATCATTTAAAATCAGTCGTTCCTAATTAATTTAAGGGGGTAGCCCAAAAAATGGAACTTTTTTTAAAAAATCCATAAGAAAAACTATATTATCAGAGATATTTTTTTGATTTTTCCCATACTTCTTTACTGAGGACTAAAGTTTACATTTTGATTATAAAAAAAAAAACTTTTTAACAAAATGGCGGTCGTTACGATGCAGCGCGCACGCAGTCAAAAAAAAAAAAAAAAATGCAAATTGCGCCTCGTAAAATCCTGGCCAAAGTATGCATCTGCAAACATCTACCAAAGAAAAATCCTTCAATATTTGTTATAAAGGACAGAAATAACCTATTGTTGCAGCAAAAAAAAAATCTGATGATTTAGTCCACGTTCGAACATTGATGTATCGATTTTTGTTATGTTTTAACACGAAAAAGTTGATCCTAAATCAAAAAACTTTGTTTTATTACTCTAATAATAGGTTATTTATATAGTTAAATACTTAATAAAGGTGTATGCACAATTTGAAGTAAATCGGCACAATAGTTTTTTTACAATTTTACGACGCGCACCGAAAAAGAGCGTTTTGAGAAAAACTCATGTAAAGTTTTTTTAACGAAATTTTGTGACATAAGTAAATCGAGATTTTTCTCACGGTTTGAGCTGTTTACGTATACTTTTATAAGAATCTATGTATTAGTGTATTATGTAATATATACATTTAGAAAGTATTATAATAGGTAATACACGCAGCAGCTGTTCAAGCGGCTACAAGGCCGCGTGCGCTCCGAAATCGTAGTTGAACGGAGGGGAACTGTGAGCGCTGTAGAAAGAACAATTATTTAGATATCTATCTGAGATTTTACACATATATTCTTGAAGTGCTAATCTATCGAAATATGACAAATAAAAAATCGAAATAACAGTGGGTTACCCCCTTAAGTCCATATTTACAAAATTATTGATTCATTTAATGAAGAAATCATACATATTGCAGAGACATAGAAAATCATGTCATGGTTCTTTCTTCTATTGCAAAAATACCTCTCACTCAATTGTACAACATATGCCAAAAATTTCAGAAATATTCCTCCAATAGCGAATTTATTATGGAGATAAATTTGTCTTAGTAACTACCTAGTATATACTTTACTTTATATTAGGAGTATGTATTTTCTATAGATAAGAATATTATCTTTTTGCAGGCATTTTAACGAATACTTATGATCTTCAACAATCCTCAAATGTGTAAACCAGAAAATTCCCTTGATGGATTTGCAAGGAAATGTTTCTTTTTGTGGAGGAGAAAAATCAATTCAAATAATATATATGCTAGATTAAATTTCATATTCAGAAGGTAAATTAACTAATTTTATTTCCTTTGAACTTTGTCCTGCTCCGCAGGAATTGAATGAAATTTCGTGCGATCAGCATTCAGGGTTTTAAATGCCTCTTTTGAAGGATTTTTTTCTTTTTTTAAGTATGCATCTATTTGTTGGGAATGGGGTTTAGCAAAAATATTTGCTGGGATTTTTAGTACTTGCAAATCTTTTTTTGCTCTAGTAAGGTCGAGTGGTGATTGTATTTGCTGAAATGTAATGTACACGTAATGAAATGTTTATAGTTTTCCTGAATTCTGTTATTAATTTAGATTAAAATGTTACGTTTACTTTTGTATATTCTACACGATGCAATATCGAAGCAGTTCGATACGTATTGTTTTAACTCTAAAATTCGTCCTTTTTCAACTCTTATATTGATATCAATAAGTAATTGTAAGAATTTTCGATAACTTGAGATATTCTCTAATTAATTTCCGATTACCTCAAATCTTGACAATAAAGTAAATAGGCCATTTTCTTACAATAATTTCTTCAATAAGTGTTTGAACAATTATTTCTCTATTAAAAATAAGGCTAGTGTAGTGGTTGAGCACTTGCAATTGAACGTGACCATTCAATAATTATAAGAAAACTAACTTAATATTGTGGGCTTTAATTACGATTAATTTTTACAATTATCTTTTTAAAAAAACTGATTTTTAAAAGCAAAAACAAAAGCTTTTTCAAAATAATATATATAAGTATAAAATTTTAGAGAAACGACTGATTGGTGAATTTTTAAAGCTCTTGATTTTCTATTCGGATTTTCTTAAATTTTTAAATAGATTTTGTATTTTATACTCTTCTAAAGTCGATTTAATCGAACTATCAAGTTTTATCAATCTACATAAAAATAGTTTAAAAATGAATACTGGTTTAAGTAAAATCAAGATAATTGAGTAAAAATACATTTTTCGTGTTCTGTTTTCAAGTTAATTAGATTAAATTTGTTTTTTTTTATAAATCTCTTTGCAACCCACTTGTTTAATTTTGTCATGTAACAGCGGCTGGTTATGCAGTGCCGCATTCATTATGCAACATAACGGCGTTAGTGTTAATCAGCGACCCCGCCACGCCCGCAGGACATGTATCTGCATTAATTCGATGGCGGGAATGTCCTGCATTTTCCCGAATAAAAGAACATCAGAAGTTATTTACGGAGTTTGGTGCTCTATAATCTATAGGGGCCGCAATCGGTTTCCAGTTTACGAACGCTGCTCCACCCGTAAACATAAAAGGACCCTGACCCGGGGACATGACAAAAGAGATGAAAATTGGCATGAGGGAATGAGGTGAGGATAATCGGAGTAGAGGTTAGACATACCTATCTCTCCTATCGCTACGTCGACCGCCATATTCCATAGGTGGTGAAGCTGGTCGCCCTTGACGATCCATCCAGGAACATGTTTGCCGGAATGGCGGTGACCCGGGACCTCCCAGGACACCCGGTGGTTGTGTCTGTGACGATGATGTTAACGAGGACGACTGCGGCGGTGGCATGAGGGGTGCAGTGGAGGCGTACGTCGGATCCCGCGAGGGTGGTCCGAACCCGTGCAGTGGGGCAGTTGAGTTCAGCGTCGGGGGCGCCCGCACCGTCATACTGATTTGACGTGACGATTTCAATATCTGCACACATCTCTGCGTAAGAAAAAAATGTGGCAATAGAAGAAACAAGAGAGAGAAATAGATAAACCAAAGGAAAACTAAAGACATAAAAACAGAATCAACCAAAAAAGGTATACAAACTTATGTATAAACTAAAAACTAAAAATAGAATAAGGCACCTGGAAACAGGATTTTTGTATCCTTCCAACCGAACTAAATCGGGAAGACTACGTCATCAGCCGGTGCACAGTGCATTGGCGGCAGTTCTAAGTGTAAAAGCTTGGAAACGAAGCTAGAATTGGAGTCTTCTCTGTTATTTGTGCATTCTGTCTATCTTTCTACCTATCTGAAACTTATAGAGGAGCATTTGCCGTGCCTCTGAGGTCCAAAGGTGTACGTACAGCCACTTGGGAGGGTTGGATACTGCTTAACTTAAGAGAAAACCAATTTCACCGGAGCCTCTGGGCTTTTCAAATACTCCTTCAGAGCGCCCTTGCGACGGCACGAAATTGGACAGAACGTCCGCCGGCACTGTTTGGTCTCTCGTTTGGGGATTCTCATCGTCTGACAAGAAGACATTCGGAGTCTTTGGGGAAATTGAGCTCTTGGTTTTTGCTGTCGTTGCACCATTAATTCAATCAGAAGCCTGTGAAGCTCTGAGCTTCCTTAGGTGGCACGGAGAGCCAATACGATTTCTTCTTTATGTTTTCTTAGGATTTGCTGAACAATACTTCTGTAGAATTCAGCTTTATCTGTACGATCGAAGTACTTACTGAGAAAATCGCTATTATTGTGACATAATAAAAAACGAAACCGACATTTAATCCAGAAGTTAGAAGCAAATTTAGTGCAGGAGTTGTGAAAAAATGTAAGTTTTTGCAATCCTAAATTGAAATTTATATAAAAACAACCATTTCGGATTGACTGATTTTAATACAATTATTGGTACTATTTTCATATTTATATACATATAGACTGATCCTGATTTTAGACCAGACCAATAAATAGATCTGATCTATCCTTCTTTAGATCAGAATAATTCGATTAAGATCAAATCTTGTTTTAATTTGTTTTGCACTTTTTTATTATTGATGGATGCTGTTCTAAAATAAGGAAAAGTAGAAATTATAATTTTCCATTTATATATTAATTTCTAAAATATAGCAGCAAAGCGAATTTTAGAAACCTTACATCTTTAATTTATTTTTGGTATTTATTTACTGCTTGAAATTCGCTTTTTTGTATTTGTAATATATAATGAGAGCCCTATGAAATTTTTGCTTTCTGATGGACACTATGAGATCAAGAACGTAAAGTTAAAACTTTACCAGCAAGATTTATGCTGCCATTCGTATTAAAATTATTTATTTAGAACATATTATAGATTTAATTACTGAATGGTGTTTTAGTTAAAAAATCGCTATATTCATAAATCTCACATCACCTAAAGACAGTTTGCTTTTCCTGAACAACAAACTGCATAACAACCACAACTTCGGTCCAAAAAAAGAACCTTCTGGGCAACCGGTTGACAGACTAAACTTTTGTGGATTACTAATTCCACTCTTACTTTATATAAAAGTTTCATCCGTTTATTTTATCCCTATTTAAAAATCATAGCCTTTCCCAAGAAAGAAAAATTCTGTAGTTTACTAGATTAGATTTACTAATTTAGTCTATTTGCAGCCACTTCAGCCATCATCCATCCTTCACATAAATGATAAATAATAAAGGACTAAGCTGATTACACTTTTATTCCAGTGAGAGAAGTATTTCTTTACATTCTTCTTCTTTATAATTTGAAACAAAAGAAATGAATATTTTATGCATTTGCATGAACTGGTTTTTCATATCTAAGGGACTTTCGAAACAATTTATTTAATTCCAGTACGGAGAAAGTATGAAAATTAAAACGATTATAAATATTGTTTAAATTTCTTAATGTTTATTCAAATGGAATAATACCATTAGTAAGAGTAAGAGACACGAAAGTAAAGGATTACATTAAAATGATTTCATCTTGAAATTACATTTATAATTTCTTCCTAATTAAAACACAGATTTTACTTTAAAAGAGCATCCTGGTAAACATTTTCTTTTTATCTTAACCCATTAATGCGCAAAACGAGGATTTTATGCACGCAAGTTCAATTGTACGATTCGAATAGCAAATTGGGGTGAATTTCCTCCAAATTCGTATATGAGGGGTTTTTGGGGGTGCTCTTTCAGAATCTGGTATTTGTTTTGCATAAAAACTTCAAAAACCCTATTATTCTTTGGTTTTTTTCAAAAAAGTGCCGATTTTTTTTGGTAATTTTTCGTCTCAAAGTCGATTAATTTGTCGTTGCTGCTATTGAATGATCACATGACTACCAGAAATCGCGGTCCGAATGTCTACACTTTCTTAAACCATGGTTTTGAATTTTTTTTTTCGCTTTGGTTTTTGCAAAATGGCCACTTTGTACAGCAATGCAATAAAAAACATCGCGATTTTTTTACACGTAAAGCATCAACTTTACAAAAAAAAATTATCTGGAAAAAAGTGCTTATAATTAGTAAGGGAAAACAAGTAAATTTTTTCAGAATTTTTTTTGGACTATTTTTGTTTTTTGGATTTGGCCAATTTTTGAAAAATCCAAAAATGTCCCGAAAAATTCTGAAAAAATTCACACGTATTCTTTGGCTAATTATAAGCACCTTTTGTCATATACAATTTATTCGCATAATTCGTCCTTTTTGAGTAAAAATATCACTAAATTTCATCATAAAAAAACTTGGTGATATTTTTACTTAAAAAGAATCAATTATAAGAATAAATTTTATATGACAAAAAGTGCTTATAATTAGCCAAGGAAAACATGTAAATTTTTTCAGAATTTTTCGGGACATTGTTGGATTTTTCAAAAATTGGTCAAATCCAAAAAACCAAAAATAGTCCAAAAAACTCTGAAAAAATTTACAATGTTTTCCTTGGCTAACTATAAGCACTTTTTGTCATATAAATTTTTTTTGTACTGTTGGTGCTTTTCGTGTAAAAAAATCGCGAAGTTTTTTATTGCATTGCTGTACAAAATGGCCATTTTGCAAAAACCAAAGCGAAAAAAAAGATTCAAAACCATGGTTTCAGAAAGTGTAGACATTCGGACCGCGATTTCTGGTAGTCATGTGATCATTCAATAGCAGCAACGACAAGATAATCGACTTTGAGACAAAAAATGACCAAAAAAAATCGGCACTTTTTTGAAAACAACCAAAAAATAATAAGGTTTTTGAAGTTTTTATGCAAAACAAATACCAGATTCTGAAAGAGCACCCCCAAAAATCCCTCATATACGAATTTGGAGGGAATTCGCCCCAATTTTCTATTCGAATCGTACAATTGAACTTGCGTACACAAAATCTTCGTTTTGCGCATTAATGGGTTAAGCTTGTTATGGAGTTACCTTAAGGTACTAGTACCTATTAGAATTTTGAAAAAATCGATTTTTTTTTTCATGGATTTCGATTCGTAAGACCTTCAAAAATACCTCCCTAAAATATCATATGAAAATTCGAAACCGAAAACGAGATACATCAACTTTAGTGAGCGCGCGCTCTCGGCTGTTCTATGTTCTAAATAAACTTTAAACGCGTTTTTCTCGAAATCACTTAATTAAGTTAATCTCCGAATCTACTCGCTCGATTTAAATAAATCTTTTGTTTCTTTAAGCTTCCTTTACAAGAATCGACCACAATTTGATTAAGAAATTGAAAAACAAAATTTTAGCGTCAAAAAAATATCGGAAAAAAGGTCGATTTTTGAATTTTTTTTTTGAACGTCCGCCATTTTTTCTTTTTTTTTGATTTTTCAAATTTTCTGGTCGATTCTTGTGTAAGACGGCTTCCTTTTAAAAACCCATTGTGATTTTTTTGTTTCAGACTTGCCGTTCAAGAGATTAACTGTCCGTGATGGAGTACGCTTCTTTTGAGGGGTCGATTTTGGCGCTCTTTATAAGGCGCCTATGATTGGGATAATGAAAAAAAATTTTTTTTGTATACTACAAGAGTTCCTTGATATTATAGAAAAAGTTTGATTACCTTATCTGATAAATAAAGTGTAAAGAAAAAATATTGAAAATGTGCTTTTTTTTTTAGCTCCTAATAGGTAATAGTACCTTAACGAAAAAGTAAATACATATGTATGTTATTTATATGTCAAATTTTTTTAATACAAATGTTTTTTTTAATTTATGAATCAAAAGAATACTATAATTTTGAAGATAAGTGGTAAAGACAAACAAGCCAACATATATATTTGAAAAAAGAAGAAATTGCAGCCTTTTGATTCTGAAAAAAAAATTATCTTGAAATTATTTGAAGCAGAAATTCCAATATTTTTAATTGCAAGTAAGCCTTTACTTAATTGATTATATTTGAATTAAAATGCACCTTCTCTGTAATTTGCATAAATTACTTTGTCACCATGTGCATAAGAATTGCTTTTAAATTAAAACACTAAAAGCATGAGTATTGATTAAAGGTAACATCCCTTTAAGAAATGCTCTTTCAAATAAATATCAACCACTACAAAAATTTTAATTTTAATTGTTCGTTATGAATTGAAGGCATCAATTTATTGTGGAATTGGAATTGAATCGTAAAAGTCGATTTAACGATTTTTTTTACAGGATTATAATACAGCTTAGTGCAGGAAGCGTGCTATTTTAACAATTTAAAAATAATAAAAAAATATGTTTATTAAAAATTATAATATTGGCTAATTCACGCGTTAACTCGTCGGTAAAAGTGTATGTTATATTACACTATAAAAATAAAGCAAATCACTTATATTTATTTATTTAGTTCAAGAGGACATTGCAAAAAAAAAAAAAAACACACACATAGAAAAAAAGGTGGATTGCTTTTGAAATGCACGCAGTTTTTGCCAAAAACCAACAAATATCTACTGACTCAAATTCATTGCAGTGGCTGTTTCTGAAGAAGATTTTTTTAATAAGAGTGTAAGAAATAACGATTATAAAATAAGTTGGATGCGAAATTGTTAACTTGTTATCGGTACAAAAAAAAAAAAAAATACACATAGTGTATGTACACATGGAAAAAAGTGTTTCAGATAACTTTTTTGTTTACAAAAACGTAACTATAGAAACTTGCGACTCCAAAGACACTCTCCACAAAATAAAATTATACACTAACAGTGTTTCAAATAAACTTAGGAAATAATTTAAAATAAAATAAGAAATATAATATATAAAATAAAGTTAACAAAACAAAATACGTAAAAGGAACGAAAGCAAGTAAATAAAAATAAAAATAACTTTCTATTGCCAATTTTTTCTTTGCATTCATTGTATTGTAGTACCGTAGTATTACATGTTCATATTCAAATATTTTATATTTTGTAAATATTGTTTATATAGAGAGAATATAAAACTAAAAAATGCTCAATTGATTACATTAACTAACGAAAGGCGATTAACTCATGTGGCTAGGAGTAGAAATTGAAAAGTGTTTAAAAGTGAGAACCTTTAAAATGCCAAAAAAAATTATGCAAGCGGTGAATTTTGTATGTATTTCATTTTATACATTATTTGATTACACACATATATGACATATACATACCTGAAAATTTATATTTTTTGTTTTAGTTTTATTTTGAACTATATCTATTAAGCAAAATTATAGTGTTAACAATTTTTTAAATATCACTGATTTTCATTCTTTTCTTTTGGAATTCATTCTGACCTAATTACGATCGATATCTTAAATTAAAATAGATCGTCTCTTTTTGTAAAAGAGTTAATATTAAAGGTCAATATTGATTACATTAGAAAGTTCAAAAAATCGTTTTTTTTTATTTCATAAATCGCCAGAAAAGCATTTCGAAGAATATGTTCTAAAAGCTTTAGGACGAAATTCGTATTGTTTTCGAAGCTACTCGCTTTTCGCGCTACTAGCGTATTCGAAACTTTAAACGCGTTTTTCTCAAAACGACAGTTTTTCAATTTGGGTACTAGTCCGGTCAAAATAGTCGAAAAAATAGTGGTAGGTTTACAATAATTCGCATAGAGCTGAAAAATGGTACAGACCTTGGGGACATTATTACAAATAAAATACTAAAAGTCCCCATCGATCCCACATCTGCAAAAAAAAGTTATTCAAGGTCAAAGGTAAAAAAATTGTTTTTTTTCAATTTTTCTGGTAAACGGTAAGTTTTATCATAAAAATAAATCGGACAAAAGTTGTAGATCATGAAATTATTTACAAAAATTGTTCTTATTCTTTTTTTTAAGAATCACCATTCCCGAGATACTTTTGACCTTGAATAATTTTTTTTGCAGATGTGGGATAGATGGGGACTTTTAGTATTTTATTTGTAATAATGTCCCCAAGGTCTGTACCATTTTTCAGCTCTATGCGAATTATTGTAAATTGAAATGTCTACTTTGACCGGACTATACATTATTACTCAAAAACTAATTGACTGAACATTTTAAAATTATTTATACGTTTACCTTATTGAATTGCAAATAATATAAACTAATATTTGGGATAATATCATCTGCATAAATCTACAAAAATAGATTGAAAATTGATAACATTTTCTTTAAACTGTCATAAAATATTCAATTTTTAAATTTGTTGATCGCAGATTAGTTCATATTCTTGGAAAATATGTTAATAATGTAAACAAATTTTGTTTATTATTTCAAATAAAATTGCAAGCTAGAAAGTCGCACAAACACCTGCTGTAGAAAACCGATAATAAATAAGCGATTTGTGACTGACATGATTTAAAAATTTAATACATGAAAACATTAATAAAACTTTTTCGAAGTTTTAAAATATTCAATTGAACTTTCCCCTGTAAAAAAAAAATCCCCAAAAACACTTATAAGTGAAGGGTCACTGACCAGACGTGACTAACCCTCCAAAATTATCTTTTTGATAACTAAACGTTTGGCGCAACAGTGGAAACAAAATTTTATACTCGACTAACCTTGAGAGGAATTGATTAAAACAAGAAGCTTATAGAATATATATTTGCCAAAAAATAAATGGAAGAATAAATGACGTAGATTATTAAACGCTAAATAACTAATTTTGGTTTGTTGTCACGACTGGTCATTGGCCCTTCAATTTGGCTCCCTTAAATCAACCTCATGAATATTGTGGGAATATTACATCAAAATGGTAAAAGAGTGATATAGATTTTCATATTTTTTGAGGAACTTTTAATTTGTTTAAAATTAAAAAACAACAATTAGATTTAGAGAAAATACTTTCCAAATATATTCGTTTTAAAAATTGCATTGTTGCCGTTTTATATGTAATCAAATATTATCGACTGTTGTTAGAATGTTAGAAAAATCTTAAGCAATATTAAATTTGTCAAGCGTGGAAGCACAGAAGCAATAGGATTTAAGAAATATTACAGAGTATATAAATTAAGATGAAATCTTAAGTTGTTTAAACTTAAATAAAAAGGATGAACTGTAAAACCACATAACAACATTGGCAGATACTTAAAAAATACTTCAAAATAAACTAAAGACAAAATGTAATAAAATATATAGATAAAACCAACAAGTACTTATTTCAAAAATATTAACCAGATTATGTTTCTAGATACACTATCAATTACATAGTTTAAATTTCATTGGATTTTCGCTGTAATTTTTCAAAACTTTTACTATTTGTTAACAGACAATAAAACGTCACCACTACGAAACTAAACTTATAATAATATCAAATTTACAATGTTATTCATGATTTCACAAAACTGTAATAAATAATATTTTGATGATAATATATAAAAAAAATATATACATATAATGATATAACTATAATGAACATTTTTGGAATATTTACAATGCATTTAAAAGGCAAGGGTTTTGGATGTGGCCATTTGAGTCTTATTGCCTGCATCTAGACAATAAAATTATCTGCTGATTTAAGTTAATACTAAGATACTAAGATACGTTTCCAAAACTCATTAAAGTTTACCAAACAATTCCAAAAATCCAATGAAATCCTTTTTTACTCTGCTATGAAAAATTTCTTTAAAAGAAGCTTTTCTTAAATATTTATCCAATCGTAAAGAAACTAGTACTCGTAGCACTACATAGAGACACATCTGTCATGCAACAAAATTACCTTTAGCGCCTCTTCGTGGCTTATTGAAGTGAATGGCGTTCCATTTACTTCTAGGATTGTGTCACCAGGCCTCAGTCCAGCACGCTCTGCTACAGAGCCTTCTTCTATCCTTGAAATATATACACCAACACCTGCAAAGGTTATTTTATAAATAAGTGTGTTAAACTGTAGTTTACAATTTTGTCAACTTTGACAGCTTGTTTTTTGACAGTGACTTAATATTTTACCGTTTTTTTTTTTTTTTGTCAAGAAGTTACACATGTTGCCCGTAGAAGTAAATTATTCCAAGCTCTAAAAAATATTACTAACTTTTTTTAAAAATAATTTTTTTTTGATAATGGATTGGTCGGAAATTCGTACTGTCATGAATTATGACTTCTGACGTGGAACTACGGCATTGCAGATCGCGCGAAACATTAATAATGTATTTGGCTCTAGTGTTACTACGCAACTAACAATTTCCAATTGGTTCGCCAAATTCCGTACAGGTAACTTTGACCTCACAAATGAGCAACGCGGTCACCCAGAGTCAAAGGCCAATAATGACGAACAGTATCTAAATGGTTTGCTTTCTTCTGTCTTCATTTAACGAAAACTTAAATACTAAGGATTTTTAAAAACTACTGATTCTATTTCAATTAAATTTCATTCATTCTACAGAGAATTTCTCCAGGTTTTAATATTTTGTTGGCAAATGGTCACAACGTGTCCTCTGAAGGTATGTCAAAGTGGTTCAACAACAACGTATTTTCCGCGGTTTTTGATATAAAAGAGCATGCAATATGCTTTTGAGTTGCGAGATGTTTTATACAAAATTAATAATGTTGATCATTAAGCAATACCATATGTTTGCATTAAAGTCCATTTAAATATCAAATTGATTTCTCAACACTAGCCTCTGATCAACTTGTCAGGATGACGGTTCTGAAGAACATGTTATACCTTTTGTATAATGTCCAAAATCATAAAAGTCTTTCCTGCATTTAACTCGTAAAATGTTAATTCAACGTTTACGATGGCATATCTAAATGTAAATATGAATTTTATTTTCAAAAGATGATTTTTTATAAAAGTTAAGATAACTGGAAGACTTAAATAAATACTATTCATTATTTTTCAAAGTTTGTTGATTTATTGAAAACAGTAAACCTTTCGATTAGTTATGGAACACAATTTCTTTTAAATGGCTGCCTGGGCTGGATTGGCTGGCTGGAACTCATCCTGTCAATCTAATTTTGCAGGTCATTTTCGATGGTTTGGCGTTCTATATCACGAATAACTCTGTTAATATTGTACTTAAGTCCTAAATCGTTTTTGGATTATCAGCATATCATCAATCTTTAATCATCCCATGCAAAAAAGTCCAACAGTGTAAAATCGCAGCTGTGCGGTTGATTATACCATTATATTGAACTTAGTGCGCAAAATATCATTTGTTGCACAGTTTTTTTGGCACTTAGCACAATCCTGCTAGAACCAGAGCTCGCCCAAGTCCAATTCCTCAATTTCTGACCAACAAAATTGGTTATCATTCCCTCCCATTGACCGTAACATTGTTGCTATCTTCAACTTCGAAGAAAAATGAGCCAATAATGCTGCCACTCCAAAAACCACACCCACCAGTCACAAGCAGAGATTGCATAGGCTCCCCTACAACTACGTGCGTGTGTTTTTTGAACCACAAATTCGGCAATTTTGCTTATTTACATAGCCGCCGAGATGAAAATTCGTCTCATCCGAAAAGATTTTTTTTCGCAAAATCGATGTCAGTTTCAAGCTACTTTAAAGCCTAAACAGAGAAACGATAACGAAGAGGGTGGTTATTTTGCTTCAATTCTTGAGACAGTTTGGAGTTCATAAGGGAATAATCCGAGGTCTTTATGCAGAATTCTCATCAGGCTAGTATGGCTAATGTTCAATTGCTGAAATCTGTTGCGAGTTGAAGTTCAGGGGTTTATATGCATACTTTTGGTAACAGCAGCAATATTCTCGACTAAACGCAAAGGAAGAAACACAAGGATAACTTTTGTTATCAATTAGTCTGCCAATTTCACGAACTTTCTTCACAAACTTGCGTACAGCAGGCGCGATTGCTGCTTTATTATGATCAAAATTACTTTTCGATATTCGCACAACGTTATTCAAGAGTAAATCTATTAATTTCGTACCGTTGAGATATGATACTGTCTTTCTGTCAATATTCTGAGTATGAAAGAGTTTTTTGTATCAAAATAACATGTAAGTTGAAAAGAAACCAACAGATGGCTCATACTTTAAAATGCAAGGTTTAAGAAAAATTTGTAGTTTAGAGGTTTTTGGAAATTAAAAATTCTAGTCATGCTTCTAGTTGAAGATATTGAAAAGAACTTAACTTCTTGAGGGGAAAGAAACGTATCTGATTTACATTAATAAAATACAGTGGCGACGCAAAATAGCCATTTTCGAAGCTGGGAATTATAATGCCTAGAGCAGAAAAACACGAGAAGCGCACCCACCACTGCTCCCTAAAATAAGTCAAACAGCAGGGAACTGATGTCCTTATTAGATACATGACCAAAATTCGAAAGGAGCGCACCCACGCTCAACTAATCCTCACAGTAAAGAAAAAAATAATCTCCTGCAGGATTGCGGCATCGATTGTCTGCCGGTCCAGATTAATCGCGCATATTCCCAAACATTTTCGGGCCTTAGGCAAAAAAAAAAAAAAAAAAAAGAGCTTTTGTCACGTAATTTGTCGGAAGGAGCTAAACGAGCCCAATCCTTATTTCGGTGGAAAATATTAAAAGATGACTTTGCTGTCCTGCACAAGCTCGAACGTGCTAGCGGAGCCCAACACGTACCGTCTTCGGGGGTCTATTATACGTTTTCATCATTTACGTGCAAACGGGGTTCGGCGGTTTGAACAAGGATAAAAGTAAGTTCAAGTCAAGTTGCGGCCCAGGTCCTTAAACACTTGTTTTCCAGAATTGCGGAGTGGATTGGAGGGGGTAATGAGATTACTCACCTGAGTCCTTGCCACCCTTGACACATATTCCGAATCCGTGACTGCCGTCGGGCTGTTGATCCCTCGACATCGTCACCGTCCTCGTTGATAGTTCATGGATGTTTGGTATGCTGCGATCCCGGTCGTGATCCCTGTAGATCTGCGGGAACAGGAACAGAAAGAAAGATGGTATAGAAATTTTTAGTATTTTCAGGTAATCGGATTGTGATTCATGCATTTATCAACGACAACTTGGTTGATTCCTTAATGATGAAGGAGTCAATCAGTTCGAAAGCAAAAGTTAATTAAGTTCGTTTAAGAGCCGCACTCTGCGAGGCAGCTTAATTGTGAACAATGAGCAGCACTCCATGAGCGCTTTCAATTTTCTTTCTTGAATCTTGAGGACACCCAGGCAGAATCCGGGAACGGGTGGATGTTCTGAAGTAACAAGTCTTACAGCGATTTTCAATTAGAGCTACATGAAAGGCTTCCACGATTCACCGAGATTTACTCTTTTTTGAGTTAGCGGACCTTCCAGAGACGTCTTTCTATGAAAGAAGCACCTCAGAATTGTCATTTAGGGATCTTTAAAATTTCTTAATTAGAAGACGAAACCCCACCCTAATTTCACTTTGGGCGTGTTCTTCCGAAAAATATATAAGGTCCAATTTTTATGAAGGTTTTTTATTGCAAGTCGCTCTTGTTGGAAGAAAATGGAATACTTATTCCATATTTTATGTTTTAAAAGGACACCTTTAATTAAAAAATGTAGTGATAAGATGTATTAAAAAAATCAATTTTCCCTAAAAATATTCTTTTTCATAAAAATATCAATACAATTATAATTATAAAATATACCTCACAAAATAAGAAGTTTATACTATTAACATAACAAGATTTTTCAAATTGAGAAAATATTTTAAATTGAATTTATGTATCTAACTATTGTAGTTTATCTAAAAATTTGAAAATATTCTGAAGATTTGTATCCTAGACATTACATGAGAAACGATGAGATCTTGAAGATTTTTTTAACTACATATATAGATAGGATATGTGACGCACTTAATTCTTTTCATTTTATACCAACATTTTTTAAGACATAGGCTTCTTTTTTCAATATTTAAAAAAATATTTGAGCTATTCACGCGTTGGCTTTGTTGCATTTGCTATTGAACAGTTGTAAAAGGTGTAAAGAATTTGGTTGCCATAGAAATAGTTATGAAAATATAAAACTTTAGATTTGATACAATAGAAGTTGCAACAAAACTTGAATACTGCTATTATTTTTCGAAATCTACAAAGTAGGAGTTTGTTTAAAAAGTTATTTGAATATGAGGTTCATGTTGTTAACTTAACTCACGCGTGCATTCGAAAAAGAAACAATCTCAGTAATAAATGAACAATTAAAACAGACTGACAAGGAGAATGCACCTAGTCGTCATCACCGATTTCGCTCAAATTTATAGCACATGTAGGTCTTGGCAACAAATGAAATCAAGTAAATCATCTTCATGAAAAATAATAAAAGTTTGAATTTTAATGTACAAAGTTTTTTGGTATGCGCATTAATTACAATCCTTTGCTGAAAAGTCCGCAATCCCAATTTTTTTCCTTATCTATGCCTTTTGAGTATAAATAAATAAAAAAAAAAAAAATTGATCACTTCACTTAATTGCGGACTCGAATCTTATAAAAATTGGAAAAAATTCGAAAAAAGCATCCTCACGCTGAGATTCGAACCCGTGACTTCTAAATCCCAAGCCTAAGTGTTCACCACTGCACCAGCCGCCGCTTTGGGAATGTGGTACAATGAATGGGATTTAGAATCGCGTGAACATTTTTGTATACTATTATTTTGTAAACGCGTGGCCATCTGGAGTTCCCAGTTCGGGTACTTTAATTTGTTGCCAAGCCCTATAAATTTGAGCGAAATCGGTGATGACGACTAGGTGTATTCTCCTTGTGAGTTTGATAAAATGTTTTAGGAATTTCCTCGCAATGATCTGAGCATGTTTCCTTAAAGTTTCGCTAAAGACTATGTAAATAGCTTAAGATAAAAATGTTTCACCTGGTAATTGTAAAAAAATTCTGGAAGAATTACTGAAATAAACGAATAAAGGAAAATATTTTATTCGACTAATCGATAGTGACAAGCACGATAAATTATGAACTGTTAGATTAAAGTAATCGAGAATTTTCTTTAATTTTGCTTATATTTAGGATTTTTTTAGAATTATTTCCATAGAAATTTTTAACTTAAAGATTTTCTATAATGTTCATCAATACTTGAAATACTGAAGAAATATGCAGAAAATCACGTAAAAATGGAAAGGGTTTCTATTCAATTGCAACATTTTTATTTTTCAACTCGAGGTGTTGAGTATGTGAATTTTTGATAATGTTGGAATTTCAAATGTGAGATTTTGCAAATGCGAAGTTCTGTTTTCTGAATTCTGTAATTTAAAAGTTACTGACTTCTTGTATAGTCCTCGCATACATATGATGATAAAAACTGGCGCTGATGATGATAAAAATTGACTCTTTAACCTTTTATTGAATAAAGTGTGTTCAAATTTGAGGTTTCATTTAAATTTTATAATAAAAGAAATAAATTACTGGAATACTTCTGATATCTTTATTGAAATTAGAGTAGAAATGTTGCAGTCAATAACGGAAACAAATATCTGAGAAGTGCTGCAAGCCAGCATTCTTGTGGTAAAGTTGCCAATGACAATTTTACATAAGAGGCTTTTCAGTGATCTATTCGCTTATAAAAATAAAAAGTAATTAAATATCTACTATACACGGCTAAGAGTAGATGTTCTTCATAAAATTCGATTAACCTCGATTTTCCAATTTTTCTTTTAAAAATCGTAATAGTATATTGGTCTCCTCCTCTCACAGTATACAAGATTGCCAGCTGCATTGTTATAGAAGTTAGGACCAATCACACCATCAGACCATACCACAATATAGGTTGTATAGGTTTTTCCAATATTTGTCATGGGTTGTCTCTACCTGAGATTCGACAGTTTTATTATTATTTTAATCCACCAAGATCAAAATGAGTTTCGTCGCTTAAGGGGACTTGACACACCCATATTTCAAAAATTAATAGTTTCTTTATGATTGATTTTGATAGGAAATACCTTCAAGAATAAGAATTTCATTATATTAGAGTCGAATTCGGTTTCCGTGAGGGCATTGCAGATTAAAAGGTAAGCTTTTCCTTTAAAAATATCTTTTAAAAAGTTTAAACTATTGGACCGATCGGTATGAAATTTTGATATCTTATTAAACACATGATTTTCCAGAGATTGAACCACGGACAAAAAAGATTTTCTGAAAATTTTCCGATTTTCAACAGAATTTTCCGGGCCAAAAATGTGGGTTTTTTAAAAAAACGCCGCCATTTTGTTATTTTTTGATGAAAATATTTCCTTTTGGTTCAATCCCTAGAGATTTTCATATCAATTAAAACTCTTTTTTTGCAAGACGTTCCATTGACTCAAAGTCGCGTACACCATGATTTTTTGAGGTTTTTTTTTGAAAAAATTCCACCAGTCAAAAAACACACTGGAAAAATCTATTTTTTTTGTATTTTTTTTACTGAGAAATAAATATGCAAAGTTCCAGTAATATATCCCTTTTTTCCCCCTCAATTTTCAAAGAAAAAAAAAGCAACTTTTGGGTGTGTCAAGTCCCCTTAAAGTAATTTTGTCGCAAAAATCTTTATTTTCTTCTCGTTTTGCTCAAACACAAACGACAAATACACGGCGTAATCTATGGTCAATTGGTTTTCGTTCTTGAATTAATTGGATCTTGTGAGCCTTTAAATGAAGATCCTTATGAAAAATATTGTCTTATGTCATTGCTGTAAACTATAGTATTACGAATGGATGTGTTTGAGCTTTCAACAATACTAACACTAAAAGCTTTGATGTTTTCTTGTGAACGACCACTACGACTGTAGAGGTTTTAGACTGTTATGGCTGTCGGAAGATACGCTTAGGCCATTATAGCCCCATTGTGATGGCATTTTTTTAAATCAGGGTTTTTGGTGAGTGAACCCACAACCTCTAGTGTCCTACTGGCTCGTATCCAATGCATCGCGCTACTAATTGAGTTATTTAGAACACACTATGACTGTAAATTTAGACAGACTATGAAAAAATTTAGAATTTCGAGCGTTCGCAATTTCAAAATTATCATATAGCATTGTAATTAAGGTATATTTTTAATAAAATCCTTGTTTGATGTAATATTCATCTGGATTGTCATAAGAAGATGATACGATATCTTTTTAATTATATACGTACGAAATTCTAAATTTCGTTCCAAGTCTGTCCAGGGTATAACGATATTTGTAATATTATAGTTGGGTGTACTTATTAGACCATATTTTTTTCCAAAATTTTTTTCAACTTCTGGAAAATGTTCACCAAATTGATAATAATGTTTACATGCGTTGTTCAACATTATAGTGCTCGATATATACAATACAATATTAGGTACTACTTGGCAGCTGCCAAAAATGACAGCATTATCTGTTAGTGTCAATTATCAAAAAGTATAAATGGCGGCAAATTTGAAATGAAACCTCAAATTTGAGCACCTTTTATTGGTACACAATGGATTTCTTTTACTGATTATGTTTTTAATTTAGATCCTATTTTATTATTTTTTTTTATATTCTTCTTAGTGGTGCTCACCTGGTGTGTTGTCGATGGCGGACTACTGGCAGGGCTCCGCCGACCCCTATCCCTTGTGCCATTACTGTAGTGATAGCTTGTAGGAACTGAAGATGAGGTCGTTGCGCCGAACATCCGAATGACCTGCTCGGGCGAAATAGGTCGCTTCTTTCCGTTGTGTCGCGTCGAATTTGGCACGGTTCCGGCGCCGCCCGTCCCGCCGACGGAGCCGCCGCCACCTTGACCCACGGTCAGCGAGCCAGGGATGTGGCTCGATGAGGACGAGCTCAGATACGAGCCGCGGCCGGGAAGCGAGCCCCCCTTCGAGGGTGCTCCTGCCGTGTTGTAGTAGTAATGCGGCGAGTGGGGCCGCTCGACTATCGTGTAGGAGGTGCCCGGCGGGGAGTAGTAGAGGCCCGAGCGGCCGCGCAGGGAGCTGGTGCTGTTCCCGATACGAGCACTTATACCATAGGGGCCACTGCCACCGATCACTGGGGGGCCCATTCCGCCGCCAGGACCTCCGACGTCTTCTGCCTCGAAGCTGTTCGACCGCAGGTGGCTGCCCCCCGAGACCGAGGGCACCGAGGCGCCCCCCGGGACCCCGGAGGTGTGGTGATGAATCGAACTGTGCGGCGGATGGTAGCCGCGCGAACTCCATCGTGATGGACCCAAATCGCAAAGTTCTGCATAATCGTTGCCCGCTGCGCTCATTGTTAGGGGGTCTCCGCCACCGGGGGCGCCCCCTAAGCGCATTACCGCACACCTGAAATTTGATAAAAAGAAAAGAATCTGTTAAATCCATTTAATTTCTGCTTTTATTCCAATTTAACAGGCTTAAGAGAGTCGATGCGGATTAAATCCGACGGAGTGCGAAAATTAGTCCTAAAGGCATCGCACCGGCCGTCGGTCGTCGCCGGAGTTATTTTCTTCAACTTAATTCCTATCAGGCCTAGATCTTCTGGAGACAGGGCAGCTTTAGGGCTTCCGAGGAGAAAATTCTGTCACCGGAGGCGCTCTGTTAATTTTTAATTAAATTTCAGAAAGTTCTAGATCCTAGAATACTTATAAATGCTATGGAATATGACTGCGATAAGAGAAATAGCCAGCCTACAAAAGGTAACGTGAGAAGAAGAATTATGTTAATGTGGAGACTACATAATTTTTTTATGATAACCAACTCATTAATATACATTCATGAAGTATTACTTATTAATAGGATATAGTATAACTAATGTGGAAACATTCTAAAAATCTATTAATTTTGAATATTTCCCCGATTTCTCTGATTTCTTTAATTATGTATAACCCCTATAGTTTTTGGGTTATTTTCACAGTACTGTTCTTTAATGTACATAATGCCCCATAAAAATAAATTACATGGTGTGAGATCTGGCGAGTAAGGTGGCCACTCTATTCCTGTTCCCCATAGCAAAACGTAGATAACCTAGACTAGACTAATAACTCGATCGCCATAAACTTTATTGATGGCTACAAATACTTCTTGTGTGCCATGAGGTGCTGTTCCGTTTTGCATAAGTTAAAAAGATTTAACGAGACCTCCCTTCTTGCATGAGGAAAGAATTTGGTCTCTAACACCCCTTTGTACGTCTCTCCAGTGACGGAATATTTAAAGAAACGCAGGTAGATACCTTTCATTGACATAGCTTTAATTGAAATCAACATTGGATAGGATTCTACATTTTTTTCTTAAAGGTTATCCTACTCATTTTTACTAATGCTATCCACTTTCTACCACAGCTAGAATAAAACTGATAGACCTATTCCCATAGACATCCGGTACATACATCTTGAAGATAGTGATAGGAATAAAAAATTAAGATTTTTGAATGATTTTGAATATATCGTAAAAATTTTAAAGTGAGTTTTTATATTTTATAAAAATTCATTGAAAGAATAAATGAACGAGTGTTCATCTAAGACAAATGAAAATTATCACCGGAAAAAGGGGTTACATTTTCGAAATCCTTGAAAGTCTTACATTAAAATCAATTCAAAATAGATAATTTTTCTAAATAACTTAAAATTAGTAATTATACATTTATTAATTGCCAACTTTATACATTTCATTATAATTGAAATATTCTGTTGTTTATGCTCAACTTTCAGACAAATTCTGATTATAAGAAATGCAAGAAATAGAATCATACGATTATGTTCCTCTAAGGATTTATTGAGTAGATACTTAGATATTATATATATATAAACTGTCCAAATTAGATATTTTAGGCTTTTATTTAAGTGTTCAACAACTTTCTACTCCCGTTTGTTGTACTATTATAAATATTAGCATTTGAAATCCAACTTTTAAATTTTTAGTAAGATTTACCCACCAATTCTACATAAAAGTTAAGAACTCTTAACCTCTTAATTGTTTTGAAAAATCCCTTTAATTCAAGAGATGGACCTCTTTTTGTAGAAGAATTCACAAATTATAAGAAATCAGTGTATTTCTAATGTTTGTTCAATAATGTGGTAGTTCCTTTAAAAGGATTTTTGATACTAGTTAAGAGGTTAAGAGTTCTTAATTTTTATCCAGAATCGGGGGGTTAGTTTCACAAATTATTACTTTTCCGGGAGAGAAGGTAAAACTACTTGGTGTATTTTGTAAAATCATTTAAAACCCAACAAAAAGAATATGGCATTTCTTTGCCAAAAGTTTTGTTGAATTAACAAAAGATTTTAAATGTTTCTCATCCAAACTTATTTCTTCGTCTTCTGGAGCCTTTTAATAAAAACTTGGATAAATAAAACTAGTTAACTATAAAAAAATTGAACTACATGTATACATATATTGAACTCACGACGGAAAATTTTACAAACTGCAAAAGGTGCTTTATAATTTCTTTTACCTTTGACAATATTCTGTGTAAAGGGTAACAACTTAACAAAGAATCATAATCTGATAAGAAGCACCACTTACTTTGATGCTCAACATAAAAACTGAAGGCAGATTAGCTCTTCTTTTTCGCTTTTAAAAACCCATCACGGTAAAAGAGGCATCTTAAGGTTATTGGGGGAAATTATAAAACTTTTATTTTAATCACTCAAAGGTATACCCTAGAAAAATTATAACAGATGATTATTAATTTTATGCATGAAAATCAAGATGTCAAATTGTAATTGTTAATTATTTTGCCAATTTGGGAAAACGATTAAGAGGGCTATTACTTTAATATACTTTTCATTAAAACATGTTTAATAACCTCATATTCAGGGTCGTTAACACTCTGTAATTTCGTCATAAATCCCTGTAAATTACTTGTTATTATTGAAATTCATGATTATCTACATATAATGAATTTTAATTGGAAATCTTGATTATTTATTTGTATTCTTATTTTTGGAATTGTTAAAGATGTAGAATTTTACTTTGTAACAACTTGCACACAGAGTTTACGATTAATTATTAACATGAATTTTAAGAAGAATTTACACAAACTATATTTAAACCACATTGAATTGTTGTACGATATACGAAAGTATTTCGTTATTATAAAATAAAAAATTAATAATTAGATAATATTGATTTCCATAATCACATTTGTAGGAATGTGAGCATCTCGCTTACTCGAAATTTGTAGTTGATTTTAAGTTCCGCCTTCGAGACATTATTCATCTATAAAATTTACACTATACTTGAAATATTAAATAATGCACATAAAATATGTAGTGATGTAATATTACTCCCCGATATTAATTGAATGTTTATACTTTATTATTATTTATTACTTTATTATTTCAACAAAGCTAATACTTTATGAGATAAAATACATAAAGGTCAAAGCAAATATGAAAACCACAACAAAATTGGTTTTTTGTTATTCCACAGAGAAATTAAAAAACCTTTATATCCAAATTGATTTATGAATTTTACGCTTTCATTCATTGGTTATTAACTAATAATAAGTGAGTACATAGTGATTTTAGTTAGTATTTTAACTCCTTTCACTCATCATTGGATTTACTGGCTATTTTGTTGTTCGGTCAGAAAACACATCCGGTCTCGAATAGACCGATTATTTGTATTATCTGTTTTCCCTCCATCTTAAACTTAATGATTAAGTGGTTGCCTTGTTACCAATTGAATCATTACGTTTTCAAAAGTGCAACAGCTGTTTAATCAATTAAATCTGTGGTTTTATCAACTCACACATATGTTTTTACTATGATCGGAGATTGTGGATTTCAAATACGAAAAGACAGGTATCGAAAAAGGACTAGCAAAATAGTCAAATATTGTAGTTTATGCTTAATAAACAAATACCCGATCACATTTTTGCTTACCTAGCAATATATGTGTTCAATTTTCACATCTGCAATTTCACTTAACTATATGTATTTATTAAATTGAAGAACAGCTTTTGAATAATACTGAATATATAGAGCCATTTTACAAATTGTAGCTTAGTACTTCAGTTGCATCTCTATTGGAGTGAACGTGTAAAGCCATAATTTATAGAAAATGTCGAAAGTGTATCTTCTATTTATGATTGTTTATCTTTTCGTTCTAACGTTTGGGACCCCAATTATAGATGGTGAAGACGTTGGCACGGTTAAACAAAAAGGAAACAAGGTTATTGTTTCTGGTCAAAAGAAATATCCTTTTTTGGTGCACGTGTCAATCATTTACAGAAAACGTAATAAAAATCGAAAGATTATATGTGCTGGTGTCATAATTGGAAGAAAAACAGTGCTCACAGTTGGACACTGTTTACACGATGTTCTTAATCCAACAATATCTGTGCATGCTGGAATAGTTGACACTAAATTGGAGGAAGACAGTGGTCAAAAAGTCTCTGTAGAAGATTTCTACGTACATGAGAATTACGTACATACTTGCATAAAGGAAAATGGACGTTGTTGCTTCGGGGACAATGATATCGCAATTCTCTGGACCCAAGAAGAGTTTCGGTTTGGATCTACCATCAAAAAGGCTGTTCTTAACAAAAAATTAGACAAACTGATTGGAAAAAAAGGATGGATTATGGGCTGGGGAAAAAAAAACGACAATGTGATTCCTTCAATGCTCCAGAGAGGTGAAATGAAGATTTTACCTAAACAGGAATGTGTTCAAATTAATCCAACTGTTTATGTTAATGATAAAGTGCTGTGTCTAGGACCAGTCACCAAAGCAACCAGGGCTAATCACGGTGACTCTGGAGGTCCATTCATTAGTAAAGACAAAGTTTACGGACTGTCGAGCATTACCGTTTACAAAAAAGACTGTCAAGGTGAAGGATTGGACTTGTTCACTAATGTTGCAATCTATACTGATTGGATTAACAACAATCTGATTGCTGGACCACCAAAAAAAAGAAAGAATAACAATCGACTAAGATTGAACTAAGGTGGTACGACATCAATGCAAAAAAAAAAAACCAAGTTAATATGAAAAAACCCGAGAGTATAGTTAAAATATAAATACTCCCAAATCTAAAAATATATTTTAAATGATATTATACATAAGTGTTTTATTCGAGATTTTTCTAATATTCGAAATTAGTGGCCACAGAATAATCATTGTACCAATTTTCATTAAAATCCATTGAAATCGAGACATTTTGGTCTCCATATTGGATCCGCCATCTTGGCTTTACAAATTTTGATAATATTTGAAATTAGTGGCCTCAGAATAATCATTGTAACAATTTTCATTAAAATCCGTCGAAATCGAGAAACTTTGGTCGCCATATTGGACCCGCCATCTTGGATTTGGAAATTTTGATAATATTCAAAATTAGTTCCCTCAGAATAATCATTGTACTAATTTTCTTTAAAATCCGTTGTAATCAAGGCAGTTTAGCCGCCATGTTGGACCCGCCATCTTGCATTTAGGAATGTTGATAATATTCAAAATGAGTGACCTCAAAAAAATCATTGTACTAATTTTCATTAAAATCCGTTGGAATTGAGAAATCTTGGTCGCCATTGGGACCGCAATCTTCAATTTTTAAATGTTGACGGCGGACTTGAAATCAGCATTCCGCAAAACCTCTAAGTACCAATTTTCATGAAAATCGCTTTAAATTTAAAATTTTCAACCGTCATCTTGGATCCGCCATTTTGAAATCCTATACATTATCCTAAATCTATAATACAAGACGTAAAATTGTTTTTTTGCAAACGTTCAAAATTATTTTTTATGAATCTAATGAAGATATTCTAAAAAAGTTCATAATACCTAATCCCTTAACATTTTTAGTGTAGAATTAAATCTCTAAATTCAATGATATTTTCCTACAAAAGAACGCTTAAATTGATTAATTAGACTAGTTCAAGATCTGTAATTTTGCAGAATTCCGATCTAGATTGAACTTTGCTTATTGCTTTGGAAATAATTGGTGAAATTAATCCTTGTCTAACTTCGAGAAAGGAAGTCAATCTCGCAACAGCCTCTGTCGTTTAGGTCTCAATCGAAGGCATTAATTAGGCTGACCATTTTAGCTATCGACAATTATTGAGAATTTGCCAAGTGGATAAATGAAAAGCGAAAAGCCCTCACCGCGCCCAAAACATTAGTTCTGGAAGGGTTCGCCTGGTGGCGTTCGAGGGTATGCTCTAGGTTCGGAAGTTCGGGGGTTCGGGCAAAGATAAGCCACGACAAGAGCTAAAGATTTTTCTAGGCCAACAAAAACGTAGCCAAGAACAAGACAAGACGAAACTTTTAATGGCGACCACTTGGAATTCAACGAGACTTTAATTCAGCCCCGCTCAGCCACTTCTTGGCGATTTATCCTGAAAGGATTCGCTTAATGGGGCGAAGTCATTGGTTTTTAGTGAAACTTCTTGTGCAGCGTGGTCCTCTGAGACGAATATAATTAATTCCCCCCGCGAAGCTCCCGGGGCCCCCGGCACCATCTGCACTCTACACATTTCGCCCAGACGATGTGTGCAGTTGCACTATGCAGCATCCGCCCAGGACCTAAAGCATGTGCACAGGGTGGTTGCATTTACAGCCTGGGCATCATAATGAATTTGAACTCCTTTTGGCATAGTGCCAAAAGCACTCTGAGGGCCTCAGAGGCTTCCCCGACCGTGTGACGTGTCCCTCGGCGGGAAGTTATATGGTAATCGATTTTCTGTTGCTTGTCGAAGGCATAAAACTTTTCTATCTGCGATGGCTGGCTGTGATTTGATCGTGCATTTGTATAGTGGGCCCCCATCCAACGCTCCGGCCACCGTTGCCGCCGCCAATGCCACCGTGAACAAAGATACGGACGGGGCTCAGCCCATTCAGCAGGCGCATTCAAATTGACTGTTTCTGTGCCACTGTTTTGTGTTCGCTTTGTGGCATTCAATTTTGCCCTATTCGGTCTCACGTTTGGTTTACTGATCAAAAGTTTCCAAGAAATTTCGATTGAATGGATGAAAAGTTTATTTAGAGGGTAAGTTGTTTGTTTTGCTCGAATTCGAGTTTTCTCGTCCATACTTCGGTCACATGTTTTTATTCTGGCCGTGTAAGGAAACTTTTCCCACTTTCTAGGCGGATTTGTTTCGTGATTTGCAATGAGAATGCTTTACTAGAGCTTCGGAATTAAGGTAAACACTTTGGCTCAAAGAAATTGTTTTGGTGACTGAAATTGCAAACATAAGTAAGGGTGTCAAGCCATTGGACTGCGGATTCCTACCGCAACTATTAAAGGAAAAATTAAATTAAGAAAGGTATATACAGTTTTCAAAAATAAGACGTTTTTAGTTCGATTCATTTGTACTTTTGTACTTTATGTTTATCCGCTCATAACTTTTACACTAGATATTTCCGGGTATGCACAACCGACCAACTCGACAAATCTCATTGTTGGAAGAGATCGAAATCCATAACATAAATTCCATTACATAAATTCGATATTCCTAACCACTTTAATTTTATTTGGGAAATGATACCACACTGTTTTTGTGGAAAAGTGGTTTCAGTCGAATTGGCTGAAATTTTATTATGACGTTGTTTTTACTGTCCAGATAATTTAAGTATGACGTTGTTTTTACTGTCCAGATGAAAAGTCAGTTTAAAAAAGAATAGTTAGGTCCCATTCATGTATGATTATTTTTTCACGAGATTCAGACAAAAACATCTTGTGATGCATTCTTTCCCATGTTATTCTTATGGAAAACAAAAAAGTTCGATGAGCCACCAGTAAATATTGATATTAGGAGCTGGAGTTGGGCCAGGACTTTACTTTCCTGTCCAAGCAACGATTCAACCTGTTTGAAAAAGAAAAGAAAATTGAATCACCCTAATATATATATATAAAACGCAACGTCTTGCTGTCTGTCTGTGCGTTGGTGCGCTTATAACTCGAGAACCATTGATTCGATTTACATGCTTTTTCTAGTTTATAGATATGTTCTGGGTCAGGTTTTAGTATATTTTTGTTAAGCTAGGTGACGTGACATGGCACGTTATATCCTATGTGATATGACGTAACATGAAACGACTCGTGACATAACTTCTCACGTTATATGAATCATTACATAACATATGTGTGATGTTATGTGTCACGTCACGTGTCATATAACGTGGCAAATTGTCTAATAAAGTTGATTGATTCCGAGGTTATTATTTCTAAAAACATTTTTTTTATATACGGATAAAAGATAATTGTTATCGTATTGTTTTTGAAATTAGACCTTATCGACTGTCGTCCTTTTTATGTAACATATGTCCTGAAGAATATAAATCTGAGATGACGTCTAAAAATAGGATTATGGAAATTTTTAAACTTTAATTTCCGACTCTAACTACAAATATTTAATAAAATCTTTTATGCATGTAATATAATATTATGTGAGAATTATGAAATTTAAATTATTTAATTCGCACATTCTAAAATTTCTTGGCAATGCCAGAAAGACCAATCGACTGGTTATACAACTCAATTTTTATTTACACAGTTTGTGCATCAGCTTTATATATGTACTTTAGCACAAAGCACGTTTTTTCACAACTGTAGCAAATGAAATAAAACCTTGGATAATACTGCATATAAAGAAGCTTCCTTTGCTTGAATTTAGTGTTTCTGTAGAGCGCAATAGTGAATAATTTGTTAATTTCTGCAGAATGTCGCCAATTTGGATTTTCTTTGAAGTTGTATGTCTTTTCGCTTCGACATCATTTGGGACACCAATAAGAAATGGTGAAGATGTTGGTTCAGTTAAAACGGGCGGAAAAGCAGCTATCGTTACTGGACAAAGGAAATATCCTTTTATAGTGCATATAACGATATATTATAAACAAAATAAGCAGAACTTAAAGTCTAATTGTGGTGGTGTTATAATCGGACTGAATACAGTACTAACAGCAGGACACTGTTTGCATAATAAGCCCAATCCAACAATTTATGTGCATGCTGGAATAGTTGACACTAAATATGAGGAAAAAGATGGCCAAAAACTTCTCGTTGAAGGCTACTTGAAGCATGAAAAGTTCCAAAAAATATGTAAAATGGCAAACGGCCGTTGCTGCTATGCAAACAATGACATCGGAATTCTCTGGACTGAAGATAATTTTCGATTTGGACTTACTATCCAAAAAGCTGTTCTTAATAAAGAACAGCAGAAACCGATTGGTCAAGAAGGATTCATTCTGGGTTGGGGTCTTGACAGCCAAAATAAGCAGCCTTCAATGCTGCAGAAAGGGTTAATGAAAGTTTTGCCTAAAAAAGAGTGCGAGTTTGATGGCGAAATTTTCATAAGTAACAACGTAATGTGTCTAGGCCCTGTAAGCGGAGGAACCAGAACTAACAGCGGAGATTCTGGAGGACCATTTGTTAGTGATGGAGTTGTCTACGGACTGTCCAGCTTTACGGCTTCCAAACAGCCGTGCCAGTCTCAGGGCAGACAACTGAACGTTTTCACCTATGTCGAAAGTTATCTGCCATGGATCAATGCCACTCTATTCAATGGACCTCCACAAAAAGGAAAACCAAAACCATCCAAAAAACTGTAAAAATTCAAAAACCTGTCACCTTAACAATTAGTTTGTATCACATCATAATAAAAATGGTTAAAATTTATAACGATATTTAAAAAAACGACTAATATTAAGTGTTTCAGCTGTTTTGTTTATATGTTGCAACATTCAGTCGTACTCAGTTTTCAAAAATGTCAAATGTATTGGGTGTGTTAATATGATTCCGCCCTTTTTTGTTAAAATAAAACACATTTGCTTTTTTAGAAAATTAAAGAAAAGTTTATTCAAAGTATACTCCATTGGTAGCTACAACCTTCGCCTATCTTTCTATAATTTACGTATTCCTTGTATGAAGAAATCCTGGTCTTTTGGGCTAATCCAATTATCAGTTGAAATTTTGATACTTTCGTATGAAGTGAATCGTTCACCCGTAAGATCTGACTGCATTGTTCGGAATAAGTGATAATCCGAAGGAGCTATGTCTGGGAAATATGGCGGGTGGAGTAGCACTTCCCAGTTCTGTCCATCTAAATTTCTTTTCACGATTTGTGCGGTATGCGGTTTGGCATTATCCTGTTGAAGAATGAATTTACTGTGCCTATTCACCCATTCTGATCGTTTTTCTTCTATGGCTCCCTTCAAACGCATTAGTTGTCGTCGGTAAACTTCTCCATTAATAGTTTGAGAGGGTTCAAGCAACTCATAATAAACAACACGTCTCTGATCCCACCAAAAGCAGAGCATAACCTTGTCACAGTGAATATTTCTCCTTGCCTGTGATGGGCCCAGCTTTTTTACATTTAGAGTTCTCATAATATATCCATTTTTCATCTCCTATGATTATTCGATGCAAAAATTCCTTTTTTTTTTTTTGCTGCCTTTGAAGTAGCATTGCACAAATTGTTTTTCGACGTTCGATGTCTGTTTCGTTCAATTCATATGGAATCCAGTCACCAACTTTTTGAACCATTCCCATTGCTTTTAAAAGCTTTGCAACAGTCAATCGTTCATTATTTTGAAATCGTCGAAACCATTCCTTACAGGTTGTATTAGATGGAGCATGCTCAGCGTAAAGCTCCACAAGCAAACGATGAGTTTCCGCTGCACTTTCCTTTGCAATAAAATAGTGTAATATCACTTCCCGCAAATGATGTTTACTTGGAACCAAAACCGACATTTTCAAGGTAAAAGAACGTGTTGCTAATATTTCAACCAAATATCACGTAGTGCGTTTGACAACTGACATAAAGTACTATCGAACACAAGTGTTGCCATTTATTAGTCCACTTAAGCAATACTAAAAACGACATCTGTTGGAAAAGGGCGGAATCATAGTCACACACCCAATAGATCGTTTTCTTACTCACGGACACCGCCAAGATTGTCCGGCTCCGATTTCAATGATTTTTATATATGTTGTTATATTTGAGCAAGTAAGTAATTACCCAAAAGGAATTCACGCAAATCTCAATAGTTTCAAAGTTGCTTCCACCAAACAACTTAAATATAATTACAGTTTGGGTGCGGGTTAGCAAGTGGCCTAATGGGAAGCTCGCACGTTGACGGTGAGGGTTTGATTCCTGCTAACGTAAATTTTTTTTTTATTCGTTTTATTATTATTATTAAATTATATATATACAGGGTGTTCAGAGGTGGGAGGGAAATATTGCAGGGGGTGAAAGGTCAGACCGAGACAAGCAAAAAATCGTATGGGGGGGGGGGGGGGGGGGGGGAGGGTATCTCGCACCGTTCGGCAGTTACAGGGTGATTCGTAAATCAGGATGTTGCTTAATATGGGAACCGCTCTTGTATTTTTGTCTTTTTTTTACGCATCGCAGCGGCCCACTATGGGCTAAACGGCATTTTTTTCGTTTAAAACCTAATATCTCGAGAAAAACCGAAGATATTAACGTAAATTTTTTTTAAATTGAAGCTGAGACTATGTAGATTACTGGAAAATTAACCAGAATGGCTGAAATGAAAATAAACACTATGTAACATAACCTCAAAGTTGCATTTTTTTCTGAAAAATTGAATAGGCTCACACCAACAAAAAACTTGGTCTTTATTTTAAATGTCATATATGCTATCCGATGAACTTTAACCTGCTGATCACGAATCCGAGGTCAGAATTGCCCCCCACCCTACAGTTTTCAGAAAAATGAAGAATTTCCGTGCCTAGTATAAGCCTTTTTAACTCTTTGAGTTACAAAAGACGAGCTTAAATTAATTTTTACTATAACATACTAACTGAAGGTTTTTGGGGTCGCTGATCACGAATCTGAAGTCAGATTTTAAAAATTCAAAATGGCGGATCCAATATGGCGGACCAAAATTTTTATATTTGATCGAATTTGGACTAAAAATTGAATACATGGGTTTTTGGGGTCGCTGATCACGAATCTGAAGTCAGATTTTGAAAATTCAAAATGGCGGATCCAATATGGCGGACCAAAAATTTAATATTTGACCGAATTTCGACTCAAAATCGTATACATGGGTTTTTGGGGTCGCTGATCACGAATCTGAAGTCAGATTTTGAAAATTCAAAATAGCGGATGCAATATGGCGGACCAAAAATTTAATATTTGACCGAATTTCGACTCAAAACTGTATACATGGGTTTTTGGGGTCGCTGATCACGAATCTGAAGTCAGATTTTGAAAATTCAAAATGGCGGATCCAATATGACGGATCCAATATGGCGGTCAAATATTAAATTTTCGGTCCGCCATATTGGACCCGCCATTTTGAATTTTCACAATCTGACTTCAGATTCGTGATCAGCGACCCCAAAAACTCATGTATACGGTTTTGAGTCGAAATTCGGTCAAATATTAAAATTTTCGGTCCGCCATATTGGATCCGCCATTTTAAATTTTCAAAATCTGACTTCAGATTCGTGATCAGCGACCCCAAAAACCCATGTATACGGTTTTGAGTCGAAATTCGGTCAAATATTAAATTTTCGGTCCGCCATATTGCATCCGCCATTTTGAATTTTCAAAATCTGATTTCAGATTCGTAATTAGCAACTCCAAAAACCCATGTATACAATTTTTAGTCCAAATTCGATCGAATATAAAAATTTTGGTCCGCCATATTGGATCCGCCATTTTGAATTTTCAAAATCTGACTTCAGATTCGTGATCAGCGACCCCAAAAACCTTCAGTTAGTATGTTATAGTAAAAATTAATTTAAGCTCGTCTTTTATAACTCAAAGAGTTAAAAAGGCTTATACTAGGCACGGAAATTCTTCATTTTTCTGAAAACTGTAGGGTGGGGGGCAATGCTGACCTCGGATTCGTGATCAGCAGGTTAAAGTTCATCGGATAGGATATATGACATTTAAAATAAAGACCAAGTTTTTTGTTGGTGTGAGCTTATTCAATTTTTCAGAAAAAAATGCAACTTTGAGGTTATGTTACATAGTGTTTATTTTCATTTCAGCCATTCTGGTTAATTTTCCAGTAATCTACATAGTCTCAGCTTCAATTTAAAAAAAATTTACGTTAATATCTTCGGTTTTTCTCGAGATATTAGGTTTTAAACGAAAAAAATGCCGTTTAGCCCATAGTGCGGCCCCAAACCGATCACAAAAAATTACTATTTCGAATCCATTTCTCCAAAACGGTCACCACTGCCCCCCTATCCCCAACCCATTGGCCACAATCACCCTTGGAAGTTGAAAAAATTAACTTTTATTTCACGATTTTTCACCTTTCGCCCCGCTTTTCTCCGAAATTCACGTTATTAACATACCAAATTTTTTTTTTTAAGGTTACCTATCTAATTACCTTTCCAAAAAGGTGCAGGTTAGAATTTTGTGTTAAAATATTACTTGTATTAGTGGCTTTTAAATTTATTGAGTATTATTAGAGCCTCAAGTAAAAGTTTTTCAGAAACACTAGACTTTAAGAGAATACTCTTTTTATAAATGTTTTGGAATCATCATAAACTTTTCTCAGCAATTCTGCACTACAAACATATTTTTGTTAAAATTACCTAAATGTAGGCAATACACATACACTTAGGTGCTTTTAAGAAAAGTAAATATATGTTCAGTTCAGCGTTGCTGCGAAAACTTTTCTGACAGGAAAGAAATCTAAAATTTCGCTACGCATGTTAAAGTTGAAGGGTATACCCGGATAAATAAAACTAAAGTGTTTTTTTAAACTATGTTTTTGAAAACATGCAATCACCAAATTTTAACAAAAAACGTCTCTCATACTCCTTCATACTCAACAATTTTCTCAGTTTTTTTGTTCTGGTGGAACCCGGTATTAAAATGTTTAATGTTTAATAGTTAATGGTAATCGTCTCAATCTTGACTTTTAAACCTAAGTTCATTGAATCTATTAATTGTCTTTACCTTCAAAGTCATAACTGAAAAACGCGCATGCATATAAAACTCCTTTTGCCGAACATTTGTGGATTCAGTTGTTTATAAAACCAGTGAAATGAGAAAATGCGTCAATTAAATGCAGGCAATTTATTCAGCTGCTTATAGGACTGGGGAAATGAGAAAGTGCGTCAATTAAATGTAAACAATTTTGTACAAAATAGACAACAATCTCCTTTACACTGTACAAAAGGAGGTATATCTGCTTTTGTTTCAAGTTCTATGAAATTAGCTAAAGATTTTCGTACTGACATTTTAAGGTCTACAAACTTTTACGTAAAAATGATTTATGTAAAAAAACCAGGTAACCGTTCAAAATAAATATGATTGTTCTTTTGTTCTGAAATTAAAATTAATTTCTCACTTTTTGTTTTTTTATCCGTCATTTTGATTTAAAATATAAAACTTCTTAGAGACTTGACGATGAATATATAGAAGGTTTTATCCAAATACATCAACCAGGATTATCGCAGAATTTAACTTCGATATAAGAGATAATTTGTACACAAAAAAGTTATATATTGATATTTATTTGTTATATACGTACTTTTATCTTCTCCATTTTCTATACACAAAAATTCCGTCACTTCAGTTCAAACATAAACCTTCCTTTTTCCATTTTTTCCTAATTTGAGAGTTAATTTTTCACGCTATTATTTAGCATACTGAAAAAGGTTGAAATTAATATCACCTGTGCAAATTGTTCTAGTTTCTGTAACATATGATTAAGCTAAAGAAAAATAGAATTATGCATGGATAAGTATAATTTTTACATGTAATTTGGCGTTTACGGTCCTCAGTGGTTTTGAAAAATCTATGTTTTCAAATTACTTAAATCTAAAATATCTAGTAGTTTTTTTATGCGATAACCACAAGAAGTCAATAATTACTTTTAATATATTTTAAGCGAAACTCCAGATTTAACAATACGAAGCCCAACGCTACAAGTTTCATGAAAATCCAGTCCAATAGTCCAGATCCTCCTATTCCATTTAAAAAGAATTGATTTTATTATACCTTCAAAACACTATATTTCATTATGAAGAAATATTGGTTGATAATGAAGTAGCCAAGATGAAGCCCGACCTACTTAATTTGTTTCGAAAATGATGAAAAGAGCTACATATAGTATACTTATACTATAGTATAGTATACTTGTGAGTTTTTCCAAGCCATCTATATTTACGAAAGTCGTTAAATAAAGGCTTTTTGATATTCAAAATCAGAACACAGAATCAGTTTTTTTTTTTTTTACAGACCATCAGCTTAGTCTAAGCTTTAAAGCAACAAAAATTAATTTGCTGCATAAGACTCGTCATCATTTGGTCCGTTGTTAGTAGCGACATGACAAACGAACAAGTTCTTTTTCAATACATGCTTACCAACACGGACATCAAACAAATCGGCATTCTTATTTACACTCAACCTCATGCGGTTAATAGGTTGAAAGAAGCTATAGTTAGTTTTACACAGATCAGTTTGCAGAAGCGGGACATGCCTAAGGTTTCGCTCATTCCCTCTGAATGTGAATCTTGTTTTAAGAGAAGGTGAATCGATATTACCAACTAAAAGTTGATGTACAAATACAACGTCCGCGATTTCCCGACGTTTTTGTAGAGAATGCATGTCAAGGAGTTTCAAACGGTCCTTGTATGGAGGGAGAATAACTGGATTGCTCCATGGCAATTCTCTAAGGGCGAAACGGACAAATTTCCGTTGGACAGATTCGATGCTGTCTATGTGAACTTGGTAATACGGAGACCAAACTTGACTCGCGTATTCAAGAATTGGCCGGACAAATGAAGAGTAAAGCTGTTTGTAAACAGTGATATTAGAAAATTCACGGGACCATCTTTTAATAAAACCCAGCATAATACTGGCTTTTGTCACCAAGCAATTTATATGTTCAACAAAATCCAGTTTACAATCAAGGAAAACACCTAAGTCACGGACAGAGCGAACTCGTCTGAGAATAACGTTCGAAAGATTATAATCAAAACTCAGGGGATTGCGGCCTCTGCAAAAAGATAAAATTTCACATTTATTAATGTTTAATTCTAGATTATTATGAACACACCACGTTTGGAAAGTGTCCAGATCTCTTTGAACCGTGTGGCAGTCGTTAATATTATTCGTATAACGGAAAAGTTTCATGTCATCAGCATAAATTAATATTTTACAGTGTTTGAGCAAATATGTAATGTCGTCAATAGCAAGAATAAATAAGAGTGGGCCCAGGTGACTACCCTGCGGTACACCTGAGGTGGCAAATATTTTTCTGGAAGTTTCATTCCGAAAAGTTATCTGATAAGTCCTGTTGGACAGGTATGAGCGTATCCAATTGATAAGCAATGGAGAGAAGCCTAGATTTTCAAGTTTCAGTATTATAATCGAATGGGACAGTTTATCAAAAGCCTTGCTAAAGTCAGTATAAATGCAATCGGTTTGCAGACCCTTCTGGAAGCCTTCAATGACGAAAGAGACAAATTCAAGAAGGTTCGTGGAAGTGGAACGACCCTGAAGAAAACCGTGCTGATTTATAGAGACAAGGCGTCGACAGATGCTTGACAATTGTGAGTATATAATTGACTCAAAAAGTTTTGGAATACATGAAAGCTTCGCTATGGGCCGGTAGTTACACACCTCAGTCTTTTTACCCTTTTAGTGGATAGGAATAATAAAGGCATTCTTCCAGAGCATAGGAAACCTTCCTGTGCTGACTGATTTCTGAAAGAGTAATGTTAAGGGTAACATTATCTCATTAGAGCAGCATTTAAGGATAGCGGGGGGGATACCATCAGGATTGGATTAATCAATCAGTTCACTTCTATTGAAGTAAGATTCTGTGTGTAACATCATAATGAAGTCCTACTTCATAATGAAGTGTGGTGTGTCGATGGTATTACATATATGCTTTCGAGTATATACAACATTTTTGCCTGTCTGCTTGTTTTTATGATTAATTTTTTCACAGTGTGGCAATGCTGGACAGTTAGAAAATAAATTACTTTTATTAGTGACCCTTAAATTTATTGAGTATTATAATGCCTACTCTCCAATGAGCAAGCCAACCACAAACCAACCGCTTATCAGCTGGCTGACAAAATGCGTTCGTACACATCTTTATCAATGTAGATGTGAGATGTAAAACAGAACGCTTGTTTTAATCGGGAGTGAAATGGAACAAGAAGAAATTTATATTTCGTAATTTATGAATAAGGATGTTTATAAATTTAATCTTTTTTTACTTAACACTCCAAATAAATACCATATCTACTTAAAAATGCTTCTTCACTTTTGGCGGCAACACTTAACCTCAATTTTTTCTTAAGATTTGACATTTTAGTAGTACTAAATATGTAGAACCTCAAAAGTTTTTCAGAAACACTAGACTTTAACACAATACTTTTTTTTTTAATTGTTTTGGAATCATCGTCAAGTTTTCTCAGCAATTCTGAACTACAAACATATTTTTGTTAAAAGTACCTAAATGTAGGCAATATACGCTCTACATTTAGGTGCTTCGATGAAAAATAAATGTATGTTCAGAATTGCTACGAAAACTTTTCTGGGAGGAAAGAAATGTAAAATTTCGCTACACATGTTAAAGTTTTTGTTGATAACTTTCATTAAATTGATCACAATGTCAATTCCTAGTTATTTTAAGTCCGTGATATACATAAAATGTATTATCTTTAGATTTTTATAACTCACTATAGTTAGGGAGTTTAGCTTTATGTAGAAAAACAAATATTCATACTAAGCCAATTATTAGTGTATTCACGCTTTGCTATATTTCTTATCGTTGAGTTTTATATTTTCATTGTTGTTTCTATGATAACCGGTTGCTATATAGTAGGACATATACTTGTAATAAAGCGTAAATACTCCAAACAAGAGGAGGACACAACTTAATAAGAATAAATTTGAATAATTTTTCAATATGTTGTGGGAGTTAGTCCTCTATGTATTATGGTAAAGGAATTTTATGCAACCCTCCCTCGCTTACGACATAATCAAGCCCAAAATTTATCGCGCAACTTAAATACTAGTTCAATTTGGTGAGGAAAAATGTTACAAAAGCGAAACGTCCTTTTTATAAAGAGCACAAAACAGCGGCAGAAACCTGACAACATTAATTAAATTATAATCAATGCATATAATCATTTTTTTATGAGCTAAAAAGTTGCCCTAAACTGCCTTATGGTATGTAATTTATAAATATTTTTAAGTTTGGAGGCATCATATGGAAATGAGCTTTTTCAAATGGGTTTCAAATCTGTTGTTTTAGACGAAACTTTTTGTCTTTATTTTTCAATGATAATACGTGTAGTATACAAGTATATACAGATAGTATACACTCCATTCAACAGGCAATTAGTCGCAGGTATACAATTTTATTTTTCTCATACATCTTTACAGTACTTTACCATAGAATTCCAACCATTACACACTAAGCCACGCCCGGCTCCTCATTGCAAGTGCAAACTGAACTACATATGTAGTTTAAGTTGCGTGATAAAGTTTAAGCTAGATTATCTCGTAAACGAAGAAAGGTTGCATAAAATCCCTTTATAATAATACACAGAGGACTAACCTCTAAATCATATTTCAAAATTATTCAAATCCATTCTTATCAAGTTGTGCCCTCCTTAGATAAAATTACCCAAATAGCTAGACCGAGTACAATATACTTTTAACAGTAGACAACTGCTTATAAAGTCTTCATTTAAACTCAATTATTTACATTTTTTAGATACAATTTTATTGTTTATAAGTTACATACAACGTTTTAAAGAAGCATATAATTTTCACGGGTATTCCTGCTAGTTGGTTTAGCCCCGTGACCAAGTTATTGGACTTAATGTGCCAAATATGGATTCTAGACCTAAACCTTTCTTGGAGGTCCAGCCAAAACATTTTTATTGATCCACTTATAATACTTTCCGACAAAAGTGAACAGATCTAGCTTATTTTTTGAACAGCCTTTCTCAGCAATAGTTACGCTTGAAAGACCATAAACTATTCTATCTCTTACAAATGGACCACCAGCATCCCCCACGGAAGACTTGATCTTATTGTTAACGTTAACTGGAGCCAGACAAATAACACTTACAGTCGCATACACCTGAGGATTGAATTTTTCGCAGACAGCTTGTTGGACAACCTTTACTTCTGCCTTTTGGAGCATTGAAGGTCTCTTACCGTTGCTATCTACACCCCAGCCTAGAATCCATCCATGTTTTCCAAATGGTTTCTCTTCCCTGGCGTAAAGTTTAGCCTGTTGGATAGTCGGTCCAAAAGCAAAGTTTTTTTTGACCCACAGAATGGCGATGTCGTTCACTCCATAGCAGCAGCGTATTTTGCCAGAAACACATTCCTGTTTGTATCCCTTATATACCAACGTGGATGACACAAGTCGCTTTTGTCCAGCATCTTTTTCTTTCTGTGTGTCAACGATTCCAGCGTGAACAATTATGTTACTATGCTCTGGATTTTTCGGCAAGCAGTGGGCTGCTGTAAGAACAGCGTTTGATCCGACGATAATGCCTGTGCAGTACGTGGCTGAGTCCCCCTTACGTACGCTTATGTGGACTACATAAGGGTAATTCTTTTGACCAGCCTTGCCAACGTCTTGACCATCTTCTATTGGTATTCCTAACGCTACAGCGAATAGGCACGCAAATAACAACGAAATTGGAGACATTTTCGTGGAAAGTTCAACAACAACTACTTCAAAATTGGAGTAGATACTGAACTGTCTTAGAAATCTAACGCTTTTTATAAGGATTCATTCGAACCCGTTTGTTCATATATCGTATCTGTGGAAATTGTACATTAAGTATTAAATAAACAGAAATGTCAAACAGTTAATACCACTTGAAACTGAGAGTATTTAATGCATGGTGATAGGCGGGATTTCATTTAAGACATATGTGCAAATATATTTGTTCAAATGAGGTATTTGCAGTAGAGCTGTTTTCAACATCTTGAAATCTGAAACGTGAATGTTGAAGTTTTTACCCAACTCTGGGAAAACGAAAGAAAGGAATTAAGATTTTAAGAGTTTTTGTGTTTAAATATTATTATTATTATGTTAGCGGGTCGTCTAAGGCACTTCCAGTGCCAACCGAATAGCAACGCGACCTATAAGATCTATTGTGCTACGTTGTATTTAAATAATAAACAAGACCAAAAAAATTTTGAAGATATGCGGTATCATATATTACAACTCATAAAGACACAAATCGAAAATATATCAACAGTCGCAGGGTTTATTTCAATAATGGATTCACTTGAATTATTACATGTTAATTTATCTTTTTAATTCCAAAATTTTATTCAAAAGCAAGCCAAGGGTAAAAACAAAAGAAATGTTAAATAAATATCAAAGTGAGGTGATTTGATAAATTCTTACCGACGCAATAGATATGTTTCTTCATTCAAAGAAATGAATGTTTTTTCACTGAATGGCGTAACACCAAATCATTTTCATAACAATTTGTATTTAATAGTTTATGTGTTGTGTCTATAGTATAAAATACAATTTTAAAGATTTGGTTTACATTATTAAATAGACACCTCGTTGTCGATAGGAAATGATTTTCCATTAAATGTATGAATATTTCTTAATTTCGTTTTTTTTAGGGTCTTTAAACGAAGGCAAATTCATTTGTAATTAGTACTTGAATGTTTTCCTATAAATGGTCAAACTGCAATTTTTCAATCTCCCATTCATTGGGACGTTTTCACCATTGTGACTTAAAACTGTACTAAATCTTGTACTTTCAGCACAGCTGTTTTTATAATTTTCATCGATACAAGCAAAGACATGTGTAATAGAGTAGCCGTTTCGAAACTTCTAGTAATCATAAATCAATCGTTTTGTATGACAAAAGCTTGAAAGTTTGATTATCTTTCATTATTACTCAGTCTAAGAAAATTTGCTGCAAAAATGGTCCAGTCAACAGAAAATCTCTTATCCAAAAATTCAAAAAAATTACAAAAACCACAGCAATTTTAATTGCAAAATGTCTGTAATAAAATAGATCGACTTATTTTCTGCATTTTCTGCATATGAGCTTTTTGAGGATTAGGTTACTGTTTTTTTTCTTACAATGCAATTTAAATTACTTTCGTTAGAAGTGAGTTGTTTTGTACTATACCAAATAAAATTCAATCCCACCAAAAACATTCTGTAAAAAACTAGCCAAGTCTCGATGGAGCTGCTTGTTTATCTCTAAAAAGTAATGAAATCTAGACAAAGTCGTGCCAAATCTAAGGTTCCTTACTGCGATTTCTTTATTATTATAGTTAATGTTGTGTGACTTGGCCGTTGAACATTCTTTATACGTTAGTGGGTACAAGTCAATTTTGTTTACACGTAATGTTATACCTGTTGTAACTACCTATGTTTGTTAAGCGAGATAATAGCCCATACTGGTATTGGTAATTGAAATACGCAGCTTTATCAAGCCTACAATTGACTGGTTATTGAATCAACGTTTTCCAAGTGGCAATTTTCTATCGTCAATGGGTAGCGGTTCTGGCGATAGATTGGTGCAATGGTGTCATGGAGCACCTCGTTTTATACCCTTGTGTACCCTTCAACGGCCAAGTCACACAACATTAACTATAATAATAAAGAAATCGCAGTAAGGAACCTTAGATTTGGCACGACTTTGTCTAGATTTCATTACTTTTTAGAGATAAACAAGCAGCTCCATCGAGACTTGGCTAGTTTTTTACAGAATGTTTTTGGTGGGATTTTACTTCTTTTTGTAGAAACGTGGGCATATTGATTTATTTTATTAGATTTTCTTATTTGACACAATTTTTTTCTTTTTAGGAGTAGTTTTTTTATTATTACAAATCTTTCTTTTCTTTTTTTCCGGTTCTGATTCTTGTACAGTAGCAACAGTTTTTCGTATTGCTAGATTAAATTAGAAGATGTGTCCCACTACGCTGGATTTTTGCAATGAAGTCGATTTTTTTATGTACCAATAGTAGAAGGGGGCATTACCATATCTCTAATACAGCTGAGACCAGCTGAGGGTTCTTCATCAGATACTTCAGACCTTCGATTTTTGACATCAAATGAAGCGGCCCACCAAGTTGAATATTTTTTGTAAAGGCGGTATGTCGATCTCTAATAGTTTGGTTGGGCTCTTGTGTTTTCTAATCAGGGTCACCAGGTACTCCAGATCTTCGATTATCCTAGTTTTTATAGTTTTCCCTTTATGTGGCCATTAAACCCTAACTCTGTACCAAATTTCAGCTCTCTGAGTTTATGGGAAGTACTAGTTCTATTTTGATGATTATGAGTGAGTGAGTGTCATAAATGCGAAACTTTGCTTTCGCTTAACTTCGGAACTAAATGACCTACAGACTTGAAATTTTGGATTTTAAGTATGTGATTATAGCTTACTGGATGACGAAAATTTCTGCGTTCTGGTCTTATCCAGAGGTTCTCAAATAGGGGCCTGAAAATGCGGCGAAATGGTTCCAGTAAATGATAGTACGGCAGTGTTTGCTTCGCGCTCGACTTGGCGGGGGCACTGCCGTGCCCCCAGATTATAATCAAATCAAAATCAAGATCAACTAAATCAAAATCATGACCAACCAACCGTATCAAAATCAAGAGCAATTTTTTTAAATAACTAAAAACTATTTCAAATTCTATTACACTTCTTACTTCTATACTTCTATATTTTTATACTAATAACTAATAATACATAAAGAGAAGATTGTTTGTATGTAAGAGGTAATTTCAGAAACTAGTGAACCGATTTGAATAATTCATTCTAGCTTATGTCTTCTCGGTAGATGTAAGCTATAAATAAGCACAAATGAACATTTCTACACTAATTTACATTACTTTTTATGGCAGAAAGATTTCATTTTGTAGCTTCGGTTTGCTCTTGCGTTTACTTTGACATACTACATGACAACATAACTTGACACACAATATAGTACATGATAAGACATATGACATGAAATACCACATGACATATGACATGAAATGATGCAAAACATAATACATGAAGTGACATGACACATAAGTGATAAAAAAATCTATTGTTATCTTCTGTTATATCAAATCACAATTGTTACACGCGACCATATTACTGGTATAAATGAGCCGTTATTTATGAAAGTGGTATAAGTTCACCTTTTAAAAAATTGCCTACACATTAAGGTTTAATGTGAAAAGTTATTAAAATGATATGTTAAAAAAGTGGACTTATACTACTTTAAAAAATAGTGACTCAAATGCAATGTAAAGAAATTAGACTTGAATTTAGGGGCTTGGTTTGAAGCCTTTTTCAGGACAAGACTTTCTTTTTATTTGAGTTTTCGAGCAACCTTTTACCCTCCCAGTTAGTTATGTTTTTATTACACTTTTTATACCTACTTTTAGAAGTCATACTTTAATTAAGCTTTGCTTTCTTTAAGTGAATGATTGCGTCCGGGCAAAGCCGAGTAACTGAGCTAGTCTATAATAAAAAGATATACCAAGTGTTGAATAAAAATAAAAATAGTAACAACCAAAACAATAATACAATTTTCAAATTCAATAACAATCCTTCGTTTATTGCTAATTAATCGCTAAATTTTCTATTGTTTTGGTTGATAGTGGTTTTATTTAGATTCAACGCCTGATAGGTATATCTCTTTAAATTATGAACGGCACTGTATTTGGGATTAGATATGTATAGTTGTTTTTCGCGTTGAAATAGTCATTGAAGTTTATATGGTTGCATTTGAATTTAAAAAATTCATTAATTATTTTAAAAAGTTGCTCATGATTTTGATTTGGTTGGTCCTGATTTTAATTTAGTTTATGCAATTGAATTTGATTTGATTTTCGTTGAATTTGTTTGACTGTTTTTGTTTTGCTACTGATATGATTATATTTAAAGTGCAAATGCTATATATAAATTAAATTACGATGTGTTTATATCTCTTTCTCTATGCTCTTATATAACATGCTTTAGATATGCTCTTATTCAACATGCTTCAGATATTGCGCATAATAAAATTATAGGACTATTATATGTTGTGCTAACCGAACCAAAGTAATCAGGGCGATTCTGAAAAGGCGTGGTCTAGTTAGAACTGATTTGAAAGCTAGACGAGTGGAATTAATTTGTTAAATGAAAATTTAATTGAAGAGTTGCAACTTATAATGATACCCTAGGGTCGACCCGTTGAACTTTGGATCGTATCACGTTTCAGACACGCGTGCTGCAGTGCGGCGAGCCACATTTTAAAGCGCCACACGAAAGTCTCTCGAAGACGCTGCCAAAGCTTATTCTTCATATTTTTCTAACAAAGAAAACCATCTTGGCACACCCTTTACTTTACGCACCCGCAGAAAATCAATAAGTCCAACTTGAGCCTTTGCAGGGTAAGAGGATGATGGGAGCTCGGGGTGGGGGTGGGTGGCTTCGGATTACCGGCTAAGGGAAATCCTCTTAAATTTATTGAACGATATCTCTGTAGCCCATTTATTCACGCTCAGGGATCTGCTTGCATGCCTATCGCACTAGTGTCATTTTTTCCCTTCAAGACTGTGAACTCGCTCTTCTACAGCTGGACTAAGGGGGTGGGCCACACCCACACTTTTCTGCGGACCGTCCTCGAGGCGCGCGGGTGTAAAAATGCTTAACAAGCCCACGTTATGCATATTCATCAGGGCTCATCTCGTTACGAAAAGTGCTGTACAGGTTTATTTGCGGTGAAAGGCACTTCATCTTGCAATAATCTCATTAGAATTGATTTAATGCGTCCCTGACGGGCGCATTTTTGTGTAGTACTGTATTGTCTGACTCCACCCACTCCCGCCCTCGTCCACTAATAGTCTCGTGGTTTCCAGATGGCGGGTTTATTGTGTATTCAACGGCATAATCGCGCTTTATGCAGGCAACCGTTTAGCATGCACATTTCGCGCGCATTTCCGCGCTTATTCCTTAAGAGTTCAGGGCGATTTTCCCGTCGAAGGATATGCTCCATTTACGTAATCGCTGGAATCCGCCCCACTCCTTGCGTGCTATAATCTGTCGCCGTCACTGCGGTAATCGGTTCGTGCTGTGGTCGCTTCTTTGAGCTGACATCAGCAGGACTTCCCCACCGTCATCGCGGTGCGGTTGATGCCCTAACTTTTTTAATTTGTCACAAGTATCGCTATTACACAGGGGCGGATAAACAGAGAAACACAAGCACGTGCTTGGAGCCTCCAGTCTCCAGGGAACCCTGTCCTACCGAAGCTCGAATTTTTTGTATTTTACTTTATAAAATGTTAATGATTTAATATGACATAAGGTTTAATTAATAGTATATACTTAGATATTGAGTTTAAGCTGTTGAAAGAGTAAAATACACTACACTACATTACACTTAAAGAGTAATCGATTTTGTAATTAAAGATAAAAAAAACGTTTAAAAAAACTATAACCTGACTACGTAAAAAATAAATATAGTTAGGGAAAAAAAAGTTCCAAAATCCTTAAACTAAAAAATAAGAAACAAATTCCTTCTTACAGTTCCACATTAATAATGTTATAATTCAACTCAAATTCCGTGGTCCTGCATTGTCAACTATAAAAAGCAAACATTCTCATTTGATAGACAGATAAAACCAGTGGAGATGACGTCAATTAAGGATAAAATATAATCATGACCACGGCATTCAAAAACCCAAAATGTCCCAAAAAATTCTGAAAAATTTACACGTATTCTTTGGCTAATTATAAGCACTTTTTGTCATATAAAATTTATTCGTATAATTGATCCTTTTTGAGTAAAAATATCACCAAGTTTTTCAGAATTTTTCGGCAAATTATTGGATTTTTCAAAAATTGGCCAAATCCAAAAAAACAAAAATAGTCCAAAAAATAGTCTGACAAAATTTACATGATTTCCTTGGCTAATTATAAGCACTTTTTGTCATATAAATTTTTTTTGTAAAGTTAATCCTTTTCGTGTAAAAAAATCGCGAAGTTTTTTATTACATTGCTGTACAAAATGGCCATTTTGCAAAAACCAAAGCAAAAAAAAAATTCAAAACCATGGTTTGAGAAAGTGTAGACATTCGGACCGCGATTTCTGATAGTTATATGATCATTCAATAGCAGCAACGACAAGATAATCGACTTTAAGACGAAAAATGACCAAAAAAAATCGGCACTTTTTTGAAAAAACCCAAAAAATAATAATGTTTTTGAAGTTCTTATGCAAAACAAATGCCAGATTCTGAAAGAGCACCCCCAAAAACCCCTTATATACGAATTTGGAGGAAATTCGCCCCAATTTTCTATTCGAATCGTACAATTGAACTTGCGTGCACAAAATCCTCGTTTTGCGCATTAATGGGTTAAGCAAAATTTGTTTTCATAACTAAAAAACTATGAAGCTTAAATTAATGAAAATTTTCATATAATTTAACACATACTCAATTTGTTAGTAAGATTAGTTTTATTTAATTTTAAAGATAAACTTTTTTAAATTTGAGAAAAATAGTGATTTAGATAACATTTTCTACCTGACAAAAAAAACATTTTCATTAAATTTAAAACATACGCAGTTTTGTTAGTAAAATGAGTTCTTCGTCTTTTGTATAAGATTTTGCATACGTTTAAGACAAAATTTCTTACTTCCTAAAGTATTTTGTTTGCTTTAAAGCAAATATTCTTTTTCAAAGACGATTTTCTTTAATTTGAGTGTATTCAAACTTCCTATATTTTAACGTTGTAACGTAAGTAACGAAGTTATAAAGAATTTTGATGAAGACGATTTTTATAAAAAATTATGATCTATACCTTACCTATAATAGTTACTGAACTTAGTTTTATTTTAGTTCGATTAGTGAAGAACACTGCTATGTATTCTAACTAAAATATGATGTAAAAGAATATTATATCATATTTCTGCAATAGGTACATGTGCTGAATATATTTTTGTTATTATATTTTGTTTCCAAATTTGTTTTTAATTTTATTTATCCCAACAGAAACAGATTTGAATATTCTAATCCAATGTATGAATTCTGTTTCGTACGTATCCTATCCCATGTTCGTGCGAATGCTTGATGGAATATTTTCCTTTTCAATTTTGAATAAAACGATACTTTATTTCCATTCCAGAATAATTTATCAAGTGTAACCTTAAAGACGCTAAAAACCCGTTGTTATTCACTCAGATTCTCTTTAGCGAATGACTCAAAAGAAACAGGTTAGAACTTATTATTAATGCAGTTTTATGGTATATTCATCAAAATATTAAAAAAACGTTCCCAAACTTTCTGTTTGTAATTGTGGTTTTGGCCGTATACTAAAAGAGTTATTTTAAATTCTTGAAATTACGAGCATTATTATTTATTAAAGTATATTTTATTCTACAAGGCGTTTAGTAGTCAAGTACATAATTGAATGGGGTTTTCTGTAAATAGCGTTTTCTCATTAAATAAATATTGAGAAGAAAGTTATAGGCTTTTGCACGAACACTAGTATTACAATTTTTTATTACATACTTATTAGCACTAAAAAAACCTTAATATTGTATAAGAGAATAGCTTTCACTATTATATGTGGACTTACGCCTTTTCCAAAATATTTAGAAATTATTTCAGTATAAAAGTATGCTTTATTAACTTTTAAAAATAACACAGGTCAACAAAATTAAACTTTGTTTTGTGAGTCTGAGTTATGAATGCTATTTTTTTATTGCTTGTGTCCAAAAGGAAGGCAAAAGTGTCATAATTTTGTTAAAACTTTGCTTTTGTGAAGGAAAATTTGACATTTGGATAGTTTGAACCTCAATTACAACTAAATGCGTTGTGCGACATTTCTGATTTTTTGCCAAAAAGTACGTTATACTAGAGAAAACAGTATAGGTAAATTTTTGTATTGGGTTCCAAAGTGGTGAATTAAATATGGCGTCCGAACATTTGCAATTTTATGGGGTTTTTTATCAAAATGAATCAAAGAGGTCTTATGGTCGCTGAAACTTAATCTGTTACCAAAATATATATTAAAGATGAAGGATTTAATATAGCAACCGAAAATTTAAAAAATGTCCGCCCCCAGCAGATTTACAAAGAAATGAAAACATAACAATTTTGATGATTGGTCATTTTAAATTTGCTGTCCTGGGCACAAAAGCAAATTTTTTTAAAAATCATGTTGATTTTCTTCAATTGTGAGACGAAAGCAATGAGGAATGACCGCATATTAATCAGAATCAAAAATCGTGTCGACTTGTGTAATCAATATTAATTATAAGCGATATTATGTTAAGAAAAAATATACTCCATATTTTATCGGTAGTGGGACTAAAAATATATGGAATTATTTGAATTATCATCAATTTGAACGTTGACTAAATAGGAAATTAGTTTTATTGAGTACAAAAGGATTCTAAAACTTAGATTTTGTGCCATCTGTTGACATAACGCAGTTGTTAATTTGCCCAATTATGTATAATTGAAGTACGCCAATTACAAAAATATAAAACTTTTCATCCCCTGGAGTGGAGGGTACCTGTGAACGCAGCCAAATTAATTTCCTGTCTAATGGGGCGCCAAGGGCTTCCCTTTACAAAAGCGGAATAGACCGTTTATATGCAAATGTAATGGGCCAAATCCATTCGTACATCCGCTATAAAGCTCAAAAAAGCAACAACCGCCAATCATTGAGGCAATCCTCAATTCGTAATTTTCCACCCTCAACAGTGCTCGCGGATTTAATTTGATTCGCGATGTAATGTTCATCCCGTGAATCAATCGGGGGTGCATCGAATCGAGTGCTTTCAGGCGAATGATAAATTCCAACCACCGGAGTCTCTTCGGTATCCAGTCTGGAGCATTTAAACCCGGAAGGCGGTAATTCCTTCCAGTCAATGGCGCCTTCATGTTGCGTGAATTTGAATAACTGAATTTTAATCGCCCCATAATGCCAGCGCAGTCCACTTTTTGAGTGCTCCCATGAATCCCGGGCTCCGTAAATCTCGTCCATTAACTCCTAGCCAGTTCACACTTGGGCATTTAATGTCGACTTTATGTGGTCGGAGCGCCAAGGGCCAAGGGCGGAGGCTCCCTCGAAAGCAAGGAAACACAACAGAGCGCCGCCCCGGGTCGGGAGAAGATGAGCTGGCAAAAAAGGCGCGTTGACCAAAAACATCCCTATTTAACAGGACCTCAGCGATTGCATAAGTCGGGGCGCGCTGGCACTGGTCCAGGACCAGGACGAGGACCAGACCGCACGCTTATTCCGGCGGTGCGGTCGAGGCCCAATGACCAACCAAGAACCAGTCGCCAAATGTCGAACCAGATAAAGCTTAATTGACTGGAAAAATGGTGTGACCGAAAGCAAGGGGAGTTCTTACGGATTCATTCCGTTGGAAGACGAAGAGAAGAGATCACACCAAATTCATCAGCCGCATAATTGCCACCATAATCGCGATCGCCTTGGACCAGTACAGCACAGTGCGAGATTGTTATAGTCGATTTGGACATATTGGCTTTTTTTTAATTATGTAATATATTATATAGTCTAGAGTCTACATAGATATTCATGTGATAAATCCAGCGAATATCTGGAGGACAGAGGAAAGATAAATTTGTACTGATTTCTTTATGGTGCCATAATTATACATGCTCATAGACGTTTTTACATAGATATTTTTTTATGCTATACATAATCTGAAAATACAAAAGTGTTAAAATTTGAAGTCGATTGGAGTAAAACTAACGGAGATATGGAGTTTTGCACTACAATTAGTATTACTATGAACGAAGAAGATTTGCTCTCAATGGCTTATTTTTTAATATTTTACTTCTATTTACCATATGCTCAGAAAAGCTTATCAAACATTTTAAGTAAAAATGAATGGCCAAAGTGGACCAAAGTGGGAAAATTATGATTTTTTCCGAAAGAATTTATTTTCAGGGATTATACATATTAAAAATCTAACCTCAGAATTGTTTTCAGCGACCCAAAAATCCCTATACACGAAATTTTATAAAAAAAAATGGTGAAAGCACAAAATTTATGCATTTAGATCGGGATTTTTTGAAAAATACGCGGGACAAGACCACAAAATAAGGGACAATTCGGTGAAAAAAGGGACATATGGTCGCTTTAGCTTTACCTTTAATGTGGGAAGGGGAGGGGAGGACTAGAGCCCCCGGCTTTTGTGCAAATCAAAATTTATTGAGGTTGCCACTTCTTTTTATATTCCGCAACTGCAGACAGCACACGGTGGTGGATTTTATTCAAAAGTCTGCGCACCGCAGCCTTTCCTGCCCCGGACCCACACGTGCGGAGTAATAAAAGCACATTAAAATGGAATGAAGCTATTTGCTCCGGATTGGACTGGAGTGCCGCGAGGAGAGCGCTTTGTGCCAGCAGTTTTTCAGGACTTTTTATTCAATTTCGAGGGTGTGACGTGAATAATTAAGGATTCGTCGTGCACCCCATGACGTCGAAGTCGATGTCGACAACGACGACGGCCTCGCTGCAGACGATAATAATGATACAGCGGCGTTGCCTCAGACTAGAAATTTTATTCGCATTCTGTGGATTTTTTTCCCCAGCCATACCGTGATGTGGAACGCGGTATGGCGGTGCGCCCTAGTTCCACCTTCCGCCGCAGAAAATCTAACTCTATGCATCGTCGTCCTTGTGCAGGTTGGCTGGGAGAAAAATTAATACTCCCTATAAAATTACGGAATTTATGAGAAGCACCAGCGGTGGTTCTTTTAAACATAATTCGAATGGACTTTTTTCTTTTACTCCCAGATTGTTCTGCGAGCAAGATTTTAAATCGGAGCTACATTCCGAGCAATAAAACTGATGACGGGCACTAGTCGTCGATTTCAACAGGTTTGCAGTTGATCACACTTAGACACGGAACACTCGCTTTAAAGGGATAGATAAAATTTATATAGTAAGAGAAGAGCAAATGCTATTCGAAGCCAGAACTTTCGAATTCTTATTTATGGTTATAGTGCAAGATATTGGGATTTTGTTTTTATTTCCCTTAATATGTTTCCTAAGATCCACCAAGTTTCTAAGCCCTTTAAAAGTTTCCTTAAGTTGGCAACAAGCTCATCGCATACGGGAGATCTTTTAAGGGTTTTAAAATCGTAAACTCGACGAATATTACCTTCTACTTTAAGATTATCACTTTATCCAAGTCCATTAAACTGAAAAAAAAAAAGTTAGAGCCTCTCCCTTCCAACAAATACTGTACTATATACAGGGTGTCCCAAAAGTAGTTGCTGAAACTAAATGTACATATATTTTCCCCCTTTACAATTTAAGTAGTGACTGTACTTTTGAGGTGAGCATACCTGAGACCCTGCAGTTTTATTCTAGCCTTCTTAGAAGCAACAACGTTTCAGTCAAGGTTAGTGACCTTATGACGGAAGAAAACGTTTATCTTGTCGAGTGCTTCTATTCTAGAGGAAAAGTGTATAGTGATGCTTATAGGGGATTTCGTAATAAGTATGGAACAAATAGAATTGCGAGCGAAAACACTCTTAAAAAGTTATAACGTATTATGCACATATTTACATGTATTTCGCCAGCCAGTGGAAGGCACTTTTGACATTTTTCTTGTTACTTAAGTTTTTTTTTTTTATTTTATGTAACACTGACCTCTGTAAATGTTTCACTTTTTGGATATAATGAAATATCTCTATACAAAATCGCCCGTTTGTTCTTTACATATACTCTAATAAAACCACATCTTTTATCTTTCAAACGCTATTAATGCTTTTTGAAAAACTGCAAACGCTAAAAAATTACAGTCGATTAGTTTCAGCAACTATTTTAGGACACCCTGTACACATTGTTTTCAATACATATCAAGACGCTAAATCAATTCTTAGTAATAGTTTTTATCTATGGAGTCTGAATACGTCAAAATAGGGATACATTGTTTAACCAGCAAATTATGTACACAAATAGAATAATTTGTGTCCGACCAATTTTTACAAATCCATATAATAATTTGCTTTAAATCATTACCTTTTAATAATAAGTTGAAGTTTTCTATCCACGATATTCAGTTTTTACGAAGGCGAACTTAAACTGATTTCAAGCTTTATTAAATATTGGGTAGTCATATTTTTTTCTTTATTGGTAACTACTTATTTTACCTCTCACTTTCCTTTGATGATTTTTAATGTCGTCAATACTTTTTCAAAAATTAGGTATGATTTTTTAAGCAAAAAAGAAATTACTGAGTTTTTTATACTGTTATTAGCAAATATTAAAAAAAAACAAATAATTTTCAAAACAAATATTTTCGTGTATACAAAATATATTTTTGTTCTGGACAGACGAAAAAACCTAGTTAATATCACCACCCTTTGAAATATTTTTATACAATAATCATATACAAAATATTTGCAACTGGTATCAGTAAGTTTAAATATTACCACTTTTAGAAATAATACTTTACAATAAATTATTAATTTTGATTCATTTTGGTACTCAAGGTGTATTTAGGTACACATAAAACAAAATAACTGTTTCCTCAGATAAACACAAAATGCTGACAATTAACCAACTAGTTGAAAATGTTTTGTTCGCCAATGTTATAGTTTCGGAAATTCAATATAATTTTATTGGCGTTAAAGATCCAGGTCCATTTCTTGAAATAACATTGTCCTTTCAATAAATCCATTGTTTCGGTCGCTGTATGGCACATAACGCTGTCTTGCTGAAACTACAAGTCGTCAACATCAATGTCTCAAAGTTTTGTAAACAAAATTTTCAATAATACGACAATTATAAATTCAAATTCTCGAAGTTTAAAAATCTGTAACTAATTTAATAAATAAAAATAATAAATAAAAGTAATAAAAAAAAAAATAATGACAAAGTTATCAGTTTTTAAAACTTTAACATTTTGAAACTCGTGATGAGAGCGAAATAGGAAAGTGGTTAAAGATTCAGAAGTAAAGAAGTTCATAGGATGTGTTAAAAAACCTATAGGGTATTGAGTGAAAAAAGTATGCGTACACATAAAACTGCCCGTAGCCCCTGAACGATTCATTTTAGAGTTGGGTTTCCATAGAATCAAAGATACATCACTACGAATCACCCTGTGTATGTACGGAAGCGTATTATGTCCAGTCCACATATCAAAATGTATAGTTTATAATTTTTTTGATAGCATTTCCCTGTTTTCCACGAGAATTTATGATAATTTAATTCCAAAGAAATATCAACCCCAAAATCTCTAAAATCTGGGTATAAATATTTGACAATGGCTACATAACGAAGTGGTGTAGGACCCGGGTGATTGTGGCCGAAGTTTCTGAAAAACTATTCCCAACAATTCCCAGGGAATTTGTCCTACAGTGCCACTTATCCCACGCAGAAAACCAAGCTTCCCGGTGGGGGAGGGGGCAGAGAAAGTAATAAATCCATCTTGAGGAAACATATCTCAGTCCTTTTTGCTCCTGCAGGACCTAAATTCATACCACACAAACCCTGGTAATATATTCCAGAACATAGGAACATCCGCCCGCGGGAAAATCGATCGTAGTGGCAACAAATGTCTCCTTCTTGAGAGCCACTTCGGACGCAAACGACGCGGCGTTGGGCCACCAAATTCATTTGCATTCATAAAGTCCGCAGAAGGAAGCAGCAGAAGCGGATCCGTTTTTTTTTTATGACGTCCCAGGGAAATGTTTGCAGTGCAGCCGCAAAATGGGATGCGAATGCAAATTTTCCCGATGGTGTGCTCCTTACGAGGGGTGGCGGCAAGATTCCTGGACATCATGAGGCACGTTATCGTGGAGCAACATTGCAATCTGACGGCATGAGAACGAATTTGAAATTTCGCTTTATTTCCGCGACTGAATAAACACAAATGGCAGTTATTGAAGCCGCATGGTTTGCGGAAGAGCTATAGAAATGCCAAAAATTTAAATCCTAAAAGTAGGTCGCTAGCTTCTTAAGACAACACATCGAAATTGCTAAATTGAAGATTCATCAGTAGTATCTATTCTGAGCATAACGACCTAGACCGAATGTCTTCACTAATCGACTGATTTATTGTCTACACGTGTAAGTAATCATCCCGGACTACCTTTCTTATACGTATAAATATATATATTAATTCTCATATGGCTATGCAGTTTGTACATATTTCATTAAAAAATATCATGGGAAAACATGTAACATATTTATAGGTTTTTTTTAGGGAGCTGGCCTATGTTTTAAGAATGAGCTTTTGCAATTCGGAGATTTCTTCTTCGACCCAGCTGGATGCTTTTTATTAAAATTGTTTAATCCATGTTACAGCTGCTTCCAAGATATAAGATCAACAACTTTAAATGCCTGTTGGAAAAAGTTTTAGACGGAATGTGTTAAAATAGTCCGGGAGCCACCAATCCTGAAAGTACAATCCCTCATTTTTTAAGCCCGCGTACCAAGATATTTTCGAATCTGGCATTAAAATGCGTAAAACGAAAAAAAAAACAAAATGTTTCCGTGATAACAGAGAAATTTTATCCCTTATCACACCATTCAAATAGGTATGCCGGACCTTTCCGGCTAAAAAGTATCGGTCGGCCAGGTTTTTTCTAAATCTGTATAAAATTTCGCACAAGTTAACTCAAATTTGATCAAAATCCGCGATGACGGTAAAACATTGTGGCCATTGAATAATATAAAATTTAATTAAATATATTTTCGGCTAATTAAATCAACGCCGACCAAGCCCATCTTATTCGTCTGAGTGAAAACTTTTCATTTCCACCAAAAATTTTCAAATCCGCCATCACGGTACTTTCAGGATTGGTGGCTCCTCGCCTAAAAGCAATACAACCATTTAAACATCGACTTTATCAAATTAAATCATAAATTTCACACACGAAATTGGCAGAGATGGTTTTAATACTTTAAATGACAATCACATTATTCATCTAACTTTAGATTTCGTCTCTGATACAGAAGGCAAAAATGATTCGGAAGAAAAACCAGCTCACCTCACTACAAAATTCAAATCAAGAAGGTCTTTGGACTTTGCAGCAAATTATAAAATCATTTTCTTGTTAATGACTCCAATTCTGAACGAGCCTTTAAATTAACCCGTGAGCTGCAGAACTGTATGTCTGGATATTGTGAACTTTATAAATAATCATCATAGCAAGGTTTGATTATTGATTACATTATTAGAAAAGAAAGAGCTACGCAGAACGAGATGATGCATTTTGAAAACTATCACCTTTATTGAGAAAAATCTAACTCTTCCGATGATTATTTGGAACCAATACGCAAACAGTGCAGACGATTATCAGATAGCAGTAATTAATATTTTTGAACAAAATACAAAAAAAAATTTTGTTTTAATACAAGTTTTCGAAGGAACTTAATAAGCAACCTATTTAGTTTTTACGAATTTATTTATTTTATGTGGTTTTAGGTTAATTATAATACAGTGTCTTCGTTTTATGCGATTTAGGGAAATCACAGAACGTATCACTAATTTTTCAAGGTATTTAAATTATTTTTTTATGCGATATTTTTATGTACGTTTTCTTGTAGAACGTATGGCTCCGCATAAAACAAGATCTTATAGTCAATTTAAAGTCATTGTCCCTGAAAGCCGTTAAAATCGTTAAAATCCCTTCAAATTAAGAAATATTAGCAGACAAATTTTAGATTTTAACTTCCCATCTTTAATTTCTAAATTTTTATATAATATTCAAAATTAGTGAACCTGAAAAACCCGAAGTACCAATTTTAATAGCAATCTCTTGAAAATTAACCTATTTAAACAAAAATTCAGTTAAATCGGATCAATCGTTCTCGAGTAATAAACGTACAAAAGGACTATGTTTAATGTTTTATGTTTAAATCTTCATCTAAAATCGAAAACTTAACTTAAGCTTAAACAATGAAAAACCAATCAAAAGCCGTCTAGCGGTTTTTGCGTGATTCTTGGTCAAATGGACAGAAAACAAACAGACTATATTTTCAAAAACCACCACGTTTCGTTACAAAATTTATTCAAAACCCCTGAATTTATTACTTCAAAAAACATATTTATAATGTAATAAGTACAGACATTTTTGTCTTTGATTATTAAAATTAAGACTCAACATTTGGAATCAGAGGCCTCAATAATCCGTAAATGGCAAAATCCCTGCACTTTTTTGCTTTTTACTTTTCCAGATCGCTAAGGAAAGACAAATAACTTTTATCGATGATAAATGTGGATTATTCTGCAAGGTCTAGTTTTCTTTTAAAATAAAATAATGGAAATTGAAAAGATTGAAAAACGGTTCTAGTAGAAATAAATTGTTCTTAAATAGTTAAAAGTTGGTCGAAAACCAACATGAACCAGGTGAACCTAATGTTCCTTTAATTCGTTCAATATGTAGGGGATTTAAAGTGAGTTAGTGCTGAACATTCTCAATTTCCTCGAAGTTATGCAAAAACAAACATCGCAATTAAGGCCCTAGGACCCAGCGAGCGAGTTCAGGCGCGAGCGAACACACACATTCGGAATTCATTAGAGTGAGGCAATAAACAAAAGTTGGAAGAATTCTGATTTACAGGCAGCGCAAGGTTATGAATACAAATTCCTAGTGCTGTGGCTCTGTTGCGAGGTACAGGAAGTGTTCCCATTCGATTCACAATAATTCCATAAATTTCCTCGTCCCCATGCAAAAATTTTAAGCTCGAGAGTAAATAAGTAAAGGCGAGCTCGCGATGTGTAAAAGGCCATTTTGAGGGATTCATTTGGATGAGTTTCCATTAAACATTTCGCGAAACTGCGTCACAGGAACACGATTTCGAAAATAAGCCAGAAAGAGCTGAATCGGTACGAAAATTATATGAAAATCTGACGACATAAATGTCGAAGCGGGAACCATATTTATTAGTTTTGAAAGAGGGCGCCCTCACACCGACGTGTGTTTGAGGCATATGTGAATATGTGAAAGTCGAATTGTAAATTGAATCCCGGGGAATCCCTTCCCGAAACTTTGGGCCGCGCATATGTTCACTTAATTCGAATGTAAGGGGGCTAAAGGTGCTATTATACACGAGTGCGGGAGTGTGGTGTGCGGGGGTGGCACAAAGCGCAAATGACAAGGTGCCAATTTCAATTTTGCTTCGGTGCGAATGTGAAGCATCCTCCGCAAACATTTCGACAATTTGTTACCCGCAGTGTCAACGTTTCCGCGGCAATTGTGAAGGCCACCACCGTGCGGATTTGAAAATCGATTTCTTCTCCGGCTATACACGCGTATAATAGGGAAAATTTAGCTTACCATCGGTTTCTAAAGATATCAGAGAAAAAATGTATTTTTATTGGCTAAAATGGGGAATAAGAAGGAGCTCTGGATCGGCGACATGAATATCCTCTCAACCAATTTCCCTAAAAGCCTTGATATTCTTCTACGTTCATGGTTTGACTATATTTGAACCAACTCACATCCAATTGAGTTAAAATTGCCTATACCGAAGAGAATTGGACAGTTTTCTGAAAACGTAACCTCAACCCCTCAAAAAGACTAAGAATTAAAGAAATAAAGTGCATAGAAACCGCGTGTACTATATTATAATATTTACTTAATTAGTTGGGCTCATCCTGATAACGCCCACTTTTAGCCCACTAGTTGGAGGTTGCCATTCACTTGTTTGTTTACATTGTATTAGCTTTAATATTAATAAAAATAGTATTAAAGATCTTTAATTTCGTTTATGGTAAAAAATAAAAATTAAAGAAAGTCGAAGTTGTAAATCAACATTTTAAGGATTTCAAGCGACTCGTAATCGTTTTTAAAAGTATTATTGTGGCATAATGACAGAAAAAATAAATAATTAGATGAAAAATAATCTAAGTAGTAATAATTAGAAGCATTAATTGCAATAATTTCCTTAAGCTATGGACCGATTGAAACTTTTAGAAACTTTTATAAGGAAATGACAAATAGCAGAAGGGAGAGGAGACAGATAGCACACACCGAGCATAAATACGGTTGGGATTTTCTACATTTTTTCATTGTGCATTTTAAAGGCGACCTGGAACGAATATTGTTATGTGTGCCGCTCGCTTACGAAAAGTACAGGGTGGTCTTGATTTACTCAAGTAAATATGAACGATTGTAAAAGTTTTATATAAAAAAGTGTGTTTTTAGATAGAATTAAATAAATACTTGTTCACATAAGGTTTTTACATGTTTGTGTTTACCTTCAATTAAGCATATACGGCTACGTAGGTTTCTTCTCAAACTAATTTTACATTAAAGTTGAAAAGGTCATTCCAATAAGCTGAACACTTACTTAGCACTTAAGACTACAATGTTATATAGCTATATGAAAATTATGAAACAATAAAGAGCAATTGAATTGAATTGAAAAATTAATTAATTAATTAATTACAAATAAAATAAATTTGATTTAGACAAGTAACGGCTAAGCATCACATAACGTGTTTGTGTCGCTGCAATTTAGTTCAATAATCCATGAAAATTCCACACTACCTCAACTTCAAAACCCAATATCTCAAGAAATATTGATGTTAGCGGTTTGGTGTTCAGAACTTTTTTGCAGGAAATTGAATTTCCTACAAGTTTGTCATATTCACTTTTTCTGTACCTCTTGTTGTTTACGAGATAGGGGCAAAAAGCGAGAATTTCATGGAAAAATTAGGGTTAGGGACTCCTACTACCTCGCTGGTGGAAGTTAGGGTTACACCGCAATGGACACTTTTGTAGAGCATTCAATTCTGAAGAAACCCTACCATTAACCAAGATTATACCATAAAATGCCTATGAGCTGTAGAGTTTTGAAGAAAAACAATCAAAGTTTACGTGTATTTTATATGGGAAATCTTTATACGCCTTGGTCTAGTACTTAATATTAATATTAAGGGCTCCAATTTTCAAGGAATTTTTGTTTAGGTATTTGCCACACAATTTCGAGGTGGGACTGAAAAAAAAAAACTTGTCGCGAAAAAAAAGCACCCTAATGTAAATACTGGAAGAAATGTGGAGAGGCCGTGAAATAAATTATATTATAAATATATTAAAATTAACATAGTTTAAACCTCTCTAACACAAAATTATTGTAAAACAGTAATTAAAATAACATGTCTTCTGAAAAGACAATCTTACTTCTAAGAGTTTATACCAAGTGTGGACTTTCAATGAAGGCCTTTAACAATAATACAAGAAAAACTTCTTAAAGAAATAAATTGTAACTCCACGACTAGAAATGATTTTTAGAAATAACATTTTACACAGAATATTTCTTTATGAAAAAACCAATAAGAACGTTATGCCCCAAAAAGACTTCTGTGTGCTGTGTGCTGCTTAGTGAAATAATTAGTAAATAATTCATTTAGCACAATTTATTCATTAGTGAAGTGGTGACAGACAGCCATTTCTTAATCATGAACTATCAGCTGTCAGTTATCCAATTTCCTATTTGACAAGAAAGAAGAGAACAAGACAGGCCTTAATTTGCCTTAATATGCTGTCTGTCTATGGCCTTAGAAGTCTATTTCAAATTTCTCTAGCAAGTGACTCTTGCAAATTATTATTTAGGTGATATTTACGTGAATCCGCCATTGTGCGAACCGGTGACATGGAAAAATTGCTTGTTCAGTTTAAATTTGATTACAAAAAGACCACAATTGACAATGAAGCTTCCGAAGTGCGTCATTCGTCCCGTTAATAGGTAGCGGGGGTGGAACAATGCAACGGGACTGCAAATACTTTTGTTCCCGTTAAAGCGAAGTCACCGATGCCTGTGGTGTCCTTGGCCAATGCCCGTTACGTAATCACACCTTCGCACAATTGGGCTTGCTTGTCCGGGGTCCGGGGGTGACCGTGAGCCATTTCCAGGAATGCCAGTGAAATTATCCCGGCCATTCATCACAAGTCGGGGCTCACTCGACCACAGCTGAAGCTGGTGGAGCCCCAGAGCCCCGGGGCCACAGAAAGCATCAATGGGGTTGCATGAACCGATAGGGCCGCTGTGTGTGTAGTCTTCGGGGAAGGATTTGCACATTTTATCGGCATTTGATCCCGTCGCACGCCCCGCAGCCCGCATGCGATTGCTTCGCCCCACTCTAATTAATCTCTGCAGAAGCCTCAATCCGAGGCCGGGGCTGATTGGGGCTTTGGCAGGAATCCGAGGAAGCTTAAGGTAATAGACCGGATTCGAATGAAATATGCCCATCGATCAGGGCGGAACGCCCGAACGGCCCCAGGAATACCACTGATATAGAGGACTCGCGGAATTAATTCAGTTATCAGGTAATGTCGTCGTTATCGCTCCCATCTAATGAGCACCCATTTCTCAGCTGGAAGCCAAAAGGGTGCTCCGCGAGGCTAAGATTTCCAGCTTATTAAATGAGTCATTTGTTGTTGGATGTGACAGGTTCGTTGGGTGCTCCAAACCGCATTAATTCCGGGCAATTTGTTTTCCTGTCGCCCGAATTCTTTTTTCATTCAGGCATTCCTCCTGTTGGTGGCTGACGCGGAAGTCCCAGGGGTGCAGGCGGCGGCAGAGAGGCTCCCTCAGGGCAGTCAGTGGAGCGCCTCTTGTTCACTGCAGTTTAACTTTTATATAAACTTTATAGAAGTTCTCATAGCGAAACTCGACTACAGGAATATTCTGCGATTATCAGGACGACGGACGGGCACATCTGGAGGAGGATTACAATGGAACGCAGCATCTCAGACACAGATACAGGACCCACTGCACTAGACTGTGATGCGATGATAATGATCCTCTGTCGGTCGAGGAGTTTCTTGGAATGTTACCAGCATCATTGTTCGCTCAAGTGCCTCCGACAACCCGGAAAGTTTTCGGGAAGTGGCTGCAAAACGGCAGGAGAGATTCCCATCCGGATCGAGAACACCAGAAAAATTACTGGGACATGATAGTCCTGTCGGAAACAGGCCTTGAGAAACTTTTTAGGGTTCGAATTGAGAACATCTTCTGCTGGGTGCAGAAGCTGGAGAAGACCGAAGAATAATACATTGAATTGTATGAGCACATTGCTTATTACAATAAACTTACCTATATTGTATAAAACTATCAATGCGGAGAGCTTTAAGTAACACAGCTGTCGTTACGTAATCCTTCTATTGTAGAATAGTCATGAGGAATATATTTGTACATAAATTTCGTGTCTATTTTCTTCAATTCGTTATCGTCCCAAAAACTGCATCTTACAATCTGTATATATATCTTTTTATATTACGTGTTATTAAGACACAGAAAGTGAGAGAAATATTGAAAATGTATTACCAAAAAATTGTGAATTTAGCAAAGAAATTTCGGTTAAGATTTGTATGACACCACCGCGCAGCTGCCATTTAAATAAAATCATATTCCACAACTAATCGGAATGTTTACACTTTTTAATAAATCAAAAAACTTTGAGAAATATTGGACACTGTTTATTATTACCATTTTTGAAAGGAAACCAGCCGATGGCCCAATTTGAAGAGTGCGATGAATTTCGTCTTTTTAAGGCATCTTCAAGTTTTCGACTGTTTCGGATGACAATGAATTGCATGAATTCTGGGGTTTAATGAAGAAATTTCAATAAGTGCCATCAAAAAACTCAATCATCTAAAGTCTGTACTGCAAGATTCTTACTTTTTTTAAATTGGTCACAAGTGTAATCTTCATTGTATATGAAACACTTCCTTCTTTAGAGAGTGTTTAGAAAATTAAGATTTAATTTGAGATGCGTCACTAAGTCCTGTGCTGTATCATAAATTACACAGGTAGGTAAAAGACGATTTTGATTTATGTTACCTACCTCAGAGGTAGAAGATAGAAGATAATTTGTCAAGTGGTGAAATGCACAAGATCTTCTCTACCTGAATGACCAGCTGCGGATATGTTAACGCAAATTATTAAACAAAAAATAAAAATGAAAACAATTGATTGTAATCAAAGAACAAAATAATATTATTTTTACTTTACGTCTGAGCCAATTTTATTAAAGATACGCCAATATGTATGCAATGACTATTATTTTAGTTGTAATTTTAGTATTTTATTGTGTACTTTTGAACAATCTGTTTTTTCTTGCCTCTACTTTTTATGCCCTATTAAGTGCAATTCTCTTCTTTGAAATTTGTGAAAACTCGGTTTTTTATTTTATTGGATTTCTAGCTTACACGTAACGTGAACTAACATTGGAAAAAATGTTGAATAAAGTCGCTCAAAAACGGCTCTATAAATTTTTAAAGAAGCGCAACATTTTTAACGCTTATTGTCCCAATTTGTCCATTTTTGTCCCATAACTTCACTTAGTGCTCTTTCAGAATATTAGCTGAAAATTAAAAAAAAACCTTTCCTATGGTATTTCTGAATTTAAAAATAAATACCGATTTCAACGTCAATTTTATAAAAAATTTATATTTTCGATTGAAAGATATTTTCGATATGATGAAGTTTGACCTTAGAAAACAAAAGAATTGAAATTCTTATCCTCCCTATAATATTTTTTCCCATTTTCACCTATTTTCGAAAACTAAAACCAATTTTTTTCTGAAAAATCCATAAGATAGCGAGTTAGTGTAAAAATCGTGATTTTAGGGGTGGTTTAAAACCAATTAATGATAAAAAATCATACCTCCGGGTTTAATAAATTTATTAATTGGACATTTTAAGCCGGAGTTTTTGTGGGTTTGGCTCTTTCCAAAACTTCTTTCGTATTGAAAATATCAATTTTTTATAAAATTTACCCTCAGAAATCGGTAATTTTTTTAAAATTAAAAAATACAATAGAAAAGAGTATATTCTGAAAGAGCACTATTGCAAATACCCGGGTATGAATTTTCAGAACTTTTTAAAAAGAAAAAACAAAGTTGTTCGAGTTTAAAGTTGACGGACAAATTGGGACAATAAGGGTTAAGATCAATGACCAAATGAACTCTTTGGAAAGCCCACCGTTTTAAAGTTAAAAAATTTTAAATTTTATTTGTCATAGAGAAGCTTCACTTTTTAATGGTAAAATTATTTTTTTTTTTTATAATCATCTTCTTCTGCTGATTTCAATGTACTACGTCTGTTCAAGCCTTCTGATAAGCTACTTTAATTAAGATAATCAGATTTTGCCAAATTATGAAATTAGGAAATCAGCAAATTCAGAGTGCTCACACATTCCAATCGATCAGATAAAAGGTTATTTCTGCCGTGCCGAAACGTGGCCGCCACAAATGTAGGGGTGCGCTCTAAAACGAAGAAAACTAATTTACCCCAATCCCGCGTCTCAGGCGTGTTAGTTTATTGCTAATTTCTAGGGTTGTCGTTTAGTCCCCTTAGGGGACGCACCTTTGGTAGCACGGGCTCCGTATTCCCAGTAGTAGAATGCTTCAGGAGCCCTATAACTAACTACCCCACGGACTTATGGAACATTCCAAGCGAGATAATCAAATGAATTGATGGCAGCGGTCAAGGCGGGGGCGGGTTTTATTAGACTTAGGTCAGGTAAATGTTGGATTTAGAGCGCGGCAGGGATGCGAAACTGCCACCTGCTAGTTTACCTGTGTTGGATTTTCGGTCGTTGGTTCTGGAAATATAACGGAATTTATTAATAATTTACTAATAATAAATGATAGCAATTGGTATTTGTTAATAGATATAAACATAAAGGAATATCAAGGATTTCAAACCATTTAAACTCGTACTTTTGAGATAACTATAAAATAATAATGAGCAAAACAAAATCAAGACCAGGACTATGATAAGCTTGGTATTTGTCTTGGTCTTGCACACTCGGTTTTACTCTTGATTTTGCATCAATAGACTTAGTCTTAATCTCGTTTGGAAGAATCTTGCATTTTCACACTCAAATACGTATTTTGGATAATTTTCAAACTGAATTTAAAAGAAATATGCAATTTTTGAAAAATGTTTAACTATCAATCATTTTAACAAATCTTAAAAAAGGTCGAGTACATACCCCTTGAATTGCTAGAACAAGAAGAAAATTAGTAATTTCTACTATATTTGCTAGTAGTTTTTACTATAATTTTGCTAGTAAAAAGTCCTATATAATTTTGTTAGGATATTATGCATTTATGCGATGACTTTCATCCTACTGTTTTAAAGTTATATTTTAAAAAAAGTTGCAATTATAATAATGATCGCCATAAGATCTATAAGAACCAAATTTTGAATTACAATGTTTCAAAAACTGTAGAACAAAATACTTTCATATTTAGAGTATAAGTTTAATTAATACCAAACCAATAAATATTTTGTTAATATTCCAATAAATCCTAATAGTTTTCACTTTACCCCGTGTCAAAGATCCAACCCTCCTTAAAGATACTAGAAATAAACTTGGACTTTTTGCAGGACCGAGACCAAGACTGCAAAACTAAGACCGATCCTGCTAATCACTACTTCAAAACGAATCAATCAATTTGAAGAATGTTAATACTTTTCTTTTTTTTGATAGATAATTAATAGGCCGAACGGAATGAGATTGATGGTTGCTAAGAAATGTTTTCACAAAATCATCTCTGCAAATATTAGCTTTTCAGTAATGCAATCTTAATAGTAAATGATTATAAATGATTGAAAGCTCTAAGATAAATTTAGATATGTATGTAGATCGTACGCTCCACTTGTGTAATCAGGAAGACTCGGTTTATTCAAATGTTCAATAGATGTTAGAAGAGAAATTTAATGTACACTAATGTGCTTTTACAATCTTTAGCTTAAGGTAGTAGTTCCCTGTAGAATAGGGAAAAATAGACGTTTAAACTTTATTTATTTTCTCAGCTCCTTTTTTATAAATCTAACTACATCTTTTTTTATTTGGATACTTAAGTCTTGAAGTTGACGAAAAAAATTGTTTTTCTTTTTTTAGTACTTTATTATATATACAGAGGGCTTTCAAAAATGAGCAGTTAAAAAAAAGATGGTTCCATGGCGGACACTCAATCTCAGAAACGGCAAGTCTGAAACAAAAAAACCAAAAAGAATGTTAAAAAGGAAGATGGTTTATAGGGCAATGCACCACAATTAGAAAAAAATCGTAGAAAAAAAAATATTGCGGATGTTTGAAAAAAAATTTCGAAAAAATCGCATTTTTTTCGCTTTGTTCGGTTTGTAAATATATTTCTTAATCAACTTTTTCAAAATTTTCTGGTGAATTGCCCTACAATAGACCTAAACCAACAAAACGCTATAACGGTTTATTCAAATCGGTTCAGCCAATCCGGAGATTGACTGTCCGCCGTTTTGATATATGTAGTTTCGAGAAAAACGCGTTTAAAGTTTTTTTACGATATATTTATGTGTGCGTAGTGAAAAATGCGCGCGCACTAAAACTGCTGTAACTCTTCGATTTTTTCGAATTTCTTTGTAAAAATTTAGTAGATGATTTCTGAAGATATAAGGAATCATAAAATGCAAAAAACAAAAAATCGATTTTTTGGAAAATTTTGAGGGAACTACTACCTTAAGGGGAGGTTCTCATCTAGAACGTCAAAAAGTAGGTAAAGTTCGTGATTTTTTTGAAGGCCAATGACAAGACATAGGGAAATGATATTTGGCATTATCTTTTATTGTATATTTATCTGTACGAAAAAATTTTTTATTAAAAAAAAAAACAAAATGGCGCCCGTTATTCAACTTCTCCGGAGGCATGTTTTTATAAAATGGCCCAGCTGCGTACAATTTAGGGGTCGCAGATTGGTCTGAAATCAAATAATGATGACATTATTATAAACTAGAATAAATTTGTCTCAGAAAGAGCGGACGACTTTCAAAAAAAATTTAAAATTGACGGAATGGCGCGATTTTGAAATTTTAAGGCCGTTTTCGGCCGTTTTTTTTCATAGTTTATCACTTACAAAAAGGAGATAATGTTACAATTTTCAAAATGTGCTCCGCTCTTTCTATGACGAAAATTGTTTACTTTAATATGCACGGAACTAGAAGTTGATCGGTTGAACCGTTTTTGAGTTATCTTGTACGCAAATTTGAAAAATCTTGAAAAACAAAGTTCCGAGATAATCGTGATTGAACGGCACGGCACAGGCTGAGCGCCCCACTACGATCATGACACCGCCACAATCAATGGGCTGTAGAATCCGTTCCAGTGCTCGGATCAACTAAATATTTTAAAGCAACATTCTAGACATATTAAACTTTAATAATATGAAATAAAAAAAAAATCGAAAATTTCAAGATTCTAGATGAGAACCTCCCCTTAAACTGATTGCAGTTTTAACGAGTTGCAATCAAAATTGATTAGAGTTGATGTGTACCGAAAACGGCCACAAGTTAAAGCTTTAAATCTTTCCTGAAAGTTTTCTTGAAAATCCCTGGACGGAGCGTGTTAAAAGCTTTCTTAAATAACCCCGAACAGACGCACAAAAAGATGCGCTAGTATAGCAATAAAGATTTCTCTCTGGTAGTCTTAATCTTTTTCAATTCTTATGAAAGCTGATTTGTGGCATATTTCTTGAGATTAGGCATGTGTAGTATAATATTTATCTCACAAAAAAAAAGTTCCAATTGTTTCGTTATACTATGCACGGGACATGTGCGTGAATATGTTTGTTTTCTTCTTTTTTCCAAGGAATTTCCAACTAGAAAGAAGCCTTGGTGTGCTTGCTTAACTTATCATAGGGATCCTTTTGTGCGCAGTGGCCTAGTTTCTATGCCGAAGATCTAAATGTGGGGCAAAAACGACTCCGTTGCCTTCTTTGCACTGACTTTTGAAAGTACTAAAGCCCTTAAGACTTATTTTGAGACATTACCCCTTTTGAGGGCGGATAAACGGAAACATGCATATCTATCCTCGGAAGCCCTTTTCTTCATGCTCATCCCCGAGAGACCTAAATCAAATTTCGTCTGTCTCCATTCCACGTATGTATACTATATATTGTGTGCGCTCTTTGATCCCGATAATGTGTAAGCCCGTTCAGCTCTTTATCCAAAATTCGTGTGAAGGGCTTTTCTATCCCCAACCCTCCCTGTATTTATCAAGCTCCTCAGATTACTTTTCGTCAAGGACATCTGCCATCCAGTTGAGACCTTTTATCATCGTATGATTGCTCAGTTTGCAGTTGCTGCCAAAGTACTAGTTGTCTGCGGAGTGCCCTTTTTCCCAACATATTTCCAATTCCACCCTTAGTGAGTGCCTTTCGAGCCTTTGAGCCTCGCACAAAGACCTAAAACGATGACTCCGGCCATACCCTTGCGATCGGGGTGCTAGTGGCGTAAATTTATGGGCTTTATGAGTTCACACACAATCCCAGGCGTAAAAAAAAATATATATATAAATAAAAAGAATAGAAAAAAACATGTCTCCTACACTTCCAGAGACTGGCCCACAAAATCCATTTTTATGGTCTTTAGAGGAGGAGACCGTCACTATTTGCGATTTCTTCTTCAGTTCGAAATTGGCGCCTGACCGACCAACCCTTCGAGGATTTTTCTCCCTTTGTAGGTTATGTGTAGGGCCTTATTCAGCACTTGGGAGATTATGAGCTGAGTTCTAATGACTGCTTTGTTCCCGGAGCCCTACTTACCAACAGACGTATCACATCGGACATATTCGCATATCATCGAGCCTGGAAGCTGCGGGGAAACTGGAGCAAATCAATGGACTTTCGAGAAAATATTCCGGGCAAAGTGGAGAGACTTTTGTGAAATCCGAGATGAATGGGGACAGGGCGAGTTCTAGGGATAATAAATCGCTTTAATTCCTTGTAGGCAATTTGTTAGGGTCGATTCGGACCTTGTTTTTCTGGGCCGGGATAAAAATCGATGTGTTTGCATGTTTTCGACAATTTTCGAAGGATCTTTGTAGTTTTCTAGGAATCAAAAGTTTAGCAATATGTTCTATGATGTCGTACCAGTCGAAAAGATTTTTAGATTCTGACCTGAATTCAATTACTTGAGTATCTGTTCTGGTTTCCGAGACTGAATGTAGGTTTGTACCCCACACCTGGCACCATGTTAAGTTTTAAACAGTAAAAGTAGAACTACCACGCCCTTCAAATGTAATTCTTGAAAATCATTTAAAAAGAATTTCCCCTTTACTTCTGCAGCAAACGTATTATAACCTACAGAATTAAGTAAATTTACAAGTTTAGTTGATAGTTCTAGTGTTAAGATAAGCCATTGTAGGATAATGCAATACTTTATAAATTTAAATAATTTTAGTCTTTGATTTTGCGATTCGAAAATATCATTGTTTATTTATGTATAGTATAGTTTTAACAACCGATTCTTGCTAGTAGGCAAAGAATAGGTCATATGTTATCCACAATTAAGTCAGGATTATGTCGACTTCAGCTAAGCTTAGACTGAGCAAGAAGAAGTAAACGGCATATAATTAACTAATCCTCCTATAACACAAATATCCTGAGAATCACCTATATTATGGATAATAGAGCCTCAGTGCACATAAACAATAAACCCTTAAACAAAACGTGAGTCAACTGGACTTGAGTCAAACTCAGCTAAGAGTCAGGCTTCGGCCAAGCTTGAGCTAAACTTGAGACAAGCTTCAACCAGCAGTCAAAGTTTGAATTAAATTTGACCCAGTCATAATCAAGTTTTGAACCTCGAGTAGAAATACCTCTACGGTTTTACTAGCCAAAGCTTGGTCAAAATTCCGTACACGTATATCTCTAGTACTGGTGAAAGTGGAGATTTTACTATATTTTATCTTGCAGACAAACAAAATGTTAGTGAGAAATAAATTAAAAGTACTGGTACTTTACATCGCTTATTATTTTAATATTGATCTTAAAGCAAACTGGGTCCTTGTTAATTCTACCTTCCGTTCCGACGACTCGAATCTATTTTGGATGAATCACCTTCTCGTTTTTCAAAGAGCCGGATACTGCCCTACATTTACACATCCTAACACTCATCAGACAGCTCCTTATTCTGTCTCAGAACATATCACCTACTCTTATTACCACCCCCGCCCGGGTGTTCCTGCCATATCATAGGAAAATCAATAGCCAATCATTGGGTAACATGAGTACAAACAAGGTCCCATCAACGAGCGCTAGTTTTACTTGGACAAGTGCTCCCGCATCATGACCCAATTCGATTGATTGCCCCCGGGCAAGGAAGACACCGAAAAATTCGGTCGGCTAATTCGGGCGGGCCATGAATTAATTTATTGAGTTGACACAGTGCACCGGCTGCGAAGAAGGTGGCTGGTTAATGTCAGAACTAACAAGCAAATTACACCTCACCTGACGACGACCCGGCCTTTGAGTGACGTGTACGTGTGGGCCCAGCCGAGGCGGACGTCCCCTTGGAGCCAATGGACTCAATTTGTGCTGGTCGGAAGGTATTCAGGTGCCAATATGTTTGCCTCAAGCCTATATTTTACAATAGCTCAATAGCTAATAGATATAAGAAACTTTAAAGATTCAAAAGAATGCATATATAGGATATGAGAAAAACGGACACAAGCTAAAAATTCAATTTGTCTGTACTTCGGATAGATCTACTATACATATTATATATCGGTGATACGGTTTTAAAAATACACGAATTATTCTCAACGCTACTAAAATACTATATCCATTTGTTAATTAAAAAGATAAAAAATTGTGTGGATTAAAAACCAAACAAAATTCAGTCTTCTACATTTAGAATAGTAAAACTAAATTAAAGTAAGCGAGGGATTTTTCTTAAAAATTGGTAAACATTTTTTTTTTCAGATTTTCTCCAGAACATAATAGAGTAGTAGTTGAGCATCCAGTTTAAAGATTCAAAAATCTTCTATTGAATGTCGAAAACATAAACCTTTTCATATACGCAAGTTTGATTAAATAAGTTAAGTTTTAAATGACTCTGCCTGTTTATTATTCGATTGCGAATACAAGAGAAGCTTATGAGTTGCGAAACTTTGTAGATTATTTAATTTTAAAACAACTTTATAATTTTTAATCCGAAGATTTAAAATATACAGTGGTACCTCGACATACGAGTTTAATTCGTTCCGTAACCTTGCTCGTATGTCAAATTGCTCGTATCTCAAAGCAATTTTCCCCATTGAAATTAATTGAAATGCCATTAATCCGTTCCAGCTCCCAAAACACCACCTCAGTTGTTTTTGTTAAGTGTTTTTGAATAAGAAAAATGTATTTACAAGAAGAAAAATTTATTTATAAATAACAAATACATATTCTATAAAAACATAATAAAAGAAAAAGTGAAGTGCTTACGGAAGCGCTTAATTTTCGTCACTGGTCTTCGCTTTTGTCGTCAAACTTTGGTCATTTTCACCTGCAGATCGTTTAAAAAATCTGTCCAAGGAGGTTTGTTTCTTCCTCCCTTTCAGGACAGTCTGAGGTGGGAGAAACAGTTAGACGATGCACACGACCCCAACATGCGCCCCGCAAGTTGGGGTCGTGTGCAGCGGTGTAGTGTGCGATTCCTCGTATCTCAAATCTTGCTCTCATCTCAAAGCAAAATATCGCTCGCTCGGCGGCTCGTATCTCAAAAAACTCGTATATTAGGGCACTCGTATATCGAGGTACCACTGTATAAGTATTTGATATGGGGATGATTGCAAAATAAAACTTTTCTATTAGCTTTTCGGTTCGCTGTATAACCACATGTTTTTATTCAATTACTTTTAATGTAAAATAAAACGTTAGCAAAACGAGCAGTTTACATGGAAATAAGCCTCAGTGAAAATTAGTAAATTAAACTTTAAAATTGGTCTTAATCAGAACAAAACAAAATATGAGCCAAGAGAATTTGAGACTGGTTATGTGATATATGAACTTATTTATATAAACTTTTGTTGGTTATTACGATATATTTTCCCAAGGATTCTACTTAACATTTCTGTTAACAAATATCTGGAAACCTTAATGAAGACAAAAATAAAAAAATCCACCCCAAAATAAATTAATCTAAAGATATTACGTAGGTTTGTGTTAGGGATCATTTGCACATTTGTACATACATTAATATAAAAATTCTTGAAAAAAAAATTCCTATAATAGATAACTTTCCTATATATTATACGAAGTATGTACATTGTACATATATAAAGGCTATAGCGAGATAAGATGGTGAAAATTGCCCCCAGCCAAAACCCCCGGGAATACATATAAACACAAGCCGTGAAGTAGAAAATGCATACGTAGTGATGTAGTCCGAGAATCGCCGTGAAATAACATTGCTTCTTATGGCGGATGATCCAAAGTAAGCCACTCCACTCGCCTGAACTGCTAAACTATAACTTTTACGCGAAAATGATGTTCTACTAACTATAACTATGGAGGAATACCTTTCTAGTGATCTGAAAAACTTTATAGTGACAAGAACAAAATATTAGAGTTTTTTGCACTTAAACACAACTCTAACCATTTCCCCGAACAAAACAGCAGCGGCAGGTCGACTTGACAGCACGACTTTCCGTGGTAATTTGTTCGATGGGCAGTAAGAGTAACTTTTGAGCTCAAATATCTTTAATAATTTGTTCTTACCCCTATAATGATTTTGGTACCATAAGAACGGTATTCCTCCCCAGTTACAGTCAGTAGAACATCACTTTTTCGTAAAAGCAATAGTTTAGCAGATTCGCCGTGTGGAGCGGAATGAATGAGTTCTACCGCCATAAGAAGCAATGTTATTTCGGTGCAATCATCGGACTACATGACCCTATAGGTGTGGTAGTGAGCAGGTCTACTTCACGGCTTGTATTTATTATTCCCGGGGGTTTTGCCCTAGCGGAATCGCTACGACGCACGGGTGGCACTTTCGATAGGTTGTGTCAAAAGATGCCTCCATGCCAGTTTTTAGCCCTCTAAGTCTACAGTTACCGGTAAAATCGGTTTTAGATCCGCGCCTGGTAGTTAAGACTTCGTAGTTTGTACTGAGATTTTGAATTGATAAAGTAGAAAATCTCCTTTTCGATTGTGTTGTTAAATTCGTTCGAAGAATTTTAACTTTAAATTCCTCGGCATATTTTAATCTTTAGTAATATTATATATGTGAAATATAAAAGTTAGACTAATGCAGAAACAACAATTTTTATATCTATCCCTGTTGTTCATAAGTTCCCAACTGATTGCCGTAAGGGACATTTTTATGAAAAAAAAACATGGCGGGACTGGCCGATGGAAGCTTTGCTTCCTACTAATATTTATAGAAATATTTTTTCAATGTAAACAGATCGAAGCATGCGAAGCACGCTGGCCGCGTCGCCGTGTATACGAATGTCGAGCGAGAAAGAGAGAGAGAGATATAGAATATATATGTATAGCCGATGCGTCACGACACTGGAGGGGAGAGAGAGAGAGAGAGAGAGAGAGAGAGAGAGTGAGAGAGAGAGAGAGAGAGAGAGACACTGTCACGTTTGTCAGTTTGATTGTCGAGAAAGAGAGAACGATAATGTGTATAAACTCGAATGACTGTATTATTGTTATTATTTTCGTTACTTTTTTTCGTTACCGTCGGATATTGTGAACGAATCTCCCGCACAACGTCCCAAAGGAAGCAAAGCTTCAAAAGCTTAAAATTGTGCGTAATAAAAAAGAAATTCGTGATAACGAAAACACGTGCTGACTTTCATAAATTTTATTGAAAGGAATACTTCTGTGAATAAGTGTGCTAATTGAAAGTTTATGATAAGATAATGCTGTCAAAAAAGTTTCAACATGAGTATCTGTTCTTCAATTTTGAGAAACGAATGATCAAAGTTGACGAAATTGAGTTGTACGAGCATAATGTATCTTAGTTGAATAAACGTTTTGACATTAAAAATAAAATATCTTGACAATGACGGTAGAAAAATAAGTATATCTTATCTCATTTTAAAGCTTAGGTCATGTAGAATACGAAAGCAGTATCAATGACATAAAAAAATATAAAAACATTGTTAAATACACAGACAGAACAGACGGTGCCAATAATCTTCAAGAATAGATATAAGGTGCACGTGCATTATTGCTCAGGAATTTGCAAGTAATTAAGTACTGATAATCTGATATTAGAATTAGGTTAATGGTAAGGGTTAACATTTTAACAGCATGAAAATGTTAGAAATTTATTTATTTAGCCATTAGAAGATGACACATCCTTTTGCAGTTATAATAATGCCTCCGTAATAGTCATAACTGCCTGAAGAAAGAAAGCTACAGTGATTTGGTTTGGTGTACTGATTAATACCTTGCAATCTCCAATTTTCTTATATTCGTAATATATTACTCATAATCATACACTCTAAAAACTGAATGTAAACACACATTGATCTAAAGAGCAATTTCACATTTTTATCTGTGTAAGAATTTATCACGATCGTAAAAGTAAGTACACATTTTTGGTGTAATAAACGCATTAACAGGACGCAATTTCGGCATCTGAGTTTGAATTGTCGCCATGTGATGAATTCGAAGAAAAAAATCGGGAACCACTGTTTCCTATGTTTTTGAGGATGTTCATTCCAATGGTGATGGTTAAAATTTCTCCAGAAAAAATTTAACTATGAAAAATTCACAAATACACTAAAAATCGTGATTTTTTGATAACATTTTTTTCAAAATGATTTTTCGTTACCTTTCGAATTTTTTTTCATGCCTAAACATTTTTCGTTACCTTTAGATTTTTTTTTCATGCCTAAAACCAATAAAAATCGCGACCTTGATGCCAGTACTAAATATAAATGCCATTATTTTTATGTAAATACGTTTTGGTATAACAAAACAGCGGCTAGAATTAAAATTTTTTCTTCGAAACTTGACGAATTTTGACCTCGAAAACTATAGGCTTTAGCAAACAATTTGTAAAATGTCTTAGAATTAGTCAAAGAATGCTCTCAAATTCTGTCAGTGGGATCTGATTTGATTGAATTTTTGATTTTTGAAAAAATTACGAAATCGAATTTTCAACAATTGTAATCAAAAATTCTGAAATTCTGAAATTTTTTAGCTAATTATAAGCATATTTAGTCCTATAAAATTTATTCGTAAAGTTAATCGTGATTTTTATTGGTTTTAGGCATGCACAAAAATTGAAAGGGGACGATAAATCATTTTAAATGAAAAAATGTCAAAAAAATCACGTCTTTTTCGTGTATTTATTATTTTTTTACGGTTAAATTTTTTTGGGAGAAATTAAGCAAAAAAGTGTGAAATTACACAATTTTAAAGCTTTGGGTGTGATATTCATTCAACTTTGTGAATGTTGTGTGATTTTACACCAAACTGATGTAAACGTGCACATGAATATCTAAAATTACGTAAAACTGACGTTAATCGACGAACTTAATTCTCTTATTCAACAAAATGAATGCGCAATCACTTTGTGAAAATATTTCTTAAAGTTAAGATATGCTGTCGAAAATATTAGGTAAAATAACTAGATTAAGGGATTTAAAAAAATGAAATATGATATGTATTCATTTATCCCTTAGCGGCCAAACCTTAGCCAGGCCGCATAGCGGCCACACGGATAACTCATTACCCCACGCTGAAAAACCTAGTTGTACATATGGGTGTTTTAAGACTTATAACCGATTGTTTCATGTTTCTTGAAGAGTTCTTCAACATTTCTAATGATTTTTATTAGTCAATTTATAGATGGCGTTCTAAAAACTGGTCTTATATGTGAAAATTCAGCAAAAATGGCTTTTTTCAGAAAAAAATTCATTACTCCGCCATTTTTCAATATTAAGGGCTAAAATTTTAGGATTATACGCACAACCTACACCACTACCACTAAAATAACAGTATCTGCTGATCATTCAAAAAGTATATTTATTTTGCAAAATTAGTGGAGAGAAAAATGAAAAAAAAATATAACCTTATTTCTACTATTTCGTTCATTTTATCCCATTCATTAGAGATAATGTCTTTGTCCCCTTAACTGTATTGTAAAAAAACCATATTCAAAGCAGTATTTAATTCCAAAAATGTACATCAGGTATGTGTAAACATACCTATTTTCAAGAAGTAAACATTACACATTTATTATGCAAACTTTACATCTTTAATGTGTAATTTCCGCATATGTAATAGTTTTACACAAGAAAGGTGTATTTTAACACAGGCATTTGCGTAATTTCTTTAAGGTTTTACACCACCATGAAATTTTTAAAAAATAGTTTTTTTTTTTTGCTAAATAAATTGTTTATACTTTTAAGAATATTTTAAGCGTTGAAACATCCCAAAATTCAAATTATTACCGAAGTTATAGCAATTAGAAGTGAGCACGTCACGGAGGCGACCCTAAACTCAGGTAGCGTTCGGACCGTTACGTATCTATCTATTTTTAACAATAATATAATTCCTTTGGAAAGATTAAACTAACAGTAACTCAGGTAACGGAGGACATAGCAAAAGCAGCAGAAAACCTTATGTACGGTCCAGGAATCGCAGATTGAAAATAATTAAAAACAAAATTTGCTTTTAAGGGGTTATATACAGTCAGGATTTTCAGAAAATCGAATTTTTTTTATTTTATTTTCGTAATGTACATATATTTAAGTACACCCACAGAAAATTTCATGTCAATCCGGTGAATATTCTCGAAGTTACACGCATATTTGTAATGACGTGTTCGAGTTTTTGTACTAAATGTAAAGTGCTTTTGAAACTTTTAACGCGTTTTTCTCAAAACTGTGCTTTGAAAGTCGGTGAGCAAGATTTCTCGGAAACGGCTGAATCGATCGGTTTCAAATTTTAACACAAGCTTCTTAAGCATATTTTTAAGTAATTAATCGAAGCTTTTTGCTCACCGATAAATATTTTCCATTTTATAAACAATTTAGAGCGAAAATTGTTGTTAAAAATCGATTTTTTTTTTTTTAAGAATCCGCTATTTTGTCAAAAATTCTTATTTTGCTTATTCCTTCGATTAATTACAAGATAAAAGAATATACTAACGAAATATTTTTCGTTTTTTCATTTTGGATGATCCAGTTCAGAGATATCGTGCACACCGCAAAACGCTTTTTTTAGAGTTGCTCCCGGAGATCAGCTGTAGCAGCTTTTAAAAGAATTATTTTTACAAATAAAAAACATTAAAATACATTCAAGAGTTACTATTATATGTGTACAGAATTTTACATTAATAACTTAAAAGATCATCTCAAGAAAAATTCCTGAAAAATCGACTTTTTTAGGCCTTCTGACTGTATATAACCCCTTAAGGCTTTAACGTTGACCTTTTTTTTCTTTCACGTTTTTCTCGAAATTACTTTTTTCAAACTGGTGTAAAATTTTGATGGAAATTCGAAATTTTTTTCAAACAGCTGTCCTTTCTAGACAAAAAATTTTTTAATCTTTTCCCTTCGTAACGCCTTAGCTAGAAGCAATTTTTTTTTTTGTTGACAATGCTGGATGGAGAAATCATGTACACCGTCAGCAAGATTTTAAAAAGATTCATATCTCCGCCATTTTTTATGTTTTTTTTTTCAATATTGGAAGTTGTTTATAAATCTTTTATATGTATACGTAAAATAACGAATAATTCATATTTTTAATAGATGAGTCAAAAAAAAAGTTTATTTTTTCGAGCATCAGGGAAGTGATGAGAACTCCTTTAAAGTGTTATAAATACAGTCAGGATTTCCAGAAAATCGATTTTATTTTTTATAATGTACATATTTCATGTCAATCAGTTAATATTTTCGAAGTTACACGCATATTTGTAAGGGGCCATCCATTAATTACGTGAGTTCAGAATGGGGGGGAGAGGTCCAATAAAATCTTACCAAATCTCATTTAAACCGGAGGGGGGGATAATCGAAAATCTCACGTCAACTTCAAAAAATATAAAATACTAAAGATATTTAAAAAAAAATATTTTAAGAGTTCATTTTGCCTGTTAAAAAAATGTCATGGCCATTAAAATCATTCAGTTCGAATAATAAAAATAAATTTCGTTTAAAATATTTTTAACTTCAATTTCACGTAAGGGGAGGGGGGGTCCAGGAAAATCTGACCTAAGGAGGGGGGGGAGTCTAAACTGATCGAAAAATAGCTTACGTAATTAATGAATGCCTCCTTATGACGTGTCCAAGTTTTTGTACTTTATGTAAAGTGCTTTTAAAACTTTAAACGAGTTTTTCTCAATACTGTGTTCTTAAAGTCGGTGAACATGATTTCTCGGAAACGGCTAGACTGATCAGTTTTAAATTTTAACACAAGCTTCTTAAGTATATTTTTTAGTAATTAATCGAAGGTTTTTGCTCACCGATAAATATTTTCCATTTTATAAACAATTTAAGGCCCAAATTATGGTTAACAATTTTTTTTTTTTTTTAAGCCGCCATTTTGTAAAAATTCTTATTTTGCTTATTCCTTCGATTAATTACAAGATAAAACAATATATTAATCAAATATTTTTGGTTTTTTTCATTTTGTATGATCCAGTCAGAGATATCGTGCTCACCGCAAGACGCCTTTTTTTACAGTTGCTCCCGGAGATCAGCTGTAGCATTTTTTAAAATAATTATTTTTACAAATAAAAAACTTAAAAGGTCATCTCAAGAAAAATTCTTGAAAAATCGACTTTTTTGGGCCTCCTGACTGTATATAACCCCTTAAGTGTAATTTTACGACAATAATGGAAAATATTCAATTTCCTTCCAAAAAGGGGATTACATATTATGGGGAAAGACACGAAAAGCTGTTTGGGTTTCTTACTAATTAGTTTTTCTTATATTAGATTTTCGAATTACCGTGAACTACTGTACCAAGGAGCTTTCCCGGGCGGTCGCAGTCCTGGCTTGACCCCGTGACTTATGACCGCTTCAGAGTCCTGCTAATGATGGCCAATTATTCATCTATTCCGCGCTATGCAGTCGTTTACATTTCTGATGTTGTTCTGCCGACTCCATGTGATGAAAAGCTTTCAGCATAACATGGCTCATCCCCAGCAGTTCCTATCCCACAGAAGTTGCAGGAGCAGCGGAGCCCCCGAGGCAATGTCTCCACACACTGCAGCATTAAAAACTGACAGGAATTCCATTAGATTTATTTGACTGGCAAGAAGGCTCGTTTTGTTTTGTGAGCTTTTCATTTTCGCTCTGTTTCGAACGATGGCGACGCGAAGAATTGCGCCCGCTCGGTCACGACTTCTTGCCTTACCGCTCCAGAACCATAACTCACTTCGTCCTGCCCGTTTCGCTCGTCCCGCCGCCCCGGGCGGAAGTCTTCAATGTCTTCTTCCTGCCCCTGCATGGCATATTTTTCCCTCTGTAGAGCAGATTTCCATTTTAAGTAATTAAAATTGCAAACGAGGCCCAACCAGGCCGAAATGCAGCGCCTGAATCCTGATTCCTTTGCTAAGACTCGAGTCAGCCAAAGGTCACTGAAGGATTGAACCAAGTGTCAGGGGAATGGCTTCGGAGTGGGGCGAGTGATGTTCCTAATTAGACTGAGGGATGTTATGGGGCAAATAATTTTTTTTTCTGCAACCTCCTCTGAGACCCCTGAAGTGGAAGAATGGGCAATGATGTCGTAAATCGCACCGTTTTTGGTAGAACGAGTTTCGTTGCTATTTCGGCAACTGAAATTTCTTGTACGATGGTATTGCGCTCATAAAAAAAGTGATTTTGTGGTAATCTTGCATTATGAAGAAATGTTCACGATTCATATTATCTAGAGGTATGTTAGCATTAAAGACAGCCACGTCATTTCGAAATTAACTAAATGAACACCCAGAAAAATACTGTGTTGACACAACTTTGTTAATTGCCTTAATATATGTTTTCGGTTGCCTAAAATAATAATAATTTTGTTTCAAGGTTTTCTCTTTAGCAGTTACGGAAACAAAATATTAGTTCCTGCAAACAAATTACATTATTTTCTGAACAAAACAAGAAGTAATAATTGCAGTTGTGATAACGCAATAAATGTTGCCGAAAACAGTATTAGCTCAATAAATGGTCTGTTACCCAAATCGAAGTAGTAGTTACTAGAAATAAATTTTGGGTACCCATTTGGTTATAGCAATTTAATGTTTGCTAGAATTTTAATTATATTGTAAGTAAAATCATAATTCATGTGCCTTTAACTTGCAATACACTCTTGAAAAAGTCATTTAAGGGGTAGTCTAGTGTTAAAAGGCGAAAAACAAGGGCAATTATTAAACTTATATAGAAAAACTATAAAGAGCTATCGATCTAATTTTTTGTGGACTTATTTATTTTATATTAAGTTTCAATTTTTTATTGTTTACATAAACAAAAACAAAATTACGACCGTCCCAGCCGAACTCTTAGCCGCGCGTCGGCGACAGTTAAGTGATTTGCACATCACAGTACTGAGAAAAACTGATGATTCGATTTAGGTAAAAATTTTCACACATATTTATTACTTATTTTCTGCCGCGGCCTCAATTTAGACAAACAACGTAACTTGGAGCAAATTGGTAACACCCTTTTTTCTTAGAAAACAGACGAAAATCGATAGACACAACTTCAAGCATGTGCAAATTTGCCCCAAATTAATATTTTTTATCATATTTTTACTCAAAAAGGATCAATTTTACGAATAAATTTTATAGGACAATAATTAGCCAAATCCAAAAAACCAAAAAACATTGCTGTACGAAGTGGCTACTTTGTAAAAACCAAATCAACAAAAACTTTTAAAACCATTTTTTAGACAGTTTAGACAATCGGACCACGATTTCTGGTGGTTATACGAACATTCATGACAAGATATTCGACTTTGAAAAGAAAAAAGACCAAAAAAATCAGCATTTTTTTTTTTTTAAACCCAGAAAATAATAGGGTTTTTGAAGATTTTATGCAAAACAAATACCAGATCTGAAAGAGCATTCCCAAAAACCCACTATATACGATTTTGGAAGAAAATCGCCCCAATTTTCTATTCGAATCGTACAATTGAAATTGCGTGCACAAAATTCTCGTTGTGCGCATTAATGGGTTAATGCAAATTGTTTTTTAAAAGAGCATTATGATTTTAATTACAGAATAATAATAATTCAAGTAAACATTTAAATCAATTGAGATAACAAAGGAACATAATAACTTTAATTCTATCTCACTACATTTCCGTATTCTAGTTTATTAGCTATGTTTACTTAACCCTTAACTGGTATGGTGGGGGCCGCGCGGCCCCCACGCATGACGTTTTCTTTGTTTCGCCAATTTAACACTATTTTGTGATCTCTTGTAATATTTAAGTAAGAAGATTTATATAAATAAAAACAAATTGATTACATAAAACGAGCCTATTATTTATGATTTATGAGCATTTATGCAAATACATATTTAAAATTTGCTTGCTAGAAGCAAACGTAGTATGGGGGCCGCGCGGCCCCCACGATACCAGGTACGTATGTCAAATTTACGATACCAGTTAAGGGTTAAAAAAGATGTGCATGCAATTATTTTTCCGCACAGAGTTTTTATATGCTGTAAATAATTAATTAATTAAACATATGAATATTGCTTAACAATTTGCACTTATTTACAATAAATTGCAGATGCAGGAAACATATCAATAAAATATTGTATTTAACACGGAGGAACAAAGACGACTAATCACTTCAAATCCTAAAAACTGACTGAAAACACAGAGGATATGATATTTTCTCTTTAATACAGTTTACTCTATCCTTTTACTGTATGTTGAATGTATTTATGTATTAATTATGTTCACTGACATTTATGTAATAATGATGTTCTTTTCACTCGTTCCTACTCACACTTTTAAAAGATTTTAAGCAATCAAATGTGGATTTAAATTATAACGAATTGCATTTCTCAATTTTCATGATAATGGATTTTTCATCTTAATCCCTCAAAAAGATTGCAAAGATGAAATTAGTACTCTATGAGACACATTTAAATTTATCACAATTTTTTAAGTTCATAATAGAAATACTTTTACTGAATGATCGGAATCGATTTCTTCTGTACTTCACATTACGAATTCTCCCTACTTTATCCCTGATTTTCCCATGAAAATGACACAAGAACCATAGAAAACGAGGGAGCGTAATGAGGCAAATTAAATAGGATTTATTTGCAATTACCTCCTTTTAAGTGAGGGTTATAGCAAAAACTTAGTTTATGCTCTAATTATCACGTTTGACTTCTTAAATTTATTACTACTTAGTGATTTAAATCCTATTTCCGGAAAATAGAATTTCGCCAATTAGCTGGAAACTTTTCAATGAAAATTTCCCAATTCAGGCAACTTTTCAGTGCTAAATTGTTGGAGATTCGATGCCAAGCATAGAGGAATTTGATTAAGTGTGCTAGATACAATTAAGAATTAATAAAATTTTTACATTTGCCGTCTTTTGAAAGCGCCTATTTCGAGTAATAGGAAAGAAATGAGCCTCAAAGAATCTGAACCTGAAAAGAACCCTCAAAAGTGCCAACAATTTGAGACAGAAATTCTAATTGTCCATTACACTGGTTGGCACCAATTTTGCACAGAAGTCATATACCCTTTCTATAGGTTTTTTTCTGTAGATTACGAATTCACATACAAAAATGTCCAATCACGTCACGTTTTTGAAAAATTAGATTTGAAAAATACAAAAGACTGTATTTTGGTTATTTTTGCAAATTAATTAAAAAATAATAGATTGTCGTATGAGCGTGGTATTCACTTCCTTCCATAAACCAAGTACTTCATACAGTAGATTTTGAATGAAAGTCACAACTGGTACACGCTCATGAAAATCTTCTTTCCGAAGATGCTTAGTACATGATGTAAATATATTAGTGGTATTTCGTATACATATATAGATAAGGATTCAGGGTGTCTTTTGAGTCGTTTTACGAAGTTTTTTTTATTTTCTCTTCTTTTTTATAATACATTTTCAAAAATGGCCAAAATGCGATATGTTGTACTTATTGACCCTATTTTGCTATAAAATCGTGACATGATAGGACAAAATTGCGACTTCGTTATCTACGAAAAAAATCCTATAGAAATGATATATGACTTATTCTGTACAAAATTAAGTATTAAATTTTGTCGACCACTGTATTACTAATACAAAAATAATAATATATGATAACAAAATATAAATTAGAGAAAAATATTGATTACAAAATTGTTTCTAGTACAACAGAAAAAATTAGTTAATAAAAGCGTTATAAAAGAGTGTAAACTAAATTTAAAACCTTGCTTGTTAACCACTCGATATTCTTATTATTCTTTCATCTATTAATTATTTCTATTTGAAATGTATTTTTTCGTATGTAATGTACTCTTTTTCTTTGTAATGTAGCTTGTATTAAGTGAATAAATAAATAAAATAAATAAAAACTAAATTAAAGTAGAAGTAACTAAGTCCATAAATCGCATATTTTTTTATATAAAAAGTGATTAAATAACCGTGAAGCTAAAGGGGAAGTTTTGTTTAGTAACTACTATGTGCTTTTTGAAGATTTATTTTAGGTTCGAAATTGACTTAATCTCTAGACTTTCTTGTATCAAATACATATATATTTTCAATCCTCTAAATTAAAATTTCCAAATTGCACAATGCATTCGAAAAATACAAAAAAAGAAAATTACAACTAAATTAATAACAAATAACTGAGAAAGTTCCAAAAACACGTAAGTTATTGACATTCGAATTCGTATAAAAATTCCAAAATACTACCCAAACATCTGTTTTTTAGATAAATACAAATGTCTACTTTCAAATTCCGAAGTAGTCAAGTTTCATTTATGTTTTCTTCAAGAAAATAACTAAAATATTAAAAACTCATACATTTTTTGTAATCGTATTTTTATCTGTACTATATGGACATATTTAAAGATCGATATGTCTAATGAATATAAATGTTTGTTATAGCTGACGATGTTAAAACTATTTGAATTTCCCAACCAGATTGACCACTTGACTCAATCACTCATGTATCTATGTAAATCAACAAACTGGGAATAATACTGTATGTGGACTTAGTGATGAATATCTTATGCTATGTATCATAAAAAATACATTTTTTTCTATTAATCTTGAATTTGTAGCATCACCGCTTTAAAAAACATTCGAACTAATATTTTTTACTAATATTGCCTAGATCAAATAACTCGATCTTAAACTCAGTAAATTTATATACATTATTGCATCAACTCTCAAGCCCAATTGTAATTAAAAATAAATAACTTATTTACCTTTTCCTTAAGCGTTATCCAAATTGGTTCGGTACATGCTCAAATTTGTCCATTACGATAAATTAGGTTTCCATTTGCATATGGGACTGGAACGATGGCTATATTTAGTAGCAACCCTTAATTTACTAGAACACTTAAAGCACATAATTCAACATTTATGGAATATTCAAATTTTCACTAAATTTAGTTACACACACATCAAATTTACAACATACAACACTGAAGCAGTCTGGGAGACATTTATCGAATTCACAAATTTTCGGGTGTCTTGTTCATAGCTGCACCCACTCCAAGACGAACGAAAGCGTCTCCTGGTTATTTAGAAGCGATTTTTGCACATTTAAAGCAGTTTACGATGATCAGCGCCTGAAATTTAAGAAAACATCGATTTTAGAAAATATATCATATGGTATTTAGTATAAAATGTCCATTTTACCGAGTAGTTTTATATTTTAAAATTCATGAAAAATTACATAAAAAAACTTTTATCTTCGCACGTAAAAGATTCCGATTTAACACATCGTAATCGTTCCTGACAAATATACCTTTTTAAATTTTTTAAATCGATTTTGATTTTTTAGGGCTTACTAGCCTCGAAAGGAGCTAAAATTTTACGAACACTTCCTACGGACCCAAAAAAAAAATATTTCTGCAAAGATTTTTGAAGCATTTTATTAGTTTTTAGTGCGGGATTTTCAAATTATACTTTTTATGAACGTCTGAGCAAAAATAGAAAACACTAATGTCATCAACAAGCCTGATTTAATAGTTTTATCTCATGACAAGCACGCATTTTAGATTTGAATTAACTTTTTTTTACCGGAAACCAATACGTGTTTATTATAAAATCAATCAACCAAATGAATATATGTAAAAAAAAACTGGATATTAAACAAACAGAAAGTCGAAGATTCTTAAAGCAATCTCAGTTGTATATCAAATTATAAATTAATCGGAAATTCATTATCCTAAATTTTAAATAAAATCGATCTTGGAATTTACAATTGTCAACATGACTACTGATTAGTGCTTCAGAGTATTCGGATATTCGAAATACTTTCGAATCTAGGATCTTAAATCCGGCTTACACGGATAGGATTGGGATCCGATTCGAGATTTAGACCGAATTTCAGATTCGACCCATTCGGATACTTTGCATTCCAAATACGGATTTCTCGCAACAGCTATTAGTTTAATCATTATTTATTTCAGATGTCATATCCGGATATTCGGATAGTTGGAAGACTCGAATAATATTTGAACTACTACTGCTGATGAATTTATATATACGAGAAAATATAAATCTGTTTGCAACCTTCATCACAGCATCACAAATAAATTTACTTCTAGACTTTGCAATACACAGCGAATATGCATTCAGGGCACTGTAAAAGTGATGAAAAGTTTCTGCCAGGAGACAATTACTCGTAAAGCATATTTACACTGGAACCACTGATTTGTGTTTGCATTGTTCGAATATTGCAATATAAATATTTCTGGTTTTGCTGTGATGTTCCTCAGTGGCTGAAATACCGCAGTATTCACAACCGCCAATCTGTAAATAAAAATTCATTTCATAACAATCAGGATGCAGGTTTTTCCTGGAAACCCTTCCAAGTGTAATACACATCGAAAGGTTTTCAGAACAAAAATCTACAGCCTGATTGTTGTGAAATGTGTTTTCATTTACAAGTATCATGGGATTAATCCACTGAGGATTATTCTGACGCATTTACGCCTACAGATTATGTAGTTTACTATTAACTCTGTAAAATCATATAACATGGATATACATATAATATATATAGTATTTTTTTCAGAAGATTTCAGAATCAAAAAACATTCAATAGTTACAAGTAATTTATGGCAGTCCAAACTATTACCAAAATATTTTATTTTTCTTCAATTCTTAATACTATATGATACCACACAAACGTTTGTGTGTTTAAAAGTTTTATTTAATCACTGATATAAGATTTTTCAAAAAAAATTCCTATTTTCAATCAAATTTAATAACTAAAAGTAAATGAAGGAAAAGCGTAGACTTATAAATATTTTAACCAGAAGGATTTTAGGTCTGTGCAATTATGTTTCAAGTACTTACAAAGGTTTTCATTTGATCTAGGTCTCAAGTTTTCATTCCTTCACATTGAAATCTGTTATAAATGCGATAAGGCAGGAAATATCTACCAAAAAGTCTAACACAACTTATGGTTTAGGTGTGAGGGTATTTCCGAGCGTTTCCTCGAAAATGTGTCTTAAAAATAAAACTTGAGAGATTTCCAGTCAGGGAAAGAGACACCGAAAAATCTTATAAACATCTTATCTTATAGAAATGTTTATTTTTGGTATTGACTTATAATATTTAAGCTCTTTATGCGGTGAAGTATCCCATTAAAGATATTGAAGAAGTTTCCGACCAATGAATTTTAATTCAACTCGGGAATCGATCGATAACAAATAGCATTTAAGAGACAATTTCAATTTCCATCTTTATTATTATTATTGGTTATATTAATTTTTTTTTAATCAAAGATATGGAACTTATACAAACTATAGGTTTTTACTTCTTGACAAATTCAGCGGAATATTATCTACCGCACAAAAAAAAGCATGTAAAAATTTAGTATTTGTGTTATTCGAAAAATTTTAAAATTAAATTTTTAGATTTCCATACTAACCAAATGCGAATTGGTAAGACTTCAAATCTGTCTGCATGTGTTGTTAACGCTATGAACATGAAATTTGGAGTTATAGAACTTACTTACCCGCTACTAGTCCCGGAATTATTTTATTATCTGGTTATGGATAAAAGGGTCAAATGAGGTCGAAAAAGATATTATTTCTCAGTCAGAATGTTGAATCTTTTATAAATATCACGTTAAGGAGAAAATACAGGGGAAATCAAACGAAATGTATGACTATCATTTGCTTTTTGCTTATAATTTCCGGTCTTTTTGGAAAATTAATATAAAAAAATCTGTACGGAATCCTCGATGCGCGAATCAGACTCAAATTGTTGTGTACTGCTCCTCACTATGTTCTGAAGTACCTCATAATTATATTAGCCCAATTAGGGCGATATTCTCAAAAATTGCAAATTCTAGTGTTTTAACTTAAAACGACTAAACGTTGTATTTTAGAACGTTTTAGTGTTTATAATGATGTGCTTAATTTTAAAAAATGTTTCTGCGTTTTAAATATTAAAGCTTGTGGAGTGTTCTAATTTAAGACGTCTTAGGAGATTTGAATATATTGTATATGGGTATTTCTTATGAAATTTCAAAATTTGAGATATTATTGAAATTTCTTTTTTTTATAAACTTAGATATTTTTTTTGCTGAGATCAAAAAAGTTGCTTTACGAGATCTATTTAGGAGTATTGGTCTTCCATATTTTTGTGTATAATATATATGTATATATATAAATTCCTAAATGCAGTGAGGGAATGACGAATTTTAACTAAAGCTACAAAAACACCGGCACATAACCTCAATTTGCTTGTTACATTTCGAATATGCATTTTACTCCCAAAAACGCATAAAAACAACAAATTTTATATATATATATTAAAATGCTTAATACATTCATGTAACGTGAGGGAATGATCGCCATAAATGTAACTCTTAACAATTTTTTACATAATATGTTTTTGCACAAACTCACCTACGGTTGAGAAAAAACCGCCATCTTGAATCATTTGAGAGTGTTGCCAGGTACTAAAAACTTAAGGTTGCGTTCCTAAATATCGTTTGATACGTTCAGAAATCGAATATTCGTAATAGGGTGAGGGAATGATTTTATTTAAAATCGAATTATCGTTTTTATAAATTCGTTGTTGTAAGATGGAAGCTTTTATAGACAATAACAAACATCTTTCTAATATATTAGCATAATTTTATTATTAAGAATATTGATATATTTGAGATGAATAGGCATTTTAGTAATGTTTTTGAACTAAGGGACAAGGTGAGGGAATGACTTTCACGGTAAAAAAATAGCCATATCTTTTTTTTCTTTAGAGGTAATACGTTTTCTTTTTAAACAATAGTGGTATAGACAGCGTGCATTGAAATAAAAAAAAAGACTTATGTAGTTAATGCATATGACTCGGCACTAATGACTCGGGAATCAAATTTCGAAATTTGATGAGAAATACCCATATAATACCTACTGTTGTAATTTTGTCCGCCGAGAAAGCTACAAAATCTGCCTTTGCTACAATTCGCCGAATTTTTTGAGAAATATCTCGTCCACCGAAGTAGACAAGCTCAAAATGATCAACGAGTGTTTGGCCATAGACACTCGCAAAGGAGGGATCAAAAACACATCCCTATGTATATCTGACCAATTAAAATACCAAGTGTGAATTATAAACGAAGGTGACTTTATTTTTTATAATAAAACATTTCAATGCCTAAAATAAGTAAAAAAAAAACTCTTAGGTTGTTTTTATTTAAAACGGTTCATCAAATAGAACACTTGAGTATTATAAAATAATGTGTTAACATGTTTTGAATTAAAACACTTAGATTTACAGTGTAAGTATCGATTTTTATATGGAAAAAGCTTGTTTCAAATTAAGATCGAGCTCGGTTGTTCTATATTCGCATATTTCTCATCATATTGGCCTATTGTGGTGAATTCAATCAATAAATTAGAGGATGTTGGTTCAATTCAGAACATTAAAAAAGATGGCCGTCCTCGTACGGGACCGCTCGCTTGAAAAAATTGCATCAAAATTAATGTTCCTACAATGTTTCATTCAAATCCGGGTATTTTGAGAATATTATTTCAATAGTAAAATCCTTTATTATTCTGTATATACATACATGGAAAATTTTAAAATTTGCACTAAATTTTTCAAATATTCGGTTTTCATTCAACTGGTTTTTCTGTAATCGCGGCACATGGCTTAAATTTATAACCTCCAAAAGCAAATAGACATTTGCAGCTCATTACTCGAATATTCGGTAACTTATTTTGGTTCACCTAAGTTCTAATCTCGTCCCAGCGATCCTTCGATATCCTTTTTAAGGTGGAAGAAGTCCTTCACGGTAACACGGATGTCCTTGGGCGACTTTCAGCCCCAAAATCCCTCTCAGCGTACAGACAGTGCAGAAATAATGAAATATCGACCAAATAGGAAAAAACAGTCTCGAGCAAAAACGAATTATATTGAATGAAGAGAAAACAGGAAAAAAAGCTAGCGTATCTGGGGGAAACATGCAATTTCCATTTGAAAGTGCCGCGCGTCCGACGAGGCTCAAATTAATTCTGGTCGACTCTATCGGGGTGTTTTTAAGCTGGTTGCAGCTCCATTTTTATTTTTGTTTCCCCCCCCGTGGGCGGCCTTCTGACAATTTTTGAGGACGAAAAAACAATCTTCGCGGCGATACAAGGTTGTGGGTACCTACGTGTTACAAGCCCCAAATTGGCATGGCGTTCGTAAAGCCAAATTCAGTTAGTTCGGAGGGTGTAAAAAAATAGGGCGAAAGCCCTCCAAAAAACATTGGGGTGAAGTTTCGGATTCGACAGGACTTCAAAAATTTTCATTCGTTTCATTTTGGGGGCGCTGAAAGTTTGCATTCCATCAAATTTTCATTTGTCAGGTGCTCCCCGAAAGGCTGCCGCAATGAATGAGGGTTGGCTGAGGATCGGGTGCCGGGTGAAGGTGAAGTGCGAAATCCTTCGAACGTGTGCAAATTGAAAACATTCACTAATGGAACACCCCCGGCCCCATCACGCCCCACTCGTATATCCGTGCAGCAGCAGCAGCACCAAAATCCCGGGGTGTCTTCTTCCACTTCGACAATAATGGGGCGCCAAAAGGACGGATCTCTGATGCAGGGGGACCGCTTTGATTCTCTGTTTGCATCCGCTGATTGCATCAGGCGCCTGCGGGAGCCTTTATGTAACCGGCAGCTCCCAGACGATGGCGTCCTTCTTTATCGGGAAATATATGAACATGTGGAAATGTGTTCAATTTAGTTTCGATTTATGACTGATTGGGAAAACCCCCGCTCGCAACCCATTCCATATTCAATTGAAATAAACCTCCTGAGCTCCTCATTTCCTTAACCGAGAGTTTCAGCTGCTCAAGGAACACACTTTTCCTGCTTTTCCCTGCTTTTAGACTCGGAATCCTCCCCTGCCTCCTCCGGTGCGGGTCACAAATGGGTTAGAGTTAGACAAATAGAAGAATTTACGGGAAAGTGCACTTCTGGAACTCGCAAGAGCACCCAACAACCACCGAGTCGGAAGGAGCCCCAACACCTTGAACCGCAAAGTGCCGAAGGAGCTCCGCTGGAGTATGGTGAATGGGGAGCTTTCAAGGGCCGCAAATTTCCCGATTAGAGGCCGACTTCCACCATAAACACATCTAATGGTTGTTCGTTAACTTCGCTTTAGGTATAAAGCTCCAGTTTAAATTAAAGATTCAAAATAAGATACTTTTGAAATAAGCTAGCTGGAATAGTTTAGCGAAGCAAAAGATTATATTATGTTATTCCACACGGTAAAACATAATGGCTAGCAAGACTTAAGTTTATACACTTAAAAAACAAATAGTTGATTTAGCTGTTTTTCTAACTATTTTTCAGATTTCAAAATGGAATCAACTCAAAAAATATTAAAATTTTATAGTTGACTGAAATATGATTTTTAGTTATAAATACTGATATTTGTAAGGTATTCTACTATTTATTAATAGTATAATTTTTACTATTTAATCATAATATTAGCCGTTGTTTCTTAAAGTAGTATAATTCCATTTATTCATGAACTGAGATATTTAAGGGCTCACGTTTGAATCAACTTAAAAATACTGACAAATATTAATAAATTAGGGTAAAACTTTATTATAGAATAATAATTAATAAACATTTTAAATAAAATAAACGATATCTTAGCTACAAAAGGACTTATACCACTTTCAATAATAACAATTTATGAAGAATATAAATAATAGCTACGAGTATATTAAAGGAGTTAGCAGGTTAAGAGGGGTCTGGCGGCCCCCAGAGGGTTTGATAAAATCGACCCCAAAACCTTGAAGAGGGCAAAAAAAAAAATTTTTAAGATTTTTTTCGACCCCCTGGACCCACCCCCTCCCCCCTTAAACGAAAAAAATTTGTTTTTTTGATATTTGATTTTTTTTCGAGCATGTACATCAATTTATAAGCGGTTTCAACGCTACTTAAAATTTGTTTGGGGTGTGTAGATGTCCCCTGAATTTTTTCAGATTTTACTCTTATGTTTAATCGAGTGAAACATAGCTTTGAAACCAAAAAAATCGTTAAAAATCGCGTTTTTTTAAAAACAAGCCTATGGGATTTGAGTGTAGACTTGATCAAAAGTAACGGCCGAAATAGGGTTGAAAGATACACTCTTCCCCTACAAAATGGCGCCAAGCGAAGCCAATTTGGTTGCGTGTAGCCGCCGACATTTGAACTTGAGTAAAACGCGAATTTTGAAAGTATGACATTTTGAACTCTAAAATTAGTCGAAGTTTATCTAAACAAAAAAATCACAACAAATAATGTATATTAGGGGTTTTCGAGGTCGCTGAACAAGAATTTGATGTCAAAATTATGTTTTGACAATAGACAGTTGTCAAAAATGCTGTCAACAAGAAACAAAAGTTTGATTTCTTCAATTTCTTTGATGAATGATAATGAAATGCTTAATCTACGGGATTTTCTGACTCGTTTATTATGAAAAACGTTCATATTAAAAACATGTTTTGGCAGTTGACAGCTGTCAAAAATGTTGTCAAAAAAAAAAAGAATCGTTTTTTAATTTTTTCCAATGGAGGCATAATGGAATCAATCTAGGGTTTTTTCAAAGTAGCTATAATCATGATTTCGAGGTTAAAAACATATGTTGGCAACAAACAGGTGTAATAACACTAGAACGACGGAGGCAATCATTTGGCTAACTCCTTTGAATTAAAGTTGAATTTTCTGAAATGTGTTTTTTTATTTTAATTAGCTATTATTATTTAAGAGCAATGCACACTGAAATCGTAATAATTATTAATTAATACGATTAGAAAGTTGTTTCAATTATCATTATTGAATAGATTTATTCCACTTTCAACAAAAACATTGCTACAATAACATTTTACGGTTTAACTTCTTTTGATTAATTTATGATATTGTGCACCACTGTTTATGTGATTATAAATATAAAAAGAGGATATCTTTATCTGATTAAAACCACCATAAACTCTTTTTTTTTCTCCAAAAATTTTCTTATAGTACTTTCAAAAACAACAGCTCATATTTACTTTTTTTGTGTAGAAAATATTCGTTTTATCAGCTGATAATATTTCGATAAGTAATAAGATTTAATAACTATAAGAACTATGTAATAATAGTTAAATTTACTTTTGTATTTTAATTATTAGTATTCTTTACTTTAGCTATTGATTACTAAATAACATCTATAAATTATAAGTAAACTTAACTAATATTCCGTAAAAGATATTATTGAAATTTTAATGAATAAAAAATAATAGAAATTAAAACTAAAACGAATTTATTGGAAGTATACACAAAGTGTACATAAAAATAGTTATGACCAAAATTACTATTTATAATTACTATTAAAGTTTATAATAGCAAATATTTCTTATTGGCACAAAGATGATTTAAAGATTAAAAGTGTGTGTGATTTTTATCTTGTAATTATTAATATCTAATTCTATGTAGAGTTATTAATTTATTGCGATTTTACAGACATGGCGAAAATATAAGGGTTAAACCCTAAAAACACAGCATTTTATTTGATTTGATTTTCAGTTTTGATAAAGAGAAAGTCGAAAGTTCGAAGGTCCCAGAAACCCAGGCTGTGTATCCCGGTTTGCAAATAAAATTAATATTTTCCTATATCCAGACAGATCATGAATGAAATTTTAAATTTCATTTATACTCAATTTTAAAACTGTCATATCATCTGAAAATTTCTCTTTTAAAACAAAGATTTTGACATCATCAAATTTTATTCACAAGACCTCAAAATCAATCATCTTCAGAATCAATTTTAGATATATGAAAGTTTATTTTTACAATTCCAGACCTTTACAGGTCTTTTTCGAGAGAAGGGAGTTGTGAAAGTAGTAAAACAATGTTTATAAAACAAATTTTCAGGGTAGATTTTTGCCAATATAAACACAAAAATAAAACATATTCACAATTCACAGACAAAACGAACGTAGGTCTTATTCCAATTAAAAAAAAAAAAAAAAAAAGAGTAAAATATAAAGAAGATTAATATACAGCTTCAATAATTCGTCAATTCTAAGTTTATTATTTCACTAAAAAAAAGTTAAAGAGAAGAACAGAGAAATAAAAAATTTAAATTTTGATATCACTGATTTGAAATCTCCTATAAAAAATAAAGAAAATGAAAATATCAAATGCAATATGGTAGATAATAAATCTTTCTCATTAATCGGAATTTTCAATAAATATATAATAATATATTTGTTTGAAGTTTAATACCAATTTGATGGAAATATCTTGAGAGTTAACATTCATTAATTTATAGTTAAATCTCGTATTCAAAGAGATATTACAACCGCTTAAAAAAGTATATTCTTTGCTCCTATAATGTAATAATGGTTTAGTCCAGAATCGTATTTGTCTACAGCTTTAAATAACTTCAATAATCTTATTTACTATCTTTCTTCTCCAGTATACGTATTAAAAATAATTGTTGGGATAGTTTTATTAAAATATTCTTTATTATTTTATGTATTTTAATAATTTTTATATACAGGGTGTTCAGAGGTGGGAGGTCAATACTCCAGGGGGTGAAAGGTCAGACCGAGACAAGCAAAAAATCGTACGGGTGGGGGGGGGGGGCATCTCGCACCGTTTGGCAGTTACAGGGTGATTCGTAAATCAGGATTTTGCCTTATATGGGAACCGCTCTTGTATTTTTATCTTTTTTTCTACGCATCGCAGCGGCCCCAAACTGATCTCAAAAATCACTATTTCGAAGCCCTTTTCAAAAAAGTTTACACCACCCCCCTATCCCCAACCCCTTGGCCACAATCCCCCCTGGAAGTTGAAAAAATTAACTTTTATTTCACGATTTTTCACCTTTCGCCCCACTTTTCTCCGAAATTCATGTTATTAACATACCTACTTTTTATTTTTTTTAAGTTGCCTGTCTAATTACCTTTCCAAAAAGGTGCAACATGCCCAGGTAGAAAAGGGTTGCAAAAGTCCTGAAATTAAAACATCCTCACTGGTACCTAATTACTTTATTGCACCATAATGGAAAAAGTCGTTAAGTAAACAATTTTTATGACAGCAAGTTCGGAAATGTTTGTTTAGGAAACAGAGGTAATACATTTTTTTATGTCAGCAAAACAGTAATAAAATAATAAATGTAATCTCGTTAAATAGCGTTATTAGTTTATTATATCCAGTATTGACTCCTAAATATCCTGACGCTCCGTTTCTAATACCTCCTATGAATTATGGTATCAAAATGGGTAAGTTTGAAAGGACATTGACCACAGTTGAAGAAGCAACGATAAAACCGGGTGTTTAATAGAAAAAATTAAGATAAAATGGCAGAATTCAGTGTTGACGAGTATGCCGATATAATTCACGTGTACGGTTTAGTAGAAGGAAATGATAGTGAGGCCGTACGACAATACCAAAGGAGATTCCCGAATCGGCGGGTACCCAACAGAAGGACTTTCAGAAGGTTAAAAGAAACCGGAAGTGCAATCGCCCCCAGAGCAGAAACGCGAGCAGGAAAATCGGTCGATTCAGCGGACCCCGACCAACAAATCCTCAACATCGCCAGGAACAGCCCTGTACTAAGCATCAGGCAGGTCGCACGAAGGTCAGGATTGTCTTCAGGGAGAGTTTGGACCGTTGTGAACCGAGAGGGACTACATCCATACCACCATATCCCGGTCCAAGCACTACAGGAAGGAGATTCCGAAAGACGATTGCAATTTGCACTTGGCTGTTCGAATCTGACATCGAAAACAGAAGGTTTGTAGACCGAATTCTGTGTAACTGCCAAACGGTTCGAGGTGCCCCCCCCCCCCCCCCCCCCCCCCCACCATACGATTTTTTGCTTGTCTCGGTCTGACCTTTCACCCCCTGCAGTATTGACCTCCCACCTCTGAACACCCTGTATATTAATTATACAGGATGTTTTCATGCTATTTTGGCCACAAACAAAACAGTTATGACGGTTTGAAGGGGGAATTTAGGGCATTTAAATAAACTGGAACAAGCCGTATATTAGTAACCGGATCACATACGACTTAGGTCTCATCGGTAAAAAATTAGAAATGAACCACCAACAAATATTGTCGGTCCTTCTACCAAACACCCTGTATAGTACTATAACTATCATACCTAATTTTCTGTGGCAAGAAATGGAACGAATGAAAATTTCAGAAATTGATTTCCGAAAAAACGGTTGTGACTTTAGGACATAAAAACAACTTGTTTGATTGAAAAAAAGTTCTTCATAGAAAAGTTATTTCATTTAACATAATTATATACGTAAGTCATATCATTTAAAAGAGGATTATAAAAAATTGTGAACTATATTTTGTAATAATTTGAATTTAAGGGGGTAGTCCAGTGAAAACGACTGTTTTTTCAACGATTTGTTTTTCATATTAGAAGTCAATTTTTATTAAAAAACTTTTTGGCATATGATAGTACCACTATTAAAATACACAAAAAAAATTTTTTTTTTTATTTTCGATGAGTCATTCCGACAAAATGGCCGGTCCAAAAAAAAAAATTTTTTTGTTGGCGGACGTCGAATCTCTGCAACGGTTCATTTGAAACAAAAAATTCAAACGAGGTTTTAATCTGTAGAACATTGGCTATCGTCGGAACTAGAATTATTAATTTTCAATAAAAAATAACAAAATGGCGGCATTTCGAATTTTTCGGGTGCTTAATTTGTTTATAACTTTGTAAATAAACAACGGATTTTAATAATTCTAGTTCCGACGATAGATACACAATCAAGAAATATACAGCTAAATTTTTAGATCAATCGGAGCAAAAGACTCTGAGATCTGACGTCCGCCGAGTCAAAATATGCTGTTTTGAGAAAAACGCGTTTAAAGTTTTTTATGCGGAAGAAAGCTAAAAAAATTAATTTTACCTTAGGCAGCGATGCCTGCTCCATACATAACGCGATGCCTCCTCCATACATTACTAACCTTAAATACAAAGCAGAAGGACCTAGACCGTTATAAACCGAAAAAAAATGGGCGAAGCAAACAGAACTACAAGAGTCCTCCTTGCTCCGAAACACGCCAGGGGACCTTCGAGCGCTCGGATTACACGTCTCTCGAAAACTCTCTGTATCTTTAAAACTATTCAATATTTTGCTTAGATATTTTGAGGGAGTATTTTCTAGGTGTAGTAGAGTAGATTTAAGCAAAAAAACAAAAAACGAAATTTTTTTTTTTTTCACTGGACTACCCCCTTAAATCTTGTTTTAAATATATACAGTAGAACGCCAGTTATCCGAACGCCGATTAACCGCATCGCTAATTATCCGAACCGGTCCTAAGCGTAATATAAAAAATTAAAACCAAGTAATTTTTCAATAAAAACAAGTTTTGTTAGAGGTTTTGAAAACTTTAGAGGTTTTGAAAACTTTTCCTCAATTTTTTAAGCTAAGAAGAGAAAATTAAATTATTAGTCAATACTACATCCCAGCTGAAATATGTGTTTTACATAAAACTCTGTACGATATACTACATAGTCTTGCCATAAGTTCTGTCCCTGCTTTTAAAACACAGCTAAAACAAATGCTGGTAACTCTTGATCGTTCTTTTTTATGTAGTAGTTTAAGTAAGTATATCCCGAACTATTAAAAACAACTCATTTGGTTTTGATAAGTCGTGCAATGAACATGGACTGGGGCAGTAGCGGCGTTAGGGTAGGGCGCGGTTGGGCGACCGCCCAGGGCGCCAGATTTGAATGGGCGCCGCAGGCCCCCCTTTATATCCGCTTGTTCATTGAGCGCGTCCTACTTATTAGTAAATTCCCTAAATCTAGTTACAAAATCGTTACACTAGAATGGAATGCAGTGTTCGGTTTCATTGGTTGTTTGGTATGATATACTTTTTCAAATACATGTCATTAGTAAATCTCTATAATCAATAGACATGGATCTCGGTAAATGCACAGAAATGTTGAAAAAATGCTGCGCTTTCTTGGAAGAATATAGAAAAACAGGCTTCAAAAGCGCCATTTTAACCCATTAATGAGGAAAACGAGGTTTTGTGCACGCAAGTTCAATTGCACGATTCGAATAGCAAATTTGGGCGATTTTCTTCCAAATTCGTATACAGGAGGTTTTTGGGGATGTTCTTTCAGAATCCGGCATTTATTTTGCCTAAAAGCTTCAAAAACCCTATTATTTTTTGTGTTTTTTAAAAAAAAGTGCTGATTTTTCTGGTCATTTTTCTTTTTAAAGTCGATTATCTTGAAGTTGCTGATATTAAATGATTATATAACCACCAGAAATCGCCGTCCGAATGTCTAAACTTCCTCAAACCATGGTTTTGAAATATTTTTTTTGCTTTGGTTTTTGAAAAAAAAAACCCAAAAAAACCCCTGTATACGAATTTGGAAGGAAATCGCCCATTAATGGGTTAACTGCGAAGGAGTTGGAATTGAACCTATGTTTAGAACGACGACAAGAATTCGACGTGTTAAACGCCAAGCTGGTGAAACTACTCGCGATGATCTCCAAAAAAGAAATTTGAAGTTGAATTTTTCAATTGTCTTTTGGACACTACCATAAATTCACTCAATGAAAGATTTGAACAGTTAAATGAATACTGGGAATCTTGGTCTTTTTTGTACAATATAAAAAAGATTCCGGAAAAGCTAGACCTTCTCAAACTCTGTAGTGATCTCCAATTGAAATTAACTGTAGACTCTAAATCAGGTATAGATGGTTGTATGTTGTGCGATGAACTCATAAGTCTAAAATCTTTTTTGCCTGATCAGAATGTGGTTAATCCTGTCTTTATTTTAAATGTTATCAAAGCAACTTACAAGAGCTGTCTGTATCCACATGAATGGATAGCATTGCGAATATTGATCACTATACTTGTAACTGTGGCTAGTGGGGAAAGGAGTCTAAGCTTTAGCTGATAAAAACCTATCTGCGATCCACAATATCTCAATCTAGATTGACAAACTTAGCAATTTTGTCAATCGAAAATGAAATTGCGGAAAACATAGACCTTGATGTCTTAATAAAAGAGTTTGCCGATAGAAAGGAAAATAAATTTTATTAGTTTTTTTAATAAATGGTTATTTCGTTATATCCCTTGCCTTTTTCTCGTATGCGTTTCAAGTAGGTAACTGACCCATTACCTACTGTTTCAATGGCAGATAGGGGGCGCCGTAGAAATCTCGCCCAGGGCGCTGGTAGTGCTAAAACCGGCACTGGACTGGGGTATCAAAGAAAACCGTACAGCAATGATCGCATTACATAAATGTAAAAAGTCGCCAGGAGAGATTTACGATCTACTAAAATTATTGAAAATTTCCAAGAAATTTGTTTATCGGACTATCCAACGGTACAACGAGATGTCGTCAGTAGATGACAGGCCAAGAAAGGGTCGCCCACGCAAAACGTGGACTGCAGCAGCCGTTAAAGCCGTAGCTGAAAGAATTCGGCGAAATCCTCTCCGGAAACAGAAAATAATGGCTAGAGAAATGAAAATTCCACCTAGGACCATGTCACGCATCATCAAAGACGACCTCAGACTTGGAGCTTACAGAAAAAGAACAGGACAACGCCTCACAGCATCTCTCCGTCAGATCAGAGCCATGAGAGCGAAGGAGTTGTTAAGGCGGCACGCTGATGGTGGATACAAAAATATCCTCTTTTCGGATGAAAAAATTTTCACAGTCCAAGAAAAGTTTAACCGCCAAAATGACAAGGTTTATGCTCATTCGTCTCGAGAAGCGTCTGAGAAGATCCCTAGGGTGGAAAGAGGTCATCATCCAGCTTCCGTAATGGTTTGGTGGGGGGTGTCCTACGAAGGTGTCACAGAACTGCATTTCTGTGAACAAGGTGTAAAAACGCGTGCAGCCAACTACCAAACCGACATTTTGGATAAGGTTATGAAGCCTTTAAGCGGAACTTTGTTCGCCGGGAAGCACTGGATATTTCAACAGGATTCAGCACCAGGACACAAGGCGAAGTCGACGCAACGCTGGTTACAGCTGAATTTACCGGATTTCATTGCTGTTGAGGATTGGCCCTCGGGAAGTCCAGATCTGAATCCATTGGACTACTGCCTGTGGAATGTGTTAGAGCAGAAGGCCTGCTCTAAACCACACCGAAACATCGAGACCTTGAAAGCCGATTTGATTAAAATGGCTGCCTCGGTACCTTTGGAAGTGGTGCGTGCTGCGATAGATGTGTGGGCGGACTGTTTGAAGAGGTGCATCAAGGCCAAGGGTGGACATTTTGAATAATGTTTTTTTTTTAAATATTCTATAGATATTCAAAATAAATCGTATAAATATTTCGAATTGTTATTGTTTTATTCAAAAGTTATTAGCATGTTTGCAAGGGACAGAACTTATGGCAGGACTATGTATATTATACTGCGGAAAACATTGTAAATTTTTATTCAAAGCAAATAAATAAATAAATAAACAAGTTTTGTGGGGACGCAAGAATACAAAAATGCGACTGGCAATTGCCGTGTTCAATATTGGTAGTCAGAGAGTTCGTTTTTCTTTATTACCAGTCTATTTCCCATTATCCGAATATTTGATTATCCGAATCGACCCCGGTCCCCATTAATTCGGATAATCGGCGTTCTACCGTAAGGAAATAATTAGACAATCCGGTAAAGTGTTCAAGTTGTCATTGTAAATACTATAATAAAAGTGTCTTTGACCATAAGAAGTTAATAGTTACGGAATAAATTAACGATATGCCTATTATTTTTATTATCAAATTTTTTATTGTCTTTCATAACTCCGACTTTTTTTCCAGCACAAACGTATGTTACACAAAAATTATATATGTAATATTGTATACTTGAAAACAAATAAAATAAGTAAAGTAATTAAAACAAGTGCAACGTTCATATAATCGACACTTTGTTTCACTTGAATTTTTCAATAGACAGAAAAACTTAGTCGTGGAACGAAATGCTCCTGTTCCAGGCCTGTGGTATGGGAACCTTGTCCTATATTATTAACCTTGTGGAATGGGACTCCAGAGAATTCCCAGTTCAACTTCTCACATTTCTCTTATATTCGATAAGTGCCATTAATTCCACTTTATAGTTTTCTTAGACATGACAGAGTATTTCCTAAATTAATTGTGGGAGAGCTTTCTAGTAAAATTATTTGGAGTTATTGCAGCAACAGTTGCAGTTTTTGTTTTATAGAATTTTTGGGCTTGTATTGCTTTGTGTTAAATTCTATAAGTAAAATACAATTTTTTTGCAGAATAGAAGGAATTATTTGTGAAATTCTCTCCCATCTTTCTTACTATCCCATTGGTAAGAAATGATCCAAAAAATTCAAGGCAGGAAAGGCTCCAGTGATGCGTATAAATATGACATATCCTTGTCCTTCTCAGTCCATTCTGGACATAGTCCTTTTTGGCCTGTATGTAATAGCCTCCACAAAGTTTAATAAACTCTTCATATCTATGGAGCCTGTAGACAGCCGAAATGTTCGTTCTCTTTCAATTTGGGGGCCACTATGTTGTCGTAATCGTCCACTCTAGCGAGGAACGGCAAGGAAATGCCCCCAAGAAGTCTGAAGGAAAACAATTTCCTGTACGCCGAGCAGGCTAAGCTGCCGCGCCGCCAGATAGCAAGGACTATTTTCGGTGGCAGCGACGACATACAGTCGGTCGGGTGCCGTGGTGAAAAATTATTTATGTGAATGAATATTTTAACTGAGAAAAGTTTGTTTTCCCCCCTATATATATATATATATATATATATATATATATAAAATCATATATATCGATTTTTGACGGCACGAAGTACACTGGATTTTTATGGCATTAATAAGGCGGTACCGCCCCTGCCCCACCGCATCCCAAAAAGCCCACAGAAAAATAAACGAAAAATAAAAGTAGGCAGGAAAAGGAAAATAATGGAAAATTAAAGGGTATTTTATCTGCCGTCTGCTCAGCCATAGTGGTGACTCTGCTGTTGGCTCTCAAATTGAAACTTACGACACATTTTTTCCCCCTAATTAACTCCTTATCGCTTGACTCTCGTCTTTTCATTTATTATATGTATATACATATATTTTTTTTTTTTTTTTTGTTAATTTAAATCACCTTGAACTCGATTTCGGCTGAACGTGACGGAGAGACGACACACAGGGCAGAAATTTTCTTCGCACTCAAGCAACATCGGAGCACACCACACGATCCGAAGTCTTTTCACCTCGCGCCGACAACCACGCCGACGGAGAGGGGCAACAGCAGCAGCAGCGGGTGTATTTTATATCTCACCACTCGCACTCCTCTCGGCCCGCAGCTGCTGTTCACACTGGTCGTTTTTCACTTGGGCCCCAACTAATGGGGTCGATATGGGGGTTCAGTTGTCACTCTGGCGAGCTGCAACATTTGCATATAATTTTCTCGGAATATCGCAGGACTGTAAAAATGACATTCACCACTCCTCGGACCCTCAATTCTCACCACACACTCGCTAAAATGAAACGACACTGGACCTCTCGGTAATCCGCTGCACTGGAGCGAAAAGGTTTCGGAACAGACTTTTTATAATATTAAATATATATATATATATAAATATCAAATCCACACTGAATACACTCCACTCCGCCTCCCTGCCTCCACGGGCGAGATAAATACTATTTTTTTTCTTTAATGTTTATAGTCCAGTTTATCCCTCCCCCCACATGAGTTGATGGGAGCAAACACCAAAATATCACCACCACCCGCGACGCAATTCCGTTCGCTTTTTCACCTTTTCAAATGTCGCGGAAACCACCGCCAGGTAAGAAAAATCATTTTTTCCCTTTACCGTTTCTTTCCCCCTGTTATGGTGGAAAACTCTTTTCAGAAAAAAAAAAAATATCCTTTCTTTTTTAGATAGGTATATTATTTTTACGCCACTAATACACGTCTACTCCGGGCGACTTTTCAGCTCGAACTATTCCGACGTTCTGGAGGAAAACTCGCTTTTTTTCCAGTCGCACTGAACGAAAACATGGCGGATGCGCTTTCCTTTGGGGCTCGATTGTTGACGATAGAAAGTCTCACATACACCACTAGAGCCCAGAGTCCAGGGGTGGGCAATTTCAGTATGGAAAATTCCTGGAAGTCGGACGCTTTCCGCTCAGTGGGAAAATTCTGGAATTACTGGAAAACACTGAACGCTGAGTGTCAAATTCGAGGGCGATGATAATGCCCGTGAGGAACGGAGAACCCAGTGATAACGGTACAGCAGCTATGGTTGCCTTGCATACAGCTGCTGTGGTGAAATTTTCTCGAGTTTGCGCTGTACAAGTATTACCACAGAGTGGTGAAATTATGTTTGAAAAAGTTTAGAACATGCACAAATTTTCCAAATTTAAAGAATTTGCTTTTTCTCTTTTATCAATACCTATGTAGTTATCTACTATATACAGGGTGTTTGGCAGAAGGACCGACAAAACTTGTTGGTGGGTTGGTGGGTTCATTTCTAATTTTTTACCGATGAGACCTAAGTCGTGTGTGATCCGGTTACTGATATACGACTTGTTCTAGTTTATTTAAGAAGATGTCCTAAATTTCCCTTTCAAGCCCTCATAACTGTTTTGTTTTTGGTCACAATAGCATGTAGTTATTTTTTATTGCATGTGTGATTTATGTTTTCCATCTAAACAACAAAATTTGATGTAGTTTATTAACAAAAAAAAAGACATGTGAGCTTCCAAAATCCAAAAAACAGGTAATTGCGTGAAGAAATAGCTTTTTTCAAAATTAATTTTAAAATAACAAGCTCCGACAGAGAGCTTCGTTTTCTTAAAAGTTTCTTGGTTTTACGCCCGTTCCAACGATATGCCACATGTAAAATAAAGTTATTCATTAAAGCGGTAAAAGTTAAGGATTCACTGCAAGTTCCTAACAATTTTTTTTATCAATTGCTGATTACGAAACCAGTTTACGTACAAAAAAAAGCGGTGATCGTAAGCAACTATTTATTTATTTTAACTATTTTATTTATCGATAAAAAATTAGAAATGAACCCACCAACAAATTTTGTCGGTCCTTCTGCCAAACACCCTGTATATGTAATAAAAATATAACAATGAATGTTTGTTTGTTCGTTTTTTACAGATTCTGAAACCGCTGAACCGATCTTCTTGAAATTTATACTACGTAGTCTTTATATAAAGGGGAGTGTCATAGGCTATCATGCTTTCAAATTTTCGCAAAATATTTTCCGTTTTTGATTTTTTATTGGAATTCATATAAAACCGATTGGAACGTAACAAGGCAGTGAAAGTGAAAATGAAGTAAAGTGGATTTTGTATCCTATATGTAAGCTTTCAAAACAAACAAAATGTTCATACTCATGCATACAATCCAAAGTATTGTATTATCGTCTTTTCTTTAATTTTCTGTATTTATCATACTAAAATTATTGTAATTTTTGGTTTGTTCGCATCACCAAAAAGTTTTAGGCATAGCAATTCCTACCATCAGTCCGAATACGGAATCTACTCGTCCAGCGATTTATATATACACAGTTCAAAAATGCATTCTTTATTCTTAGTTTGCTCAGCTAAACTATGGTATGCTGTTCCAATCATGGTGTAAGCCTTCAAAAAACCAGGACGTACAGGTGAGACCTTTGTACAGATTTTTAAATATATTATTTTTATTATTTGAAAAAAATTAGAAAATCACATTAAAAAACGGTCAAGTTCAAGTTCGAGTTCCGCACCATAATTTCTAAAAATCTTCTAAGACCTAGAACTTTCGTTATAATTTCCCTGTAAACTTCAAGTAAGTCGTTATATTTCTTGATTTGTCTTAAATTTTAGGTCCAGTAGTTTCGGAAGTAAGGGGAGGAGAAATGTTCTATTTTCGTATATTTCTCAGAATATCTTTTTAAATATCTTATTTAAGATTATGAAGAGAAATATTTTCATATTCCACATAACAAGCCTTTTTAAATGATATCTCACATGATAGAGAAAGATTGGGACCCTTCATATAGTTTTTTCTTTTTACATAATTGATTGAGCTCAGGAGAAATTAAAAACTCCAAATTAATTATTTTATAGGAACAATGAATTAAACTGATTTTCCTTAAATTTAAAATTCGTACGAACCTGATCCACGAATGGAGCAGTTTCATACAGCAATCGGTGCACTTTCAGACATCATGAAGTGCTTTCGTACAAACGATTCAAAAATTTAAATAACTTTATACATAGTTTATTTTATCCTTCAAAAAATATATACATTTCAAAAGGTAATCAAACTTAAATGATATAAATATAGATAAGCAACCGAGAGTTAACAGTCTAACAGTCTAGCGGTGCAAACTGATGACCTTAGTTTTTTTCTGAGATAAAAGATGGTTGTAGTTGGGCTCTACTTGCTACCGTACGAAAGTAAGTACTCCGCGTACAAAAGGTCCCAATCTTCCCCTATATAAAATTCCAAAAAAAAATGGTCGAGTAGGTTCCTAATCTTTAATTCTTATACGAAAATTTTAAAGTATTAATTAGTTCAAAATATGAAGGTTAGTAAGATGTATTACTAAGTCAAATATTTTATTATTATTTATTTAACCGTCATATGGTTTCTGAGAAAATAGGCTGTGACAGACACGCCAGATCTTATAAGGATTCCGTTATTTTGTTTTTTCATTTGGATGTACGGAACCCTAAAAAACGTCTGTAACGTACTTCAATTCGGAAATTTCAAAAAGTCTTTGTAACTCTTCTAACTTTTTAACCTTTATGTTCCTAGACATAAACTAAGTTGTTATCATCTATTTAGGTCATAGCATCAAGATTTCAACTTTTGAATATCAATAAAAACAATGGCAATTTGAAGCACTTTCATACAAATATCTAATCTTTATTCTGGATAGCTGTTAGTAAGCGTCTATTAAATAAAAAAAAAGTTTTATTATTCCGAACCAAACAAAAATTTCTCATTTTTGTGATTTAAAAAAAAAAAAAAAAAAAAAAAAACACATTTGATTATGTTCTTTTTTCCAACTTTTATAATATTAAAAATAACTATTATGTATAAGTAACAGATTGTAAAATTGTTAGATTCCGAAACATATGCGCTAAACTGACGTGCAATATGTTTAATGTTTATGTTTCTAGGGAGCAAAGAAAATTGTTTTTATCTGTATAATTCCAAAGCTAATGCAATTACATTTCTTATAACTTCACGAAAATTAATTTATTAATTCTTAAAAGTTCCTTCTTAATTCTTTCTCACTAATCCTCCCAGCAATTAAAATTTTACATTTCTAATTTGGCACCATGCCTATGCTTGGTATCAGATTTGAATATTGATTTCTTTGAAAGCCAAGCACTTAATACTTATGGCTATAATCTTTCCAAATAAAATCTTAAAGTGTACTATATATTCTTTCTTTCATGACAAATAAATAAATTCAGCGAAGTCCTCGAAACTTCCTGTTTCTTTTTAAAGAATTAAGGTAACAATCTACAAGTAGGTAAGATCTTCTGATTTTCGACTTTTAGTTTTTTTGAAGCATTGGTGCAATTTTGGTACGGAAAAAACACGTTAAACTATTTTTATCAGACTTTTTCTTGGATTTCGCGAAAACTTTTGGAGTACACAAAAACTTTTTTTTTTGTTTTGCGTTGTCCATTTTGTAAATTAAATTATTAGGAGAATAATAAATAAATAATAAAAGAAAAAAAAAGGTTCTTTCTAATTTAAAATATTTTTTGATGTAAAAAGCAATTTATATGTATAATGAAAATATATGTTTTGAATAAAATTCTTGTACATACTTATAATGAAAACCCAATAGTGAAAAGTTTTAAGAAAATCCATTAATTTGGAACTGCAGAATTACCCTGAATAAGTGAGGAAATATTGTTTTTTAAACGTGACATAGTAATTAGAATGTCTTTTTTTCGAGCTTAAATTGCTTGCACACACAAAATGTTTCCCAACTAGAATCTAGCTAAATTCTAACTAAAGTTATAAATCTGGTGCAAATGTAGACACTAGAATTCTACTTACCTACTTTAAATAGATTTATATCTAAATTAACTAATATCATAGAAAAACAAAGACAAGAAGTTTCATCTAGATTCTAGAACAATAGAAGTGAAATTCATTTTTGTAAGCTAATTTATTTGCGATACTTTCAAACTTAAAAATGTTTAGGGAAAATTGTACAACAACTTAACTTGCATGATTATACAGATTGGTTATATTTAATTAATGTTCCCAAGCTTCTGCCACTGCTTTGTGCTCGTTATAAAAAAAACTTTTTGCGTTTGTAACATCTTTCATCAACTTACACTGCCCTATGGAGTGCAATTTCAAAACATATTTAAGTTTGGAGGCATCACAAAGAAATTAGCTTTCAAAAATGCGTTTCACATCTGTTGTTCCAGATGAAACTTCTTGTCTTTATTTTTATATACTAAAATTCTATCGCTTATAGAATCGTTTATAGAATTCTAACTAAAATTTGAATGAAAGGCACTAGAAATCCAATGATTTTCTCTTAACCAAATTTACATATGTCCAAATTCATTGGATATCTGAATCCCTAATTCTATTTACTTGTTTTAACTAGATTTACGTCGAAATTCCCTGTTTCTAAAAACTTTACTAGAACATCTCGATTTCTAATTTTTGTTGCTAGAAATGCATATTTTTATCTAGTAGTTTCTAGTAGTTTATATCCCGACATTTTACTGTTTGAAACTGACACGAAGTCAAAACTGATTTCCTATAATTTCCTAGTATTTGATCTATGTCACTCGAATTATCGCTTTATCAAATATATAGTAAAATCTTAAAATTATTTTATCCCTTTTAGTGCTTCTGAAGTTTTGAAGGCTGTTTGATTTATTATTTAAAAAGGCTTTATTAAATTCTTTATATTTGTGACATGTTAAATAAATTTAGAATACGGAGGCTTGTATTTTGAATGCTGTGCATTAATTTTTGTAAAATTGTAAGAAATAATTGAAACTGAAATCCCACTACTTTGGAACCGCCATATTGAATTTTGAAAGAAAAAAATCACTGACCTCCAAAATCCTTTCATACCTTTGTGGGTCAAGTATTCGTTCGCAATTTTTGCTTATAATGTGTTTCAAAATCAAATTCAACACTATCTACTAAAATTTCACCAGAAAAACGATTTAGAGTGAAAATTTGAAGCAAACAAGCGCGAGTATAAAATTGTTCATACATATATTGAATATTTTATTCTCATTTAAAGCGTTTGAGTTGTGTACGTCGATTGTATTTGTATTAAGGGGGTAGTCCAGTGAAAAAAAAAATTTTTTTCGTTTTTTGTTTTTTTGCTTAAATCTACTCTACTACACCTAGAAAATACTCCCTTAAAATATCTAAGCAAAATATTGAATAGTTTTAAAGATACAGAGAGTTTTCGAGAGAGTGTAATCCGAGCGCTCGAAGGTCCCCTGGCGTGTTTCGGAGCAAGGAGGACTCTTGTATTTCTGTTTGCTTCGCCCATTTTTTTTCGGTTTATAACGGTCTAGGTCCTTCTGCTTTGTATTTAAGGTTAGTTATGTATGGAGGAGGCATCGCGTTATGTATGGAGCAGGCATCGCTGACTAAGGTAAAATTCATTTTTTTAGCTTTTTTCCTCATAAAAAACTTTAAACGCGTTTTTCTGAAAACAGCATGTTTTGACTCGGCGGACGTCAGATCTCAGAGTCTTTTGCTCCGATTGATCTAAAAATTTAGCTGTATATTTCTTGATTGTGTATCTATCGTCGGAACTAGAATTATTAAAATCCATTGTTTATTTACAAAGTTATAAACAAATTAAGCACCCGAAAAACACCCGAAAAATTCGAAATGCCGCCATTTTGTTATTTTTTATTGAAAATTAATAATTCTAGTTCCGACGATAGCCAATGTTCTAATCTGTAGAACCTCGTTTGAATTTTTTGTTTCAAATGAACCGTTGCAGAGATTCGACGTCCGCCAACAAAAAAATTTTTTTTTTGGAGCGGCCATTTTGTCGGGATGACTCATCGAAAACTGTATGTGTAAACTGAAATGTGTATTTTAATAGTTGTACTATCATATGTCAAAAAGTTTTTTAATAAAAATTGACTTCTAATATGAAAAAAAAATCGTTGAAAAAACAGTCGTTTTCACTGGACTACCCCCTTAAATACATAAATTACATTATTTGAAATTCCAATTTTATGTTGTCAGACAACGGTGAGGATTTTTAGTTTTGCTCATCTAATAAATAAATTATAAAAGTGAATTTCATTTAATCCAAGTTTCAAATCAAGTAAGAGTCTTAAAAATGTAATAAAAACAGCTTTTTGTTAAGTAATTTTGTGGGGCACTTAAATAATTTTCTTCATTGATTAAGATATGTGTTTTTTGATCACATTATAGAATAAGAAAGTGTGCAAAGTCAATAAATATTGATATAGTTAATATTTATTGACTTTGTACATTTTCTTATTCTATAATGTGGTAATAAATAAGGCGACGAAAGGCGATTCGAATTTCATTTGATTTCAAATAAACTTCAGAAGGAATTGACGAGATTTGCTGATTGCTTTGATCTCGGATGTGGCGCGGACGGCGGCAGGCAATATCAAAATTTTAATTAATCGTCAATTTTTGAAGACATTTTCGCTGAGGCAGAAATGCTGCCTCCAGGCACTTTGAGAATTCGCTGAAATTAAATAAACTTCCCTTCGATATGTTCGGGTGTGTGTGCGCCCTCAAGAGTTGGCTGCCTTGAAAAAAGGGCCGCATCCCAGCCTCCGCCCCCCAAAACGCCCAGCTGAATTGCACTTTAATTTGATGGCGTCATCCCATGAATAAAAAGAAAATTTTCGGTGTGCTGTATCCTACCAGATAAATTTCTTATTAAGCTTTCTGACCTCCTTCCAATAACGAACCGACATACCTATTTTCTTGGGGCTATTAAAATACTCCCCCTCCGCCCCGGAGCCCGAAAGTGCTCCTGTGTCATCCCCGGAGAAGTTATATATTAGTCGAATACAAGCGAAAAAAGATGACGTCACCTAGGAAAATGTTTCTCTTTTTTATTCGAAATCGATACGGCTTAGACATGGTGACGGTGTGGCCCAAGAAAGGAGCAACAGCGGCAGCGCCACCCGCGCCGGGCTCCGGCGACGACGGTGGCGGGCGGCGGCTGCTGCTGCTGCTGGGGGCCCCATTAAAAAGGGTGGAGCAGCAGCGAGCAGTTGAACAACATCTGAGCTCGAGATCTAGCGCAGTAGCCACGGGAGGAGCAGCTACAGCTCCAGGACTCAGTGACGGCGTGGCGCGGTGGCAGAAGGATGCTCCCTGCGGATACGCTCCCCACCCCTGGGTCCAGTGGCGGATTTTGAGGGAAGGCGCCCGTACACCTCTCTCATACTAATCCATCTCATGTTGACGATTTGGAACTGAGTTTTATAAAAACGAATGCTTGTACAGCGAAAAGAAATTCAAATGTTTCCGCCGTAAAATTGATATTTTTCACGTGCAATTTTCAGCCGACAAGAAAAATGTGACTTTTTAATATTTCGTAATATCAACACCCGAGTAAAAATCAACGGTGGCTGCACTTCGGGCCCACCACAGCCGCACCTATTTTTAGATGAGGGCGGTACGAAGGCTGCAGGGTAGGCGATCCCTAGTGTTTTTGTAGAATATGAAAAAGCTGCGCGAAGTAGAAATAAGTGAACAATCTTAATAGCCGCATCTTGGCTGCACTACGGCTGAACCAATTTTTATACCCGTAGATATACAGGGTGTTTCGTAACGATGTATGCCAGCATATGCCAATCGTTTATGTTGTACTTTCTTCATTCAACATTCTTTAATTTTCTTAACACACAGACACACTCCATGGACCTCCTTAAGAAAGGTTGTTGTCAGTTGATAGAGAACTCTTTCTCTCTTCCAATATTTAGTATTCAGAGAGAAAATTTGTTATTGTTATACATTAAATTAATATTTTAAAAATTTACATTGGAAAAAATAATAGCAGTTAGTCATAGTAGCATAATTTACGATATACCGCTCCTACATATGGTTCATACGAAAAGAATAATTAAAAGATTTTTAAACTTTTATAAATGTAGCTTTCGTTGAGCATAGTCGTTTTTTTTTAAATTGTCGTAAAATAGGGTATTAGAAAATTAAATATCCGTTCCATTGCGTTTACGAAAATGTTTTAGAAGACATTTTTACTATCGGACTATTACTAATTGAGTTATCGATTACACTAGTTCGGAAAAAGTTGTTTCTAGCAAAATGTAATTAAAACGTTACGTTTGTACACATTGTACACATGCATTGTACGAAATCCGTCACGTTCGACTCAATAGCAATCTCTTTTACCTTTATATTATACATACACAAATACGCAATGTAAAAATATGACCCATTACCCCATGAAAATGAGTTTTCAAAATTTGTTAAAAGTCTTTACGTCAGTGTTCGTTATAGTTTTCATTGATATAGTACTTCCTATACTACTATATATTCCTGCTTTTCTCCAGATTTTGAAAGATTTTATTTAACTTGCTTTGTTGTCTGCTAGATGCTCTTTACTATTTACATCAACGATGTATCTCTGATATTAAATAACTCAAGGATCTTGTGCTATGCTGACGACGCCAAAATCTTCCGACTTGTATCCAACGAAATGGACTCTGAACTTTTAAATTTTGACTTAGACACCTTTTATAAATGGTGTTCTATCAATTGTCTCTATCTCAATATTAGTAAGTGTACATGTATGTCATTTTCTCGTAGGAGGGTTCTCCTTAACTTTACTTACTCCTTGGACGGTCATCCTCTTACACGAGTTGACAAGACCAAGGATTTGGGAGTTGTTTTGAACTCACGTATGTCCTATGAAGACCACATTGACTCTATAGTAGCCAAAGCTAGTGCTACCTTGGGGTTTGTAAAAAGATGGTGTAACGAATTTGACGATCCGCACGTTACTAAAATTCTATTTTGTACATTTGTTCGCCCAATACTGGAGTACGCCTGCCCTGTTTGGTCGCCTTTTTATGCGATCCATATTTCTCGTATTGAGGCTGTTCAGCGGAGATTATTGCACTTTGCTCTCCGTGGTCTCCACTGGGCTAATCCCAATTCACTACCGCCTTATACCGATAGGCTTAGGCTCTTATCACTCCAGTCCCTCGAGGAAAGACGAAACATCTCCAGAACTGTCTTTGTATTTGACTGCATTCAGGGTACGATTAACTCTCCGGAGCTTTTAAATATTCTAAAAATATTAGTCCCTTCTCGTTCCTTGAGAAATCATGATTTCCTTTTTGTTCCTTACCACAATACAAATTATGGTTTGAATGAGCCGACTTCGTCGATGTCGCGCCTCTTTAATTTACATTATCATAATATTGATTTTAACTTGACTAAAGGTCAGTGAAAATGTCAGCTTTCTTAAGGTCTGCTTAAATATGTAGTAATCAGTGTATTTTGATGAATCTTCAATAATAAATAAATAAATAAATAAATAAATAGATCTTACAAGTCAATTTTGAATCAGTTCGGGTAATCGGAATAGGTTAAAATGTTGCATACACGTATTGTTTCTTTCTTAATTTGAATAAAATCCGTCTGTCGCTTTTTTGTCAGATTTCATTTTGATGGTTATAAGCAATTGTATACTGTCAGTTTATGTCATAGTACCTAACTCGATTATAACGATTTTACACCAATAAAATGAAATGTGACAAAAAAGAGACAGGGATTTTTTTGCATGATTTTTCCCGTCGAATCGGATGACGGTATTGTTATTTACCGAAATAATCACTTTTGTATTAATTTTTTTTTTTCAATTTTAAAAATTTTCCTTAATTTTGAAAGCTAATAAAGTGCTACCTTAAAAAAAGTGTGTAGGAAAGTTTTTATGGAAAATTCTGTTCGTGCAAGATTTTTTTTCACGAGATATAGAGGAAACTGTCTAATAAGGTATTCTTTATCACTGTATTTTTATGGAAAACTAAAAATGTCAATGAGGCACCAGTAAATATTAGTATTATGAGTTCTTCTTGGACCAAAATTTTGACGTATCTGTTACTATTAAATCTGTTTTTTTTTAATCACCCCAATATAAATATATTGTTTTATAACTAAATTTAAAAAGGAGAGGACTGGGACTGAGACTGAGACGTCTTTATACATACACTTTATAGCATTTTGGAAGCCGTATCCAATGACATCTCTCTCGAAGGAGTTAGTGCAAAACAATTTCCTTTCTTCACTTTTCACTGTATGGGAGGCGATGTCAAAAATACCTTCTTTTCCGAATTTTCTTCATTTTTAATTTCAGATTATTAATATACGCCTTTACACCAAATTTCACCTCAAAAGGTACAATATTGAGGAAATAATAGGACTGTGGCCCACAGACGAACGGATGGGCGAACATGGCGAGACTATAAGGGTTCTGTAGGACAATTGGTTACGTTTTGGGCTTGTCGATCTCAATACACCTTATGCAACTTACACGTCAAGGAAATCAAAGATTTGGTGCTGGACTGACAATTAGAGACCTTGCTGATTCTGTCGGCATTTCATTTGGATCAACACAAACCATTTTAAAAGATGTTTTGTGCCTCTAAAGTGTCAAATCTCGCTTGGTTCAAAAAACACTAAATTTTTTTTTTTTGAAGACGTTGCGTTGACATTTGTGAAACGATGATTTCTGACTACCAAAACGTCATCAACCGCCCTAATACCTTGATTTAGCTCGGTCTGACTTCTTGTTGTTCAACAAACTCAAAACACCGCTCCGGGGACACCGCTTCTACTGGATTGAGGAGATAAAAGCCGAATAGAAGAAAGTATTGATGACCATCTCGGAAAAAGACTTTTCTGACAGTTTCGAGGATTGGAAAAGACGTTGAATACGACCAGCCCCCTGGCACTTGTACTCAAGGACGAATTTACCATAGCGTACGTAGATGATCTCATAGCGTACAGAACAGGTCCAAAAGTGGAAGGTATTCAAAATCTCTTACAGCGTGACTTAGAAACAATTGAAGAGTATTCCAACAGATGGAAACTCAGAATTAACCTAGATAAGTGCGAGACGATCCTGTTCAGGCCACCATTGAGCCGGGCCACTCGAGATACTAGGAAAAATTGGAAAAATCTAGTACTCAAAAGCCAAACCGGACAGACATTACAGCAAAAGACTGTGGTAAAATACCTAGGGATCTGGCTAGATAATTGCCTTATCTTTAAAAACCAAGTCGACAAACTCATCGAAAAAGCGCACAAGGCCTTCCAAATGACCAGACGCTTGTTCTACAGCCAACATCTTGATCCTAGGGTCAAGGTAATCTGTTATCAGGCGCTGGTCAGGCCAATTATATCATATGGATGTCCTGTTTGGTTTAACATAAGCCCATCTTACATGGAAAAAATCCGCATGTTCGAAAGACAATGCATCCGAGCTTGTCTTTCGAAATTTCGAACTCCGGATTCTGAATACCTATGGTACTATTCAAATTCGGAAATCTACGAGACGGCGCACCTGAACAGGATCGATAACTTCATCATAAAATTAATTCGACGTCACGCTCTAAGAGATATGGATAACGAAAATAATCTAATTTCGGGAGCATATTACCCAAATAGGTTATACCACGAACGATCTAGATTAAACGGCTTCATCCCTCCAGAGGCTTTTATATACCTGGATAGCGAGGGCATGATACAAAACTCAGAAGGTATTCCAATTATATACCATATATATAGAGGTGCGAGGAACAAAGCAATTGAATTCAATCCGATTAACGTAGACGAAAGCATGTTCCGATTCAGTACCAGTGTTCCAGAAAAGGACAAGGAGGAAGCCCTTAAGGCTCCCTCCAAATTTTGGTGGCTTAAGCAGCACTGAGTATTAAGCCTAAAAAACAAAAACAAAACCAAAAAAAAAAAAAAAAAAAAAAAAGCAACACAAAAAATAAACTAAATAAACTAAACTAATTTGAACTTGCGACAGCATAAAATTAGGTTAAGGGTATTTTTAGGTAGGGTAGTTATTTTAAGTCAGAGTAGGTTTTAGATTTAGGATTAGGTTTTACTTATTTATAAAATAAAAATATATTAGATTTTAAGTTTTTTGAAAAATTTTTCTTAAAAATAAAAATAATACATCTAACCAAGAAAATAACCAGGGACTGAAAAGTGAAGTAGAAAATAAAATAGTATAGTTTTGAATATCTGTTTAGGATTTAATTACTAACTAGAAATATAAGACAATAGTATTTAAGGCATTTAGCTATAAGATATTAATATGTAAAGTGAATGAAATAAATGCTGTCAAACAACAACAACAACGAATTTTTATTGTCCCCATCCGCTACGCGGTGCTGATGGTACTTGTAGGCGAACGATGGCGGGACTTTTGAAAAAAAAAATTTTTCCCATATAATATCAGATGGTGGAAAATGTTTTCCACAAATTCTATGATGATCTTTAAGATCTTTTGGATCCAATTACGAATCCATTTAATAAAAACCAAAAAATAAAAACACAATTTGCACAACTTCGAAATCACAATTGCGATGACAACCATTCAAATAACCTGACATTCGCGCTCGTTCATCCTACAAGGACAGTCTGCGCCACCTCGCGGAGTAGTTTCCGGGGGCGACAGTAAGCATCCACTTTTTTATGAAGGCTTTATAGAGAGTGATAGGGGGCTGAATACGACGGAGAGTACTTTGAAATTGATGATGAAATTGATTTGGAATAATAGATAAAGATTTTTCATTTAATAAAAAAATTCACCTTATTTTTTTAATCACAGTTCTGTTTTGACACGAACTTTTTCTACACGATTTTGATTTAACACAAATTATAAAACAAATTTCATTCTCTTTTTACACTAGTTGTTTTGATGCTAATAAATCTTTTTGTTCATTTTAATCCTTCAATAACTCCACAACTGCTTCACAATTCGTGGAGCTTTTACCATATTGCCACTTGGTATTGATGAATTAGTGACATTTTTTCTTTTCAAATGCAAATTTGATTCATACAATACATTTTTATTGAATGTGCTATCTTTATCAAATAAAATATGCAGCACGTAAAAACTATAAGGGTATTAAAAATGTTTCCATATGGTTTATTCGTATTGTTTGTACTGATTACTTAAGGTCCGGAACTAATCTTCTGTTTTTCCATAAATAGGTACAATATAATTTTTTACACGTATTTCTCGGTTTATCTATCGTGTAAAAACAGAATTAGGTTAATAGTACTGTATCTTACAGCCTCCATATCAGCTTACTCTGGGAACATAGGAACCCGAGTCGAATTTTTTTAAAGGACATAAATGTAATTTATTTTCTATATGAATAGTCGGTTACCGGAAAAATATAAACTTCAGTAGTTGTTTAGGCGTTAAAAATTGATAATAACGACTTCTCTAAACCTAAATATATTACAAAAACTTATATTTATTCAGGCTTCTTCTAATAATTCTATAGACCTATTGATTCTAAATAAGCTCTAGATATTCTTATTAGATTCTAAAATTCTAATTATGTTCTCTGATTTCGATTCAAGTGAAAGAAAACTAATTTTATTTATAAAATTTAGAAATATTATTGAACTTAAATGAAAGGAAACTACACAAGTTGCAAGTAATTATAATAATGAAATTATAAAGTTTCTAAATAAAAAGAAAGGTTAACTCTTATATGGTTTTATTCTTCTTAATTTTTCTTCTTTTATTTTCGCCGATTACCTCATTCTTTATTAATAAACGTGATAATAGTTATTTCTTGGATAGCAGTTGAAGATATGTCATTTACTCGTTCTGAAAATATTATTTATGTTTTAAGTTTTTTTAACCTTATTATGCTTAAATTTTATTATTTATATAGTTTGTAATTTTGATATACAGTGACTCACAGAACTGATCACGCTTTTTCTAAAGAACACAAAAAATGGTAAATTCTTTTATAAGAGTTGCATGAGGAATAAATTTTATGTGCTCTTTTGTATGTTACACAGACACACAATGTTTTGAACCAAAAATCTTTTATTCATTATTAATTTTTACAAAATAATACTATAAATTATAATGCTAATGAACGTGATCACTTTTGTGAGTCAGACTTTATTCTCAATATTCTATGGCTAATATTTTGTGTAAGCACCTTTTGCTTCAATGACCGCTTGTATACGTTTTGGCATACTTTCTACAAGAGTTTTACAAATTTCAGGAGAAATTTCATTCCAAGAAAATTGCACCTTTTCCCACAATTCATTTACACCCCCTGAAACCCCATTAATTGATCTTTTTAAGACACCCTAGGGATGGACGATATACATCGATGTTTTAAAAACACTCGATGTATTGTATCGATACATCGAATCAAACCGATGTATTGTTAATTCTTAAACATCGAGTATACATCGATGTTTTTTATTCGATGCATCGAAAAGGCAAACCTACCAAAAACATTTTTAATGGATGGATTTTCTGTCTATGGTTAATATTTTTTTGTCTTACATCTCCCAAGTCCCAAGCTAGTCAACATTACCTTTTAGGTTTGTAACCTTTTAGGTGATTTTTAACTCTGTCAGGTTATTTCTAGGTTACACTACTCAAAAGGTTACTTTTAGGTGATTTTTCGTAATTTGTAAAAATTAGTCCTAATTTTTTACGTGAAACTAAAGCACTTTTTGTTTGCTGCATGTTGGCTACGCAAGACTGTGTTCGAAACGCAGTGAGTGCAACTCTTATGCCCCCTCTACACGATGAACCATCGATGACGTTAATCGCTATACGTCGCCCACACGTAAATTGCGTATCGCTGGAACGCACTGAACTAACTTGGTAATGTATAGCGATTTGCGGCATCGATGGGCCGCTCCCTCTACACAATGGCCATGATTAACACTGTGCATAGAAGAAGTAGATTTTAAAGAATAACTTAAAACGGAAAACACCTAATTAAGGGGACATTTACTTTCTAAATTGGAAAAAAATCACATTCTTAAAACTTTTATAAAAAAAAAAATGTATAGTATTTATTGACAAACTGTTTTTTGATTGTATAAATATATATATTAAACTACATAAAAAAAAATTTTTAACATTTTTTACTCTTCGTAGTGACGGTAGAGGGCGCATTGCAAAAGGCTCGTTTTTGATGGTAGGACAATTTTTGAGCTTCCTAAAAAAAATTAAGACAAAATTCAAAATAGGTTATGTTCCTGAGACATTTTCCTAAGGGTTATACCAATAAAATTATGAAAAACATTTTTTTTGCGTTATTTTACAGATGATTTTCAAAATATGTTGAAAAATCAAGGAATTTTTAAGGTGAACTACCCTGTAAAAGGGGTGCATTTATATAAATATAAGTTTTTAGAGGTATAACCCCTAGCATATTGTATAAAGAATCGAACACTTTTTGGTTTTTTCAAATCGGATGATTAGAACCTGAGAAAAGTGTCTGACAAGTTCAAAAAATGTAGTTTCGAGAAAAGCGAGTTTAAAGTTTTTATTCGATAATTTTAAGGTACGATAAGCGTAAGGTACCGCTACAAATGTGTCTATAACTTTTTTTATGTATTGAATTTCTCAAAACGGGGTTTGGGTGAAGATTTCTATGATATATTAGAACACATTTATGAAATAAAAAAAAATTGATTTTTTTCAAATTTAGAAAGTAAATGTCTCCTTAATTACCCATATGCGAAACTTTCTCAAATATTCTAAGTCCTCTGGCTTGCCCTCATAATTGCACCCCGACCAATATTTCTGTAAGTTAATATTACTTATATCTATTTTATCATCTTTTAATACCTTACTAATCTGTGTTACTAATGGAAAAAATCGAAAGGTTTCTTTGTTCATTTATTTCAGGTTACTTTTGATAAGACCGGCTGGCAGCACTGAAAAAAAAATCCCAATCGCCGGCCGGTCGACTGACGACACTACCTACTTCTCTGCCTGACTTCACAGAAAATTATAAAATATTGAATTTTTGTTTTAAAGCATAATTCATTTTCATATTCATATTTCATATGGTAAAAGCTATAGAATTGGCGTTCGGTAAGAAGAAACACATTCCATGTTTCGCTCATACCTTAAATTTGGTGGCTGAGGGCACAATGGCATGCTCTGAGTGGCAAAAGATTGTTTCTAAAATAAAAGCAATTGTAACTTGGTTTAAACAAAGTTGCATTGCTAGTGACGAATTGCGCAGAGCTACTTCCGCTGAGACAAAGCTAATACAATGCGTGCCTACGCGCTGGAATAGCACTTACATACTACATGGTACAAAGATTTTTGGAACTCCGGAGTGTTATAAATGATATTCTTTTTCGGCACGCCACCGCACCCCCAATGCTCAGTGGATCAGAAATATCCATTGCCTCATCCGTCCTCTTGATATTGCGGCCTTTGGAGGTAGCCACAAAAGAAATTTCTGGAGATAAATATTACACAACTAGCAAAATTATACCTTTAGTCCGCTGCATATTTTCTAAAATCACTTCAATTGTCGTAGGAGAACCTGTGGCAAAAGAAGTGCAGAAATTGGCGCTGCACGAAATGACAAAAAGAATGGGTCCTATAGAACATGTAACTGCTCTAGCTATTGCATGCATTTTAGACCCTCGATTCAAAAAAATTCACTTTAGCGATGCAATAGCTTGTAGCAATAGTGTATCGAAAATCAAAGATTTAATGAAAATTCATTTGCGTCAAAATGAAGATATCGAGTCCGACTCCGACAAGTCTGATAAAAGTGAGGAGACCTTTTCATTATGGAGTGACCATCACAAACTGGTACAGCGCAATTGGAAGAGTACCAAATCTGAAGACAGCTTGTCTGATGAACTTTCAGTTTACCTGACAATTCCTGTTGGAAGACTTAACGATAATCCACTGGCAATTTGGAAAGATTACAAAATGCAGTTTCCAGTATTGCATAAACTCGCCTATAAATATCTAACGATGGTGGGAACATCGGTTCCATCTGAAAGACTGTTTTCGCAAGCGGCGCAGGTGATGACTCAACAAAGAAACAGATTGAAGGGCAAAAGATTGGGCAAACTTCTGTTTCTACAAAGTATTGATAAACAGTATTGGGATATTTAATGTTCAATTTATCAATAAAGGTTTTGTTTCTAATAAATGCTTGTTTTTTTTTATCTTAACCACATTCATATCAAACTTACAGAAAAAACAATCGATGTATGGAAAACATCGATGTAATTTTTGATATATCGATATAACATCGATGCAACTAACCGATGTATTGCATCGAAAAAAACATCGATGTTTTTTTTCAGTGTCCATCACTAAGACACCCCATAGGTGTTCTATGGGGTTAAGATCAGGCGATTGTGGTGGCCATATAAGGGTTACCAAATTTTTCTTTTCAAGCCATTTTTTTGTAATCCTCGCATTGTGCTTCGGATCATTGTCTTGTTGAAAGACGATGTCCGAAGCGCGAACTTCAAATTTGGTCATTGAAGCAAAAAGTTCTACATCCAAAATATCAATATATGATGCCGCCGTCATTCTGCCAGGTATCAAGTGCAAAGTCCCGACACCTTGAGCCATCATACAACCCCACACCATAATGGATCCTCCACCAAATTTCAATGTCGGTTGTACATGTTGTGGCTGAAGTTTTTCCCCTGGTGTTCTCCATACCCATTGTCGTCCATCCGAGCCGAGCCTGTTTATTTTTGTCTCATCGGACCATATCACTTTCGCCCAGTCTTCTGAAGTCCAATGGGCATAGGTTTTAGCGAAATTGAGTCGCAATTTTTGATGCCTTTTCGTGAGCAGCGGCTTTTTCACTTTCGCTCTACCTCTCAACCCAGCGCGGCGTAAGGTCCTGCGGACTGTCTCAGTCGAAATATTGATATGGTCATCTCTGGTCAGCGAACGTTGAATTTCAGAAGCGTTTTGATATTTCTGGCGCCGTAAATCTATTAAAATTTTTCGTTCTTGCGCCGGAGACAAAATTTTTGTTCGACCTCCCTTGTTTTTGTCTGGTGAATTTTCCATATTTTTCCGAATTTTGCTAATTGCACCTAACGACACACCAATTGACCGTGAAATTTCGCGGTGCGAAACACCTCTATTAATGAGGTCTTCTATTTGGCGTATGCGTTGCTGGTTTATTGGCTTATTATTAGACCCCATATTAAGCTTCAAAAAATATTTCAGTAAAAATAATCAATTAATATTACATTGTAACCGACAGTTTATATTGTAGTTTCTTACCATAAATGTTAATTAACTTTGAATTTTTAATTTAATTTCGCTGAAATCAAGCAAGGATATTACTCTTTCACTTTACTCACAAAACTGATCACGCGGAGTATTTGCAACTGTCAATAAAATTACTAAGAATTCACTGCCGACAAAACCAAACAAATTTGTTCACCGTTAGATGCATGTTGCCAGCTTACAAAAACCGATAGTGAATGTAACAAATTTAACATATTTTAAATTAAAAACGTTAAAACCGCTGGGTTTGTAGTAGAGCGTGATCAGTTCTGTGAGTCACTGTAAGTAAAAATGATAGATGGAATAGAAATTTCAATTCTATTAAGTTCCTTACATAATTTTGTCTAAACCTGAACTGTACTAGAGTTATTAAAAATGTATGCACTTACTAAATGATCCTTCATACAACTTAGGAATGTGGAATATTTAGGTTTACTTTAGGTTTAATGGTAGAAGTAGTTTCTGTAAATTTAAATAACATCTTAATTTTTTACTTTGATAGAATCGTTAGGAGTTCTCGAGTTTTTAGTGCACAAAAAGCACATAATTAGGCGTTAAGAATTCTTTAAATGCAAAGTATTTAGATTTAAATTAGAATTCTGAGGCCTAATAATCTCATAATAAAATAGTTAGTTTTTTGAGGTTCAAAAAATCTGTTAATTCACTTCTATAGAATTTTCAGTATTTAATGAGCCTATAGAGTGGAAAATGTTCTTATTTAGGCGCTTTAAACAATAAAAAGTATTAATATAGGCAGTGCCGGTTTTAGCACTACCAGCGCCCTGGGCGAGATTTCTACGGCGCCCCCTATCTGCCATTGAAAAAGTAGGTAATGGGTCAGTTACCTACTTGAAACGCATACGAAAAAAAGGCAAGGGATATAATGAAATAACCATTTATTAAAAAAACTAATAAAATTTCTTTTCCTTTCTATCGGCAAACTCTTTTATTAAGACATCAAGGTCTATGTTTTCCGCAATTTCATTTTCGATTGACAAAATTGCTAAGTTTGTCAATCTAGATTGAGATATTGTGGATCGCAGATAGGTTTTTATCAGCTAAAGCTTAGACTCCTTTCCCCACTAGCCACAGTTACAAGTATAGTGATCAATATTCGCAATGCTATCCATTCATGTGGATACAGACAGCTCTTGTAAGTTGCTTTGATAACATTTAAAATAAAGACAGGATTAACCACATTCTGATCAGGCAAAAAAGATTTTAGACTTATGAGTTCATCGCACAACATACAACCATCTATACCTGATTTAGAGTCTACAGTTAATTTCAATTGGAGATCACTACAGAGTTTGAGAAGGTCTAGTTTTTCCGGAATCTTTTTTATATTGTACAAAAAAGACCAAGATTCCCAGTATTCATTTAACTGTTCAAATCTTTCATTGAGTGAATTTATGGTAGTGTCCAAAAGACAATTGAAAAATTCAACTTCAAATCACGAGTAGTTTCACCAGCTTGGCGTTTAACACGTCGAATTCTTGTCGTCGTTCTAAACATAGGTTCAATTCCAACTCCTTCGCAGTTAACCCATTAATGGGCGATTTCCTTCCAAATTCGTATACAGGGGTTTTTTTGGGTTTTTTTTTTTCAAAAACCAAAGCAAAAAAATATTTCAGAAGCATGGTTTGAGGAAGTTTAGACATTCGGACGGCGATTTCTGGTGTTATGTAATCATTTAATATCAGCAACTTCAAGATAATCGACTTTAAAAAGAAAAATGACCAGAAAAATCAGCACTTTTTTTTAAAAAACACAAAAAATAATAGGGTTTTTGAAGCTTTTAGGCAAAACAAATGCCGGATTCTGAAAGAACATCCCCAAAAACCTCCTGTATACGAATTTGGAAGAAAATCGCCCAAATTTGCTATTCGAATCGTGCAATTGAACTTGCGTGCACAAAACCCCGTTTTCCTCATTAATGGGTTAAAATGGCGCTTTTAAAGCCTGTTTTTCTATATTCTTCCAAGAAAGCGCAGCATTTTTTCAACATTTCTGTGCATTTACCGAGATCCATGCCTATTGATTGTAGAGATTTACTAATGACGTTTATTTGAAAAAGTATATCATACCAAACAACCAATGAAACCGAATACTGCATTACATTCTAGTGTTGCCGTAATAACGATTTTGTAACTAGATTTAGGGAATTTACTAATAAGTAGGACTCGCTCAATGAACAAGCGGATATAAAGGGGGGCCCGCGGCGCCCCTTCAAATCTGGCGCCCTGGGCGGTCGCCCAACCGCGCCCTACCCTAACGCCGCTACTGAATATAGGTCTATTTAAGTATGTTAAGTTCGACTCGGGAACGTACAAGGTAATGAATTGGCTGATAGGCTAGCTAAGCAAGGCGTCTCTTTTGAAACTCAGGAGCGAAGTCACGCTCCTCTAGGATTGATAAAGAAAAGAATCCATGATCATTTCCTTTCGATTGCCAATACAAGATGGGTAAATTTTAATCCTTATGCAACCGCCAGATTAACATATCCTTGTTATAACGAGACAAAAACGCAAAAGCTTCTAAAAAGGAACCACAAAGACATTGCCAGAGTGGTGGCTGTCTACGCAGGTCATTGGTCTGTTAAGACAATTTCCCATTCCTTGTGCAAATGTCCGGCACTTGCCGAGACTAGACATCGAGCACTATGGGTAAACATTTTATCGACGACCTCGACGAACTATCCGAGAAGGGGATTGGAAATATATGGTAGTTCACAATCTGAACTCCACGCAAGGGCTGTAATCCAATTCACGTATCAACCAAACGATGGTTTTTCTTAATGTTCGAGTAGAACCCATTAATAAACCTGATCATAGCTCGTGGTATTAAAACGGCGCAATTATTAGTGCTAATTAGGTTTCTCGACCAACAGTATCGTGCTTGAATCAACCAACCAACTATACCTTTTTATATTGCGCCCCCGTAAGCTAAATTATTAATACGCCACTGACATGCCCCCAATTCGTTGGGGCAGCGGCAAACCTTGAGGGATATATTTTCTATTTCTTCTAAGGCACCTGACGGCCGGGCGGTTGCCCTTACACTGGGACCGTATTGGCGATTGCATCGTAGCATCCCCCACTATTCCCAGGAGCCCTGACCTACATTCGATGCCGATTTCGGCTTCTCGTGGGTCGTAATCTCATTGTAGTTTTTCCCACCACCAGCAGCAGCAGCAGCACTGTAGCCGGGACTATATCCTTTTCTCCAGACCCCTTTCCTGTACTCTCTCAGGCACCACCACTGCCCTAATCCCGCATCCTCATTCCCTTATCTCTGCCTGGCTGGAGACTGACTGATGATTCGGCCGTAGCTCAGCCCCTGCGATAATAGCCTAGAAAACCAAGGCTCCAACAACAGAACACTAATCTCCGAGCTGAGATTTGTTTTGATTTTCATCCCTTTGTCCTTCCCTTTTCTGACTTTGTTTATATATTTTTATGTTTAAAGGGGCCCTTTTACTTTTAGGACTGAGGAGCCGCTTGCTGCCCGAAATCATTGAAAAAAAAATTTCAGGACGCCCTAATTACCGACCAACCCTAGAGGGAGCCTTCTTGTTTTGATTTTAGCTGGTCGGTGATGACGTCGCCGAAGGTCACAAGAGGACGGAAAAAAAGGACATTTTTCGAGGACGCTGTAAGAGCTGCTTTGAGCATCGTGTCAGCAGTACCTAGTTTTGGATAAGGTTAGAGTACCGATTTTCCTGGCCTCTTTTTAAAGGATTTTAGTAGCATTATAAAAAAAAAAAAACCTTTTGCGAAATATTGCAAGCTAATTTTCTCCATTTAGAAAAAAGGCTTATTAGGTACATCAATAAACTTAAGTATATCGGGTTTTTCAAACAAAGATCGTAGAAACTATACCTCGCTTTAATCGTCCACGCGAGGCTCCAAAACTACTTAGAATTTAGGTAGTAAATATATCTACGAATAATAGTATTAAAATAATAATATTTATATATATATACTCTTATAATATTTATATTTATATCCAGGAAAAATTCGGAAAAGTACGAGGTTAAAAAATGTACCTTCTTTAATAACTTTTACACAGGGTACTACTAAAACACAATTTTCAAAATTACCATTTTTTCATCGAAAAGACAAATTTTTGCTAAACACTGCTCTAGTTTTATCAAAAAAAAAATGTTAATAGATAATTAGCACATAGCACAACTTCGATCTTTAATCGCAGCTACGCACAAACCTGCGTACAGCAGGCTAACTTTGGAAATAAATTTTCAATATTTCCTAAAGTTGTTTAAATGTAAATCTATTGATTTGGTACCAAGGAGATATGGTACTGCGTTTCTTTTAATTTTTTGAGCGGGAAAGAGCTATCTGTGTGAAAATAACCTGTAAGTTAAAAAGAAACCATTAAATGATCCACCCTTTGCTTTGAATTTAGTTTTACAGTTTGGGAGATATTATACAAATATTTTATGAAAAACCAAAAAAAAAGATTTCGACAGTTATAAAGGTATTTCCCCCTGAGTCAAAATCGATGCTCCTGCCGAGGCCAACCACCATTAATAAATTTTCGAAGAAAATTCAACGAGATAACTTCAATTGTTGAAGAAAAGTGCAAATGAATTATCTCTCAATTCTGGGCATATCCCATTGAGTCCGCCCGACTCAACCGATTACCCCGTCGTTTCCCTTTTGTCGTTCAGTTCAGAAAGAACAAATCTTAGACTCTAGAGAAACGTGTCTGTCCCATCAGCCCTCTTCTATTTGCCATAAAAAATGGATTTGCACCTATAATATGAAAGGTGAAGGTAGCGCAACGCTCAGATCCAAGAAAAATGCCTGGTCCTTCTGGCGGAGAAGCTTAAACACTTCCCGCTTCACCTGCAGAGATGAAAAGCAGGAGCACATTTATGTGTAGCATCTAAAAGAGATCTTCTTCGACATGAAGAAAAGACCTTAAAGTTTCCTGTGCGACTCACCTGCACAGGCGGAACTAGGCCACCATAAATACTTGATAGGATGAAAACATCGAGCAGGAGTGTTCGGGTCAAGCGTCCGACTTTATAGAAGGGCGGAACAAGCGACGAAGGGATCCAAAGTGGAGCGATTGTAGGCGTGAATTAAATCTCACACAAAAGGGTACCATCGGGTGGGCCAAGGGGGCCTATAGGGACGGCTCTGCAGCTTCCAGGTGGGTGCTATTGCAATATATATATATATATATATATATAAATTTATTTTTGTATCGTCACCGCTTGTTTAGCCATTGTTGGAGTAAAGCAACATTTTCATATAGTATATATAATATATATATAGTATATATATAGTATTACATATAGAAGTCTTGTTCAAGGAAGCGCACTACCCTGACCCCATGCGATAGTGCTGCTGCCAGGCGGGATTCTGTGCAGGCGACATCCAGTTAGGCCTCAGAAATAGGTCGTGACCTTCACCCTTATTCGCTTCGCATTCGCCCCGCGCAGATGGGGGAGGCAGGCTGCAAGGCATCTTGTTGCATATCTTTCTGTTCTGCCCGCAGGCTCGTTGCCAGCCCATCTTTGGGCCGAATTCTAAATATCTAGATCACTATACGCAGTGGTGCAAAGGTCATGCAGCGGTCTAGAAAACTTGTACGTTTTAATGTCGAAGTTGAAGGGCACCAGCACTGTTCAAGCTTCGTCAAAATCTTAAAGCGAATTTCAGGTGGGGTACTATTCGCAAAATAAATATTTCGCTATCTTCTGCTTACTTAAGGTTAAATTCGACACGGAAGCTTTTCAAATTTATTGCGCGCAAGCTCGATGAAAGAAACACGTGGTTCTTTCCAGGTGTGGTGAGTTTGGGGCACAACTACATGCTTTCGAAGCACTGGCAACTCGAACCGATTTAAAGCATACATTCAAACCTGCATCTTTGGAGAAAAATTTCGCTGATTGTAAGATTTACAAAGTTTTATTTAGCCATTACTTAGTGAAATTACTTTGTTTTAAAATTACCATCAAAATAATGTATTTACTGATACCCTGATTGAATTTAAATGCTTAATATTGTTATAATAAAGTTTTTGCTGTTTGTGTGCGCTCATATTCACCATTAAAGCAAATCTTTATGAAATGCCACACTAAAATTCATCAATTCATTAAAAAGACATTAGTAATTCACATTTAAAAAACAGGAATGACGAGTCTGTTCTGTAGACATTTACAGATCAATAAATCTTGATATTTCATGTGATTGTTTTAGATTTTTATTCTACTTGTCTATTTAGATTAAATCACTTAATGAAATCATTGAAAATAATAAACTGGTCTACAAATTTGGAATTTTTTCGGGTATATAAAGACGGTTCAACATATCCTGAGAAATAAAATATTGCAATAATGTAAGAGACCATATTGTACAAAATTTTAGGGCCTTCATTTTTCTTAGTAACTACTTTTACCGTCCGACCAATAGGAACGGAGATGTTGATGCAAAACTCATTTGATCTCTTATAAATTTTAAATCGGACACCAATTCGTACTGGACCTTTGATATATTTTTAATAACACAAAAACATACTGTACCAAAACATAGCTTGGTGGGTGTTAATTGGTGAACATTTTTGCTAAGCTTAACTATTATTTTTTCAATATACCAAAAGCATCAAAATAATAACGTATGTTTTTTTTTAATATATATTAAATAATATAAAAATACTTTTCAAAATGAAAAATTATGTAATCTTTTATATACCTTTATTTTATTTTAACAGTCCCAAAAAAGGATAAGGAGGATTAAAGACTCCCTCCAAATTTTAGTCGCTGAAGCAAAGCTGTGTGCCCTTTAAATTTAATACAATTAAAATAAAAAATATATACTGCGAGCACATAGAGCAACAATTAGGGAGGGGAGGTAAGAATTATGTAGGCTAAGTACGTAGGTTGGGTAGTTTAGAATAAGTTGTAATATATAAAGAGTTTAAGTTTTTTTTAAATATTTTATACAGAAAATCATTGAATGAAGGTAAAGAAAATTCAACAGACTTTGGAAAATAAAATAATATTTTAAAATCAAATAAATATTATTTCCAAAAATAAAAAAATTGTAGGTCCAGAATTATTAATTAATCTTGTAACTTTTTAAAAGTGTGTGATATTTAAGATATTTTTTATGTGGATTTGATTTTTTGGGAACTGTTTTGGTGGGTATTATTCTTTATTACACGAATTCAGAAAACATATTATTTCGAGCACCTTAGTAGTGCTTTATTAATTAATGGTAATCTGAAATTACAAGTAATTAATCAATTTTATGGGATTTCTTCGGTAGATTTCGAATTGTTAAACGAAATCGTCCTATCAAGTCACGTTTTTGCGGAAAATAGGTTTGAAAAATACAACACATCGTATTTTGGTTATTTTTTTAAAATTATTATTTTCATAGGAGCTTGAAACGTATCTTAAATAAAAGGATGAGTATATACATAGCTATTATATCAAAATACGGAAGGCTTTAACACTTTCAGAAATATTTGTTCCATCGACGAATTATTTCATACAACACATAGTGAATAAAGGTCATAACTGATTCATAAGAAACTTATTCTCCAGGATACTTTGAAAGTGCTATAGAAAAGTGGTATAGATAAATACAGGTTTTTGTTCTTTTAAGCCTATTGGCCTCAAACATATGAATTAGTAAGGTCTTCCAAAAAAATTCTATACAAAAAACAGAAAATGATTTCCGAGGTCAACAATGGGAGAAAATCAAAAAAAATGTGGGCAAGTCCTTCCCCCTATTTGGATCACTCCTTCAAGAAAATCAGAAGATTTAAATGATATAGAAATTTGACCTTGGTTTGATCCCCCAAAACACCCCTAACACCATGTATAACCATGTATCTGGTAAAATTGTCAAAATATACAATAAAAAAATACAAATTTGTGTACTTTAAACCCTATTTTGTATCAAACACATGACTTTAATCGACATATTCGTACGAATTCATAGTCTTTCGAAAAACATTCATCAGTAATGATATATGACTTTTTCGGTTGCAGTAATAATAATAAAAGTTTTTGTTATTAAAATAATGAATCACTACAGTTTGTTGTAGACTGTACAGTACATGAACTGCATTTGCATTAACGAGGCTATAAATATGTATATAAATATTAAACGTCTCACAAAGTAATTGATTATAATGCGCAATTAACCTGCTTGAATCCTGCCACATGTCTTTTCTTTTCTTTTTGTTCTTTTCGTTTTCTTTTCAAAACGAGGCTAATAAGATCGATTCGATTCCCATCTGACTAATGATACCGAAAAATTGCGGCCTAATTGCGAGCAGCTCAATAAAAGTTCTTTAGCAGATCATTGTTCATTATTTCCAGGCCATTAGCATTCAAGTGGAGTCGAAGTGAGCGCAAGCAGCTTCCACCTGCTCAAGTCTCCGTTTCACCTTGAAACAGGTGTTTGCGGGGTGCAGTTGCGATTTTTACGAGTGCCACCTACTTACCCAACTGAAATTTTTAAGCAGCTCGCGCATCCGCGAGCATGAGGTGTACACAAAGATGCTTTTCTATTTCCAGGTTGTCGCGCGCGCAGCGTATCATTTCGTCGTTTTTCGTAGTTGCGATCCCCAGGTAATATTTATAATCAGTGTTGAGTAAACAGGTAAACAAAGTTCGACGTGTGCATTAATTAAGCGGACCAGCGCCCCAGACCTGTTTTACATGTGTCGCTGGGAGCTCCGCCACCGCGTCGCAGCCCGAACCCGTTTCAGTCGACAGTGAAATTTAAAGTTGATAGTACTGTGTGAGCACGCGCGAGATGCCGCAACTACGCCGAGATTGCCTCAGCCAGCATGACCAGGCCGTGCTGGACTCGATTTTCAATCCCCTGCAGATCGGCGGGGATGTGCCGAACCTTTTCGACCCGGAAATCGGCGACGAGCTCAAAGACGACCCCGAGGAACCCACCCCGGAAGTGGCCGAGTCGACCGCAATCGAGCTGGAGGCTGTGCAAGCCGCGGAGGCCGGGGACCTGGACAGAGCCCTGGACCTCTTCGAAAGGGCCATCAAAGCCGCTCCCTGCAGGGCCTCGCCGTACAACAATCGCGCGCAGGCTCTCCGGCTGAAGGGAAACGACGACGGTAAGCAAAACTGAAGCCAAGCTTCAAACCTTTCTTGTAGTTGGTTAAATGGGTTCGTGGGTTTCGGTTCGAATCGTGGATATAACTTGAAAGCTCGTTAAAGTAAATAAATACAGTGACTTCCACAAAAATTATATGGCGAAAATATTGATGTACAGGTAACCAACCCTCGTATAACACGGTTTCGCTCTTACATGATAAGAAAATTGCGGAAACCCTCGTATAAAACTGTACAATAGACTACAGTACAACGCGAATCCCTACAATTAGTACAGTGAATCTGTCATTTTGGGTGGAAAAATTTTTCTAACGAGCAAATGTACGTGGAATCGTTGAAGGGTAAGGAAACAAAGTGATTTGTCATAAATTTGTCACTTTCACACCCTACGCTTTTTTGAAAATTAAAAAAAACTCAAAAAATTTTTGAAACGCATTTATCTCGGATTCTATGCATTTCTGAGAAAAATTTATACAAAAAAAAAATGTAGAGAATGTTAAAACCTACAATTAATGTCATTGACCCAATATCGTACGACAAAATCTGCGCGCTGTAGGTGGCGCTGAAGTTCGTAAACATGTGTTTTTCGACTTTTTTGTCCGCAAAACGTTTTCTTTTAGCAAAAAAGTGAATGAGAAAGTTGTTGCTCATAAAATTACGTACAATATTTATTTAAAACATTTTTCGCTACGACTTACCTTTTTCGAGTTATACCGCAACAAAGTGTGTTCTTCAGACATTTCCAGAAATTTTAGTTTCAATACCGTTTTCTTAGAACTTCAAATCGACAATTATATAACATCTAAGAGAAATATTATTTTTTTGATTTTTGAAAAAATATATTTTTAAAATCTTACGAATGGAGTTACCTGGTTTTACCTACAAGCCACAGATTTCAAATGTTCGTTTACTGAACAGTATAAGATAAATATATAACTTTAGTTACTATAATTCATTAATATTTATAATGTACCAGGCTTATTTTTTATGATTTTTTTTTACTTTATTATATATAAGTAACAACTCACGAAAAAGTTCAATCTATCATCTATCATCTTCGAGCAATTTTTGATGGGCAAGATTTCCTCTCGTTACGGCTCTTTTTAACAAAGTTTCCCGACCTTTCGCAGTAACTGAACGCCCTTCATCCACCACTTTTTCATTACAAACGAAACAAACAGACATTTTAAGAGAGAACGTTTGTGACACATTACTCTCCAAAATTCACTGAGGAACTGAAAAATGTACGCTTCTCAGTGTTTAGGGGGCTGTAGAAATTCGGTCCTTTTGTACATCTAACCCAATCCCGCCAGTGAAAGTTAGAATAGAACTATTCACCGTGGTACACGGCATTTGTTGCGCTATAACTCTTAAAAGGTAATTCGTACAGAAAAATGTTTTAAATAAATATTGTACGTAATTTTATGAGCAACAACTTTCTCATTCACTTTTTTGCTGAAAGAAAACGTTTTGCGGACAAAAAAGTCGAAAAACACGTGTTTACGAACTTCAGCGCCACCTACAGCGCGCAGATTTTGTCGTACGGTATTGGGTCAATGACATTAATTGTAGGTTTTAACATTCTCTACATTTTTTGTTCTATAAATTTTTCTGAAAAATGCATAGAATCCGAGATAAATGCGTTCAAAAAATTTTTTTTGAGTTTTTTTGAGTTTTCAAAAAAGTGTAGGGTGTGAAAGTGACAAATTTATGACAAATCACTTTGTCTCCTTACCCTTCAACGATTCCACGTACATTTGCTCGTTAGAAAATGTTTTCCACCTAAACCTTATTTTCACGACAGATTCACTGTACTAAATAGGCTAAAAATATTGAAATGGTTTTTTTATATAACGTGAATCTCGTAGAACGTACAATATAACAAAGTGCAGGATAAGGCGGAAGAATACTAGCAAAAGACAGTCGTATCGAAAGGGTTGTTAAATTACAGAGTACAGGATAGGACACACCGTGTAAAATCCGTGTACATGAGTGGCGGGTGGCTTACACATAAGAGGGAAAGAGAAGGGATGAAAATAAGAGCTTACTTGTCATTCTTCTTATTTACTTGAGGCAAATTGAATTTTCAAGCAGTTCGATTTACCAGAGATTTCACAGTAAAGGTTCTAGGTTCGTGTTAGCATGACCAGTATGCCCTCAAAATGAACCTATATTTATATATTCTATAATCTTACAGACTGAAATTAAAAAAAATAACCTAATATAATCTGAAGAAAGTCTAAATTACTATATTGTATTTTCTAGTTACATTAAATTATTTTTAAATTCTGCTCTAGATAGCTTGAAGTCTATTTTTACATTGAAAAAATTAAATTTATTAACACATCTATCTGGTGAGTACTTTTTGAGAACCATAATTAAGTCGTTCTGTGTGAAGAAGCAACTAACAAGTCTCTCGAATGGAGCGGTCTTTCCAATGCATAAATATTAATCATAAAAAGTAGATCAGGATAATTGATTTCATTACATAACAAATCTTTAATAAATAAAGCACATCCAACATCACGTCTATAATAAAGCGTAGGTAAACCAAATAAAAGACAGCTTGTTTCATAAGAAGGTACATTTGATTTCTGCCAGTTTAGTCTGAAATATACAAATTTTGTGAAAGATCTTTGCAATGCTTATATTCTATTAATATGTAGAGTACATATATATATAAGAGATGCGTATTCAATTAACGGCCTAACAAAACAGATATACAAAGTTTTAATTACAAACACATTAGAGAATTCTTTTGTATTTTTTTTATGAATCGTAGCGATTTATAAACCTTAAACACCACATGATCAATGTGTCTTGAAAGTGTATGTTTTCTATCCAAGATTACACCTAAATCAGTAACTTTGACAACTCGCAGATTAACGCTATCTTGCGCCATTTTTAAAAAATGGCGGGTGAAAGTACAAAAAATGGCAAATTTTTTAAATTTTGATTTAAATAATCGTAAATTAAAACAAGAAGTCATCAACGTAGGGTGCTAATTCTATCCATCTGGTGGCATAAATAGTTTCTCTAAAAGATAGGAGCGAAAGTGATGGAAAATCCAATATGGCGAATTCAATAGGGCGATTTTAACGCACCATTTTTTATTTTGTGCAGATTTTTGTTTTATTTATGTACCTACAAGGTTTTTTTAAAAACTTATTAACTTTTTTATCATTTATGAGGTTGCTTATTGTGAGTATGAAGTCAGATTCACAAATTTCAAAATGGCGAATCCAATATGGCGGGCAAAATTCTTAAACTTGTTCAAATTGGGACTGAAAACTGTGTATAAAGGTTTTTGAGGTCGCTGATTACGAATCTGAAATCAGATTTAAAAAATTCAAAATGGTGGGTGGATAAAATTTCTTAAATTAATATAATCCGGACTGATAACTGTACATATAAGTTTTTGAGGTCGCTGATTACGAATCTGGGATCAGATTTGATTCACCAATGTGAAGATCGACGACCTCATGACTCTTAATTTTTTTTTTCCATTTTTTTTAATTTTTTTTTTTTTTGATAATTTGATTGAATTTGAACTGATAATTGTATACATAGTTTTTGGCAGTGGCTTCCCTGAGGTACACCAGAACAGGCGTCAATGACACGAGAATATGAGTCATCTATTTTAACAATCTGTTTCATGTCCGATAGGTACGAGGAAATCCATTGAAGAAAATTATAATGGAAACCTATATGTTGAAGCTTATTTAGAAGAGCAGATATGTTAACCTTGTCAATTTACTAGTTAGAAATCTATTGCAAAGTTGCAAATTTAATATGCAACATCGACAGCGCAGCAAGTAGCATTATGAAATAATCGACTTGAAAAGATGACACATCCGCGTTTTTCTACTTTATGAGTTCCGTTTGAAGCATACAGCTAAGCAGGCGGCACAAAATATATGTCAATGTATGGGAGAAAATGCGGTCTCTTATCATACAGCAGTAGATTGGTTTCGACGTTTTTCGAATGGCGACTAAAACTTTGAAGATAAACCTCACGAAGGGCGGCCGGTTGAGGTTGATGTCGACCGACTAGCGCAGCTCATCGAGGAAGATCCAAGGAGAACTACTCGTCAACTTGAAGAAGAACTCGGATGCTCCCATACTACTATCGCTCGACATTTGAAAGTGATGGGTAAAGTGTACAGGCACAGTCAATGGGTACCCCACGAATTGACGGATAGTCAACGGATGATGCGAGTGGCGGTTTGTACGCAATTACTCACATCGTTCTTTTACTTGGCTTCGTAATTTAGTTACCGGGGATGAGAAGTGGATGCTTTATGTTAACCATAACAATAAGCGACAATGGCTTAGCGCGGGTCAAAGAGGAGTACCGACAGTTAAATGTAAACTTACTATACACAAGATTATGTTGAGTGTTTGATGGAATGTGTGAACGCTACTATGATATGCTGGATAAGGTAGCCGTGAATCTTAAATGAGAACAAGGCAATGTATACCTCCTCCACGACAATGCCCGCCCTCACACCGCTTCGATGACATGTAAAAAAATTATGGAGCTAGGCTGGATTTCTTTAGCCCATCCTGCATACTCGCCAGATATGTCTCCTTCTGACTACCACTTGTTCCGATCGTTGCAGGCTCACATTAGCGGAACATCTTTTGATGATCGAGATGCATTGGAACAGTGGTTGTCGGAATTTTTTAACTCTCGTGAGCCCAAGTTTTACGAGAATGGAATAATGTCACTTCCCCAACGTTGGCATGAGATCATTGATAATGATGGACTATATGTTCAATAAAATGTTAAGCTAAATTGTACAAAAATATCAAAATAAAGTTTCTTAAAAAATTATCAGGTTATTATGTTACAACCTACTATTACAAAATGGATTTCTTTAAATGTTTTTTAAATCATACATAATCATTATCAATAATTATTGAAATATCTGAAAGAAATTTTTAAATTCGCATACCCGCAGTAATATTAGCCAAATCCAGAATGATACAGCAACACCATTTTTATTCAAATAACTTCAGCTGTGTACATATTTCTATTTGGGCGCTACAACACTGCAATACAACCAAACATGTGTACATACATACACAAAACCTAGTTGGGTCAAAATCATTAATTTTCTTTCTAATTTCAGCTGCTTTTGCCGATTTGGATAAAGCAATTGACATATCTGGAAACAAAGGTCGGACAGGATGCCAAGCCTTGTGCCAAAGGGGAATCCTCCACCGAAAGCGAGAGAATCTCGAAGCCGCCAGAAGGGATTTCGAAATAGCCGCAAAGCTTGGAAGCAAGTTCGCCAGGACACAGGTACTTTCATGAGGCACTTTTTCAACATTGTCCTCTAAATCTCCAATCATACTTTTACAGCTTGTCGAAATCAACCCCTATGCTGCGCTATGTAACCAGATGCTGCGAGACGCGTTCGAGAAGCTTTCCTAGACCCCCGACAGCCCTTGCCCGTCGCCATTAATCGAGGTCTTGAAGTCCGAGCCCACGGCGAATAAATAAATAGACCTTAAAATGTATTGAAGTAATGAGAGCCTTTTTTTTGTTAAATAAATTGTTTTATAGCAGACACCTGCTCATTTCTTCGAGATCCGCGGCACATGCTTCACCGAAGCACCATTTTTATGCTCGACTGTGGCGTCACCTTGCTGCCACACACTCGGCGTAATCTTCACCATCGTCTGAGGTCTGAGGTCTGTGGACACTTTCTTTTGTCAGAGACCGTCTATTCCCCTCCCCGCAACGCCCCCCCTAAGATGTGGCAGGACCACAGACTACTCGATAAAAATGTCAAGCGCTCTATCGCAGCCCCAATTACCCTGAATTATTATTGCGCCGTCGCAATTCACTCAATTCAAAATTCGACTCGGGCACTAGGCCCTGGCCAGTGTCAATGTTTTAAATTGCGAAGGCCCTGGGCATACGCCGGTCTTACTTTTTCCACTCACTTTCTTTTGACGGGGATGACTTAAGTCGGCGCGATGTAAATTAAGCCGGCCGTCTGTCGACAGAACGATGCTTTATGACTATGGGACATTTTGAGTAATCGTCTGGAAAGACCGGGAGAAGATAAGACAAAAAGTAGGTACGTAAAATAAGAAATAAATAAGCAGGTGTCGAAGCAGTATCTCCCAATCTTACATATCCTTTAATGCATGATTAAGGGTACTCTGACTTCAAAATGCTTAAATAAAAGATTATTTACTTGAATTTTTTTTAATAAAAACTATACGACATATTGAGTAATACTTTTAGGTCTTTATTTATACATCCTTCTAGTATATAGAGTGTTATACGTTCCAAAATTATTATTATTAAATGGAAGAATGCAACGATCTTCACGACTTCCCTTTAAAAATTGTGTTAGACTGGCGCCATTAGAACTCATGACAGTATTATCTAAATTAAAAAATTCAAGTAAATTCTTATAATATATTATTTGTTAGCTCTCATCTTATCCACTATGCAAATTACTGAACCAAAATTTATAATTATGGATAAAACCATATAAACTTTAATGAAAAGTACAATGCAACAAAATTTTTTGAAATATCTTAAAAATATAATTTTGTATTTACTTGCGTAAACGTCTTTAAATTTTATTATATAATAAAGAAATCATTTTTTCAGCCTACTTTACCGACCTGTAGTATCTGAACTATAGCGGATTTCGACATGAAATTTTTACATAAGATTCTTTAAACAATATAAAAATTTATTTAAAAAAAATCTATTGTTTCAAAAATGTTCATGGGAAAAATTCGATTTCAGTTTTGAGTACTTCAAAAAGTTGTTCATTTTTATAATGGTTTTTTTTACAGTTGCAATAATATTTTCATCCAATAATAATATGAGTAAGATAAAAACAAAGAGTACCCGAATTTGAGTCACATCTTCCTCAGAAAGGATCTAGCGTAAGCATTAAAAATTAGTTTTTAGATATTTCCACTATTAGTTTCGAAAATAAGGCCTAGGAAACAACAAAACCTTGAAGTGAAATATAAACTATTTCCTGAAAAAATCCTTAGGACGCCAATAATTAATCTTGTGAGCCATTTCGATTATATGCTGCATATCCAGAATTTTTTTAAATTTATTACTCTAAAAGATAAAAGTTAAAGCAATTTTTACTACTTTTGAATTTTGCTTGTCTCGCAAAAACCACTGTATTTTTATTTTATTATATTTATACCTGTGACTTTTATAACTTATTATATTTCATATGACACCCCACTCAGCGGTTATTTTATGCAAGTCTAGTCAATCGATAATTGACTTCAGAGGATTTTCATGTTTTTGGGGTTGTTGACTACAGTAGTTGGTTTTTAAAATTCGTATACTTAAAATTAGACGGGTCAAAATTGCCAGCGTCCTGCTAGACCACGGCAGAGTAAGTTTTTTTGCATAAATATGCTCATTGGACCCAACAGATTAAGAAACTTCAAGTTGCCACCACGCAACCTGGTCACAATTTGTTTAAACAAATTTTTTTAAAACAAATTAGTGAAAGTGGTTTTTTCGATCTGAAAAAAATATTTTCAAGCGGATTTTTCAGAACTTTGGGAATTTTTTACTCGAAACCGACGCAACCTACGAAAAAGCGACTAAGAACCTTTTTTGTTCAGAATGACTCAAAGAAACTGAAAATATTTTTTTCGGATCGAAAAAACCACTTTCACTAATTTGTTTAAAAAAAACTTTTTTTCGAAAAAATTTTCATGAAAATAGACACCTAGAGGTTTTTAAGTTCTTTAGAGAGAACACTGAATTGTATGTATTACACTTTTCTTGATAAAAATATTTGGATTAAAAAGTTTACTTAAATATAATGGTTCTTATTTGAAGTTGAAATTTCGTAAAGAATATATAAACTAATAATGAGAATTTTGAGAGAAGTAAAATTTAATGACAAAGTGAATTCTAGAATTATTTTGAATTTAATCATTTCGGAGGTTTATTTTGTTCCAACGTGTATTTGTATTATTAGAAAAATCAACAAACAAAAAGTTAAGGTCCGTTTATTATATTATATAAAAGCCATTTTATGAAAATACGCCAAATTGTCAGCTTTAAAATTTTGTAGTTATTTAAAAATCCAAAACAATGAACAGATGTTTTATGAGTTAAAAATCTTGCAAGATTTTAACATATGTTTAAGAGCAACATGAGAGGATAATGGTAAAAACAAAGAAAACATAAAAAAAATGTATTGCAATAATTCATAAAATTGAAAAAATATTATAATTTCTTAGGCTGTTAAAATTTTCAACGGGTTTTTTCGAAATGATACTTCTTTTGTTATTTCGAAAATCAATGGGTGGTCTGAATCTTTCTTAAGAACAGTTGTGTACAATCGTGGGTCTGAATCTTTCTTAAGAGCAGTTGTTTACAATAAATACTTCATGAAAATCCAGATTCATATTCAGTGACTCGGAAAACTCTAATAAGTAATTCTCATAAAATCCCTTAAAGTTCGAAATTTCAGTATAGAAACCCGCTAAAAAGACTCTTTACTCTCTTTCATCGTAATCCACATAACAAATACAGGGATAAATATTTTTACTATATTAAATTCTATGGCAATTATATTTTTAAATTTTACAAAAAGTTTAAAAAAATCAAATATGACGACAAAACAATTCTAAACCTATTAAACCTCTTGGGTTAACCTGGTACTTTAGCTTCCATTGCTGTTTAATCTTAAATGAGATGTTAGAAGTGAGGGATCGTAATAAAATCTGTTTTACTTAAAGATATTGTTAGTGGTGTGTGTTTCATTTTATTTAATCAATTTTTTTGAAAGTCGACAGTTCGACAGCCTACAAAACTCACATAACACCTTTGTTGTATTAAAGCCATTATATCTAAACAATTCAAGCCATCAACTTTTCGAAATCTTAGTTCTTCGAAATCCATGAACAAACAGATGCTGTTTACACTTTACATTTTTGCAAAGTTGTTAACTTGTTTTAAGAGCAACACATGGTTTTAGCTAATACATGCGTGACTCGATTGATGATTTTCGTACTGCTGAATAATAAAATCCAACTAGACTTTCAAGACATTAACTTATGTTTGATTTATATCGGTTTTAGTCTTGGTGTTTTTATTAAAAGAAAATTTTATATAGACTACATAAATAACTTGAATAGCAGAATTCGATTAAGCTGATTATTATTTGATAATAAGAATTAAAGGGTGTTTTTCTAACATGTCTGAATATTGAATTTAAATTAAACATAAAAATTGAATAAGTGACCATCTCGTCAAATTATCCTTTCAATAAATCGATTATTTTGGGTCGCTGTATAGCACGTAGCGCCGCCGTCCTGTTGAAACCACAAGTCGTCAATATCAATATCCCGAAGTTTTGGAGAAAAAAAACTCACAATAATACGTTCTGATGGACGATTATTGGAAATTCGATGAAAGTTTCACGAAATAGAATATTATCTAATATTAATATTATCTAATTTATTTCGCGAAACTTTCATCGGAGGGTTTTCGAAATGATTACATTTTTACTATTACGAAAACCAATACTTCATGGGAATGGCTTACAAAATGCAGGAATTGAAAAAAAAGATAATTTACATTGTCGTAGTAAACATCGAAAAACAAATCCATTGCTTTTAAACAAAAAATTTTTTTTTATTATGAAGCTCATTTACTGTTTGGTGAATATTTTGAACAAATGAATATATTGATTCAGTTTTCTTCGATGATGAAGAAAAATGTTGTTACTGTGAATGCTGAGCGGTATTAATCAATTTTAAATGATTTTTATTGACAGAATTGAAGTGTTTGTTATTTTTTTCCAACAAGACAATGCTACATGTCACACAACTCGGGAAAACATTTAGTTTTTTTCGATTGTCAATATCAAATTTTACAAAATGCAGATTTCACTTTCTATTTGTAATTTAAAGCCATCGTTTTACAGGTTTTTTTTTTTAAGTATAATCTATGTTAACTAGCCTTTTATGTGTGATTTTTAGTAGTAAAACTTCAGCTTTATTTTTTTAACCTGTGATGTTATTGTTATATATGAAACAGAATTGTAAAAAGCAAAAAACCGAATTGAACTCAAACATTGATTCAAGTCAAATTTTAATCATATGGAATAAACTCAAATCCAACGAATTGAAATTTTAAATTTAGTTGAGCTGACTCGAATATTGAGTTGAGTAGTTTAGTGAGTAGCCCGGACTCAAGTCTTGAATTAAAGGGACTGTAATTTTAATTTTTCCAAAACTCAATGAAAACGTATTAAATATTTTATTCTTTTCAGTAATCAAGTTTGATTAGGCATATGAAATATTCATATATTGTACTTCTACAAACATATTCAAACAAATTTTTTTTCATTAATATCACTAATTATATTTGAATATTCAAAAAAATAAGTCGTTCATTAATTTAAGTTAGAGTTCTCAAATTCCAGAAAGTTCAATTGAAGTCTTAGAGTCTGCTCAACTCACAATTTGGTGCACTCAAATCAATATTTGAGACCTCTCAAAACGGGCGATGAATTTGTCAATATTTGAGTCATTACGGAATACTTTTTTCACTTAACTCGAACTATTCAACCCATTTCAAAAGCTTTAAAAAAAATATTTATTATTTTCATTATTATTATTTCATATATTATTAGTGGGTCGCTAAGGCACTCTAAATGCCTCTCGATAGCAGCGCGACCTATGAGGTCTATTGTGCTAATCCCATCTATAACTCTATAGTATGTCAGGATAACATAAGAGAAAAGGCAAAACCGTCGTCCAAGAATTTGAATAAAGCAACCTTTTCTTTTAACGGAAGTAGTTAAGCATATCATAGTGGCCCAGGTGCAACCCTCAGGTGTAAGGATAACGAATTTTCTTTCTTGAAACGATCCTGAGGGAATAAACTAGTGGTAATTAATTTATACAAAGTCCTCAAGGAGTTTTGTGGGAAACAGCTAAAATCACACCTGACCCAGGAACCTTCTCCCTGATCTTAAACTAAGCCAACGGACAGGACTACCGGGAGACATAGTGGTTGCGTTACTTTGTGGCGAATTATACGGGCGCACTTCCCTAATGGAAGTCCCCATTCCGTCCGGGCCCCGGGATGAGGGACAACCGGTCGAAGGAGTGGATTCCTTAAAGTCGCGGCGCAGGTGTGATCAGCAGTAAAATTCCTGCTATCTTTAAGGGAGTTCCACGATCAGATCTTGCCAACTTGTTGCAGTTGCGTTTGCGTTAATTGCGTTTATATCTCCTACTGCAGGCCGCGCGCCGCCGCACTCACGCGCCGAAAGCCACATAAAAGAATGACACCGCACGTTAAAATCATGTACCCTGCCAAAAGAAACATGCTCTCAGAAACTTTCTCGCCGAAAATGCGGCATGCTTTGTCGCCTGGACGGATGGATGATTGTGCGCAGAACGGTTTCTTTTGCGAAATAAAAGCCCTATGTAAGAAAAACAGAAGCGCACAAAAAAGCAGGGGTCTCAACAATACGGCGATCAGTTGCTGTTATCAAACTGAATAATGGTCGCGTGCCGAACAGTGACCACCGCACACAATCCATCAGCCGTTAAAGTCCCGCGCGCAAGCGCACCGCGCCGCCCGGTTCGACCAGTTCAGAGGTTGACCGCCACATGCCGCCACCGGTTGCGGCTCGGCGGCCGGACGGATGGGACGCGATCGTGCCGGTTGGGGCGCGCGCGTTGCACCTTTTAATAGTCGCAACCACTTTCTGTCTGGCTCGCGATCGTGTGGGGCTGCTGCCGATCAACGCTGGGAGGTAGCGCGACGATCGGCACACGATAATCTGCTTCGCCGTTGATCCGATCACGATGAGCACGTTTTAAAGAGGCAGCCTCCGCAATGGATGGACCATAAATTCACCGGAACGATGCTGCTGCTGCATCTGGTCGAGGCTGTCGTCTTTAATGCGCGGTTATTCCGCGCCCGCGAAAGAAGCGATCATGCACAGGACGAAATCGACATATGCTTCGAAGACCACAAGACGCCGGCTAAGATCGAGTAGATGACGAGGACCGGATAATGACGATGGACTGAAAAGGGTTCACGGCTCTCGAAGATGGTCCAAACGTTTAAGAAATCAAATAAAATTGGACCAGTTACCGGGATGCGGTGATTATTATAATTAATCAGTAGGAAATAAAAATTTTCGGAGCAATTTTCACGGTAATTTAATTATATCACGTTTTACATCATACTTTAAGAAAATTGTAAGGTTCTGCAACTTGCTTATACAAAAGAAATTATAACACTTTAACTAATTAACTTTAAGACCCCCAGCGAAGATCTATAGAAGTAAAATTTACACTGCTTGTGAGAGACATATGTTATTTCAAAATTAACCCTTTACACTCCAGGTTTTTTTCCTAACCACTTTGTCATATTTTTAACCCAGCAGTGCATAAGGTTTAAATTTGTAACACGGAGTGTAAGGTGGGTGAAATAAACCCAGAGTGTTTACTGAGACTACTTTTATTTAATTTTTATGTGAAAGTATGGTAAAAAGGAAACATATGGTATTTTATTCGTTCTGTTTCCTTCATAATTTACCCAACCTTACGCTACCTAGAAAAAATTAAATCATATATGCTCAAATCAAAAATAACTTAATTAATAAGTTAATTTTGGTCGAAAAGATATTTGATTCAAAAGTAAACACATTAATTTACATTGTATGGTTTTTGAAATGGCGCAAAATAAGTTTTTTTAAAGCGTTCGTTTTTATTTTATTACGAGTTTTCATTTAACTTATTAGTATGCTTACGTAAAATATTGCAATCGAAATTTCGACTAGTCCTAATTAAGCTAGAGCTCTGAAATGTTGCACACATATATAAGTCGGGTGACAATACAATATAGTATATTTAATATCGTTCTAAATCCAATAGGACGATAAATTCAACATAATACATTATATCGGTTTCACTGATAAATTTGATATTACTTTTATTAGGATCTTCCACACGAATTATGTCCACTTGTATGTACAAAGCATTCAACATTGCTCCAATGAGAAAACTATTTTTTTTTTCACTTTAGTATATTTAAATAATAAAAGTTTGTTACTAAAAACTTTAAAACTTTAAAATAATAATAATTTATTTAGAGAATATTATAGACAAGATTACGAAAACAGAGTGAAAATGGAGCGAAATCAAACTACGGAAATATGAAAATAGTATAGTTGAGTATAGTTTGCAGTTATATGAATCTTAAACAGTCCCCTAAACGAATAAAACTAAACGAGTTGTAAATCTTCATTTCTAAAATGTTGCAACATTTACTTGTTTTTATGAGAACAATTTTAGATTTAATAATTATTAAAAATATACACTTTTAAATTCAAAGCGCTGGTTATATATACTTTCAAATTAAAATATCATATGTATACAGTACAGTGTACGTTGAACAATGATGTCAAGTACATAATTATGCGCAGAATAAAAATAATAGTCACCTAAATTAAGAAGAAAAAAAATTATCAAAACTCATTCAACCAAAGAACAATGAGATTTCGATAGAAAAATTATTATTATCAGAACAGAAATTAATCACACATTACTAATGAAAAAATTTGTAATATTTTTCTGAATCATATTTCCTTTTGTTTCATTTTGTCAAAGCTTTTCCTCCACCTGGTCAATCTAAACAGCTGCCATTAAAAATTTAAAAATGTTAAATTTGTTGGAGATTTGATGACATCAGCACAACATTCGGTTTCTTTTGCATCTAATTTCTGCTAAGGTTTCGGTTCAGTAATTAAACCATAGCAGGGAATATTTTAATTGCATTCCAATTAATACAGTCAATAATTATTTCCCTGTGGGGTATCAAAGCATGATATCTTTAAATTAATTTTCTGTAAGTTGTAATGATAAATTACTTGTTCAGTAAATCAACCAAACATCATTCAAAAATATAATGCAAATCATATTCATAAAGAAAATTTAAATAAAATAAAGCATATTTGTCATAGTTTTTTTTATAACGCATTAGAAAACTGATATTACAATTGACTCTGTTTTATGTAGCGTACACTAACAAAACGCAATAGATTTTTAAAATTTTCAAAATCGTAAGCTTATGTAAAGAATACCGAATTTTTCATTGACAACTACATAAAATTTTCCATTACCACTTCCAATTTAAAAAACTATACACAATATACATACAAATACAAATTTAAGGATCTTGGGGTCACTTTTGATAATAAACTGACTTTCGATGCTCACATCCACGATATCTCCAAGAGATCCTATAGACTTGCTGGCTTTATTCTACGTACCTCAACCTATCTCCAAAATCTGACTACGGCGAGACTGCTATTCTTGACCCTTGTGCGAAGCATTCTTGAGTATTGTTCGCCTGTTTGGTCTCCGTATCATCAGAATAAAATTGATAAAATCGAATCTGTGCAGAGGAAATTCTCCCGCAGTCTCTTAAGAAAATTCGATAAACCATATGTTCCTTATCCTGATAGGCTATCCTTACTTAACCTATCTCCTCTTGTTGATAGGAGACTGTATATCGACGAGTGCACCTTATATTATATTTATCACAAGTATCTAAATACTATATTAGTGAACAATCTAAATGTGCGTGTTCCTGTGCATGGAAGCAGAAGTAATGATGTCTTCTCACCATCTAGAGCTTTACTCGCTGTATATTATAACTCTCCCATGGTCAGGCTTCAACGTAACCATAACAAATTTCAATTTGGTCCTCTAAGCTGCTCTTTAGCTAGCTTCAAACATACTGTCCTTGTTAAACTAAACTCTTAATTTTGTCTTTGTAATTATATTCACGCGGAGTTGCTTGGTGTAATTGGAAATTGTATTATTTCTGTACTTGGCTATTCAATAATAATAATAATAATAATAATAATAATAATAATAATAATAATAATAATAATAATAATAATAATAATATGGTATTTACTGACGAATTGATGAAAGATATGAACGATTTGATTTGAAGCTGTTTCAATTAAAAAAAAATGTTTACGTCGTTTTGTAACAGTTGAAGAAACATAGATTAATGTCTACTATTTAGAAAACAGCGAATAAAAGAGAAATGCCAGGTTAGATTACAAATCATTTTGAAAATTTTATTTTGTGACACTTAAAACTTTTTAATATGCTTTTGTGCACATTGAAACCATACAGGAGCGCCATACAGCATGAGTGTTTGAAATATAACTTTATATATTATGAGCTTATTTTCTAAACTGAGTGTTGATCGTCTATTAATAAAAGGGTACAAAACTTTTATTAGAATGCTTACTTTGTTAAGAACTATTGTTATATGCTCCTTTTTTTATCAAGGGTGATTCTTAGATATTTAATGTGCTCATTCCAAATAATGTCACCGCCATTAACCCTAAAATTACTATTCGGTAGATATGATGGATTTCTTCTCCGTGTAAGGAACATGACTTGAGTTTTGTTGGGGTTAATTTTGGTTTGGATTTTAATGTTTAATATGGTTTGAAGCATTTTTTAGGAAAAAACTTTCGTTTCATATGAAACTTCGATCATTCTTTTACCTTTCCTGTTTGCATTTTTTATACCTAATTTTAGAAGTCATAATTTTATTATATAGGTTTTGCTTTCTTTAGAAGAATAATTGCGCTCGAGCCAAGTAACTCCGCTATTATAAAATAAAATTATTTTTGAGTTTATTTTATTTTATAATAGCAGAGTTACTTGGCTCGAGCGCCTACAACTTTAGAGAGTATGATTTTTATTTCATTTCCCCTTTGCTGAAAGAATATGAATAGATTCCTTTTTATGAGACATCTTTAACTTTTCTTAGCAGTTCTAATAAAAAGGTTTAGCCAATTTTTAACATTTCTTACCTATGTATTAGAGTAAGTACTGAAGGAATGTTTCGTTAAGCGTTTTGCTGATGTATTATTCCCGTAAGGAAAAGTACGTTATCCCGCAAATGTGGTAAGATAACAAAATTATTCAGGTTCATTTACATGCGAGGACCGTCTTCAACCAGACCTTGCCCAATAACTTCTGCCCTGGGTCTCGTCCTCGCGCGTCAAATCCCGCTCGGGCCGGTGAACGAACATGCAACGAAACCTGATGTCGTCGGCAGTCGCTGACGACTTGGCAGCAGGTGAATCAAGTCTCATAGCCTTAAAAACGCATAATGCAATAATTATATACAGACACACACACACACATGGGGCCAGGCAGAGGCCCAAAGGGCGGCAAAAAACATGTTATTAGTTCGAGACTGCGCCGCGACTTAAAAAAAGGAGATTTTGGCCGGTCGGCCCGCGCTTGCCGCAATCGGCGGAACCCCAACGCTCTGAGATTAGATTAAGCGGCAAGCACTGTGGCCCATTTTTTTGGTGTTCCTGCTTTTCAAGATTTCCACCTTTCCTAAATAATTGTTGGCGTTCTTTCCTGGAAAATCGATTTCTGGTCTGAAGGTGCATTCAGGACCTTAAGGGGTCAATTTCAACCGAAAGATTTTAAGGGACGGACGCAATGGCACCTGCCGATCGACCTGATTTTATATCACCTTTTTTTTTGTACAATAAATTGAATTCGTCGATCCTTTTTTTCTTTCACAGACATTATATTTTATTCACGATCACTGTGATTTCAACTGAGTCGATCATACCATATTTTAATAGATGCATTCACTGATTATTCACTATCGCTAATCTATTTAGTGATAGTGTATGTAAAATTCAACATCACTAAATTTGGAAATGAATTTTGAACATTTGCTGGCTTTTTAATATTTTTCGAAATTTTGATCGGATAAGTTTCGAAATATCCATATACTCGAATAATAAAAGTAAAAACTGAAAATAACGTATTCACATTTGGTTCATCTCCTCGTTATTTTTTTTAAGAAACTAGTTCGATAGATTAAAAATTTGTAAATTTGGTAAAATTAATCATTAGCCTTATTTAATTTGGTGTTGTCAATCACAAATTATAGTTAAAATAACCATGTAGCAGTATTACTACCATTAAATTAACAATACACATTTTACTGTAATAATTCCTAGTTGGACGAAAATATTCATTAAATAACGAAAACAGCTGTTTAATTAAATATTGTTGATAGAAATGGTAATTCAATCTAATGAAATTAAGTAATTATTTTCAACTATGAAAATATTTTTAATATTCGGTGTTTCGTTGATTAACTATTTTTTTTTTACTTTATATTAACTATTTTTTTTTATTTTATAGAGTATTTAACTATAACTGGTGAGATGGAGTCTCACAGACGTCGCGCATTCTGCAAATTCTTGGCAAATAGAGACTTTCTGTAAAGTACCACTGACTTTTATACTGTTTTTTTTTAATATTTGATAATAAAAACTGGTTAAATGTACTCAATGGGTTTTATTACATACCAATGGTTAAATATCAAAATAATTTTAAAACATCCAATTTTTTTTTTTTATAACAAAAATGTACTTTTAAAGTAATAGCCTGTGAGACGTCATGTCCCTTATAGTGTTATAAATTTTTCATGTCCCTGGTTAAAGGTTAAGATAGATTTTAACATTTTTAAACTTACATCCGTAGTTTGAAAACATAATTAACAATTTATAAATGGTTAGATCAAACATTTTCACCAGTCAATTTGATTATAAATTACGTATACACTAGTTAATTTTGTAATAATGAATTTGATATGTACTATCCCTAGTATGAGTGAAATACATTCTAAATTCACTAAACCGACTAATTCACCATGGTCATGCACTATCATTAATTAGTATAGTGATATAGTGGTAATTAACACTATTCCTGCCACTGTTTTTTTTTATATCTATTTCAACCAAAAGGTTGAGGTGCGTTTAAATGCAAATATCTTGGGAATAATTTATATCCTTATTATTACAAATAAATTAGAATAAATAAACTAAAAAATAAAATTAGTTATAATATTTCTACTACTTGCCTGGAAAAGATATTTCAACAAATTTTCCACGATTGTTGTGAATGAATTTAAGTCATTGCGAAGTAAATGTCAGAACTCGACTTAGAACTTACCACTGCAATGATCTATAGTAAAATGCAAAATTGTAAACATTCGAATATAGCTTGCTATAACGAAAACTCCTTTCTTGTTTTGTTACTGAAATGAGGACTTCCTAGAATTAAAATGGTATTGATATTCATGTGTAAATGATTTAAGATCATCTAAATAATGTTATAAAATTATTAAAGTGTCAAAAGACACCTCATAGTAGATCCAGAAGAAGAGTGGTGGTAAAAGATATCGTATAATTAATTTAACAACCATTATAGGAAAAGTCAAAACATTAATTGGGCGAAAACGATTAAACTAATAATAATTTTAAATTAAAATTTCAAAAGGTATCTTTTGACACACTCGGTAGAAATAGTGTTAAGTTGTAGTGAAAAATTCCCATCTCTGGTATTCATTCCACAATTTATAGGTATATCATATAAGCATCAGTAATCTACTCCATTGTGCCCCGTAGCTCATATCGTAAAACGCTTCGTAACGCGCAAGCCAGCTGCTCGTTTAAGGCGTCCTAAATACAGGGAGCACACTTGCAACACTTACCAGACAGTCTTAAATTTCTGAGGTCCAAAGGCGTCGGTTAAGTTCGTATTTTCTGTCCGCTTAAGCACAATTATCGCCACACGCTCTGCGAGTGGAGTGGACTTGGACAGACTTCGTCACAGGCCTCGTCGCCATCCTCAACCACCGAGAAGGGCATAAGGCACACCTGGCCAGTAACTGATACTGAAGTAATCAGCTTTTTTCACCTTGCGACGCCGGCAGAACGTGGCTTTGCACCGCGATACGGCTCGGACGCGGGCTGCACGCTCCACGCAGAACAAATGGCGATCGTGTGGCATCAACCTCAGCGCGATAGACCACTTTATTCCGGCGGCGCGGCAAAGGACCCGCATCCCGGCACAGATAAATTAGCGACGACGCACCGCGATTGTTAAAAAAATCACTCACGTCCTCTAGGTCTCGATGAACTCGTTCGGGGTGTATTCTTCCCGGCTGTTCGTGGTCTTAAGTTTTTTATTTTAATTTTTTTGTTTGCCACGATCATCGGGCAAAGAGTTCCCGAATAGCCAGAACGGTGAATTTGGCATGTGTTTCCCTGATTGACGTCATATGAGCCCGACCAGGAATTTATGTGACTGCAGCGAGGAGCACAGCTGGTCTTTCGGGGGCAAGGAGAGGCATCTGATCGGATGGCTGTAGGACAGACATCAGGTATGCAGCTCTTCTCTTTAATTTCATGTGTTCCCGATATCATAAAAAAACTACATCAATGCAAACTTTGTAAATGAAAATTATTAAAAAATTCATAAAAATTGGACAATTATGTACAGATTGAAATTGGAGAATGAATATCACTAATTGATCAACTTGAAAAATCTGAAGTCTGACTTGAATGAAATCTGCGCTCGTTTGATTTTTACCGCAGAATACAAACTTGTTACGTCATATCGGAACATTTGTAGATCAAATCAGACTTTAGACGTAATTTGTTATTAGAAATGAATAGTTTTCGTTTGAATATTGAGAATACCATATAACATCCTATTCGAATTGAGATTGTCAATTTGTGCATATTTAACATTTTGATCATTATCGTCATCTCTTAAGTCATGAGGCTCGTGCCGAACATAAAGACAAAGCCGTATGTTACACGATATCTGTAAAAAAAATTACGTCCAGTATGCTTTTTTTTCTCTTTATTTCTCTCACCCAATCATATTAAACCAACAATTGAAGCCTCTGGTGGAAGAAGGTGTTAACTCACTTTTTACCAACTGCATAGTTTAATGAGTTAACACCTCCTTGCAATAAACTAATTCAAGAACCCATCATTTTGCTTGGAGTAAAACGTTGTTTTACCCATATAAGAATCACATGATGATATTTTTATATTACAAAATGAAATTTAGCGCCACGGAAAATAGTTTGAAAGGGAAAGAAATTTTTTTCTGAAAAAGTGAGTTAACACCTTCTTCCACCAGAGGCTTCAATTCTAAAATATTTTTCATGATATAAAAGCGCCTAGAAACATTTCTGGATATATATATGTATATATATTTGACATTACCATAATAACAATATAACGATTGGAAAAAAAATTCTTTTAAATAATGAGAAAAATATTTTTAAATCATATATAAACTCAGATCATCTGATAAACATTAACCCTGCATTTGCTTCTTTAGATTCAAATTTTAATCAATTATTAGTTGCAAACTTGATTTCATAGGCACCGCGCTAAGTAAACAATCGCGTTCCTGGTAATTGAGTTTTGAGTAATACATATACATAAAGTTTAATAGATACAAGCGAGGAAATAAATCTAAAAAACAAATCTTATACACACTAAATCTAATAGTATGTTTTATTCTTTTCTTTTTTAAATACCTATCACGGTTTAATACTGACAACCTTTAAAAAACTCAAACTTACTTTTGATTCAGTTTCCCCTTATTCAAATTTTATTAATTAATACCCAAGAAAGCAACAACATGAATTCCGAAATTGTAATGCATTGTTGCAAATTTTTCACTTTCTGTCCTTAACACTACATTTTATTAATGAAGAAGTACACTTGTAAATTATAAATAATATATTTTATTCTAATCCTGTCCTGATAATTTAATAGAAGCAACTAACTGACTGCTTATTATTTTATGTTAACTACTTTTTGCTGCTCGTCATTCATAAATGAAAATCGTGGAATTCATGGACCGTGTTAAATTTGTTAATGTACTATTTAACAAGTATAATTTAAAATCAGATAAAATTGTGATTGAATCTAAGTATAAACAAAACTGACAAATCCTATCCTTGCAATGCGCGAAAATAGACAGTAGATAGTAGATCTATATGTTAACTATAAAGTTTTTACTCATGTTTAAAATTTTTACCTGAAGGTGTCTGTTAACCTCACGGAGGGGAAAAACTGAGCTCTTGACAGCACTTCTCCTCTTACCCAATTTTATCAGATTTTACTCACGTGAGTAAATTTGGGTAAAATCACCGATTGCTTGTCACTATGTAATCTGTCATTTGCTTGTTTAACCGTCCGGTCAATGACCGGGTACCCGGGTATCCATTTCAGTTTCGCAAGTAGAATTTATTAACTTTTTCTCAAAATAATTTTAAGACCGTCCGGATCCCCAACATTTAAGTAGTTTGATACCCAATTTTCGTAAAAGTTTTTTATAATTAATTATTTAATAATAGTTATTAACTATCAAACTTTATACCCCCTCCGTTCAATAACCGGGCACCCGGGTACCCACTACAGTTATTATGTATAAATAGCGGGTTTATGCACACTAAAGAGACTGTTTATTAAAGTATTGAGGTAATTTGACTTTTAAATAAATAATAAACAATGTCGTTTGTAATTTCTTTTATTTAAACAATTCTTATTACAAACAATAGCAAAGATAGTAGGTAAGAAAAACGTAATTCTGTTTATATTTATTTTAGTAAGAATTGTTTGTTCCCAATTATTTTTATATTTATATTGTTTAATTTTTATAATAATGCAATGCCACACAAGAATAAAAGTACATTTAATTATTTCGCACAGTCCTTACATGTCGTGGTTGTAATACAATGTTCATCACAAATAGGATTTTTACACACCGAACATATTTTCCTAGTTTTGCGACGTTTTTTAAATTCACTTTGAAGACAAGTATAGCATACACCAGTAATCCTTTTCCTTCCGGTTGAATCGTGCTGTGTCTGGGGTGTTGATGATCCAGATGTTGTTGGCTGCGCATATGGATTGATAGCTCGACCAAGAAAAGATTTTTTGGAATCCCCCAACTGTCAAAAGTTCCCGGCGCGACTTTTACAACGATCGTGATTTTTGTTTATTTTAAAGAGTTTTTTGGTTTTAAAATTGCTGGCTTGTTTTCTGGTCAGTAGTGATTAATTTGTAGTATCCCGTGTGACATTTTCCCCGCAGGAAGTGACCCGGAGAGGATTTACTACTGGTTTTCCGACTGGAGTACCCAAGTGAGGTTACCTTTTGTCCGACAAGTTTGTCGGTGGAGATCTTTTGGCCCCTCACAAATCCGGTTTGATATCCCACACTTTTTCTTTTATTTTATTTTCCCCCTGCTAATGCTTCTCCCTTTCGGATAGGGAGTTTTTGTGCTCTCGCGGAGCCGCAGTTTATCGGGCAAGTGTCTGCGATTTTTCGGCTGCTGGAGCAGGTGCGCTGTATCACACCCACTTGGCCCACCCCGCGCACGCGGTGCTGCCGGGACGGACCAGGAGGTCCGGGTTTTTCCCAAGGAGGGAATTGGGATGGATGTAACATCCGAGGATGAGCTGCTAGCCTCCAGCCAGGAGACGATTACGAACCTGAGTTGCACAGCGAGTACCAGTCATAGTACACCTGTGCAGCTCGTAGGCGAATCGTCCTCCTGTACGGAGGTTAAGGGCGCCAGCCATAGCGCCCGGACGCAGCTCAAAAGAAAGCGCAAATCCGGCGGCAAGCTTGTCAAAAGTCAGTACCAGAAGGCCATCTTCATTCTTAACAAGATTGCTAGGAATGAAGAGGCGGGTACTGTACACGAAAAGGATGCCGCCGACAAAATCAAGTACCAGGCAGTTGTTGAGGAGTACAACAAGAGCCTGGCTAATAAAAAGGAGCCACCGCAGAGGCAGGAAGCTGCAAAACGAAACCGTTCTCGGGACGAGAACGCGCATGCAGCCAAGCGCACCAAGGTGGCAAGCAAAGCCGAAGGAGACAGGGTCGAGAGGACTGCGGCAAAGTCCTCCGTTGTGAACATAGCCTCCGGTGACGGACAACCGAAGCGGCTGCTAAGTGATGTGGTGAGGGACCACTTGCACGTTGCCCTGGTGGACGAGAAGTGCTCCAGCGGCAAGATCTCGGCCGATGCGTGGGGGAACATCGAAGCCAGGCTTTCGGAGATGATTATGGATCATCTCCTCGAGGGCGGAGCGCCGCCGTGCTTCGACTCCTCTATAGTAGTTAGAGGAGTTAGGGTCGTCAGGTGCGAGGATCAGTTCTCGAAGGACTTCCTTGGATCGTGTGTCGCTAAGATTAGCGACGCCTGGGAGGGCTTGAAGCTTAAGCTTATCCCTGCCAAGGATATTCCTAAGAGACCGAGGGCTCGCATCTGGCTGCCTAAGATGAAGCTCGACGGTGCGAAGTTCCTGAAGTGCCTGCACCTCCAAAATCCGGCGGTTCCAATGGATGACTGGGCTGTCATCAAGGCTGAGGAACCCCAGAAAAACAGTATGTCCTTCCTGCTTCTCATCAACGAGGAATGCTTGGAGGTCCTCGAGAAGGCAGATTTTAAGCTTAGGTTTGGCATCCGGCATGCCAAACTTAAAGTCTTTAGATCCGGCAACCCTGATGCTGACCTGGACCCGGCCGACATGTTGGAGTGTATGAGGCTGGACAACGAGCCCAGCACAGATCTACCGCCTACTAATGCTGAGGGTCGTGCAGATTAACCTCCAGCACTCCAGGAGTGCCTCGGATAATCTGCTAGTTTTCCTAAGGGAGGAGAACATCGATCTAGCGCTTGTACAGGAACCCTGGATTAGGAGCTCTAAGGTTAGAGGTCTCCAGGATAGTCTCTATAATATCTATTATGCACCTAACTCGGAACAGGGTAAGCCGAGGACGTGTATTTTAGCCAAAAAACACGTGAAGGCATTTATGTGTTCTGATTTCAGCTCAGCCGATGTGACGGTGATCAAGGTGGAGAATGGTGACAGGGGAGATTTATTCATCTCTTCCGTCTATATGGCACACGACAAGCCTGCACCACCAAAGGAACTCGTCGACTTGGCAGCAGCTATTTCCTCGAGGAGAGCTACTCTATTGGTGGGTTGTGATGCCAACGCGCGGCATACTCTATGGGGAAGCTCCGAAATTAATGCAAGAGGTGAGTCACTCTTCGATTTTATTATCAACTCCAATCTGTTGGTGTGCAATGTTGGCTCGGCTCCGACCTTTCGTTTTCCGAGCACTGTTGAATACGAGGGCTGGGAAGAAGTGCTCGATGTCACGCTGCTCACTGACAATAACCTCTACAAGGTGGAAAACTGGAGGGTGTCTAATCTGAAATCGTTTTCGGATCACAATTGGATCCTCTTCAGTCTGGATCTCAAGATTGAGACTCCACAACCTTTTAGAAACCCGAGAAGAACTGACTGGAAGAAATTCAGCCGTATCTTCCAAAAGAAATTCCCCAAACTTCCGCCTCAACTGTTCGATTCAGTTCAGGAGCTGGACGCGAGCATCGGAAACTTCGAGAAAGCTTTGAATGTTGCCTACAAGGTCTCGTGTCCAGCTAGATATAGTAAAAAGACTTTGCCACCGTGGTGGAATGAAGACCTGTCTGACCTAAGGAGGTTGACCAGGGAGGTCTTCAATATCTGCTACAGGCACAAATTCTGGCAGCCCTATAAGGACTGCCTTAGAATTTATAAGAAGGCAGTAGCATCGGCCAAGAAGGAGGCCTGGTGTGACTACTGCGAATCCATTGAGGGTATTAGGGATACAGCAAGGCTTAAAAAGATTCTGTCCAAGGAACACGTCTCTCCCTCTTTTTTGAAGAAACCGGATGGCACGTGGACGGAATCTGCCACTGAGTCTCTGGTACTTTTAATGAACACCCATTTCCCGGGCAGCACAGATAGCTGCAGAGATTCCCTGAGGGCGCAGGATCATATACGAATGTCCCAGGATAAGCTCGAGCTTATCATTAACGAGAGAAGCACTGTGATGGCGTTGAACAGCTTCTCTCCGTACAAATCGCCGGGCCCGGACGGCATTCTGCCGATTATGCTACAGGAACTGCAGAGCATTGTAGTCCCATGGCTTGTCGCGTTTTTCAGAAGCTGTATAGCTCTCCATCATGTCCCTGACTCGTGGAGACGGGCACGGGTTGTTTTCATTCCAAAGGCTGGCAAGCGTGGCCACGAAGCAGCGAAGGACTTTAGACCGATTAGTCTTACTTCCTTTGTCCTAAAAACACTAGAGAGAATTCTTGATGTATACTTACGTCAGACTCTGGTCGAATCTCAGCTTAGTAAATCGCAGCACGCATACCTAAAGGGTAGATCTACCGAAACGGCTCTACATGAGGTAGTGCGTACTATCGAACACTCCCTGCAGTACAAGCAGTACACCTTGGCTGCCTTTTTAGACATAGAAGGAGCTTTTAACAACGTCCGTACGGAAGCAATCCAGGAAGCCCTCTCTACACTAGGAGTGGATGAGGGGCTCAGCGACTGGTTAGTCACCTTGTTGCGCACTAGGATCATTCAATCGGACCTCGGTAACAGCCAAATAACAAGATTTGTCAGTAGGGGTACTCCACAGGGTGGTGTTATTTCTCCTCTACTATGGCTGCTAGTAATGAACAAAATCCTGGCTAGCCTGGATAGGGACGGGATTAAGATAGTTGCTTACGCTGATGACTTAGTGATTCTGACATCAGGTCTGTGCCCCTCCATGTTAAGCAGTATCATGCAGGGGGCTCTGGTTAGGGTTGATGCATGGGCTCAAAGCTGTGGGCTGGGCATCAATCCGAGTAAGACCGAGTTGATGTTGTTCACCAATAGGTCGAAGATCCCAACCTTCAGGCTACCTGCACTAAACGGGTTAACTCTGTCTCTATCCCCGCACGCAAAGTATCTCGGCGTAATACTTGATACTAAGCTCAGGTGGAGACTTAACATCGATGAGCGAATTAGGAAGGCCTGTATAGCTTTCTACGCTTGTAAGAAAGCATTTGGTAGAGGGTGGGGGCTCCAGCCGAGTATGGTCTGGTGGATGTACACAGCTGTTGTGCGTCCTATCCTCACTTATGGGGCGCTTGTCTGGTGGCCCTGTCTAGACAAGGCTTATATTCGGAAGAGCCTGGGAAGAGTGCAAAGAACGGCATGTGTGGGCACCCTGGGAGCCATACGGTCCTGTCCGACTGAGGCTCTTAATGTGATGTCGCACCTCTTGCCCATTGAGCTCCATATCAAGCACATGGCGAGCTGCAGTGCCGTGAGGCTTAAAGAGTCGGGGTGTTGGAATGCAAGACCATATGGCCATTGCAAGATCCTGGGCCAACTGCCAGACGATCTGGCAGTTTGCCGTACAGACTACATGGTACCTAGGCAACCTGGTGGGAAGAACTTCAAGGTGAGGCTCCCCACTAGAGTGGAATGGAGGGAGGGCGATGTGACGCAAACCTTCCACCATGCAATCTTCACAGACGGCTCCAAATCCGCGAAGGGAGTCGGAGCCGGTATATTTTCCGAGGCACTCGATATTAGGGAGTCGTTTCGCCTTCCTGATTATGCTAGCGTCTTCCAGGCAGAGGTTCTCGCTATCATGAAGGCTTGCGACGCTTTAAGCAGCCTAACACCTACATTAAATTTAGCAATCCTCACGGACTCGTTGGCCGCTATCAAGGCTCTCGACTCGGCTAGCGTTTCATCTGAATTGGTCAATCGCTGTCGAGAGCGCTTAGTCTTTTTAGGGCAACGCCATAGTATCACTCTACTCTGGGTTCCCGCGCATAGGAACATAGAGGGTAACGAGCGGGCGGACGAACTGGCTAGAGCTGGTGCAATTCTCGATGAATCCTGTGTGGAGACAGTTCACGCTCCCCTAGGATCCGTCAAGAGGAAGATACAGTTGCACTTTCTAGCAATAGCGAATAATAGGTGGGCAAATCTAGAAACATGTCGCGTTTCCAGAGCGACCTGGCCTGCATACAATCTGTGTAGAACACAAGAGCTTCTCAAGCGAACTCGTGGGGATATTGCCAGGGTGGTGGCGGTGCTTACGGGTCATTGGCCCATAGGGGAGCATGCAGCCAGACTGGGGATCCCTTTCAATAACCACTGTCGCAGTTGCAAGGATCCCAATGAGAAGGAGACTCTTTCGCATTTCCTATGCAGCTGCCCGGCGCTAGCTGGAGCAAGGTACCGGGCGCTGGGCAGGCACTTTTTCGCTGGCGTCGGGGTTTTATCTTCGGCCAAGATCGGGGAGATTGTTCTCTTTTTGAACTCCACAGGCTGGCTCTGATCTTTTGGCATTTCTAATTCCGTCGTTACAATGTTTTCTTTCTTTTCTTTTCGGGGGATTGGTGGTATCAAAACGGCGCGCCTTAGCGCTAATTGGACTACGCCCAGGGGCGAGTCGCCACTTTAACCAACCAACCAACCAAGAAAAGATTTAATCGCCACTTTTGTTGTGAAATGCCTCGTGATTTGTGCATTCTGCGAACGACTTTCAATAAATGTAGTACACAGTTCTCTGCCCAATTGCCGATAAAATAATCTCCGTTCATATGACTTTTTAGCAAGCATTTTATTATTATCATAATACAGAATATATGCTGCAAGGCAGGCAACATCAAGGATATTATAGAAAAATGCTAGAGGCCATCTTTGAGTAGATCTTTTTGTAGTATATCTACCAAGCATTTTATCCATTGTGTCCACTCCAGCTTTTGACCAGTTATAAAACTCAATAATTTCGGGTTTTTTCTTTGCACTATCACTAATTTTTGCTTCATGATGCATTGATGATAGCATAATTACTGCCTTTTTTTTTACTTTCTCATAATATAAAATCATTTACTCGAAAATAAAACAAGTAAATCTCTCCTTACCGTTGAAAACTCGATGAACCATCCATCGTATTTAATTTCAATACTATTATTTATTAATAATATTAATTTTCACTTTCACTGTAAATTTACTTTATTTTTCCTTGCACTAATTTCAATTAGAACCTTCACTCTCTCCTGCCTAACTCAAGAGTGAGATATTTCTGTCCTGACACAGTACCTGCGCGACTACCTACTTTTATTGCAGTGCAACCCTTCAAAGGAACCCGAGAGATAAGATATTGGCGCACATGCTTTACTACCCTTTGTCTCATCCCAAAGGGCTCCGGTCCGGCGACGAAAACAACTGCAAAACAATACCCTAAGCTAAATATAGGCTCCTTGTTTGATCGTTTCGCCTGTTCTCGGACTCGCTAAATTCTTAAAATAATGAAATATTATTACTTTACCTCATCGTGTAATTGAGTCCTATTCTTCTATTGTTCGGGGTGAAGGGGCAGGGCATCCCAAATACTAGAATATTAGAGGAACAATAGGGTCTCCCTATTACCATAGTTATTTCACATGCACACAGTCTACTAATAACTTTTCTGCCTGATACACTATACGTGGGTACCCGGGTACCCGGTTATTGAACGAAAGGTGAAAATTTGGTCATTGACCGGACGGTTAAAGGGTCTAGCCGGTTAAGGAGGTGAAAAGTACCCCCAGCGCTTTTGAAAAACAAAAAATATCCTCATGTAGTATATGAAAAAGCACATCTTTGCTGAAATTTTCAGACCCATAGACCCTCACATAACCTCAAAAAAAATTAAAACGTGATTTTCAGTGTTTTGGCGATATCTCGGCTTCTTGTAGACGTACAAAATTACTTTTTTTCTCAAATTATAGGGTCTTTTGTCAGCTACAAAATAATATTTTTTTCAAAAATTTTGGCGGGAAATTCAAATTTTTATACAAGTTCGAAATTTTCAAAATTCAATTAAAAAAAAACAAAAAAAATAGAAACGACGAAAAAAAAATATGTTATTCTCTGGATGTCAAGCTATATCCATGAATAATTTCAGATTTTTATATTTGGTGCAACAGCGTCAAAATATCGAAAAACCGTTTTTTCAGCATTTTTCGGTATTTTTACATCTTTTTTAAGTCTGAATATTCTTTAAGTATGCATTTTCTTTAAGTCATTTCCTACCTTGATAAATTCACAAAGAGATAATATTTTCAACCTGGCGAGACATCATGGCTGAATTACACTCACCCCACCGTTCATTCATATTTGTCATGCACACTGTTCATTCACGCATGTTTGAAACTGGGCGAAGTAATAACAATTCCAAATAATTGCAATATATTTCTTAATAAAAGACCTCACAAAGTAATAATATTGCCCCACTCTCTTCTACACTCACTTATAATATAAAACTGCATTATACAAATTAATACGTATAAAAATAAATACGAAAAGTCTGAAAACATACATGTATTATACCGATCCTGAAAACATAAGACAATAGATAAAATCCCGTATTTGAGATATGAATAGGACAATTAGTCTGCATCACTATATTCTTCAATAACATCAACAATCTTCCAAAAGAGTACCAGATCATTTCTACAGGATTTTTTCCGTATATTAAGAATTCTTAAGAAAAATTGAGTGGAAACTTCAAAATATCGAATTTTTGCCATTTTTGAAAAATCATCAAAAAATAACAGATAGTCACTGGAACTTGTAACATGGCTCAAATCAAAGTCTGAAACTTATTCTAAAAAATATCGAATACCACTAATTTCTATAGCTTGTCTAAACATTCTCGCGAAAAAGTTTTTCATGAGCGTGTATTTATTATAGTCTTCTTTCAGCATCTGTTGTATGATATAATGGGTTTGGTCAAACATTTGATTTTCAAGGCATTTTTCGAACATTTTTAAGACCTTTACTATTTTGAGATAATAGCTCAAGGTTCTAATTTTGGTTTTAGCCACGTTACAAGCTTCTATAATAATCCGTTATATTTGAACGAGTTTTCAAATATGGTCAAAATAAGTTCTTTTGACTTTTTCACTCACCTATTCCTTGAAAACGGGAGCTGATTGATCATTTTCATTTATGAATTCATAATCTACCGAAAAAATCGTAATATATTACAGCTTACGGGAACAGACTGTTCTTAAGCCATTTGCACATTCCCAATGGTATCTGAGAATATTTTTATAAACTATTGATTCCGGTTTATAATAGATATAACAATTGAAGCCTCTGGTGGAAGAAGGTGTTAACTCACTTTTTACCAACTGCATAGTTTAATGAGTTAAAACCTTCTTGCAATAAACTAATTCAAGAACCCATCATTTTGCTTGGAGTAAAACGTTGCTTTACCCATATAAGAATCACATGATGATATTTTTATATTACAAAATGAAATTTAGCGCCACGGAAAATAGTTTGAAAGGGAAAGAAATTTTTTTCTGAAAAAGTGAGTTAACACCTTCTTCCACCAGAGGCTTCAATTGTAAGTTTTACTCCTAATGTGCCCGAAACGAACTTGTATCTTAATTATATCTTTTGATTTTTTTAAATACTGTGGATTGACTTCATCATTTTCATCTAGCATTTCTACAAAATCGCCTATTGCGTTTGATACGTACCAGTGAGAAATATTTTCAAAACTTTTTCTGTAGCTGTAGAATCACAAAATAGCAATTGGAGCAGAAGAAAATCTTTATTCACTCGTTTGACTTCAACATACGTTTTAGATTTTGCCGAGCTTACAGTAAATGGCTTAAGGAGGTATCCCACCGTAGAACGTTAAAAAAATGAATTTTTTGTTTTTTGTTTTTTTTGCTTAAATCTACTCTACTACACCTAGAAAATACTCCCTTAAAATATCTAAGCAAAATATTGAATAGTTTTAAAGATACAGAGAGTTTTCGAGAGACGTGTAATCCGAGCGCTCGAAGGTCCCCTGGCGTGTTTCGGAGCAAGGAGGACTCTTGTATTTCTGTTTGCTCCGCCCATTTTTTTTCGGTTTATAACGGTCTAGGTCCTTCTGCTTTGTATTTAAGGTTAGTTATGTATGGAGCAGGCATCGCGTTATGTATGGAGCAGGCATCGCTGTCTAAGGTAAAATTAATTTTTTTACCTTTTTTCCGCAACAAAAACTTTAACCGCGTTTTTCTCAAAACAGCATTTTTTGACGCGGCGGACGTCAGATCTCAGAGTCTTTTGCTCCGATTGATCTAAAAATTTAGCTGTATATTTCTTGATTGTGTATCTATCGTCGGAACTAGAATTATTAAAATCCATTGTTTATTTACAAAGTTATAAAGAAATTAAGCACCCGAAAAACACCCGAAAAATTCGAAATGCCGCCATTTTGTTATTTTTTATTGAAAATTAAAAATTCTAGTTCCGACGATAGCCAATGTTCTACAGATTAAAACCTCATTTGAATTTTTTGTTTCAAATGAACCGTTGCAGAGATTCGACGTCCGCCAACAAAAAAATTTTTTTTTTGGAGCGGCCATTTTGTCGGGATGACTCATTGAAAACAAAAAAAAAATTTTTTTTTGTGTATTTTAATAGTTGTACTATCATATGTCAAAAAGTTTTTTAATAAAAATTGACTTCTAATATGAAAAAAAATCGTTGAAAAAACAGTCGTTTTCACTGGACTACCCCCTTAAATGCCGTTTTTCTCAAAATACCGTTTTGATGAATGGTGTGCAGCATTCTGAGAATACCATTCATCCGAAAAAACTCAGATTTTGGTAAAAGCTGTGTTAGCTTTGCTTCTATAACCTAAGTGGAGCAAATCAGGCATTTTTACATCTACATAGCTTATATCCCATGTTTTAACAGTAAAAATCAACTAAAAAATATAACGAATAAGTAGGAAAAATTAAAGAAATGAATAAAAATTTTTTTTTCTAAATGTGACACACTCTTGCCATAGCTACATATATAAAGAGTACTAATGTGCAATCTCACTTTTTTCGGATTATTTGTTTGGCTGTTATGGCGCACACCATGAGCTTGCGTTCCTAAGTTATAAGTCCCAGTAGCAGGCCTGCCCTGACCCAACTACTCAATAAAAAAAAAAAAAAAATTTCTGAAAATGTTCATTAAAGATCAGATAATAAAAGGATTATTATGTATAACTATAAATGTTTTATATTTTCTAGTTCAACTCCCTGAAAAAAACGTTCAATTCAAGGGCCTCTAGAGTGGGATACCCCCTCGGTTCCTGTTCGCAAGTAGCAGCTGTAATATATTACTTATCTCATGCATGATATATAACTAAAAAATTTAAATTGAAGAAAATATTTGAAACCGAAGGTGTTCAACCAGTTATTGAAGAAGATAGTGATGAAGATTAATTATCCTATTCATATCTCAAATACTGGATTTTATCTATTGTCTTATGTTTTCAGGTTCGGTATAATACATGTAAGTTTTCAGACTTTTCTTATTTTTCAGGTGATCCTATATTTATTTTTATACGTATTAATTTGTATAATACAGTTTTATATTATAAGTGAGTGCAGAAGAGAGTGGGGCAATATTATTACTTTGTGAGGTCTTTTATTAAGAAATATATTGCAATTATTTGGAATTGTTATTACTTCGCCCAGTTTCAAACATGCGTGAATGAACAGTGTGCATGACAAATATGAATGAACGGTGGGGTGAGTGTAATTCAGCCATGATGTCTCGCCAGGTTGAAAATATTATCTCTTTGTGAATTTATCAAGGTAGGAAATGACTTAAAGAAAATGCATACTTAAAGAATATTCAGACTTAAAAAAGATGTAAAAATACCGAAAAATGCTGAAAAAACGGTTTTTCGATATTTTGACGCTGTTGCACCAAATCTAAAAATCTGAAATTATTCATGGATATAGCTTGACATCCAGAGAATAACATATTTTTTTTTTCGTCGTTTCTATTTTTTTTGTTTTTTTTTAATTGAAAATATTATTTTGTAGCTGACAAAAGACCCTATAATTTGAGAAAAAAAGTAATTTTGTACGTCTACAAGAAGCCGAGATATCGCCAAAACACTGAAAATCACGTTTTAATTTTTTTTGAGGTTATGTGAGGGTCTATGGGTCTGAAAATTTCAGCAAAGATGTACTTTTTTATGTACGACATGAGGATATTTTTTGTTTTTCAAAAGCGCTGGGGGCACTTTTCACCTCCTTAACCGGCTAGACCCTTTTTGCGTTTTGATTCAGATATAAGAAAAAGTTATTGAAAAAACATGTAAATAAATAAAAAATGAATTTCAAAATCTTCAAAAATATTAAATAAATCCATAAGTTTTCCCTCTGACATCTTGATCATTTTTGACAATTTACATACACAAGTAAGATTTTGAAGGTGTACCCAATTTTTACTTTAAGTCGTCTGGTAATTTTTGATGTTTATCCCCACTACCATATGAAACTTTTTACCAGATTTTTACTCAAGAAATTTTTACCCAAAAATTACCAGACAGACCTAGTGCAAACCTTATACATCTTTATTGGCGGAAGCTGGAGATTGATCGATTCATTTTCATATGTTTCTGGTGCAACCTCGCCATTTTCGACGTATTCCAATATATAAACCTCTGTACTAAATCTTAAAACAACCCACACAAAAGTGAGTACCAAAACCGAAATGATTAATATGTAAAACATAATTCTTCACCATATTTTATTCTACTAGTATCTCAAAGGAGATTTTATTTCCGAGGCTGTTTTTGTACTTTTACTAATAGCCTTCAAAATAATATCCTCAGGTAGTGTATTCATATGTTGTTTTACTGCTGTTACCTGAAATTTTATAATAATGTAAGAGGTGATCAAAATGTCGGCCATATGACATCAATGGACTTGACTTGTTAGGGCTTTTCATCTCGCACTTATCGAACAATGCGAATATCAGAAGCTTGCATGCAGCTCAATCAAGCGAGCACCTTGAGCTCTGTTTAAGAAGCATTTTCACACCTGAAAAGCTGTCCAATTTGAAGCAACGCCTTATCGACAGGATCGGTGAAATTACAAGATATAACACCGCCATCGTCGTCGTCGTCGTTGTTCACCAGGCGCTCGGCGCGGTGGCAATCAAATCAGGGGGCCGCCAGCTGTTGTTAATTTGCAGCACGATCGCTTTCCGATCAGAAGATATCAAAGATTTCTTTCATTAAAGTTAAAGGCAACGATCGACCCGGAGGCCGGGGTCCAGAGCGGTGAGGCCATTTTTATAGCGCTGCTCTGATGATTGCGTGCCGCGTCCGGAGCCCTTTTTCCTTTCCCCGGCTTAATTTCGGCGCATTTCTCTGTCCGGCATCTGAGTGAAATTAATGAGCGTTTAGTGCGCAGACTCACGGACTTTTAGATGCCAGCTGAATTCGCCTTTGTACCGTTAGGCAATTCTTTCTTGATCTCAATCAGTTTGGTTGGGCAGAATGCGCGAGAAAAAAAATAAATACAAACAGCGGCAGCCGGTGCCTGACTCATTTCCTTCCCACAGTGCGCAAGATTCGCGACAACGCGCTTACAAACCGGGCGGATAGGAAAAGAGCCGCAGTTATCAATTGGCCGTAGACCAAAAAAGGACTTTCCGTAGCGACTTAAGTCTTCAGCGAAATAATGCCAAAGGACAGAACAATTAAAATGCACTCAGCGGTCGCGCAACGGCCACGGGAATTCTGCGCGACAGCAGCACCCGCACCGCAATCTGGTTTACAGCGGTGCGCACCGTCGTATCTCTACGCGAGTGCTCCAGATCCCCAGAGGCCGCGCCACTGCACTCTTATCAGTCCGCGCTGCATTGTTGTCATTACCTTTGTTCTGCGGCTGTTATTGTTGCAATTATTAAACGATTTTCGCAAATCTGGCTATCACCGGCAACCATCAAAGCCCTCGAGTCATGAGTCAGAAGTCGCAGTCGCAAGCCGCAAGCATGAGAGGCTCTCGAGCGAGCGACTCGCGCACGACTCGACTCAGCCTCTTCCTCGGGGCCGCGAGTTACAGTAGCGGGACGCATGATTCAAATCGCACTCTAAGAATTAGCAAATGGCATTAATTTGCATTTTAAAGTGAATTTATTTCGATTTTATTTGATTTTAATTGAATCGCGTGGTTCGTCGAAAGCCGCTTACGGGGTCCCGCAGAGCAGACCACTTCGGCCACTGTTGATTTGCGGACGCTTTTTGGCTGCCACAAAGCGAATTATGTCAACAGATGCAGTCGTTGCAATGAAACAAACTTGGCGCCCCGGGGGCCCTCAGGTAAAAGAGATCTTCCGAAGAGTTCTCTGCCCGGAGGAGCCCGGCCTATAGTCGATTGTGCGGGCCGCGGGGTAACGCATGGCGGCAGTGGTGCGACAGATCAGCGAAACGACGACAGTCCACTTCCTTAAATGTAATTAAGTGATAAATCATCGCCCATTTAAGGTGCAGAATGGGATATTCCCGGACCAGGGGACTCCGCTAACAACCGAAACTGACAAAAGTACAAGTGAATACGGCCCGTGGGGTTACAGTGCGGAGCGTGGAAATAAGCGGTGACGGCGCACCTCATTGTACCGACGGTCGACGGACCTGCCAACCTGCCCGCAGCAGAATTCGCTTGCTCGCGCGAACGTAGAGAAAATGCCTCCGATGTGAGGTACAATTGCCAAAGATATCTACAATTTGCTGAATTTGCTTAGGTCGCTTGTTCTGGCTTTCTGCGCTTTCACGAACAAGACGCAGACACGCCGGCTAAATTGGCTGCTGGAGATTAGTTAGGCCCAATTTGTCCTTTTCACTCTTTAGAGGCGCTAAATTCCGAGCGAGGGAACATTGAATGAATGACGCCCGACCAATGGCTTGTGAACATGAATCAGCAATCCATTTATGGAAGACATAAATACGCATAGGTCCCCATTGTAACGATATTATTCCTACGTAAACTATATGCATAATAATGCCAAAAGCTCTGAAAGATATTGAAACCTATTCATAAGAATAGGCATAAAGTTCAACATACTAGAATTAGGCATGATGTGCTTTTTACCTAAAAAACAAGAGATCGTCGTAGAAAAACGCCAAAACAAATGAAAAAATTATAGTAAAGTTATCTAGTAATATGAAAATACGTACAGACGTGGCCAAAACATTACGATCACTTAAAAATTTACGGAATTCGCGGATATTAATTCCTGGAAACCGGGAATTCCCACTTTTGCACACCGGGATTTCTTTCGTTGTACTTCTCACACCCTTAGCTAGTATCCATAAAAAAATCATTTCAATACAGTCGGTTTTGCGGTCAGTGTTAACGTTGAAAGTAAGTGAGTACCTAAAATTGTGATCTATAGAGAATTAGAATCAGTACTTGATTTGTGATTTTTCTCAGGAAATTGAATTAGAAAAGTTGGTAAGTATATTTCATTCAACTAAGATTAAGAAAGTAATTAATATAAAGGATATTCACAAAGTATCCTTCTTCTATATTTTTTTTAATCTTTAATAAAAAAAAATATTTTGGCTATTTTGTAACTGTTTCGAAAAATTTCAGATATGGGTCGCAAAGGTGATATTTCGAGCGAAAAAATTAAGTTGATTAAATCGCTGTACAACGAAAAAAAATATTCCCAGCGAGAAATTGGCAGAATTGTAAAGGTTGCTCAATCCACGGTGAGCAAAATCATTAAGACCCCGCAGGATGAATTGGCGGAACCAACCAGTTCAAGGAAGAAAACCGGGAGGAAATCCAAATTTTCACCAAGAGATACGAGGCAGCTCGTCCGCGCATCGCTAGCTAACAGATGGGCTACAAGTACTGAGTTGGCGGCGCGTTTAAGCGAAGAAGGAGTGGAAGTTTCGGCCAGAACAGTTCGACGAAAATTGCAAGCAGAAACTAACCCCTACGATGGTCGCGAAACGCCTATCTTGGGCAAAACAACTAAGGCATTGGTCTGCTGAAGATTGGGAAAATGTATGTGGTACCAACGTTATAATTTTTCATGATATTGGAAATTTTACAATTTGGCGTAGGCTTACTAAAATTTTAAATCGAATATTTCTTGCTGTAGTTTTATTTTTGAACAATTATGAGTTGCTAAAATTATGTGTTTTTGTTGCAGGTATGCTTCAGTGATGAATCAATATTCCAAGTTAAGGAAAAGAGTGGTCAATATGTAAGACGGCGCACGGGTGAAGCCTTTAATCAAGAATGCGTTCAGCAAACCGTAGGGCATCCGCAACAAGTAATGGTCTGGAGCATCATCTCATCACAGGATCCAGGACAAATTTACATCGTGGAAGGAACAATGCGACATCAGCAATATTTAAGAGTACTGGAAATACAAATGCTTCCTCGGCTTAACGAGTGGTTTCCTGAAGGTGGTGGAAAATTCATGCATAATGGAGCCCCTTGCCATAAAGCCAAGGCAGTCACGGATTTTCTACAGGAGAGGGGAGTCAACGTTCTCCCATGGCCTGGTAATAGCCCCGACATGAATCCAATAGAAAATTTATGGAGCATTTTGAAACACAAATTATCAAAAAGGAAAATAACGACAAAGAACCAATTGATAGAAAACATCATCAACATATGGAATGAGGACTCCGACATAAAAAATATGTGCCCTTCGCTAATAAGAGGCATGACTGATAGTTTAATAGAAGCCAAAGGAAAATGTACAAAGTATTAAAAATTAATAATAACATCCTTACTTTAAGTAATAAATGATTTTATAACGAAAATTCGATTTTTCTTTAGTGATCGTAATGTTTTGGCCACGTCTGTATGTTCATAAGTTGCATATTTGAAAAAGAAACCTGCAAAAATCTCCTTCTACTGATGAAAACCACATCACAATTGATTCAAGGGTTTACTATAGAAGTTTTATAAGTTTACTGTGTCTTACAGTTTTATAAATGTAATGATAAAATTCTATCCTTTATCCTAATAATTGTTATTAGGACTGCAAATTCTAATACTAGAATAAAGCAGTTTTAAACTGGAAAAAATGAGCATGAGTGTGTGGGGATGCACAGTCAAGAGATTGATGTTAAATAAAGGTCAGACTCATACACCGAGAGAAAAATATTGCTCAGATCGAAAACCATAATAAATCAAACTACTCACGTTTGAAAATGCGCCGAACTCGGAAATGTTTGTTTCAAACATATCGCCGGGTTTAATATATGAATATAAATGTGTTTAATTCAAAGGAGTGTAGTTGTCGGATTAAATTTTACAAATGTTTAATTACAACGTTTAACGCGGATATTTTTGACGCAAATATTATGTATTGTTACTTCAAACAATTTCATATTTAATTCAAGGGAGCATAGATTTAAATTACTTCAAATACTTTACTCGTATAAAACAAAAAATATGAAAATATTTGAATGAAACGCGAATACTTTGGGAAATAATATTATGTTCGAACAACACGAATTTCATATTTATGTATTAGGTCAAACGCTATTATCAAACATGCGTGCGTTTAGCGCATTTAGAATAAAATGTTTGATTCAAATAGAAAATATCTTAAGAAAACGGAATTGTGTTTAAATTAAATGAAACTCGCTTGATTTAAACAAATTTCTGCTCGCGTTTGAATTAAATGTTCATCGAATTTGTTTCAAATGTAGGGATTTCTCTCAGTGTAGATTAGTACATTTATTTTTACACAGAAATATTGTTTACATATTTGTAAAATTAACATAAATCTTAGCCATGAACTTACTGTGAAAAAATATACACCTAGTATTGAACGATATATTAAAATTTGAAGCAAATAAATTTGCTGTGTTGAGAATAATTTTATTCAGAAGTGGTCGGTTGTATGAGAAGTAACTAATGAACGACATGACTACGACATTAAAAACGAAATTGTTTCTTTGTGTTTTTCCAAATGTTGACCTATTTTAACTTGTTAAATGTTTTAAATTGTTACTGTATTGCATTGTTCTGATCAAAATCTATCGTTTGACATTAAAACCAGCATCGTAGCTACTTGGAGTCTTCATCTGTACCAATTTGAAATTTTATAGGCGCCGAAATTCTCGAACCTTTCTCCCGTCGCGTACTGCGCATGTGCAACGGTGCCTTCCATTTTATCAGAAACTAAACTGTATTCAGATTAGAATGATACCAAAATCAATGCAGTGGGACTTATAGTTTCCAAGTTATTCAATGGTTTTTTATCTCCCTGAAAACTTTACATCAATAATTCTGAAGTGTTCCCAGTACTGGCGTGAACCTACATATATGTATATCTATACAGGGTGTTCAGAGGTGGGAGGGAAATATTGCAGGGGGTGAAAAGTCAGACCGAGACAAGCAAACACTCGTATGGGTGGGGGGGGGGACATCTCGCATCGTTCGGCAGTTACAGGGGATTCGTAAATCAGGATTTTACCTTATATGGGAACCGCTCTTGTATTTTTATCTTTTTTTCTACGCATCGCATCGGCCCCAAACCGATTTCAAAAAATCACTAGCCCTTTCCAAAAAAGTTTACACCACCCCCCTATCCCCAACCCCTTGGCCACAATCCCCCCTGGAAGTTGAAAAAATTAACTTTTATTTCACGATTTTTCACCTTTCGCCCCACTTTTCTCCGAAATTCATGGTTTAACATACCTACTTTTTATTTTTTTTAAGTTGCCTATCTAATTACCTTTCCGAAAAGGTGCAACATGCCCAGGTAGAAAGGGGTTGCAAAAGTCCTGAAATTAAAACATCCTCACAGGTACCTAATTACTTTATTACACCATAATGGAAAAAGTCGTTAAGTAAACAATTTTTTGACAGCAAGTTCGGAAATGTTTGTTTAGGAAACACAGGTAATACATTTTTATTATTTCAGCAAAACAGTAATAAAATAATAAATGTAATCTCGTTAAATAGCGTTATTAGTTTATTATATCCAGTATTGACTCCTAAGTATCCTGACGCTCCGTTTCTAATACCTCCTATGAATTATGGTATAAAAATGGGTAAGTTTGAAAGGACATTGACCACAGTTGAAGAAGCAAGCGATAAAACCGGGTGTTTAATAGAAAAAATTAAGATAAAATGGCAGAATTCAGTGTTGAAGAGTATGCCGATATAATTTACGTGTACGGTTTAGTGGACAGAAATGATAGTGAGGCCGTACGAGAATACCAAAGGAGATTCCCCAATCGGCGTGCACCCGACAGAAGGGTATTTTCAAGGACTTTCAAAAGGTTAAAAGAAACCGGAAGTGTAACCGCCCCCAGAGCAGAAACGCGATCAGGAACATCGGCCGATTCAGCGGACACCGACCAACAAATCCTCAACATCGTCAGGAACAGCCCTGAAATAAGCATCAGGCAGGTCGCACAACGGTTAGGATTGTCTTCAGGGAGAGTTTGGACCATTGTGAACCGAGAGGGACTACATCAATACCACCATATCCCGGTCCAAGTACTACAGCAAGGAGATTCCGAAAGACGATTGCAACTCTGCACTTGACATTTTGAAAATGTATTTTTTAATTAACGTAAGTATAATTTCTTAAAAATTCGAGTTGTCATGATATTCTGTAAAAGGATTTTTGTAAATAAATTTTCGTATCCTTTTCCTACCTAGACATGTTGCACCTTTTTGGAAAGGTAATTAGATGGGCAACCTAAAAAAAATAAATAGTAGGTATGTTAATAACATGAATTTCGGAGAAAAGTGGGGCGAAAAGTGAAAAATCGTGAAATAAAAGTTAATTTTTTCAACTTCCAGGGGGGATTGTGGTCAAGGGGTTGGGGATAGGGGGGTGGTGTTGACCATTTTTGAGATCGGTTTGGGGCCGCTGCGATGCGTAGAAAAAAAGATAAAAATACGAGAGCGGTTCCTATATAAGGTAAAATCCTGATTTACGAATCCCCTGTAACTGCCGAACGATGCGAGATGTCCCCCCCCCCCCCCCCCCCCCACCCATACGAGTGTTTGCTTGTCTCGGTCTGACTTTTCACCCCCTGCAATATTTCCCTCCCACCTCTGAACACCCTGTATATTCACGTTTTGTGAATTGCTGGTTAAAAAGCAGTTCACATGCAATATCTGATTTATAATGAGGGCTCTATCACTCTCAGTTATTTGAAAATCTATTATTAGTACTCTTGTTTATCAAGCTGTGATGTTAACTACGCACACCGATAATAAGGCCAAGTATCAAACCTTGTTTCATCAACATTGGATTGAATGTTTAAATAAATAACAAAACATATGATCTTCTATCAAACAACGTACCTAAATGTTATGATTTGCCGAAATTATCATGAAAATACATCCCAAGACGGCAAAGTCGCCATCAATTAAGCCCTAATTGCCAACGTAAGGAGCTCATTACGCCCAATTACGCAATTCGCAACTAATTTCAATTTAAGTTAATCGCGGAGGACAGCCCTCAGGCACACGGAATTCAAATTATATCAGACGCAGAGGGCCAGCACGTGATAATTTACGGGACCACTGTACGAGTCCAGCGGGAACAAATCGCAATATCCCAAATTGGTCGAATCAACTGACGATCTAATTCCGGACCTGATGCACGGCGGAGCAGATCTCGGAAGGAATTTGGTCAGGTGAAAGAGCACACTTAAGAAGAGAAGGTACCGGACGGCGCACGCTTTGCACCCGCCAGGTACTGGGTCAGACAGGCACGAGTCAGGTTTTCGAACCCTCGATGCACCTTTCTGGCCACCGCGCAGATTATGTATTCAATCAAAGATTTTAATGAGAATGCGGCTGGGGACATTGCCGACCGGCGCGTGTGCGCGCGCGCGCGACATTTACAAAGCACTCGCGGCCCCAAAATACGACACAGGCGCAAACAACACGGACGGGCTTGTTGTTGCATCGTCTTCATCGTCTTCGGGCAGCAGCAGGCGAGGATACCCAGGATCAGGTTTTACTGTAAAAGAAGAAATCTTCGGGAGCCATAAATCGAAATTTTTACGATTAAAAGGGACCCGAGTGCACCGCGCCGCCGCACAGCACTTACCTACACCACTGGCCTATTATAGAGTTTAAGCGCAGCTTTGCGACAGGTGGAACTCGGACCGAGCCGCGTGTAGTACATGTGTACCTGCGCGCAGGGAGATCTCTTTCTCCTTCAACCCGATTACGAGGTGATGGCCGGCAAAAAATTAAACCCCGGTCCCGCAAAAACGCCCCATAAAAAGTCTGTTGCCGGCACATGACACGAGCCAATGTGCACCTCTGGCGGACTTATTTGCTCCCTCGTTTTATGGACATTTTTTAAATTTATAATTTCGGGGATTTAATGGCTTTTCTACTTTCTTCTTGTCGGACCTCTGCCTTTTGGCATCTTCGGTGGTGGCCGGATCCCGTTTAACTTGGCGAAGTCTTACAAAGAAGTGTTGCGTGTTTTGGACCACTGGTTTCTAACATCCGGAATTATGGTTTAAAAGTTGTATAGATGCACCCAGCGCATGCACAAATCATTTTTGGCATGTTAACTCGCTTTCTTGGACTTTAAGGGTATATTATTTTTATTAATAAATAACTATACTTAGTAGGTGGAATATACATAGAAGGTGCTAATGAAGGAAAATTCACATTAATTCATTTATTTAGCGTGCATATACTATAATACTATACTATATACTAAAAGAGGGAGAGTGATATAATGTAAATTTCTTACCACTCAAATATTAATTCGTTAGTTTTTACAAGAGGTATTCAAAATTAATATAAATTCAAAAAGGAAAAATTTAAAAACCTCATAGAGGGGTCAAGAAAGAATAAAACTTAGCCTCGAGTTATCAAATAGTACTTAACTATCAGAGCAAATATTTATGCTGTAGAAGACTTAGTGCAATTTTGATCACTTTCTAATTTGTTTTCATTCAGCATTTTTAATATTTGATTTTAATATAGGAAAATTAAAAGTATTTTTACTTCTTATATACCTTAAATGATATTAGAATCTAAAATTAAGGGTATTCTAATTCAAGAGCCGACCACATAAAATAATTAGTCATTACGTATTTATTAATAAGGAAAATTTATTGATAAAAACCTTATACCCATTTATAACACTGAGTCTGGAAAATAGCTAATAATTCATAAAGTGATATTTCAAGCTGCCCAAAACAAAATTTTACAAATGATGCTAAATCTACCATGGTACTTCTCCACCACAGAACTCAGAACTGCAAAGTAATGAAACTCAGTACTGCAATAAGTAATACAAGCAAGACAAATTACCAATACTGGAACTCCAAAAAATTTAATTACCATTATCAAGTAATTGTATTGGTACTTCACCATTGTATTCTTCAGAAGCATTACTTACTACTTCCAAGGAAACGTTCTCAGGTGTGTCACACCGATTTTGATGAAATTGAAATATGTTACAGAGTATCGAAAAATAAGGTCTCAGCGAGCTCAGAAACTTTTATTTATTGTTTTTTTCATAAAAATTAATGTATTTTTAAAAAGTTTGTCACCATGTTGGATCCGCCATTTTGACTTTTTTAAATTTAACATCAGATTCGTAATCAGCAACCTCAAAAACTTTTATTTATTGTTCTTTTTATAAAAATGTATGTATTTTTCAAAAGTTTGTCTGCCATGTTGGACCCGCCATTTTGAATTTTTTACATCTAACATCGGATTCGTAATCAGCGACTCCACCAACCCCTTAATACTGATTTTCACGAAAAAACTGATGTCTTGAGGAGTTTTTTTACAACTTTATTTTTCAAAATTGTATGTAAAAAAATATTTGTAAATGATTTTTAACTAAAAGTGTTATTTTTGTGACGCAAAAATATAAAAAAAAAAAAATTTTTTTTCTGCAATAACAAATAAGGGTTGCCACCCCCGGGCACCGGATTACTTACAAAAGGTTAGTGTATTTATGATACATAATTTCCATTTTGTTTCATTCGAAAAAATTCATTAGAACTTGGAATATTTAGGGAAAACTGCTTTTGGGAGTAAACTTAAGATGTGGTTTTCACCCCCTAAATGTGCGTATCCGCAGATAAAAACAAACACGTGTCTGTTATTACAATAATAATATAGTTGCATGAATTTGAATTCTGGCATTAAATTGTATGAATTCTACAAGTCTATATGCAAGTAATTGAAATAAATACTAAATAAAAACAAAAACAAAAGGAATACGTAACAAATGCAAGGAGACCGACAATCTTCCAAATCGTCAAAAAGCTAGCCAAAACACGAAATGCCATCGAATGTGCTTGAAATTGAGTATTCAGGGTTTTTAGTACTGACAATTTTAAATCCGTTATCAAAATTTAGAAATCCAACATGACGGACTAAGAGCGTTAAATTTGTTCGGGTTTCTGGGGTCAATAACCTCAGTTCCGATATCAAAACTTTTAAAATTCAATGTGGCCGAACCAAAATCGCGGTCAAGAAAAACTTACCTCCTATGGAATTTAAATAAAAGTTTTTACATTGTTGTTTTGGTCTCACTTATGTGGATTCTAATATCCAAATGGAGCAGTTAAGCATTGCAAAATCAATATGGTGGGTTTAATTTCACAATAATTGATTTCTATTGATTCTACGAGTTCCTTTATTAAATTCTGATATTTTCTATAAAAATTTGGTAAAGTTTAGCAATTTCGGTACGCCATATTTTATCTGTCGTCTTGAATTTCAAAATGTATACATATAACATATTGGACGTCTACAAATTCTAAAACCCTTTTGTACCAATTTTTATAAGAATCCTGCGTAGATTTACAATTTCCATAAACCATATGGGATCCGCCATTTTCGATTTCGAAACTAAAAGTATTCTATATTAAGGCTTGGTGAATAATTCTACAGCAATAGCAAAACTCAATTCCGATACAATATACGTCCTTTGACGTCCATTGTTTTTAGTTTTGGCTGGCTTCTTAGCGATTTAGAACACTCTGCGACGCCGACATCGATTTTACAGAAATTTACTAGACATAATTCTTAAGGTCCAAGATTGCGCTTAAAACAATTTGGCGGGTCCTAAATTTTGGAATGTCAAATGAATCCCAAAAATATGAAAGAGTTCCTCTATCTGTTCAGTCCAGCAATCTGTGAGAGTACAGCTTCTATAAATGGTCCAATTTCAGTCGACTACGCACCTGTGCTTGTTTTCTCCTTTTTCCCTTGATTCCTGCGGGCAACGGTGAATCAGCTGCAGTAGCCCACAGAGCGAATTATTGCATTTGACATTTATTAATTGCCCCTTAGAAGTTGAACCATGCACGCATGCGCAGAGCCGACCGCGGCGACCAGAGGCGGCCCGCGGCCCGGTGGCTCAGGTCGCGAATGTTAGAAGACCAGCAGCCACCTTTTCTTTTCTTCTCCTTCCAGGCGTCCTGTGAAATTGAATGGAGGCCTAAATTATGCAACAATGAAACTTTTATCATCTCGATCCATTCATTTGCCCCCGCTTCTGAAGGCTTCCTTGCGGAGCGCCTCGTCTGATGGCAGCCACCGGGGACTGGCCGTCGTTTATGGGCAAACGCAGTTAATTTCCCTGCATATAATCATATCTGGCCTGGCATGGCCCCGCTGACTGTGACTGGGATTCTCGGGTCGGGCCTGACTTTTCTCTGATTGTCTGCCGGATCGTTAAGACTGAGACTCCCTTCGTCGCTGAATTTGCTGCGCGCCTTGTCCGCGCGCGTGTATAACCTGCGTGCCTGGCGATTGTAGCGACCAGTGGCGCTCTCTATTTGGTACCGCCAACAATGACGACGAGATATGCGCCTGCTGGTGGCTTTTCGTTGCGGTCTTGTCAGCACCGGAGGAGGTCTGGCAATCGCTCTCGACGCGCAGTTATCACATTTGTTGGTTGTCAGCTAACGCGCGCTCTATTCGTTCAGGGTCCGACAAGGCGGTAGTCAAGGGTAGATCGACGGTAACTAATCTAGTTGAGTTTTCTAGCTTCTGTCTCACCAATTTTGAAAAGCGCAAACAAGTCAACTGTGTTTATACCGACTTCCGTAAGGCGTTTTCATGAGTCTTAATTTTTAAATCACTACAACTTGGCTTTTGATCGTGGTTAATGTATTAAGACATACAGTACATCTCAAATAGTTCTTTTAAGGTTGAATTTTCTTCTGTGTTTTCCGACACCATCCTTTTTCTATCTGGCGTTCCGTAAAGTGGTCATTTTGGGCCCTTACTTATTCACTTTTTTAATAAATCACTTGTTTCTTCGGATTCATAGCTCGAATAGCTTAGCTCATTCAGAAATCTTTTGAGATTTGCGAAAATCAGTTAAAATTAACTGCAACTTTATTTCTTTTACTCTGCTCCATGTTTTTTTTTTTCTGTAGTAGATTTTAACTATGATAGAAAGACTTTGAAAAACCGTTGATTTAGTATTTAATTTTTTATTATTTATTTTGATATTTTTATTATACTGTGTTGTTAATTTATATAAACGGTGATCCAAAAGAACGGTTCATTGTTATCATCTGACTTATAATGCACCTGGGTGGCTATGTGAATAAGCAAAATTGTCGAATTTGGGGCTTGGAAAACCCGCAAGTTATTCATGATTATGAGTTTGGGGGCCAATGGCATCATTGGACCGTACTTTTTAAAAAATTCCAGCGTAGCTACTGTTACCGACAATTCCGAGCGTTACCGTCACATGCTAAGAGAATTGTTATGACCTAAATTTAATGAAGTGGATATCAATGATCTCTGGTTCCAACAAGACGGCGCCACGTCCCATATAAGTCGTGGAACAATTGCTTTATTGCGCTCGAAGTTCAGTGATCGCATCATTTCCAGAAAAAATTTATTACTATTTTATGTGTCAAATTATTTATGGTATATGTTTATAAATAAATAAACACGGTCGCCAGACCACTCAGCCAAATCACAGGCCCTGGCGATTGAGTCGTACCGCGCTATTCGATTCGCAGATTAGGGCTTATTACTGCAACAATTCCGCTTCCTATCTCTGCTCCAATTCATAGAGGAATACCTTCAAGTGGTGCTACGGAGGCCTTCCTTCTCGAGCCGTTGCGACTACGACGGCTTTAAAAAAAATTAATCGCATTTTGATATCAAAACAGAAATCCAAGAACGTTCGCAAAATGGTAGCTGGTGACGAAACCCTAGAAAACATGACGGCGAATCAATAAGTCACTCGTTTACTCCTCATAGCCGTAATCCGATTTGGCAATCGGTTGGCAGCTTTAATTAGTTATCCTCCGTGCCCCTTCTCTTCCTTTTCCATCACTTTCCTGCTCTGGCCTGTCTTCAGCCCCTGTAGGAATTAGCAGGAGCCTCCTGACAGTTTGTTTTCTGCCCTTTTTCGCCTTATTGTCACTTTGTTTCCTGACACTGTCTCGACGTCTGTCTGTGGGAAGGTGGTGCTTTGACTTCGAAAAAAAAGGTTTCCGTGCCTGGGATTTTCTTAATCAGAAGCGAGCCACATTTCTACGGATTCAGATTGCTGACGAGTTAGGTAATGGCGGGAAAGTTGGGGAAAATAGAGTAGAGGTCAATGTATGTGGTGGTGGGTGGACTTTTATAGCGCTTTGCACGACTGACTGAGTGACAGAATGAAGTGATTTTTACAAACGTCTCGACGCGCTATCTTTCATAGATTAGTCTGTCGTGTAGACAAAATTGGAGTCCATTTTTATTTGATAGATATACTCAAATTTGAAAAATAAGTATAATCCAAATTTTTATACTACATAATAGCACATTTCAAAAACATCAGAAAAAGTGTCTTTTTTTTTACTTACTTCTAACCTTTTATTTTAAGAAAATGTCAACCTACATTTAAAAAATTAAATTACAATTAGAAATGTGGTTGTACATTGCGCACAGTAAGTGAATTGTATTGAATACAGAATTTAATAGGATAAAAAGGAATACGAACGCTTTTGGATAATTCGTTAAGAACTGAATTGCACATAAAATATTTAAGAACTGAATTGCACATAAAATATTTATTGAGTTCGGTCGACTGTAACATAATTTTTAAATTCTACAAAATATCTCTTATCTTTATTAAAAACTGCACTCATAAAAAGTAAAACAAAAAATTATATTTTTCTCATGTCACTCAGTCGGACTAAGCAATTTGGGTTAACATTTCAATAATGATTTACTTCGATAATTGGACTTTAAGAAATCCTCTAAAAATGTGTTGATACTTTGACACCCCGATTTCGAAAAATTGACAATCAACTCGTTACCTACCCGCTTATCTGGTTTGCATATCGCGAAAAAAATCATCCTCAGAAATGAGAAGAAGACGAAAATAAGAAGACTTGCATCGCTTAAAGGTACCAATTAGTGGTGACCTTCGATAAAAATCGATAAAAACTGGATGCAATCGTGTTGTATCAATTTGATCGAAAATTCAGCGCATGTGACGTCCCGGACACATGTCACACGGACGTGATTGAATCTCTTGCGTCTGTCCCGGATTGGAATTTTCAGCATTTTCGGTGCTGGAGACCCATCAGCTGAAGTCGTCGATCATCAAATTATCGATCGCCCCGATCGGGCCCGGCTCCGATGAAGCTGTAACTCATCGATGAAATATTTGCTTGGACGACTTCGGGCAACTCGGCAAAAAGACGCCACGGAGTGCGATCAATTACGCCAAAAGACGGCCAAAAACGGATCACGTCTACCGGGGATAAAATGCGAGTGAGGGCTCATGTTACGTGTCCTTACTTTTAATTGTGCCGGGGAAATAAATGTTCCCGAACCGGCAGTGTGCCTACCGGCTAAACAGCAAAGGTGGCATCCGATCGTAAGAAACTCAACCGCGCCGAGAGGATCGCTGCAACCGCTGCAAGTGCTGCAAATGCTCCCTTCCTGCCCCTCGGTCAATTAATTCTCGGGTAAGTGAGATGGGCATGTGGCCAACTCCCGGTGCAAGCAAGTGCACAATTGCAAATCGATCGATTATCAGACGATAATGATCGCGGTGGTCTCGTTGTATCACTTGCGCAGACGGCCAGTCGCTATGTGATGAATTTCCAGCACCTGAATCGAAAGGTGAAGAAGTAATAACGCGCCAGACGGACGCGCGCATTGTCACCAGGGTCCTTGGCGGGATATTAATTGCTCCGGAACCCTTCGTCTATTTGTGTCACCGCAAGGCAATCAGAAGCATTACGCGGCCTATTCGCCTGTTGTCGGCAGACGCAGGCTAATTGATATCGAGCGGAGCGGCTGCGCATAATTGCCCACAATCAGCTGCGGCACGCGCTTAAAACAAGGTCGACGATACGATTCGAGGTAGACTCATAAGGCTGACCAACGTTTTCAATCTGGTTAAGTCTCCTCGGCCGGCGCGGGGAGTAGTCCCCAAATTGGCCCGCGGCCAGTGACCACCGGTGCCCATTTGACTGCAGCTTCCCCGATCTGCAGAGCGCTCTGTCGGCACTTTGAGATAAAAATTATTTTGGGTTTAATTAGTTTTTAATAGCACTTTCCTCTATACTTATAAATTTCATTAGATAAAATGCCATACCATAAAATAATATTTATTTAATTGTCAATGTAGTAAAATTTTACACTGCAACATAGGAATTGAACATGGGAATAGTAAAAATAAGAAACTGAATCATCTCTAACCTTTAATAATTGTAAAACGCAACGTCTCTCTGTCGGTCTGTCTCTCTGTTGTCTCTCTGTTAGTACGCTTATAACTCAAGAACCTTGACCTCATGATTTATATGATTTTTTTTTTACTTATGGGTATATTCTAGATTTTAGTAATATTAAATGTAATGTAAATGTAACGCTCTTCTACCTTCCCGGTTAGTTAATTGATTAGCTCCCGGGCAATGCCGACTAACTCAACTAGTAATCCATATGATGCTTAATTTCACTATTTATAATTACTAAAACTGAATAAGATTATGTACTGCTAGTGAATTTAACAATAATGTTTTCTAAATAGCTTTTTGGATTACTAATTTTAGCCCAGGCTACCAAGGTAAAAAAGAGGTATTACCTACCGTTTTGAGCGACTAAATAGCTTGAAAATTAACCGAGATATGGCCAAAAAACAAAAAACAAATTTCTACAAAAAAATTATAAATCAATTTTATTTCCGCCATAACTCTCTTAGTTTTCATGCTAGAGAGTTCTAGTAACCCTCAGTTTAAAGCTTTTTAAAAATACTTTGAAAAAGGTTCTATGCAATTTTCTCGAAAAATTGACCATTTTTCCGTTATTTGACGTTGAATTTTAAAAAATTTTCGTTCAAATAATGTATTCAACCTTCAATAAATCATTACTCGGTTTGTATTAGGCCTACAATCAATTAAAAGGCACCAATCTCTTTGCTTTTTTATAAGCTTAATTTTTGGTTCTTACACTTTTGTTGATAAAATGAATAGTTTTTGAGTTATTCATAAAAAATCGATTAAAAACGTGGTTTTTTTCACGAAAAATGCCAATTTTCAATTGCGTATAACTCGAAAACTATTGAGTTTTCAAAAAAAATGCTAAGAACAATTTTTGCTTAAAATCGATTTCCGTGGTTATTTTCCACAAAAAAATTTTCACCCCCTAGTTGGGGTGTAACTCACCCCCAGGGAAAAAGCACACATCGGGATAGGGTAGATTTTGCTTTTTGAGGTATTCCCTACATGCTGTCAAAATTTCATTAAAATCGATGCATGCTCAAAAAATTCGGAGGTGAAAACCTTCGTAGCCTGGACTATTTCAAATCTATATAATATACAGGGTGTTCAGAGGTGGGAGGTCAATACTGAAGGGGGTGAAAGGTCAGACCGAGACAAGCAAAAAATCGTATGGGTGGGGGGGGGGGGGGGGGGCATCTCGCACCGTTTGGCAGTTACAGGGTGATTCGTAAATCAGGATTTTGCCTTATATGGGAACCGCTCTTGTATTTTTATCTTTTTTTCTACGCATCGCAGCGGCCCCAAACTGATTTCAAAAAATCACTATTTGGAAGCCCTTTCCAAAAAAGTTTACACCACCCCCCTATCCCCAACCCCTTGGCCACAATCCCCCCTGCAAGTTGAAAAAATTAACTTTTATTTAACGATTTTTCACCTTTCGCCCCACTTTTCTCCGAAATTCATGTTATTAACATACCTACTTTTTATTTTTTTTAAGTTGCCTATCTAATTACCTTTCCAAAAAGGTGCAACATGCCCAGGTAGAAAAGGGTTGCAAAAGTCCTGAAATTAAAACATCCTCACAGGTACCTAATTACTTTATTGCACCATAATGGAAAAAGTCGTTAAGTAAACAATTTTTATGACAGCAAGTTCGGAAATGTTTGTTTAGGAAACAGAGGTAATACATTTTTATTTTTTCAGCAAAACAGTAATAAAATAATAAATGTAATCTCGTTAAATAGCGTTATTAGATTATTATATCCAGTATTGACTCCTAAGTATCCTGACGCTCCGTTTCTAATACCTCCTATGAATTATGGTATAAAAATGGGTGAGTTTGAAAGGACATTGACCACAGTTGAAGAAGCAAGCGAAAAGAACGGGTGTTTAATAGAAAAAATTAAGATAAAATGGCAGAATTCAGTGTTGACGAGTATGCCGATATAATTTACGTGCACGGTTTAGTAGAAGGAAGTGATAGTGAGGCCGTACGAGAATACCAAAAGAGATTCCCGAATCGGCGGGTACACAACAGAAGGGTATTTTCAAGGACTTTCAGAAGGTTAAAAGAAACCGGAAGTGTAACCGCCCCCAGAGCAGAAACGCGAGCAGGAAAATCGGCCGATTCAGCGGACCCCGACCAACAAATCCTCAACATCGTCAGGAACAGCCCTGTAATAAGCATCAGGCAGGTCGCACGAAGGTCAGGATTGTCTTCAGGGAGAGTTTGGACCGTTGTGAACCGAGAGGGACTACATCCATACCACCATATCCCGGTCCAAGCACTAGGGAAGGAGATTCCGAAGGACGATTGCAATTCTGCACTTGGCTGTTCGAGTCTGACATCGAAAACAGAAGGTTTCTAGACCGAATTCTGTGGACGGATGAATCGCAATTCACCCGGGATGGCATCACAAACTTACACAACCTCCACACCTGGTCAGATGTGAACCCACATAGGACCAGGTGTCGGTCCTTCCAGCAAAGATTTAGTGTCAATGTCTGGGCTGGCATCATCGGCAACCAGTTGATAGAACCCTTCATCTTGCCCCAAGTGCCGAATAGTCAGCTATACTCGGACTTTTTGGAGAATATCTTTCCGGATCTGTTGGAGGACATCCCCCTGGCCACCAGAAGCGCAATTTATTTACAGCTCGACGGAGCACCTGCGCATACTGGGAACATTGTTAGGGCAAGGTTAAATGAAAATTACCCAGAGCGCTGGATTGGACGAGGTGGACCGATTCCTTGGCCTGCTAGGTCACCGGACCTTACTCCACTGGACTTTTTCTTATAGGGAATGATGAAAGATGAAGTTTACTCAAGACCAATCAACACCAGAGAAGAATTAGTTACCAGGATTGTGACTGCAGCCACGAAAATACGGGAGAGACTGGCTACCATAGACCTCAAACGTGAAATAAGACGAAGGCTATTTGCATGCATCGAAACTGGCGGGGAACATTTTGAACAGCTTTTAAAGGACAAACGTTTTAATTGTAATTAGTTTTTAAGCGAACAAAATGTATTTTTTAGTTAACTTAAGTATAATTTCTTAAAAATTCGAATTGTCATGATATTCTGTAAAAGGATTTTTGTAAATAAATTTTCGTATCCTTTTCCTACCTGGGCATGTTGCACCTTTTTGGAAAGGTAATTAGATAGGCAACTTAAAAAAAATAAAAGGTAGGTATGTTAATAACATGAATTTCAGAGAAAAGTGGGGCGAGAGGTGAAAAATCGTGAAATAAAAGTTAATTTTTTCAACTTCCAGGGGGGATTGCGGCCAAGGGGTTGGGGATAGGGGGGTGGTGTAAACTTTTTTGGAAAGGGCTTCCAAATAGTGATTTTTTGAAATCAGTTTGGGGCCGCTGCGATGCGTAGAAAAAAAGATAAAAATACAAGAGCGGTTCCCATATAAGGAAAAATCCTGATTTATGAATCACCCTGTAACTGCCAAACGGTGCAAGATGCCCCTCCCCCACCCATACGATTTTTTGCTTGCCTCGGTCTGACCTTTCACCCCCTGCAGTATTGACCCAGACCGAGACAAGCAAAAAATCGTATGGGTGGGGGGGGGGCATCTTGCACCGTTTGGCAGTTACAGGGTGATTCGTAAATCAGGATTTTGCCTTATATGGGAACCGATCTTGTATTTTTATCTTTTTTTCTACGCATCGCAGCGGCCCCAAACTGATTTCAAAAAATCACTATTTGGAAGCCCTTTCCAAAAAAGTTTACACCACCCCCCTATCCCCAACCCCTTGGCCACAATCCCCCCTGCAAGTTGAAAAAATTAACTTTTATTTAACGATTTTTCACCTTTCGCCCCACTTTTCTCCCAAATTCATGTTATTAACATACCTACTTTTTATTTTTTTTAAGTTGCCTATCTAATTACCTTTCCAAAAAGGTGCAACATGCCCAGGTAGAAAAGGGTTGCAAAAGTCCTGAAATTAAAACATCCTCACATGTACCTAATTACTTTATTGCACCATAATGGAAAATGTCGTTAAGTAAACAATTTTTATGACAGCAAGTTCGGAAATGTTTGTTTAGGAAACAGAGGTAATACATTTTTATTTTTTCAGTAAAACAGTAATAAAATAATAAATGTAATCCCGTTAAATAGCGTTATTAGTTTATTATATCCAGTATTGACTCTTAAGTATCCTGACGCTCCGTTTCTAATACCTCCTATGAATTATGGTATAAAAATGGGTAAGTTTGAAAGGACATTGACCACAGTTGAAGAAGCAATCGATAAAACCGGGTGTTTAATAGAAAAAATTAAGATAAAATGGCAGAATTCAGTGTTGACGAGAATGCCGATATAATTTACGTGCACGGTTTAGTAGAAGGAAATGATAGTGAGGCCGTACGAGAATACCAAAGGAGATTCCCGAATCGGCGGGTACTCAACAGAAGGGTATTTTCAAGGACTTTCAGAAGGTTAAAAGAAACCGGAAGTGTAACCACCCCCAGAGCAGAAACCCGAGCAGGAAAATCGGGCGATTCAGCGGACCCCGACCAACAAATCCTCAACATCGTCAGGAACAGCCCTGTAATAAGCATCAGGCAGGTCGCACGAAGGTCAGGATTGTCTTCAGGGAGAGTTTGGACCGTTGTGAACCGAGAGGGACTGCATCCATACCACCATATCCCGGTCCAAGCACTAGGGAAGGAGATTCCGAAGGACGATTGCAATTCTGCACTTGGCTGTTCGAGTCTGACATCGAAAACAGAAGGTTTCTAGACCGAATTCTGTGGACGGATGAATCGCAATTCACCCGGGATGGCATCACAAACTTACACAACCTCCACACCTGGTCAGATGTGAACCCACATAGGACCAGGTGTCGGTCCTTCCAGCAAAGATTTATTGTCAATGTCTGGGCTGGCATCATCGGCAACCAGTTGATAGAACCCTTCATCTTGCCCCAAGTGCCGAATAGTCAGCTATACTCGGACTTTTTGGAGAATATCCTTCCTGATCTGTTGGAGGACATCCCCCTGGCCACCAGAAGCGCAATTTATTTACAGCTCGACGGAGCACCTGCGCATACTGGGAACATTGTTAGGGCAAGGTTAAATGAAAATTACCCAGAGCGCTGGATTGGACGAGGTGGACCGATTCCTTGGCCTGCTAGGTCACCGGACCTTACTCCACTGGACTTTTTCTTATAGGGAATGATGAAAGATGAAGTTTACTCAAGACCAATCAACACTAGAGAAGAATTAGTTACCAGGATTGGGACTGCAGCCACGAAAATATGGGAGAGACTGGCTACCATAGACCTGAAACGTGAAATAAGACCAAGGCTACTTGCATGCATCGAAACTGGCGGAGAACATTTTGAACAGCTTTTAAAGGACAAACGTTTTAATTGTAATTAGTTTTTAAGCGAACAATATGTATTTTTTAGTTAACTTAAGTATAATTTCCCAAAAATTCGAATTATCATGATATTCTGTAAAAGGATTTTTGTAAATAAATTTTCGTATCCTTTTCCTACCTGGGCATGTTGCACCTCTTTGGAAAGGTAATTAGATAGGCAACTTAAAAAAAATAAAAAGTAGGTATGTTAATAACATGAATTTGGGAGAAAAGTGGGGCGAAAGGTGAAAAATCGTGAAATAAAAGTTAATTTTTTCAACTTGCAGGGGGGATTGTGGCCAAGGGGTTGGGCATAGGGGGGTGGTGTAAACTTTTTTGGAAAGGGCTTCCAAATAGTGATTTTTTGAAATCAGTTCGGGGCCGCTGCGATGCGTAGCAAAAAAGATAAAAATACAAGAGCGGTTCCCATATAAGGCAAAATCCTGATTTACGAATCACCCTGTAACTGCCGAACGGTGCGAGATGCCCCCCCCCCACCCATACGATTTTTTGCTTGTCTCGGTCTGACCTTTCACCCCCTTCAGTATTGACCTCCGACCTCTGAACACCCTGCATAAAAGAAAGTCGTGGTAGTTACACTATTTATAACTCAAGAACGGCCGAACCGATTTGGCTGAAAATTGGTGGGGAGGTAGCTTAGAACCAAGAAACGGATACTTTGTAGGGTTTCAAAATGGCGGATTCAAGATGGCGGCTGAAAATTTTAAATTTGAAGCGATTTTCATGAAAATTGGTATATAGGGGTTTTGCGGGTTTGGGATTTCAAATCCGCTGTCCACATTTAGAAATTCAAGATGGCGGATGCAATATGGCGACCAAGATTTCCTGATTTCAACGGATTTTAATGAAAATTAGTACAATGAATGTTTTGAGGTCACTGATTTTGAATGTTATCAAAATTTAGAAATCCAAGATGGCGGATCCAAAATGGCGACCATATTTCTCGATTTCAAGGGATTTTAACACTAGAGTACACGCGTGGCCTACTATGGTAGACCAGGGTGATATAACTGATTATAACTTTTGAATTTCACGCGCAAATACGCTGTGTCTCCACATATACTTTAATAAAGAACTTGTAACATAAACCAAACCAAAAATTTGATTACTTAAAATACACAAAAACATGTTTTAAAAAGGCCTACTATAGTCGGCCACGCGGGCACCGATGTAAAAAAAATAGGCGCGTGTACTCTAGTGTTAATGAAAATTAGTACAATGATTATCTTGAGGTCACTGATTTTGAATATTATCAAAATTTACAAATCCAAGATGGACCCAATATGGTGACCAAGATTTTTCGATTTCAACGGATTTTAATGAAAATTGGTACAATGATTATTCTGAGGCCACTAATTTTGAATATTAGCAAAATTTCCAAATCCAACATGGCGACCAGAATGTTTCGATTTCAACGGATTTTAATGAAAATTGGTACAATGATTATTCTGAGGATACAAATTTCGAATATTATCAAAATGTGTAAATCCAAGATGGCGGGTCCAATATGAGATCAAATTTCTTGATTTCAACGGATTTTACTGAAAATTAGTACAATGATTATTCTGAGGCCACTAATTTCGAATATTAGCCAAATTTCCAAACTCAAGATGGCGGATCCAATATGGCGACCAACATTTCTCGATTTCAACGGATTTGAATGAAAATTGGTACAATGATTATTTTAAGGCCACTAATTTTGAATATTATTAAGATAGCGGATCCATAAAGGGGTTTTCGGGTTGAAACAATTTCTAGGATAAAACAAACTAGAACATTTGAGAAGTGTTTAATTAGTAAGAATTTACCCAACGCCGGGTGAAACCGGGTAACCCAGCTAGACAATAAAAATGCATTTCAATTTACTGACTAATCAATGTAAAGTTAAATTTACAATTTCACTTACGCGAAATTAATGTAAATCGTAAGTTGTTACGTCAAAACTATTATAATATATATTACATGGCAAAACTAAATTTCCACACAATGTTTTTGCAATGTTACAATATTGCTTAAAAAATATAAGTTGAGCATTGGAATTCTGCAAAAATTTCAAAATATGTCATAATGATACATATACGAGTTATTCATGTTGTATTTTCGCAGTGTTGGATGATGACAACTTTATTATGGGTTTTCATACTTTGGTACACCTTTGTCCTACGTACACTTTTCCTACAGTTTTTTTAAATAAAGAGTGAACACACATAATCTTGATGCATTGCAGAATAAAGAACACATGTGAAGAAATCAGATGTCAAATTAAAATTTCAAAAAATTAAAGTTGTTTGAAATTTTTGTACAAATCAACGTTATATAAAAATGCTGCGGAATTTAGTCAAAAAGTAATTAATTGATAATTTAAAAAACGTGAAAATTGGAATATGGTACCACACAAATTCTAATTCTAATTTTTTTGACAGTTGATATAAGTTTGCGAGCTCTTAACAATACGTCTGGGGTATTACAAATTTACAAAGATATTGCAGATTGTATTTCTTTAGAATTGTTTTTGTATCATTGCGCTTCCATGCTACGATACACCGGATGCAAGGTTGCAAGACTTATTTGCACCAAAACCTGAATACCTATATCATTATCTATAACAATAGTAATAAATAAGGCGTTAAACTTAAGCTTACTAACAATTGAAATAAGTGAATTAAATTTATTTTTCTCTCTCTTGTATCACAGACCTCTAAATACAGATAAAAGCTAACTAGCTTGGCTACAAGAAATGCTTATAAGATTCAATTTTTTTCCTTTACGCATTCGTTATCTATATTTAGTTGTCTATATTTGAATTTTTTTATATTTGAAATCTGAAAGTTGGTTTGGTTTTAGTGAATAATCTCACCCCTATACTATACGCAGGTTGAGTTCAATTGTTTAACTTGCTTAACCCACTTCTAAAAATAGTTTTAAACAATTCCTTTCATTTACAAAAATTATTTATTTATTATTTATTATGCTTAAGGTATATACCTCATCATTTTTAAAATCAGGATCAGAGCTATCCAACATCTTCCAATCCTTGTCATCTTTTGCTACTATCCGGGACATATCGTAAAGACCTATGTTTAAAATTACATCCTTTCCTTACGACTTTTTATTGATGAACGGCACGATATGTCGCAGGTTCGGATTAATTGATTTTGAGCGGCTGCGTGTAATTACGCACAATCAGCTGCGGCACGCGCTTAAAACAAGGTCGACAATTAAAGGCGGATTCGTGGGGCCGGCCAACTCGCGGAACGTTTTCAATCTGGTTAGGTCACCTCGACGAGTGGACCCTATAAATTGGCCTGCGACCATTGAGAGTGACCAGCACAATTTCCGAGGTGAATTTAATGCGTTGCGCAGAACCGGTGCCCATTTGATCGCAACCTCCACTGATCTGTGGAGCGCCTTGTCGGCACCTTATCTTAAGATAAAAGTGATTTTTGGCTGTCCACAAAAATGTGCACTGGGCAAATTTCGTACTTAGTGAAATTGCTCGAAAGTGCTCAATTTGCTCTGTCGCCCGGGATAATGGGCCCCGTTCGGCGGTTGCAACGAACGCACTCGCATGTATCAATCGCGCGGAACTGCAAAAAGGCCCATTACGTGGAGATTGTGAACGTGCAAAAATCTGGTTCGATCTTCTTAAAAAAATACCAAGACGACTCTTGGGCTTCTGTTCGATTTGTTGCCCTTGCGATGGGCACTTTTTCCGGGGAATTTTTCAAATTCTCTGAGGTATGAATGAAAACGTTTGGACATGTGAATGAGTTGTGGATTAGTATCGGATGTCAGATCCGATGGCATGCCAAAAAGTTACCCTTCAAAGAAATATCAAGAGTTCACGGAAAAAACTCCTTAACCACATTTTTTACAAAAACGATTAAAACGGGACCATATGTTCTTGTTTGACCGAGAACTTTTTATTGCAAACAAACATTTAAACAATTCAAAAAACGAACTTAACTCGCCAAACAAAAACTTGGTTTCCTATTTAAAAGGTAGACCTAGGGACAATAGTTTGCTAGTTGTGTGTTAAAACTAGCTGTGTTATAAATTATAAGTTTCATAATATTCCGTCTTGTAGATTTTGCGTGATGCGTGCACAAACAGATAAACAAATTCCCAAATTTTGATATTGGATAGAACTCAGAAGCCCCGAAATGCCTTTTGTAATAATTTTTCATTAAATTTCCTTGAATTTGAGAAATTTTAGTCACTGTATTCAAAATTTTGAATACGAAATTCGATATTTAAAAATAACTTCGGGCTTTTGACCATCCCAACTGTTCCTGACGAAGCTCATTCTGTTAGTCCAATTTTGGGTCTTTTTTTCGAACAACGTCGACCGTACGTCACGAATAGCGCGAACAATGTTGGCTTACAAGGCTACGTTGAATGTTTCGACTTGAGTCGACCCGGGTAAATTTAACTTTACACTGGCACGTTCAATATCTTACTCGAATCGATTCAAGTTAATTTGACTCTACCTCTATGTCGATCATTATTTTACTCGATTCTGTGGAGTCTAAAATAAGTTTCTATAGTCCTCAGAAGGTCGAAGTTAACTTAATCGATGTGAAAAGACTGTTCAACGTGGAGGAGGTTGCAGTGTTTTTAAACAATGAAGGATCTTTAGTGACCAAAAATGGAAATATTATAATTCATGAAAAGGCAAGGTGGAATAAACTGCAACACTTTGCCTTATATCAACTTATAAGGAGTTTTAAAACAAATTTCCGTCTGGCAAAATAAGACGTGAAATTGTTTGGAAAAAAGTAAAATTGAAACGAAAGGACCTTTGACATTTGATTTACACACACATTTACATAATTTAACTGGAATCGACTCGAGTAAGTATTGAAAGTACCCCAAGTTGTCAATTGTTGCTGGTTTATCAGCATAAACCAGTGATTTCACGCAACCCCTTAGGAAATAGTCCAGAGGTCTTAGATCACACAATCTTGGAGGCCAATTTACAAGGCCATTTCTCTAGTCATGTTATCGCCATATCGTGATTTCAATAAATCAATAGTTTGTGCCACTGTATTGCACGTAGTGCCATCCTGTTGAAACCACATCTAGCCACGATCAATGTCATCCATATTTTTGGAGAAATATTCATTGATGATAGTCCGGTAACGATCTCCATTACATTGCATTCCATGAATGATCAGGAAATAAAAAGTGCATCCTTTTGTAAGAATAACCTCTTTAGAGTGCAAAAGTCTAACAATGTATCACCGCACCGGCCCGAAAAATGAGGGTTGGGTAAGGAATTTTTTTAAGGGTATATTTATTAACCAAAAGTTCCCTAAAATGCGGTTGTTTCCAACATTGAAATACAAATGCCGGATCATGAATGAATCAAAAAAAGGCCAAAACATTCTTATAATATAAGGTAAGGGTTATAGATTCTCCAGCCAATTTTTTTTACTTTACCAACAAATGAATAGTCTTTTAAAAAAATATTCGTTTTTCATGGAAAAATTTTATTCTTTAATTATTTATAAAAATTGAAATAAACAAAATATCAAATAAAAATAGCTTGACAAATTATAGATTAAGCGATTATAAAGATTTTAAAAAAAATTAAAAATAAGTATTGAAAACTTTCCGAGTTATCGTGTCGACCGTGTCGAGAAAAACGCTTTTGAAGTCCCCAGCGCGCGGTCAAACTCCCGGGCACACAATCTGGCTAAAGCGCTGTAACTTCGTCACCACTTCGAATTTTTGAATGAATTTTCTTTTTTAAATTTTGTTAAAAGTATGCGTAATAATCATTAAAAAAAATGACTATTTGAAAACTCTGGACTTATGTGACCCATTAATAGAGAACTACACATTTTTTTAAATTCAATGAAGTTATTTTAATTTCTTGAAGTATAATAAAGCGAAAAGGGATAATACAAAAAAAGAAGAAGGCGGTTTATTGATTTTTTAAATATATGAATATGTTAATCAGCCCTACCATATTTTGTTACAATTTTGCTCTTCACTGTACACTTGTTAAAAAAATAAAGAACCATTATTTGCATAAGGATGAATAAGGTAAGAAAGCAAAGCGCTAAACTTCATTCAGTATCTTCCTAACAGCATTCACGATCAGTCGGATGCTGTAGGGAAGAAGGCGTCACGTCCTTTCGCTATCAGATCGTAAAACTCTTGTGATCCTTGATTCATCACGAAAGGCGCTCGTCTTCAATCATTCGATCAATTAACTGCTTCCCGACTAATTTTTGGCGGACGACGATCAGTTGGCTGCCTCGCGGTCGGGCGCACTGCAGATCGGCCCGAAAGCAGCATGTCGTATAAGATTTTGAGCAGAACACAAAAAATTGGGTCATTGAAACATCGACAGGTGCACCGCCTGAGTGTGTTGGTAAGCGCTGGCTCTGCTCCCGTTTTAAGGAGCTCTCGAGTCGAACCTGTTTTAAGGTATTCGATTCGATCTCTAGCACAGCTCCTCGATGCCGCCGAGCTGAAGAAAGAGCTCTAAAAAATATCATCAGCAGAGTTAGCCGGAGATCATTTTCAAATTTTCTTCATTAGCCTCTTCGGGGCACCACCGATGTTCGCTGCGGTGTAATTGGGGAGTTTTTATCTTCCTGGCAAGTGCCAAACGATTTTCAGCAAACTTTTTTTTTTTTTGCGTTGCTGTGCACGATGTTCGCGTTTTTATGCTCCATCAGGCGGCAGTTGTGCGGCTTTCGCCGTTTTATACTCAACATTTTGCGGTTTTTATCTTTATTCGCAATGATGCACACGAACTTGGCAGAAGAATTCGCATGCACACATCCTCGTTTTACACTGATTTAAGTATAACAGATGGGGGATGAAACTCGAGAGGAAATTAGGAAATATTTAAAAATGAACATCCGACTTTTTGGCAGGATATTGCTTTATGCACCTGACCTACGTAGGCACTCTAGATAAAAATATAAAGATAAATTTAGTAGTGGAGATTATACCTCACTAAAACTAAGCTTAGGACCAAGAATTGTTAATTCACATTTTGCACGTTTAATTCCTAATTATTTGAGTTATAGTTGTTGGCTTTAAGCCAGTAAGAGATGATGTTTCGTATTGCGTAAGGATAATTATGTTAATTTTGAGATCATTTCATTAATCATTATGTCAAATTACACATACACATACATAATATACAAATTATTAACAATTATTTAAACATTATAATATATAATTTACACTTACTTCGTTCAATGCAGTAGATAAAAGACGAAATATGTTACCTTCCCAAAACCTAATTTAAAATATATAATCCATGTATGACATTCTGCCATTAAAATATAATAAAAAGTATCATAGCATAAAAGAACAAATTGAAAGATAATATACATATATTAGTTAGAATCTAATTTATTAAGGGTTGCTTACTTGAATCTTCTAATTGGACAGTTCAGTGGACCAAGCTAATCATGGTATCTTTGATACTCTTCAACGCAAGCACTACAAAACTAATTCATTTGCTAGAGATGTAAGCAGCGTTCCATTATAGATACGATAAAGAATAAATTCATCTAAATAAAGTCTTCTGCCAAAAGTGGCTTCAGATTGAGGGTGAAAGTCAGATATAGGGGCGTAAGATTTGTTGAACTTACTAAGGAGACTTCGAGCGAATTTTCTTTGCACACATTCAACTATAGGTCCATTTTGAAATATCATCAACGTGAACTTCGAAATTCTTTTTACTGTCAAAAGACATTCCTCTCCCCCTTCGCAGATCCTTGCATTGGCGTATTTCCAACAATGATTCCGAGAAACATTGATACTGACATGGTGTAGAGGAGACCTTTTGAAGAAGTAAGTCAATTTTTAAACTCTTATCAACATTAATAGACAAATGGTCACATCAATTCTCAAGAGCGATCGAATCGCACTAAAGGATATAATATTTTTCTTTAGAATTAATCACCCTAAAGATCTGATGTCGTCTGCGTATAAAAGACAGATTCTATTTCGGTAGTCAGATCGTTAAGAAATTACAGAAGCAAAAGCGGACCAAGAATCGATCCTTGTGGAACAGCGGGTGCAGGAACAAATTCAAAGGACAAACAACCAGAATATGACAAAACCGATTCCAGAATGCCATACTTTCTCGCATTTTCTTAGGAGTATCGGATGAGAAACATGGTCAAATGTTGCAAACAAATCGGTGTATATCGCATCAACTTAACAATGTTGTTCGAGATTATGAAAATTCAAGTAACACAGTGACTAACTAAAATTAGTCAAGTATTTTAGACCAAGGACGTAGCCACGGTGGGGCAAATGGAGCATTGATCTCCCCTTCCTCCTCATTTGAATTATAAACGTAATTCAACCAATTTGGATTAAATATCAATTTCTATTCAAGTATAAAAACGTACTGCAGTTAACACTAAATAACATTTTTATATGTGTTCAGACCCGGTCCCCCAAAGGGTTTGTTATATGTATACGTAAGGAAAAATAATTAAAAAAATTCGTTCTTCTTTGTTTAGGAAAGTTTAGACTCTAGAATGCGGCCAGGATCTTGCGAGCTATGCACTGACAAAAAAAAACTTTTTAAAAACAATGGAAACCCTCTTAAATCATTAATTTCAAATGTGATTTGGCGCCAATGTTGAAAATTATTACTTCGTTACATTAATAATTTCGATCATTAATTTGACAAAAAACAATTTTGAAACCACATTGTAAACGTATTCAAAACAAAATGTTTTATTTTCTTTATTGCCTATATTATTACTTCGTTACATTAATAATTTCGATCATTAATTTGACAAAAAACAATTTTGAAACCACATTGTAAACGTATTCAAAACAAAATGTTTTATTTTCTTTATTGCCTATATTTGTTGTAGCATTAAAATTTAAGTTTGTTGAATGTCTTACTTAATAAGTTCTATAGTTGTTTCAAATAATATATAAATAAATGTACAACGAACCGCAACAATTTTAAAAAAACGTGATATTCAAAAACGCGAATATTTGATCTTATAATGCGATATTTTTCTCAATGTGAATATGTCTCGTCACATGCATCTAAGGTAATAAACACCTCATTACCTAAGATATCTTGCCTACCTTTGCCAAAAATATATAATAAAATTAATTTTCTTCAATTTATGCAAGAATTTATTTAAAAGATAATAATTATGGCCCACCTAGAACCCTAATATGGATAAATAAACGAATGTAAACAAAAAAATAAATCTCATTTTTTTACCCTCCCTAAATAGAATCCTCGCCGTTTTTTTAGACCCTCACTTTATCGCGTAGTTTAGTAAAAAGTTTTTGCTTCACCGTAGTCTGGTAAAATTATTTTGAAACTTAATTCATTCTCAATCATTATTTATCCACTTTCAGACATATAGAATAGAAAATTCCACTTAAATAATATAATATTTTTAATATCTTACTAATGAAAAGTCTTTAATTTTCAATTCTAAACGTCATTCACGCTGACAGTTTCAAAATGCAACTAAAATTGTAAGGCTACCAAAATTGTCATTCAAGTTTTGGGGTCATTGAAATAAGATCCTTTTCAGAGAAGTTTAAGAACCTTCACAGGATACAAAAAGCATATGAATTGTAATACTTACTAAAACAACAAACGAAATGTACAAGTTTAGCCACAAAATGACCCTTTACCACAATAAGTGAATGAGGTGTGTTAATGAAAATCAAGTAGTTTTTTTTATTTGAATTCATCTTTTTATTAAAATAATGTGAACAAAGTTCTTAATACTAAAAAAATACATTTCCCTATAAATAAAAGCACTACTAAAATTTGTCTAAACAGGATCATCGAAAATACAAATTTTCCTAATTACAAAATTCCCGAAAACAATACAAAATTTCCCTTAAAATTTCACATTTTAATGTTTAAAAAAAATAAAAATAAAAAGAAATTACAAGAACAAATAATCTTTGGTATTTTTAGCTGTTTCCTCTCAAATTAAACAACGAACCAATCCTCCGTTTTGATGTCTCCCCCATTTAAAAAACTTAAAACAAATTTATAGTACAAGATGTATTTTGTGTAATTTAAAATACAATAAATATTAATTAATTTGTACATTCAACATTTACAACATAACTTTTCAGTTACTTTTAACTTTAAGGTAACAATTACGCGCTAAGTACAGCATGCTGCATTTTGTTGCTGGGATTTGTGTTATATTCAAATAATAATGCGTTACAAATAGTCTTAAGATTAACTGGGTTACTTTAAATGTTTGCATAAGACTAGACACTCAAATTATATTTGTATCTTTGTTTTAATTTTAGCTTTTACGCCTTCTTTCTTTTTGAAAAAGACAATTCATATTTTATAGATGTTAACTTACCGATATTTTTTTCTGATCCACAAGTTCAATAGTTTAATACAATCAAATCTATCTATCCTTATCTTTTTATAATTGTTTTGTTTTAAAATAGAATTAGTTGAGCTCACAATAAAAAATTTGGAAACCACTTTTCATGTTAAATCCAGAGTACAGTCTTATACTTATTAAAAACAATAAAACTTAAAACTGATACAGCAATGGATGGTGCTTATTGTACATTGTCAGGCATAATTAGGTGAATAGAATCGCAGGGTTTACAAGTATACAAATGTAACGTATGCGCGCACTGATTACTACAAACCTTATAATAATTTAACTAGCGCTAAAAAAGGTAATATATTTTGACTGTCATGTCTTACTAACTACTCAACTTGAGGGTGCAATATTTACAGATGTTTTGTCGAAACTGCTTTGGCTTTAAGACTAAAATTGTCTTGGTGAATACTAGAGTGTGTTTGATGCTTTGCATTATTTCTCAGGAAATTTCTTCCAAATTTCCTTAATTCTCGTTTACCTAATATTAAAACCGTAAATGAATGGGAATCAGTATTTCGTCAGAGAGTATTATATCATTGACATACTTTATATTACATATTATGAAGTTGAACTTCATTATGAAGCAGAGCCCAATAAAATACTATAGAACTAGATAAAAAAGTATTTGTCATTTCTCAAAAAATATTATTTTTTAATTGCTATTTAATCAGAACTCTAGTATAATCTTACAGTCCTCAAATGTTTCATTGTTCATATAGGAGAGAGACAAAACTTGGCCAACAAAAAGTCGTTAACATAGTTTCTTTACCTTTAGATAGAATAAAGTTCCACAGCAATGAGAATTTTCTATGGTTTTTGCAGATCGTGATAAAAAGATTCGAAATACACGATGAACAATGGAACGCTATACGTAGGATAATTGTGAAGGACATTTTTCCTCGTCATGTTATCAGCCGTTTTGACGATTGACCCATAAGATCAACCGATCTGAGCAGCCCAGACTTCCTCCTTTGGAGTTATTTAAAATCATTTTAAAATCCTTTGATTAAAGAAATTGTAAATTATATGAAAAAACCAGTCAAGTGAAGAGTTGAAAGTTCACATCAAGTGCTCCGTACCTTAAACTTGTTGAAAAAGTATACGTTGATATATGATAATACGATTTTGAGAATTTATGGGGGCAAAATATTCAAAAATATTTACTTATATATTATGTATTTTTAGACTCGCACTGTATTAATCTCTCATTTGATACCCAACAAGATGACCTTGAAAAAAATTTTTTAACAGTTTGATGTACTTTTTATTTTTATGAAATGTTTTAGAAAAATTTGATGAAATGTTTTGAAATTTTGTCGGTCGTTTATATTTCTCAAAATCTTCAATTTAAAATTTCGAACTGATAATTTCAATTTATTTTACAAGTTTGACACTTTTGACGCTAAATGAACAAATGTTTGTCAAATTCAATTTAGGTAAAAAATTGTTTCCTTCCCTTCCACATCACAAAACCAAAATTTAGTTTAATAAGAAATTGGGCCTCTGCTTCCTACAAATATACCAAATATAAACTTTTTTTGTCAAACAATCTCTGAGGAAATAGCGTGTGACAATATACAGAAACTGTGGTGACTACGTTTTTTTTTTTCCAATTCTGAACGGAACACTAAAAAATATATTTTTGTTGAACATTTCTCTAGGCATAGATCACCAGTTAAATGCGTTGACCTTCACACCTCTTGAGCACCACCAAAACGAGTAACAAAGTTCCATCTTTCTTACTTGTCCTTCAAAAGGCACCTAATACAATATCAATAAAAAAAAGTCTACCAACTTTGTCCATCTCTAGCAACTGCTCGTCACCTCCATTTTGATGGTTGAATAGTGGTCCTCGTTGTGTCTGCTCTCGCGGTGCCTTCGCAGGTCGACCTTCCGCTGGAAGGACTGGTCGCAGAGGCCGCAGGCGAAAGGTTTGTAGCCGGTGTGCTTCCTCATGTGAGTGATGAGGTTCGAGCTTTGGCTGAAGGCCTTCAGGCAGACGGTGCACTTGTGCGGCTTCTCACCTGTAAATTGGAGGTAACGGGCAAAATTGCAATTAATCGATAATTAAACGATAATTTTATGATAATTAAAAGGACTTCTACTTCAGCAGACATTCCACATTCACACACACTCACACACACACAGATTTCTATAGTTGCTTTCATTCGATGCAATCGGGGAAAAGTGTTGTCAATCAAAGCAAACGTGCAGAACAAGCGGGTAAGTGCTTTTGCCTAATGGCCCACCCCCGCCGCCTACTGCCGGCCGACCGAACTATGCCGGGTTATGGCGGCTCAATCAACTGTGATGCAATTAAACTAATTAAATCTGATTAAGCCGTCAGTTTATGACCGCTGTTGTTATTACTGCGAGCGCATAAACAGAGAGTGAATAAATTATTGCAGCGTGCAATATGTCGCGGCTCGGCTCGTAATATCGTTTTGATTGCTCTTTGATTGCACCTCTCCGATCTCTGAGGGTGATAGCCGCGTGAAATTATTCACGTAATTTGGCAAATTACATGTACCAAGTGAACGGTCGGATTCAGTTGGTGATTTCCAAATATAAAACTTTCAACTTAAATTTATTATATATGTAAGTATAGCACATAACCATCTTTCAATCTTTCTTTAATTGCAGTTTACTTATAAACTCATAAATTTACTGATATGGCACAAATTTTTTCTTAAAATTAATATTTTAGACTTTAAGTTTTTCAAATCTTGATATACACCCATGGACAAATAATTAGAAACAGTTTGATCAGCACTGTTTTGTGCACTCTTCTTCTTTCTCCTTAGTTTCAAATCTAACGGTATGATACCAGCGAAAACCTAGCGACCACGTGCTCCTTAAGAACTGCACTTTTAGTAGTAGTTTGTGCCCACACAAACATCCTGTGGTGATATCATTTCGCGTGTATGCTATTTTACGTGGACAACTAATTAGAAACAGTATGCATTTTTCCATCTTATTAAACAAAAATTGATTTCTCTGAATAATTGCATTGGTAAATATTTAAGTTACATTAAATATTCATGTTAAGACATTATTTTTGTCAATACATTGTTTATAAACATGCGCAAGAAAAAAAATTGTAACGCTTCCATACACATGGAAGTAGTGCGTCTTTGGTAAGCAAAAATGTCTTATTGCCAAATTGCAAACAATTGATATGCTCTTTAAAACTTGTTTATGGAGCAGTAAAACATTCCCAAGTACACGGAACAATGGAAAATGTTCTAAGATCCCGGAAAATGTCTGATCTAACAGATCAAAAATCATCAGTGAAACGAAAAAGGACACTAGAAAGAATTCTACTGACATCCACCGCAACATTTTCGGTGATAAAGTAACGGCAGTTTCAGCGAGAACCGTTAGAAGGTGTTTGGCTGAGGATGGGTTGCACGGCAGAGTTTCACGGAAGAATCCATTAGTGTCTGCAAGCAACCGAAAAAAAGGATTGCATTTTGACAAACCTCATTTGGCCTGGACAGCAAACCAATGAAAATATGTGTTAGGGAGCGACGAAACAAAATTAAATAGAACGGGTCCAGACGGTAAAAGGTCTGTTCGTCGACCTAAGGCCGCTGGATTTCATTCCAGGTACTACTCTTGTTGTAAAGTATGGCGAATGATCGATCATCGTGTGGGGCTGCTTCTCCTGGTATGGAATTGGTCCCATTCATAGCACAGAAGGCATCCTGATGAAGGAAAAGTACGTCGACATACTTGAAAATGTAATGTTGTCATGTGCTGAGGGAAATTTGCCTATGATCTAGACATTCCAACAGGACAACGATCCTAAGCACACAGCAAAGCATATCAACAACTCTTTTCAAGACAACTTTATTAGTGTGCTGGAGTGGCCTGCATCAAATGCGCACCTCAATCCTATTGAATACCTGTGGGGCGACGTACAGAAATCAGTTTCTTCAAAAAGTTTCAAAAATGTTGACGAACTTTTTATTGCAATTAAATTAGCATGGGAAAATATACCTGTGAAGAGATGTAGCCGACTTATACTTTCAATAAAGAAGAGGTGCGAAGAAATAATATTACAAACAGGTTTTCCTACGAAATATTGGAAAAAAAACAATTATTATTCCATCCAAATTGAGTGTTTCTAATTAGTTGTCCAGCGAAATTTATGTATTGGAAATATTATGGCATTGTATTCAAAATGTTTAAAAAAACAATTGAAATTTAACTATAAGTTTTAATACATTGTAAATCAGAGAATGTTAATTTAGCTCCTTTTTGTACATATGAAACAAGAACATTGAGAATTTTCAACTCAATTCAACATCATATATGTGTTTCTAATTAGTTGTCCATGGGTGTATATGTACTTTTTTAAATTCAAATAAGACCTTTTTCAAATCAAGTAGGTCAAATTTCAATTCAGTAAAGTCGTTTTTAAAGTCAAAACGTCTATTCTCATTTCAATCAAATCTTATTTTTTCAAATGAATATTAAGATCCAACAATAGAATGGTTAGATGTATAAAGAACATGGATTAATTTAATAACAAAATAATGATATTGGAAATCCTTATATGTTCCTGTTTTTTTCATTATTTTTTTATTATTATAAAAGGACTGCTATTTTAATAAGCTCTTTTATAAGTATATATTAATTAAGTAGTGTTATTTATTTAAATTACAAGCGAAGAGTATTATGTTCTTTCTAATGAATGAAATATATAATTAAGATTTATGTAATAAAAATATAGTGTTTTTCACATCATATTTATTCAACACTTTATCTAATTTATGTAAATATTTCAATAATTGCTATTCTTATGTTATCGTATTTGATATACGACTACTTTTAATAGTAGTAACAAAATAACCCATAAAATTAAATAGAATAAAACCTCATAGGTGTACTTATATTATATAATTGGTCACAACTCCTGATCACATATTATCTTAACATGAATATAAAGTAAAAATTTTATATGAAATTGGTGCTCTACCTTAAATTAAAGATAATTATTATGTATGTATACCTTGTACGAATGTATTATACATTTAAAGCAACTTCTTCTCATTACTCAAGAATAAAAAAAACTTTAAACTATTAAAACCATACAGAAAAAACAAAATTTCAGAAAAATGTGTTGAACCCAACAATATAATTATTAAATCTCCAATTCAAAGACACTCGAATCGACAATCGAAAACCAAAACTACTAATTACTCAGCAATAATTACAACTTAACCCTTTCTAATAACTGTGTGGGATAATTAAAGTACGCGGAAAGTAGTGATTCAAATCTAGTAGTTATTATCGCGTGCATACCCCGATGAGACAACAAACCCCACCCATCCAGCCGATAGCCACATTATCAAAAAAAAAAAAAAAAGCCACTCATAATTCATTCCAAATTCATATTTAATCAACTGACAGGGGGTGGACCTACCTGTGTGGATGTAGGTGTGCTTCTTCATATCCGACTTCTGATGGAATCGCTTCCCACAATACTGACATGGATACGGCCGGGTGTCGCTGTGAATTAAAAGATGCGTCGATAGCGTGCTCGATCTCTTGAACGTTTTTCCACATTGTTTGCACTGAAAGTGGTAAAAGAGAAGAATTTCTTAATTAAATGCGAAAGATAAAGATAAATAACTTAATCAAAATAATTAGTCTCACTTAATAAAATATGTTCCTTTTCAGTGCTTTACCGTCAATTAACCAAAGATATTCAAAAAGAAATGATAGATTTTATCACTAAATTAACAACCTAGATATTTCAAGATTTCAGTGTTTTACTTCTTTTGAAATTTTTTAACAATTGGTGTATTTCAATATTTTACTTCTTTGGAATTTTTTAACAACTATATTTAAAAAGCGTCTTTCAAGAAACACAGGTTGACAAATTTGTACCATTTTAAAATTTCGAAATTTATATAGCAATTTCAAAACCCCCATATTTGTTGACCTACCCCGCAAACTTCCAAGTACCCATTTTCATGGTAATCTTTGAAATTCATCGCCAAAATGAGTTTTGAAATCCTATTTATTTATTTTATTAAAATAAAACGTTGATTAATATATAACACATCTCTATTAAATATAAGAATATTTAAATAGTTAGATACAAAATAAAGCGAACAATAGCCAATTTAACCATGTTCTTGATGATGTCCTTAAAATTTAAATAGCTACACAATTATTGACTTAGATACTTTTGACGAAGACCTCGTAGCAGAAAGAAACGACCAATCGCAATCGATTCATGGTCCTTGCAGAGTACACTCTTGTTATTTGATCGTCCATTGATATTATAGTCAATCAAATGTGGTTAAATAACTACTCGACCTCTTTTGCGTGTTTGCCCACTCAGGCAAATATTATTTAATGAGTGATCATCATCATCATTCCCGTCGAAAACGAAGGGGGTGAGATAGTACAAACCTTAAATCCCAAAAAAAAAGGTTTCGTGACTCTGCAATTGTATCATCTGCGATTGTTCGTTTATAGAAATCGGTCGATGTCCATCACAAGCCGAGGGTACCTATTTCCTATAAATGTTTGGTAATAATCCTCTTTACGAGTGGTCAGCTCGATGCACAAACAGACCTTCGTTTTAATTAATTTACAAAAATCGCTCCCAACACGAATATTTCTGAGGAAATTATAGGGTGACCACAATTAATTAGTTTGGCATAGTCCAGCATACCCACCCGTTCGAAAAAAGGGTTAGGGTAATGTCCCTCGGGGTGGGCTTTAATTGAGGTTGTTTTTATCAAAGTGGATTCTATCAATTTTACTGTTCGATTTTGTAGAAATTATTTCATTTTGGTGCGATTGAGGGCTTCATTTACATTTTCGACGGAAATGATTTATTGCAATTGGTGGGGAAAGAAGTAATCGGTTATGAATTTCTAATTTCTTAGAATGCTCAATAAAAAACTGTATTTATTCCAGATCACGAAAAGTGCCTAAGTCGCCAGGTCAAATATTTCAATTGGTTGGCATTTTGATGTAATGTATCCAAATAAGACTTTATTCAAAATTTTAAAATATATATCTGTCTCTTTTATAATAATAACTTCATAAGTATTTGTAAAATACAATAATAATAATAATACATCATCGCAGTTTTTATACTTTGCAATAAAATTAAAATGTAGTTTTATTTAAAATTGGGATCTGACCATCGATATACTCTGAAGTGAAAAAATAACTTAATAGATAAATTCAATACCTATAACTATAGATCAGACTTCCAAAAATATACAAGCTCGTCCTCCCTAGAACTATTCTCCAATATATTAGTAAGGCACAAAGAAAAAACAACCTAAACCACAAAATACCTCTCGGGGTTAAATCACCCAATGTAGGCTATTAAAGTACAATATCAAATTGATTACAAAAAATGACAAATTTAGACTAAAGTAAAGTAAATATGTCAACGATATAAAGAAAAAAGGCTAAAGCACCTACTAAAATTAGCGGAAAGCCTTTATAATATCCCAAATAGTAAAAATTAAAATTAGATCAATTTATTACGCCCATTATATAAACCCTGTTTATTTATGCTCCACAAACATATATGTATACATTAGGGTGGTCCTTATTCATAAGAAAAAAATTATTTATCTTTAATTTCGCGGGGCACCACGTAATTTGATTATATACCATAAGAAGGTATTTCAGTATTTTTTTTTGAATTTTTTAAATGACATTTAGAGGTCGCTACCAAGGTTTGAAATTTAAATAAAAATTCAAAATCTGTATTTGTTAGATTCTTTTATTTTTATAGCCAGGACATGATTTCCATTATGTGGTGACGACAAGCAAGCCAAGGCATATCTTTATCCATTTTTTGCTCCAAATGAACGCATACTCCACTTCATAAGCCGGTATTTACAGCAGTAGTGTCCAAACACAAACATATTACCTTATCGCTCTCGTTAATGACTTATTAGAACTGAAGTGCGGGGCGGGCTAAATCTCGACGCGTCGGTACAGAAGAGGGGTCGAGGGGAGGAGGCGATAAGAAATAACATATGATATATACAAATAAAGATATGATTTACGCTATAGGCCCATATCTTCCCAAATAAATATTATTAAATATATATTAGGTTACATGTGTATTATCGCCCTACATAATATATTGTGTATTCCTATTACATTTTTATATTAATCATTTTTTTGGCTTAAAATAAAACAATTCCAATAAGTCGATGTGCCATATCACATTAAGCTGTACAATAATTTTCGATAATACATATAACAAATGATACTAATCAATTGCAAGTTACAATTTGTATTCTTTAATACCAGTCTTGGTGTAAATTACAAAAACAAAAGCATCTAAAACAGGAATCATCAAAATCGCCCAAATACAATATGGTCATGAGGCATGACACCGCAGAAGTCGATGATCTTATTTAATTTTAATTTCAAAATATTATAGTTTATATGAATTTATTTAGGTAAAGAGAGGGTGAACGACCAATTTGCTCATTAGAGAAATAACTTCTTTACTGACTTTTTAAATGGTAGGAGTTGATTTAAAGAAATTATGTCATCAGGTAGACTGTGCCAGAGCCTGATTAACCGAGGTATAGATGAAAAATAACTGGAGTTGCGATTGTGAGTTTCCTCAACAAAACTTCTATGCCTACGAAAACTATACGGCATACTGCGTTCAACAAAAAGATCAGCGAGGTCCTGACAATCGATCATATTGTGAATCAGCTTAAATGCAAACACTACATCGCGAACTTTTCTATGTGAATCTAACTTAGGTATGTTGTAATGCTTCATGATACGCGAGTAGTCATGATCGCGATAATCCATTGGCTGACCACTTTTGCGAGCAAGATGTCGCAGAAATCCATGCTGAACGGACTCCAACTTATATTTATCCAACTCGAGATGCGACGACCAAACTGTTGATGCATACAGAAGCAACGGAAGAACCAGTGTCTTGTAAAGGTGTATAATGGACGTGCAATTACGGAAATCTGAAGTTACTTTAATAATAAAACCAAGTGTCTTAAGAGCTTTGGAGATATGATACTAGTAACTTTTACCAGAAACCATCGAATTTTAAATTAAAAGTTTGCTTTTATATAATTTATAATAATTTGTACTTTCGTCAGTAAGCAAAACATTGGTATCCGTATATATGTGTAATGTATTATGAAACCCCTGAGTAAAGTAACGAATTAAGGCTTTCACTGTTTTGCCACATTTTGATAAGTGCGCAGGTGAGATACAATATTCAAAGTCAATAATTCTGTTTGAGTTCTGTACAAAAGAAGACAAAAGAAAGATGCAATATTGCTCATATATAAATTGAGTTTCTTCACGGATTTTGATGACATTTTTTATGAACGTTCATTTCATTTGATGTCAGAAGTGATAAATGTGCAAAAATTCGTTGTTGGTTGTGAGATATTTAACTTTCGAAATTTCGAAAAGTGAATTTTTTTCTGTTCCGAGAATTATTTCAAGCGACAAATGCCTTGTCAGTATCCGTAATTGGTAAAAGATACTTTTCTTTTTTATATTATTTTCTAATATCAATATTAAATATTAAGAGTATGAATGTTTCCTAAAACCATCATAGTTTTCGCAAACGTTATATTTGGTACGGAAATTGTAAATTTCTTGTAAATTGTTTGGATGGAAAATAAAAAGGAATATCTAACCTGAAGGTATGTAAATATATTAGGTTCGTATTTAGATATTTTACTTTAAAACTTTATTTAAATGAACACAAACAATGCATACTATTAGATTATGTAATTTCAAGGACTATCATTGCCAAATCTAGTGTTCCTCAAGGAAGTCATATTGGACCACTATTGTTTATCTAGGATATTTACGTTTTCATCATTTCTATTGTTTGCGGATCATCAAAAACTCCAAAGAGAAATTAACCAATTTTTTCAGTGGTGCATGAATAACAAACTTGACCTTAACCCTGATAAATGTAAGAAATTCCCCTTTTACCGATGTCATAATCAACTTAATTTTGATTATAATGGCATATATGTGACACGCTAGACCTGGCTGATGATAGATCCTTGTAGATGGTAAATAAATATATAAATAAATAGAATAATTTGGTCGTTACAATAATTTCAGATGGAAGAAAAAAAGCCACGGTTGTGTCAATGTTTATGCAACTTTAAAAATATCGGGAATTAATTCCTCGTTCAATTTCTCTTTTGCAGTTTATCTTGACATTTCGAAAATTATTGTATATATTTAATACTCAATGTGGCATATCTGACTTGTCAAAGGAATTTGACAACTAATTACCAATAATTTAAAAAAATCCTTTACTTGAATGGGTATGGACGTTCATAACGTATTTAAATAGAATAATGATGAATACCATTACTGATTGTATTTACGCATTAAATAATTTATGTATACTATAGACTATAAAATTACTTTAACGATCTCCTTGTAAAATTGTAAATCAAAATTCGACATTTAAATATTTTAGTATCAGATAATAAACGGTACTTGAATTAACCTTTTATAATGCTAAGAAAACTATAATAGACAAAGTCAAAATTTAAAATTTTCCCTTTCATCGAAAAACCACTGTCACCTTTGAAGTGCAAACTTCCGGCTTCCTGGTCATTGTAAGCTAATTAGCCATGCACCAGTCAGTGCAGCGGCGCACCATCGCCAGAAGCCAGATCACGTCCCAAGTGGCAAGTAGCCTTAACAAATGACGACAAAGAGAAGAAATGGAAATCCCGCAAATGGACCAAAGTCAGACCACCATCTCGGCAATAAACAAACTTTGACTTTGTTTGCAAGCAATTCTTCTCTTATTTTTTTTTTCCCCGCCTTTTCTTACGCGTTTTGTCGGCTGTGCAGCACGCTGTGCCGCTGCCGCGCGTCGACGAAGACTTCCTTTTGCTGCGGAAGGCCCTAACTATTGTCGGAGGAGATACTCGCGTCCGCAAATAAAAGATTCTTTCATTATCAACGCATCATCATTTCTGATGACAGGCACACACTGCTGCGGTTGGTGGACAGCAGCCAGTTACGGGAATCTCATTACCACACTTGATTAGGTGATTAATGGGCTGGGGTCCCGCAAGGGATGGATCTAGAACCTTTGCTTTATTTGAAGATGCTTCTACAGCAAGAAAGAGGCACTTGTATCAACACGAAACGCACTTTGGGCAAACATTTACATCGTTTGCGATCGCTTATAGGTTAGGTATTACACGAACTACATAATTTTATATTGTTTTATACATGGTCACAACAGCTGTGGACACGTTGATAACATAATTTCGCTGAGAGTTCAAAAAAATGCTGTTTGGCGTAAGCCAATAAACCCCCGGCCCCATGAAATAGTCTCACTTGCGGAAATCTTCATATCGCCGAGCACGACGATCCGCAGCTTTTGAAATTTAAACAAATCAACGACTGATTGAGACACTCATGCAATTCAGGCCAATTCTCCCAACAATCGTTTTACTGATTAGCTATTTACCTTTTCAGGTGAGGTTTTCCCGGGGCATTTTTCGAGTGACACACCGGTGCTTCTCCTGCAGCCGTTCGCAGTTAAGAAAAGTAATTCTATTCAAGCCCCTAGAAGATGAAGCAGCAGCATCTCAGTTAATATACTAAAGCAAATGTGCAACTTTCTTCTTGGGTACCGAGGCGGTCATTAGAGACCTCGTTCAGTCGGTTTTGTACTTTTTTCGCATATTGTTTGCTCCATTCTGTAATCTATTTATCTTTGACTTAATTAGCGACATTCACGATCGCTTCTATCCTCAATTTCACAATTAGGCGGAGTACTCACACACGTCTGAAACATTTGCGATTTATTATCTTAAAACAGAAATACATGTAACGTTGAAAATCTGTTGATTCAGATTCAATTCAAAAGGGGAAGAAATATTCACACCCAATTTGAGATGAAAAGTCTTCAAAAGTTAAATATGGGCGATCATTTCTTTTCAATTTATGATTATGTCAATCTTTTGGCAAAATCAAGATTAACCCCTGACCATGTTACTGTGGATTATACATGGATCAATTTTGTATGTGTATATCACTTCGTTAAAAAAATAAGAATATTACTTTATCTTTTAAGTGTTTAAATAATATCGAAATACTATAGCTTCAGTGACAATACTATAATTAAAATAAAAGTCTGCTGCATAATACAATTTAAAAACTATTCGACACAATAACTTCGTTCCGGTCATTTTTGACCCATGCACTGCCCATTCGGCTGCTCAGAATGTTAATTTTTGAAAATTAATTTGAAAAACAGAGGATAGCGATTTGATATTTCGGAATTATCAGTGGGATCTACGCATTTTTTTCTTTTGTCGCCAATTTCCAACATTGTTATAGTATGACTTTCATAACTTTTCTGATATACATAGTATTTAAAATGATAGAGTTGCTAATTAACATCGTCTGATTTGTCAGCACATTCAAAGAACTCAAGATATTTTACACTACAAAATATTTTTCATTGTGATTTTCTCTATATACAGGCAAATATTTCGTGGAATGATCAAGAAAACAAATTATTATTGTTATGGGCAGCTGAGTAATCGCAGACAAAATTCGAAAACAGCAATTGCGTTTTGATCACTTGAAATTACCCGAAAAAAGTTGAAATCAGAAAAGTGCAAACAACTCCAGCTCATTGGGTTTTTCATATTTTTTTACTTTATACAGTGATGCGCACATAATCCGTCATATTCATTCCAGTTCAATCACATCACCTCTGTCTCAGCGATTTAAACAATTGAATGATGCAGAGTGAAAACGTATACTGAGCCTCAAAGTTATACCCGCATCTGGTATTTTTAAATGTAAATTAAATTTTTCAAAATTGGAATTTTACTTAACAATTATTTCAATTATAACAACTCTATTGAACTCCCGACCTTTAAAACTTCGGTTAGTGTAGTAGACATACTTTAACTTTGATATGTATATGTTTTGAAACTTATAAACAGTACAACATAATTAATTATATTATACTGAACAGAATATTTAAGTTTGTTTGTTGTTGCTTATAATTTGGAAAGCAAAACTTCTAATTTTCAAACTGCTTTATTTTCTTAATAGTTATAAACTTCTACTAACCTCGCTAATTTAATAAATTTTGTTTAAAAAATTCGTAGACGTGAATACTATAGCTTTCATTTTCAAAATCACATTTAAACTCATAAGTCGTATTATCAACATTCAATTCTTTATTTTTTTTTAACCAATTATTTGTAACTCGGGCAATATGTGACTAATAACATCCCATTTTTTTCTGCAGTTCGATTTTTTCTGTTCGCGAACGAGTTAAATAGTTTCGAAAATAAAGGTGGGAGGACATTTTTTTGATGCAAATCTTCAACAATATCTCTAGAACTGTCTTAACTAAATTGGGAACATAATATTTTTTTTATCCTATAATTTTACCTCTTTTAAACGATACCTCACATGACTGGCTCAGAAACAAAGTCTTTTAGAGTACTAACTAAATTTAGTCCCTCCGAAATTTTTAGATAAGTATTTTGGTATAAAATTGCAACTAAATCAAATTTTATAAAAAATGACAGAATGAATAATTTTTTATATCCCTAAAAATATTATATTCAGTGAAATACAAAAAATATTATATAAACAAATTGTACCGAGAAATCCTTTGAAGTACTTTTTCTCTAAGCCTAATCGAATGTTCAGAAAAAGGACAAATATGGATAAAGTCTAATTCCCCCCCTCTCCTCCTTGATTTTCAATTTTGTTAGAGCACTAGCTTTATATGAAAACAACAATAGCAATGATCTTTTACCCGTGCTATTAAAAGTCATAAGCTCAGAATCAATCAACTTTATTACATATTTTTCCATGCTACATGACACGTAATGTGACACGTAACATTGCAACACATGACATGACACCTCGCGTAACATAGTACGTAAAATGTTGTGTCACGAGTCGTACGTAGTGTTTCTACTTCCACACTACCTCAACTTCAAAGCCCAATATCTCAAGAAATATGGATGTTAGCGATTTAGTGTTCTAGAACTATTTGTAGGAAATTGGATTTCCTACAAGTTTGTCATCTACATGTTTTCTGTAGCTCTTGTTATTTATGAGATAGGGGCAAAAAAACGAGAATTTAATGAAAAAATTGGGTTAGTGACCCGTACTACCTCGCTGGTGGGAGTTAGGGTTACGCTGCAATGGACTCTTTTGTAGAGCATTCAATTCTGAACAAACTCTATCATTGACGAAGATTATACCATAAAATGCCTCTTAGCTGTAGAATTTTGAAGAAAAAAAATCAAATGTGTATTTTAAAGGGGGAATTTTTGCACGCCTTGGTCGAGCACTTAATATTATATTAAGGGCTCAAATTTTCAGGGAATTTTCTTTTAGGTATTTTCCACAAAAATTCGGGTGGAAGTGAAAAGAAAAAAGTCGTGAAAAAAGCACCCTAAAAACATATAGAAATGAGCACAAGCTAGAAGCAACTTAATTTTTAAATATGTTTTGCATACGAACTTTATTTAAAGAAAAAAAAAAGAATAAAATACTTTTTGCTTGTGCATACGGAACACAATGAAATATTTGTAAAATATGCATCTTTATGAAGAAAATGATGTTTGGACTAAATTTCGCGTACTGTGAACAAATTCTCAATGCTATTTTGTTATCAGGCAGATGGTCTATTTGCAGAAAATATATCAAATTCATCCATATTTTTACATTCTAAAGAACGAGGATCGATTAGGACTTTTTTCCTGCCCGAACGAAAATATTTAAGGTCAATGTGAGGTTTTCGGAACTCCAGCTGCTAAAAGGGTTCTGATTTTATATGTTAAGGTTAAGGTAGGAACCCCTCCAAACGTGCGGTAATAACTTCGAAACTGGGTGTATTATCTTAAAAAAGATTATCTTACCTGGAAGCTGCGCTCCCGTCGCTTTTCGTCCTCGCCGCCCCTCATATATGTCACTAGTTCACTGTGCATAATCACGGCGGTTGAGTCGGGCCGGGCGATCTCCTTCTCGGGCTTGGCACTAACACTACTGCTTGTATCACGGCACAAATTATTGTTCACCTTACTGCTATTATTATTGCTATTCATCACGAACACATCGGTCCTGTTCTGGCGCAGGATCTCCATGTCCCGGTGATTTTGGGACAATTGGGACAGCAGCTCCAGCTCTCGCTGGTGCTGCGGATGCAGGTGCTGGGCGTGGGGGTGTTGCTGGTGCTGCTGCTGGTGAAGGTGGCTGCCCCCGCCGGGGTAGGGCGGGACGCCATCTGGCGGCCCGCTGTAGGAAACATTAGACGAAGGCGAGGAGTGGTAACTCGATCGCCTCTCGTACTTGAACTTTTTCACGATCGGGTCGATCTGGGGGCACGACGAGGAGGACTCCTTCTCGCACATACTAGCCGGGGACCATATGATCGCAGGCTGCGACCGACCCGCCGACAGGGTGATCGTGTCGTTCGGGGTGGAACTTTGGTTCGTCGGCGAGGGCGGCCGCAGCGATACAGGGCTCGATCGCAACTGATCATCTGGCGTGCTGCTGGGGCTCCGGTTACTGCTACTGTAGTTCGTTTCCAGATTCGGGGATGGTTTGATCGACAGATTGAGAGGCATATCTTCGTCCAAAGGTTCCTCTTTTTCGGGTGTCAGGGTGTAATCACGGCTGGGCGGGTGCCCTGGAGATCTGGGGGTAGCTGGGGTCGACGGGGTGCTCATACCTGACGTCGACGGAAAGAAAAACTGCGGCCACAGAAGGGCACTCGAATACAGCAGGGGGTTGTATAGCAGAGGAAGATCTGCACATTTGAAAAAAATTGGGTTTTTTTTAGATAATTTTACAGGCTTCTGGAAGGGAAGATAATCCCTTACCTCGATTGCTCAACTTCTGTCCAGCTGATGCCAAAACCGAGTTGAATGCCGACGCTCGTTGCATAAAAAATTTTGGTGACGATAAATTCATGTCGAGGGAGTTCAATTGTGAAATTTGCGAAAATTGCTGCTGCTGTTGCGTTGACTGCGGTGACGGCGGAGGCGACAAATGCTCCATACTTCCTGTAATCGATATTAAGAAATATTATTTATGATGAAAGTGTGAAAATGAGAATTACATTTTTTGCTCTAAGCAATCAGTAAAAGATTATCATTTATAAATATATTTAAAACAGTATAATAGTATAATATAATATTCTATTAAAAAAACTGCATATACAGAGAAAGAGTTCTCTATAAAACTAAAAAGACTCTGCATATTATGGTTTTGATTTTATTAATTTTATTATATGAAATCCGCTTGGAAGCATCGGAATTTTATAAAATTTCAGCCATAACTTAAGTTCCTAAAAGATTGCTATTTAATGCAATAAGAAATCAACCTATTTCGAGAAAGAGGTGCTAGCTTAATTGAAATTGAAGCCAGATTACTTTTAAAGAGAAAGATTTCATTTTGCTTTTCTGACTGATAAACTTAACCAGAAAAATCTAGCTCATACAACGAGATCTATTTTTAAAACAGCTTATTTGCTTACTTAAGGGGAGGTTCTCATCTAGAATCTTGAAATTTTCGATTTTTTTTTTATTTCATATTATTAAAGTTTAATATGTCTAGAATGTTGCTTTAAAATATTTAGTCGATCCGAGCACTAGAACGGATTCTACAGCCCATTGATTCTGGCGGTGTCATGATCGTACCGGGGCGCTCAGCCTGTGCCGTGCCGTTCAATCACGATTATCTCGGAACTTTGTTTTTCAAGATTTTTCAAATTTGCGTACAAGATAACTCAAAAACGGTTCAACCGATCAACTTCTAGTTCCATGCATATTAAAGTAAACAATTTTCTTCATAGAAAGAGTGGAGCACATTATGAAAATTGTAACATTATCTCCTTTTTGTAAGTGATAAACTATGAAAAAAAACGGCCGAAAAAGGCCTTAAAATTTCAAAATCGCGCCATTCCGTCAATTTTAAATTTTTTTTGAAAGTCGTCCGCTCTTTCTGAGACAAATTTATTCTAGTTTATAATAATGTCATCATTATTTGATTTCAGACCAATCTTCGACCCCTAAATTGTACGCAGCTGGGCCATTTTCGAAAAACATGCCTCCGGAGAAGTTGAATAACGGGCGCCATTTTGTTTTTTTTTTTGAATAAAAAAATTTTTTCGTACAGATAAATATACAATAAAAGATAACGCCAAATATCATTTCCCTATGTCTTGTCATTTGCCTTCAAAATAATCACGAACTTTACCTACTTTTTGACTTGATAAAATAACAAGACTGTCGGATTATTTAAATATAAATGGAAAAGAACACATATTTAAAAAGTCCTTTTAACTCCCACATAGTCACCCTAATGAATTATAAGCAGCGATTTTTTATTGATCTGATCTGGACATGGAATTTTATTTATTTGCACATTCATCAATAATCTGACTATTACAAGAGATAGATTAACCACAACGATGTTGATTTTTTATGTTATCTCTTGAAATGTTAAAATTATATAAATATATAAGAAATCTTCTATGGATCGCTTCTATACGGTTCAACTGACTCCTGTACAACGGAGACTAAAGCAAGCTAGCGTACTCGAGAATTGATCTGACAGAAGTACTGTAGAAAATCTCGGTGACGAAGGTTCATTGAATTCTTTTGACCAACGCTTAACAAAGAACCGCGGATTGAGTTGGCTTTGCAGACAGGCGCGTCAATGTGATGATCAAAAGAGAAACGGCTATTGAACGAGACACCCAGATCCTTGAATGCGTCAACTCTCTGTAACGAGCATCCGTCAATAGAATAGTTAAAAAATAAAGTTTTTGGAATGTAAGAATTTGTCAATATTTGGAGGGAATTGGTTTAACATACACCACCCAAAAAAAGCAGTGAGGTCAGAATTCAAAAATGTACAGTGATGTTGGTTAGAGATTACTCGAAGGATCTTTGCGCCATTTTTAATATTATTTAGGTATAAATTGGATAATTCTAGCAGATTCATGCTGGTAGACCACTTAGATCCCTTCTTAGGCACCGGGATTATATTGACAGCTTCCTTGTTTTCAGAAGAATTCCGGACGAGATGGACAGATTAAACAAATAACAGAGTACAGGAATTTGTATTGAATTGAAACTTTTGAATAGTTTGTCATAGTAAAACTTAATAAATTTTGCTAAAAGAACATCAAATTGCATAAAATTACGTGTACTTTGTGTCAAAACATCCAATAATTTGTTCAATTCAAGATTTGAAGCTTAGATGAGTAAAAATCATGTAAATTTGATAAATGATGATTGAAATAAATTGCGCTGAATATATCTTTGCACAAACACTTGTTTTCTCTGACGCACAACCTGAAATGCCTGATGTTGATTCTGACGCAGGAAATTAGATACTTGTGTCACAACATGTGATTTAAATGTGATCAAAATTTGTATGTACAAACAAAAAAAGTTCCATTTTGTGGAAAAAACACTTTTAATAAAAATTTGCTTTCGTAGCAAGAATTATAGACGGAATTTTATTTCCAGTAAAAAATCTAAAGTCAATTTTCTTTTTTTTACACAAAACAGGAAAAACAAATTTCAAATTTAACACCAAAATCCGATTGCTAGCATCACAACATTTGATTTAACATCTTTTTACCTTCATTGCAAACATCTTTAATATTAACAATTGTTTCCGATTTTTCATTGTTCCATTTCGATTTTAAATCAAATTTTTTAAATCGATTTGATTTCAGAATTTTATCAAATCTCATTATTAAAGAGAATATTATTTGTAAAATATCATTGGTATAATAATAAACTTAATTTTACTTGGAACTGTATTTTAATTAATACAATTTTAATTGCTGAAATGAATTTGTTTGATTGATTTCATTCAAATTCGTTAGTTAATTTCATAAAACTTCAATTTTATGGGCTTTTGATTTTATTTCTGGTGAGTTAACAATTAATTAAATTACTGAATAAAGTACAAAGAAAATTTGAAGTGTTTATTATTATTAGAATTAGAAATCGGGTTTCGATTTATTTTCTTTAAATTATGATCCAATCCCGAAATAATAGTTCAATAACGCAAGCTACTTATAGCTTTGTTGCACTCTTTCTTGTACCTCTTTAAGCCTAATTTAATCAAGATATGAACTCCAGAAATTTCCTTCTAAAATCGTTGTGGTAACTCCCACAAATTCCCCTTTATGCTTCACACCGGAAATTTGTGATTTCCACACGCGAGCGATAATTTTGCTGCCTTTCATTGAAACCATAAGCGGCCAGGGGTGGCTAAACCCTGCGCCTGACTTAAAATAGTATGGAAAAGGCTTTCTCGTAGGGTTCGCTAAATGAGCACCATTTATTGGGGTTCCCGAATTGATCTTATCAAGAAATTCCCTAATTTATTTGAATGTTTCAATTACCGACATTACGTTGGTTGATATCTTAAGTGCTCGCAACCCTCGCTTGAAGGATAACAGATGATATTCAAATATAATTAACACTTTTATTAACAGGCTATTTGGAGATAATATTAAAAATAAACGTTTTCAAGGTATGTCAATATGTAGTTCATTTCATTACTTATTCAGTACAAGTCAGTATACAATTTAACGCGTTCTTGATACATGTTGAAGTCTTTCTTAATTTTTTTTAGAGATTCATCAACAGATTTCTAAATAATTAAAATTCGTTCACCATATTCATTTTTGAACTAAAATGTAAAAATGTGTACCCTTAAATCATTCGAAATAAAAATACCACAGCAACATGGTAAAAACCCAAATAATAGTAGGAATTTTTTGTGAAACACAGAGATATTTTTCTTCTGAATAATAATCAGAACTTCAAAGATTGTTGAAACGATATTTTGAAAAAGAATTATCGAATTGAAAAATAAAACAGTGTTTATTATTCTAAACGAGCAAACTTGAATTTCCGTGTCAATGCAAAACACGTGTAAAACAAAGACAATTCTCAACAACATTCAACATATCTAGTTGAAAGCATATGTTTCATCAATTAGTGGATTTATTTCTCCACATCTGTTCATGTGCACATGCACAGATGTTAAACAATGTTAAAGCTTACTACATGTTTTAACTTAACTATGATTTTACTTATGATGCTATGGCGATATGGCTTAGTTTGAGTTTTGATTTCAACATATTACGTAAACAAATTTGTCAACAACATATGTCGTTGATTCACCATAACATGTGTCGATTGTATTTGACGTCAAAAACAAGTTTTCTTACGTATTTGAGCAAGAGAAGCTAACATGCGCTGCGCTGAGTAAGTTTAATGCCATTCACAACAACAATTTAAGTTAGAGTACAAGAAACTTTTTTGAAATTTTGATGGACATTTTTAAATTAAAAGCTTCTTTTCAGTTTAACTCTAACGTCTTTATTGAATTAATTGGCTTACCAACAGAGCTGTCAATATCTGTTAAAAAATCGGATATTTATACTTTGTATTTGAAGAATTCGGTTGCCAAAAAATTAAAAAATATATAATTATATATAAATAAGTTATTTTTACGTTTTTTTCAAGTATCAATAAAGTCTATTAAAAGATTTTAATCCCTCTCTCATTTCTTATAGATCTCTTTTATATTTTCCTAAATATAAATACAATTTTTGTATTTGTGTCTGAAATTATAAATACCCTTTAACATATAAATGAAAAAGCTTTAAACTTAAAATATATAAGTTATATTAAAAGTATTAATCGAATTGAAATTGTATACTTTTCATACAACTTGTGTCTGTTATTTTTAACATTTATATTAAAATGTCTAGAGAATAAATATGATCTAAAAATGAGAATCTTTAATCTACACTCTTAGAAAAGAAAACTTCGATATTACAAATAATCATGCACAATTTACAATTTTTACAATCATATGTGTTAAAAACAATTTTAAATTAACTACAAAGATCTTGATATCATGTCCCCAAATGGTGTACCTTTAACACTGAGCGAGGGTTTACAATAATTAAATTTAATTATTTTCCAAAAGATTGCTTTTTATTGAGTATTTGGGATCTGATAAAATATTAATATTAATGTGAAATGGGAATTTTTTAATCAATCAGACTTGCGTGATGTTTGCTTGAAACAGAACAGAACAACGGAACGTGTCACACAACAAGAGAAATAAACGTTCGACTCCGTATCAAGCTTTCTGGTATTATATATACCTCAGTTGGATACCAACATCTTTAGATGCTTTTCTCTGTGACCATTTCAAGACAAACGCGAAAATGTACGATACTCAGTAATAACAAACTATGAATAAGGAATTATTTTTTTATCACTTCTGATGTTTGCTTTCAAGATCAACTATTATTTTAATATTGGGTAGATCGGAAAGTTTCTGCCATTGTTTATATTTTTCTAGAAAGAATGGAAAGAATGGTCAGGAAATGTCTAGAAAGTTTATAGCTTTCTAGTTTATATAGAGCCCTTGCATTTGACTCACTGCCTTTTGTATACCTTACTAGAAAGTTTTTAGAAACGTCCTGACTATACTTTCTAGAAAAATATAAACAACAGCAAGAACTTTCCGATCTATCCAATATATGCAATTCTTTATTGTTATACACTTATTAAGATGGATTTTGTATTGTGGCCTTATGGTGCAAGTTAAATTCGCAAGCATTTTTTTTTTTTTTGCTTTAAACATTCCAGTGCTTAATTATTTTCTAACTATATTAATCGTTTTTAATGCAAATATTCGCATATTAAGGAAGTATTTTAAATCTCAACTCAATTATAGCACTAAAACAAACTCAAACTCACTTTTTTACTATATACTGAAAAATTACAAGTTCTTTACAATGTTTTAAAATATTCGAAATTTGTATTCACTTTATCGCAAATATGTATTAAAAATTATTAACTTAATTAAAATGTTTATATTCTTTAAAGTCAACACTTAGAAATTTTTGTAGTAACACGTTTACGTAGTAACTGATCACTGCCAAAAAAAAATATATGTTATATATGAATTATCTTATATTTCAAAAATGCTCCACTATCTCGAAATACAGAAATCTACAGGGTCCGCCAAATAACTTTTTTTTTTTGAAAATGCTATAAAAAAAAAAACTACTGAATATTTTTTCAAATTTCTTTTTTTATTTCAAATTACAATCCTTCCGGTTAATGATGGAAAATAATTTCATTCAAATGGCTGCCTCGGCTGGCCATGCAGTAGCCTACACGATCGGCTACGTGCCACACAGCCGACGCTACACTTGATGTTTTGCGCCCTGTTTTTGAAAATCGCATTATCAGCCGCAGAGCTGATGTCGTTTGGCCACCTCGGAGCTGCGATTTGACACCGTTAGACTATTATTTGTGGGGTGCCGTCAAAGATAAGTGTTACGCCGACAAGCCAGAAACAATTGACGCTTTAAAGGACAATATTCGTGAAGCCATTGGTGAAATACAGCTGCACACAATCGATAATGTACTTAAAAATTGGACCGATCGTGTAGGCTACTGCATGGCCAGCCGAGGCAGCCATTTGAATGAAATTATTTTCCATCATTAACCGGAAGGATTATAATTTGAAATAAAAAAAGAAATTTGAAAAAATATTCAGTAGTTTTTTTTTTATAGCATTTTCAAAAAAAAAAAGTTATTTGGCGGACCATGTATTAAATATGCCCTAGATTTCGATAAACGTATTTATACACTTTTCCTATTTCAGTATAGGTATGTTAAAATATTGGAACATGAAAATGACTATTAAAAGAAATTTGTTCTATCGATTAATAATTACAATAGCTGGAAAAATAATATCTAAAGTTGCTATTTATAACAAACTCACCAAATTATTATAATCCGAAATACCGCGAGAATAACTTAATCCAGGGGACTGTTTCTAACTAAAAATTTCAACAGATCTTTAACGATCGTTTCAAGGGCGGAAAATCTAAGACACTTTCACTTTCCGGCGTTTAATGAAATTAGCTTGGTTCATAATTTACACTTCATCCTATAATTAATCCAAAACGCAACATATCTCCGCAATATCCTACGAATGTAATTGTTCTTCAGTGTCATACACTATCACTATTCTTTGAAAAATCTAAATACACTTCAAATTCACTCTTTTTTTTCTCCAAAAATACATAAAATCTTTATAAATCTGAATGAAAGTTAGTTTTAAAATAAACCGGGCTAATCTGAACCTCGTCCAGGACCTTGCGAGAAATCAACGAACGAACGACAACCGCTTGTTTCGGTGCTTAGCACCTGACTGACTCGACAGCGATAACTCCATTCTCGAAGACGGTGCGGCAACTACCTGGCTTCAACCTGGTCGAATTTGTTTTACCTCCGTATGCCGAAACCAAGCCCAGTCGAGGGACCACTAACACAAAGGCGGCCGAACACGCGCCAACCGTCATCCGCGTCCACGCCACCTACCTGCATCTTATACCTGGTGCAGAAGAAGTGCAACGGCTCACCTACACCGGTGTTCAGAAAACGTAGGTTAACGATGCGGTCGCCGAGCCGTCCACTAGCCTCGCTAGAAGTTGATAGGGAAAAAAGAAGGGTCCGCTCGGTGGTGTGACAACTGCTTCACCTGAGAAAGGTAAACAAGCGTAGGGTGAGTTCCAGTCGCCACTCTGAGTGGGTGAGTCTGTTCTTGATGTGGACGTCCAGTCACAGGCTGCACGTGACAGTGATAGGCGACGAATCACTTCACGCAGTGCGCTGATAGGCCGAATCTTGGCTGCTAGAGAGCTAGACGCAGCAGTGCAGCGCGAGCTTTTTTAGCCACTCTGGAGCAACCACGCTGCTAATAGATGAATTGATTGACAGGTAGATACGAATATGCGCAGGTGTTTCCCAGACATACCAGAAATATAAAAGATCGAGTCGAGTCAGCATGTTTGATTTCAATGAATTTGATTACTTGACGGAGATCTGTGTGCTAATTGAACCGAAGAGTTCTGGATTTTGTTTTTTTACAGAATCTGTTTCGTACTAAGTGCTGGAAATTTTCTAGAAAAAAAAATAATAATATCTTGTTTCAACTAATTTGGTCGTTAATTTAACTATTTTTAACCGATATTGAAAAAAATACCTTATCAATTCGGGACGTACACAGTCAAAAATTTGTAGAATATTGCAACATGAAATATGGTAAACATTTTTAATTGTGTATTATCAGAAATACACATTTATTAAAAATTATAGAAAAACGACAGAATTGAATTCCTTAGAACAATATGTGATAGGTTAATGCTGATCATAAGAAGTTCTGTGATAAGAAATATATAATATAACAAACACCTAGATCTAAGAAACATACCGAGTACATAAATATCAAACAAATAAGTTCGATAAAAAAATTTTATAACAAAGAGTATCTCTTACAAATTCAAGGGGTTGTAAACCTAAAAGTTTACATTTCACATCATAATCAAATAGTCCATCAGGCAAGGCAAATTTCTTTAAAACATATTTAGTAAAATTATTCAACTTGGACAATTGATTCAATCGTTTGCAACATCAGATGGTCTCTTTATAGAAAAGAAAAGTTTTATGTCATCCGCATACATTAAACAATGAGAAATTAATTAATCACGTTATTAATAAAAATAATAAAAAGAATGTGACTACCATAGGGAACACCTGAAAGCACTTTGAACGTAGTACACTGAAATGAAATGATTTTTACGCAATGATAGCAATTATTTACATATAAAGGAAACCACAATAGTATAGCAGAATGAAAATTAAATGCATTAAGTTTAAAATCCCCTTACAAACTTTCATCACATCTTCAGTGGACTTCAAAGAGATCAGTCGCGCTCTGTTTGACCGAATTTCATAGTTGATTTTTTCTACTTATGGATTTCGATGAAATTTCGAAAACTTCATTTTTGACTGGCATGTTTAAAAGTTAAATATTAAAATTGTTTGCATATTTTTCACTTCTAGCCTCACGAAAATATTTCAAAATAACAAAATGTCTGAATATGTTTCTAAGAAGGAAAACCGAAAAATATATTGATACTGTGCAAAATAAAAATTTTCTTCATTAAATGGTATTTAATATTATGTAATTCTAATGTGAATGGTAGGTGGATTAGATGGTTGTTTGGTTGATTAAATGTTTCCTTTTTCCTTATGTTTTGAAGGTTTCTCAATATAGTTTAAGTTTAAAATACTAAAAACGTAAGATTTTAAAGGATTTTGCAATACATAGGGTTAAGAGTGTTGTCTCGTGCGAAAATATCGCATAGTGTAAAGTTTACAGTATTTATGGATGATTTCGCTCTTTAGATGTAATTGAAATATATTTACGTATCTCAAAAATATTTGTGAACGGCTGTTTAAAATTTAAATTCCATAATGTAATTTTACTTCTGAAAGTTTCAAATTCACTGTCACAATGCACGAAGTTATGGCTTTTACAAATCAATTTATACTTTAAATGTGGAGGTATAAAATTACATTCAAAATTAAATTTTACGCTCTCAAAGGAATTATTTTACATACTTAAGGGAATTCTTCTATACACTTGTGTAATTTTACAGTAAACGATTTAAATGAGTTTGCACACAAAATCGTAATTTTACATCAATAATTTTTACTGTGTTTGTATTTTTATTTTTAATATATGTACACCGAATACTCCGAGATTCCGCGGTCAATTTGCATGATTTTGTTTCAATTGAAAAGGAATACTTTCGGAATGGTCCCATTTAAATTTCATCAAAATCTGTTAATTTTTTGTAAATCAACAATAATCACAAAATTTGTCTCTCCCATAGACAGTGACCATCTGTAACCTCAGATTTGTGTGGGGAGTTAGTATGGTATAACATACAGGGTATCAAGAATAATACCCACATGATACAGGGTATCTGATTATATTGACAAAATATAACTTTTTACAAGAAAAGAAATCGTTTGCAAAGAAATACCACATGAAAATCTATTCAGAAAGAATGTTATATTTTTTATTGATTACTTCTGCAGTGAATATTGACTAGGATTTAGTTGATAGAAACAGAAAATTCGTAACAGACGATTTAACAAGGCGTCATTGTTGAATCAACTAGAAATATTTATTCAGTGTTTCATACGATTTAACATATTAAACATATTATTACGCCATTTCTTTTGGGAATTTGCCATCATTTGTATCATTCTGATTCGTAGAATTAAATTCCATGTACTTTTTCTCGTATTTTCAATTGGTGTAGGACCGACATGATGAATTAATATTTCAAATCGGCAATTGTGTAAATATTTCGAGTCATTTAGAATCCAAAAGTGACATGGTTACTTTCGTTAAGTCTCTTTCTCTAAGCACGTTAAACTTTGTAGCAAAACGTTAGATACAGAAAGATTTACTTTTCTTCGTGTGTACTGGTTTGGCGTTTTTTTCAAATTGATGACGAATACGTTCCAAATCTACGTCATTTGTAGCAGCGATGTTAAATAAATGTCAAATTCATAGATTAATACATTTATTGTTTACATTGTTTACATATTTGTAAAATGAATATAAAGCGTTGGCGTAAACTTACTAAACTAAGGAAATATACACCTGGTATTGTATAATATATTCAAAATTGAGCATATAAATTTGATGAATCTATTCTATTCTATCTATCTCGTTTTACTGTATAATTTTATTCAGAAGTGGTCGGTGGTATGTGAAAGTAACTTATGAACGACATGAGTTCGTAAGTACAATTACAAATCACAATATTACAATTATTGCAAGAGTATGGGAATTGATGGTAAATGCGGCGTAAAATGTGTTAATTTTTGCATACCCTGTACTTCCTGCCCCCCGACTCTGCCAGGTACTAATTATGTATACCATTGGATAACTGCTAAGCTAAGAATTTTGACCAATATTGTGTAAGAAACGTTTGTTTAAACTTATTTCAAAATTTATACCTATTTTAACTTGTTACATGTTTTAGATAGTCTGATCACAATCTATCGTTTAACACTAGTAGCTCCTTTGAGTCTTCATCTGTGCCGATTTGAAACTTAGAAATTAGAGTGCCCCTTCTTGTTGTTATCGATATTTTTTGCCTATAGGCGTATTCACGCCAAAAAAAAAGGAATCCTTATGATCTGACTCTGTCATGCATCTTTGATGTGTGTTCATATTCGGCATAAAAAAAACCCATAAAATTCTGCTTTCTTCAGAAACCTTCAAGAAATAATTACAAAATAAGCTATTTAAAATTAGAAAAACTGGGAGAAATGGATTTGTTTCGATATCTCTTATAACAACAATCAAAAGCAAAACACAAAAATCATTCCAACCAACCAACCAACCAACCGACTTCACTCAAGTTCGCTTCAAACATTCCCAAGGTTTCGAACATGAGACCCTGCACTTACGCGTCCCGTCTTCCAGGTTCCGAAGCGACCGCATGCGAAAAACCTCAACAAGAACTCCGACTTCGAATCGAAACGTCGAGTGCCCGCCACGTGTGCGCTTATCGGCCGTGAAGAGAGCGAGTGGCATCTGCGAGACTCCGCCTGCTCTGATTGCCCGCTTCGGTTCGGCGGCACGCGAAGTAAATAAGCGAAAGCAAAGGGGAGAAATCAAACGCCTCAACCAGGCCAAGCGGCCCCCGGGAAGTTCCGCTCGTGCCGCGCCACTGGACTGAGTGAAGCACAAATAATTGTGGCAATCCGGGACGGGGGAGTGGGATTTGTTACGCCTCTGTGCGCAGGCTAACGCAGGCCGGCTGGTGCACACACACACGCACGCGGCAAGCGAGCGCCGATTGTCCAGCGGACATTTTCCCGGACGGAATGGGTGGGGCTTAGATTGACGGCGAGATTGTCTGCGATTTGAAGCCACTTTTGATAAGACGAAATGCTTCTTGACACCTTTTTATCTGTTCCTGCAGTTGTCCCTTTTTTGAGTGTTTTTTTATTTTTTGTGTCTACTCGATTTTAAGTAGGGTCCCAACGTTTATAATTTATTGAACGCACAGCGTCATACGGAGAATCCGTTAGAAAATTCCCGCGCTTCAATAAATGTGCTCAACGATGCAAAACTGGAGCAAGCTGTTGGTTTTTCGTTGTCCAAGTTTAAATATTTCAATTTCAGCAATGGTGTTTTTATACGTTATTTTGGTTAGAAAGCCCTACATCAATTGCGTACGAGTTTTTAATTTTTTAATAACTTTATTCATAACTAATGGCAGCCTGCACACGTGGTGGATTTATATAAAGGCTAAGTAAGTTTCAACTTAGCAGGCACAGTAAAAAATATTTACTATATATACATTAAATGTAGGTAATTAAACGTCTACTTTAGAACTGCAATTTTGGAATATACTGTTAAAAAAAAAACTAAAAATACACAGCAAATAGAAAATTGCTTGTACATGATTTTAAATTGCCCCAGGCCCTGACATCTTCAAATTCGGGTTATTAGAATACGGACAATGTATAAGGTTAGTGGCGGATTAAAATTTTATAGGCCTCAAGTCAAGCACAGGCATTTTGTGGTCCCACATAACCATAAATTATATTTTGCAATTAAATGAAAAAAATTTATATATAATTGAGAGCTACACTGAGCTGAAAGAAAATTATTACTCGGGTGATTAAGACTAAGAATTCCAGTGTAAAGTAAGCATCGCATGGTGTAGTTACTTCAAATATCGAAGTTTATTCTGTAATCGCTATTCGTATATGCCTATATACTCGTATATCTAAAAATGAAAGTTTGTTTGTTTTTCTGTTGCTCAATCACGCCTAAACGCTTGCATCGATATTCTTCTTTTTTTTCTTCCAAAAGTAGTACATAGTCCAAATTAAGCTCATTTTTTTCAAGATGGCAAAAAATTAAACTTTTAAATTTGAAGCGATTTTCATGAAAATCGGTACTTAGGGATCTTGCGGGATGCTAATTTCAAATCCGCTATCCAAATTTAGAAATCGAAGATAGCGGATCCAATATGGCGACCAAAATGTTTCGATTTCGACGGATTTTAGTGACAATCTACAATGATTATTCTGAGGCCACTAATTTCGAATATTAGCAAAATTTCCAAATCCAAGATGGCGGATCCAATATGGTGACCAAAATTTCTCTACTTCAACGAATTTTAATGAAATTTAATACGATTTTTTTTGGACCACTAATTTTGAATATTAGTAAAATTTGCAAAACCAAAGTGGTGGATCCATAATTTTTTCGATTTCAACCGGTTTTAATGAAAATTAATTATTTTGAATATTATTAATATTTGGAGATTTAAGATGGCGGATCAATAAAGGGGTTTTCAGGTTAAAACAATTTCTAGGATATAACAAACTAGAACATTTGAGAAGTGTTGTATTAGTAAGGATTTATGCAACGCCGGTTGAAAGCGGATAACTCAGCTAGTAAAGTAGGTAACAAGAGAAAATCTGTTATGCATCCAATGGGTAAACCGGAAATTTTCAATTTCGATAGTTTTACAAGAAAATTGATCTGCATAACTTTTCACGATTGCTATTATTTGCTGTTGAAAATTTGGAATTAAAAATAACGGATAACTACACATATTGGGAGTCTAAAAATGCATATCTTCGTAAAACTTCGCTAAACGTGGGAAAAGGGAAGAACATAGATTTTAAAAGTTTCTGACGTTCCACCAAGAAAAATTAACAACTTGTTACTAAATCAAACGTCAAGTGAATTATTCGCATATAGTTCCTTCCTCGCTCGTTCATTAACGAACTAGAAAATTAAAACGTCGTCGCTATGACATTTTCAAATGGTGCTGAAGTGCGCAATTTTCTTGAGCTCATCCTCTGTTACTGGGAATTTTATAAACTGGCAACTAAGTAATGCTATTGTCGCAGTAATTCTATGGATAACTCTATAAGACGTAGATATGCTTATAAAAAAGCCATTTTATTTTGGGTCAGATCGGTATTCAAATTTAGGATTTATATTTTTCTTAGCGGTCTAATATAGATATTCGAGTTTGTCTTCAATCAAGTTTAGTATATCCGAAAACCGAAATCTTCTTCTAAAATCCACATCATCATATTCTTCGAAATAATTGCACCGTTCTTTATAAGTTTTGGACGTTGTACTTTATTTAACATTTTTAAACATATTCATTTCATCGAGTTTAGATAAATTCAACGTAAGAAGTCTTTCAGCATAACGAGTATATTTCTATTTCTATTTTATCCGATTTATTTTGGTGGTATGATTATCAAACGTATGAGCAATACTAAAGAGTGCTACTTACAGTTGTCAAAAATAAAAATCTTGCTGTCGAAAAATAACCAAAGTTAGTACAGGTGCGTAGGATAAAACGAATTAGCCTAAGGGATTTGGAGCAAAGGTCAAAGCTTAAATTATTATCAAAGGTTACACCTAATTCCTTAAATAGGCTAACTTCAGTAGGTGTCACAATAGCCATGCATCGCAGGAGATTTTCTAAGTCTAAAGCTCGTTTTGAAACATTTACCTACATTAATGATCAAACAGTTAGTATTGGACCAATTTTTTAGAGCGATTAAATCACATTGAAGAATATCACAGTCGTAATCATTTTCAATCACTCGGGACATCGTGAGATCGTCAGCGTATAAAAGAGAGCCAAAAACTATCTTTGTAGTCAAAATACTAACAAATAACAGAAATAGTAGTGGGCCGAATATAGATCCCTGTGGAACATGGGAAGATGGAACAAATTCAAAAGACAAACATAAAGAAAGCACGACCTTAAGTCAACTATCAGACAAGTATGACAAGAAACAAGACAATAAAGGCTCTCTAGACCTAACGGGCTATTAATGAGTTTTCGCAGGACATTTCCTAATTAACAGAGTATAGTGAAATCGGGTCTAAGACTCAATTGTTCGAATTGCTAATTGATAGCAAGCTGAAAAGTAAACTACCAGACATTTCAAAAGCTGAGTCACATGGCCTTAAGGACTTTTAGGATTGTGGCCAAAAAATCCTCAATTTAAGAGACGTTTTTTGCTTCTCCAAAAGAATCTCGTCGTGATTCTAAAAAATTGGCAAAACATGATAGTATATCGATAAAATTAGGAGCTGTTATGCAAATGCCCATGAGATGAGTGAAACCACTGAAAACGAACATAATTAGCTAAATCGACTGAACAGGTTTATAAAACGACTTCTCTTATTTCCGTATCCTTGAGAAAACCAATTAAATTTGACGCCAGCACTGCGGCTAAAAATGATTTATTTAAAAAAGTAACTGGGCATACACACTCGTCCGCGACGACGAAGATAAAGACGACGACGCAGGACGGCGACGCAAGGTGTGCCCGGCACGTGATTGCGCACGCGTCTTAAGTCATTCGAAGGGAAGAAAAATGCGCCCAGAGAGAATTATTAAGGGGAACCCAAGAAAATTAAAAATTAAAGCAAAAAAACAAAGGGAAAACGAGAAATAAAAAAAAAAAAAAAATCGAAAACTTGTGTCCAGCCGCACCAAAAGAAGGCTCAAGCTGTTTTCATCGTTCTGCGACTGCGCCGTCTTCTTAAACGACCCGCGACGTAAAGAGACCCTTTTTTCGCTTTTATCCGTGGTGCATCGTCGAGACAGGTGCGCCGGTTACCTGCACAAGGTCCCAATCTGCCTTGCTGCCGGCCTGCCCGCGCCCGTCTTCTCAGGCTATATTTATGCGAGTTCCAATGTTCAAAAACGAGGAAGCGCACAGTGCTGAAATAAGAAAGGTTTACTGTAAAGAAAAAATCTCTCGAAAATTAATTTCGGAAAAATGCGGCCAGCGGTATGCGGCCAGCGATCTCAAATTGAAGTAAAGCGGCTGCCACACTGCCGGCCGCGCACTGCCGCGCCGACGAGAAAGTGAGTTAATTCCTTCTCCTCTTATTTTTTGGGCCGGTGCTTTTTCCTCAGGCGGATAGTAAAACTGGTCGCTATGCTTTATCGAAGGATTGATCCAGTTCATCCCATTACCGCCACCGCCACTATCCTTTCTCCCCGGAACCGAGAGCCCTCCTATAAATTATTTAGAGGATGTCGCGCTGGTCCCACATATGTTGAACTTGACTCAGAACCAACAAAAGGCCCCATATGCTTGTGTGTGCGCCAGAAGAACCTCAGAATTGGGTGCACATATGTCTGGCGGGAGCAGACGACCAGACACGACGAAAGGGAATATAAGGCCTAAAAATAATTCAGGGAGGACAATGCACCTTCCCGTTCCCAATCTGCCGTGCTTTTCGGTCTGGGCCGCTTGATTAGGGCGGCCGGGCTCAAGGTACGTAAATAGGTTCTGAGGTTTAATCATCCTGCTAAACGCGAATTTTTTGAACCTCTCTTCCTTCCGTGCGAGGATCTCTCTGCTGATCGTAATCAGAGAGGTAATGGGCTTTTTTATATTGATTCGGATCGGAACAGGACGACAGGAAAACGAATCGGACTAATTTAGAAACAGCTGTTCCCCGTGAATAATTGGGAAATCTAATTCGATTGACTAAAAGGTTAGATTTATAACTCTAAATGGTGTAGATCGTTAATTGACCGAAAGTAATGTTAAAATAACAGATTTCTTAAAAATATAAATTTGATTTTTCTAGAATTTTGTTATGACCAAACAGTGGAATCTTATAATTAAGATCAACATTTAATTGCACTACTTGGACTACAGGACTTGGTCTGTTGATTACGAATCTGAAAAGAAAGTTGCTCCATGGCGTCACCTTTTCGAGAAAAATGGAATTATAAATTGAAACACAACCTACATATTATTCGGGATTTGGCCATCTTTGAAAAATCGTTAAAAAAGTACCTCAAATGAAAGTGTGGACCTTAAGTCCAGTAAATAAAAATCAAATAATTGAAAACTGTTTCGAAATACATCATTTACTTAATTTTTTTTTGCTATGAACAAACTATTACACACAATAGAAAATAAATTAAAATCCCAGCTGATCGACTGGATATGTATTGCAATTGGTCAGAAAAAGACCAACTGTCTATTATACAAATACTATTGTATGTATAAATAAAGTTTTTATATTAATATGTTATACTTATGATTAGGTTGTAATAATAAGTAGGATTAGGTAATTTTTCACATACAATAATTTTTTGCGGAGACCATTATATGTTCAAACTTCTCTTATACCAGTGCCCAGCTGTCTGAGCGGTTTTGGTGATAATTAACTTTTTTTTTTAAATCGATGTGATGTAGGCATAAGATATAACCCATAGAGCCTAAATTCTTACGCCAGGGAGGTATAGAATTAGGTGAATGTTTCCAACAACATGCTGAGAAGTGCGTCATAAAAAAATTATTGTTATTATTACATATATTATATGTATAACCACCTCTTAAAATGTTCAAAACTTTATAGTAATATAAATGTCTAATTTGAAGAATTTTAAATTTTTTAAACAACACCATAGAGTGTGCTAAACCCTCCTAACAGCCACTTTTGCAAAACAACCAGTTGTTGAATCTTAGTATAGTAGGCGAAAATTTATTGAAACTACATTGGATAGATACTTTGAAAAGGAATTTTAAATTTCAGATGCGGAAAAACCTTATTTTATTGGTTACGTCATTGTTGAAACTATAAAAACGAAAATTAAATGCGATACTTGTAAACATATAATGATAAAGGATACTTAAAATAAACTCGAGTTGCCTTCAGAACTTTTGATTATTAGTAAGGACATAAGCGACCTGAAAAATAAACTCATCTAAAGCTACTCCAGTTGGAAATTTTAGTCCTGTTTAGAGTCCAAAGATGACGATTTCTTTTGTATTCGGTCCGACGCTCAAAATTAAACTCTACTTTTGAAACTTTAGATCCTTGAAAGCTTTGAAAGGATCAAAATATAAATTATTCTTGATTTCTTAATTCTTATTTGAACCTTTAGATCCCCGAAATAGATCTGAAGTATTATTACTTATTTGTTTTATTAGAATATATTTTTCATTATTATAGAAATGTCTTACAGTCTTATATTTATTATTAAATAATAACTAAAATTTATATTAAAAGGGATTAATAAACTAATAAAGAAAATTTCCATGTAATAATTATAATTTTTAAGAATCAGTCTCAGTCGAGAATCCTCGGTATCGTATTAGGTTTTATTTGTATAAAAATGTGAACCTGGGTCAAATTAGAGCTAATACTCCATTCTAAAACCGGGTCATAGAAGAGCTAAATAGAGTTAACAAATTCTAATTAGCTTCTAAAGCCTTCTAAAGTGGACGTATCTACCATCCTGAGGATCAAAATATGATGTAATTTATATAGAATTTCTGTAGCGTTGTCTTTTTTACTCCTCCAAGTTTTTAGTGGTGCTAGTGGATTTAAAATTAAATTAATTTTTTTTATTCAGGTATGTAACCATAGAAGTGATCACTAGTGCAAATTAAAATTTCACTACCATCGAATAAAGTGGTCCAAATAATCAATGAGATCAATGATCAATGATAGTGGAAAATCACTTGTTCAGTGATAATAAAACGAGCCGAATTTACACTATCACTAAATCAATGGTCGTCAGTGGTGGTGGAATTGAATTTATCCTATCACTAAATTGCTCAGCGGTAATAACCAAGCTAGTGTTAGTGCTAAAACGCTCATCTCTGTTCTTAATAAACCTCGAAATTCCAGCTAAATCTAACGGTCGATCGACCAACCTCTGCCCCGATATCCTTTCCTCTTGTCCGATTAATTCACCTAAAATAAAAAAATAAAAAAACTGACCCACGGGGAAACAAATTGCGCATGGGGGTGATCACTCTGTTGCTTCCTCGCCACTATCCCGAGGGATGGTTGAGGGCTGCTCATTTCATGAGGAGGCGAACAAAACAACACAAAGAAGGCCCAAGCCCAAAACTGACTTGCGCAGGGGTCGCCGGCCGCATGCTACCGCATCCCGCGCACTGCGCACACTCTAAAGACTTGACTTCAACATAAATTGCCCGGCTGTTCTCGAGCGGTTTTTTGTATCCACCTCGTCATTGTCTTCGCCGGTTTTATCCTGGCTTTTTTCCACCCTGACCATCTTTAGACCTCAATCGAGGTCTCGGCCGCCTCGACCGGAGGACGCATCCATCTCCCTGTTCCACGAGACTGCGTACGCGTGCCGGCTGTCGTGGGCTCTGCTCCGTGGATAAAAACGAATCCCTTGCGCACTCTGTTGTTGGTTATTAGGGCCAGGGGCGGCCGAAGGATCGGGAAGAGGCTAAAAGGTAAAAGTGCAATGACAGGCGGCTTTTGCCCGATCTTGTATTTTAGCCCAAAGGGATTTTTATATTTTTATGTACGCGAATAACGGTCCGGGAAATTGGCCCCTCCTTATCGGGACTTTCTGTCTAAGGGACCTCATTTGTTTAGTGGGCGCGCGCGAATGGCGCGCGCAACATTCGGTGGGCCTCTGACCTTATCTCGGGCCCTTTGCCTGAAATCGTTTTCCGTCCATCAAAATTTTAATGAAGCGCAAAGCAAAGTAGGGCACATTTGCTATATCCTTCGAGCGGGATCGTCTGCTGCTAACGATGGACTCCTCCGATAAAACAAATGAATTTCATCAAACCGAGGCTGGACGGAAGGGTCGAGGACTGCCAAAACAAAGAGCACGCGCACCCTTGAAGGGCAATAAAATGTCCAGTCCGGAATGAGGTTCCCTTCGGCGGTTCCTTGATGCAGAGACGATCGTCCAAGAACATGTGTTTGACGAGCCGTCCTCGATCTGATGCGATTGAGTCCGTTTTATCGAGGTCCTATGAATATTGAAACCAATCAAGCGACGACAGGACTTGAGTTATGAGCTGGGCTGCAACATACCAAAAAAAAGAGATTGGCAAGCATGATCTGCACATACGAACTGTATTTCGATAATTAGGAAACCTGTCGTTTGTGGAAGATTAAATTATTTACCCGTCTCATTCAATGATCTACGGAATGATTGATTGATCGTACGTTATCCATAAAGTCGGATTATTTATACATTTCACATAGGTTAGGAAAAGGTACTCCTTACTTTCACTAGGATAATGATCCGAAGCATGCCACCAGAAAAGCGAAAAAGACAACTTTACATATTATTTATGAGTCCTTTCCATATAAGAAAGCAATAAATTAATTTTGCTTTTCACAATGAATTAATTACGATTAAATTAAATTTATTACGACTTTTGCGAATACTACTTCAATTAAAAATTAATGGATCTAGGAAATTCCACAAGATTCTTATAATATAATTTTGTTTAATAAAATTATTATAAATAATCGATTTAAGACAGCAATTCTTCATTAAAATAACATACCCAATTTTAAAATGTCATAAATTATTGAATAAATGTTCATTCTGTTTATTTATTATTTTAATAAAATTTATTATAGTTTAATAAAAGGCAACAGGCAAGCTCCATGCAATTAAGCGCCAAATTTGTATTCTCATAGCCAGATACAAAACTAACATCGATTAAAAGCTAACACCAAGATTTTAAATTGTTACTGCAATATTAACATTGAACGGCTATTTGTTAAAGAGTTAATTCGGCATCATTCTGTTACCTTTATCTTTCTTAAATTTTGGATTTAAATTTCGTGGAAATTTGGCATAGTTGTAGTCAAATATAGGCTAAACATAGGCTTAAAATTATCCTTTAAGATATTGAGGTAGTGGCTACTATAAACACACCATAGAAACTCGAAAGAGCCGAAATAAACTTTTCTACATATAGGGTGATTCGTAACGATGTGTTCCAACACGTGCTAATTTTTGCATTCAACACCCTGAGATTTTTTTAACACACCACCTACAAAACTCTTTAAGGTATCAATTGATTTAGAACTATTTTTCCTTCTAATGAGTGTGCCACCACTTCTCTATCCTGCTCCCATCCCGAGTTTCAAACCGTCAAAGTATAAAAACTGATATCATTAGCACTAATTTTTCTCAAATTTTATTATTTTTTATTTAATAAATGCAAAGCAGAATTTGGGTGATTGTTCAGGAAATGTTAAAATTAGTTTTGAATCTTTTAGAGTTGCACCTAAAAACAGACCGAAATAAAATGTATGTATGGTCATTATTTACTTTCAAAAATATGTGTTGTCACCTGTCTAAACTTGGAAATAATTGGAATAAAATGAAGTTATTTTAAAGATTATTGAAGAATTTAGATAGAAATGCATTTAAAACTGATTGAACTGGAATTTTATTTAAATAATAAAAACTCATAAAAAAGTCAGTTTAAAAAAAAAAAAAAAAAAAAAAAAAGTTCATATTATAACCATTTCTTTCTGCTTCCAGTATTATTTCAATTAACTTGTTCATCAACATTTCTTCTAAATATAAAATATTTCACTAAAAAATGATAAATACGACTTCTAAAAGGTTCGCCACGAAATCCGAAACCCGTCAAATGGAGAGGTCCCGTAAATCTAGTGTTAAATGAAATTTCAGTCGAATCACATCAGATTCCATTTAGTTAAAAACTCCTTTGAGCCCGCTTAGCTCAAGGAGTGAGTCTACTCAAATGTTGAGCATTAAACAATCGCTCAATTATTGAGTTCTCTCACTGCTTGAATTGAGCGCTAAATTGACAACAAACGATGAACAGATGAAGCGAGTGAATAGAGAGAAAAAAAAAATATACAACACCTTAGAAGTAGTGGATCGTTAAGGTACTCTAGGTGCACTATACAACACCTACTTAGCTCGCTTCTTTTTTAGTACAAAATTTAGCACTCGTTTAACAGGTTTTTTCTTTTTTTCAAAAGACAATAAACGAAATTTTTTTGCAAACAAATTTCATTATCTTTTCAGGAAATATTTTTTGTATATATTTAATTTTTTTTTTTTTTTTTTTTTTTTTGTTAAACCTTTATAGATTTCTTTTTTATTTTAACAGTACTAAAGAAAGCATAGTATCAAAAACAACAGAAACAGAAATTTCTATATATTGTTTTTGCTAGTGTGCTGTTAGTACCTATTGTGTAAACAATTTATAAACTTTCGCTCAGAATTGACTAAAATATAAATTTTTCTTTATAATCATGCAACTTTGTTAAAAATTGTCTGACATTCTCGATATTAAGAGGAGGTTCTCATCTAGAACGTCAAAAAGTAGGTAAAGTTCGTGATTTTTTTGAAGGCAAATGACAAGACATAGGGAAATGATATTTGGCATTATCTTTTATTGTACATTTATCTGTACGAAAAAATTTGTTTATTCAAAAAAAAAAACAAAATGGCGCCCGTTATTCAACTTCCCCGGAGGCATGTTTTTCGAAAATTGCCCAGCTGCGTACAATTTAGGGGTCGCAGATTGGTCTGAAATCAAATAATGATGACATTATTATAAACTAGAATAAATTTGTCTCAGAAAGAGTGGACGACTTTCAAAAAAAATTTAAAATTGACGGAATGGCGCGATTTTGAAATTTTAAGGCCGTTTTCGGCCGTTTTTTTTCATAGTTTATCACTTACAAAAAGCAGATAATGTTACAATTTTCAAAATGTGCTCCACTCTTTCTATGAAGAAAATTGTTTACTTTAATATGCACGAAACTAGAAGTTGATCGGTTGAACCGTTTTTGAGTTATCTTGTACGCAAATTTGAAAAATCTTGAAAAACAAAGTTCCGAGATAATCGTGATTGAACGGCACGGCACAGGCTGAGCGCCCCGCTACGATCATGACACCGCCACAATCAATGGGCTGTAGAATCCGTTCTAGGGCTCGGATCAACTAAATATTTTAAAGCAACATTCTAGACATATTAAACTTTAATAATTTGAAATAAAAAAAAAATCGAAAATTTCAAGATTCTAGATGAGAACCTCCCCTTAATGGAAATTTCCCCTGGCACTCAAAGCGTTTGGTTGAAGCAAAACCCCCGGGAATACATATAAACACAAGCCGTGAAGTAGAAAATGTATACGTAGTGTTGTAGTCCGAGACGCGGCGAAATAACATTGCTTCTTATGGCGGAAGATCCGAAGTATGCCGCTCCACTCGCCTGAACTGCTAAATATTAACTTTTAGGCGGAAATTATATTCCACTAACTATAACAACAATATAAGAACAAAATATTAGAGTTTTTTGCACTTAAACACAAATCTAACCATTTCCCCGAACAAAACAGCAGCGGCAGGTCGACTTGACAACACGACTTTCCATGGGAATTTGTTCGATGGGCAGTAAGAGTAACTTGTGATCGCAAGTATCTTTAATATTTTGTTCTTGCCCCTATAATGATTTTGGTACCATAAGAACGGTATTCCTCCCCAGTTACAATCAGTAGAACATCACTTTTTCGTAAAAGCGGTAGTTTAGCAGATTCGGCCTGTGGAGCGGAATGAATGGGCTATACCGCCATAAGAAGCAATATTATTTCGCGGCGATTTTGGTTGAAGAAATTTTGTGATGTAGTGGTAGAATTCTCTTTTGTTGTTCACCCACTACAGGTAGATATTTTTATCAAGTAGAAAAAGAGCCTAAATGCAAAGAAAATAAGCCTATTATAGCCCCCAAAGGAGAATATTTTCACATGTCACCCCCATTTTTACTCTTTTAAATGCTAGTGCTATTTGACATTACTCGAAAAATTAACTGAAAATCTCCTTTATTTTATATCGCTAGCCTACTCCAATCATGTTCCCCACTAGAGCTTATGACAGTTCACTCAGAGTCAACGGACACTTTAGGTCTGTCTGGTAACTTTTAGGTAAAATTTTGTTGAGTAAAAATCTGGTAAAAAGTTTCTTATGGTAGTGGGGATAAACATCCAATTATTTAATTGTCAAACATGATCAAGACGACAGAGGAGTAACTTATAGATTTATTTAATATTTTCGAAGATTTTGTAATATGTTTTTTATTTATTTAACATTTATTTCAATAGCTTCTTCTTTCATCAGAAACGAATATATAAACACGCAAATGGGCCATTCCACACGTGTATTCTCGCAGCAGTATTCAAACCGTTTTGACAACGCACAGTGGAGAGTCAGCGTTTCCACACGAGTATTCCTGGTGCTGATGCACATTGTTGTACGAATAAGAATTAACAATGTGTGTGTGCCGTATTATTTAAAAATCTATCAAATCAATCAATCAAAACAACCCGCCTGCTCGTTTCGTTGTGTTAGTTCATGACAACACGATAAATAGATTCGATTTGTGATGCACATTTACTATCCAAAGTTCAGCGCTTTTATAGAGATTTCTCCTCGCGTCGCTTACTTCGCCCCTATAAAATCGGTTTGAATACGCTGCGAGAATACACGTGTGGAATGGCCCAATGACAGATTACACAGTTACAAGCAATCGGCTATTTTACCGAAATTTACTGGATCTCGCAGCATGAGTAAAATCTGGTAAAATTGGGTAAGAGGAGAAGTGCTGTCAAGAGCTCAATTTTTCTCCTCCTTGAGGTTAACAGACACTTTAAAGTAAAAAGTTTTACCCATGAGTAAAAACTTTAGAGTTAACAGACAGACCTTTTGTAAAAGGAAAATAATATTTTCAAAATATTCAAACAATGGGATTTTTATGACCCAGCAATTTAAAGGTTGTCCCGCTGTATTTTAAGTAGAATTAAATATTTAATGCTAAACATACCTCTACATGAAACAAAACCAGGAAAACTGAAGAGAAAATTGTTTCGAAACTTTTATAAATTCAAAACTTTTCCCATTAACTTGGTTTACAGAATCCTCAAAATGGTGCCACTAAACCAATTTATGGTTGCCCTGTGCGTTGTCATCAAACAAGTTCAAGAGCTGTCAGCAGAGTGTTAAGAGGTGTCCAGCGGGCAGGCAAGAGCTAAAAAAGCACAATAACTCGAAAGATACGCATTCTTCACAGTTTATGGGAGTTTAAACAATTTCCTGACAATGAACATTTAACGCGAAAGCTACACCCAAAAGCAGTGCAATGAATATTTTGTTTTGTATTTATTTTGTGTTCGCCATAACCTTGCGGCGGGCCGGAGCAACGGAGACCGCAAAGGATTCCTCAAACAATGGGAGATTTCCACGGGCGGTAATACCTAATCCGAGAAAACTAATAGCAGAGCCCGATTGCGAAGAGCTCAAACTCCAGTGCGGACATATAAAATCCGACGATGATTTAGCCGTCCTCGAGTGCGTCCAGACGCTTCCATCCTCCAAATTAGAATCGCTAGCTGAGGCATGTCAGCACGCGATTTGGACCCATACCAGAGATATTCTTAAAGATGATGTTGTGGCACAGTTGACGAAGAAGCCCTGCGCCAAAAATGCTGACGTCCTCTCATCGTGCACTATCGGTGGAGCGGATCAGTTTGGCTCGTACTTAGCGTGTCTTGTGGAACAACTCGACAAAATCAACGACGTGGGCCTTTGCCGGGTAATAATTCAGCGGCTGGAAGGTGTTGCTTTCACAGACTATCGGCTGATCGCACATTTCATCAATGACTGTAAGCAGGACATTGAAAACTTGCAGTGCGGCAGGCTGAATGCGGACGGTGAGAAGGTGACCCAAGGGGAGACAATCGCCTGTTTGCAAGACAATATTGAAGCTCTAAAGCAGACATGCAGGAAGAGGGTCTTACGGCTGTCGCAGCAGCAAGCGGACAACCTCAAATTGGACCATCAATTCACGCTGGCTTGCGAAAGTGACTCCGAAAGATTCTGTCCCAATGAGCATCCTTCGTCTGGGGGTCTTTTCAAGTGCCTCGTAAAGCACAAAAGCTTCGGTGATATGACTGTTAAATGTAAGGAGCAAATTGCTAGGCGGGAAAAACTCCTCGCGCGCGATTACAGGATTAGTAAGGGCTTTGCTAGGGCCTGTCGCGAAGATATTCGCGTGAATCACTGTAGGCGTGGAGTTTCCGATGATAAAGATGTAAGGCTTGCACAAATATTACTCTGCCTCGAGTCAGTGGCCAAGAATGGAACAAAACTGGACGAGGAGTGTCGGGCTGAAATATCCGATCATCGTAAAATGCTTATGATGGACTATCAGCTGCTACCGGAAATTGTGACTGGATGCGCTACCGACATTCCAAAATTTTGCGGGAATTTAGATGCCCAGAATACAGCAAATAAAGGTATAATACAATGTCTAATGGAACATGCTCGCCCGAAAAGAAAAAAGGTCACCGCGACCTGCCAGAGGGTTCTAGAGCAACTGGTTAAAGTCTCAGATGCCGGTGAAGACTGGAGAGTTGATCCTGTTCTTCACCGAGCATGCAGAGCTGTCGTAGACGTCGCATGTGGAGATATTGAAGGAGGCGATGCCCGAGTTATGTCATGCCTTATGGAGCACATCGGGACCCAAATGATGACCCCTGCTTGCGAATCTGCCCTCATGCTAATTCAGTACTTTGTCGCTAGGGATTTCAAACTCGATCCCCAGCTCTACGGAAAATGTCACGATGACGCTGTTAAGTACTGCAAAGCGAAAAAGAGTTGGGACGATACAAACACTGGTCAAATGGATCCTGAGCGAGGACCATTAATTCTCCCCTGCCTTCATAGAATTGCTTACAGCAACGACAAGAACATTAGACTCAAAGATGAATGCTTTGTTGAGGTAAAGAGGGTTTTGAGGCAGAGGGCGATATCTGTTGATTTAATCCCCGAGGTAGAGGATCGGTGTCTCGATGATCTCTCAACTTTGTGCTTCGATAGGACTGAGAAGGGAGCTGAGATGCAGTGTCTGCAGGACAATATGGAAAAGTTGCAGCCCAAGTGCAAGGAGGCCGTATTCAGCTATACTGAGGACGAAGCGGCTCATATTGAGCTAAATCCCATTATTATGAGCGTTTGCAAGGATGCTATGGAAAGACACTGCGACCACGTGTTGAGAAAGAGCCGGGAGCAAGGTAAGACAAACATAGATAAATGTATTTAACCTATTACGCTACTGGGACTTGTTTTTCATTTATTTTAAACCTAATAACACTGGTTGACACCAATTTTGCCATAGAATAAGTGTTATATCATTTCTATATAGATATTTTTCTCAGATTATGAATTCGCAAACGAAAATGTCCTATCACGTCACATTTTTGAAAAAAATAGGTTTGAGAAGTACAAAATACCGTATTTTGGTCATTTTTGCAAATTGGTTAAAAAATAACGAATTCTTGTAGGAGCTTGCAAAGTTGCTCAAATAAAAGCATGAACCTTTACTTAGTATATTAAATACGAGAGGCTTTAATACTATCCAAAATATTCCGTGGAATTAAATTTTTTCCATAAGCCGATTTCCTTGTACAATATATAGTGAATGAAGATCACTGCTTCCGCACGCTCATGAAAATCTTATTTCCGAAGATGCTTGGTAAGCGCTATAGATTGGTGGTATTTCATATATGTAGATAAGGATTTAGGCTCTCTTTTAAGTCGTATTACGAGCTTTTTTCGCGTTCCGTTATTTTTTTATGAATTTTTAAAAATGGCCGAAATAGATATTGTTTAAGTTTGCGCATTCATAATCTACGGAAAAAATCCTATAGGAATGATATATGATTTGTTGTGGGTTTTGTTAAATATGAAATTAGTAAAGTATTTGCTACAGTTACGCTCTCACAAAACCATGATAATTTAGTCATCGGCGAAAATGTTATCACCTTAAAAATACCATACGAAAATAAGTTTTTCAGATTGAAGGGTATATAAAATTATTTTAATTATAGGCTTAAGACGGGCAATTAGTATCGTCCGCGAAAGGTATTAATTATGTATAAATAATCAAATTTTTACTGTTCAAAATTCCGTGCAGTTTCAGTCGAACGGAAATTTATGCTAATAAAAAGACAAAAGAAAAATGAAATTATCTTGATTACTTTTAAAACCGATTGGTTACCGATTGAACTGCAATTGTAACTGTAGCGTTAACATTCTCTAGTGAACTACGTAGTGAACGATTTACTACCGATTTTGTAGTTTACCTTCAAACTAACGCCATTTTGTTATTAATAAATATTTCGAAAAACGTAGTTCACTAGAGAATGTTATTATTAAGCTACAGTTAAAATCAAGCGGTAAACAATTGTAAGCGCTAGAGGTACGCTAAGGGAGATCTAGGAAAAAAAAAGAGATTCCACTGCGACACCTTCCGCACTCTGGATTCGTATCTAAAAAATTATAAATAATTTGTTTAAGTACTTTAAGATTTATACTAACAATGTACACAAAAGCGAATTACATTATATTAAATAAGTTTCATAAAAAAAATACCAAATATGACCCTTGATTTCGTACACACCTTAATGTTTTCAAGACAGATTGAAATTACAAGGTTGAAAGAAAAAACAATCTAATTAAACAAACATGCATTTTTTTATCTTATACAAGCTAGCTTTAAAGAAATTTCTTGATTTTAATACTGCATGCAGTTTCGGTTACAATACTTTTTGTTTTGTTTTTTGGATCGGTAGAAAATCTTCATAGACATTCTCCATAATTTGTAATAGTCACGGCGCTTTTTTAACATACATTTTTGCCTCTTTTTGATTTTTTGCGATTTTTAAAGTGGATATGAAAACATCTTGCTTGGTGTCTGGTTTGCGTGTCATATTCATAAAGGGGCCATCCATAAATCTCGTGATGGATTTTCCAAAATTCTTTAACCCCCCCTCCCCCCCAAGTGATGCAACGTGATCTTTTCATTAACCCCCCCCCCCCCCCCCCCTAGGTATATCCCGTGATACATTGGACAAAATCTTTCGTTTAAAAAAACAGATCAACAAAATGAGTTTTTTTTTTTTTTATGTAAATGGCGTATTTTTCTTATTTTACCATATTCTTTGAATTCCAGCAAAACAAAACATTATAAATTCTTAACCATATAAATTATATTTATCATCAAAATATTACTCTTCTTCGAATGCAGCACTACACAAAAAAAACAAAGACAAAATGTTTACGTTTCTAACGGCCCATCTAATCGTGTCGACACTGTCGACTGCATGATACAAGAGTTATAAGTAAAATTATATATACAGTCTGCGCACTACAGGTCTGTTCAACTCACTTCTTAGACAGCCTCGGAGAGTGTACTACAGATGTATTCTACATACATAGAGATTTTTAAATTTGCAAGGTTGGCAGTGAAATTTATGAGGCACGTTTTTTACGGATTTGTTAAACACGGTCGGACGCTGGGGCCGTAGTGCGTAACTTTTTCTACCGTTGTCAGCGATCATATTCACATCTTCAAAACATCTCAAGATATAAATCAGGTAGCTTTAAGCTATATAAAAAGTTACGCACTACGACCCCAGCTATTAATGTAGTCGCGGCCTTCTCCGACTCTCGCTACTGCCGTAAAGTACAGTGGCGCTTGTGTGCATTAGGATTAGTGAGAAAGACACAGACAGCATGCAGTCGTCTGTTGCGAGGTCTGTTGTCACTTCACGTGATTGACTCAAGATATCCCCCCCCCATGTGATCGAGCATGATATTTTGGCCGACCCCCCCCCCCCCCCCCCCCCCCCCCCCCCCCTAGACACCATCACGAGATTTATGGATGGCCCCAAACCCAGGTCTCGTCACCAGTAAGGATACGTTTGATGAGTGTTTGGTCGAAATCGGCCTCGGAAAGCATGTCTTTTGTGATGTCAACACGGTTTTTTTTGTGCAAACAAATTCAATTCTTTCGGCACCAGTCTTGCAGCAACTCGTCTCAAGCTCAATCGATTGGCCAAAGCTACGTTTTTTAATTATTTATATAGATCTCTACATTTAAATTGAAGACTCACTTTTTTATCTGGATCTCTATCGAAATTAAAGGAAATTTCCCACATCTCAGAATGTTGCGAGATTCACAGCTAATGAACTGTTATTTAATATGTTGCTCATGTCCTACAGCAACATTTTTATTTTTGCGATAGAGAAAGAATGAAATAATCACCATCATATTATAGTTATTTTTCTAGAATAGAAATTTAATCTAAAACAACAGAAGAGAAACAAATTTTTGAAAGGTCATTTCCATGCGATGCCTCCAAACTTAAAAATGTTTTGAAATTGCATACCATAGGGCAGTCCAGGGCAAATCGAACAATAGCTTAGTTGATAAAGTCATGATTATATTTAATTAATGTTCCCTTCTGCCGCTCACCTCTTAACACTCTGATGATCGATTTGTGGTTTTCGGCCAATAATTGTTGAATTTCATCTATGTTGTTATAAATCGTTGACGTCAATGGGCTGCCAGAACGATCGTTATCGTCGATGGATTCACGACCACTTCTAAAGCGTTCAAACCACTTAAAAATCTTTGATAACCCCAGAGAATCGTTGCCAAAACACTTTTGCAACATTTGCAACGTTTCCGGACCATTAGTTTCATTTTTAACACAATTTAATGCAAATTCGTTACCCAATTTTCATATCGGTTCTAAATCGAAGAGAGATGTTAATAACACTCTTTGATTACTAAAAATGTCAATGTATAACACTAAAAATTGTAGCTACCAATCCGAAAAAAAGTATTACAATCGGACAGCAGATAGCACTGTACGATCGCTTTTCTTTTTGATCATGATAGTATTATATTTTGGAAGCGCCATTTTTAAGCGGTTGCAGTAATAAATCTAGATATTATAAACATATATGAACATTTTTTTTACAAGATGAGGTCAAATTTAAACTTATTCAACATTACATGTATGTTTTTGGTTTATTCAAATAATTTTTATCCTAGGTGATATGATGGACTGCTTGATTTCACACAAAAACGATGCAGATATGCGTCAGGATCTTAAATGCCGTGCGGCTATAGAACACTTCCAGATCATTTCACTGAAAAATTATCACTTCACATACAAATTTAAGGAGGCTTGTCGCCCCTACGTGACCCGATTCTGTTCCAGCAAAACTACAAAATACGATGTTGTAGCCTGTCTGAGTGAGGTGATGAGAAACGATACAATTAAGGGTCAACGTCATACCATCCCTAAGGAATGCAGGCAACAAGTCAAATCACAGTTGTATCAACAGCGCGAAAGTCTAATCTTCGATCCGAAATTGAAGAACGCTTGCAAAAAAGAAATTTTGGAATTTTGTGCTGATGCCACAGGGCCAGGACAGGTGAATACCAAAAATGCAAGTGTGCCGACTAATGCTTTTTGTTGCTTTTTGTGTACATCTCAAATAAGCTGCGTTCAAAAATTCAGTTTCAATTTGTTGTTATTAACCTGAATTGATTGGATATCTAGAGAATTTGAATTTTTGAACGTAGCTATTACTATAATTGAACTAAATAAATAAATCCTACCCATATAGGCTCTTGAATGTCTTCAAGGAAATAGTGCTCATATTGGTGAGTCCTGCCGACATGCTCTGTTCTCTGTAAAGAAATCTGAGTTGGACGACAGCTCTACTGACTATACGTTGGTCAATACCTGTAAGGATATGACCTATAAATATTGCCAAAATACAGAGTCATCTAAGCTGCTTGACTGTTTGAAATTGTATAAGGATGAGCCCTCTTTCGATCCAAGATGCCATTTAGTTATTGTTAATCGTATGATTGAGCAGAATACTGACTTCCGATTCAATCCAGCTCTTCAAAATTCTTGTGGAAAGAACATTGATCAATTCTGCTCTCATATTGTTACTGCAGCTAAACCAAATGAAGAACTTAATGGAAAGGTAAGTGACTTAATAGTTTTTTTCCTTAAAAGATTTTTTGTAAAATATACATTGGACAAGCAGATGCAATCCGAATCCAAAATTCACGAACTTATGCCCAACCGTAACATTAGTAATATCCTTGTGTATAAATATATAGTGATTGCAACTGTAACTGGTACTGTCCTCACTAGATGTCCATACTTACACCATTTTAAAAGATTTCGTAAAAGCTTTCCTACTGTATACCAGTTTCATAACTTCATTTGAAAGAGATTATACCAGTACAAAACATTTATACAAAAGTAATACTCGAGCGAAATTAAATTTTCTTTATTATTTTATATGTTCATCGGGAACGGTATTAATACCTTTTATGCAGGCTGGCGCCGATCGGCGGGTCGGGTATTAATATCCTTTATGCCAATCGGTGGGTCCTTGTACTTTTTTCGCCGACTGGCGTCGAAAGGCGGTACGAGTATTTATACATTTTGTGTAGGGAATGCATTTTTTGATGAAGCACATACTCTACACTGTTTCTACTATTAGTTTTGAAGATATTTCTTGTCTTCTAAAAAGTGCATTTTTTTCACTAATGACAGCCCACTCGACGTGTGAGTTAAGCTCAAGCTATTACCCGTAGATAGTGTGTTAAGATAATATGCCTCTGAAGCCTACTAGCAGATCATTTTGTGCAAGCATTCATATCTTAGGATTTTCAATTTAATTTTGATTTCATTTTATTTTACTTTTATTTCATTTAAGGGTTTAGTTTAAGTAAACAGAAGCAAAGTAACAGACAAAACCTAGAAAGGATAAATAAACTATAGAAATTCTGTCGACAGTTAACGATTTTTTTTAATCCTTTTAATATATTTATTTTTTCACGCCGGATCTCACACTTTGAAGAAAGAATTTGATTACATTTTTTCGTATAAAATCTTACCAAAACTTTAATGACAAATTTTATCATCCAGTCTTGATGTTCCTCACAGTAATTCAAATTTATATGTTTCTTTAAATGTTCCATATATTGTTGAGTTAGTTGAGACTACTGTTTGAGTTGTGAAATAGTTTTGTTAAATATTATATAGGGGTAATTCTTTTACAAACCATACGGATTTTGATAAAAATTTACCGACATGTCTCCGATTTGGCTGAAACTTTATTTACCGATTCTATATCGAAAAATAAGAGATACGTGTCCGAGGATTTTTTTTTTGTTCCGCATATTTTCGATAATACTAGTGATCGAAAATGTGAGAATAATGAATTTTTTGGCTTGGAGAGTCATTTTCAAAAATTTATAACTCTGGTTTTATTTGAGCTACAAACTTCTTTTTTTCATTTTAAATCTAAAGGACTGAGTTTTGAAAAAAAATATATTTTTAATAAAAATTATTAACAAATTCATATTGTTATTAACAATTTGATTGTTTAAATCAATTTTTAACAATGGTCCCCACCTCGTAGCAAGTTTTTAGTATTTTTATTGTATTCTCCGTCATATTTTACAACAAAAACATGTTTTCAAAATATGGTACCTTTATTATTACTATTTTTAAAACATTAATTTATATAGCGCGACACGTCAAAAAAACGTTTTTTTGTTAATAAAAAGAAAACTATAGCTCGGATCAAAAAAAGTTACATATAAAAGTTGTAGATAATAAAAAGACCTACAATTTTTGTCTTAACTATTTTTCGACATAACCTCAAACTTTTCGAATAAAATGCTAAAAATGTTAAAAATCCCCTTTTTGAAACATTATTTATTGATAAAAAGACTATAAAAAATTAAAAAAGAAATTAACATATAATTTTTGTGTTTTTAATACGTTTCTCAACTAACCATCAAACGAAATACATATTAACCAATAATAAGTATTGAATGAAACCACAATACATTTTTTTTTATGCGATAAAATAATGTTCTATCATTTATTAATAATTAATGTTTCAAAAAAGGGATTTTTAACATTTTTAGCATATTATTCGAAAAGTTTGAGGTTATGTCGAAAAATAGTTGAGACAAAAATTGTAGGTCTTTTTATTATCTACAACTTTTATATGTAACTTTTTTTGATCCGAGCTATAGTTTTCTTTTTATTAACAAAAAAACGTTTTTTTGACGTGTCGCGCTATATAAATTAATGTTTTAAAAATAGTAATAATAAAGGTACCATATTTTGAAAACATGTTTTTTATGTAAAATATGACGGAGAATACAATAAAAATACTAACAACTTGCTAAGAGTTGGGGGCCATTGTTAAAAATTGATTTAAACAATTAAATTGATAATAACAATATGAATTTTTTTATTAAAAATATTTTTTTCTCAAAACTCAGTCCTTTAGATTTAAAGAGAAAAAAAAATTAGTTTGTAGCTCAAATAAAATCAGAGTTATAAATTTTTGAAAATGAGTCTCCAAGTCAAAAAATTAATTATTTCTTACATTTTCGATCAGTAGTATTATAGAAAATATGCGGAACAAAAAGAAATCCTCGGACACGTGTCTCTTATTTTTCGATATAGAATCCGTAAAAAAAGTTTCAGCCAAATCGGAGATGTGTCGGTCAAAAAGGTGTTATTTTTACTTTTATAAGCCTTTAATTTTAATAGAGCGTCATTTATTTGCTCACGTTCATTTACGCATATTAAGCAATTTGCAAGACATAAAAGGGGCCTTTTATAATCCGTATAGAAAGATTATTTCACCGTCAAACACAGTCTTATTTAATTATGAGAAAGTATACAGCTTTTGTAGGAAAATAGTTATACGATAAGAACTTTTTAACTTTTTGAAAGGCATCTCGACTTATTAGCTTGGGACTTTGATGACGCTTTTAAGCATACGATGACAGCGCCGCTAGTGAGAAGTGTACTCAACTGTGATTTTGGCGACTTGCAATCACTATAATCTTTATACACAAGGGTAATATACAATACTAATGGCTGAATTGTCTGCTTTAATTCTTATAAGAACATTTCTTTCTAAAGAAAGTTTCCGAAAGAAATAATTGCGATTGTTCATCGCTTTCTGTGCCGGAAAGATGAGGTAAAATTTGGTATTACAACGAAATTTTGGTCATCTTTGTCAACCGAACAGACGTGGAACTGAAGATACTATCTAATATTAACAAAATAGTTTCTTTACTAAAGGCTTTTATTTTAGAATAAAACAAAGTATTGTCTAAATTACATTTAAAATGTGGAAGTTCAATTATCGCTCTCCACTTTAATGAATTCAATCAATGAATAAATTATATAATTTTCAAAACAACTTCCTGAATCCCTTAAAATTCTATATCTTTTCTGATAATACTTCCAGTTTTATCGTTCACTGTAACTAAAAATTCGTCAAGGAAGTCCTTTCCGATTAAATTTACCTCGTTAATATGTAAATAAGGTCCAGTTCCTAAAATATACACATTAATCAATTAATCCAATCAATTGGATTTGAAAGAAACAAACCCTGAGCAGGTTTCCACAAAGTCTGTTTTCCGTCATTTGGTATTCCTTTAATTGCAAAAGATGTCCATAAAGCCACCATTTCCTTAGCAATCTCAGTGTCCTTTTTGTTAAGTGGAGAAAAGACTGGGAAGAGATAAATGTAATCGTCTGAATGGTGCACGCCACCATTAAAAGGGTAATGTTCAGTGTCCAAACCGTAACCATAAAAAGTGTGCTCCCCTTGATAATCAAACGTGTATAAATAAGTAGGTTTTCTTTTAGCATTCAGCATTGCATAAGTCAGTAAAGGCGATTTTATTCCCAAGGTACTTCCCATCTGTAAATTAGAACAAAATCTGATTTAGTGATTTCAGATTGAAAACTCTGACTTACATCAATAAATCCTGGTATCATTTTCTTATAGTCCCTTTTTTCAATGTCTTCGTACTTGAAAAATAATTTCATCGCCATATTAAATATCGTTCCATCTGAATCTTCTATATCGCCTCGTATTAAATTTTCAATAAACTCTCTTGGATCTACTTTGCTAAAATTACCAACTTTTTCCTTCATTTCGTCGTAAAAAGCTAAATAAAGGAGTGTATTTATAATACTATAAAATTTATAAAACAAATATACCAGCCAGCATAAATGATCCCTCCTGTTTTGTAACCCCTGCAATCAGAGGATATTTGGAGCTTTTCCTCGCTAACTTATCGGGCTTTTCGGGTAATATATTGTAGTAGTCATCAACAATCAAAGAATACGCGTCTGTTGTTCTTAACTGAAAAATATTGCAAAGAATTACAATAAATATTTTAAAAACAAGAACAAACATTCTCTCCAGTGCTGATGTCCATAAATTTCACTATATCCATTTCCACGAAGCACCGATTAATTGCTTGAATATCTTTGCAATTGGGGCAGTTACCCGCCTCGCAAATATGATTGGCTGTTTCTAGGGTGTATGGTTTGGTTGCCCAAGTTGCCAAAGATGATCCAGACTGTAAAATTGCTTGATGGAAAACACCCTTCGGCACAGCAGGGCTTAACATTAGAGCATTACACAGAGCTGCTCCAGCTGACTGTCCAAAAATCGTAACACGATCTGGATCACCTCCAAAGTTGGAAATATGTTCCTGCACCCATTTCAGTGCTAAAATGATGTCCATTATTGCCATATTGCCAGGAATCTCAGGAGTTCCAGTAGAGAGAAGCCCTAGAGCACCGAGTCTGTATTGAGGTACTACCAGGACAATGTCTTTTTCCAGTAGATAGTGTCCCGTGAATCTATGATTCGATCCACTGTAGAAACCACCGCCATAAATGAAAACCATTACTGGCAATTTTTCTGTGAACTATGAATGAATAATGATGTATTTTTTTTAAGTTTAAAATGCGGTGTAATAGAGGGTGTTACAGTTTTTGTATAAATGTTCAAATTCAGGCAATCTTCGATGTCATCGTTAGCATTAGCTGGAAGATCTCCTTTTACAGGACAAGCTTTTCCCAATTTTTTAGCATCAAAGATTCCATCCCATTTTGATCGAGGGAGAGGACGCTAAAAAAAAAAAAGTCCGTTCGTTTAGTATATTTTAACCAAAATAGTGCACTATTTCGTCTATGACCTACAACTCTTTAATTTAAATTATTAGGTGGTAGTGAATATTACAAATCCACTATCACTTAATTTTTAAATTATGTTTCACTAAAATATCACTATCATTAGAATTATAAGTATTGTAATGCCACTAATAACAAATTAAATAATAGTGCACTAACAAATCACTATTACTGAATCGGTGAATAATAAAATAATTTTCGCTATTTACAACAGTTGAAACAAGTTTTCGGTATCAATAAAATTACTCTTTATTGTGCAATGCATACTACTTCTACTATACCATACCCAAAAAAAAAGTAATATTTTTATTAACTTACTTTAAAACGTAATTCTCCGCTTGGTGATTCGGCAAAAGGTACTCCCAAAAACTGGTACATATTCTGCCCACTCCAGGCAGTAGATGCGATACCACCTACAATTTTACCCAATCCGGGCAAATCTATTTCCACATAGTTTTTGTCATTCACTTTAACATCACCTGTACTATTATTTCTAATCGTAAATCCCGAAATCAGAACGAAAAACAAACAAAGCGAAAAACAAACAAAACATAACAAACTAAACAATTTCGAAATCATATTGACTGTAATCTTGGTTGTCTAGCCGATTGTTACACTTGAACTTATTCACATCGAAACGCGACAACTATATACGGATAAAGTAGCAAACGAAGGCTACTCTTGCAAAAGGTAAGCACTACCACTCCCCCGCATTTAAGGTGATCGCATATGCAGATCCAAAACACAATGAGTTTTTTTAGTAAATAATCTTAATTGTCGGTATGGTGGCCATTTTATTGATAATCTTATCGGACTCCATAAAGTGTCAATTAAAATTTATTTACTCCAAAACTATTATTTTATTGAGGTGCCGTAAGCATTCACTGGAAATGCTATTTATTACAACTTATTTTAGAGCTTTCTTCGACACTTGTCGTAAAGATGCAAATTCATTCTTACAACAAGACGATTGTGTTGTAGACTTTTGATAAGTTTAATCCGAGTGTTATAATTTTTAAGGTAATATATATTTTTGATTAAACGTTTTATCGGGCACAAAAGAATTTTTAGTGGTGTGGTCGACATTCGTGCTTAATGTGATCGTCATCCAGATGTGCAAATATTTATATGAATTAAATTTACTTTATTTGTAGAAGTATTATATGTGAATTGCAATTTCAACAGATTTTCTGCCAGAAAATTGGTTAATGATTTGCAATATGGAAGCATGGTCAAATCAAATTTATTTAGTTATTTCTCTTTCTCTAATTTCTTTTTTGTGTTTCACTCCGATCGGAAATCATGTAATGAACTACAAAAACTATTTAAAAGCTAATTTTCTTAGTTGTTATTCAATGAATACATTTCACAGACTGTAAAATCAATTTAATACTACATTTGAAGTAATTTAGTCATAGTAGTGACGATTTTCAAATTTTGAATAACCATAATAACTTAAACAATCATAATTAAAATCAGGAGCCTAATTGTAAAAAACGAAAATAATCATTTCGTTTCTTCTGTTATAATTCAACTGCATGCAAAATTTTAATTCAGTGGTGGAATTATGAAACTCGATTCGAGTTTATTCGAATCGACCTTCGATTTCTGAATTTCGTGTATAGGATAGGAATTTTACATGCAATTCAACTATTAAGCAGAACTCTTATTTTTTTTGTTGGTAATGAGATCCACGGTTTTCGTAACTCTCAAAAATATCATTGAAGAAAATTATGTAAAATCAAAAATTACTGATATCAGTAATAATAAAAAAAAAATTAAATAGTCATTCTTGAATTCTTTTACAAAGCAGTGGCGGAGGTAAATAACTAAAATTTAAACGAACGTCTCACGTTCTATTAATTAGTTTTTTTATTTATAGTAGCTATGAACAGAAATTCCAATTACACACTAGCTGAAAATTCCAATTACACACTAGCTGAATAAAAGAAAATATAATAAAAAATCTAAGAAGTTAAAAAAAAGGATTAAAATATGAAATGAATTAACTAGAATACAAAGAATGTTCAGATAATGCAATAAGAACAGCTCAGAGGACTAATTTACAATCTGCCATAATTTCTTTAGCGAATTATAGAAAAATTGAAGTAAACTTCGAGTGACATGAAAATATTGTTATTTCTACTGTGGAAAGCAGGCACCCACATGGTCAAATCATCAGTCAAGGATGTCGTTAAAATGCTATTATATATGTAATAAAGTGTACATTTAACGATATAAAGCCCTGGGTCTACAAGTAGGTATAGTTCAAGAATGGGAAGTATCGGGATAAGAAGTATAGTGCTTATCAAACATTCTAAAAAGGCTAGTCATTTTATTAGTTTTAATATGTTGATAAGGTGATCATACCGGAGTACTCAAGTATACTACAAACAATGGTCAAGAAGAGTAGTTGAGAAGTAGTCAGGTTACGATTATTTAGAAAACAGTATCTTCGCGTATTTCAAAATAAAATGTGTGCTAATTGAAAGTTTATGATAAGACAATGATCTCAGAAAAGTATCAAGATGAGCATCTGTTTCAATTTTGAGAAACGAATGATCAAAGTTTATGAAATTGAATTATCTAATGTGTTTCAGTTGAATAAAAGTTTTGACATTAAAAATCTAATATCTCGACAATGAAAGAAGATAAACAAGTTTATTCTTGTCTAATTTTAAAGCTTAGGTCACGTAGATTATACCAAAAAGTTCTTTGTGCACCAATCTTTCAAAAATTTTACTGAACAGTTTAAAATTCAGATTGAGCGATAATTTTTGACCTCGCATTTGTTCTTTTTGAAATATTGGAACAATGGGTTTAACCCATATACAGTCGACTCTCGATAAGTTGAAACTCAACGGACCAGGAAAAAAATTCACATTACCAAGAGTTCAAAATAACTAGAGTTTGATCAAGATTCGATTTTTATTATTTTAAACATTCGTACAATTGTTCACATAAAATTATTATTTACTGAAAAGTAGTCTCCATCATTTTCTATTGAGTGAGCGAATTCAGTCTATCATTTTCCGATGAATTTTCGATAGTGGTGAGAGCTGCGAAGTAATCGTCACTTGTGTCGGTTCTTAAGGCGTAGAGGCGTAGGTTACTAAGAGATATCCTTGCCTCGCTCAATGTGACTGGAATGGGCGGTTGTTTCTCTTCGTTTTCTTCCTGTTAGGTAGAAGTCCCCACTCTGAGTCAGAATTTGTATTTTTTTTTGCGGCTCTGATGACTGTTCTACGTTTTCGACTTGCTTAAACCCGCACTTTTTGAACGCGAACTTCAAAATCACTCATGATCGATAGGTCTATACATGTAAACAAACATGTATGCAAACAAACGTGTCAAACAAATTCTTCAACAACAAACAAACGCTTCAAATTATAGAGAGTATGGAAGTCCGGACTTCAAATTATTGTTTGTTGGCGGGCAAAATACTATTCCTTCAACTTCAAATTACCGAGGGGACCAATTAATATTGATTTTATTCAATTTATCGAGCATTTTTCGAGGGAAAGAGAAAAAATTCAAATAATCGAGAGATTCAAATTAACGAGTTTCAACTTATTGAGAGTCGACTGTATTAAATTGTAGTACATGAACTGAAAGCCATAAGCATATGAACTTATTAGATCCACTTGTTTTAATCCTTAGTTATGCAGCATTTACAAGGATCATTGACTGTTATAAAAAATTCATCCCTAAAGTTTGACCCCAATTTGCAATTTTCGTTGATGTGAAGATAAGGCCCATTTGATGATTCTTTAATAAAACAAGATAAGGCATACAGTAAAAATGAAATAAGTCATAATATACCAGACATTGGCTTCCATTTTGTCACACCTGCAGCTTCTGGTACGCCATGAATAGCAAACGATGTCCACAACTCGACCATAGTTTTGGCAATTTTGGTATCCCGATCATTAAGTTGTTTAAAAATAAACGTATAGAAATTGTCATTGGAGTGATGAACCCCACCCTTAAAAGGATAGCTATCTTTATCCCCACCAACTGGAAAAACGGTATGTTCACCAAGATGATCGAAAGTGTAAAAGTATGTTGGTGGACCGTGATTTTTGGCATTGAGTTGAGCAAATCGGAACACGGGAGATTTTATAGTTAGCATCCCTGCTAGCTAATTGATGCAATTTTTTTAATTTTAAAATTAATTAAAAAAATTATTACGTCGATTAATCCTGGGATCATGTTTTCGTTATCCATTTTGTTCAAATTCATCGATTTGAAGAAGAATTCTGCTGCCATGTTGCCGATCACACCACTTAGGTCTGCTTCTCTAACGGCTAAAATGAGTAGGTCTATAATATTTTGGGGAGTAAATTGTGTTGATCCATGGGACTTTTTAAGTTGGTCGTACGCCACTGCAATTATAAAAATTGATAAATATACATACAGTGAGCGAAATTCATTTCATCCTGTTCAAATATTAGAGCTGTGAGCTTAAATGAATTTCGCTCACTATATAAATGAGTCTTATTCTAGTTGTCGATTTGAAACGCCACGAATAGTCAAGCTATTATTTTTTAGTGTCTTAATTTTGAAAATATATGCTGGCTAATAGTGTGCTTTGGAAATTATTACCCAAATAGTGCCTAGTTTAAAAATCATCAACGAATTCAAATGTAGTTTTCTACTAAATGTTTAAAGTTTCTTCAGCAATTAAATTATATAAAAGCGATACTTACATCTCAAAGGCATTGAACCTTCGTGTTTTGTAACTCCAGCTATCATAGGACATTTCGTCGGCTTGGCAATTAGCTCAGAAAGTGGTGTTGGAAAAAAGTTATAATAATCACCACTGGTTAACGAAAACATGATCAAATTTGGCCCGCGCTAAAAAATTCCCACTTATCTAAAATCCTAAACAAAAATAATTTCTAAATAAAACACTCATACTTCGGCTGTAGAGATTTCAAGAAGCTGTGGAACTGAGGCTTTCATTAGACACTTATTCATAGCATCAGGATCACAATCTTCACATCCGAGTTTCCGGCAAATCATACGAGCAAATGAAATGGAATCCGGACAGATGCTCCATCCACAAGTTATAGCTCCAGATTGGATTATTGCCTTATGGAACAAATTTGATGGGACACAGGGACTTATCATTAATCCAGTTACTAGAGCTGCTCCAGCAGATTGTCCGATAAGAGTAACACAGCATGGATCCCCACCAAAATATGAAATGTTGTCTTGAATCCATTCTAAGGCGAGTTTCAAATCCATTGCGGCCATATTACCCGGTATATCTGCAGTTCCGGTTGATAAAAATCCAAATACTCCCAAGCGATACTGCGGAACCACTAGAACAACATCTTTTTCGAGTAGATAACAAGGGGAGAAATCAGCTGCTGATCCTTGGTTGAAGCCGCCTCCGTGAACGTAAACCAATACAGCAGCTTTAGACTTTGGCTGCCAAAAAAAAATTCTCTCATTTATCCTGATGTTAATAATAGAAGATTTTTCTCACATCTCTTGTATATATGCACATATTAAGGCAATCTTCTGGATCATCTGTGTCGGCTTGTTTCGATTCTCCAAACACAACTTTCTTCACCAGTGATGGACTTTGGGGTCCAAACTTCGTTGCATCTCTCACACCTTCCCATTTGACTCGGCGAACAGGAGGCTTGATGGAAAATTAAAATATTTTCGAATAAAAGGATTTTTTCATTACCTTAAATCGTAATTTTTTTGCAGGTGATTCCGCGTAAGGAACTCCTAAAAATTGATATATAGTTTTGTTGGTCCAAGCAGTTTTTGCGGTGCATCCTTCAAGAGAACCCACGTTGGGAATCGTCACCATATTTTTCGATAGAACGATAGTTACCTTTAAAGCATTTAACAAATATAATCTTAAAATTCTGTGCATACTCCTCAAAACAGACAACGAAAATTGATAGAGGGATGTACTGTGTTGTCGTAAAATAAATTAATGAGCCTACTGAATTAGAAACAGAAAAGTTCAATATAATAACGTAAGTGGCTTTCGAAATGAGATATTCAAAGTTCTTTAAATATAAAATATTAAGAAACAACATATGTGATATTAAATCAGAAAAAACTATTTGTTTTTTTCAATGCTGATTGCTACCGACCTTTCTAAATTGCCTACAAAAAAAGATATACAATTTTAATGTACTTTTTGTTTCCCTAATTTTTTATAATAATTAACATAAATTAAAACAAAATGGTTTACTATTCCTTTAGGTAATCAACTGTCTGAAAACGAAATTCCGTGAAGGTAAACTCGACCACAACTGTGAACAGAAGATGATTGAAATTCTGCAAGAACAAGCGCTCAACTATAAACTAAATCCACTCTTGCAGAGCTTCTGTAAATCAGAAATCGATATCCTGTGCAAGCCTGGAAATGATATAGAGGAGCAAGGACAAGTCGAAGAGTGTTTGAAGAACGCTTTCCTAAACCAAAGAATCATCAGCAAGGAGTGTAAGATAGAAGTAGCTACCCTTATTCAAGAAGCCAAAGCAGACATCCACGTCGATCCCCTGCTCCAAAGGGCCTGCACTGTTGATCTTCTCAAGTATTGCTCTAGCATTAAGAGTGGTAACGGAAGGCGTGAGTGCTACACTGCTGTTTTCTACATGTCTTCCTATAAATAAAGAAATATTTTTTATAGAGCTGAAATGCCTCCAGACGATTTTGCAAGACGAGTCCAAGGCAATGGAGGAAGACTGCAAGAATAAGCTAGTTAAACGCATAGAGATGTTTAGAAATGCGGAAACGGTAAGTACTCGAAGAAGAAAATTATTAAAAAAATCCTTTATTTTACATGAAAATTTTGAACTACAGCTTCTGGCATCACCACCTGAGAACATAGAAGAACTTGTCTCGCAAGTAGTCTCATCGCCGGCCAAGAAGTTCTTCCTAGTCCTGATATTCTCTGTTTTCGGAATGGTATTCATCATTGGGATGTTCTTCGGCCGAGTGACCAAACGCGCAATTGCAATGAAAATGAAATAAAACACCTGAAGCCATCTCAAATCCCATAGAGAAGTAGATTTCCAATGAAATGAATATGCGAACATTTTCTTACTACTAGTGATATGACCAAAATGATGAGAGATTAAAGGACATATTTTTCCATGGGGTTTACCTATCTACATCTGTTACCAACTGAATCTGTTGCTGATTTTTTTTACATTATCACAGTTAACGGCGCGGTTATATTATTTTAATTAATAACTTTCAAGCGAATTTGATTGGGGTCGTCCCTTTCCGTAATATTATTTTCCAAAATTTGTTTTCTAGGTTATTTTATTGGCTTATTAGTCGGAGATAAAGAAAACTATGAAGATTAAGTGTGCGAATAATGACAATTCACTTACTTAGGTATTTTCGACTTTTTAATAAAGAAGTGATTATTTTCCAAATATCTCATTTTTTTATACTATCCTGCTTTCTTATAGTTTTAATTCAAATAACCTTTTAAAACATTTTGTTGGTGAAGTGGGTTAATCAAAATCAAGATTTCCCACGAAAGTAGTTATAGCAGTAGTATTTCATTTTTAAGTTTTAAAAAAAAAAAGTTTACAAAAGCATATAAAAAAGTTCATCGCAGTGTTTGCAATTTTACAAAATTTTATCACAGATCTAATGTCAAAGTAGGGGACCGCCCCTCAATGTGTAAAACCAAATTGTTCATTAAAAATTATGTTGTCTGCTATACGTAGTACAGTCTATGAGTTAGCCTATATAGTAGGTAGAGTGCGTTCGAAAAAATCTCCATGTTCATGACAGTGACAAGTCTCAACAAGCTCTACACAAAGTTTCAAGTTTTAAAAAATGTCTCAAGTTGAACATCGCTTTGTTATAAAGTTTTTGACTAAAGAAGGCGTAACGCCAACATAAATTAAAGAACGAATGGAGGCTGTTTACGGTGACTCGTGTCCATCATTTCCAACAATAAAAAACAGGTCTAAGATTCGCTGGGGACGAGAATCATTAGAAGATGACCCATGTGCGAGAGGTCCTGTCACAGTGCCTACTTCAATAAACATTAAATTAGTGGAAGAAAATGTTCTAGATGACCAAAGCTTAAAAACAAAAAGAATTGCAGCACAGACTGGCATTTCCAAAACAAGTGTTTTAAGAATCCTACATGAGTATTTAAGTTTGACAAAAATGTGTGCAAGGTGGGTGCCTCGAATTCTTAGCGAAATGCAAAAGCGAGTGAATGTTGTGAACAATTTTTGGAGCTTTAACTTGAGTAGCAAAAATGAGTAATTCAATCAGTTGTGACGGGAGATGAAACTATGGTTCTCTACTATGATCTAACATCCAAAAAAGATTCAATGGAGTGGCATCGGAAAGGAGAACCTGTGCCAAAAAAAAAGCTAAGGTCGCTCAAAGCACAAAAAAGGTGATGGCTAAAATTGTTTGGAGCCAAGGTGTGCGCTTGCTTCGTTATAATGCTCCAATCGACACTGCTTTACAGTGGCTTAGAAGCTTTAATCAGACGTTCTGAAAATTTTGTGGAAATAAGGGGAGAATATGTTGAAAAATAAAAAAATTTTTTTCGATTTATAACCTTTCCTTCTATATTAGACTAATAACTGATGGACCGCACTACATATGTTTTATCACTTTATTTTGTAGAATTTTATCATAAATTTTACTTGTTACAGACTATAATTGCTTGGAAGGTTAAGGATACTTCCAATATCTCGACTTGACCGAAGAAACATATATTTTTTTTGATCTATGAGGTCCAAACTCATTAAGAATAATGGAGTTACTATAACTAAAAACATGTACTCTACTATTTTCGAATGTGCTCTATCGATTTCGATGAGAGATTTTTTTTCACTACTTTGTTCGAGTCAAAAGAGTATCAGTGTCAGAGTTTAAGGAATAATTTTTATTTCAGGCCTCTAATAACTAACTAAAAACTGACTAAAATGGCGGAAATAACGAAACTTTTTGAAAATTTTCATTTTTCTTGTATTATTTTGCGAAAATCATGTTTTTATGAGCTATTTATAGTAGTACTTAGTGGTTTAATTCTAGTATTTTTGTGCAAAAGGCCAGTTTTCCTTTTTAATAAGCTGTTTGTTGAGCTGACTGGGACACCTCATATTTCTTGACAATAGTCAGGGCACCCTGGGGTGCAAGAGGTTTTTGGGTCAACGAATAAACCTAATTGACTCGAGTTAAACTATGTAAATGTGTTGGTAAATGTCAAAGGAACTTTCCAAATTTTTAAATTTCCTCGCACTGCTAGCAACGAGCTTTATCTGCTAACACTTACACTTACTTCTGAGAGCGACGATCCTCTGACTATTTGACCAATTTTTTCGGTGATTTCTTTAAAACAGCATTTTTTTTGTTAACACCTGTGACAATAGTTTAAGGATTTTAACACGTTTACGACTTTTCCGGCGACATCGTTGGAAATGAAAGATTTATTACTTGACAACAGAGTTTAACAATATTTGATCAGCTTAGCTGATAGTTTTTCTTGTGGTGACGATGGTATCCCTGCCTATCTTTTTAAAAAATGTTCCAGTTCTCTAGTTGGTGTTTTGTATTATTTATTTAATTTATTTATTTCCAGTGGCGTTTTCCTGCAACATGGAAATCCTCATTTTTTGTGTGTCAGCCTTGGAAGCTGGTAAACAAGTTGACTGTATTTTCACAGATTTTAGCAAAGTATTTGACTGAATTAGTCACGTTATTCTACTTCATAAGCTCACTGCACTTTGGTTTCCACAGTTGTTTTTGAACTGGGTTGGCTCTTATGTGTCAGGTCGCACTCAGAGAGTATTTTTTCGCGGATCCTTGTCCAATGAGATAATTAATACCTCTGGTGTACTTCAAGGTAATCATCTTGGACTACTCTTAATCATTATTTCTGTAAATAACTTTTCTGGGTGTTTAAAACACTCAAACATTCTGTGCTATGCTGACAATGCAACGATTTTTCTTGTTATGTCTTCTCCAAACAACTGCTTCCTTTTAAATTCTGACTTGGATGCCTACAAATGGTGCTCTACAAATTATCTTCCCCTCAACGTAAGCAAGTGTACGTCTATGTCCTTCTCAAGGAAAAGCCTTTCAATTAACTTCGAGTAAAAAAATAGCCCTGGGTGTGTGATTAAATCGTTCTGTTATATTTGACGTCCATATTAGTTCTATATATCCAATAAAGCCAATGCTACTTTGGGCTTCATCAAGTGATGGTCCAAAGAGTTTAACGACCCTTACGTAACTCGACTGTTATATTGCACCTTTGTGAGACGCATTCTAGAATATGCTGGTTGTGTTTTTTCATCTTTCTATATTACTTACATGAACCGTACCATACCCTTCAACACCTAGCGAAGTCCAAGAGACAGGGTTACCCTGTGCTGGGTACCGGGAAACTCCGATGTTGAGGGAAATGAGGTTGCTGATGAACTCTAGCTAGGGAGGGTTCATCATCTCGACTTAAAGGTCCTGAGCCCTTTTGCAGCATTGGCTGGTCCTCAACCAAGGCTGTGATAGAAGAATGGGCCAGAAAAAGTTCATATATTGGGAAAATTTCCCTGGAATCCGACAAGCTAAAGAGCTTGTCAGACCCTATGCCTACACTGATATAAACACCCTGAGTAAAGTAGACCTCAGGCTGTGGGTAGGCTATCTATTCGGCCATCATGGGCTAAGATACCACTTACATAAAATAGGTCTGTCAATTGAGACAGAATGTCGTCTGTGTCTTGAAGACGATGAAACTGCATCACACATTTTGTGTGCTTGTCCAGCTTTGGCGCGGTTAAGAAGGAAGATCTTCAGCAATCTTCTGTAAAAGACCTTCTGACGTTCCTTAGGGTAGCAGATCGTCTTTTACTTTAAAGGGGTTTCGGCTGCCCCTAGCAATAAATAAATAATAAATAATACATCAACCGCATTGAAGCCGTACAGCGACGATTTATCCGTGTTGCACTCTGTGGGCTTCCATGGGATGATCCCCTTGTTTTATCTCTTTATTTAAATCGCCTCAAACTTCTTTATCTTGATTCTTTAGAATATCGACGCAAAATCTCGAATACTTGATTGCATATTAGGAAACATTGATTCTCTGGCTTTGCTGTCTTCTTTTAACATTTCGGTTCCTTATCGTTCACTGAAACATAAATTTTCTGCACGTTCCTCAACAACGTAGTAATTATGATTACAATGAGCCTATCACATCGAAGTCCCGTTGTTTCAATTATAGCTTTGTTTGTTTGGATTTTAATTTATCTAAACAATGTATTAAGACTAGACTTTACTGATTAGCATGTCATTTTACTTTCTCGTTTCTTTATTGTAAGTAATCAGTCATTGATGAAATATGTTAATAAATAAATACACCTTGGCTGTTACTTTTTTCCAAACAATTTCACGTTTCTTCTTTGGTGCACAGCCCTGCATTTCAACTTCAGATTGTAACTGCACCACTTGATTTGTCAGAAGTGCGAAGGTGACCCGAAGTTCTCCCGAAGCTGGAATTCCTGGGAAAGTGGTCATATAAGTTCCTGTCATAACAAAAATTCTGTCTTGTATCAACAATTTATAAATTTTGAATATTATTGGAAAATATGAGATGAAAGTGCACCGCGAACTGAATGCCCCTGTCCGGTGGATGGTATGGAAATAAAAATCGCTTGAAACGCCTTGAATTCTTCAGTGCTTCTGCAACATAATCGCAGGGATGTACTCTGACGGATACAAATATTGGCTGGCCTATAAAAACGAGAATACAAGGTAATTGCAATAATTTTTGTACCTGTTAATAGCCCAACCGTCTAAAGAATTAAAATTTAAAAGAAAAATCATCAGAACCTTGGGGTGCTTGCAGTAAAATTGATTATTTTGTTTGGCAGTATACTGAAAATCGTTTAGTCAAATTAAATTTCTCTCCATTTAGTCCAACTTTATACCATATCTCGGTCTTCTAGAAGGACAAAATTACTTTTTTGAAGTCGCCTCCTATTTTTATCGACGAGAAATATCCCAAGAAGAACTAAGACTCTAGAGGTTGTTAATGACCCATTTAAGGAACGTTGCCACGCTGCTTATCTCAGTTTTTCATAACCCCTAGGCCGCTGAGACATTCACAGGGGCGCTGGGAAGACACTCGAGCGTCCCCCGCCTTAGTTCTCCTTCTTGAAAACTTCAAATTGTAGTGCCTTCCTTCGACTTTTAACATGAAGGTGCTCTCAATCTCAATTTTATCGGCTCCAACAATTTTCCTCGTGTATAAGAAAAGCACTACAAAAAAAAAACTAACTTTGATTTCGTTACTAGGATGTTTTTCCAGTTCTGCTGATATCTATTGTATTAGAAGGACGTTTTAATTCAATTTCCTACGCTGCTTATTTAAAAAATAAATAAATAATTTAATGCAAATTTAATTTCAGGCATTTATTAGAACCATAACTTTTAAAGGTTGTAGTGTTAACTGAATTTATTTTTCCCTAAATTTATTTGTTCCTCATTTAAAAAAAAAAAATTTACTTGATTTTTAAAATTACACTTTAAAAGAAGAGAGTTAGCTACAAAGTCTTTGGATAAATTGTTATTATTATTGGTTAGAACAGAAATAAACTGTGGTAGGGAAATTAGCCACAATATTCCCATTCCAGTGAACTACCAGGATAAAACAAAATAATAAAGAAAAGAATGACTTAATTTATTGAAATCCAAGTTTCTTAAGATTAGATTGAAGTTTAAAAGTTAAGAGTTAGTTTTTGAAAATTTAAATTAACCTATTGCGTATTTTTCTTTATAAAATGATAAATCAAATGAACATTTGTGAGGAAATCTTGGCTTTTGAAAGTTTCGCAAGATGCCTCTTGACCTTCCTGAAGAAGAAACGACTCCTCTTCCCATTCTGGTCGGTGGAGATGGCTGAGTGAGTGACATCAATGGTTTTCCTGTTAACGGTGATTGAATTATTATATTTGGATTAAAGATTGTTACTTGAGCGGATACTGAATTTGTTGAGTTGGGAAAGCTGTTGTTGATGAATTAGCGATGATGATGAAAGTAGAACTATCCTGCACTGTTGTATACTTTTGAAAAGATACCGATCGAAATTCTTGCGAGAGCATTAGCTGAAATTCGTCAATCGTCTATGATTGAAACTGAGCCGGTTGCATAATTCCCTGAATTTGCTGTTGAAGCAGGTTAATATGCTAAAACAGTCCTTGGGTGGGTTGAATTTGAGTCTCTCCAGTTTGTACAGGTCGCTGAATGCCCTGGTGACGGTGGTTGATTAGTAAAATGAAGAGCACAGCTGCAACCCATCTTAAGGAACGTTGGGATCATCAATTGGGGTAGAAGAAGGTTTTAACTAAACTTGTCTATACTACTATATATGTAGTAGACATTTATTAGAACCATAGATTTAAAAAAGGTTGCAGTTCAATTGAATTTATTTTCTACCTAAATTCATTTGTTCCTCATTTAAAATTTGGTTGGAAAAATTGGACTTATTAGTGTTGAAAATTTGGAATAGTGTGAAATTAAAAAAGACTTGTTTATATTTAAAGTGACTTTGCTGAATTGAGATTCGACAAGCCTGATTTGAAATTAGTCTTTTTTTAAATAAAAAGAGTATATTTGAACCGGTCATTTCAAAAACCATATAAAAGTCACACGATTAGAATTGTTCAGGAATCAATAAAAACTGTGTCATTCACAAGTAAACGAATTTTCAAGCACTTTTTTGGGTTAGATATAGTATTTGGACGGTAGGAAGGAACGTAATGACTTGTGTGTTTTTTACCCAGTTTATGGGTCTACCTTTAAGGAAGCGTACAACAACAAAAAACATTTAAAAAAAAAACTTAAGACTTATTTGGTTTTTGAAAGGACCAATTCATTTTGTAATGCAGAATAACCAAATAAAATATTCTATTGGAAGGCATTAAATTTATTGAAATATATTTTTACTTAGTGCAACGTTATTATTTTGGTAACCACTGTATTTTCCAAACCCATTTTTAGAGTTCTGTACCTCAAAAAAAAACAAAGGGAACATTTATAGGATCACTCCGTTGTCCGTCTGTCTGTCTCTCTGTCCGTCAGTAATAGAAAAGAAAATATTCTATAAAAATCGAGCTAAGATTGAGTCAATTTTGTCGTGAGAGTAAATACAGTAGAATCCGGATATAACGACCCTCAAAGGACTAGCGACACTTAGTCGTACTAACCGGACGACGCACAAAACGAACGAACACCGATGAATGAATTTAAGCTTGTTTTTATGTATTAATATTACTGTAATTATGAAATAATAATATACATAGTTAGATTAATTTCTATAAATAAATAAAACAAATTCATATTAAAATAAACAAAAAATAACTTTAACCTTTAACTGGTGACATGGTTTTTTTGTAACATAACTGGTGACGAGCGGCCTGAAAGGCCGCTGCCATAACTAGTCTATAATACATATATTAAAATATGGTAGGTTATCCTAATCGAAGCTACTCAGGCGCTCAAACACGGGAAGTGCGGGGAAGGGGATGATATGATGTTTCGCTTACGCCGCTCGGCCTGTGAGACCGCACGTCACCAGTTAAAGGTTAAGGGTCGAGGAGATAAGGTGTATTTATTTGTAAATTGTACACATAATAAAGTATCATTTCAAGAATATTCAGTTAAATTTTTAGCTTAAATTATTAAGAAATAAGCCATTGAGAGCAAATCTTTGGATACCCTTAAAAAAAAAGCAGTTTCCGGTGGACATCAGAACTCATTACTGGATTATCTCAAATCAAAAAATCAAATATATTTGGTTAGTTTATGAGCTTCTCGAGGTAATGACGTCGAGATTTTTTTTTTCTTTTTGTTGATGATTTTTCAATTTTTGGCATAATTTTAAATCTAAAAAAACGAATTTTAAAAGAAAAAAGCGGTAAATTAAAAAAAAAAAATCAGCCTATTTGTCATAGTAAAACTAATTATAATGCAAAAAAAAAAAACATTATCTCGACGTCACTTCCTACTTTATGTACTTAAAGAGTGTGTCAAATTTGAAGAAGATCGATCAAGGAGATTTTGGGTTACAGTGTCCAGCGACTTTGACCATTCGAAGTGGGAGAAAAACGCGTTTAAAGTTTTAATAGCGCATTGAGTTGTTCGCTACCACTATAAGTCGAAGCACTGTATCTCCGATAGTTTTGCTCCAATCGACCTAAAATTTTTATTGGATACTCTTGAAGAGTTGTACTTTCAAATACAAAAGTAAAAAATAAATTGGCCGTTATAAACGAAGTCGTTATAGCCGGATTCTACTGTATAGTGAATGAAATGGGGACAAATGTCCTTCACTAAATATTAAAGGTTTTTTTTAATATCTTTGGACAAACATTTTCGGGGAAGGATATGCGGCATTGGACTTTTCTATCCATCACTTTCCTGAATTAAAAAAAGAAAAAGAACTGGAGTCCCCATTTTAAATCTATAACTTTGGATTCAAGAAATTTAAGAAACATGAAACCTCTTCGAAATGTATAGGTTAAAATCGTCGTGATCCATTACATTTAAATATTTATAAATTTTATAAACACAGCTATTACCGCTGTTGTCGCTACATATCGTCAAAATGCCCTGGAAGGTGCCTAAGTGAAAAGGGAAAAGTTCAGGTGACGACAGAACACAACCATCCAGCGGAGCCGAATCGTGCCCTAATCGATAAATTCCGGAAGGCCCTTACGCATCGAGCAGCTACTGAAAAGATTGAACTCCATGTGATCTACTGTGAGGAGGCGACTTCACGTCATGCGGACGCAGCCTTACTATATCCCTTCACCTCAGCCGAATCAGCAATGAGAAAGGCCAGACGAAAACAGCTTCCACAGACTCCAAAAAGCATCGATGAGGTCATAGATGTTCTAGACAAATCGGATTTCTTCCGCGTGAACAGCGGCTCGGATAAGGACCCCATCTACCAAAAGACCATCACCTGCGAGGACTCCGTCCTGATGATTTTCATGCACAAAAAGACCTACGAGCTGTTTGATCGAATCGAAGAAGTCCACCTTGACGCATCGTTCGAGTTTGTTTCAGCTACTCAACCCACGTACTATATGATGACCGCTCACTCTGTTCAGGGGAATATTGTAAGTTTTTTTTTTTTTTTTCTTGAGGATCTAAACAGTTTGATAAAAAAATAAATATTTAACCTTTTAGACCGCACCTATTGTTTATGGCATTCTAACATCGAAAACGCAATCGGCCTACACAGCGTTCTTTAGTTATATCCGTGAGGAACTTAAAATAGTCCCAAACATGATCATCTCAGATTTTGATCAGGTAATGCAGTCATCACTTGCCTACGTCTTTCCGGAATCAATCATTAAAGGATGCTGGTTCCACTATACTGATGCAGTTTTAAGTTACATGAAAACTCTCGGCCTACAGAAGGAGACTGCAAAAGGGATTGGATCGAGCGCCCTTCGAATGCTCCTCGTCCTTCCACTTCTACCGCCCGAATATATGGTCCTTGGATTAGAAGCCTTAAAGAAGTGGATGGGTGAAAAAAATATTTTTTCGAAGGGATTTTCAGACTTATGTGATTACGTTGAGCACTGTTGGCTTCGACCTGTTGGTACCCAGAAAATGTCTATTTTTGGAGCAACGCGAATAATGTCCAACCACTTAAAAAAGTTCAATAAGGAACTCGCCAGTATCATAAGTGTACAGAACCCTGTGATTTGGGTGATATTAGGTAACAAAATGGAATCAAGAAAATTAAAAATGTAGACACACTTTTTCAGAGCAGATGAAAATTTGAAGTTTGAGGGAATTTTTTATTTAACAGCTTTATGAGAAGTAAAACTAATGTTATGGTAAATTTCACCTTCTAAGAATCATCTAAAACTAAATCCCTCGATTATTTTTCCTCTTAGCGATTTATTTAGAAGCCTGAAAAAGTGTTCCGTTTTTTAATTTGATCCGTATATTTGTATGCCTTTTTAAATATAATTTTGTTGATTTACAGATTCCATCACCCAATTGGCAACAAAAATCTTTGTAAGAGTAAATAAGCGTATAAAAGCATCAAAGGCTTCAGAACTTTCCATGAACGGCTGTGGAGCGTTGAGCTCAGCTGGAAAATCGCAAAAGAAAAGCGAACTAATAGCAGATACGATTATATCGAATGCCACTCAATTGTGGATAAAAACTCCGGTGCATCTACGAAATACCCTACAATTTCTGCAATTAACTAGCCATTTTATAAACGATTCCATGTTCTTGAGCTACTTGTCCGATTTGAAAGAAACTAACTATCTGCCATCAACTCAGTCCGTAGCACCGGTTCCACCTGTCCCTCCACCCCAACCAATCACACAAATTCCTCCCACCACCGTGCCTGATTTCCAACCAAACAATTGGGTTCATCAAACCAATCAAGTTCAGGAGCAGTCCTCCCTTGATTACATGCATCAAGGAGGGCACTATACAGATTGCGTTAATCAGCAGCACCCACAGTACGTAGGGCAACAAGGGCAGATGGAAATGCAACACACCAGCTATAATCACTGCTACATGCAGGATCAGTTCTCCAATCTAAACATCGGGCAGACTCAGTCCGATCACCAACAACAGCACTATTTAGGACATCAGCAGGAAGTATTCCAACAAGAACAACAACAACAACAGTATTTGGGTCAGACGCAGGATCAGTTCCAGCAGCAGTCCCACCTGTATCAGCATTCGATGATGCAGCCCCACCATCATATGCAGCCCCAACAGCAGCATATGACCAGTCATCAGCACATGGGACCCCAGCAATCGGTTCTGCAACAGCAACGAATTCCAGGACGCACTTCGCTCTCAGAACCACCTCCTTTGAGGATCCTTCCTCATGTGAAACGGCTGCCATGTAAAAGGAGGTTGCCTCTCCTTTCCGAACTTCCCCCTTTAGTCCCTATTAGCTCAAAGCGTCCAAGTAAGCCATTGTGAACAATAAAATCATCTATCAAAGCATTTTAACTAATGTTATTTACTCAGCTCACCCTATACTTTTTAGGTCTTTTGCTCTTTTCAAGAAATCAGTTTCGGTAGCTGATTACGCAATTCAGCAATTACTTCTAGTTGAGCTGAATTTCGCGGGTTATCACAGAGTCTGAGTTCTTGAAAAAAACTTATACCCCAGGTATTTTGTAGTTATATCAACGGGTAAATTTAAAAACGACTTTGGACGGTACTGATGCAAAATTCAGTGTATTAGTCTTTGAAAACGCAATTGTGAACTTATCCAAATTTTTAATTTTGATTCAACATTAAGAGCTAGTAACCTATTGACTTCTAAACTAAATGCTCGGTTACCCGAAAGGTTCGGTTTATTTCTTTCCATTTGTACTTTCACCAATGTATTTTGCTCTTTCAAGTTGTTTTACATCAAAAAACAATTCGCTAAAACAGGAAGAGATCCCAAGTAATCATAAAGCTTCACCCCATGGGAAAAGTTCACTTCGAGATTAGTAAGCATATTTTCTGTAATCGCATGAGTTTAATTTCATTTAGAGATTAGTCCGTCCCTTTGGAAGAAAATACTTATCCTGTGCGACAAAACAAAGAGAAAAACTAAGGTTGGTGAGCTTTTTTTTTATTATTATTATTGTTGGAATGTTAAATATATAATTTTAATCCACAAGAATATTATACCAAAAGGAATTTAAATTTACTTAAAAATAAAAGATGAGAAACTTCCATATTTTATCGCGACAAAACAAAGAGAATCTAATTTAATATTCAACAAAATGGTATGCTTTTCCACTCTTTAATGATTGCGGTTTTAAACTCTTCTACTTCCCCAAACTGCTTTCCTTCCGCATATACTCGACTTGATAGGTAAAACTAGACATCCTCGACAATATTGAGGTCATGGGAAACTTCCGACCACTAAAAAACATTAACATTGCAGTATATAAGGTAGGATTTTACAATGCGTGATGAATGGATGATAGCGTTGCCATGTTGGAAAATGAAGTTATTTGATTCACTTGTTTTCCCGAATTTTAATTATTTGTAATTTTAATAATTCTTAATACTTTTGGCTATTTCAGCGGCCACAGCCAAATATAAAGTCTCCGTAAGAGGAAAATGCCGCCCAAATCATTACGGAATCTCCACACATTTGGCGCTTATGCAATACTATTGGATATTTTCTTAAATCATGAAAGAATAGTAACCGTCTAAATTTTTGTTGTGTCTGAAAAAAAATTCACTTCTCTGGCCAGGACATATGCTCTTCAGTCCAAGACAAACGAGATTCAATATGTCTAGATTTTAAGACGGGAGCATGTTTAATTGTTTTTTTTCGCTTTAAGAAGCTACAGGCTTTTATTATCCTTTGAATTGTTCTAATGGATATTTCACGTTTGTCATTCTTTATTTTCGCGGCGTGATTTTCGTTGGTCTTCCAATTTTAAGTTTTTGTCCAAAAATATTGTCTTAATTTAAATATCTGTATATTGCTGACAATCTAACAAAAGCTGTCGCAATATGTGCAAGATTCCATTTTTCTTCAATTAACTTCTCCAATATCTCAAACGCTTAGAAGTAACTTTTATAGTTTATTTTTCAATAAATACAAATACTCAATAATTGCGCAAAGTCGGTAAAATAACTCTGATCTCCTGAAAAACTGATAAAAACCAACCGAAAATATTCTGGTCGCACACAACATGCATAAATTTACATTGCATTTCTTATTTACCTCCAGATAACAGTTAAATCAGATCAGATTTCTCAACAATGTTACCTAAAAAATGTATCTTCAAAAACTATATATATATATATATTCGCAAAAATTAGTAGGATAAGGTTTTAGGTATAAAAACGGCTCTTCAGATTTAAATTATAACTTTGTTTTATTGATAATAGAATATTTATAATCCGATTATATAATTTTTTCTCTAATTCTTCAGATTATTTATCCTATTGCTTCTTTCCATGTACAATAATTAAAAAAGGTTCGTGTTATCGCTACACTACGAGTTCACGGTCTCTTCCCAGTATCTCTGGCATTGCCTTACGAATAGTTTACATAAATGTTCTTTTTTTTTTTTACAACGGAACCACTAATAAAAGTAGCATTCAACTAAAAATATATATACTTTGTATTATTTATATAAATTTCATATTACGGTAATATTACAATGCAATTAGCGTACTTCTTAGTCTGTGTTTTATTGAAATCTTTTAAGCTTTTTTTATTTTCTCTTTTTGTTTTCCAAAAATCTCAGTCTCTCTGACGCACCCAACAGTATGGGTGTAGAAAACAAAACGCACTATTCCTGGCAAATCCCTCGTCTTTAATTTATCCATATATATAAAAAGATGTGACTAAACATTTATAAATTAAAATCTTTTGCACAATTGCTTATTATCCCCACATCCGCATACCTTCGATACCAGACATGTGGAAGAAAGTCACGTTAAAATAAAGAGCAAGAAAAACAAATGCCGGAAATAAGTTTGCTTGTCCTTAAAAAAAAAAAAACCGCCTCGTTAAAAACTATTAAAATTACTTTAAAAAAGAGGAAATCAGCAGTGAAGGAGATTTGTTATTTTTTTTTTCTTTTTTTTATTATTATTTTCTCTTTTGAATGCTCCCATCGATTTTCAATATAAATAATGTAAAATAAGCACTGAAAACGTGTTAAATATATATAAACTTTCTGATTTTCTTTTATTTATTGAACAATATCACTTTCGATCATCTTTATGTTAGGTTTACCGGGCGGTAAATTGAGGGCCGCTTCCTGTTGCTCGCGCAGTTGCCTGCGCCGTTTCTTGCTCCACAGCTCATGGCAGTCCTGCCACGTTGGCAGTTTTGGTACTGGCATCCTGGGAAAGGAAAATAAGGGTCGTTATTTAAAGTGCCTTTCATTATTAATTATAATTCAATCATTAGTAAAATTTAGAAAAAGTCTTCTTCTGTGAAAATATATCATAAGCTTTAGGCAAAGAATAATGAATAATTAGAAGTCCCATCTAGACCAAAAAATCGGTCTATGAAAACAAAATTGCTCAATACATCAAAATCTCATTCCTTAGGTAAATATCGACAGCAAGAATGGATACTCTAATACGTTCTCAAAATCCCAACCCATATGCCACCTCTAAAAAATTCACCCAGCATAATTTCCTAGAAAATGCAGGTCAGGACTACTACCACTTTAAGTTCTTGTAAGAAATATAGGGAAAGAAAAAGTCACCAAAAAATTTTAAGGGATAAAGTGACGCATTTGTTCATAATTTTTTGGGTCGATTGCATTGGTATCGGTCTCTCGATTCTACTTCCCCTCGCAATTAAGCTATAGTGAAATGCCGAAACGAAGAATGAGAAAAAGGCAACTAGCACACACCGAGCATAAATACGGACGAGATTGTTTAAATTTTTTCAAAGTACAGGGCAGTCTTGATTTGTTCGTAAATGTGAACAATTTTAAAACCTTTTAAAAAGAAAAGTGCTTTTTTTGACGTTATTAATTAAATAAAATAAAATTTGTTTTAGATAAATGATGGATAAGCATCCCATAACGTGTTTGGTTTGGCTGTGAAAAAGACGAAGAGTATGTAATGCATTCATAGAAAAGTTTTGTGATAAAACATTGTTTCTTGTACTAATAAGATTGAGGACTGGCATTGTTTTGTATTCTTTTAAACATTACATTGTGTGGGAGCCTGGGAATTGCTCAATTGGATAATCCAATTAAATGCTTTATCTAACTAGGCATACCAGTGTTAGAATGGAAAAAACTTTGATTTTGCTAATTTATATATACAGTGGTGGTCAAAATAAAAAGCACATCGACAAAAAAGAAAAAAAAACAGTTCTAAAGCTTGTCAAAATAATACGCACTTTATGTGGATTAAAAAAAAGTGCCTATTATTTTGACCACCACTGTATATACCCTTCTGCCACAATGTTATAGCATAAAAACGGGTTAATTGAATATTGCATTACTAAAGTTAAAAATAATAAAAACAGATCATACTACACTTACTCGTCTGGATTAATATTTCTCAGCCACGGCGACATTAGGGCGTCCTCAGCTGTTATCCTTTTATCTGGATCCAGATCAAGCATTTTATCAAGTAGATCCAGTGCTGCAACTGGCATAAAATCGAAATCTTCCCGCAATCGCCTTCGATGTTGTTTTTTCTGCTTCAGTGTATGAAACAGTGGTAATTTAATAACAGACGGCCATACAGCTGGTACAGGACTACCACAAAGTCTTGAAATTGTATCAAGTTGTGCCATTTCGGCATTTGCTTGAAATAGCGGCCGTTTTAAAAAAAGTTCCCCCAATATACATCCGCAACTCCATACATCTATTGAAGGTCCATATCGTTCTTCACCCAACAGCAATTCCGGCGGTCGATACCACAATGTGATAACTTTATTTGTATACGGCCTCTCCCGATCCTCAGCATTGTATAATCGTGCCAAACCAAAATCAGCCAACTTTACTTGTCCCCTAATAAGAAAATAAAAAAAAATTGGATTTATTATATAAATTTTATAAAATACAAACACATGACTACTAACTTATTGTTCATTAAAATATTCGAACACTTTATATCCCTATGCAGGAAATTCTTTTTGTGGCAGTAATTGAGCCCATCGAGCAACTGTTTCATGATACTTGCATTGTTGTCCTCATTAAAGTCAACCATACCGGACTCAAGGAGCCCCATTAGGTCGTGGTCCATGTATTCAAAAACTAAGTAAAAGGAACCTTTATCCTTTCGAAATTCTAAGGCATCTTGTTTATCTGTAACTATCTCCCTAAGATTAACAATGTTTTTGTGGTTCAGTTGTCGAAGGATTTTTATTTCGCGTACAGCAGTTATAGGGAAACCTTCCTTCTCGTGCTCCAGCCGAACTTTTTTCAAGGCAACGTACTCATTAGTATGATTGTCACGAGCCTTGTAAACCTTAATATAATAAAATTTTAATTATATATAAATCAACAGGATAAAAATACGATGAGATATAATACTCACTTGGCCGTAAGTACCTTCACCGATTTGAGCAATGACTTCAAAGACATCGACACATCTCTCGCCCCAGTCACGGGTCGTGCTTCTTGAGTTACGTCGATTTAGGATGGTCGGCCGTTTTCGCTTATTAACTGCCAGGCCCTTTGTACTATTCATATCAGCCGTAACATTATTCAATTTCGTACCGAGAGGATCTTCCATTGGACTACCAATAATATCCTCGTCACCACTAAGCTCTTCACTGCCAGGTACCATTGGTGGCATAGGTAAATTTAGAAGCCCCTTTTTAGCTGTTGATGCTGATGAGTTACTATTGCTATTACTATTATTTGCCGCAGATATTGTTGATTGACTTATCTTTGCCAAAATATCATCTTTTCCATCTTTTAAAACCAGTAAAGGTTCTGGTGATGGCACCTCTTCTGGACGCGGAGGACTTGGAGTCGGCTCATTTTCAAGCTCAGCTACATTTACACCCGGAGGCATTGGCAATTTTGTAAGGCTTTTCGGTTTACTTATAGTAAAATTAGCTTTGGTCTTACTACTTTCTTCTTCATCTTCTTTACTGTTAGAACTTATGCTATTATTAACAGGGGCTTCATCACCTATGCTCGGCTGAGGTGGCAGCGGAGCTGAGCCGTCTGTTAAATCTTTACAGCTCGAATTGGACGTCTCCACCATCGGCATGGGAATATTAACTAAATCCATTGAGTTCTGGTTACTGCTACCTAACTTGACACCGTTCGCCAATGGTTGATCGACAACAGGAGGTTTTGAGCTGTTTGAAACAGCATCATTCGACATGCTGTTCTCATTGTTGGCAATTGCACCATTACTACTCTCCTCCTTTTTTTGTAGAATTTCCTGGAATAAAGAAAAACAAAAACGGACCATTGTATGAGGTTTCATTCTAAACTTAGTCTGGAAAATGAGTTAAAATTTTCAGAATTGTATTGAAATTGTACTCGTTTACCGAATTTATAAATTATGTTAAAGTACATACCTCTAAAGCCTTTTTCCTCTTATGCTTATCTTTGACTAATTCTGCGAAAAGACTTGTTTCGCTGATTTTGTTGTCGTATCCTAGCCGCTTCTTTTTGATATCCGGTGAAAGGGATGCAGACGAAGAACTTTTTGATTTACGATACCGCGTAGGTGACGGTGACAAATTATAGTTCTTAAATCGAGAAGGCGGTGACCTGCTACGTGATAATCTTTTCGATGATCGCGACCGATCAGGAGATGGACTAATGATATGTCGTTTGTATGACCGTGAATGTGATCGCCTCCGATGCGAAGACGCACTAGGACTACTTGGACTCCTAGAGAAATTATAAGCATATTTATTTACTTTTTAATAATTTATTTACAGCAAAAAGGTTAAAAATCCTTGGAACCTTCCATCACTTTTGGTAATAAGTTATCCGGGTATGTTTAAAAAATATGTATCTTTATTTAAATCCAAGTAATAGGTTAACAGAGCTGCAGGATATCTACAAGTTGGTTTATATTGGTATAATGGTAATTATACAGTATGTTTTATATAAAAAAGCGGTAGTCTTTAGTAACTTTTTTATATTTTGCGAAAATACATTACCATGTTTTCGAACTACTGAAAACTTAAAATCTCGATTTGAATTATCTATGAATCCATGCATTCATATATAACTTATATATTTATTTGTTTATTTAGAAAAAGCTTCGTAAAGAATAAATTATACAAAGCTAATAAAACAATAGGAGAAAATATATTGATCAATAGCAAATTTATAGTTAACAAAATAAATTTAATTTGGTAAGAACATATAACTTAAATCTGCTAAATGGAAAGTCTATACTAAAAGATTAAATTGAAATCTGTCGTTGTTTCTCTGAAGACGTTGTAATGGAGAGTTAAAATATCCTTTGCTCTGGGCAGTTAAATTTACGGTACACTTATCGAGATAAATTCTTTTATCGGAAAAAAGGAGACAGGTGGAGGATATATGGCCTATCAAAATAATCATTGTAGGAGACATTGATTTTTCTCAAGAAACTTACAGTTAATTTTTTTTGCACCTGCTCAACCTTATTCACTTTTGATTGGTTATATGATGATCAAATAGCATAGCAGTTGAAGATGCTTCAAACCATGATTTTATAAACCAATCTAGATGTCGAGACGTTACGAAAATATGATGAATTACGTAGTATAAATTCGGCTTAAATCTACAAGATGTTCTAGAAATATTGTCAATATGGGAAATGAAATTTCATTTGAAATCAAAGGTATAGATAGACAGAGAGCGTAAAACATTTTTTATAGATAAATTAAATTTTATAGCAAATAAATGAAATAATATTCTTCAATTTCAGGACATGACCAAATATTACCAAGGCTATACAATATTGTTGACTTATGTAAATATATCTAATAAGGTCTAAGAACACCGCTAATTTCCATTTTCACGAAAAATGTTCCTACTACTTGAATAGAACATATGTAAGCTGATATTAAGCTGATCTTCTTAACCCTCTAAGGTACTGAAGCGTGGATCCAGTTCCATTCTGAGCACAATATCCTCAGTAATCTCGATAAGACGTTTTGCAATTTGCCGCAATTCCGCTTTGTGACTTCGTATTCTAATAATTGAAATTCAATTTATTACCCTGCTTTCTTCTATTAAAGCAAATTTATTACCTCATTAGACACTTTTTTCTAATCCCATTATTTGAAATTCCAGATTTTCTCTTGCATTTGGGAGACGCTTCCAACCCTTTGAAAAGCTCTGGGTCTATCTTTATGTTGGGGGATTTTGGGGCCGTAACGGATACGTTACTTATAATTCCAGATGTCGATGGTTGGTTTCCTCCATTATCATGAAATGTTACTTTTCTATTGCATTTCTGAGCCTTAAGCTTAGTTTCCAACAATTTGGTAAGCTCTGGGAATGTCTTTTTGCTGGGTAGTTCCGGGGCCGTTACAGATTTCAAAATCTTATATAATTCGGAACCAGCCAATGAAATGAAAATCGAGGTTTGCTTATTTTCTTCGATATTGTTAGCTAGAAAATATTGTTGCACTCTGTCCATATAAGCATTGATATCATCACCCGGAACAAATTCTGATATGTTCCCAATGTAAGCCATTGTTTTACTTTTTTTTAGAGGAAACCTTTTATTATCCACGTAATCGATCTTAGATCATGATTTCTGCCGAAATTCTTACAAATTAATTTTTATTGTACACGAAATGAATTACTTCAGTTAACAAAAAATTCAACTTTAACTCTTATTTTAATAACGACCACAGCGTACTACTGATCACAAACGACTGCCCTGCACGTTTGCAGAGCAGCAATCGTCACTTATATATAACAGCTAAATCTTGTGCGGGCGATAAGAAAGAATACAGTTGTTATACAATCTAAAAATAAAAATGCATCAAGATTTTTATTTCGCCTGCAGTATGAATTGCGGCTTCCGGTTTCTTTACTAAGTGGGCAGCAAATGTTCTAAAATACGTCAATCCAAAGTTGAAATTGGTGGCAAAACCATTGCCAGTTCTAAACTCAAACCTGTTCTGAAGCTCTATTCTGTATGATTCAAATAGAATTCTTGAACACGGGGATCGTTATAAAGTAGATAGTAAACATTATTTTCTATCAATTACAGTCGGAAGCTCATCCATCCACAAAATCAAAATTAGAACAAATACTTCTAAATTCTAATTCTAAAAAATCTTCTGCTCCATAATAGCCAACACTTCCGCCTAGAAAACGCTGGCTTGATCAGGGAGGCGATAAGATTCTCTAACGTTAAGAGAGGAAATTCGAACCCCAACACCCATCTCGCATTTCGAGATATTTGTATAAATGGATATATCAAAAGATTTTATTACTTCACCTTCATGCCACTCCACTTTACTGGGAAGCATATAGTCAGTTTGACAAGCTACCAGATCTCTCGGTAGCAAATCCAGGATCCTGCCGTGACTATACGGCCTAGCGACCAAACAACTTGACTCTTTGAGTCTTACTGTGCGCAATAAGTCGCCTAACACTTTATATGAGTTTCAATGAGTAGAAGATGTAAAAGCACATTAAGAGCCTCTTTAGTTACTGTACACGCAGCAATCTTCATCTAATTTCAAAAATTTAATAATATTTTAAGCGCTAAACTAACCATGAAATGTGACGAAAGGTTCCAAATGCATTAATCTTTTTTAAAATAACTAATAATATGTAAAGATAAACTGGAATGACTACAGAACACAAGATCTCTTAGCTTGTGCCTTTTAAAAAACTATGATAGCTGAGGGTGACTTAAAAGAAAGAATTTAATCTACAAATTATAACAACAAAGACTCCACTGCATCCTAATATACCTACTACACTTACCTTGAATACTTTCTACTAGAATATTTTTGATCTCTGTGCTCCTTGTGCCTGTCATAGTCCTTATCTCGATACTCTCGCTCCCTGAATTCTTTATCCCTCCTCGAGCCGTGATGATGTCTACTATCACGGTCGTATGATTTTTCGCGTGTTTTTCTTCGCTTATGAGGTGGAGAGGAACCATGGTGATAGCTCAGTCGTCGATCTATTTTGTGGTTAAATAAAAATGATTTAATTTATAAATCTTTTAAAGGGAAACACCAAAATTTTCTTTACCTGGTGAAATAGTTGTCCTCCGACTTGAGCTTTCCACCTGCGAACTGTGGGAACTGTGAGAATGGTGGTGGTGGTAATGATGGTGGCCATGGTGATGATGCGAATGGCTCGATGACGAGGACATGTGATGATGATGCCTTTCTATAACAACATCATCGTTAGCCGGACTTTGATAGTTTGTTTTTGATTTTGAATGACTTAGAACTAGGGGAGGCGTATGAGGTGATGCCGCATAATTGCCACGATTCTTATTACTGCTACTAGTTGAAGGAATGATCGGCCTCATCGGTGGTGTCCGATGGTGCGACGTTGGACTACGGCGACGATTTGTTGTCTCTGACGAATACAAACTTGTCCGGCTGTTTGGTCTTATTGGAGGCGTTCCTATAGATACTGGACTTGTTTCTTTTAAAGGGGTATACGTTCGATTCCATTCATGCTGCGGTGGTGATGCCTCCTCCTTATTAATCGGTGGTGTAAAGTTGGCCTCATTAAGTATTGAATCATTATCTGAAATACTTTCAATACTTGAGACAGACTTTTGGCGCTTCCTTTTTCTTTTCTTAGACTTTTTAGTTTTTTTGTGTTTTTTATCCTTTTTAGTCTTTTTCCGCTTCCGGAGTAAACCCTCCCTTTCAGTATCTATTGATTCATCTGACGAAACCAGCTCTATTCCTTGACTATTTTCATTCGCTTTGGGACTCCTCGTGCTCGATTTCTTCATTGAGGATGAGTTTGACGAAGAATTCCTTGGCGATCCAATTATCATTCTTCTCACCTGGCCGGGGGACATTTTGGCAATTCTACGTTCGACTTCCAGTGTTTCATTGTCATGCTCTTCATCATCTTCCTCCTCGATATTTGTTTTGAATTTTTGTGTCCACGCAGCATTGCTGTTCACATTGTTCGCATCACTGGTCACACTTTCTTGTGTGTTTATTTCACCAGTTTCCGGTGCTGAAAAGTCTTCAGAACTAACATCCGAGTACTCAACATTTGTTGGCTTTGGAGGCGAACGGGGATCTTCGGTTGATGATTCCCTGGAACGTTTCTTCTTTTTAGATTTTTTACTGCTCTTCTTTGAATGCTTTCGACTACTATTGCTAAATTTTGGGCTACGGTCTCTGTCCATAATTTGTTGCCAGTTCAGTGGCTTAAAGGAGTTCTCCTTTCCTCGATTAATAGCAACGCTATTCGTTCAGCGGTGCAATCAGAGGGAAACATTAATTCAATAAAACCACAATTAGTGCCAACATAGTAAAATCTGAAATGAGACATAGGAAAAATTTATTTTTAGTACATGTTACTACTTTTCGTAATAGGTCGATTGTCCAATTTTATTCAACCACTTATTCAACTGTTCAAAATATTAAAGTAATTCGACGTACGAAATTGATTCAGTAAAACGTTATAACATCAAAAATATTTTACAGAATGCTATTTTGGGAATGATTCTACAATAGCCAGAAACTTGAGAAATCAAATCGAAATACAATAGAAGTGTTGATGTAAGTCACCGTCATTTATGTTTAGTTAATAACAAGCACAATCTCTAATGCTCCGATCTGCTTAATAAACCTATTTTAGTGCTCACCAAATATCCAAGCATAATACAAAGCATTGTATGATTTGACATTATTTAATTATCTTTTTAGAACGAATGTCTAAATGGTTGTTTTAGATTTCATGATTTCAAAATCCATGCCTTTAGGAAAATTTATGTATTGTATGTACCTCACGTGAATATTTCCCATAATTTTAAACTTGAGTTGATGTGAATTACTGAAAATATAGTCTCTCAAACTTCCACGTATTTTCCAAAATATTGCTTGACAATCGACAACCTAAATTTCTCGTAAAGTGCTACATAAATCAATTTCGTTCAAATCGTGCATTCTTTCCTTTTATACAATAACATAAAATACCTTTTAAAATTAAATCTCTTCATGGAACTGGACGAAAATGATCGCCAAAAATATATTTTGCAAATAAAAGTTGTTTTCTGTATAATTTAACCTTTTCGCACGTTCCATGCCGGAAATTTCAGACATACTTTCTTGAAAGAATAACATAGAACGTATCAAAAAGGTCCAATTTTATTAAAAAAATTCGCAAAATAAGCCCAATACAGAATTTTATTTGATCACATTATTGATTGAACGAATTTACATGAACTCGAATTGTAGTTTTCACCTCGAAATATTTTTGCTAGTTTGCATAGCATAGTTTTAAAAAATTCTTCATTTATGATAATTCCCGCTATTATAAAGCTGCATATTTATTTGTGTCAAGTGAATACATGTTAACTCCGATGCTAGAAAAAATAAATAGACAATAAACTGAAATATTACCATCACTAGTCAAATTTTTGAATACTTAAATGACTATTTTGCTGATCAAAGCTATTCTTCTTAATGAGGCGGACTAGCTTCACTTATTTCAATAAAAGACCATACGAATGCTACCTATTCTTGCATAAAAAAATAGCTTTGCAACCATAAAGAAAAACGCGGAGAAAGGATTTAAATTAAATAATTTGAATTTGGTAGGTCGTATGTGAGAAATAAGCATAGACTTTTCGTGAAGAATTGTTCAATCCATATTTTTTATAATACCCCTAATTGTTATTCGATAATATAGGAAACAATGACAACCCCATTTTTTTAATATTTTACCTTGAATAAATTTCTAAGCGAACATATTCCCAGAGACAACTCTTTGATTTCTGTTTAAAAATATGTATTCTTTAATCTTTTTGATATTTTAATTTTATTAATTTACAAAATACAAAGATATATTTTTATAAAATAAAATTAATTTCAAAGTGACTACTATCATCTCGTTACTACGTTTTTAATGTGTCAGTACCTTAAACCTGTGAGACCATTCTTGTTCTTGTTCTTGTGCATGTTTCTATTTAAACACATAGAATTAGGGAAATTCTCGTTTAACGCATCATAGGTATTTCGGTATCACAAAGTACACCATTATATAAAACAAAAGATATAGACATTTAATTTTGTTTATTTTCTATCAAAATTACAAACTCTCTAAAAAGCAGTAAGCAACTCTTTCCATAAAAGACTTGTCAGCCTTTATCAGTAAGTTAAGCAATCTTATCATCAATTTCATTTCACCTGAAGAGCCAAAATCGGAAGTATTGAAATATATCGTCAGAGAAAGTAAAACAAATTCATAAATCAACCACTGGATGGGTCATAAACAGCTCTGGTTTATACCTGAAATGAAATGGTCAGTTAGGTTCACTGGTGTTTATTAAAATTATAGAAAATGAAGACATGGTCTATGAGATCTATTAGTTATTAATATCTCCTTAGGAGAATAATGTGCTTGCAAACACTTCTTATACTTGTAAAAAATGTATAAAGATAATTACATAGAGAAAAAACTAATATATAGTTTATGTATAGTGCCTTTACTAAAACAAAACTCGAATTACTTGCCGGCGCGGATCCAAAACTCAAACGAACAAATCAAAAAATAACCAAATGTAGGTTTCTTTTTATTGAAGCCATAAACACCTTAAAAAAGAATAAAACTACATTATGAATTATATAATATAATATAAGTATTACAAGTTGGTTTAAGAAAATGTATAACGGCTCATATTATTTTTAAAAGTTATATAAGTCCACTTTTTGGAAAAACTGCATCTACAAGATCAGATTTATCTGGAGAAGTTGCTAAAATGTTATGTTAAAACCCTGTATAATTTTAGTATATTCCAAAAAAACAATTTCTTATTTGTTAAGATCAAGAAACTTTTTTTCTTTTATTTTCCTATCTGTGCACATGTATCTTATCTAGCTATTTATATATTTGACTTATATTTTTAATCATTATTAACTTATATATCAAATTTTTTTTACACTCTGAATATTCTCATGGTGTTACTTTGAGCGTCTAATAGAAGCTCCACTTTAATTACTATTATAATTTTAGTATTATAAATATCACTCATATTTCGTTGTCTAAAATAATAGAATTAATGGTTAAAATAATAATGGAAAAGTTCGAAATAAGTGATTAAACAAAAGCAAAAACACACTTCAACTTCAGATTAAAAAATAAATAAAAAATAACGAAGATGTTTGCATCGTGAATTCAATTCAATTAAAGCGGGAGTATATATTTGTTGGGCTTTCAAATGTTTTGTTTTTCGCACGCTGTGGTAGGGCTAAGTCCCTTTCAAAAAATGGTTGGTAGAAAATCTCAGCTGTGGAACGTCTGAAACAAAACATTCGTGCAGGATATTAAAATATAAATCAGTCTCTATCGTGTGAACTAGAATAAAGTACATATTTTGGTTAAAAAAAAAAAAAAAAAAGTGACGGACTTTTGAATTTGGTTTCCCTTTTTCCCAAATTTCGAAATAAACCCATTTTCGAAAATTAATACTTTTCATTAGACACTGAATTTCTATTGAACCATTTGACTTATTTAAGCTTTTTTCTAAAATTACCGACCACTGTGTACTTTATGACAGCAAAATTCTGAAAGGACTATTTTATGGAGAAAATAATCGTTAGTTTCCTGAGATGAGTCCTTTTCGAAATTCAGGACTTGGGTGAATTTAGTCGTAAAACGGTTTAATAATGCCGAACGCTTGTTGTTAACCCGGCGTGTGTACACTGGGTCTTTTAAGGAACAGTACAAATTTGAAGATGAAATTTCTCTCTAACGAATAGAGAGCGGGATCCGGGGTCCCCCCCTAAAAAATCTAGGTAGTAGTAGGGACTAAGGGCCTAAGGGACGCCCGGGTCTGACAGTTTACCTGTAAACGCCAGCGAGTGAAAGTCACGTTTGTTCCCTAAAAGACCCAGTGTACACACCGCGTCAGCATTTTTTTGAAGGTAAGCGAACGTTGTTATTCTTGTTTTTTCTCGTAGTTTTTCTTTTTTGTTTTGTAGCTAAAACGAATTTTTAATGTAGTTTGATGCTGTTGCGGCTACTATTTACGAACTACAATCTGAATAAAAAAACTCCTTTTTATTTTTAGTTTATCAGTTCTTAAAATATTCCTCACTTTCAGGTGTTCAAATAATTCAACTTTTTGCAACCCACGCGGATGAGACCACATGCATTTGAAAGCTGGTACTTTCAAATACAAAACCCTGAAACCCTTTTTTTTTAAATTTATTTATTGCAGAGTTACGAATTTTTTAACAAAATTCCATTTGTTCGAAATTTTTCAACATTCTGCAATTTTTAAATACAACAGTTTTAAATTTTGGACCATGGCAACTACTGGGCCACCTAGTAAACACTCCAATAAGTACCTCAGAATTTTTGCAGATTTTTCTGAAGTCGAAAAAACCTTGTAAACCCGAGTGTTCCCTCAAAGACCCAGTGTACGCACCGTGCCCTTAAAAATAGAGAATACACACGCCGGGTTAATATACGTGTTGATCCAAATAGAAAAATATCCTCCCATAATATAATGTTTTCATTAACAATGTTTGTCGACGTCCAATTGTGATGTTGTATCTGCCGGCCACTGCGAAAAATCCAATTTTGAAAACAAACATTTAAGAAAAAAAAATTTATTAGTTTAAAAAGAAAATACCTAAACTTGGATCCGGGGGTCATCACAGACATATAAAATAATAGACTGCTAACGTCTATGAAAAAATGGAGCAGATTTTGTATTCCTATCTCTTTTTGTCGAACCATTTTTCCCCACTGAACTATAGAAACTTCAGTGGATGCTTTTCTGCAGCCAACTTAAAAGATCATAAATACATATAAAAATGAACCGCTCAATCCCCTGTCTCAAGCGTCCGCCAATTTGACAACCGATCTGTCTCAGTGGGACGAGAGAAGATGTATACAATTCGCACTATATACTGCCTAGTTTTTTCGCAACACAAGAATAGGATTTATTAGGATGAGATCTGGAAATGAAAGCAGTCACCAGAATTAATTTAATGTTCTATTTAGATGCTATCTGAGTTATCTTAATTTATACTCGTTAACTACTGCGTAAAAAAAAAAGTGGATATGATTTTAAGGACTAAAAGTGAAAAATTAGTAAAATTCGAAATTGTATTGCGAAAGAGAGGGAAAAAAAAATTTTCTTCGAAAATATGGATGACATATCGTGGAGAGATGTGATTTCAACAGGATGGCGCTACGCGCCTTACAGCAATACAAATCATATATTTATTGAAATCACGAATTGGCGATCAAGTGATTTCGAGAAATGGCCCTGTAAATTGGCCTCCAAGGTAGTGTGATCTGGCACCTCTCGAGTATTTCCAGTATAACGAGCAACAATTGACAAATTGGAAGCCAACATGGTTCGTGTTGTTCGTGACATGCAGCCAGCATTACTCGAAAAAGTGACCCGAAATTGGATTGTCAGAATGTTCCCGTTGAGAACAAGAAGGATTATTAACATTTGTTTAGAGAACGAGTTCTTCATGAGTCTTTCTTAAAACATTAAATTCATTAACACTAGAACTACCAAGACCGGTAAAATTGACCGGTACTAAATTTCTTGCTTGAATTAATCATATCTCTTAAAAGTAATACCAAATCTTATTAAGGTTCAAAATTACGACATATCGCGAACCTATTTCCATTTATAATTATTAATTTAAATGTGAAAGCATATTACTTTAAAGGTGTATCAAAATTACAAGCTTGAGCGCAGGTAGTTCTAGTGTTAAAGCTACGTTTCGAACTCCTACGATATGCGGTTACTTTTAAAAAAATTTCCGGAAGTAACTAAAATATGGCATTTTTAAATGTTTAACTCAATTTTTCTCGAATGTGTGACGTTATGGAATTGGTACGCCTAAAACTTTCGTGGTCCTTCGATTTGAGAACGATTTCTAAAGCATTTTATAACAGAGAACAAGGAGAAAATAAATCTATCTGGCATAGTCAATAAACATTTGGTAAAATCTTCAAATCTGAAAAGAAAAAGCACTTTGTGTTTGGAACGACGTTTGTTTTTATCAATATCTCGAAAACTGCGAGATCGGTTTTCCATTTATTCGCCGTTGTTCCCTGCTAAATTCTTCAGAAACCGTCCTCAAATCGAAGAACCACAAAAATGATAAAATCCCCAATTTTTTAATTTAAATCAGAAAATTTTAATAATAAAAGTTTGAGTACAAATTTTCAGAGTATAGAATAAGGCAAAGATCTTAGAAACAAATGGATTCGATTAATTAAAGATCTTGGCGGCTGATAGAAACGACGATTTTGTACTTTTCGGAACTAATAATACCAAGGAATACCAGGTTTAAATGTAAGACAGAAATAGTTATTAGAACTATGTTTCATAATGATATGATTTGGATTTGGAATTTTGGATAAAATGGACATTTTTGAACTTTTTTAATCTTCTGAGTTTTGCTGAAAAGAACATCAAATTGCCGTGATTATGTCAGTTAAAGATCTGAAGTCTGAATGGTTAAAAATCATGGCAATTTGATGAATTTATTGGAAATTTTAACATCTTTACTATAGGTCGCGGTTGTACCCTTTGTGATTAGTTAGTTAGTTATGGTACCTACTCGGGACGGGTCAAAGTACAATTAGTGCTAACGTGCGCCGTTTTGATTCCATGTGATAATTTGTGTTTTTAGGTTGTTAAAAAATGATATTTTTTAATGTCCAAGAGATATTCCGAAATCAGAGCCAGCCTGTGAAATTCAGGAACTCTTTCTGTATTTCCTGCATTTTGACATTTTTTTGAGGACATCAAAAAAGTTTTTGTTCAGCGCCCGTTGTCTTCTTACGGCAAGCGAAAATGAGGAAGGGACTCTATCTAAAGGGCCGCTCCTCGTACGATTTCTCAAGGAAGGCGTCCAACTTGGCTAGTCTATCAGCCTGCTCACTTCAGTTTAAATTCTTATGTTCTGGAATCCAGAACAAAGTGATAGACAGGCAGAGCTAAGTAAATGCATGGATACATTACAATTAGTACTGGACTTGAAAAAGTTGTCAACTCCATTAGGAACAAATTGTAATTGAATTATTTGTCAATTAATTCCATTATAAGGAATTGTAATTTTATTTTTCTCCGTTCCCCGTGAGGAAAGAGATTGATTTTTTTTTTTTTTTTTTTTTTTTTTTTTTTTTTTTTTTTTTTTTTTTTTTTTTTTTTTAGTAGTAATTGATTACACGTTAACAAAAATTTTCTTTTATTTTTTTCCATATACTTTCTAAATTTTTAATAATAATTATTAGATACATTAATTTATGGATAAATAAATTGTCTGGTAATTACAAAATTTATAATTCATTTCATTTATACGATATATTAACACTAGATTGCCGGATGTTGGGTATATACCTATTTTGCCTGAATTGAGTCAATTTGACTGAAACATCAAAATCGAAGTTTTTTTAAAAAAATAATAAAATATTATTTTAAAGAAACATTATTCAAAACAATATTAACATATATATTCTGTTTTTAAAATACATTTTCCGCAGAATTGTTTATTAGATTTAACACAGACGCCCTTACTACTATCTCTTTTGCATGATACTTGAACTTGACAATTCAACTGCTTTTTAATATTCTGTGAAGAGGCGTGAAATTATTTTTGCCTTCATGATCATATCTTCGATATCTAATTGGTTTTCTCTTATTTGGGTCAATTTATGTCGTAATTCAAGATCTCTTCGAATTTTTACTAAAGTAGCAACCCTTATCTAAAACTAAAGTATTTATATACATTTACGTAAATAAATCCAAGAAATAAATTCTTAAATTACTTTGGTACACAAAAATTCTTCCAAAAAAATAAATTTTATAAATTGTTTTTGTATTACTAAAAATGCAGTATTGTCTCCGATGCCACAAATCGAAATGGAAAAACACGAAAAAATTGTTATCGAAGTTTTAAAAAAAAAGCTTTCAACAAAAAAGAATTACAACAAATAATTGCATAATTTAAATGTCCAACTTTGCAATGGATTTCTAACTAGTAAATTGGCAAGTTTGAACATGAAAACTTTCGCATCAGATTGTTTACAAAAAAATCTCTATGCTCAAGAAATAAGTTACATTTGGGTGTAAAACGATCCTTTAAAAATATTTAGTGAGTAAATTTGACTCACATCCGTCAAAATAGGTATAGCATATGTGGATTTTTGGAACTAAGGAATGGGGAGGGGTAGGAATTAATATTTACATATATACATTTCATAATTCTATTAAAAACCAACATTTGTTTTAAAAAAAAAGTTATTTAATTTTGTATATAAAATATTAAATGAGTCAAATTGACTCCGGCAATCTAGTGTTAAAGGCTAGATGTGCTACCCAGATAAACTGCTTTGGTATAAGGGCGCACATTATTGAGTACGCAGCAGTCTAGTTTGATACAAGTTATTTAATTAATTCAATATAAGTTTTCTCATCAATAATTTAAATTAATTAATTGATTTGGCTTTTCGGATAGTCAGTGGCAGACTATTGTAGTAGCGTATTGCTGATGAAATGGGGTCATCTCTGAGCCGGTTGGTTTCTTTTTAAAATGGAGAAAAACGAAAATACCAGTACCAATCCTAATTGACGAATACTTCAAGTCCATTTCGAAGTAGTTGACCATTATCAATTAACAATTATAATTCCTCCTAATTAAACATTATCAATTAACAACTACAATTCCTCCAGGTAATTGAAATTTCAATGTAATTTAATTTTTAAAGGATTAGTTCTGACCAAGCTCTGTAGCCAGTTTTCTTTTGACAGCTAATGCACATTTTCCAACCCACCAAACTTACTTGAAATTACTTATACTCCTTTTTTTCTTTTTTTTGAAGACCTAGTCTTTTGTTTCTTTAAAATATCTTGTCCCTAAGGGTTAAAAAAATTCAATTCAATGCCAAATCCGTGATCCAGATCAGATCATTAAAAGAAACGAACCTTGGATGGCTCTTCTTCCGGTGCTTACGTCGGCGCGAAGTTCTTTCGATAAGAACGATCCTGCGCTAAGGGATTTGGAAGATAGAACGAGACATTAGCCTGACTTGAAGCCCCAAGCTCCAGGGCCCAGGGCGACAATTCCACTGGGACATTTCAGCACACGCTTATCTAAACAAACAAAAATATATAAAAAAAAAAAAATCGATGATGTCCTCTTTTTGGACACATGAGGGCTGGTACTTCAGGTGCGTTTGCTCCAAATGGAGGACACTGTCCAGGTCGACGGAGGGTGGAAAGTGCGGTGTCTGTCTTCGACGTCCTGAAGGATGCGTTAAGCTTTACATGAGTTGCGTAATATACTCACCACTAGTTTAAAAAAGATAACAAGTGCTTGGTGCTCAGGAGCTTCGTTAGTTGGGAACGTTGGGGTTAGGTGGCTGCGCGGCCAGAAAGGCCCCGAGCTTTAGAAATCTGCGTTTTTTTTCGTATGTTCTGATCACGAGATCATGCCTCTTTGGAGCGCAGGGTGGTCTTTCTTGTGCAGCGTAATTCAGCCACTTTCTAGTTCGGGGAGCAGCCAGCAGAGGTTATACATCGTTTCTCTGAACAAAATCAAAATCATTCACTGAAAATGTCACTTTTTCGTATGTTTCACTGAAGTTGAGTGCGAGCACACACCGCACGATCACACACTTTAACTGTAAACCTTGCAAGGAGTAATATACTTGTAAACTTTGACCTCGAAAGCCTCTGCTCAATAAACACGGGAAAGCGGAGCGCCGAGTGCGCTAAAGAAGGCCCACTGCCAAGGGGGCCCCCCAAATTGAATCGGTACCCGAGAAATTGTCACAAACAGCTGGTACTCACCTCCTTCGGAAGTCGCAAGTTGGGGCGTCTGCAGAGACAGCAGCAGCAGCAGAACCACCACACAGAGCCGTCGTGTGGTTCGGGAAAAGGCACACACACACCAGAGAAATGGGGGAACAAGTTGTCAACGAGAGACCGAGAATTTCGCCCCGTGCCCGTGATAAAGCTCTTTTTTTCGTTTTTTCCCACTGGTCACCTTTTGCACAAAAATTTCAATCACTCACAGCTCAATTGCTTTATGCAGAAAATTTTCAACATTTTTCTCGACACTTCACAGGAATGAGTATTTTTCACAGGTTCACTGTCGATGGCACTGACAACTAGCGATCACCACTAAAAAAAATCATATATATATTTATTCAATGAACGGCCCGAATCATCGACATAACGCGAACCAGAAAGAAGAAAAAAATTCCGCGGCGATTTTTAAGCCACTTCCAGCGACGAAAAACTTTTTCCGAACGCGAAGCGCCCCGGAGGCTCGTTATTAAAAAATTAACAAATGAGGCGGCCGCTGTCGCTAATTTTCGCTTTTCATAAGTAAATTTTTTTTTCAATATGCGTCAGAATTTCCCAATCGGGCAACCGAAACCCCGAAATTTTTCTATTTCCAATCCAGTTCGACTGTAAATTCATCAAATAATAATTGAAATTAGTTCAGTTCATCGCGATGGTGCATATTTCATCAGATTATTTAATGATGCTACGACGTTCGCCAGAAATTCTGTTCGTGGGATTGAAATAAAATTTCTCTCCGTGTCGCTGATTCTACGTCTTTTTTCAGTCAAAGCCAGCGGAGCTTTACCGTGCGAGAGACAGAGACGTCTGGCTGTGCCTGACTCTCGGTTTGCTCGTTTCTCTTCAATTGAATTTCGTACTTTTAGATCAAGATGGCAGATTTGTAGTGTGATTTTGACATACTGTGTACTAGACTCGTATAATTTCGACTAAACTGCTTCTCAACATGTCTAGAAAATATTAATTTTACTCTGTAATCATTCTAATATTATTTAAAATTCTTAAATAGTAATCTTTTCTACCCACAAGATTAAAATAAACATCATTATTTTACCCACAATTGGTATAAAAACTGCAATACCGACCCAAACAAACATTTGACAGTGACGGCTGTTGGCATTTGAAATATGTTTACGTTTTTAATTTTTCCTATTAAAAATAGTGATTTCCTGTGCTATTGAGGATATTTTATTTATTTTTTAGTAGATAGCATAATCTGTACATATAAATATGTCTACTTTAAGTGATGGTTTTGGCGAAACAATTGAGGTAACGATTTTTAATCTATAAAAAGGATTTTGTTTTGTAAATCTGTGCATTTTAGGACTATGAAATCCTCAATATCCTCGGGAAAGGAGGTTTCGCTTGCGTTTACAAAGCCCGATGTTTGCGGACTAATGCTCTGGTTGCTATTAAAATGGTAAGTGCTTTTTGCGCGGGAATGCTTTTTATTTTACGGATGAATGCACCCACAGGTGTGCATTCCTCTGCAAGGTAAAAGCCAGGATACTTTAAATTTCACGCTTTAGGAGAAGCCAACGTTTATATCCAAACTAAAATGGTATTATTAATTCATAAACATGATTTTTTATATAAATTTCCTTCTTACCATCGAATGCATACTTTCGTCATAAACTCATTTGCTAAATACTACCCCGAAGCAAATAGTTAATTTACCCGTTTTTTGAAGACAAGAAAATATTGTCTTTTCTGCGATAATTAACCCTTTGCGCAATTACGAATTAATTTTTTCTATTCCTCCTATTAAATTTTGATTTTTATCAGTTTATGATATACCTAAGAACTTTACCTCAGTTTTAATAAAGTTATAAGCGGGATGAAGTACATATAAAATATATACGATGTACAGTCATCTCATAAATCCGATTGCTCGGTGTGCAGATATAATTAAAATAATTATAATTTTTGTATTTAAAAGCGATGTCGAGCCACACTCGGAAATTATATATAAAATAATTATAATTTTTGTATTTAAAAGCGATGTCGAGCCACACTCGGAAATTGTATCAGACTCGACAGTATTCAGTCAGACTCGACGTTGGACCGCAAGGGATTAAGAACAAAATGTTATGCTCAGCTTTAAGCTTATTATATTTACTTCTTGATGGGTGGTAAAAAAATTATAATAATTCATCATTTACAACAAAATTCGTTATAAACTAAAAACACAATCAAAGCAAAATAGTTCGCCAGCCTCAAAAACCAAGAATAAGTGGTTTACTTTACTTTTCATTACCACTTTAATTCGATCTGTCGATAATTATCTTTTGGAGTCCTTTATTCTTTTAGCAGTAAGGCAGGATGTGCCGTCTTGCTGTAAAAAATAAATTCACCTTCCGGAGATTCCAAGGAAGGAAGTTCTTTCTGCAAGATATTAAGACATACAACCCATAAGTGAAGCTGGAAATTTGACTGTTCTTCACATGTAATCTGAATGAAAGGCTTCTTCCGAGTTTCGTATGACCTTTTGGCTAGTTTGTCCTACGCACAAGTCAAATCTGCACTCCTTGCTCCAAATTTTGGACTGCCATTGTCTTATTGTCCAATTTTCATGGTATTTGACGAACTTCAGTCGCTTGTTCTTTGGTTTGGTAGTTAGGCGAGGCTTTTCCTTTAACTGAAGGGATATGGGTTTAACAATACTTTTAACTTACGTCTAGTAATCATATTTTATAAAAGTCATGTTCTAATTTGTTTAGAGTGTGGATAGAAAGTTTTTTTTCCAGTCGAATGTTTCCATGTTGCAGTAATTTCTACTACCGTCGATTGTCTTTGTTGCTTCACAATTTTCTTTAATGAACTTTGGATGTGAATACGTCTATAAGCACAGGTCAGTAGTGGGAGGTAGTAGAATTATTGATGTAACGGTTTTAGGGGGATATAATACCATTGAATAACTCAGAAACTATAAGTCCCACTACATTGATTTTGGTATCATTCTAATCGGAATATAGGGAAAGAGCATCTCAGCAGCTATCTAATGGTACACATGATTAGTACCTGAGGGTCAGGAGGGACAGAGCATGCGAAAATTAATGTCGAAGTCGTATCGTTCAAAAGTTACTTCTTATATAACCGACCACGTTCTGAATAAAATTATCCTCAACATGTGAACCGTCAATAAAACGAAGAAGCAAATAGATTCACTAAATTTATACGCTCAATTTTGAATATATTGTACAATACTAGGTGCATATTTCTTTAGATTAAATTTATGGCAACGGTATACGTTCATTTTGCAAGAATGTAAACGATGTTTTTAAAAAACACTCTTTATTTTGTGTTCAACTCCTTCAAAGCCCGATCATAAAGCCTCTATTGAAATCTTTTCTTTTAAAATAGATAGACAAAAAGCTTATGCAAGCAGCCGCCCTAGTAAACCGAGTTCGTCAGGAGGTATCAATCCATTCTCGCTTGAAGCACCCATCGATTTTAGAGCTTTACACATTTTTCGAAGACGCCAACTATGTCTACTTAGTGCTAGAGCTAGCTCACAATGGAGAGCTCCAGCGCTTCCTGAGAGAACACAAGAAGACTATGACCGAACTTGAAGCCGCCAATATTCTACGGCAAGTTGTATCTGGCCTGCTCTATCTGCACTCGCACCAAATTGTGCACAGAGATATGTCACTGTCTAACTTGCTCCTGACCAAGGATATGCAGGTGAAAATAGCCGATTTTGGTCTGGCTACGCAGCTAACTAGGCCGGATGAAAAACACATGACGATGTGTGGTAAATTGATTCTCTGAGTTCGTCGAGCATTATAATTAAATTGTTTTTATTTAAAAAATAATTAGGAACACCGAACTATATATCTCCAGAAGTGGCTTCTAGAGCATCATATGGACTCCCAGCAGATGTCTGGGGCCTTGGATGCATGCTATACACACTACTTATAGGGAGACCACCTTTCGATACGGACGGTGTGAAGTCAACTCTCACAAGAGTTGTAATGGCTGATTACTATATGCCGCCACATATCTCCGCTGAAGCAAAAGATTTAATTGATAAATTTCTCAAGAAGAACCCCATGGAACGTATTCATTTGGAGGATGTTCTTAATCATCCTTTCATGAAAAAATATGCGAGTCAAGGTGTCATCTCGAGGGTCTCCAACAATACTTTATCCTCTGTGGACAGTGGAATAATGACCATATCAAGTGGTAAGTACTGGAAGTCTAATGATCAGTTTAGGTTAATAAATAAATCCTCAAATAGGCGGCTCTTCTAATCTTACGGGCGGACGTCTACAACGCTCAAGATCCGTTGATAGATATCAGCCACAACAACTTGAACAAATCAGTGAATCGGGATATTCTCAGACAAGATTTTCTTCTTTTCATGATAATATAAATAGTGAACAATCGAGCACTGGGATCCCAAAGATAAATCAGTATCACTACAACGATATGGAAGTAGACGAACAATGGCAGAGGAATGCTTATCAATTTCAGTCTTATGGGCAACAGAATTTTGGTCCAAATTCCCAAGACTTTAGTAGGAAGCATCCCGAGGTATCTGTAAGTAGTTCGAATGACATATTGTTCGATATCAAATATGAGGCTACTAAAGCTAAGGAGATGCGAGATAGCAATCAACGAAAACCTGATGATCCTGGTGGTGGGCAATTTTCCCAAAGAGCATACTATCAAACGACTGAAAGTGGTCTTCGATTTTCGCCTGATTGTGGGATGAATGAAGAAAATCAAAATATTTATGGCAACGCAATTACAGAAAGGGTGAGTAAATATTTTGTTTTATTTGCGTTTTCGTTCATTTGCTTGACCTATCTTCTAAATTGTAAGCAATTGATAGTCTGTTATACATAACGAACTTAAGTTAATTTTCTGCATTTTACTATGGGCTTTAAGTTGTTTTCAGCAGTTATAATGAGTTTCATTTATATCTTCAGCATCCTCAGCAGTTCAACAAAATTCCTCAACAAAATTGTTATAATCAGCCCACCTTTGAACAAATGCCACCCCCCTCACCAATGTGTGCCCAGGAAAACATCCCACCCCAGCAAGCGCCTAGTGAAAAAATTGGAGTTCAACCTCTGACCACGGAACGTCTTCTTCCCACAAGACATAAGACCAAAAATGCGGTAATGAGCATCCTAAAATCAGGCGAAGTTGTTATCGAATTTATCAAGTTCAAAAGTAAATACAATGAGGAGAGGATAGTAGATGTCTGCAGGGTATCGAAAGATGGACAGAGAATTGCAATTTATCAACCTGATCCCGGACGGTAAAGATTTCTTCCTATATTATATATAAAATTTCTATAAAGTAAACATTTTTAAGAGGTGTGCCTGTCCGTGATAAACCAATTGAAATCCCTGAAACTGGCGCAGATTGTATATATAGCTACGAAAGTCTTCCACCAAAACAATGGAAGAAGTATATATTCGCTGCTCGATTTGTTAATCTTGTAAAGGGCAAAACACCGAAAGTAACGTATTACAGTTCACAAGCGAAATGCCAGTTAATGGAGAGTTTAGAAGATTTTGAAGCGTTTTTCTACAATGGTTCTAAACTTACAAAATCACCTGAAGGAATTAAAATTTTTGACGAAAATGAGAAGTTGGTAAAAGAAGCTCCAAGTTTACTGCCAGCAAAGCTCAGAAGTGTTTGGTTGCACTATGAAGAATGCATTAAGCACTGTCTCTTAATCGAGAAAACTTTATCCCAAATGCAAACGGACGGTCGCTGTTTTCCTGTGATTATTGGACGAAGACCAAGCACAAACGATTCAGTTGGCCAGAATTGTGTTGTAAAGGATAACACCAATGCTCTTTATTTTACCCCGCAATCACAAAGGGTTTGTAGTTTTCAGGAGAAATTTAATCACAAAATTTAAAAATAATTTGCCTGCAGATCGCTACAATTGACTATTCGGTTGGATCGCTATCTTCAGCTAGAGGTCCGTCGATTCAAACCCGAACACCAAATCATTCCAACGTTCCTGTAAAGAAAATTAGCGTCCCTGGGATTGGTACTGTTACAGAAGTACGTTTTTTTAATTGATATCATTTTAAACAAGATAATATATTTTTTTTGTTTTTTAGTTGTCCCAAGGTGTTGTCCAAGTGCAATTCAATGATGGAACTCATATGTCTGTTATACCACATGACCAAGGGGGAGGCATTACATTTACAAGCTTGAATGGAACTCCAACGCATTTTAGTCCGCGCGATGAATTCCCCACTCCTGTGCGGGAAAGGTATGCTTTAATGCCAACAATCTTAAAGCATTTGACGATGAATACAAACAAATTCGGAAATGCCGTGAATGCAGAAAGCAACAATCGAATTGGTAACATGAAGTACTTCCGGTAGCCAAAAAGGAAGTATAAATTTCTTGCCATTTTAAAACTGCCTTTTAACGATTTTGGAGACAAAGTCTGAATAGATGTTAAAGAATTTTTTTATTATCAAATTGTATTTTTATATTTGAAATATAACGATTTGTAGATATGGAGAAAAATGTGTTTGTTATGTTGTTATGAGCTTTTTTAGTTTTATCGTACCAGTGACGGAGTAATTTGATCACAACATTTTTGTCATGAATACGATATTTTTTTTTTTAAATCAAAGACAATTTTATAAATTCACGTATTGTAAAAATGTTGTTTATTTCGCTGTATAAATACGATCTGAGCTCTTAAAATCTATCTTACATAGTTTATTTGCAATTAAATTGTCATATAGCTGGGGAATCCCTTAAAAGATTAAACAAATTTCTTAAAAACAATTCAAAAGTTCATCAAAAAAATTAAGAACAATAACGTTGAGCACATCCATACACTTAATAATTTCAACAACAGTTCGCTTTCCCTCTATACTGTTTGCAAATCTACAAATTCTCTCCAAATATTAAAAATCCTGCCTGCGTAATACTGACAACACTTAAAACTGCCTTAAAATTGTTACTTTGTTTTAAATAACATTTTTTTTGTACGTTGTTATGGTTTCCAAGTTGTATATTAATGAGAATACTACAGTTCTGCTCTTTCGTGATATAAAGTAAAGGTTGGCGGAAGCAAAAGTGTTATCCAAACAATCTGTTCCCTTAATATGTGTATGCATTTCAAAAAAGAAAAATTTAGAAAACGACGATAACTTACCCTAGAATGAATAAATGGAAATTGTAGAATAACATGGGTGATGGCCTATGTTCTAATTGGTACAAAAATACTATCTCCATCCTTAATATAACTCGATTCGTTTCGTAGTTCCGTGTAATTAAATCGTACGTGTTCCAATGAACGTATGACCGCATTTCTACGTATCAGAAGATCCATTTCAAGCAAAAGATAAAAGTTGAATTAGCGATTAATTCAATTCCGAACAAAATTTTTAACAAAATTATACATTCAACCAATGATGGACGGAATGTGGAGGTCTATGGAATGGGTCGATCGCCTTAATCATAACTTATAGAAAAATCTCAAGTGATCCACTACTTAACTAAAAATTATCTACTGGCAGTGGAACAAAACAAAAATTAAGTTTAAAAACCTTTGAGGTCTTTTCGAGACCTCCTACAAGCTTTGCTCAAAATGAATCTTCTGAGACATATCCTAGAATCGATCTTTTGAGGTCGCGCTAAACTCCAGCTCATTTAAGTTTTGAATTTCCTGCAGATCCTGAAATTTTTCATGATCTCGTATATGTGCGTAATTGGCTGAGAGGCACATTAGATAATGAACAAGACTTAGGATAACGAGAAGAGCTGCCAATGTTGCGAGAATGAACATGACTTCAGCGTTTTCAACACCATCCTTGCAAAACATTTTAATTTTGTAGTCTGTGCAGATTCTCATGTCTTCTTGCGGGGTGTTTTCAGGAAACATAAAGTCTGAAAGAAAAAGGGACAAAGAATTGTATTAAATTGGATTATAATATTATACTATACGACGAACATAAATGGCGTTAAAAGTTGAAAGTAAATAATGAATATGAAATTTTTCTGAAATGAAAATTTAATAAATCTTCATTTTAAATAACATAATTGAACAATTAGAAGCGCACTTTTCTCCTTGTGAGAATGAATTTTAAAATAGGATTACCAAAAGTGTAGTTCGAAATGAATGAGAATAGATTTTGTTAAATTGAAAAATATTTAATGTACTGTATGCTTCATTAGAAAAGAAAATGTCACAGAAAAGCTTAAACATCATTACTACTATTTTAAACTACATCTATGGAACTTAATTATATCTTAAAACCTTAAAATATAATAACAAATACTTACGGAACTGTTCCAGCTGAATACAGGGTTTAGGATCTTTCCCAACACTTTGGCACATATACCAGAATATTGTGTAAACGAATGTTACTACTACCAAAAAGCAGAGCATTAGCATCCATATGAAATTAAGCAGATATGTAATTCCCATAAGCTGCAATTAGATGATGAAATTAGGAAAACTTCCAAGCAGATTTAACAGATTTTAATATTTACCACAGCACATGAAATTCTTCCTCCCACACGGGACCGCCAAGCTCGATAAACTTTATGTCTCGTTGCACCAGTTGCGAGGAATCCAACAAATAAAATCATGGAACCCAAAGCGGCCATTGAGCCGCCGATTATAACGAAGGTCATTTGAACAGCTTCGATCCTGTTAAGATAGAAAATTTTTATTATTGCAGTTGGGTTAATACCCTCTGATTGGAAAATCTTTTGCTTTTTAATAGAGCAATCTGAAGTTGTATAGGGCGTAAAATATCTTACCATAATAATCTAAACTTGAACACCTGATCAACCATTATTATTGTTAAGGAAGCTCCTCTATACATCGTTCCACAGAAAATCCCCACGCCCACGAGGCACATGAGCGTGGCTATGAGGGTTGCGTATGGTATCCGTGTTAGACATGATTGGCAGCAGTCTCCTGTAAAGATGGAATAAAAATAATTATACAAAGTTCTCATATTTTAGGGTTCCACACTCAAAACTGTAAAGGCAAAATTCTTTGAGGATCGTTTCTTTATCATTCCGTCTGTTAATGAGGTTAATTTCGAAACAATAATAACTGAAAAGATTGAATTTTATGGTAGATATCACCCGAAGTCGACATCCGTAATTTTGAGGTATAACTAAAAATGATCACTTATTACTAAATATAGCTCAGCCCGAAAATGGTTTTAAATACGTGAGATATTTCTTCCTCTTTCAAGTTCGATATTACATCGTCATCTATATCCCGGTTCTTTAACAATCGACCTGCCAATTGATACTTTTGGGGAGTATTAGAAGATAACTAGAAGGTATAAATTCTAAGTTTTTAAAACCATATTTTTTAGTATTTTGTTCAAAAACAACTTGGGGAATGCCTACCATTAATTGGAAACCGGCGTTGACACTTTCATATCTTGTAATTTGTTGTTACATTTATTGGAATAAGCATTTTTTTTTTTTTTAAATTACATTTATGTATAAAAACATGAAATTTCATACATTTAATTTTCAGGTTTTATTAAGAACTTCCTTTTTTAGAAAAAGTATCATAAAATACAAGTAACCTCTAACAGGCAGGTAGGGAGGAAGTCATGTAATCCGTGTCGACTTAATTGAGACGATTTTAAATAGCTGAATTGCGTATAAAATTTCTGGAAGAATTTTTTTTTTTTTAAAGGGTTAATGAGGATTTAATTTTGCTTAATGTTTGTTTGGTATGCCCAGCCCAGGGACGAAATCAGGAAATTCGTAACCAGATCTTTTATAGTTAAAAATTTGTGAGACTATATGAGCACAATTTGAGCACACTATAGTATAATAAACAAAATATTTTGTCTTTAGCAGAAGTGGTGTAGCGAAGTTCTCTCTGTTTATAGGCAATGAGCTAATGGAAAGATTTAATAGAATTAGATATCTGGTACTCTAAAGGCGTGTTCACACTGGGTCAATACAATAGTACAAGAAATTTAATTGTATTGTCCAAACTGCGTAAACGGTTCTAGATAATAACGGATCTAGTGAATAACGAGATAAGTGTTCTTATTTTAGCGTTGTTCGCCTCAAAAACTGGTCGAATAGGTTATTCGTAATTTATTCTTTTTAATAAAATATACCAAAATAGAAATTTGTTTAAAAATTCTCGGGGATCTAAAATCTCAGTTAAGGTAAGATGTTGTATGATGCGGTCAATTAACCGTTTTGAAAAATTGTAAGAAATGTAATAAGTAGTCCCGAGAGAATGCGCCTTAATTAAGGATAATGCAGACAAGATATATGCACACGCATCGATTAACCAGGAAAGTATTTAAGAATATGCACAAGATATTCTGCAGAAAATAAATTAACCTCAAATTGAAGCAAAAAATATTAAAATGCTACGTACGGTCAACACTACTGTATGGAGCGGTAGCATGGGCCCTGAAATCAACAAGATCAAGGCTTTCGAGAAACTCCAGGTACGAGATTCTGCAAATTTTTATGCAGAGTAATATAAGTGGAAAGAAAAGCAGAGGCAAAAGCAGGATCACATGATGGAGAATCTATCAGAATTTTGGTTTGGGCACTTTTCCTTAAGTAGAAATGTTCACAGCACTCCCATCCAAATCAACAGTAAGAAGGATGATAACCAAACCAACCAAAGAGGAACTTTGAAGGAGAAGCGTTGTATAATAGAACTATCGGTGATGCATAATAAACCCTTTAGGGTAAAATAGAAATGTTGTTTCAGTTTGTTTGCTATTTTTTCTTAAACAAAATAGACAAAAAATAGAATTTTACCTTGTTTTCTAATGCCATGCAAAGAGTGCTCGGAGTACCTATCTAAGGAAGTATCTGATCGATAGGCGCTCCGCCTCCGATTCGGCTGATGGTTATTGAAAGCCCTTGTCAGGATCCCGTCCTCGTCAAAGTTCGTCTCGAGGAGGATTTCCTCCCTGGGGTCCCGGACACGATCACGATTATTTCGCGAGTTCATTTTCACTCTAATTTCTCATAACTTCCCGTCGAATTGATCATCAAATTCAAAGCGCCACCGCGATCGACTGAATGGAGACATTCATTGATCGAGGTGAGGGTTCCACTTAATCGAATGATTCACTTTTTGGAACCAGTAATTAGTGATAATTAGTGCTGGAAGGTCTAAGAGCAACGACAGTCCGATCATTTGAGGGGAGCACAGAGCTGGGCTTAAATTTGGTGGCGAGAAACACGTCTAATTCTAAAATTCGACTATCACTGCACTTTTTTCTTTTGTATACACCCGAAGAGAAAGGTGCTGGGTAAAATCTACCTAAAAAAATGTGATGAGGATCTCGAGGTGCCCGTGAAAGTGTTTCGTCTCGTTCACGCCTCATTGACACTCGCCCAAGTGTGACTGGGACAGACGGAGCAAGTGCCCTGGCCAGGGAGCCCCACCTGGAGTTAGGAATCGGTTCGTAGATAACAAAACTTCGTTTCCTGGTATCTTATCATAGTCACCCCCGATAAGGAATTATCACGCTGCAGTTGGATATGAATTCAGTGCGGACTTACCCATTTCTTCATTCAAACTCCCGACCGAGGAAGCGCTGTGCGAAATAAATTCTGATTTGTTTACAAGACGATCGGAGATGCTGGGGCGATGTAAGGCCGATTCCCTGCGGAGCGAGCACTTATTTTTAGACAATTTAATGATGTTGGGATAATGCAAGTTTATGGGATTTGTGCCAAGTGATTTCAATCAATTTGCACGGGTCAGTTGGTCGACGAAATTTAAAAACAAGATTTTGTTTTGACAGCCAGACACATTCCTGAGCTCCACCATCAACAAAGATTTATGAATCTCAACATATCCACCACGGTGACAATTAGAAAGTGGCTGTAGTGGGATTCTAGTACTATAGTTTTGGTTTTATTTATAAAATCGTAAATTTGTGGATATTTATAACATTACCTAGTAAAAAAAAAAACATCGTGGAAACTCCGTAGAATCTTCGCGTCGAAAATAAGTAGCATTTTTACATGGTTTTATTTAGCTTCATGTTTCGTATACTTGCTTCAAATCTTGCGATTGTTTTAAACTACTACTACTTAACCGATTCTTAGGAAACTTCGCACACGTATTCAGTACAAAAACTATTACATTTTTTTTTTTAGGGAGGGGAAGTCCTGTTAACTGAGTAACTGACGCAGTGCCACACTCCTGGCTCTGCCCGAGCAGACTACTGGTTAAACCCCTCGTTCAAAAGTCAAAAATACAGTCAAGTCTCCTATAACGCGGTGTTTTTATAGCGCGATTCCCATATAACGCGGTGTGAAAAGTACGACAAGTTCTCCTATAACGCGATCTCTTTATAACGCGTTTTTGATACAAGAACATTCCAACAACTCAAATGGCTTGAAAAGTTTATCTATGGCAACACTTATTCGATATGTTAAATTTTTGTATGTATATAGTTAATATTTGTCGTGTATTACCCTGTTTGTCAATTCTAGTTAATAGGGAATTTCCCTAAAAATGAGTTAAAAATAAAGCATTGCCCTCTTTTAATTTATTCTAAGATTGGCTTTAAATGTGTTCTGAGATTCCATATAACGCGGTACGAATTATTTAATTTGCATTAATTCTGAGTTTCTTATAACGCGGTTTCCATAGAACGCGATTGCGGTTTCCATATAACGCGATTTTTAAATATCTATCATATATTTTGATTTATCTTATTTTTATGTTTCTCAAAACGCGGTTTCCATAGAACGCATATCCTGATTTGAATTTATTTGAAGTCTCTCATAGCGCGGTTTCCATATAACGCGGTACGAATCAATCGCGTTATAGGAGACTTGACTGTACCAGTTGGAAGTCTTTTCCACATTATTTCCACAGGCTTTTTGCTTACCCCGGTGGGCTATCATTCGTTGCTGGCCGGAGCTTCGCGGTTCCTCCGCCTCCAGCATACGCTCCATTTACATTCGACAGCGGCAGCAATGGAAGAGCGTGTGCTCCACATCATCCCTAAGGATGTCCGCTAAGGAACTATTACTATGTTATATATTATAAACATAGTTATATACTATTAGAAACATAGTAATATACTATGTTATACTATTACTATGTTTCCATGCATAGGTGGAGCTGGAGTTAAGTTTTCGTCGAGTTAAGAAAATGGCCGCTAAACCTGAACTGTTTCCATGAGCAACTTTGGAGTTGAGTTCACAAAATAAACAGGAATGTCATACTGTGTTTCCATGCAGGGTTCAACTCGAGTTAGTGTTCATCACTGACATATAAGAACTGGACTGCTGATCCCGTACAAAAACTCACATCAAAAGTAAGACCAAATTTTGACTGAATTCTAACTATCTCGCTCTTGCTTAAGTCCCGCAGGCAGACAACTTTACAAAAAAAATGTCCAATAGCCAAATGAAGGTGGCGCTCTGATGTGCACTTCTTTTGGTTTTTTCTAGTATCTTCGCGTGTGATACATCTTTTTGATATCCCCAATAGATAAATAAAAGTAAACACATGCTTTTTGCACATCACTTGCACCCACGACAGCCTTTACAAGTTGCCACAAACTCATCATTTTCCGTTACAATCAGTTGTTAGAATAGTTTTACGATGTCCAACAGATGGCTACTTCATTTTGTGATACAACTTTTAGCTTTGGTTGGTATATATGAGAAATATGAAGGTTAGACAAAGGCATTATATATCTATCTCTGTTATTCTTAAGTCCCCAGCTGATTGCCGCGAGGAACATTTTTATGAAAAAACTTAAAATTGAGCGTGATATCAAAGAAATCGGTTCGTGAAAGCTTAATTATTTTTAATTTGCGTCAGTTTAAACATAATTGTACGGTATTTTAGGGCATTTTTATTAGCATAATTTGCTCCATGAGGATTGAGCCTGTGCTAAAAATGGTCTCATTTTTCAGACGACGGTTAGCAGTCCAGTCACTGACATAGAGGAACTGGACTGCTAACCGCCGTCTGAAAAACGAGACCATTTTTAGCGCAGGCTCAAACCACATGGCGCAAATCATGCTATTAAAAATTCCTTAAAATACCGCACAATTATGTTTAAAATGAAGCAAATAAAAAATAATTAAGCTGTCATGAACCGATTTCTTTTATATCACGCTTAATTTTAAGTTTTTTCACAAAAATGTTCCTCGCGGCAATCAGCTGCGGTGTTAAGAAAGACAAAGATAGCTATACAAATTATTTTTCTGCCTTTGTCTAACCTTCACATTTTTCGTTTATACCAACCCAAGCTAAAAGTTGTATTACAAAATGAAGTAGCCATCTGTTGGACATCGTTAAACTATTCTAACAGCTGATTGCAACGGAAAATGATGAGTTGGCGGGCAACTTGTAAAGGCTGTCGTGGGTAAAAGTGATGTGCAAAAAGCTTGTGTTTACTTTTATTTATCTATTGGGAGTATCAAAAAGATGTATCACACGCGAAGATACTAGAAAAAACCAAAAGAAGTGCACATACATTGCGCCACCTTCATTTGGCTATTGGCCATTTTTTTTTGTAAATTTGTCTGCCTGCGGGCTTAAGAAAGAGCGAGATAGTTAGAATTCGGTCAAAATTTGGTCTTGCTTTTGATGTGAGTTTTTGTACGAGATCAGCAGTCCAGTTCTTATATGTCAGTGAGTCCAGTTCTTATATGTCAGTGGTGTTCATGGAAACTCGGGTTGAGTTGAGTTTCGTTAAACCCAAATTAACTCCACGAAACTATTCGGGTTGAGTTAGGGTTAGCTTCAAATGTCATTCCAGTTTATTTTGTCAACTTAACTCCAAATTGCTCATGGAAACAGTTCAGAAAATAGTGTAACGAATTTGTAGAAAATAATGTTATGAATTTGTATTTACCTTTTTCCATCCGTCTTTATCTCTAATTGGTGGACCCTGCTCGTTTAACTTGTTTGTAAGTGCTGTCCATTGAACCTTGCTCCCATCTTTTGCATTCTTTTGTGGACAAATATCCTTTTGCAAGGCTGGTATACTTTATCATGAAACTCACCAAGGTCTCGTATTGCTGCCTTGTTGTAGTAGGTTTGTTCGTTGGCTTGAAAACCTGTGGCACCCCAGGGCGCCCTGGTGCGCCCTGAGAACTGTCAAAAAACACGGGACATCCCAGTGCTTTTCACTCCAGCGAACAGCTTATTAAAAAGGAGAATTGTCATCTGGCCTTTTACACAAAAATTATAAAATAAAACCACTATTTTTTCATAATGTTCACATCGAAATGCTAAAATTAAGTTCTTGTGCCCGCAACAAGACTTAATTCCACTTTAAATACCGTATCTGTTAACAATTAAACTGATAACCGTCATTAACCCTGAGTTTTTATCTGGGTTAAAACCAGGGTGCACCAGGGCGCCCCAGGTTTCTCAAAAAACACAGAACTGGTATTTGACGTTTAAAAACCAGTGCAGCTAGGGCGCACTGGGGTGCCACAGGATTGCCAACGAACAGACCTAGTTTTAGACCTAATCCATAAAAAAAACTTATTAATAAAATTTTTGTTAATTATGCTATAATGTACTTACATTTTAAAATCAAGTTCGACCACCAAACCCTGAAAAGAATTAAACACGAATGGCCAAAAAAATTTCATCGAATCGATCCACATGAGACTCGTAAGAAACCTTAACGAATATCGAATTCATGAATCCCACAAATTCGATGACGAGCGGAATTTTGATCGAATCGAATTCGTGCATAGGCCCCCAGGTTTAGCGGCTTCTTAACTCGACGAAAACTCAACTTCAGCTCAACCCTGTGCATGGAAACATGTACCATGTTTCCATGCACAAGGTTGAGTTGGAGTTGAGTTTTCGTCGAGTTAAGAAAGTAGCCGCTAAACCTGAACTGTTTCCATGAGCAACTTGGAGTTGAGTTGACAAAGTAAACTGGAATGACATTTGAAGCTAACCCCAACTCAACCCGACTAGTTTCGTGGAGTTAACTTGGGTTTAACGAAACTCAACTCAACCCGAGTTTCCATGAACACTAACTCGAGTTCAACTCGAGTTGAACCCTGCATGGAAACACAGTAATAATCATTTAAAGCTAACCCTAACTCAACCCGACTAGTTTCATGGAGTTGACTTGAGTTTAACGAAACTCAACTCAACCCGAGTTCCATGACCACTAACTCGAGTTCAACTCGAGTTGAACCCTGCATGGAAACACAGTATCATGCGAGCTGTTAGGTTATCTAGCCGTGGTTCTGTCCGCGCCAGAATAATTACTTAACCGATTCTCAACACACGTATTCAGTATCCATCACAATTAAACATTATGATAATACAATTTAATAATTATAATAATAATAATACTTAGTAGGATTTAAAAAAACATTTTGCATTATTTGTAAGCGTACTTCTTTACAAATAGAAAGTGACTTTAAGGACCGAAAGTGAAAAATTAGCAAAATGCATCACAATTTCGTAACTCATGGTGTCATTGCACATTTGCACATTTTTAAAAATTTATAATTCTTAAATTTTTTTTTTTTTAAGTTTGGTTCGCATTTGAGAATTTTGACCCTCTTCAGACTGCGACAACTATTGCAGTCTTACCGAAATCAGTTTAGAGGAAGTGTGTTTACTTGTCACCGCGTTTGTTAATTCATTGAATAATTCGTAATTTTTATTGGTTGTTTTGCTACCGCGTTTTATTATTGTATTGTATTATGTTTTGCCTGCATGACCTTATTAAATTAGAGGATAAATCTCCTTTGGAGATTATTATATATGCGCAAGGACTCGACTTGATGGCTCGATCAGTTACCTGTTCCTGTGGGTTAACCATGAATCTTTGCCCGCGAAGTGGTACAGGTGATAAATATTGTTGGAAGTGTAAGACTTCGATTTGCAGAAGGCAAAGGTCCATTCGAAATGGCACTTGGTTTTCACGGTCGACTTTAACAATTCCAAAAATGTTATTGCTAACATATATGTGGGTGCATAGGTACCCTCAACGTATTGCGATCCAGGAATTACCCTCTGCACCGCATACGGTTCTTGACTTTATATATATGTATAACTTTTGTAGAGAAATTTGCGTAGAAGTCATGTCCAGTAATATAGTTCAAATAGGTGACCCAGACAAGATTGTAGAAATTGACGAATCAAAATTCGGGAAACGAAAATACTACCAGGACAAACATGTAGAAGAACACTGAGTGTATGGAGGTGTCGAACAAAATTCAAGTAAATGCTTTTTAAGGGTAGTCGAAAATCGATCGTCAGAAACCTTGCTGAAACTGATCCAGCTGTACATAGCGCCTGGTACAACAATCTTTAGTAATTGTTGGAAGGCCTATGATTGTTTGGGGCATCAAGGCTACGAGGTTCTGAAAGTTAATCACTCGATTACTTTTAAAAACCCCGAACCTGAGGCGTACAGGAGCGTGGTGGACGAAATGTGGGGAATTGTGAAACGAATGTTTCCGGATTGCCATCGTACTGTGGGCATGTTTAATTCGTATTTGGCGCAATTCATGTATTTGAAAAAGCATGAAGATTCGGAAAATATATTTTTACAGTTTGTAAGAGATTTGGCCGCGGTATATCCTCCAGATGTCCAGTATTCGGATACATCCCGAGAAGATAGCGACATTAATCAAGCGGGTCCTTCAAGGAAAAGAAAGCGCAATTAAACACACTACCTAAAATAAAAATCAGTTCTTTTCAGAACTACCAAATAATTAATCATTGAGTAAAAAGTTGAAATATATATGTAAAATAAAACGACTGCGCAACTGCCTCCAGCGTATTTCCTTTTACAAAATGTTCATTCATTGAAGATTTTCCCTATAGTAAAAGATTATTTTTCAAAATTATTGAGCTCTTAAGGTTGACCTGTAATCGCAATAATTATTGAAATACTTTTAAGAACAGACAGTTTCAGTTAAAATAAAATTTCAGCGCACATAACCAATTTGTATGCAATAACTTGTGACAAGAATTTAGATAACTTCAATTTAAGTCCTTTACTATTTTCTGGACAACGCCTAATATTTAGAAAAATTTTATAATTTATTTAATATTTTGCAAAATTTCTACATTTCAAAGGTTTTTTTTTTAAATTTATAATTTTTTCTATTTGTTTGTTTTTATAAATTTGGTCCACATTTGAGAGTTTTGAAATGCAATTTTCAAATGTGGTGAATTTTAGCCGCATGATGATCCGAATAATATGACAATTAAACGTCAAACGACAAGCTTGGCATTTGGCATGGGTGTCATCGGAGTGTTTTTAGTTATCTAACTTCATAAGTTCTAGTCAAATTACGAAATATCTCCACACTAGTCGCCGAATTCCTGTTTAAAATGTTAGGGCGCAGTTTAGCAAAATATCCACTACCCGGGGTAAGTTATAAAATTTTAAATCAACCCCAAAGAAGGTAATAAAGTGCATATTCTCCCCAGAAGGCCATTCGTGCACAACACACAAGTGCTAAAAAATTGGAAGAAATTCGGGAGCGTCTGGCTGGTGGTCCTAATTTTCAAGACTTTGTACAAAACCCCGAATACACGCGAGACGACTGGCAAAATTACGAGGGTAAGCTTAAACGGGAAAAAGGTGCCTCCGAGCGTTTGCGTTTGCCTCCATGGCTGAAGACGACGATCCCGATCGGGGAGAATTTTAGCAAAATTAAAAGTCAGCTGAGGGAGCTAAAGCTTGCAACGGTTTGCGAGGAAGCACGTTGCCCAAACATTGGAGAATGCTGGGGCGGCGGGAAGCACGGGACGCAAACGGCTACGATAATGGTAATGCGCTTGTTTGACCTTTGATAACACTAGAGAGCTTATCTCTTCTTTTATAGCTTATGGGGGACACTTGTACCAGGGGATGCCGATTTTGCTCTGTTAAAACAGCGAGGAATCCACCACCACTGAATCCAGATGAGCCTGTTAATACTGCATCAGCAATTGCCTCATGGGGCCTCGATTACATCGTCTTGACTTCTGTGGATCGTGATGGTAAGTCATTGTCATTGAGTTTTGGCAGGCTGATTGAGGCGTGCAACCTAGCTTCGAAAAACTAGCCTTATCGATTACTTCCTTTACTTCTGTCTACTTCTCTATTTTAAACTAAATTTCTTCCTTCTTCTATTCCCCTCTTCTTTAATGAATTAAACTCTTTTAAGTTTCAAGTACTGAAGTGAATTCCACGAATTTTCCTTTGTTGCTTATATACTATTGTAAGATAATTTGTATCTTAATGTACTGTCACCAAATAAACATTGAATATTGAAAATGTAGATAAATATGCGAAACCTTGAGATTCGTGTGAAATTAATCTTTTAAAATTATTCAAGAACTAAATATGTAGCTTGGTTTTTGACTCTATTTACATATAAGAAGGAGGAATGGTTATTCATTTTGATATAACTTTCTAAAATTAGTCCTGTTGGTTCTGATTTCTTGTATATGTATTTTCGCTTCTTACTTCTTCGACTTACACAGTCGAATTTAAAAAGGACTCAGAATTGTTCTTTTTTTGTGTTTTAAAAGAAGACCCAATGAATTTTAAATTATTTAAATATATTTTACCAACAGATCTTCCTGATGGTGGTGCTTCACACATTGCAGAGACAGTAAAAGAGATAAAGAAAAGGTGAGAATATAAAATATTAATCTAACACTTATATATAAAATGCATTCCTATTTCAGGAATTCGAAAATTTTCGTTGAATGCTTGGTTCCAGACTTCCGAGGGAATTTTGATTCTGTAAAAACCATTGCATTATCTGGCCTAGATGTGTACGCGCATAATATCGAAACCGTAGAATCTCTAACACCTTTTGTTCGCGATCGGCGTGCTAATTACAGGCAGACTCTTAGTGTACTACAAGAAGCGAAAAAGATAAATCCTTCCTTGATTACGAAGAGTTCGATAATGCTGGGGCTAGGAGAAACTGATGAACAAATCGAGCAAACGATGAAGGATTTGCGGAATGCTGAAGTAGATTGTCTGACGTTAGGACAGTATATGCAGCCGACAAAGAGGCATTTGAGGGTGAATGAGTATGTTACCCCGGAAAAATTCAAGCACTGGGAGACTAGAGGAAATGAGCTTGGATTTTTATACACTGCAAGTGGACCGCTTGTTAGAAGTTCCTATAAAGCTGGAGAATTCTTCATCACAAGTATCCTTAAGGAGAGAAATGCGGGACAGGAAACAAATAGAAAAGAAGAGAGTAATTTATAGAAATGAAAATTGTTTTGATTTTGATATTAAATAATTGTTGATCTTAAAATATCTTTAACATGTACCAAAATATCAAATTATAATATTGTTGCTAGTTGACAGAACTGCGAAATCTGCCTTCTTTATAATCCAAGGACAAATAGGCAGGGCGAGAAACATTTTTGTTAAGAATATTACTCATCTACCGAAGTAGATAAATATTTCTGGCCCGCTGACGCACGTTTTTTCCTCTACAATGTGGTGTACACCAGCTGAGGCAACCTGTATATCTAAGCTGTATAGTCGAGCCTTTGCATTCGCTGAGGGTACTGAACCTCTATGTTGGAAGGTCTTTGGAATACACTACCTAGTAAAATTCAGCACGTTCGGAATGCGGCGTTTGAAATTAAAGAAATAAACTCGATGGGGCTTTTAATAAAAGTGAAAAATGCTGACTTTCTCTCTTATTTGCCATTATATTTTCATTCATATATTCATAAATATCTTTTCTTTGTTATCTCTCTTCTATTTTAATTTTGCTTCGAGGGTTCGCTTTTCTTTTTCTTCTTCATCTGTTATCCTATAAATTGCTTATCTTTTTACACTTAATACAATTGTGAAAAGTTTTTTTTTTTTTTATCTGCGTATTATTGAATCATGGTATTTTATATAATGTATCCTAGTTATTTCCAACTAGTATAAGAACTTAAAAATATTGTAAATCTTGTGGTTCGAGATCGAAGCCTTGCTCTTCTTTGGTAGCGTTATGAAGAGCGACTTGAACCATTCCCTAGGGATTTCACCTTTGTCGTAGACTGCATTAAACAGGTTAATAATTTAACTCCATCATTTTCTAGACGTTTTAGAAGTTTATTTGCGATTACATTTTTGATTGCGTTCCTCCAATATTTCTGGGTCATAAGTTCCTCAGCTGAGCCATGTCTGTTCTGGTGTCATCATACAGGTTTTCGATGTATTTCGCTAATCTCTCCACAGCATCACTATAATTTTGCTATTTTCGGAGAGCCTAGTTATTTCATTTCGGAACCTGGAGAATAGCTAGATATTTGTTTTAAAGTGGTTTTCCATGCAAAATATTAAGTCAGACGATCTTTCTTTAACGACTCAGTGTTTTTTAAAGATTAGATTGACTAATTTTGGAATATTAAAACACAGAGTTAAAGACATAGATATATAGCTTTATTACGATTTCACATAAATTCTTTAATGCATCTGTTCAATAAATATATATTTTGTATATATAAGTATATTCTTTGAGAAATTCTAACATATAATATTTGTTAGTGTTTTTTTATTTTCTTTTTCTTAGCTTACACCTAATCATATATAATAAATACATTTATCAATTCGTAATTCCGCATCATATGCATAGAGTTTCCGCGATAGTTTTATTCATAGGACTTTTGAACGTGTTCTGCCTGACAAAAAACTAGATCATGTGCTTTCATTTGTGCTTCTTGCATTTTATTTGAATGTTCTGTACAGTAATTAAAAAAAACCAAGGTTTCGTGGGTCTTTTACGATTTTAGGTGCGTTACAGACTAGGCAATGGATACAGTTACCGCATTTAGCTGATGAACGATCTTATGAATTAGATTCCAAAGCGGGCATTTAAAGCTTATGACCGATACATAAATCTAGCAGCTAACTACATCCATGTTTAACTGCGCTGAATGCGGTGATTAAGAGTAAGTTACAGCAATAAAAGAAGCATCTTCTGACGGTGCATTTCCCTGGTAAAATCTTTTGGGCTGGACAAAGATAATACCATGGAAAATGGCAGATTGTGGCAAAACAGTTCGGTGAAAAGAAACAAAATCGTATAGATAATAAGTTTTTGGCACTTGGACCATAACACAACAATGAAAATTGACGCTTTTTGGTTTTGTAACAAAGTTTTTAATATTTAATAATAAATTTGATCTGATGGAGAGTTTTTGGGAGATTGTTTAAAAGCTTGAAATATTATTTTTCATATAGTTAATAATTGTAGTTTAAACATTAAAGCAAATTTTAAGCTCTTAGTAATATAGAGAACTAAATTAAAAAAAGTGATAAAAAGTTTCTATTAAAAGTTTATCTCAATTAAACTTAATAATGCTCTAATGTGTAAGAAGCTACGTTTGTTAAAAACCCATAAAAGTACTCGTCCTCCTCAGAATAGAAAAAATTAATAGAAAAATGCTGATCGTAGGGAAATACACAAAACAAGATAATTTTTATAATTATTTCTAGGCAAGCCTAAGAACCGTAATTTCAAAATTCATCAAATATATAAAACGTCTTTAAATTTAAATATTTTGTACCATATTTATTCAATAAGGATTATTCTGAAAACGTGCTTAACCCAGTTAAAATACCAAACTTACGACGTCTGCGGAAAATGAAGATATTGCATTAAAAATAAATGCTTTATTATTTTTTTATACTGGTTATGATATTTTTTAAATTCCAATCTCCAACAGATCTACGCAAGAACATTACTTCGCTAAATGAATTGATGTGCGATTCGTGAAAAATATACTTTAGAAAGTTTAAAGGATATTTGCAATTTGTGCTCAAGTTTACAATACTTTATATGCAATGGGGATGAAATCATAAGAGATTAGTGGGAATTGCGAGCCAAGATTTTATGTTTCTACAAAAACGTAGAAAATAATCCCTTTATAGGGATTTAAATTTTTATTCGAATTTATGTAAGCTATAAATAACATCTCATTTCAAAAGCTGAACAGAAATCTTAACGTTCGGTTTTTACAGCAGTTTCATTGATATCCCACTTTTGTACATTATTTCTTCTGCTTCTAATAGACTATAAAATATTAAAGTACCCAAATATGTTAAATCAATATTTATAATCCTGTATTGTTTTCTGTGTATTTCGTTGAATTAAGCTCGATAAATTTGTATGGATTTGGTTTATTATGTAGGAACTTAGCATTCAAAAGAATTGTAATCAATTTGGCGGGAATATGTTTGCCAAAATTCACTTTCTCGCGTTATTGGAAATATTTGAAGATGTCATAATTGATTTACATAATCATAGTATAACGTTTGCATTCAGTTTAATGTTTGCTTTTTATCATATTTATTATTTGAGTTCCACAGAATCCAACGAAGGACAAATAAATTAACCCATTAATGCCTGAATAACAAAAAATTGTACGGCAACTTCGAGGCCCTAACTTTTATCGAAGGGGTGGTCAATTCTTATCGAGGCCAACTTTCCTAGACGTATTTTGAGTCGCCTGACACGATCCACCCCAAAAAAAAAGTGAAAAAAATTATTATTATTGTTTTTTTGCAATATTACGTAAATAAATACCTTTTTCACGTCATTTTTTTCGAAAAAACGACAGATTTAGTGGGGAAAAAGCAACTTTTTATTGCAATAAAGTGCATAAAACGTGTTATTAGTACTTAAACTTCAAAAATATGCAGGCATTTTTTTCGTTAAAAATATCAGGCTGCATAAAAATTACAACAATGTAACGCATATTTCCATTACTTTCGATCACTTTTTTTATCTCACTATGTTCGACTATCCCCAAAAATGTATATAAACTGGTTTTCAGGGTCACTGATTACGAATTTGCAGATTTTCGTAATTCAAAATGGCGGATCCAAGATGGCGAACAATTTTTGGCAAAATTCTCAATTTCTTCGAAAAAAAAGTGGGTATTCGGGGTTTTTGGGGTCACTGATTACTGATTAAATGCCTGCATATTTTTGAAGTTTAAGTCCTAATAACACGTTTTATGCACTTTATTGCAGTTAAAAGGTGCTTTTTCCCCTCTAAATCAGTCGTTTTTTCGAAAAAAAATTACGTGAAAAAGGTATTTATTTACATAATATTTCACAAAAACAATAATAATAATTTTTTTTCACTTTTTGTTTTGGTTGGATCGTGTCGGGCGACTCAAAATACGTTTAGAAAAGTTGGTCTCGATGAAACTTGACTACCCCTTCGATAAAAGTTAGCGCCTCGAAGTTGCCGTACAATTTTTTGTTATTCAGGCATTAATGGGTTAAATTAATTTCCACTTACTAAATTGAATAGAAAGTCAAGTGTTCAGCATACAAGCAAGAGGAACTAGTCCCCTGAAATGTTACTTATAATGTAAAATGTGTTCAAATTATGTAATATAAATAATAAAACTTAGGGACTTAATAATGAACTTATAAATTATTATTATTAATTGTTTTGCTTTTGTGCTAAGCACTAGGACGAAGATCTTAACTGTTCAATTAAAATTCGTCAACTAAAGCGAATTCTCTGGGGTTCTATCGTTAAATTTCGGCTTTGATTCAAAATTGATTAGCAAGATTTTTACTAGGCAATCTGAGATTTTGTGATCGATCAAGCAAAGAGTGATTATTTTTATACACAACGATAGTATAAGTTTGTAAGATTTTGAAATTTATCATGTCCTTGTAGATAGTCTAAGACTGCAGCTTTTATACAAGTCACGTGATGGGATTCTATGATATTTTATTAATTGTTGAAAGATGTTAAAAAGAGGCAGAAGATTTCTTCTTTACATTTTGACCCATTGTTTTCAATATTCTGTATTCATAATCACCTTTCGCTTGATTAATCATTTCAGACTCAGCTTACATCACCCCTTCTACGTTTGACGAGTAAACCACGGTTAAACTACCAACTTGGTTTTTTTTCAGAGGGTTCTTCTATTTCCAGTAATGACATAGACCCTCGGAGAAATTAACGTAATTTTAAAAATCCAAACTAACCCAAGTACGAATCACGCACCAACCATCTCGCACAAATACTTTAAAATAAACAGAATTCGACTAAAGTTAGTTATTGCCTTAGTTCCGTCACCTTTAAATAATTTTAAGGTTCCTCCTCTTCTTCCTCAACGATAGGTTTCTTATCTTCAGCTCGTTTCCCTCCAGTGACTTTTTGTAAAGCAACTTTAGCTGCTGATGCCGTAGATCCCCAATGTCCTTTGGTAGCTTCTGATGACGTCATTAGCATAGAGTACGAAGTTCCAGCTTCACCTTCTTTGCTATGATGAATTCCGTAGAGGAAGTAAACAAGCATTCCAATAGACACCCAAATGAAAAATCTTAGCCAAGTTAGAACGTTCAAGTGAACCATTAGTTCAATGTTGCAGAATATGCTTAAAGCTGGAATGTAAGGAACTAGAGGGACTTTGAAATTCAGGCCACGAGTATTTTGGTGATGAGCAGCAATAACTGCAACACATGAGCCGATACAAAAGATTAGAAATCCATAGAGGACTAAAGCCCACCAGGTGCCTTTGTAGAGTTCGTTCCAGGACATTTCTAGCTGAAAACATATAGCAAAACTGAGGACGATGAATAAAAGAACAGCGGCTGATGGGGCAACTCCAGGTTCGAAACGGCCTAAAAGTGGCTCCAGCCAGCGAAATTGTGGTCGCAACCGACCGGCTAAGGCAACCTCGATTAAATCACTAGTTGGCGAAGCTGTGTCTATGCTAGATTGAGAAGTATTGTCGTCCTCATCTTCCGGAGTATCTGGGGCGTATATAATATTTTCTTCGACAGGAGGTGGTCGATAACGTAAGATGATTACACTTGCACTTACGATGGTGTAGGCTTGAAGAGTTCCAATAGACATAAATTCCACAAGTTTTTCGAGATCGAACAGGAGAGCTAGCAAAGCACTGCACAGTCCAGATATTGCTAAGTTGAGAAGAGGAACTTGGGTTGTTGCGTTGACTTTTCCAAGAAATGAGAAAAGAAGTCCATCTGAAGCCATAGCATACAGGCACCTTGGAAGAGCGAATAACGATCCAAGGAGAGTGGTCGTCATTCCACAAAGAGCTCCTAAAGAAATAACATACTTTGCCCAGGGTAGATTTAGCGAGCCAAATGCATCTGGGAGTGACGCTGCCGGATTAATTTCCCTTATTGGAATCATTAAAGTTAATGCAGCACTGACGAGAACATATCCAACAGTTACGGCACAAAGAGACATTATTGTAGCCAATGGAATAGAAGTTGCAGGATTTTTAGCCTCTTCTCCCGATGTAGCTATGCTGTCGAATCCAACGAAAGCATAAAAACACGTGGCCGCTCCAGCGATAACTCCACCAAATCCATAAGGAAGGAATCCACCTTCTTCTTCTGACCAATTTTTTGGATTTGCATACCAAAATCCAAGAGATATTACAAGAATCATCACCAAAATATTAACAAGTGTTAGAAATCCGTTAAAAACAGCAGTTGCCTTAACACCGAATCCTAGAGCCGCTGCATACAATAGGCATACCGTAAAAGCGAGGAAATCAGGATACTTGGCGAATAGTTGCTCGTGTAGTTCACCGGTTAAAGACATGGTCACATTTCCTATCCAACCATCAAGCATTGAGTCTACATACCCACTCCACGCTCGGGAAACGGATGCAGCGCCAAGCATATGTTCTAAGATAATATTCCAGCCAATAACGAATGCCCAAAATTCCCCAATTGAAATGTACGTATAAACATAAGCCGATCCAGCTTTAGGGACTCGGGCACCAAATTCTGCGTAGCATAGTGCAGCCAACATAGAAACAACTCCAGCTAGAATAAAGGAGAGTACTATGCCTGGACCAGCTACCTCTTTAGCGACGGTTCCTGTTAGGACGTATATCCCAGCACCAACCATATGCCCAATTCCTGGAAAAAATGAAATCTTGTAAGATTGTTCAAATTTTAGAGCTTGCCCCATCAAACTCACCCAATAAGGTAATATCGAACGTATTCAAGCATCTGCTGAGGGGAGTCTCCATAACATCAGCGGGAACATGTTTTGTCCGATTCATCTTGGAGCATAGTCCGGACATAACATGCCCAAGAATTAGGCGTCTTGTGCTTGGCATTTTCAAATGATCTTTATCCTCCACCTTCAGATTGAAAACATTGAAAAATATTTTGTTATAAGCAAAGCCACTCACTTCAGGTTGGGTGCAAGCAATCAATTTATGCGAATGGTCCAAAACATATGTTTCCACAAGGCTTATGACTATGATCTTATATAGTATTATATATAAAAAGTTGAAACAACGACTTACCTGGACAAGGTGAAGAAGAATTCTTAGGGTATATAGCACTCTGTTCCCGAACTGACCTTATCTTCAATTTCTGGAATCACCCCCGCACAACTGATAAAATGTCAAAGCTATCGATGAAAATCATGAGCAGCTAAAAGGAGCAAAAGTCCACGGTGGATTTACGCAGGCGTTGGACTAGTCATGGGCGTTATTTTATTAGCCACTTGTTGCAACAAAATTCGATGTATTGGTGCCGGGAAGCACGTGCTTCTCTCCTGGATGGGATTCGAAATTGTTTATTCGGTCCGACCCGACTATGCTCTACAGGTGGGGCGTATCTGTACACGAATAGAGATACTCGCCTTCAGGCTTGTTACCTGTGCGTGTACCGCGGGGCTTTCACGTTTTCATGGGCTGCTTGCTCTTCATTGAGGTCAGGTTTGCTGCTTGTTGTTATGTTAGGAAACCTTTTTGTGTAACCTAATTCGCCGAGACGGCAGAAAGAGTAAATTTCAGCATGTATATTTTATAGTCAATTAGACCCTGGTGGGTGTATATATTGCCACCTACTCAAAGCATTTGAAAGGGAAATCAGCTTGGAGGAAATTACTATTTACAGAAAATTAAAACTAGATTTATTTCTATGTAATCCTCTGAAAGGTATAATTGCTTACGTCCCTGAAAACAAAGATTTTTATTTTAAGAATTTATTGTTATTATAATACTTAATAATAGATGTAAATGCATAGGGTTAAAAGGATAGTGAGCTGATTTTTATATCTCTTAAAGGGGGAAATATCTTTAGACTCGTGAATATAAATCAATTTTAATGATTTTTCTTTATATTTATAAAACTTCAGGTATTGTTTATTATTGCTTTTAACTATTATAATGTTTTTTTTTTACAAAATAATTAAAAGTGGTAGTGTTATGGTACTGTCTTCCGGGAAGGCTGTGTCGCGAGTTGTGAAGCTCTAGCCCCTGTATTGATCTGAAAAAACCATAGATATTTTGTAGTATTATTAACCCTTTGCACTCGAGGGCTTCGGAGCGGAGCCATTTAAAATTTGTCTTCAAACTCGAGGGCTCCGCTATGGAGACAATGCAAATAATTTCCAGTTCATAACATAAGGACAAAAACAAATCGAAATAACTTCACTCTTCTTTTAATGCGCATATCATTTACATATATGTGAATATGATTTCTCTATCGAAATTGCTTCGAGTTGCTAGTAATATGAATGAAAAAAAACTTCGAGTGCAAAGGGTTTATATTCATCTGATGTGTTGAAAAATTAAAAAATTTTACACTTTAAAAAAAATTCAATTTTACACGTTTTTTAAGTTATTTTTGCAATTAAAACGTATTTTTTTAAAATGAATTCTTAGGTGCAACTAGAAATTAATATTATTATTAAAATATATGTAAAATTCCTGTGGGATCAATCAATAATTTTTTGAGTTATCGCTTGCACCAATTTAAAAATATATTGTTTTGAGAAAAAAGAAAGTTTGAATGTATCTACCTATCTACGGCTGCCAAGCGTAGATGAGTCACGTTCATAGGCTATAACATCAGAAATACTTTGAATTTAGTTTTAAAACGATTGTGGCATATTCTTGAGATGTTATACAAACATTAGAAAAAATAATTATTTTTCGAAAAAAAAAAAATATGTTTTCGAACATTGAAAAAAAATATCGACTTTTTTGACTGAATTATATGAATATAAAAGAACAGAGCTTTTACATTTGATTTAGGTGTAAACATACAAAACGATGATATCATATTAATTCGAAATATATAATTTACATAGGCCCTTTTCAAGAATTTAGTTTCCGCAGTTGTCTGCTCAATTTAGCTTAACAACATAAATTGCCGAATTCCGTAGACGGCTGCAGAAATTGAATTTTTAAAAACAGGTACACTCTTTTTTCTGCTCTGCTCCCTACTTTTTTTTTATACCAATTTCAGCTTCAGTTAGTAAATTCGCGTTAACTCTACCTTACTTACTTTATGGCTGAATTGCGTACAAAGATTGTTATACGAATTTTAGAGCATAATCCAACCATAAGGCCAACGGCAAGTCTATATGAAAATTTGAATTATTACCAGGACCAGTACAGAAAAAACTACGGAATAGGTAAAATTTTAGATATGGAACTTACATAGTCGTATATCAAAGCCGTTTGATCTTTAATGTGAGGTATTTCCTAGGCATGGGCTAGGCAAACGTAAAATTTGGTGGAGTAAAATGTTGTATTTATTTAATCAGTAGAAGACCATTTGATACAATACAAATACAAAGGAAAACAATTCATTTAAGAAGAGGGTGAACAGCAACGGCCCAAGGTGGCTTCCTTGTGAGACTCCTGAAAAAATGTCAGAGTTGAATGGACAAGATCTTGGAATTTGGAAAGCCAAGTCCTAATTATTTAAAAATTAGCACTTTATGAGAAAACTATTCAAATGCTTTATTAAAGTCTGCATATATACAATTATCAACTTGTTTGAGATTCTTAAGATCGTTTATACAAAAACTAGAGAATTCGACAAAGTTCGTAATTAGATAAGAGGAATCTACAATATAAAAAATTAAATGTTCATTTACAATGGCCTCAAACAGTTTGAAGTGGGTGAAAGTTTTTCAATAGGCCTATAGTTTTAAATTAAATTCCTTTTACCCTTCTTAAAACGAAGTATGGCTTAAAACAATTTCTTTGCACTAGGGAAAATACAGAAATGTAGAGATAAGTTAAAGAAAAAAGTCAGTGGTTCAACAAGCGACATGCTACATTAATGTAAAATAATACCCGGGATACAATCAGATAAATCAGAAAAATCATCGTCAAGGGAGGAGTGGAGGCATCCAAAAAAAATTTGGAAATTTTTTGGGAAAACCAGTTAAAATATTCTAAATCTATATCACAGACGACATCGCTAAAAAATTTAACGAAGAAATTAGAAATTGCACAAGGGTTAGTACCAGATATATTGTCGAGAGATAAAACAGAGGGAAAGTTATGGTCTTCTGTTAACTATTAACAAAATTCCAAAATACTTTAGAATTCGATTTAATATTAAATTTCATGCGATCAGTGTGCTGATGATATAGAGCCTTAGAGTAATTGTTAAATTTCCTCCGTGATTCGGAATACAGGAGGTAATCAGAGTTTGAATTGGTGTTTTTAAATTTATGCCAAACGTTATTCCGCTAGTCAAATTTCATCATGCCAGGGAGATTAATCAAAGGATCCTTTCTTTTGATCAGAGGAACAAAGCGGAAGATACCGATTAAAAGTAAGTTATAAAATTCTTTAACTGCCTGCTTAACATCGAGACATTGATAAATCAATGACCAGTCAGAGCCGTAATTCAAGTAAGAATTAAGTAAATCAAAATTAGCTTCCCTGAAATTATGAATGGAACTAATTGCATGAGCGTCAGATAATAAATTAATCGGTGAACGATGACTGGTTGATAAAGAAAAATCCGTATATGAATTCATACTCAATAAAAACAAATTTATTTATAATCATATATGCCTTATAGACGATAAACCCCAAATATTAGTCCTGTATATGTATAGATCGTACAAATAGTGCTACAGCAAAAAACATGCACACAAATATCCATACGAGTAATAAGTCTGCGCTGTAGATTCTCTGTAGAGTATATATAGTATAGTAGCGAACATAATGCACATCTATCGGTAGATTTGTTTTCCTCATTAACGTTTAACATCGATTTCCATCCCTAAATGTTTTGTGTAGTCGTCAAAATTGTAGAGAAATGGTCGACTACTCCTAGTATCACGGTCTCATCGAAACTCCACTCATATTAAATCTATAAAGTCGGTTTACGTTGCAGAGTATTGCTAGAGCACTAGCAGTTAGTAAGAGTAGGCCAGTCTCTACGATTAGTATTTGTTGATGCCAAATAGCCGAACCCCATGGAATTGTGGGAGTTTCGGCAAGAGGACGACTACTAACGAAAGGAAGTTGGCGACAAAGTGGTCACTATCGTTTCGAGTATATAAGCATGTAAGCAGAAACCTAAAAGAGTTCAGATTTTTAAAAGGTTCACTTAAGAAAATAGAGCCTTACAATATGATTGGCACAGCTGTCAAGAATTTTCGGGTGGATGTGAACTGCTCCCCGTTGTCGATTTGTTCCCAATGGGTCAATTGTGAACAGCTGCCATTATCTATGCTCATCCAGGGTGCTCCTTTGATCGAGTGCAAAAAGTAGAGATGAGCCTGGAGGTATATAATAATAAATTTGGCAAAGACCTTTCGCCTTCAGATTAATTCAAAACTACTCACGGCATTATGAAGCAGATTCGTAATAGTCCAGGCCATTGGAATGCTGACAAAAGGCACAGAAAGGATAATTAAGTGAATGAGTATCACCCCTAGCGCGTAGGCCAGCCACATCCCTCGGGAATCGAGCCATGAAGTGTTTGGATTCGGATCCCCGTGACCGCCGGCAATCATTTTAGTTCTCTAAGTATTCCCAGGTTCTTCAAACAATAATAACAGCCTTCTCTATGGGGAAATTATAGATTATTTAATGCCAATGACAAATTAATTCGAATAATTCACAGGAATCTCCAGAATTCGACAAAATTACCGAGATTCTTCAAGTTCGTTTGTGTTGTGTTAATTCACCACATTTGGCATGTTGACATTTCCCAAAGAGGAGCACTGAAACAGTTGTCATAAGGCTGAGGTGAATTATGTTAGGAGTGGTGAATTTAATGGGAATTTTAAAAAGAGTTGTAAGTTTTGAGCGGTTTTATTGAGCTTCACATTTCGCATTTTTGATTCAAATATTCCGATAGATTACACTAGTTTGAAAGATTTTTCTTCCCTTACAAAATTCACTGAGTATGTTATTATTAAGATTCTCTGATTTCGAAAAAAAAATAATAAAATTCCAATACGTCACATTTTCAAGAAAAATTCGGTTAAAAATTTAAAAAATATTTAAGCTACTTTTAGAATTCTTCTTTAAAAATAAAGGGATATCGTAGCGGTCCCAAACGTAGTTCAAATGAATACTTAAATTCTATACTATAGTTATAAAACATCAGTTAATTAAAACCTTTTTCAAGGTTAGTTGGTCAGACAAGATTTTCATTAGAGTTCCACTGGTTCATTTCATTTATATGGCCGAGGGAAGATTCATGAAAAACTCGTTTCCTGAATAAATCTTAATAATATTTACTAATACATATTATAAAGCTATAGTTTAGAATTCAAACTTTGATTTGAGTTACGTTTCGTGCTGCTACGAAATTCCGTTGTTTTTAAAATTTGTTTCCAAAAGTACTCAAAATCTGGTTATTTTAATTTGTTAGCTCTATTTTTCTTGAGAACTTAACGTGATGGAAAACAAACGACTTTACATTACTGATTAGTTTCCATTAAAGGAAGCTAAAAATTACCTTTCGTATGAAGGGCAAGAAACAAGTGAAAATTTGTAAGCTAGCGTTATCAAACTACTTCTACTTAACAGATTCTTAGGAATTTTTGCACACGTATTTATTCCCCATGAAAATTTAACATAACGATAATTGCAACCTTTGGGATTTTTAAAAGATGGTCCAAAGAATTTGACAGTACATATATTATTAAGCTTTTGTATTATATTGCACTTTTGACTGCCCCATTCTAGAGTGTGCTAGTTTTTTCTGGGGTCGTTCTATTATTCTGTTCACATCAATCGAATTGAGGCTGTCCAGACGAGGTTCACTTTATCTGGACGATTTGGACAGACCTAAGTTGATATCTCTGATTCATTTGATACGAGGCGAAATATCTCCAGAATTGTTGTGGTTTGGAACATTTTATGCAGTTCTAGTAATTCTCCCGAGCTGGTGAGCACGTTTGGCTGCTCGGTTTCCTCTCGATCCTTGAGAGCTCATGATCTTCTCAATCTTCCGTACTACCGGACTAATTATGGTAAAAATGGATTAAATTTGAAAATACGTACATTTACCTAGGTGTGTCATTTGCGCAATCCAGTACGTTTGACATGGCATCCAAGCATTTTATATCTAAGGGCAGGAATGTAATTCAACCTACAATTAACATTATTAATAATATTAAAGTAATAAATAACTCGGTGTGCAATAAACTGCTCAACTCACTAGTTATATAAACAGTATTATAGGCAGCCCCCATATGGGAAGCAAAGCACTTAACCGAGTTAGATATTGTGATAAATACCTTCTACAAAAAGTAGCTTGGTTTGCCTTTCAACACGCCGGGCTACGCAATAACGGAAGAAACGGGCGCTGAAAGTATAGAAATAACGATTTTTAAAACACCTGTTAAATTACATGAAAAAAATTCTCAAAATGCAAGACAATAAATATCCCAAAATTTGTTTTAATATTGTACGATACGTTTTTTTATCGGAATTTGATACATCAAAAGGCAAATACAATTGGGCTAAGACAAACTTTGGACAAGACTTTTGGAAAAACTTTACACTAGAATCATTACAATTAAAAAAGGATAGTCTTGTCGAAGTCCTTAGACAACATCTCTACGAAAACGACATAAAATCTTGTAAAGAATCCTCTTCACTAGCCATCCTTCCAACGCTCATTACAATGGACCCAAAAACCCAATACTTAGAACTAAAACTTCTTTTACACTTAAAGATGATAATTGCCCAAGTCAGAATGTACAATATATACTGTGAGAGACTACCCGTAAAAAATAAAAAAATAGATCTTAGCAAACTTGGATATTGCGAATACTGCAGCGACGAAAACAATTTGTCCCACTCGCTTATATTCTGTAAGTTATTTGATAAGGAGAGATACAAGCTACTAAATGAAGTAGCTGTAATCGAAAAAAATAACACCAAGCCTAACTAATTATTTAAATAATTAGAATGAAACCAGATTGAGGAAATTAGTGAATTTTATATATATTTTCATTAATATAACTGAGTTATAAGAATAATACAAAAACATAACTTAAATTTTAGATATATAGTATAATAAATTATTTCATAAGAAGAAATAATTAACTGTTAACTAAATAGATTGCACAAAACTCCTTATGTATAAATAATAAACTACTACTACTACTGGTAAAAATGAAACTATTATACCAATGTCTCGTTTTTATAATATTTTGAATTCGGCTTGCCAAGGTCAGGGTTGAGAAATTAGCTCCATTCTGTACTTACTGACTAATTTAATCTCTAATTAACTATGTAATCTCTAATTAATTATATAATATATAATCAGTATATTGATGAATTATTGAATACATAAATAAACGTTTGATGCTCAAATCCTGATGATGCAGTTGTACGGTCTGCCTAACCTGTCGAACTTGAGGAACTGCTTGTTTTAAATTGGTAAAGTAAGCCACAAGAAATGACTTCAGTCATTGAACTTTGAATTCGTGGTTAAAACTTGGATTGAATCCATCCAAGTCAAGATTTTGCTTTTGTATCGCGCTGAAGACTGTGTTTCAATGAATCTGATAAATGTAATAAAAATTTAAAAAGTTAAAAAAAACATAAAATTTAAAAAAATTTAAAAAGTGAAAAAAAAACTTTTTAAGTTAAACGGTCTTATTGTACAATGATGTGCTAAAAGCTAGCAAATAATTATGGTCACCAGTCTAGTGCTTTGATCAGACTAAAATAAAATCGTGGGGCGCATTTAGTGGAAAACTTTCTTTTGTTGGAGCTTGGAAATCATATCTGGCTTTCGACTATTTTTTTCGATTTTAATATTGTAGTTAAATCGTTTCAAGACGATTCTTTCAATATGAGAGCAATTATAAAATCCGATTCCTATTACAATTTAATACTTTATATATATATTTTCTATCTTTAATATCGGCGGAATTGGTATATATTAGTATATAATGATTACTTCAGATGCCTAATCCTGCTGGTAAACAAAGGCATTTGAATAAAATTTGCAGAAAGCGTTTTGGTTCTTGTCACATTGATTGATTAATTTTATGATAAGAGTTACACTTAACACAAATCTAAGAACATCAAATTACATATGAAAATATACAATCGAGTGCGGATTTACCTACTTTGCCTTGTTAAAAATGATGATTTGTACAGTTTACGGATTTTCATTCTAGCGATAAGGTCTTCCAAAAGATCGCTAGTGCATCATTCAGTAGGAAAACTGGTGAAAGGTAGAAATCTCTAGGTCTAATCTATTCATTTTCCTGATAGCCCTCTCTAATCGAAAAGTTACCATGCTCAGCCAATGTTTCCAAGGATTTAACCCTTTCGTTACGAGCGCCGGATATAGACGGCATCCACTCGATGATCCTCGTGTACGAGCACCGGCTGTACCGACGCACAATATGCATACTTTGAGGAGCAGTGGTTCTTTCAGTGGCGTAACTCCGGCGTCGCGGTGCCCCGTTTAATGGAGCGGAGCGATCTGCCGTAACGAAAGGGTTAATACAAAGATTTATCACATAGGTATTTCATTACTTATTACAAATTTTAAATTCCCGCCAATATGTTTTCTTATTGAGTCAACCAACACTAGCGCCATAACCTCTTCTGCAACAGCTGATACGAAATCTGTCACTAGCGGCTAAAATCCATTATAGAGGTCCCATGTGTGGTGCAATTTTTTCCAATTTGATTAAAGTGCAGAAAACCTCATAAAATAATGACTGACAAAGTTCAATCGGAAATACCGAAAGTGAAATATTCTGAAGGAAAACTTAGCAAGACACAATTGGATTTTATGCGACTAATCGAGCAACAAAATCTGGAGCGAGTTCAAAAACTGCAGAGAGTTCGTCGAAATAATATTATTACTGCTTGCTGCCTAGGGGCAGGTGTTTTTGGGATTTACGCGTACTCTATGCTGAGTGTGAGGCAGGAGAGCTTCCTGGACGACTTTGAGGAACCGAAGAAAATCGAAAGGCCCAAGCAAGCTTAAGAAAAAATGGTTGGAATAGTCGGCGGAGGTGCACTACGCCTTCCGCCACTTCCTACAATTAGAGATTTAGTTAAGTTATATAAATTGCAAGCTATCAAACAACTCAGTCAAAATTTCCTCATGGATGAGCGGTTAACAGACAAAATAGTTAAGTCAGCCGGGAAAATGACCAGGGATGATATTGTGCTGGAGGTTGGCCCAGGTCCAGGAGGGATTACTCGTTCGATTCTAAGACGATTCCCTTCGAAGTTGATTCTAGTCGAAAAGGACAAACGATTTTTTCCAACATTGGAACTACTTAAGGAATGTGTTCAACCTCTTGGGACGGAGATCCAGATTCACCATGGAGATATACTTCGATTTCCCATCGAGCAAGCAGTTACAGACGATTCTAGACGACTGCATCTTATAGGTAACCTTCCATTCGCTATTTCAACAAGGCTCCTAATCAACTGGTTGGACGATCTTTCGGTGCGTCAAGGCGCCTTCCGTCGCATAGACACTTCAGTGACCCTCACCTTCCAAAAGGAAGTAGCTGAGAGGATTTGCGCTGATTTGGGCAGTGTGCAGAGGTGCCGCTTGTCGGTCATTTCTCAGATTTGGACTGCTCCATATTACAAATTTACAATATCCGGCAAAGCTTTTGTCCCCAAGCCTGAAGTTGATGTTGGCGTAGTAAGACTCGTTCCCTTGAAGCAGCCCAAAACTGACATGCCATTCAAAATTGTTGAGAAGGTAGTCAGGCACATTTTTTCTATGCGACAAAAATACTGTAAAAGAGGGTTTGGGACTCTATTCCCGAAGGAAGAACGCAATGACATCATTGATCAATTATATCATGTCGCCGATGTGGATCCTTTGATGAGACCGTTCCAGTTGTCTGTTGAGGAATGTCTTAGACTCACGAAGGCTTACTACGATTTCATCCAGGAGAACCCGCAATTTGCTGATTACAACTATAGAGCACCTAAAATTCAGCCAGATATCGCTCGAGCAGTTGCAGAAAATTAATATTTTTGTAAAAACTAACGTCAGATAGTATGTAACGATTTTAGGAATAAATTGTTTAAATGAAAATCTGTCATATGTAAAATTTTTGGTTGGATTGTATTTAAAGGTTCTATTATTTTCCTATTTTACTGAAAGATTTAAAAGCGTATGTGATCATGTGGGCAGCATTATAAATCGAAACTCATAAATCTAGCAAATTAAAAAGGATATGGGGTAAATGTAACCAATTACGGCCAGTACCAGTTACCAGCCACTTCGTTTTTAAATGTGCGTAACTCTCGCATTAAACTTATCCAAATGTTTTAACTACACTTATTTTACAAATGAACCTCAACTGAATCTACTGGGAAAATTTTGTAACGAATAGTACACGCATATCAAAGCGGTGATTAATCTTCCAGTAAGTACAGACGAATTTAACCTGAAGCACCTAACAGAGATAGAAAAGGCTAAGGCCATTTATAACATTACAAAAAGACACGCAAGGTCATCTATTAACCTAGTTTTGAGAACAGAAATTGACGGATATAATACAAGGAGAGCAATGATGGGACGTTACAATCTACTGGCACCAAGGACTAACCGACTAAAATATGATCCAATATACTCTGCAGTTAATTATTATAATAGTTTGCAAGAACAAATAAGAAATGCTCTTAGTATTGTGGAATTTAAAAGTCTTATTAAAAATTTCGTTTTTCGTTAGAATTCACTTTTATGTTTAAAATTTGTTATTTAGCTTTAAAGATTTTCAGAAAATGGATCCACCAAGCCTAAATTCGAATGCCTAGGCAGCTCAGAATTAGGTGAATGTTTCCAGCAATATGCTCAGAAGTGCGATATAAATCTATTAGTACTATTATTATTACATAAGCACAGTTATTGTTTCTTATAAGTCTGCCCTTCAAATATATAAATGTCTTTTTCTTGTGTAAGCAAAAAGTAAAGGGATCTTTCCTAATTTAATGTAAGTATCGTTAGGTTTACTTCTAGATTCCCAAAATACTTTCAGTTAATAGATAAGAGCTCAAAATATCCAATAAAATGAAAATAATTAACATTTTCTTTATAAATTACATAACAATTTATGTGGCTAATAAATGATGCAAACATTTCTGGTTGATTAATATAGCGATAAGTGGTAAAGATGGTATCTGTAATTTTTAAACTTTTTTATTATAGTTTTAACTATTAGAAATTCAATGAAATAAGTTTCATGAAAGTCCATTCATTATTAATTTCTCCAGAGATAAAGACCTTATGCCCTGAAGTAACAAATAAAGCTTTTTTTAGTGATTTATCTTTTTTTTCCAAAATCTCCCAAAATTTTGATTTTTTAGTAAAATCTTTATTTTCCCCGTAAGAGTCAGATAATTTTGAGTATACATTTTAAACCTCAACTCAAGCCTCAATAATTTTCCATTTGATGGTCTGTATTAGATGCATTCAGTAACCACAAACTAGCGCAAGTTTTGCTTTTCTATTGTATTTCATTTATCTCAAAAATCTCTAAAAATTTCTATGAGTTTTCTTACTCAACGCCGAGAAACAATTTTACTAATTCAAAAATAAATATTTAAACGGCGCACATAGGGGTATTTGTACTAAAAAACTGGCCAAAAGTCGAATTTCGAAGCTTCGACTAGAATGAATTGAACAGTTTTTTATAATAGCTGAACACTTAATACATTATATGGTAGCAATATTTTGCGCCCCACACCTCACAGTTTACCGTTATACCAGTCGGAATTTAGTCGTCGTTGAACCCGCACTTCTTTTTGATCGACGCGTCCCGAAAACGATCACTTATTTTTGCTTTGTGTGTATTTTAAGAGAGGTGAAAAGAAACTTTTTGTTATGGAGTTGGAAGATGAGACTGAGTACTATATTTTGAATCTATAACAACTTTCAAAAGTCAATATTTGAATTTTGTTTTGATAATTGAAATAAACATGATATTTAATAGCATTTTACAATTTTCCGTCCTATTCTTTCGTGTTTTTGTCACATTGTACGGTGATGTAAAGCAAAAACTTATACTACATAATACGGTCTGATTCATAAACTATCTATTGGGATAGAAATATTTTCCGCAAACATCCGCTATTTATTTTAGCGCTTATTTGTTTCATATATGGCGGTAGCAGGTAAATATAAAAAAAATTACATAGTGACCAATTTTCTTTTCAGAAATGAAAAGAACGCTAAAGAAGATTACTATAAGACGACAGGGCTGTAGCCAGCGGGGGGTTAGAACCCCCCCTCCACCCTCCTAAAATTTTGAAACAACTAAAAATTTACATGATTTTTTTAAAACAGAAAGAATGCACGGAGCATAAAAGGGTTGAACAGTCAGATGGGTAAAACTTCAGCTCTTACTTTTTCTTTAATAATGATGAAATATGTTAAAGACATGTTTGTATCTTAGGCAAATCATTCTTTATTCCAATTTTTTAATTCAATAAAATAAGTCAATTTATTTTTATGAAAATATGTACAACTGTTCGACATATTCAGTTGCATTCAGTTGAGTTGAGTTTTATTTACATTATTAATTTTATAATATTTAATTCTATAAAAGTATATTCTTATATATACAAAAGGTAATATGTAATTGTAATTTTTTTCTTTTTTTACATACAATATAAAAATTTGTATAATTTCTACATCGATGTAACTTTTTAAAAATAAACAGTCATCATCAGACATCAGTTTTTCTCATACCACAAAGGTAGGTAGCATTTACTCATGCAATAGTCTTTTAAACAAAGCGCTATGTACTACAAAAGAATTGACGTTTGATAAAAATACCCTCGGAATGAAAAAGCAGAATACTCATACAGATACCTCATCGCAAAATTTATTAACAAAGGTAACAAAATTATAGGTCCTCTCCACTAGGCAATAAATATTGGCACGAGAGTAGTGGAATATTATAAATAGTACATTTTAGATGCGATCAACAAACACCTTTTGCACTTAATGATTTACTCAGATAGTAATTGATAACTAAAGAAGTCAAAACATATTTTTTTAAATATTTCTTACCTTTTCTTTCGCTGCGAAAAGTCGAAAACTAGATTCTGTTTTTTTTAAAGTTTGTAAGACATCTTTTTCAAAAACTTAAGTGTTTTAAAAAGTTAGAGCTTTTATTTTTTTTTTTTTTTTATATATACATATATGTATAAATATGTATTTAATGAAATATATATTGAAGATGTAAAAATTAAACTTTATTTTAAATAAATATTTTAACGCTATTTAAAAAAAAATTGTCAATTTAGTTCAAAAATTTAAATTATTAAATTAAATATTAGCGTAAATACATCTAATACATATAAGATATATTACCAAGTCACTATAAGTAACTAAAAAGTAAACAAATAATTTTGGCCAGCTTTTTAGTACAAATACCCCTATGTGCGGCGGTTGTACGTTGGTTAAAAGGTTTTCTTTGGCAAACTCGTTATGTGGCCAAAAATAGGTAGGCCTTCGCTTATTCTCCACATTTATTTAAGTTAGCTTACAAACTTAAAGCATACAAATTTAAAAGCTAGACCTTATTATTAACCGGGAAAATATGTAATTAAAACTAAGAAGGACGGTTCAGGACCATGGGCGTAGCTAGAATTTTTTTCCAGGCAGGCTTGGCCCAAGTACGAATTGTAAGAGCGGCGTAAATTGAAAGGTCCGAGTATTTGATGATGCACTCTACATCGTTTTCATTCTGAATAAAGATCAAAGAACCTAGATGGCTCCTTAAAGGACTCCTGAACGAGCTACAAAAGGTTTAAAGGTTACTGAGCCGAAGAGAATACAATATTGGCATTGGTTTAGGTAGGATCACATCCAAGAAAGAAAACGCTGTTGGAAAGCAAGGAAACTGATTGTTCCATCAACGAAAATCTCTCTGATGAAAAACCAATAATAATAATAACAAGGGACTCTGCTGATGGTATTAAAACGGCGCACTTTAGTGCTAATTGAACTTGAAACAAGGTATTTTGCCACCACTTTAACCAATTTACTTCCGTTTTTGTTATTTACATTTAAAAAAACTAGGTTTAGTGGAGTGCCATAAGGTTTATATCTCGGACCCCACTTCTAATGAATCGATTTATGTAAAACCTTTGAGATCGTCTTTTTAATTATATATGTAGATGATTTTCTAAAAATAGTTTGCGTTTTTTTTTTTTTTTTTTTTATAATTTTCCTAAATAACAGTAAAATATGTTATTTTCAGGTAGATTTAGCAGAAAAGCGATCTACTACAGGGATGCTCATGACGTTACTGCGATAAGTGAATATTGACGAGACTCGGGTTTTGATTCCTAGATTCCAAAAATGTCCCGCACTAGTTAAGTTCATATATCGGGATGATTGATCAAGTTGACCTGTATATGTATTCATCTGATCGATAGTCTTGAATTGATCAAGGAGGTGGAAACGCTCATTTCTAAATATGATTTTGTTACCATGATATTTCCCGCATTTCTTAAGCAATTTTGATCAAACTTTAACTATAACATGGGTCTTATTCAAAAATTGGGGGCTTGGAGAAGAGAGGAGAAATTGATCGAAGTAGTGGGGGGCTGAACTTTCGTATGTATCGATATTGGGGGCCGGATAACTCTCGTATATCTTTAATCTTAATGAATTTGGATCAAATTTCGAAAATATATTATATTAATTATAGGAAAATACGAGCAGCTTAGTCAAATTCTCAAACCAGAAGAATTTGACAAGTAGATGTGAGCTGCTATTTCTTTCGTTCCCGATCACATAGAAATTCACCTATTTCTTCCTAGCTGCTGCTGCTGCAAGGATTTTTACATCTTTTAACGAAATATTATAAAGATTGACATTCTGAAGGAAATTGTCTGATATAAACACAGGGACATAGAAGCAAAGTGCAGGTAACAAGAAGTTGTAGATTAGCGGCAGATGTTTTTTTAATAATAACTAGCTGGGTTACCCGGTTTCACCCGGCGTTGGGTAAATACTTACTAATTAAACACTTCTCAAATTTTCTAGTTTTTTATATCCAAGAGTTAGAGATTATTTCAACCCGAAAACCCTTTTATGGATCCGCCATCATGAATTTCCAATATTCAAAAATAGTGTCCTTGAAATAATCATTGTACAAATTTTCATTAAAATCCGTTGAAATCGAGAAATTTTGGTCGCCATTTTGGATCCACCATCTTAAATTTGGAAATTTGGCTAGTATTCGAAATTAGTGGCCTCAGAATAATCATTGTACTAATTTTCATTAAAATCCGTTGAAATCGAGACATTCTGACGTCATGTTGGATCCGCCATCTTGGATTTGTAAATTTTGATAACATTTAAAATCAGTGACCTCAAGATAATCATTGTAGCAATTTTCATTAAAATCCGTTGAGATCGAGATATAGTGGTCGCCATATTGGGTCCACCATCTTGGATTTGTAAATTTTGATAACATTCAAAATCAGGTACCTGTAGATAATCATTGTACTCATTTTCATTAAAATCCCTTGAAATCGAGAAATATTGGTCGCCCTATTGGGTCCGCCATCTTGAATTTGTAAAACCTCAAGATAATCAATGTACCAATTTTCGTTAGAAACCGTTGAAACTGAGAAATATTGGTCGCCATTTTGGATCCGCCATCTTGGATTTCTAAATTTTGATAATATTCAAAATCAGTGACCTCAAAACAATTGGTGTACTAATTTTCATTAAAATCCGTTGAAATCGAGAAATCTTGGTCGCCATATTGGATCCGCCATCTTGAATTTCTAAAATTGGAGAGCGGATTTGAAATCAGCGTACCGTAAAACCGCTATGTTCCAATTTTCATGAAAATTACTTCAAATTTAAAATTTTTAACCGCCATCTTGGATCCGCCATTTTGAAACCCTATGTATTATCCGAAAAAAAATTAGCCTATATGTTAAGTTGGAATATGTACTACCTTCGGACAAAAAATGAAAAAGCATTTAGGCGTGATTGAGCAACAAACAAACAAACAACAAACAAACAAACAAGCGAACTTTCATTTTTATATATATATAGGGATAATGATTTTGGCATAAAGACACCTATTATGATTCAGGCACTGATTTTTGAAAATTTGCTTACTTGTTTGTATTCGAATATGTGTAACGCAGAAAAAGCAGATGATGTTGCATTTTTGCGATTTCTCAGTGTAATAGTAATAGTTCTTGCTATGCTTCTTCGATTTTATAAATCAACAAAGTTGAAGATATTGAAGGTAATTAATATATTAAATTCAAATAATTAGTTATTTTATAATATAAAAATAAATAATTTTTACTAACATTTTGTTCAGACTATTAACCCATTTGCATCATAAGCGTATATATACGCTCAATTTTCCTTGTCACTATCACGGGAGCGTATATATACGCGGCTGCGTTCGGCATTGAATCCAAATATGTATGTAAGTAATAAAATAACACACTCCCTAACAGTATAAGATGACAGAGATAAGCACTGATACTGATAACTGTTACACTGCTTGGATGCAATGATGATTTTTTATTTTGCTTTTGAATAGTTATATTATTTTCAAGAACATTCATAAAGACAGAGCATTTCACGTGTTTAAACAAAAACTAACAAATAATGCTGAAAAATGATTTTTTTTACTTTTATACAATTTTACACGTAAATATAATATAAAAATTGTTCGGTGATATGGACCTTTTATTCCTATTTCCAAATGATGCAAATGGGTTAATTGGTTGTTATCAACCCTACAACCTTCATAGGTCTTCTTTTTAGCAATTTAATCTTTTGTGGATATAAGTATTTTTATAGTACATGATAACGAATTTTTTTTTATAAAATAAAAAGCAGCAATTTTTAAAAGATTATGTTAAAGTTCACTTATTGGAACCGAGATTTTTGCAATTTACGGTCTAAATACACTCTACTAGTTCCTCTATGATGAGCAGCATATCGTATCTTTCCGGCCTATAAAAAACAGTGCAGAATTATGAGGCAAACTCAAGTTAGAGATATTGCTGTAAGCATTTCTATTGTTTATGCCAATAGAGGCAACTCTTAGTCTGTTATCAATCAACTGATAAGGGGTTTAATTACGTCTACCTAGCTATGGTGTGAAATTCAAGCATAAAATTATCTTAAGTCGATCTCTGATAAGGTTGCTAAATGTTTTAGTGATGATTGCACCATCACCATCCCCTCAATTAAGCTACCTAGAGCTAGAGCTCAGTCGCAATCGTATAATTCGGGAAGCGCGTTACAAGAGGCGGTCTCCAGGATATATACTATATAGTTTTATATAAATTGCTAAATAAATTTTTGTGTGTCTGATGATTGCATTCCAATTAAAAGTTTATTTATTCCGTGTACGTGAAATATCGCGAAACGTTACTCATTCACAAACGGAGATAAGATGCTGCCACTGGGGCTGATAAGGAGACTAGGAGGTTCTCCAGGGTTCACCACTAAAATCAGCTCTCTCCAAAACTGTTTTTTGAAAAATTAAAAAAATTATTCGGTGACTTTTGTCCTGCATTCTGCAACACTATCTGTAGGAGGAAAACTTTCCAGGCTGTCTAGTCGGATCGAAAAGGGGGGTAAAATCAGTGAGATAAACTCTTCGGAATTTTTACTAACGAATCGGACCTCAGAATCATTCATCTATCACTTTGATGGGATTACTCATTTCGGTGCGTTCGAGTACAGATATTTTAGCCTATCATCCGCCGGACAATCGCGTGTTATTCGCCTTATTCTGACGCAGATCGATTAATATACATATATATAATTTTTTTAATTTCTTCAACCTCAAAAATTGAAAATTATTATGGTAATTTTTTTTTGTTGTCAACAGTAAAAGCGGCAGATAAACGCTTAAGTATTTAAAAAAAAATCTTTTAAACGATAGCACAATTTCGCATCAATCGCGCCGGGGTCTTTTTCCCTGACTTGGGACCAGTTTCAGTTCAAGTTGCGGTCCAGTCACAGCTTCCGCATCTCTCGAATTATTGTGTAACGCTTTGTGTTGTTTTATGGATTTGAAAACGTTCGTTAAGTGATACACTCTCTGCACTATCAATCATAGCTGGAAGGAAAGAGGGAGATACAAAGTTCTCGCTACTTTGATAGTTGTAAGTACTTGATTTTATTTCTTTTTAAAAATACAATAACGAGATATCTGGAGCCATAAGACACCTTGTTTTATCAGTATTTCTGCGGGCTTTTTAATATCTTTGAATCTGTATCAAATTCTTTGTATTATTCGTGTTGATGATAAATCGAGCAGTCAAATGTTCATAAATCAAAATCGAGTGGTTGTAAGGAAGAATGTTGTAAAGTATATGAAAGAGCACTAATTACTACGCTTTATCTAATCAAATTTTTCACCTAATTTCGGCCACTGGTGTACTTCTCTGTTATTTTTTTTTTTTATTAACGAGTGAATTTTAAAGTTATTTCAAATACATATCTACATAGACTTATTAAAGCAATGCTTAAATTTATAACTTGGTTTGACGGAATCATGAGTAGTATTATAGTAAAAACAACAAATATATTTGCTTGGAGATAATGAGATCTCTCCACCTGATCAAATAATAACTGGAAGGCGTAGGACATATTATCCACGATAATTACAAAATAGAGACGTTTTATCGAAATTTTGTACCACTTTTTATATGGGAATTTATTACTCTAATTTTCAAAAAAATCAATTTTGGATTTTTAAAATTTCCGCAAAAGTCGAAAAAATAAAATAAATAAGTAAAAGTGACCCATAACTCGATATGCTTTACCAACCTTTGCATTAAACAATGCCATTCCTGAGTCTTTTGTTGTCTTTTGCAAAAGGAAGTGTGTTCAGTGTAATAATATCGACAACAATACTTATAAAAATTGTATGTTTACCCAAATAATATATTTAAATTAATATTATGTATATAGAATTTTGTATATTCTATTGAACAATCTCCTTTTTAACCTGGACATTCAGGGATTGCCAAAATTATTTATTAATTTAATTTAATTATTAAATGGTATCTTCCACTTATGAAAATAGTTATAGAGAACATCAAGCCATTTCTGCAGATAATTGCTAATGTGCGCAGTGTCTTCGTGTGAGCTGAAAATAGCAGTTTCATCGGCAAAGATAGATGAGAGACAATGTGGAAGGCACGGAAAATCTGCTGTGTTTATATTATATAAAATTGGACCCAAAATAGAGCCGTAGGAAATCTCTGATATAATATTTATGGCAGCTGAACATGTCATATTAGAAAGAAAACGAAAAACCCACATGCCACACAGTATCGAAGGCTGATTTTCATGGAAACATTTTCCTTAATATGTCTATTTATACTTAGAACTGGTTGGGATGTATTACATTCTGCTCGAAATCCAAGTTGTTCATTAGGTATCAGTTTACCGATTTCAGTAAATTCTGCTATTTTAATTTTGATCACCTTTTCTAATATATTTTGGCAAAATTGCTCAACAATTGCAGGTTTCACAGGTTTTCAAACTGGAATTAAGTAGTTTAGCAACTTTCCATGATTTCGGAAAATACTTTAGTTTGAGGCAAGACTTAATTATAAAAGTAATGTACAGTGCTGTGCAAAACATTTGCAACTAAAACCCCAATTTTCTATGTCTTACTACAACAAACCTTAAATTCTTAAAAACAAAAAAGCTAGTACAGTATTTTATTCTTTATTATATCTAATTTAAGAATATTAAAAAACTAAAGGTAACTATTCAATAAAAAAGGAGAAATATTCGTTTTTTCATACTAAGATACAAAACTGACTGTGCAAAACATTTGCAACTCCTTGACATTAACAATGTTGGCGACTTTAAATATATATTATCATTAATATTTGGTTGAACAGCCTTTATTTACAATAACTGCTGCACATTTTCTTGGCATAGAATTAAATAGCGACTCAATATGCAAAGAAGTTATATCATTCCAAGCCTTTTTTATACCATTAAAGAGTTCGTCATGGTTGTTTAAAATTGACCCCTCATATTCTTCTTAACCAGTTGCCATAGCTTTTCTATGGGGTTGAGATCTAGGGACGTGCGAGCCATTTCAAAACTTCAATGTTTTGCTGCGAAAACCAAGCCTGAAGAAGTCTAGAGGTGTGCTTGGGATCATTGTACTGTTCGAAGCGCCAGCGCAGGGGCGTTTCTTCCTCTGCGTAAGGGAGCATAACATTTTCCATAATGTTTTTGTAGTCCTCCGCTTTCATTATCCGTGGTATTTCATAAAGAGGTCCCACGCCCTGAGCTGATAAACAACCCCAGACTATTGTATTACCACCTCCATGCTTCACAGGTACCACAGTTTATCGCGGATTTAGTAGTTTGTTCGTCGGTCGTCCTACTTTTTGCCCTCCATCTAGCCCCACTAAGTTAAACTTACAGTTAAACACTCATCCGAAAAAAGGACAGTTCTCCATTTTTCTAGGGGCCATTCTAAGTGACTTCGAGCAAAGACAAGTCGAGCTCAGCCATTTTTTTTTGGGAAGTAGTGGCTTTTTCGCTGGCCTGTAGCTCTTTAGATCGGTTTCTATGGCTCGTCTTCTTACTGTCGAAGGATCCACATCCAGGTTTTATTCGAAAGGCCGAGATTTAATTAAAATTTTAATTCTACGATCCTCAGCCTTTGTCGTTTTCCTTGGTCTACCACCCTTTATGAATATTTTCAATACTCCCAGTCTTTTTAAAACTGCTTATAATTCTGGATATGGTATATTTAGCTATTTTATATTTTTCACTAATGTCTTTTTAGGTTATACCATCTGTGTGAACAAATATTATTCGGTTTTTTATTTCGTTGTAAAATTAATTACCCCCATTTTAAGAACTTTTAGTTTAATTGCGTTTAAAGGAAAAAAATATTTTAATAATACACTTCCGCGCATGGACCTGACCGTCAGACTGGATTATACGCCCTGCAGTAGTTGGATCGGAATAGAAAATTATTATTATTATTTTTTATTAACTATATATGGAATAGAAAATAACAGTTAACTAACAAAGTACTGCCAATTCTCATTTATTCCGAGAAAAGTATTTGTTGATATATAAAGTTGCAAATGTTTTGCACAGGCAAAATTGTTACGTTGAATAAAAAACTGGATATTGCTCCCTTATTATGGGATATTACATTCTGCTATTGTTATATCTGGAAACTAGACATAATAAAGAATAATGCACTGTAAAATTTTTTTTTGGTATCAGTGGTTTAGGAAATTTTATAATGATCTGTAAGAAACTATGATTTTAGTTGCAAATGTTTTGCACAGCACTGTACATATACAAGACCACCCTTAGGAAGTAATTTTAAGGCCAATATTGTTCTGGGACCTTCTTAATATATTTTTTATTATTTTTGGACGGACGTACTAGCCAGGATCGTCAAAAGATTGAATACTTATATAAAATACTGGTTCGCAGTAATGTTTAAGTTTGATGCAAAGTGATTTGGGAGCGGTTTTTCTTTCTCTTTGCACGTAACATAAATCGGTTGTTTTCATTATTGCTTGTATTTTTGGCATAGGTTTCAACAGTTTTTCGCTAATACCCAAAAATCTTTTTACAGTTGAATAACTCAAGGAAATAAGGGAAAAACAATATTCATAGTATCAAAACAAAATCAAAGTACAAAGTTCATAGTTATATAATAAGTTAAAGAAGTGTACCAAAGTTAAACAAGCGTATAAATATGAATGAGTCATTTTGGCTATTTAATTGTACATATTTGTATTGTATTGCAAATAATCCTGAGACAAATCATCTTGGAAAAAAGTGTGACAAAACAGCATCTTTCATCTATACTATAGTATATTGTAAAATAATATGTACAATATACATGAAATTTCTTGAAAGTTAACCCAAAGTGAAAGTTGTTCGCTTCTAAATTCGCTTTCAATATTGTTGTAATTATTTTCATATCTTCTAATTGGGTAGGAAATAAAATTTCTATTATCAATTAATTGAAAATTCCTCGATGTGTTTTTATTTCACAGCCGCCAAAAAGATCATCCGGCTTAATGGCTAAAGAAATTCGAGGTGTGATAACGTTCGATAAGATAGAAAAACTCGTCAAATCAAATGCTGATTCAGTTGTTTTCTATGAATTACTGAATTTCTGATTATTATATCAATTGGTCAGTTAGAAAGACTTTAAAAATATTATGCAGAAAATGTTAGTAACATTTATTTTGAAATTATTCGACTTGAAAATGCATTTCATGTTAACGCAATTATTATTACGCAGAAAGTTAAACCAATTAAACGGCATCGAGGCACGTTTAGCTTACTTGTGACCCAAAATATATGAAACACAGATACCATTTAATTGCTTTTCATTCTCTTTTTTAATTTTAATAACATCTTTCGTCTTTGTTATTATATTATTGCAATAATGATGTAAGAAGCCGGAACATTATCGGAAATGAAGGAAACTCGGCGAGCGGCTTAGCTTAATATTTTATTTTCGTTGAATAAATCTCACAAAAAATTATACAAAAATGATAATGTTTCTCAATTGATGATTTCATTTGCAAATTCTTTTTATTAAGTTGTTAAACTAGGTCAAGGCTCTTTTATCGGTATGAACATGTGTCTTCTTATGTTATTGATCAAGACTTATTAGTAGGTAATACGTTTAAACTTAAAGGTAAAATAAAACAATTTATTATACCAAAAAGATGAGAAACGAATTTTGCTGCAAAAGGAATTTTTTTCTTGCTTTTTACAGCTTTTTAATCTTTATTTGCTATTTAAAAAAAAATTATTAAAATGTAACATAGAATAACTTTTTTTTTGTTTTTGTTTTTTTTTTTTTATAAATTTGTTGTTTTAAATGACCTTTACCTGATTAAAACATTATTCTTCACGGTTTTTGGGTTTTTATATAAAGTATACATATATTTTCTAGCTATTGATAAATAATCGTGTGTTTTCATGATCGATTAAGAGGCGAGATATACATTTTTAAAGAAAGAAAATATGTCGGAAATGCTCTAATCTAATTTGTAAGAGATACGATATTTGTGAAGTGGAATCCTTGAATAGATTAATCGTTTTCGTCTACAACAGACAACTGAACCTTATTATACGATTGCTTTACTTATTTAAGATTATAAAATCCCAAAAATTAAGTCAAACTAGTACTTTTCGAACATTTTTGGAAAATATCACGAATTTGATTCAATAGTACTAGCACCAAGATCATTTTAATTTACATATGAATCGTTATTTTTGAATGTGGTATGTCTACTCTTTTAATATATAATTTTATCCATTTAAATTTTAACGTGTAGATAGTCCTTATGCTATTTCTTCAAGAAGTGGACTTATAACACTTTCAAAAATAATGGTTCATATATTACATACTATATATATCAGCAATGGATTAAGATAATTTAAAATAAAAATATATATATGTTTCGTTTTTCAGGAAAAAAAAATCCAAAATTAAGAGCTCATCATGTCATACTGGAAGGTTCTCACACGACGTAAAACCCTTCAAGAGGATCCAGAGACAGATAATAAATTTAATCGAGTTCTAACAACATTCGATTTAACTACGTTAGGAATTGGAGCAACATTAGGTGTAGGAGTATATGTGTTAGCCGGCCATGTAGCCAAGGAACAGGCTGGACCATCAGTGGTTTTATCATTTGCAATAGCTGCCCTTGCATCCTTATTGGCTGGTATTATAATTCCTGTACTTCTTCTTTTCTTTAATTTCGATAATTTCAGGCCTATGTTATGCCGAATTTGGAGCAAGAGTCCCCAAAGCCGGTTCCGCATACATTTATAGCTACGTTTGCATAGGTGAATTTGCTGCCTTTATCATAGGCTGGAATCTCATACTTGAATATATCATTGGATCGGCAAGTGTGTCCAGGGGATTAAGCCTTTACCTTGATACGCTTCTCAACGATACACTCAAGACGACATTTATGGAAATTACACCCATCGGTTGGGATTTTATGGGGCCTTATTTTGACTTCTTTGCATTTTCAATTGCTTTTATTATTGGAAGTAAGTATTTGTTTGATATAAAAGAATTTTAATTGAATGTTTTGATATTTTTAGTCAGCCTAGCTTTTGGGATACATGCATCAAAAATGATCAACAATGTTTTAACAATTTTAAACATTGGAATTGTCCTTTTTGTGATCATTGCTGGGTCAATCAAAGGTATAAATATTATATTTTCGAAATATTATTAGTTCCGCATATTATAATTTTACAATTATTAAAAAGGGATCAACAACTAAGTATATTGTTTAGTTTGCCCTTTCAGCTGTATTTTGTTTTTGTTTTTCTCATTGAATGCTCGATCTAGGTCAGATATATGTTGTTGTATTTCTATCGTATAATAAAAGAGCTGATCTAGACCGAGAAGCCGATGACTATAAATAAATAGATCAGACCTTGTTGTTTGCTCTCATATCATCGGATGTATCATAAAATTTGATTAGAGAAACGGTATTATCTTCAATAATCTTCAAAACTAAATTTTATTTCCTATACTCAGCTGATCCTCAAAATTGGAAGATCGATCCTGAAGAAGTTAAGGAACCCTACATAGTTGGGACCGGAGGATTTTTTCCTTTTGGCTTCGAAGGTACCCTTAGGGGAGCCGCAACTTGCTTCTTTGGATTTGTCGGTTTTGACTGTATCGCAACGACTGGTGAAGAAGTTAAAAATCCAAGACGATCAATTCCTAGAGCAATCCTCTTTTCTCTCTTGATTATATTTTTATCTTATTTCGGTGTATCAACAGTACTTACACTTATGTGGCCATATTATTTGCAGGTAATTGTATTTTTCTGATTCATTTTTAATATATATAGTAGCTTAATTGTTGATTTTACAATTTTAGAATGTGGACGCGCCACTACCATTTGTTTTTCAAGAAATTCATTGGCCTTTTGCTAAATGGATAGTTACAATCGGTGGAATGATTGGTTTAATTGCTAGGTATTTATATCAAATCAATGTAACTTTTCTTATACTCTCATGCAGATAAAACATTTGATTTAGTCTTTTTGGAGCTATGTTTCCTCTACCGAGAATCATTTATGCCATGGCGCAGGATGGGCTAATTTTTCGGCATTTAGGTAATATCAATCCAAGATTTAACACACCTGTAGCCGGAAATATTTGGGCGGCAGTTTTGACTGGTAAGTGTAGTTATTATGCTAAATGAAAACATTAATTAATTGACTGTATATTTTAGGACTTATGGCGGCTCTTTTCGATCTCACTCAATTGGTGAACATGCTCTCGATTGGAACACTAATGGCTTACACAGTTGTGGCAGTTTCAATAACAATTCTAAGGTATTATACTATTTTAGTACTGTTGACCAAAATTATAAAATTATAATTTCTTCTCTCCCCAAAGATTTATGCCTAATCAAAATGAAGAAAAAGGATTTGATATGGATCTTTCTGAAGAAAGTATTTTGGCTGGAACACGAAATCGAGCGACTTGCAAATCATTTTGTCTGCAGGTTTTTAATTTAAAACGACTTAGAAAACCGACACATTTATCGTCACGAGTTGTTGGAATACTCTCATTATTTTACTGTAAATTAATAATTTTTTCTTCGAATTTATCATTTAAATTAATGGTGATCTTTTTCAGGTCTGTTCTGTTTAAGTTTTAGCTTCATTGTTATGTTTGCTCGGGAAGAGGTTAGAGATTTAGAATCGTGGGCAATTGGACTATTGGGAGTTTTTGCAGGCTTGATACTACTGACTTTATTAGCTACTTCCCTACAGCCTAGAGAAGAGATTAATGCAGGTTTTCGGGTTCCCCTCGTTCCACTTATTCCAGGGATCAGTATTTTTGTGAATATTTATCTTATGCTTCAGTTGGACATTTATACATGGATCAGATTTGGTGTTTGGATGGCAATGGGTAAGTGAATTTTATTTAGCATGTTAAAACTAGAATCTTCAAATAAGTCTAGATTTTGAAAATTGTCTACATTGCATGCTACATTTAGACACTATTAATCATTATTTTTGGCGCCAAGTTGAACACCTATAAGTGTGAGTAGTAAAATATAGCTCAATAAATTATTATAAATAAGTTCACATACAGCAGAGCATCGCGAGTGATTAAAGTTGTGTTTGTATAGTTTTAGAATCTTTTATTCGATCGATTACAAAAATTCTCTCTTTCCAACCACTTAGCCAGTCTTATTACACAATTTAAGATGTAAATAAGATATAACAGTAATCTTGACATCAACACGTGATAACCTAAAATATAGGTTCAAGAATTACTATGAAAATAATGGAATTTCAAAAAGTATAAAAGAACTTTTTGGAACTTGATACCTTTGAGAGACACAGGACCTTAACAACAAAAAAATCGCTGTTTTAAAAATTTTATACCATATATTAGGATTAGGAACTATTGGCTTCATGGTACTCAACCCTTTGTTTCAATTCGAATTTTACATATAGCATCATTATTTGTTGAAAAATATTGAGCAAACAATTTGAAAATTGGTGTTTTAAGAAAACAAAAAGTAAATTTTATATCCTACATTCCCTTTAAATGAAGTCCTTTGATAAAGCCGTATGTTGGTTCGTAAGTTAAACGCAGATAACTTCTCGTCGTAGGAACATAATTTTTGCAGTGAAAGAATTAGAGAAAAGAAGAAAATCTAATAATTGCTGGAGCCCAAATTGGGTAAAAACAAAAAATATTTTTTAAACACTAAAAATACCTTAAATACATAATAAGCTTTCAATACACTATTTCTGATTACAGGTGTCCCTCAAGTTACACGATTAATTGGTTCCGTGTAACTCGAATAGGGTTTCGAGTTACACGGAAGTGGAAACTCAGATTTAGCACTACTGTTAGTTACCTGTATATTCCACTTTTCAAGAGCAGGAAGCGAAAGGATTCCGCAGATAGCAAACATTGACGAATATATGATAAATCCTTATTATTTTGCCCTTTTTATGAAAATTGGTATAAAACCGTGTAACTCAAATATCGTGTAACTTGAGGGAACGTCGCAATTTTTGTCCGTGTAACTCGAAAATCGTGTAACTCAAGTACCGTGTATCTCGAGGGATACCTGTATATATAAATCATACATATGTATGTAAAAAAATATAGGCTATAAAAACCATAAAATAATTCCTTATGCCTTATACCTCGCCGTTCTCTGCTCACAAATATGAAATCGTAATAAATAAATAGGAATATATAATATATATAATAAATATAATAAATATAGGAAAATATAAAACAATCTAGTATAAAAATATAGAGAAATTTGAATAAAATTACATTGGAACTGCTAAACTTGGCGCGGTGCGTCCTTTAAAATTACAATCTTAACCATAACTAGATAAGGTTAAATGCATGCCTTTATATTTCTATATTTATATAAATTGGGTAAAAACAAAAAATATTTTTTAAACACTAAAAATACCTTAAATAAATAATAAGCTTTCAATACACTATTTCTGATTACAGGTGTCCCTCAAGTTACACGATTAATTGGTTCCGTGTAACTCGAATAGGGTTTCGAGTTACACGGAAGTGGAAACTCAGATTTAGCACTACTGTTAGTTACCTGTATATTCCACTTTTCAAGAGCAGGAAGCGAAAGGATTCCGCAGATAGCAAACATTGACGAATATATGATAAATCCTTATTATTTTGCCCTTTTTATGAAAATTGGTATAAAACCGTGTAACTCAAATAGCGTGTAACTTGAGGGAACGTCGCAATTTTTGTCCGTGTAACTCGAAAATCGTGTAACTCAAGTACCGTGTATCTCGAGGGATACCTGTATATATAAATCATACATATGTATGTAAAAAAATATAGGCTATAAAAACCATAAAATAATTCCTTATGCCTTATACCTCGCCGTTCTCTGCTCACAAATATGAAATCGTAATAAATAAATAGGAATATATAATATATATAATAAATATAATAAATATAGGAAAATATAAAACAATCTAGTATAAAAATATAGAGAAATTTGAATAAAATTACATTGGAACTGCTAAACTTGGCGCGGTGCGTCCTTTAAAATTACAATCTTAACCATAACTAGATAAGGTTAAATGCATGCCTTTATATTTCCGATATTTTACTAACAGGCCTTCCAATATACCTGATATCCGTCTGCATGTACAATAATACAGAAGTACGAAATCTTGATGTAGTAAAAACCCACTTAGCACTATTCCAAAATGGCAAGATGAAAAAATATTCAACAGAATTTGTGCCTAGGCTGAACGGCACTATAACATCACTTTCAACGAGAAATGAAATGTTGGAAAATGATACCAGAGTTAAACCACCATCACCAAAGCAATCTTTGGATGAAATTTTGCCAGCTGCTGATGTAGCTAGCACTCTGAAAGAAGTGAAGAACTCTAATGGAAAAGTGTTTTTCATAGAGGAATCTGAACGGAAAGAATCAGATAAACTGAAGCAGAACGAAGATGAGGAGGACGCAAAATCTGTTATCGCAATCCTTGATAATGTCCTGCAGATTGAAGATGCCGAAGGGTATCATCATGATTTTAACAGAAAGGCATCTGTTGATTCGGAAATGATTCCATCTTTTGTTGAGTCCTCAACTGTGGCTATGGTGCATAGTCCTTATTTCATAGTTAAAGAGGAGGAGGAGGTGGAAAGTATAATCGATAACAGAGGTATTCGAAATTACAAAGATAATCCAGCTGAGGAATTAAACGATGCGAAGCAGACTGTTACCGTCGAAGATATTAAGATTGTTCACCCAGAATTAGAACTGGTTGAAACTAAAAGCAACTCAACGGAAGGGAAAGAGGTGATAACAGCAGAATATATATTAAAGGATATTCAAAAAGAAATTAAGACTTTGGAAAGTGAAGATAGTACAACAGATGAAGCAGCAGAAGCAGTAGAGGCTATTGAGAATAATGAAGAAATTGAAGAAAATTTTGATGCTATAGCTGAACTCTTTGAACCTAGTCAAACAGAAGCTGAAGTTTTACATACGGAAAACAGTACTAATAATTTAATTCATTCCAAAAGCAGTCCGAATTTAGGCACAAAAGATATAATTACCGAAGATTCTGAAAGTTCACATCGCAAAACTTCACAAACATCCAATAAATCCCATGAAGAAGATGCGATACATTCAAAGAGTTTTAAAGAGAAACTAAATCTACTATTAGCTGTTCAACCCGCAGTTACAAAACCAGTGAAACAAACGAATAATGCTTCTGAAACCAACAATTTGCAACAACCTTCCGATCCGTCGACTACTATTGAAAAATCGATTTCAACTTTCCCCAAATTAAAACCTTCAAAAAGTGAACCAGACCTCTCGCTGCTGTTTGAAGTAAATGAAGATGAAAAAATAGTTAATAACACCAATAACGAAGGAAATCATATTCCAAAACCACCGAAATTTGATCCCATACTTTATAAGACTATTAGTACTAGACATTATAGAAAAAAAGAGAGACCTGCTTTGGATGATGTTATAAAACTACAACCAGACCAACCAGTTCAAACCATACAACATCCTGAAACACCTCCTCCAACTGAAGAGGAATCGGAACCAGTTCCTTTCAAAAAGAAACTTGAAGAACTACTTAAAAGAGGTCCTTCTCATAGAAGCACTGCCATGAGACCAAAAAAAACCACAAAACCTAACTCACTTCTTTCTGTCCCATTGGAGCCGGTGCCAAATTTAAATTCACGTGCAAAAACAAACAACGAAAGTACAAACGAAAAATTAGATGTTAGAAATCCTCCTACAACCTCTGAAGACTTTAAAGCCCAATTCTCCACCGTACTTCAGTCAATTGGTGCCAGAAACAGTGCAGACGACATCCAACTTTCAAAAAAGCGTCCTACAACAATCGACGAAGCACGGCAGTGCCTTAGACCTGTGACAATAAAATAATTTCTTTAATTTACATATTTAAACTATTTCAAGTCCTCTATAGACTGGTCTTACTAACTGCATGACTGTTTAACTTAAGGAACAGGTAACATACCTGGGATTGACTCAACTCAATACGAAAACCATTTTAAACTCTTTTCAGGTCTTGTGCTCTACTTTACGTATGGCATTCGGAACAGCTACAAACAAATGCAGAGGGAACTTGCAGGATGGCAGAAGCTAAAATATTCTGGGTACCTCTAATGGTAGTTGATATTAAAAAGAAGTGATTACCGCTTCACTGTTTTTGTTGTATATAGGATAGGAATAAATTATTTTAACGAACAAATTGAACTTGTATTTTATTTTCTTTTGCAGCATATAGGGACGTTTCTAACATATGCCAATCGATTCTATGGAATCCCCATATGCTAACAGGCGTCGTTTAGGAGCTACAGACAGTTTTACGTATACGGATACTTTTTTTCACTAAATGCCCTGCAATTTTCTTAACACTCACCCTACGAAACTAATTAAGGTGACAATTGATAGAGAACTCTTCCTCCCTTCTAAATAGTTTTCAAACACTTCTCTACCCTGTTCTCATTACGAGTTTTAAATTGTCAAAGTTAAAAATCTGTAACATTGTCACTAATTTAATAAATAGAAATTATTTTGGAAAATATTAGTGACAATTTTATTAGTTTTTAAACTTTGACAATTTGATACTCGTGATAGAAGCAGGATAGAGCAGTTGTTGAAGACTCCTTGGAACAGAGAGAAAGTTTTCTAGCAATTGATTATAGGGTGTGTGTTAAGAAAATTGCAGGGTGTTGAATAAACACACTATCCGTACACATAAAGCTCCTAAACGACACATTTTAAAGGCGGACGCTCCCGGGACAAATGTTGATCGGAGGATTCCATAGAATCGATTAGAACACATTGTTACGAATCACCCTATATGCCTATTTTATTTTGTCTATATTAAAAGCATTATTCCCAATTCTGATCTTGAATTCGTACTCCAATTTGTCTAAATTTATCTATGATGATCCATTCCTAATATCATCTATTCAAAACATATTACATATCTTAAATTTCTTTAAAACAGATTTGGCGATTTCAATATTCCGAAAGAAGCGTTTAATGTTAATTTCATAATATAAAATTAATATCATAAAAATCAGTATTATAAAAATAATATAAAAGAAATAAAAATATAATAAAAAATTACATAAAAGTTTATTATGAAACAATGTGATAGCTTAAATCCGGACGTTTATTATTTCCTTTTTAGTAAAATTTTATTTTTAATGATTTTTGTTTTCAAATAATTGCTCGCCCTTTTACTTTTTATAGTAGTATATAAAAATGTTACTATCAACATATTTCTTGAATCTCAGAAACCCTAGATGTCGATTTTGAATTTTAAATTTTTATTATACGTATAAATAAGTATTCTTACCGAAGTTTAGCTTAATAGATCAAAAATGAACTGGATTAAAACTCGATTGAAGAAGATTTGCGAACAACAGGCAATTATTTGATTTTTGTATACTTTGTACAACGAATTGTAAGTAATTAGTAATTACATATACAAGATAAAAACTAAATTACTAAAATGTTTTTTAAATTATCTTAAGGGGGGGGTTAGGGTTTCAGCGTGAAAAAAACACTTTGCTTTCCGATTTTTTTTTAGAAATATGGATTGAGCAAAGTTATTGAAACCTTTTGTACATTATTAAGTGTGATGTCGATAATACTCAGTAATTTTTTTATGCGAAAATATCGACAAACAAGCCGGTAACGGAGCTTTTCCAAGAACGTCTTTGGAAATAGACGATTTGCGGTGTACACTGTATCTCAGCTGGAAATTATCCGAAATTAAAAACCTTTAAAATTTAGTCAGAGTATCATTCAATCCTCCCCCCTACGATCTCTGATTATTATTTTTTTCATTTATAAATTTTTGGTGGTCATTTAAAGTAAAAACTGCTATTTTTTACGAAAAATTTCGTCATTTTGTAAGTGGAAACCCCCCTTAATGTAAAAAAAAAATTTAAAACTCAACGTAGGGGGGAGGTATTTTATATATAGAAAGTGTGTACCAAGTTTGAAATGAATCAGTAATGTAGTTTTTAAATAGCAGTGTACACGGACTTTTAAAAAGTGGTTTTGAAAAAGTTCAGTCACCGGCTTGTCTGTCGATATTTTCGCATAAAAAAATTACTGAGTATTACTGAAATCATACTTAATAATATACAAAAGATTTCAATAAATTTGCTCAAACCATATTTCTAAAAAAAAATCACAAAAAAAGTGTTTCTTTTTCATGCTGAAAACCTTACCCCCACCTTAAATATTTGAAGGTATACACGGAATAGAAATGAAATGCATTTAGAAAAACAGAAGTAAACGAAACACCAAAGTATCAAAAAACAAATCTACTAAAAAACCAATTCGAAGAAAACTAACTCATTGATGGTCTGATTAAACATAATTCCTTTGCTGAGAAGTAGGAGATTTACGACACATCCTTCCTACAATTGTTAGGGACTGTAAAATATAGAGAATATGTTTCTAAAAGTCATAAGGTAGTTTTTAAAGTTGATAACTCACCATTTGATGTAAGAGTCGTCCCTTCGTCAATCACTATTTTCATTTTATGCGTGTGAAGCTCCATTCGATCGGTTATCCATAAAGTAGCTTCCTCCATGTCTGTTCGGCTAGCGAGAAGTTTACAATTTTTTTGATGTGCGCCTATAGCGTCAATAACAATATATTCCAAATGAAGATCGAAGTCCTTAGGAATATTGAAATAATGTGCATAACGTAGATTTTTGACGAATAACATGATTAAAAACTAATATTAAGCAAGATCTGCCAGATAAAAAATTGTTAAAGAGAGTCTCTGGTATTAAAACGAAGAACTTATATCTTTAATAAGAAGTATAAAACTGAGGAACTAGAAGAACTTTTATCAGACTGCGGATATATACCAGCTATATATGTAGGTATTTGTGAACATTGTGCTAGCAAAAACAAGACATATAGTATTGCGATAGTGTTATCTTTGGTGTTGGGCAAATGGAAAAAAGATATTTAATTCTGCATGTTACAATGTCTTGCCGCGCCATTATGTCTGGAATTAAAACTAAATTTGATAAAGACACTTAAGTTTGACAAAAAACATAGGGTACAAATTTGTTTAAAAAAAAATGTTTAAATTGTTTTTTTAGGTTATCTACTTACCTATCTTATAAACAAGTGCACTAGTTATTACTTGAAGTATTGGGACGTTGAGGTTACATCTTTCCACGCTTGTTACATAGCCTCCTAAACGGAAGAAAACAAAATGTATAGTTTGCAGGAAAGTCACAAAAATAATTAGATTTATCCATATGATGCCATCCTGATGCCCCAACCCAAAAACCCTATGGTCACCTCAAAAACTACGTTTATATCAAGTTTACGAATGAACAATGTAATCAAAACGGCAGTAATTATGCTCCATAACGATCCACCACATCCAGCTGAACGAAGGGAAATATTTATCTTTGTTTTTGAAGATAAGCTCTCTTCTGATAATTCTTTTTTCCTAGTATCAGTATCGATTAGTGTAACATTATTATTTGTCGCAGCGCGGTCAGCCCATGATTGTTTATAAAGAAATTGCTTACTTGGATTCATTCTATCTACTCGGAAACTTTATGCGCAGCATCTTAATGGATTCTTGAGCGACTATCGTGCGTCACTAGTTATTTTTGGTTATATGTTACATATTGAGACCATTCTGGCAATTAACTAAAATGTTCAAGAGTTTTGTTGTTTTTATTAAATTTTTTTACACATTAAAAGTAAAATTGTTAATACTTTTAGTTATTTTTTAAACTAGGGGAGACTGGCCTAAAATGAAATACTAGGGTAAAATGACACATCGCACGTATCTCCAGTTCTAGCTTTAGTTCATTCTTTCGCAGTTCATCCATGGAAGCAGTCGTATCTACCAGCGCTGCTGTAAAATTTTTAGTAAGTTCCCTTTGTTTTTACTAGAGTAGTAGTTAAAAACCCATTTTCAGTCATCTATAATATATTATTATCAGAGAAATCAAAGTGTTGGTATAAAGAAACTGGGAGAGCTTGAGAAGAACTTATGACATCAGCGAGGACTAGGGGAAAGTGGGGGAAACACGAACACCTAAGGGAAAACTTAAATAAAACAGTGGAATTTGATCACAGAGTTTTTTTATTGTTTAACTATAAAGTTTACTTATCTGTCTAACGAATTCCGTAATCAATTTTTATATTTTTAATAAATTGTGACAATATGAAAAAAAAAACAAAACCCTTAGTGTTCGGCTTTACTCGACATTAGTGGGGTAAACACGAACACCAAGTGGGGTAATTATGTATGAACATTAATAACGACAGTGATCACATTTATAACCCAAAGATGGTGACTGTCCGTCAGTACAATTCTCGCGAGCCCATTTTTTACACACGTAGCACATAATCCAGTCTTCAACGGGGGATCTATACAGGGTGATCCAAAAGTATGGAAACGGCTAAATAACTTTCGAGGAATGCATTTTGGAGCAAAAAGTTGTAGACAAAAGTTTTAGGAATTTTCCCCAGCTATTCAATGGTGACCTTAGATTTGACCTTGACCATGGCTTTGAAGGTCATTTGAAGGTCAAGTTGACTTTTTTAAATTGGAACCCTTATTTTTGACCACGGAACTGGAAAGAGCGGAAAATTTTATTTCCAACTATGACCTTTACTATGACCTCGAAGGTCATATCAGGGTCAGGTTTGTGATTCCCTTATTTTCCTTCAATCAAAATGTTACCATACATTTTTCCAATAAATTCTCTAAACTTTAAATTCAATTCAAAAACCCAAACCCCAACAGGAAATAAATTATCAGTCCGAAATACCTCTAAAAAGGGCATTACTTTGAATAAAACCGATAATCAAAAAATCGAAGAAAAAATAAAAATACATTCCAATCATTGTAAATCGCTGTGAACAGAAAAACAAGCTTGACAGAAAATTTAATTAATGCACCCAAATCGTGGGTAAAAATCAGTGCTCAGGAATAGAACATATGTTAGTCAACGAATAAAAAATGTACGACAATAATGAAAAAATGGGATTTTGAGATCTTCAAGACTGTACTTTGTTTTGGTCTTTCTTTTGTAATTATAAGGCATCTGAAAAAATAATAAAAAAAGATGAACGCGGAACCAACAAAAGGGAGGGGGGTAATGCCGAACGTTCGAGATTGCCCGACATGGAGTGTTCGCCTTTACCCCGCTGGATCGAAAACAATAAAATGGAAAAAAAAATGTAGGTTATATTTCTTTTGCTGATTGCGTCATTGTCATTTAGCTGATTAATATGTGAGTATTCCACTATGTAAAAGTTAAATTACTACTGTAGATAGAAATAAAGCAACACCAACTTTAATTTACCAAAAAAATTACATCAAAAACATGCAAAATATTGAAAAATGCATATCTTGACAAGTACGTGCGTCCGCGTCTCCCGTGTTGTTGACTGGCACAGGTGGTGGCATGGTCTCCGAAATGGCGGCAAGTAAAATATGGCTATCTCTCTCTAACACATTAGAACCATTGGATTCGGGATTACCCCACGTTCGTGTGGAAGAATTATTTAGAGAACGTTAAAATCTCGTAGATTTGCGATTATTGAAAATCTATAATTTTCTTTGTCTTTTATTATTGTAGATAGTAAATTGGTGACTGGGCTCATGTCTGTCTGCATCGTGTAATAGGGCAGATGCTCCAGTTCTGGCTATTTTAAGACATTTCGCCAGTTCAGGCGTCCATTATTTTGTCTATATAAATAATCATGAGATTGTTTATGTACCAAGTTATTAAAAATGCATACCTATAAATATACAAATCGCCGCTGTTAAGATTTCTACATTTGATTATTAATAAGTAAAAGAAATGTCAGTAAAGAGCCCGGGAACCACTTTTGGCCACTTTTTAACCACTTGTGGCCACGGGTATGTGCCAGTTTTGGCCATCTTTTCCCACATTAATTTGATAAATAAAACAAGAGTTACGATCAATTTAGGTGTCTTATTTCTTTGCAAGTTATAGTTATATTATACTATATTAACATTTTGGACATACTTAAACTATCATAACAAACTAAATTATCTTTCCTGCTTGAGGTTTTCCCACTCATTTCTACATTTCCTGTGTAAAAAATACGAAATTATGGTAAGCATTTTAAGGTAAATTAAATATTTTAATAACTTAATCTAACAATTAAAAAACAATCTTTAAAGGTTTTTATTTAGGACAGAGAGGTGGCCAGAACTAGGTTAACACGTGTGCCACTTTTGGCCACAGTGATGGCCATAAAAGCAGAAATCACAAAATCAAGTCACCACTACTGGCCAGTAGGCATAACCTAATTTATATTATGCACGCCGAGAAAATAACCTAACATATCTTTAAACAATACCTTTGGCAAGTATTTTGAACAATAAGCATTAAAAAATATAAAAGAATTTCAAACATAAAAAACTGATTACTCACACTACAACCTTATTGTTTAAAAAAACAAATAACAATATTTTGTGTACTCTGACAAAATATGGCTCCTCTCAACTGAATGTCAACTGACACATGACAGCTGATAGCGTCACTGTGTTGCCATAATTAACCCTCGTTTCTACCACAAACCCCAGACTTGTAGAGGGATTTATACCTTAGTAAAATCCTTTTAAAGTTGGAAATGGCCAAAACTGGGTCAGTGGCCAGAATTGGAGCATCTGCCCTATATAGTGTAGTCAAGTCAGTCTACTTACAATAAAAATAGTTATGTGATTTTTTGTCAAATAATTTTAAATTTATTTCAATGTATCTCCATTCCTAATTGATTTGATGAATTATTTTGTATAGTTGAACTGAAGTTTTTAAGATTTAATTTTAAACGTCTCTATTATATGCTGTGGATATCCTTTATGATTTTTAAAAATAATAACGTCCCAAGTACTGATCCGGTACTCCAAATGCGTCAAACTACTGCAGCTCCTTTCCGTCTATTCTATACCATGCCTTATTAATAATATCCTAGGCTCTCGAAACCCCTTTTTAAATCCAGGAATATCATTGTTATGTATTTTGTCTTATCCATTTCTTCCTTCCATTAATTTATTATCCAGTTAAGTGCTGTTTCACACGAATGTCTTCTCCTAAATCCCGATTGGGCGTTCAAGAAGAATTCATTGTCCTTACAACATAAAGATAAAATCCACTTGCTTCGTCTGAGAATAGATGCGGTGATATGGAGGATTAATTATTAGGATGTTTTTTTGTAAATCATGTATTTATGACTTAATTTGTTATTTGAAGATTACAATAATTCATTGATAAAATTGCAAAGGCCCTGAAGTGTACAATATTTATTGAATTAAACCTTCGATTTTTGAATTCGCTCTATACCCTGATGAACGTAGGTATCGTTCGACTCGGCTTTGTCAGACAAGTGTTATAGAAAAAATAAAAAGGTATTGTTCTCCAAATTTCAGTAGACGAGTGTTTTTTGTTCTAACTAAATGAAACATACCCATTGAAAGCTTCTTTACTTACACAGGTGGATGGTATTTACATGATTACATGATATAAACCTTCGTAGACAATATATTTGGGGAATATTTTCAAAACTTTTCTTCAGTTAGTATAGTTAATAGCGATGGTATCAAATTCTTTCTTTGTGTCGCACCTTTTCCTTTTGCTCATCTCCAAAGGGTTTGCAGAACCTCTTATAAGGGGAGAACCAGTAGGAAAATTAGAAAAGGTTGGCGTAAATTTGGTAGTTAAAAGTGATAACAAATACCCTTTTGTGGTGCATCTCAGCATGTCCGAGACGTTAGCGATCGAAGACATGAAGAATAAACAGTGCGGAGGTGTTCTTATTGGTGCTAGGACAGTGCTAACAGCTGCACATTGCATCAAAAATATGAAAAGTGAACCAGAAATGGAAGTTTCTGCTGGAATTATTCATTTATGGCTGCAGAAGGGTCAAATAATATCTGTGGAGAAATATAAAGTTCATGAAAATTATGTGAAGACCTGTGGAAAACGCGGCACTCCACATCAATTTTGTCAGAACGACATCGCTTTGCTATGGCTTGAAAAACGCTTTATTTTTTCATCTGCTATTCAAACGGCCATTTTAGCAAGTAACAAATCACCAGCTAGAATACACGGAATAGTTTTCGGATGGGGACTAACTGAGAACAAGGAGACGTCACCAATGCTACGTAAGGCGGAACATAAGATAATACCCCGTTTAAATTGTAAAACATATTTTCCTAATATCATATTTGACGAAACGAAATTATGTCTCATTTCGAGTACACTCAGTTCGGCAATCTGTAATGGTGATTCTGGAGGGCCGTTTGTATCCAATGGTATAGTGCTTGGAATTGCATCTTTTGGCCGCATAGCTTGCGATCCTCAAAATCCCAGTGTTTACACTAATGTAACAAAATACGAAGATTGGATAAAGACTACGGTGAAAGCGTGGTCTCTGCAGGAATTCAAACAGTTGAAATTTGAAGGTGAAAAGAAAAATCGCAGGTTCGGGTAAAATTTTATGGGAAAATTATGTGTTATCCATGTTGTAGTCCTATAAGACCAGGAAGAACAATAGTTTTTTAAATACCTGGCTTACATAATGAATTTGAATTCAAACTACAAAACGTTTTTGTTAATAGCAAAATTTCTATTTTCAATAAAACATCTGAGTATGTTGCAACATTAGACCGACAAATACATATATACAAATAAACCGTGCGCGACATACCAAATACGCAAATTAAAAAAATATAAATTTTATTTCGATAAATATATAATAAATAAATTTTTGATAAATATTCATGATTTTTTGAATTTTGTTAGAGCGGAAAATCAGCGACGAATAAGTGACCATGACTTTATGGTATATTTCAGATATTTTTTTCTATTAGTTTCAAATATTTTAAATGGGTACTATATCCACCAATACTTATATTTTTTATGCAATATTGACAAAATCGATATGATGTTATGGGAACACCTTTTTTCACTCTATTACGGTATTGTATTTAACTGTCCTACTTCAGTTTTCTTAAAAATTTGTATAATGTAAATGTGGCTTTAGTTGTTTCTTTAAATAAATTAACAAGCATTTATACGTATAGGAAATAATGACAAAAAGTAAGTATTATAACATTTCGAATATAATGAGGAAGACACCTTTTATTCCAATTTCGCTTTAAGGCTATATCATGTAAAATACATATTGGCTCATCCCATAAATAATGCGATTTTTTTATACATCTTCTTCAAAATTAAGATAAACCAAATTCATTTTTTAGTCTAAAATAATATAGTATACTCTCCTCCTTTTTCTACAATACTCTTCTATCTTTCTGGTAAACTTTCGAAGGCCCGTCTTCCAAAACTCTCTTCTCCGTGACGAAAAATGCTTTTCCAGTACCGTTCTGACTTCGTCTATAAAATTCATATTTTTTCTGTCGAAATAATTTTAAAGACTGTGGAATAAATATCAGATGGGCAATGTACGGCGAATAAGGTAGGTAGAGCATCGTTTCCCATTCAAACTCCCCCAGCTTTTTAAATGTCATCCTCGCAGTATGTCACCAAGCATTCTCCCGATGGAAGAACCCCTCTCGTCTTGAAACCAAAGAATGTCGTTTTTCTTGTAGCGCTGATATAAGCCGCTCAAGCTGCTCGCTAGATCTTCTTTGGCGTCAAAATCACCACATATTCAACAACTAAAAAGAAAAAAGGAATTCAACTAACACTAACACTATTAACCCTTTGCACTCGACGACCTTGAATAAGCAATAGCTGAATGGTGGGACATCCGAGCGCAAAGGGTTAATATTAAATTATACCATAAATTCGAAGGTCATTAAACAAATTAGTATTATTTATGAAAATCTCAGAATATACTTCACCTAATAGTTGAATATCCAGTACAAATTATCCCCTCCTTGTCGCTGATAAATGTTTGATTGGAAAAATTTGAAAAAAATAAATGATGAGACACCGTTGAACGACTGGGTTCAGAAATCAATTCAAATATACTGGCTTTTTATACAATATCAAGAAAAACAAAACAAATCAATGTTCTGACAACAGTAATCTTGAATATACAGGGTGTCCGGTAAGTAGTGCGCCAAAATTAAGGGAATGGTAGCTTGGGTCATGACCTACCAGAATATCAAAATATGACCTAAGTGAAAACCTCACCGTTTTCGAGATATTTGGGTTTTTATGAAAAATTAAATTTCAGATTATTGACTAGTTGGTGCACATAAAATAAAATTATTGACTAGTTTGACTCTACTTTGACCTTAACTGGTGAAAAAAAAATGTACTAGGCAGTGATGGGAAAGCAATTCAAAAAATTGCTTAATTGATGCAGATTTCAGAATCACCCATTTTATTCATGAATAACAAGATATTGCCATGTTCATTTTAAATCAAATTTAATTTTTCAAAAAAACCCAAATATCTCGAAAACGGTGAGGTTTTCACTAAGGTCATATTTTGATATTCTGGTAGGTCATGACCCAAGCTACCATTCCCTTAATTTTGGCGCACTACTTCCTGGACACCCTGTATGAGCCAAAGAACATAGAAAATCCTAATTTGTCCTATACAAAAAATTGGGTTGTTCGGAAAGTAATTTCGTTTTTTCCTAACAGAGGACTTAATTGTATTTGTTTTGTTTTTTTTTTTTTGAGCCAACTTCACACTTAACCCGCTATGTCATTATATATTTTGACAGCAGATATAGCAACGCTTGTTTTTGAATAAGTTTGCCTCATTCTGTGTATTTGGTGCCCTAATCAAATATGGAGAGTCGAAAGCAGTATTTTCGACATATGTATTTTACTTTTTGACTATAGAAAAGGTAAAAATGCTGTACAAGCAAGGAACAAATTAGTCGATGTGTATAGAGAAGATGCACTGGCAGAACGCCAGTGCCAAAACTGTTTTTTAAAATTTCGGTCCGGCTATTTTGATGTTGAAGATGCACCACGTTCCGGAAGGCCAGTTAAAGCTGACGAAGACAAATTAAAGGCATTGATTGCTTTGAACCGCCGAATAACAACACGTGAGATCGCTGAGAGATTAAATTTATCGAATTCTACCGTTCATGATCACATGAAACACCTTGGTTTTATTTCAAAACTCCACATATGGCCTCCACATGTTCTTACAGAAAGAAATACTGTCATCAACTGGACAAATTGAACGATTCACACAAACAGAAAAGGCCAGAATTGATCAATAGAAAAGGTATAGTATACCAAGATAATGCGAAACCTCATACAAGTTTGGTAGCTCGCTAAAAGCTTTTACAGCTTGGATGGGATGTACTACCACACCCACCATATTCCCCGGATTATTATTTGTTCCGGTTTCTGCAAAAAAAATTAGACGGCAAAACTTTTACTGCAAATTAGAACGTAAAAAACGACTTGGATCAGTTTTTTGCAAGCAAAGATCAGAAGTTTTATGAGCCTGGAATCAGGCCAGAAAGATGGAAAAAGGTATTGGACCAAAATGAAGAATATAAAATTGCATAAAATATTAATACACTATGAGAAAATCTGTTTTTCATTTTCGCCAAAAAAAACTAAATTACTTTCCGAACAACCCAATAGATTCCGATACTTTGCTTTAATATACATCAACACTACGTAGCTGTTTCTATCGGAATTGAATAAGGTTGCATGATAAACCAGCGGATAAAACGAAGCTCTGTTGTCTAGCTCTATCACATATTATATAACACCTTTGTAAACATTTGTTCAAATTCATGGCGGTCTTATTACAATAAGATTTCATCATATTTATACAACTGCGTTATACCCCTGGGAGCTGTTCACTTTTTCGAATAAAAAGCAGACAATCTTGATTAGGTCTCCAGTCAATATTTTATTCAAAATGTGGTCAGTTTATCTTCTTGGATTATATATTTTATGTGCGGCTGATATACTATGTACCGCAGACCCAATTATTGGAGGCGAACCGGTCGGCAAAGTAGCGATGATTGGGGGCAACATTTTGGTTATTAATGAAAATCAATACCCTTTTATGGTTCGTCTTCGAATTTTTGAATCCGTTCCAAAGAAAGGAGAAGAAGAAAACGAAGATGCATGTGGTGGTACTCTAATTGGTTCACATACAATACTTACAGCCGCGCATTGTCTAATGGAAATGTACAGCACGCCAAAAATTGAAGTTATTGCTGGAATTCTTCACACGAGGTACGAGAAAAAAAAGGCTCAAAGTCGATTTGTCGAAAAGTATGTAATTCACGAACATTACGTAGATTCTTGTGACAGTAAAAATAGTAAAAAACGCCAGCACTATTGTCGTAACGACATTGCTTTACTCTGGGTTGCTAAAGCCTTTAAATTTTCTCCAAGTCTTCAACCAGCTGTATTGGCAAGCGATGTATCTGTCTCTAAAAATAAAGTTGGAGTTATACTTGGTTGGGGTTATACTGAAAGTGGGTTTGATTCAGATATGCTCCTTAAGGCTGGTCACAAAGTAATTCCTATATCAGAATGCAAGGAGGAATATGATGATACTATTTTCGACTCTGGCAAATTATGTTTAATTTCGGGAAGAAAAACTTCAGTCTTCTGTTTTGGAGATTCTGGCGGTCCATTTGTAGCCAATGGTGTGATTTATGGTATTGGATCTTTTGGTCGAAAAGGAGGAAAGAGAAACTTAAAAGATGACTGCCTTCCCGAAGATCCAAGTGTATACACAAATGTTGGACACTACGAGAATTGGATAAAGACCACTATCGGAAAATGGTCACGTAAAGAATTGAAGCAGTTTGTACGATTCGAAGGAAAACATTTAACAGGTGGTAGCATAAAACCCACCCTTCTTCCAAAGATTGATGGCACAACAACACAACGAAAACCTCCACAGTCGACGAAACCAACAAAAAGAAATCCAGGAAATCCGTCAAAATCACCACATATTCAACAACCAAAAGGAAAAAGGAATTAAAATGTTTATATAAAATGTATCTTAACACTATTTATATTAAATTCTATCAAAAATTCGTATGTCATTTAACAAATAAAGGATATTTATGAAAATCCAGAATATATGGTACTTAATCTAGCTGAATGTCTGGTGTAAAAGTATCACCCTCCTCCTTATTGCAGACAAATGTTTCCGTCTTGTTTCAAAAATAAATTCAGATAGACTAGCTTTTTATACAATATCAATAGAAACAAAATAAAAATTGTATTCACCGGGAGACTCTGCAGCGTTCAGTGGATTATTTTTAGGAAACCTTTGGAGATAGAAAGATGCGATCCATGATCAAGATTATAATAGAGTAGAAAAGGGCACCTTTTAATAGTGTTTGATGACCTTGAAGTAGGTTTTTTTCTTTTAATTTGATTTGTGTTAGGGGAGGGAAATTGTGAGTTACTCTGTGGTTAATATACAATTTAATTTTTTGAAGATATCGACCTAAGAAATAACTCGCCTTTTTTTGAAACTTTGTATGCAGGAAGTTTTTTAATTTGCAGTGTAATAAGGATAAGTTCAAAAACTCATTGATTCGCAGATGATGCGGCATGAGCAGTGTCAAATATTCAAAAATGCATCGACTGTGCATCATATATTGAGTTAAAAATTAATCATCATGACAATTAGTAATGATGCAGTTGTGTTGTAACTTTTGAAGAGAATTTCAAGAATTTTGCAAGACACTTCCCATAAAGTGTTAACAAATATATTTAATCGTTTAACCTTTTGCGGTCGTATGTCTACTCTCAGCCATCATAGCAAAGAAAAATATTGATCTAATATTGTACTCAGTACTTGTACTTAAAATAGCGTTAAAATATTTATTTTAAATAAAGTTTAATTTTTACTTCTGCAATGTATATTTAATTAAATATTTTTAAAAATTTCTCTTATTAAAAAAATACGAAATAAAAGCTCTAATTTTTTAAAACACTTAATTTATTGAAAATGATATCTTACAAACTTACAAAAAAAACAATTTCACAAAACAAAATCTAGCTTTCGACACACATATCAATAATTGTTTCTGCTAGTCAAGTGGCGACAAGTTCGAAATCTGGTTGGTCCAATGCATGATATTAATGCGCACGAACTTTTGGACTGACCCAATATTATCAACTGAAATATAAAATGTTTAAGCGAGATGTAATGTTCGACAACATTCGACTTGTTGAACCATGGTTGAACAAGATGCAACATGTACCGATAGGTCTGTAGAGTATTGTGTATAAAGGGGCACGCAGAGCTTCTCGTGGCGCGTTATACTTGCCACGGGGGCGCTAATTGCGCCTCTTGGTATGTAAAACAATGGAGCTTCAAAACTGTCTTTTTTCCGCGAACACATTATAGGTATAATGAAAGAGTAAGAAATATTTTAAAAAATATGTTTGAACTTCTTCAGTTATCAGTTACAATCTGAGTACATCAATAAGTGCTAAAGGTGTTTGTTGATCGCATCCAAAATGTACTATTTATAATATTATACTAGTTTCAAATTGAGTAAAGGCGTCAATATTTATTGCCTAGTGGAGAGGACCTATTATTTTGTTACCTTTGTTAATGAATTTTGTGATGAGGTATCTGAAGTACATATTCTATTTTTTCATTCCGATGGCATTTTTTTCATACATCAAAATTTTTTGTAGGACATAGCACTTTTTTTAAAAGACCCTTGAGAAGGTAAATGCTGGTGGTATGAGAAAAACATCACTGATTATTTTTAGAAAGTTAATCGATATAGAAATTATACTAATTTTTATATTGTATGTATGTATATTAAAAAAAAAATTTTTGTATATATAAAAATATACTTTTATAGAATTAAATATTAAAAAATTAAAAATGTAAATAAATTTCAACTCAACTGAATGCAACTGAATATGTCGAATAGTTGCACATATTTTCATAAAAATACATTAATTAATTTTATTAAATTATAAAATTGGAATAAAAAATGATTTGCCTAAGATACAAACATGTCTTTAACATATTTCACTATGGTCAAAGAAAAAACAAGAGCGGAAGTTTTACCCATCTGACTGTTCAACCCTTTCATGCTCCATACATTCTTTTCTGTTCTTAAAAAATAATGTGAATTTTCAATTAAGTTTCAAGCTAAAGCTATTCCATAAAAGGTTATAAAATTTGTGTTTAATTTTTTAAATGTAAATTCTCCCGTTGTTTAGTACAAAAGATCCTACTAATTTAGCATTTTGTATCATGTAAATACAGACATTTTAATTTCCGAGAACACATTTCTTTATTCCGGAATCCCCAAAAATGAAAAGAAAAACCGAAAAATATAAACTAGCAGATTGAAATAATTAATAATTAAAACAAAAATCTGACTATTATCAAAGGTTTTTGGAAAAGTTAAAAACGACGATATCTAAAAATCCATTGGACTGAAATTTACAATAGAACACTGAAAAATGGTAGAACCTCTTCTTGGGTAGTTGTTTTAACTTTTTAATACTATCATTTATATTTCGTATCAACCAGTTGAAAAAGCCTTACGTTACTTAGTGCATATTTAAAATATTAAACGTTCATTTCTTGCATCTTTCTTGTTTGTCCGATTGTGACTTAAAAAATGGCGTTATTTGTTGTTTTGTATGGTTTCTTTTTGTATACATTGGAAATATGTAATTTCTCGAATAATTTTAAGAACGTAAAAAATTGCTGAAGAAAAAATAAGGTACATATTACAAATATTGTGCAATTATTTCACTATATTTACATGTGTTTATTACTGTCTTTGTCAGATTATTCGTTAGAGCCATCATATGTTTAAAAAATTCTGTAAGAGGCTAACTAGGAAAATAATTTGGGACATAAATTAGTTTGGAATAAACGCATTTTATTTAGCAAAATTAAAAAAATAAAACATTGTCCGAATATAAAACATAACTAAATTCGTCTGTAAACTTAACTAAGAGTTCCTCTGAAAATCTAAATTAAAATTCTTCAGTAAAACTAAAAAAAATTATTGTTTGTGTATTAAGTCGTGTTGTAACGAACGCCCTACAGCAACACGCAACCGTCGTCATCATCCTGCCGCTTCGGTAACGACCTGCGAACTTGTGGAGGAGAGCCTTTGCGAATTTTCTTTCCAAAAATTCTTATCTTCGCTCCTAAACAAAAAAAACACAATTTGAATTCTTTTTTTACACTTCCTCAGAATCTCAGACATTAAGGAACATACCTCGCGCTACGATTTTGCAGCCCCCGTCAACCTGCAATTGAACGCTCTCGGAATGGGGCTCCTTCCGATCGGCGTCCCATATGCTTGCGCTCAGCTCCTCGTTGTACTCACCCCTCAAACCGATGCTCCCGTGCCAACCTTCAACCACGCTTAAAACCTCAATTCGCTCCAAAATGACATGCGAACCGCGCTCCACTTCCGTCTTCTGACCATTTTCTAGTACGCATTGGAACGCCGACATTTCTATAAATTTCAGAATTACGAATCACGACTAATCTCACTGAGCACTCAACTGGAATTGAACATTCTTTGCTACTAATACTAAACAATTAAACAGTAAACGCCTACGACTCGACGCCACCGGCTACGTTTGAACGGAAACTTAGGCCTGGTACACACTAGGCGTTTTTCAACGCGCGCTTTGGTAACGCGCGTTTTAAGAACTATGAAGTCCCATTACGGTGTACACATTCAAACGCGCGCTTCTTCATAGTTCTGAAAACGCGCATTACCAAAGCGCGCGTTGAAAAACGCCTAGTGTGTACCAGGCCTTAATCTGATCTAACGGAATCGAATTCCACGCAAGGCAAGAGGAGGACCAAATCCAAGTGCTAACACTTGAAGCAGTTTCTAAATAAAAGCTTTCATGAGCGCTTTCAGGCGCTTACGTAGAAAGAACGGAAAAACTCTTGGGGGATTTTGTTGATCTTGTCCTTTTGTTTTCTTATTTTTTCTCGCTAACTGTTACACTGTGTTGCCAGTACTGCTGGGCAAACTATTTTACGAGGGCTCGTAAATTTCGAATAAAAGCACACGTTTTTAACACTATTTCTACCGTGGTTTTTTGTATACCTATTTCGACGAAAAGGTGCCTTTTGATAAAATGTTTACATTTTTTTAAAGTATGATGCTTCGAAAATGTTATCTGAAAATTTCAAGCAAATCCAATGAATAATTTCCGAGATATCCTAGAATTACTGAAGAGCTCTTCACTGCTCGATGGCAACTGCAAATCGAGTGTAAAACTTTAGATGAGTTTTTGTCGAAACTCTGTTTTCAAAATCGATGACCACTGTAATTCAAAAACTACTCAACTTATATTACTTATACAAGCTTATAGAAAACATAAAAAACTAGGGCCTGATTGAATGATTTTTTTTTTGATTGAAATTATCAGAGGCCGCCATTCTGTTTATTTTCAAAAAAAAAAGAAAAAGAAAAAAGCTTCAATTAGTTTAAATATTAAACTAATGATTTTTTTTTGTTTCATTGATTTTAGATGAACCAGTAAAGTGATATGTACTACGTATACGTGGAGAATTGAGGGATCGAGTGATCGATAGATCGAAATTCGATATGCGTATATGACCACACCGGATCGAAGGATTGAAAGCTCGAAATGTGATCGAACTGACAGATAACGCTTTAAATTCGTTCACCTTAGTATTTGGTTGCAATTTTTATTATTATAATCTTTTTTCACAAGTTCGGTTTCAATTTTTCGGTATATTTCTCTGTTTTTATAAAGTTTTCCGTCAAATAAGGCTAGAGAATTTGACTCTTACATAATTTCGAGGAGAGCAAGTGGACTTGTCTCTTTATCTGTGGGATATATAGTACTTATTTTCACAAACGCTTTCTAAAACTATTAAGAACATGTTCTTACGTTTCATTTTAAATGTCATTGATGATCCTCCTGATGTCTGTAATAAAATCCTCTATTATTTTTAGGTAATTTTGTTAGCAGTGATCTTTAATGTAGCCCCATATAAAGAAATCCCATTGAGTGAAATCTGACGATGGTGACTAGTCTATTCTTTTTCCCCTAGACCAATAACTCGATAGCCATAACATTTATTGATGGCCTCAAATACTTCTTGTGTGCGATGAGGTGCTGATCCATCTTGAATAAAATAAAAAGATTTAAAAAGATATCTATCTTTCGAATGACGAAAGGGCTTAGTCTCTAACATCCCTTTGTACATCTCTCCGGTGACAGACGATTCAAAGAAATGGAGGTAGATATCTTTTATCCTTTTACTTTACATTTCTAAAATATACACATATAATTAATAATTCACACCCTGTAGAACCCTTAGCTGACTACTTAAAATCCGTTAAAAATGTAAACAGAAAGGAATGCGTTGTGCGTTGGTAACACATTGTGTTAGATTTAATTTTCCACATACTATTTCATATTAAAAACTTATATATAACTTTTTCATATTTTTTTTTTTTAGAATCGAATAAATGATCCGCTAAATTCTCTTTTAAGGATTTTCATTATTGCTTAAAATATTGTAAGATAATTTGAATAAAGGTACTGAGAGAAATTAAATCAACAGTTTAAAAGAAAATCAATTTAAAGTCAGTTGGTTTTTTTTTTAACCAGCCCATAAGTATGCATTTAAAAACACGTTGAGTTTGAGATTGTAATTACTAATTATAATTGTAACGGGCATGACAATTTTACAAATTCGTGAAAAATTCTAGTAGCTTTAAAGGCTCTAAATAAAACGTTGTTTGTTTTGTTTGGCAAATACCATACATACTTGAATATCTATACCAAAAGTAATAGAAAAAAATAATTGTATTTTTTACTATATTATATTTTTAAATCAGAATGACATCTGGAAAACTTTTTCAAACAGTCGAAATAATCGTGATAACTATCGCAGTTAACATGGTTCAAATGAATGATAAATGTATGGCTCATTTGACTCATTTGACTTCAAATAGAATTCCATAGCCTTATCTCCAGACACGTGCTAGAAAATAATCCCCCTTAGAATAATAGGCTTCTATGCAACATATGATCAAATAATACTGAAATCTGCAGTATGAAGTGTTCACTAAGCAACTAGGTATATAATGTAGGCTTTCATTGTACAAACGTTTGCTGACGTTATTGCACAAGTGGTTAGACGGAACATTATTTGCGCCTGAAGTCTATATATCAGTAGGTTTTTTAGCATAATTATCAGTAAATTAGCAATGAAGCCTAGTTCGGTTTTCTTGTTGTGCACTTTCTGCTTGTTAATATCCAAAGGAGTATCAACCCCAATTATGGGGGGCAAAATTGTAGGAAGGCTAGAAAGAATTGAAAATAAATTTGTGATCAGGAATGAACATACATACCCTTTTATGGTATATATTCAATTGTCCGCAATTAAGTCAAATCAACCGACCAATGAACAACAGTGCGGAGGGACCCTTATTGCTTCGCAAGTGGTCCTTACTGCGGCTCATTGCATTAAAAATATTAAAACTGATCCAAAAATAATAGTTACTGCTGGCGTTCTTCACTTATTAGTGGATGTCGGTCAAGTACGACAAGTGGTCAAATATCAAGTTCATCAGAATTACACAGCTTTGTCAGGATCTAAAAAAACTAGATTTCAGTATAATGTGAATGATATAGCTCTTCTATGGGTTGGTCAACCTTTCATCCTAACACCTTGTATTCAACTAGCTGTATTGTCTACTAAATCTCCTGGAATTGGGATAAAGGGAGATATTTTAGGATGGGGTTCATTTGCAATTGGAAAACCTTCACCAGTACTTCGAAAAGCTGAACAGAAAATTGTTGATCTGTCCTATTGCACCAGGGAATTTATTGATATTTTATTCGACAACGTCAAATTGTGTCTAATTTCAGAATCGAAAACCTCCTCAACATGTCATGGTGATTCTGGAGGACCATTTGTAGTTGATGGTGTTGTGCATGGACTAGTCTCTTTTGGTAAGAAGGTGTGCAGTATAGAAAATCCAACTGCCTTTACGAATTTGGCTCACTACCAAAATTGGATAATGGTAACCGTGGGAAAGTGGTCTTCGGTAGCGCTTCAAGAATTAAATTTTGGCACCATAAAACAGCCTCCAAAAATACAAATCCAAACAAAACGTCCAAATTCAATAGATGCTCCTAAATTGAGTTCAACCATACCAACCAAGAGAAGGAAAACAATCAGTTCATAAAAACAGATTACATGCAAAATATTATATTTTAATAAAAAACACTAAACACCGGCAATTCTTAATCGGTCATTGTAAATTGATATACATATATTAACACCAAACATGGTATTAAAAATTAATGTGTCTCCAAAACTTTCCATATACAATATTTTATAAAAATTTCATAAATGTTAACAAATTTAAAAATGTATGTACTTTAGTTTAGAATGGAAGAAACTGCTATCTAATATTGCTTAATTTTACCAGCAATTGTAATGTTATAGGGTATATTTATAATTAAGAATTATTTCTATATTACTACCTACACTGTCACCATATATTTGTTCACCGCTATTTAATTCAAAACCAAATAGGCTCACTCGACAAGATACCAAAAAGAGCTTACGATGAATTTTTGTCCATGTGTTCTTGTATATTTACCTATAAACTGCTTTTTTGATTATGTCGAATAACTTTTTTTTTTATCTTTCAAAGAAATATAATAATAGACGAATTATAATAAAATAAAAAACTGACAAAAAGTTTGATTATTCTTTTATATCAATTTCCGCCACTTCACATGCCTTTATTTACACAAAAAGCATTGGGTAGTAGCTGCTGATGCTGCATAATGAAAATTGATCGACTCCGCATTACGATTCATGAGGCTTATTTTTAGCATTCATTGGGATCATACAAAATAGGAATGGACCTTTGAAGAGAACTTATCTTGAAGAACAAAATAAAACCATGGACTAGAAAGGTGCTGAATAGCCACTTGGTTTTTGGATCAGCTTCTGATTCGACGCAATTTTGGATGATGTGGTTCATTTGGACATTGGATCATCTTAAGATATTTGAGATGCCGCTAGAATTTAATTATTCAGTGTATAATATCCAAATCAAAGAAACGGTTCGAGATTAGGAGAGGTTGTAAAGGGTCACTAAACCGACGAACAGATCTCGACCCTATGGAGCATTCGATTGGAGTCCAATAAAGGGGCTGTGCAAATTAATATTGACGGAGCACCCAGAATTTTATCATGTTGCTAGTTGCTTAATTTTTAAACTGAGCAGACGACAAAAATTGTATTTGATGTTCAGGAGCCAACGTTGTAGTTTTTATTGAAGCATTGTAAAATTTACTCTGAATTTAATATCTAACCAAACATTATTGAAAAAAAATCATTCATTTATATTACGAAAGGTTTTTTTTCCAAAATATCTTCCACATACAATACACAATCTCCATCTTCTTAAAAAATTTCGTTTTAAGCATCGAAATGCCATTCTCTTTGCCGACAGCCGCAGTAATTTTTCTTTCAACTTCTAATCACTAACATATACTTTTTCTTTAATATAGTCCCAAGTAAATCTATATAATAACAAAGAACATATAACATAAAGAACTCTTATCGGGCTCACAACTTAGTCGAAATATCCTCAGCTCGTCTGGATGCGAAGGGAAAACATGAGGGGCAAGCGAGCGAAACATCAGCACAGAATCGAAGAAAATTTTGTAGACCACCGTTCGTGTGGGCATGTAGGGAGCGCAAGCGAATTGCTTCTCGAGCCGCCGCACTGTGTTGTGCTGCAATTCTCTGCCTGATGGTACATATGATTGGATTTTTGGAAAAGAAATTAGGGGTTGAGATCAGCTTAGAAAGAATTATTGATTGTGCTGCTTTATATAAAATAATTAAACTAGGATGTGTTAGGGTAGTTAGAAAACATTAGGAGTAGCGGATAATTATTATTTTTAAATTGGTTATGTAAATCTGTAAACAGCAAATTTTAAATATTCCTAAAAAGAACTCAAACCTAGTCAATAATACTTCTTAAAACAATTGATTTTTATTAAATATTTAATGTTCCTTAGAAAACCCTTCAAAGTTAGAAATTTGGAAGTAAATAAAAATATATAAATTGATATTAAAAATTAACAAAAAGCGAGCAATGCGGAATGTTTTCTAAATATTTTTGTTTACGCTGGTCTTTTGGAATCCACAAATGTTCTAATTGAAAAATCAATATATATAATAATAATATACAAAAAATATGTCTTCGTCTTCATTGTTTTCGTTAAATAATTAGTTTTAATTAAAATGCTTATTTAAGGGGCCTTATCTTTTAAAATTGGAAAAAAACACACACTTGTTTAAACTTTTTTTGTGTGAAAAGACTATTATATTTATTGAAATAATTTCTTTTGAACATTATTATATATTAGATGAAGAATGTAAAAAAAATGGTAAACACTTTTATTTCTTCTTGACCGCTGTAGATGGCGTCTACTTCCAAAAGGAACTTTTTAATCGATGGTACACTTTGCGGACTTCCTGTAACAATTTAAGTAAAAATTCAAAGGGGATTCTATTCTATAGGCTTAATACTAGACTATAGACCTAAAGAAGTTGGTTATGTTTTTTTATACAGAGGTAGATGGACCCAAAAATGTGACTTTTTTTGCAGAAATATGCAAATGCAAATACAAAGAATTAATTTTTTTTCAGGACTATCGTCTAGTTTTAAGCTTTATAAATAGAATCCCGTTTAAATTTTTACTTAGACCATTACAGGAAGTCCGAAAAGTGTCCCACCGATTAAAAGGTGTTTTTTGGAAGACAGCTACAGCTGTCAAGAACCACTAAAAGTGATAAATTTGTTTTTACATAATCTTGATATTGTCCAGAAGAAATTATTTAAATAAATATAATAGTCTTTTCACAAGAAAATTTTGAACAAGTGTATTTTTTTTAATTCTCAAAGAGAGGGTCCCCTTAATCAAAGCATATCTCTTGCTGCGATATTTTTAACTTGTTAAAATATTTAGTTTTCTGTTTGCCTTCTTTTCAGTTTTTTTTACGGCCCATGAACAATGTTTTATCAATAAAACATCAATGAAACAAGTATCATAAATTCAAGAAGTTGGATTCTATGTTCATAACAGGAATTAAGCGTATTGAACCAATCTTGTTTCAAAGTCTTGCTATTTCTGACGTATTTTTAAAAATTTCCTCAAAGACAGTTATGTGTATTTTGCACACATTAAAAAATTCATTTGATGGAGCATAAAGATTACCAAAATCTGAAATTGATTGATTATAATTTTTTGCAAATATGAATACCTTCCTCTGAAGGACAAGTTAAAACTGTTCGTCTTTTTTCCGTACTATTTCTTCACAACTTTCACATTTTATTTTTAAAAGCACTTTAAATACTGCGAACCTACAAAATATCTCATAGAAAGAAGCTCAATTCCAAACTTTTCAGACCCAAAAATGTCTTCTATCATACGGTCAGCATATTCAGTCTCCAATAATCTACATTTTAAACCCGATTTTTGACTCATTTTAGCATATAAGATAGCAAAAAATAAACAAAACTAATCAATCTTTCACAGAATAATTTCAGTATTTAATTAAAAAATAAACAGAAACTTCTTAAGCAAAAATGTTATTCAATATTTTAGAGTAACTATATAAAAATTCAGTATGTATCTTAAAAAAATAAGTAACATATTTAAATGATTATATATATCAAATTAGCATCCAACATTCCACGAGCAGTTTTCTCATCGAAATCTAAAAGAGAAATAATTCCGACAAACATCAGCCACTCACGCAGCGGTAACAGACAAAGGCAAGGCACATGGGCAAAAGCTCTTGCCAAACGAAACGATGTTCTGAGCTGCCGCGAGAAATGAAATGTAGGCGACTGTAGGGTTCTGCTGGCAGAACCCTAGAACAAAATTTTCAGCTCAGCTTGTTTGTTCCTAATGCGAGTTCTTTATGTTATACGTTCTTTGATAATAATCTACACACACACTTCTTCCCTTTTCTAAAGAAACATAAAAAATATTCAAATAATTGCTATATTCCAATAATATATTATAATTAACAATTTTAATGAAACATACTTTTATAATATTAACTTAATAGGTTTTTCTGTTCGGCTTTTTGATATTCGATGTTTTAGTGGCTTTTGTTGGATATTTTGTTTTCTCTTTTTTCCTATTAGTATCCCCTTGTGGACGTTCTAAGTGGGGTCGTATATCTTTCTTTTGGTTATTCCAATAAATTCCAAATAAATTGTCTTGTCCTTCAAATCTCACGAACTGCTTCAATTCCTTGGGTGACCATTTCCAAATACTGGACTTTATCCAATTTTCAAAGTATGTCACATTGGTATATACACTAGGACGTTTCGGATCGCAATCTTCTTTTTTCGAATTCTTTTGCCTTCGGCCAAACGATCCAATTCCATGAAGCACACCATTAATTGAAAATGGTCCACCTGAGTCACCGTAGCAAAACACAGAGGTCTTCGATTCCGAAATAATACATAATTTACTGCTGGTGAATATTGTATCGTCGTACTCTTTTTTACAGACTGCTAGAGAAACAACTTTTTGTTCAGCCTGTCGAAGCATTAGTGAGGGGGTTCCTTTTTCGTTGTTACCCCATCCCAAAATTACTCCAATTTGGTTGTAAACTACTGATCCACTTGCCAATATTGCTGGCCTCACTGAAGGTCCAAATTTAAAAGGTTTTGCAACCCAAATGAGGGCTATATCATTTCGGCAGAAATGAAAGCGTTTTTGCCCAATATGACACATTTGCACATATTCCTCGTGGATTAAATATTTCTCCATAAGTCTCGTTTGAGCCTTTTCATAATCCAACAACAAGTGCAACATTCCAGCGCTGACTTCAATTCTTGGGGGCCCCTCTATACTCAGAATGCAGTGCGCTGCCGTAAGTACTGTCTGTGCCCCAATAAGTACCCCTCCACATTGATCAGCATCCTCGTCAGTTTGTCCTTCCGTCAATAACAAAAGACGTACCATATAGGGATACTTATTTTCATTTTGCACTATCATTTTCCCATTAACGTTTGCTATTTTTCCTACAAACTGCCCTCCAACAATAGGGCTTGCGGCCCCTTGAGGAGTAAATCCACAGAAAATGGATACCAGAAAGACACAACTCGCCAACATTTCTAGAAAACCACCAACTGAAGATGAAAGTTTAAATCTTCATTTAATAAAGAAATTTGGAGAAGCGTGTTTCAGCTAACAATTAGTGAAAAAAAGACAAAACATCTACTTACGACGCTGTCGAATACATTTGTGCAAATAAAGTATGTCTAGCTTTTGTTGAACATTGTATATTGTATTGATTCATGTTAGGTACATATACACGATACTCAATAGACAATCTGTTACCCATATTGTTTAAAATTTGTCAACGAATTTTAAAAAAAAAGCCGCCATTTTAAATTTATGTATATTATATAAAAGTGTAAAATATATTGTCACACTAAAGATCTAGAACTTTTTAGAAAGAAAATACATACGTTTGTGTGGACTGTAATGCCATAAAATCTCTTCAAATTGATGATTAGGTGTGCATATACGATATAAAGTCCAAATAGAAGAAGTATTCCTAGTTCAGGTTCACAATTTATTCAAATAGTTTTTAAATCCCACTATTTTTCTCTTCTTCAGAACAGAAAAGATTTTGATGTTGCCATAATTTTAAGCAATTATAAACTCAAAATTATAGAAAAACCTGCAGCTCGTTTCTGTAACTTTTAACTCTATTCAAATTCTCTATTTGACGTCACTTTGACGTCATTCTCTATCACTGTGTTTTTATATTCTCCTCTCTTGAGATTCTGTTTCAAATTCGAACGTTAATTTTCACCTGATTCAATTCACGATGCCTTTCTTTACTGGTACATCCGAAAATAAATCAACTTAGCTTAGTCGATTTAAAGACGACCAATATTTTTGACGTCATTTAATAGAGAATATTCTCAATCGAAATTACAGAAACGAGCTGCTGGACTGTCTAAACGCAAATTCAAACACCAGGAAAAAGATGATTATTTTTTTATTAAAGCTTTACACTGAAAGTTGGCAAGCCAAGAATTCCATAATTGAGAAAAATAGGCGGAAGTTACTACGCATAAAAATTGAGCTTCTGCGTTGTTTTATATAATACATATATATAAGTAAACTAGCATATGGGTATAAATGTGATTAGGTTTATCTAATAAATATAATATAAGCCTAATCGTTTTCCATAGTACTTTACATTTCACTTCCGTATAGTAGCGACATTTTATAGTATCTTAAATCAGGATATTTGAATATGGAAACATTTTGTGCGTTTTTCAATTAGGTAGGTTTAGTTATATATACATATATAGTTATTTTATTGCTTAAATTACTAAAACGAAACACGAACACTACGATAATTGTGTTTTGAACAATTCTCAAAATTTGTTATCTTTTGCTAATTATATAGTATACCATAAACTGGTAGCAAAAATTTGATTCAAATAAGTCGCAGGGAAATAAATACTTAAAAATAAGAATTTAGTGGTCTCTGAAGTGATTTATAAATAATAAAATGCACAATATTTATTTGTTTATATACTTATTACCTTAATTACCTGATGTTATACATTTATTTTATATGAATATTTCAGCAATCAATACCAATAGAGAAAAAGAAACTTATTGTATCTGTGACAAAATTATGCTATTCTAATACAAAAAAATAAAGGTGGTCATCAGGTATAGAAGTCCGAATTACCAATAATAATATATTTATATTCCATTTAGAAAAAAAAAACAGAATTATCGCCTCGATTCTGGATAAAAATTAAGAGCTTTTAACCTCTTAACTACAATCAAAAATCCCTTTAAAGGAATTAATATGCTTTCACATTATTGAACAAATATTAGAAATATACTGATTTCTTATAATTTGTGAATTCTTCTCCAAAAAGAGGTCCATCTCTTGAATTAAAGGGATTTTTCAAAACAATTAAGAGGTTAAGAGTTCTTAACTTTTATGTAGAATTGGAGGGTATATTATAAAATGATATATTTATTGTATTTTTGAACCAAAAATTGTGTCTTCTTTTTCCACTCAACTTTTTTTGGAGAAAACCAGAAAATTGATGTGCTTTAATTCATGCAGGTACTTAAAAAATCTATTTGTACATAAAAGTATTCGTTAAAAAATTATATAAAAAAATCGGAGTCGTATCCATTAATATGTAAAATTGTGAAAAATCATTGTTCAGCTAAAGAAAACCAGAAGTACCTAAATTAATCAATTTGACGGGTTTCAGATTTCGTGGCGAAACTTACAGAAGTCGTATTTATCTATTTTTAGTGAAATATATTACATTTAATTGATGTAATAATACTTAGATATGTTATTGTAAATTTTTTATTTCTCCAGCCCTTTATTTCGAACGTGAATATATTCTAAACTTATTTTTTTGTAATCTCTACAAATCATGCCATAAATGTACGTAAATCTAGTGTTAAAGAAGTTTATCTGAACCTCCCGCATCGAAAAATGAAATAGTCTAACATAAAAGAAAACATCTGTTTAAATATGAAAATTCGACATGTTCAAAATGTATACATTGTAGTTACCTACCTATAGCTTTGCAAAATGAGTATTTAAACCGTCACAATTTTGTCTATTGAGTTAGTACGATAGACAAAATGTTACTGTTTCTTTTATGTACGCTAGAAGCCCTCTCTTGGGTGGTTGCCGAACCCATTTTTGGTGGAAAACCAGTGGGAAAAATAATTTCTGATCGTGGTAAATGGGTAGTCCAGAATGAAAATAAGTACCCATATGTGGTGCACCTTACTATAACGGAAACTAGTGATACGAAAGAAGATGCAAGTGATCAGTGCGGAGGAGTTTTAATTGGCTCACAGACTGTACTAACTGCGGGTCACTGCATTATGGACACGGAGACTGAACCCAAGATCGAAGTGACTGCCGGCATCATTCATTTAAAGCTGGAAAATCAAAAGGCTTTTAAAAGATTTGTCGACAAATATTTAGTTCATGAAGAATACGCAGAATCATGTGGAAGTCGAAAAAAAGAGCAACATTACTGCCGTAACGACATCGCTTTGTTATGGCTTGAAAAAGCATTTGTCTTTGGACCTTCAGTACGTCCAGCGATTTTAGCAAGCAGACTATCATCGGTTAAAAACAAAAATGGATTAATTTTTGGATGGGGAGCTACCGAAAAATTAAAGGCTTCACCAATCCTTCTCAAAGCTAGCCAAAAGGTGACTCCATTATCTGATTGTGTAGAAGAATACAAAGATACTTTTTTCGACAATACAAAATTATGTCTAATATCAGAAACGAAAACCTCTGTATTTTGTTATGGCGATTCGGGAGGACCATTCGTGGCAAATGGTGTGGTTTATGGCATTGGTTCATTCGGTCGAAAATCAAAAAAGAACAAGGTTAAAGGTACCTGCAATCCCAAAAAACCCAGCGTATACACGGCTGTCTCGGGGTATGAGGATTGGATAAAAACTTCAATCGAAAAGTGGTCAACCGAAGAATTGAAATTTGTGAAATTTGAAGCACGCGCCATAAATAAAAGGGGTAATCAAGGAGATAGCAAACAACATCCTAAAAAAAATTAAAAATTTGTCTTATCATCCAAATCAACGAAAAGATGAAATTATAAATAATTTTGGAAAAAAAATATAATCCTTAATCTTAATTCTTATAATTAGCCAAGCTAGTTTATATGTATGTTAGAAACAATTTAATTAACTATATGTATAAACATATGTATTTTGAAAAATAAAGGTAATTCTAAACAAATTTTTGTAATGAGT